>CM060708.1:276488927-277743927 GCA_030686995.1 Artemisia argyi
GGTACTTTGGGAGAGAAATCTGAAAAAGGAAGCAATTCGGACGTTTTTGGAGCATAAAAGGGAAGAAAACTCCAAAGTCTTAATTTTCCTTGCTGGGAACAGTAGGTGACGGAGTCAAGAAGAAAATCTTGACGGTGTCAAGAGTAATTTCCATGACGATCCATTACATATTTGATGGCGTCACAAGGTAGGGCGTCAAGAGGAAAAAGCATGACGGCCTGGAGACACATAACACCTGACGGCGTCAGATCTGGATCAAGGCAGTCCGAGGAGTATTTTGGCGGCGAGATGACGGCGTCACAAATTTGTTCTTGACGCCGTCAGACCCTATTTCCTATATATAGTTTTTTAATTTTCACATTAAAGAGAGAGAAGTTTTGGAGAAACCCAAAGTACAAACTTGGTATGAATTTTACAGGTTTTTCAAGGGTTCTTAGCCCTTGATACCTTTCATGTGTAATTAAGATAAGTATTCTTTCAATTCAATCAATATGTCTATGTGTTGGTTGTCTATATCTTGTTCTTACCTTAATTCCATCATGCTAGGCTAGATCTATCTTGTGTTTGCTTGGATCTAATGAAACCTAGATGTTAATTATGTGTTGATTACTTGTTTATGGTTGTATTGGATGAATGAATTCGATGTTAGGCTTAAGAAAACTGGCAGATCTCCAAATGGTAACATGCTTGAACGTCTTAGGAAACATGAACTGACGTGCACTAGGTTTTATTGGTTGTATTTAATGCATGAGTAAATTCTAATGATCCCATGTTAGGAGCTTCTTAGCCGGCTCGACATAGGAGTGAAGTAGGCACTCATAGGATTGGGGAATTAAGTGCGCCACCCCAATAATGGTATTAAGGAATACAATCCGCCATCCACGCAACTATAACAAGTAATTAACGTGTAAAAGATATCTAGGGAGTAGTGAAATCTAAGTAAACACATCTTCTCCACTTATTGCTCACAACCTTAGTTTAATTTAGTTTATTTTCATTTTTAGTATTTTATTTTGATTGCATCTTTAGTATTGGGTTAGTTGACTAGCAACTAATTCCGCCCAAATCCTTAAAACCCGAGATTTTTACTTGCTTTCTAAAAAATATAAAAATACAAAAATAATCATCCCTCACCTTTAGAACTAGTATTTAGGTTTTCTAATCCTAGCGACACTATTCCTAGCTGAACAATCAATCCTCCGGTACTTGTCACTATACTATACTACAAGGTACACTGCCTGGTGGGGGTTGTAAGCTTCTCGAGATCCCTCGAGAGGTAAAGCCTGGTGCAATTCCCACGCATCAATCTCTCACTACCTGTCATAGCAAATAGATTACCATAGGCTTGGAAAAGGATCAAACCTCCACCACTTGGCGTAAGCACCTAGGATAAACTATCAAAGAGGTCTTTCAAAGGGTTATAACATTAGGTGTAGGGATATTAAAAATACGGTATTGTTGTATAAAGGCAATATTTACTGGTGGTGAGTTAATCATCTTGGTTAATTACATGTACAATATGGCGTTGCTAAGCCAAGACTCGAATCGATTTAAGCCAATTAATAAAAAATAACAAAACATAAAACAAACATAGAATGAAATGGGATGGTAGTCCGTATGTCTTTTCTAGTTTCTTTTTTCTATTTTTTTTTATCTTTTTCTTGATTTTTTAGTTATTTATTATTATTTTTTTTTTGCATACACTCTTACCATACCATCCAAAATAATACACCATAAGGAATGTACATTCCCCTTACACTTGAATTTTTACATACTTTACAGTAAACTAATCTAATGACTCGATTCAAGATAATCAAAACACTTGGAGTACTTTTTAAGATTAACGCGCATATGGGGGTAATATATGATGTTCTTCCCCAATATTCCAAAACACAAGTACTTTACCCATGAGTCCCAATCGTCGCAAAACAATATGTACAAGATATGACTCGACTTAGCAATCATGTAATCAATTAGATAATTAACTAAGGGTTTAAACAAATAACAATAATGCACTAAAGATGAATGCATACACGGAAGGCTAAGGCGATTTGGTTGCACATTTGGGTGGGTTGTAACAAATTCTTCCTTTAAGTAAAATGCTTAAAGTTAGAAACGAAAAGATAGGCTCGGAGGGGTGTACTAGGGGTTTCGTGTACTAAAAATGAGTACAACGCTAAGGTGTGGGAAAAATTAATTGACTTTACTAGTCAAGTAGTATGACTTAAATGGTCAAGTAATTATGATACGGGTTTAAACACAAGGGTGATCATAATGCCTCTTATCATGTAGTAAATCCAACTACACGAATGTAGTCTCACTAGAGGTCTCGGGATGCATCACTCACGCAAGTTCTAGAATCTAAATGCTACCGGTAAACTCATAAGCACTAATGATGAATGCTTTTTCTATCAAATCTAAAGGCGAACCTCACATATATGGGTGGAAAATTTTTCTGAATGGTACGGTTTTGTGCTAGTCATACAACTCCTATCCATGAGAAGCTAGTTAAGGCTAAAGTTTCACTCCTAAATGTTGTAAAAAATTTTAAATTTGGCGCTAAAATTACACTAACAAGTATTTCTCTTAGTTTTATTACACACCTACCATCAAACAAATAAACTCAAGTGCAATAGTATCCTATAAGGTATCATCATTTACCCTCCCCTTACACTTAGGATGAACATTGTCCCCAATGTTTAATTAAAGAATGTAAAAGTAAAATAGGTAAAAGAATGAAAACAAATACTCCCCTGATTCGTTCAGTGTGGATAGTGTGTTAACAAGGTTAGATCTTCCTCCAAGTAAATGAACATTCAAAGCTTCCCTTCTAGAAATATAAATTATCTTCTTGTCATATATAACCTGTTAAACTTGAGAAAACAACCAAGGCAACCTCGCATAAAATCGGCGGCAATCTATATATACTAACAAATCCTAGAAAACAAATTAGGATATAATGCTTGTGGAATGAATATTTGCATATTTCCTGGAGTTTATAAAACTAAAGAATTAACAAAACCTTTAAGACTCCGTTCGAAAAACAAAACTCGCAAGATTTCCAGAATTTTACACGTGACGCCGTCAGGAGTTTAGCCCTGACGCCGTCAGAAGTGACCTGCAGAAATCTTTATGTTAAGTTTCCGGAAAATTTCTGGAAAAACTTATATCATACTTCCTGGAAAATCCTGCAAAACATCATTATGACTCGATACAAGCATTTGACTCTAACAAATACTAATATACATGTTCATTTAATATTGTGGTGAATCATGATCAATTTTGTTCTTAGAAACATACGTGTAGCTGGGGTGTAACTCAATTGGTATTACAACACTAGTTCAAAAAAAAAATGGTTTTCACTTTAATCATTTAGAATAAAATCGTTTAACCAAAAATATTGAATTTACATCGTTAAAAGTAGTGCGGAAGTAGGCCCTCAAAATAGTTAAAAACGGTCCCCATATAAATAATCAGAGTCTTCTATGACCATGCCATGCCCTGCCAAAACCTCCAGTAGCGTGCCATATGCTTAAAACCTGAAAATACATGCTAAAGTGTCAACACGAGGTTGGTGAGTTCATAGAGTTTGTTTAACAAATAATGCCTATAGAGAAAAGATCGCCCAGCAAAGGCATCGTAAATCCACTCAGTCGCAAGTCCCGCCATAAGAGACTTGTAACCTGTGTGTTTACAACCCACTGCCAAAAGTATTAAAGTCTACGTGAACAAAAGTAATAATGGTATCCAAATTCCCAGATAAATATAGCAAAACGGCTATAGAAATAAAATGATTCAGTCAATGAGGTCATATAAACAATGCTGACAATGTCGCCAGATAAATAATACTGACAATGTCGCCAGGTAAAACAATACTGACAATGTCGCCAGGTAAAACAATACTGACAATGTCGCCAGATAAACAATACTGACAATGTCGCCAGGTAAAACAATACTGACAATGTCGCCAGGTAAAACAATTATGACAATGTCGCCAGGTAAACAAGGATAATCAATCCCATGAAATACAAGAAAATCAAATATACCAATGAATGCAGGTGGTTAAATATACCAAAGAAATACCGGTAGTCAAGCATACTAATGAAGTGCAGGTGATCAAATATATATTTAGATAAAGCTGGGAATATTTGAGAAATCAACCAGGTAAAACAAGTAATGCGTTTTAAGTAAAACGAGCATGTATTCTCCCCCAAAGAGTTTTCAAAACAATCAAAATAGTAGGGGCTATGACTCACCTGGAGCGATAGCAATGATGACAAGAATGGATACACTGAAAGGAGGCACGATCTCTAACCGCAACCTAATATGAGTAATAACGATCTACCTTAGATCATGACATAATGAAATGAATGCACGTGCACATGATGCCTATACCACTCGTAACTTGGAAATACTAGTTATCGTCATAGTAAAATAGTTTCCATACTTAGGAAAAATAAGTCCAAATATAGAAGTATATAACTTGTCGTAGTATATCGTATAAAAATGTTAGTGTTATATTCCTCGTTTTTGAAAACCTTGTAACAATATCTAGAAGTCGCGTCATTTAACCTTTGGCGATACGGGTCTCGATCGATGAGAAAATCGACTCTTATTGTTGTTACTTGAAAGTATTATGTTCAACACTTAGAAAATTTCATTATAGTAAAAGCTGTCAAAAATATATAGTTTATCGGGTATATAGATGAGGTCGTAGTTTATTCGTTATAAGTCTATTCGACGAACGGCCAATTGATTTGAAAAGCTTGCTGGAAGGTCTTGATTTCATAAAACTACGGCTCGGACTCAAACTGATCCGATCATAAAGAAAAACAGCCGAGAAAGTGGTGTTTCGCAAAGACAGTTTTACGGCAAAATAATAATAGAAAAGCTGATGGAAATTTGTAAAAATCGTCTAAGTTCAAACGCTTGTATCTTTTTCGTTATAAGCTCGTTTTCTATGCTCTTTATATCCCCGGAATCGTGGGATGGCATACTAATATATTTTTGATAAATCGGGACGGCTAAATCAAATTTTAGGCCTCGAAACAGTCCATGAAAATCGTGGGACAGCAAGGCATTTTTCAGTAAATAGTTTTCGTCGTTAAAATAGAAAATAGTATATCTTTTTCGTCGTAACTCGGATTTTAGTGATTCAAGCGGCCACGGTTTCGTTTTTGAAAGTACTTTCTGAATATCTAACCCAATGTTACCCGGAAACCCCTGAGTTTTCTGAAATTGGCGATTTGGGACAGAACCTATATTTGAAAGTATTTTTCGTTCTTAATATTCGGAAAATCATATCTCCTTCGTTATTAACTCGTTTTTATCCCCGTTTTCGGCCATAGTTTCGTCTCGGAATGTATTTTCTAAATCTTTGGTCAAATATTACCCACAACCTACTGAGTTGGCCACGTTTTCAAAATAAGGACAGCCACTTTTCTATTAGTGCCAAAAATGAGTTTTCTAGTTTGTAACTTGTCCCAAAACCAATCAAACCACTTTCAATCACCACAAAACTAGTCTAATCCTACCATACACCTTCTTAGGGTGTCATGGGTTCCTAAACCTCATAAACCAAGTAGATCTAACAAAGATCTAATAATAATCACTTCCTAAGGTTCAAAAGTTATAAGTTTGTAAAATAAAGTGGTATAAGCTATCAAATGCATAAGATCTTGTATAAAAACCATATGAACATAATAAGAACTTGATAAAATTAGGAAAATTAGTTTGACATACTTACTTGAAAGATTAGTGGACTAGTGGAGATGAAAAACTTGCAAAACCTTGTGTTTAAACTTCAAAACCCTAACAAGAAGTACTAAATAACCTAGCTTATCACTTGATCTTGGAAAAATTGATGTTCCTTCTTGTTGTTCTTGTTCTTGCCGTGCACCCCAAAGAAGAAAGAAGAAAAATGGGAGCTTTTTCTTGTAGTGTATAATGAAAGAAATGGAAAAAAAATAATAGACATATGTGTAGATATTTTGGTCAAGTAAAGAAAACATGATCATGTGCAAATGGGGGGCATTGGGCGTATTTTAGGGGAGGGAGGAAGAAAAAAAATGACTAGTTAATGCTCTTGTCTCCAACATATGTATTAGTTTAGTTTTGGTTGTGTATTGGGTGTTATCGGGTACCGAGTTAACTAAAAATAAATGTTACCGAGGTGAAATAAAATACGACGAAGTTGTAAAAGTTGTAAAATATTATTCCTGGTTAGAATCGAGTGTTAGAAATATTATCGGGTTGAAATATCGCAAACCGACTGAGTAATAAGCTTCGACCGTGAAATATAGTCATTGATTTGGAAACACCGGGTAAATTAATAATATAATTTTTATATTATTAAAATGAATATAAAGATATATTTGGATCATAGTCGGGAGTGTCGGACGTGTTATTCACATTATTGGTCGTTTGTTAACGTTTATTTAAGAATAAACATACGTAAAAAGTCAAATATATCAAAAGTATTAATTTGAATGTATCGTATGAGTGGAATAGTATGCAAGTGCCATAAAAATGATATGCGGACTATTTCTAGTCTGTATGAGATGTCTCAAATGATAAAGCATGAATTCGCTCCTGAACCAATACGGTTACGCGAATTTTGAATACCCGTAAACTAAGTTTACGATGACATGAGTAATGCACGTGAATAGTGGTTTTCTCTCGGAAATGAATAGTGTCAAGTGAATAGTAAAATTTCCGAATGTTTCTCGAAATGTCAAATTGACCTCAAAAACGATGAATAGTGATCGATGAATAGTAAATGGTGAATAGTAACTTGTGAATAGTAAATTGTCGAGGTTTGGAAAATGACCGGAAATTACGAGTTGTGACAGTCTTCCCTTCTAACAGGAACTTCGTCCCGAAGTTCAGTTTTGGTTGGTCTCTGAAGTATATGGGAAAAAAAATGATAATAATTGAGAATTCCAACGAACTTCCACGATAGGAATTCGACTCCGCTTCAACCGTTTGACCTAACGGTCCATGATTTCTATTGGTTATTACCAAGTCTACGTTTGTTCTTGGGTTGGGTTCCTTTCCAAATGGGATCACGAGTGACTAATCTGAAAGTCATTTCCTGAGATTTGAATAGGTGAAACATGGTTGTGTAATCCGGTTGTTCTCTAACAAGGCTCAAGTCTGACGGCCACCAGGCCTACTCTGTCTGAAATATTACGTGGTCCAGTGTATATCGGGTTCAACTTTCCCAGTTTTCTGAATGATATCATGCCTTTCCTAGGCAGAACTTTCAACATGATCTGGCTACCAACTTGAAGTTTTAATGGTTTACAACTTATAGAATTTGTAATTGATTCTTGACTTGTAGGAAATTTCTGGTTATTTCATGAATGCCTACTAGACTAGTGAGTTAGGATTTTCAAATTTCAATTCGCCAATGGATAGGGGCACTTCGACCATAGAGTGCTTTAAATGGTATAGTCTCTAGGCTCGTGTGGTAACTATGGTTATAAAGGAATCTGATTTATGGAAAATGGTTAGTCCAACCATTTCTAGAGTCAATCACACCCGATTTGGGCATATCTCCCTATGTTTAAATCAATCTCAAATTCTGACCATTGGTCTACAAATGATAGGTGGTGTGGTTCCAAAGAGATCTTAATGAAATCGCTAGGAGTTGAGGTGAATTAAATTCCTTTATTAGGAATAATTGAAATGGGTATCATGAATCTTGTTTTGAAAGGCTTACAAGGTTAGGTCCGTCAAGGGTGTTGTCGAAAATAATAGATTAGGATAAGGTTGTGATTCCTCCGCAGGAATGTCATGAATTGAGTCTTTCTCCACCTACGATGCTTAGTCTCCATTACTAAGATTTTCCCCAAGTTATAGGTCATCAAATTACAAACTCCTAAAGGTATAAGTGATGTATTATAGTGATTGATTTTCAAAGTTTGTTTTGAGATTGTGTTTTGTTCATAAACCTTTCCTGAATAAATAGATTTACAACTTTAAGCATACGGCTTTTTAGGTAACATTCTTCTTGATGTTTCAAAGTTTAGTAGTTATGCAATATAGGAAAATTTTCAACATAAGGTATATAATATGGTTTACCAAAGATCGATGTTTAAAATTTTTGTAACATTTAATAGTTTTGTAAAAGATTAGCCAAAAGGAATTTTCTTGTCAAAGTAAGTGCATCAGAAAAATATTTCTTACAAGATATATGTTTTGTATACGGTAGTTTGGAGAAAATCCATTTAAAAGTGAAAATATTAAGAGGATAAAATAGTCAGGTATGTATATCTGCACAAAGGCATAGGTGTCTAACACGTTCGAATAAAGTCTATTGGTGAGGACATGGTCAATTTATAGTCTCGGTTAAAAGGTTGGATTTATCTCTATGGCGTTTCTTAGTGAGCACTCGTATCGAAACTAATCCTTATAATTTAGTTAAGCCAAATACTTTCCAGATAGTGGAATTGTGGCAATCAGGCCAGTGATAGTGGTTCGAATGGTTTTGTGATATCTTGGGATTTCTATTGAGTTTTGAATGGTCTTACTGTACCGAGGGATCATCCTCACAGAAGGTATGGAAAGTCTTTCCTAGGGAGGTCATTGATAATATCCACTTATCAATATTGGTAGTAATGAGGGATGAGTGACATAGGAATCTATAGAGTGTAAGCTAATTCCTTTATATATATGGGGGTGGAAAAGGAAATGATAGTGATAGTAAGAAGGGAAAAGACTGTGATAAGTGCGACAAAACGAGATTGTGATAAAAGAAAATGTAAGTGCATTGTGTATAAATATGAAGATTCATGAAATAAAATGACTAGTTGACAAGCTTCCAATCGGTGGTTCACGAAGTGATGAAAAGTAGGAATGTTATGACAACGAGAGTATACACACACGTAAATGAAGCATTTGGAAAATGAGTTGAGAATTCAATCCAGACATAATCTTATTATAACCATTCTCAGTGTTGCAAAATTCATCTCTGAGTCAGACATAGGTGGTCAGCCTATATCTCACTATCCCGGGTTGAATATAGGTGACCAGTCTATATTACACCGAGGTTCCATGAATTTTGAAATACTCAGTTCAGTTATACTAATACCATGTCCTTCCCAATACCAAGACGTTCAGAAAGACTAAGGCAGGTGACCAAACTCGAGGTCGAATGATGAGACTATGCAAGGAGAAACATAACAGGGTGACATATATGATACGTGAACATGCTTATATGAAAGACAATGATAGAAATCAACTAGAATAAGTGAGTATAATATACCAGATAATGAGACACAAATCTCATCACCTAAGTCAGCAACAAACCACAATGAGGCTTCAGCTTGGCAGGCAGGCACGTGACGGTCATAGGGTTAAGTTTTTCATAAAAGTAGCTATAGTCTAGGTTTTAAAAACACTTAGTTCGCTATAGCCAAAGCTCTGATACCAATCTGTCACACCCCCAAAAATCGGGTCCAGCGGAAGCATACGTGTAGCTGGGGTGTAACTCAATTGGTATTACAACACTAGTTCAAAAAAAAAATGGTTTTCACTTTAATCATTTAGAATAAAATCGTTTAACCAAAAATATTGAATTTACATCGTTAAAAGTAGTGCGGAAGTAGGCCCTCAAAATAGTTAAAAACGGTCCCCATATAAATAATCAGAGTCTTCTATGACCATGCCATGCCCTTCCAAAACCTCCAGTAGCGTGCCATATGCTTAAAACCTGAAAATACATGCTAAAGTGTCAACACGAGGTTGGTGAGTTCATAGAGTTTGTTTAACAAATAATGCCTATAGAGAAAAGATCGCCCAGCAAAGGCATCGTAAATCCACTCAGTCGCAAGTCCCGCCATAAGAGACTTGTAACCTGTGTGTTTACAACCCACTGCCAAAAGTATTAAAGTCTACGTGAACAAAAGTAATAATGGTATCCAAATTCCCAGATAAATATAGCAAAACGGCTATAGAAATAAAATGATTCAGTCAATGAGGTCATATAAACAATGCTGACAATGTCGCCAGATAAATAATACTGACAATGTCGCCAGGTAAAACAATACTGACAATGTCGCCAGATAAACAATACTGACAATGTCGCCAGGTAAAACAATACTGACAATGTCGCCAGGTAAAACAATTATGACAATGTGGTCATGTAAACAAGGATAATCAATCCCATGAAATACAAGAAAATCAAATATACCAATGAATGCAGGTGGTTAAATATACCAAAGAAATACCGGTAGTCAAGCATACTAATGAAGTGCAGGTGATCAAATATATATTTAGATAAAGCTGGGAATATTTGAGAAATCAACCAGGTAAAACAAGTAATGCGTTTTAAGTAAAACGAGCATGTATTCTCCCCCAAAGAGTTTTCAAAACAATCAAAATAGTAGGGGCTATGACTCACCTGGAGCGATAGCAATGATGACAAGAATGGATACACTGAAAGGAGGCACGATCTCTAACCGCAACCTAATATGAGTAATAACGATCTACCTTAGATCATGACATAATGAAATGAATGCACGTGCACATGATGCCTATACCACTCGTAACTTGGAAATACTAGTTATCGTCATAGTAAAATAGTTTCCATACTTAGGAAAAATAAGTCCAAATATAGAAGTATATAACTTGTCGTAGTATATCGTATAAAAATGTTAGTGTTATATTCCTCGTTTTTGAAAACCTTGTAACAATATCTAGAAGTCGCGTCATTTAACCTTTGGCGATACGGGTCTCGATCGATGAGAAAATCGACTCTTATTGTTGTTACTTGAAAGTATTATGTTCAACACTTAGAAAATTTCATTATAGTAAAAGCTGTCAAAAATATATAGTTTATCGGGTATATAGATGAGGTCGTAGTTTATTCGTTATAAGTCTATTCGACGAACGGCCAATTGATTTGAAAAGCTTGCTGGAAGGTCTTGATTTCATAAAACTACGGCTCGGACTCAAACTGATCCGATCATAAAGAAAAACAGCCGAGAAAGTGGTGTTTCGCAAAGACAGTTTTACGGCAAAATAATAATAGAAAAGCTGATGGAAATTTGTAAAAATCGTCTAAGTTCAAACGCTTGTATCTTTTTCGTTATAAGCTCGTTTTCTATGCTCTTTATATCCCCGGAATCGTGGGATGGCATACTAATATATTTTTGATAAATCGGGACGGCTAAATCAAATTTTAGGCCTCGAAACAGTCCATGAAAATCGTGGGACAGCAAGGCATTTTTCAGTAAATAGTTTTCGTCGTTAAAATAGAAAATAGTATATCTTTTTCGTCGTAACTCGGATTTTAGTGATTCAAGCGGCCACGGTTTCGTTTTTGAAAGTACTTTCTGAATATCTAACCCAATGTTACCCGGAAACCCCTGAGTTTTCTGAAATTGGCGATTTGGGACAGAACCTATATTTGAAAGTATTTTTCGTTCTTAATATTCGGAAAATCATATCTCCTTCGTTATTAACTCGTTTTTATCCCCGTTTTCGGCCATAGTTTCGTCTCGGAATGTATTTTCTAAATCTTTGGTCAAATATTACCCACAACCTACTGAGTTGGCCACGTTTTCAAAATAAGGACAGCCACTTTTCTATTAGTGCCAAAAATGAGTTTTCTAGTTTGTAACTTGTCCCAAAACCAATCAAACCACTTTCAATCACCACAAAACTAGTCTAATCCTACCATACACCTTCTTAGGGTGTCATGGGTTCCTAAACCTCATAAACCAAGTAGATCTAACAAAGATCTAATAATAATCACTTCCTAAGGTTCAAAAGTTATAAGTTTGTAAAATAAAGTGGTATAAGCTATCAAATGCATAAGATCTTGTATAAAAACCATATGAACATAATAAGAACTTGATAAAATTAGGAAAATTAGTTTGACATACTTACTTGAAAGATTAGTGGACAAGTGGAGATGAAAAACTTGCAAAACCTTGTGTTTAAACTTCAAAACCCTAACAAGAAGTACTAAATAACCTAGCTTATCACTTGATCTTGGAAAAATTGATGTTCCTTCTTGTTGTTCTTGTTCTTGCCGTGCACCCCAAAGAAGAAAGAAGAAAAATGGGAGCTTTTTCTTGTAGTGTATAATGAAAGAAATGGAAAAAAAAAATAATAGACATATGTGTAGATATTTTGGTCAAGTAAAGAAAACATGATCATGTGTAAATGGGGGGCATTGGGCGTATTTTAGGGGAGGGAGGAAGAAAAAAAATGACTAGTTAATGCTCTTGTCTCCAACATATGTATTAGTTTAGTTTTGGTTGTGTATTGGGTGTTATCGGGTACCGAGTTAACTAAAAATAAATGTTACCGAGGTGAAATAAAATACGACGAAGTTGTAAAAGTTGTAAAATATTATTCCTGGTTAGAATCGAGTGTTAGAAATATTATCGGGTTGAAATATCACAAACCGACTGAGTAATAAGCTTCGACCGTGAAATATAGTCATTGTTATCCATCGAAATTCTACGACGAAAAACACGAATAACAGGAATCGAGCGATCAATGTTATTGTTATCCATCGAAATTGTTTACGAACAAAGAACACAAAGAAATAAGATAGACTAAAGAAGACCTAAAAATAAAAATAAAAATCTTACTAGAAAGGAATCTAGCAAGTAGACCTAATAAAAAGAAATCCTAACCTAGACAATAACTATTCCCCGGGCTGCGGCGCCAAAAACTTGATGCGTGGGAATCGCACCTTGCTTTACCTCTCGAGGGATCTCGAGAAGCTTACAACCCCCACCAGGCAGTGTACCTGATCGTTGTAGTATAGTATAGTGACAAGTACCGGGGGATTGATCGTTCAGCTTAGGAATAGTGTCGCTAGGATTAGAAAACCTAATTAATAGTTCTAAAGGTGAGGGATGATTATTTTTGTGTTTTTATATTTTATGAAAGCGATTAAAATCTCGGGTTTTGAAGGAGTGGGCGGAATTAGTTGCTATTCAACTAACCCAAAGCTAAGATGCAATCAAAATAAAATAATAAAAATGAAAATAAACTAAATTATACTAAGGTTGTGAGCAGTGGTTGGAGAAATTGTGTTTACTTAGACTTCATTACTCCCTAGATATCTTTTACATGTTAATTACTTGTTACACTTGTATGAATGACGGATTGTATTCCTTAATACTATTCGTGGGGTGGCATACATAACTCCCCAACTCTATGAGCTCTTATCTCCTCCTACACCATGACCCAGCACAACTATAGGGATTGTAAACAGTGGCTCATGCATTAAATACAACCAATAAAGACCTAGTACGCCTCGGTTCATGTTTCTTAAGACGTTCAAGCATGTTACCATTTGGAGATCTGCCAGTTTTCTTAAGCCTAACATATAAAATCATTCATTCAAAACAAGAATAGACAAGTAATCAACACATAATCAACATCTAGGTTTCATTAGATCTAAGCAAACACAAAAGAGATCTAGCCTAGCATAGTAGAATTGAGACAAGAACAAGAGATAAACAACCAACACATAGACATATTGATTGAATTGAAAGTACACTTATCTCAATTACAATGCAAGGTCTCAAGGGTTTGGAACCCTTGAAAAACCTGTAAAAGAGGCACCAAAATCGTCTTTAGGGTTTCACCAAAACTTCCCCTCTTTTAATGAAAAAACTAGAAAACTATATATAGGAAAAACAGTCTGACGGCGTCAAGAGTAACTTCTGACGCCGTCACCTCGCCGCCATATACTTCCTCGGACGGCCTTGATCCACTTATGACGGCCTATGTGACGCCGTCACCATCCACGGTATATTAATTTTGCCACTTTGACGCCGTCACGAATCCTTCTGACGCCGTCACCACCTTCGGTGTTTAATTCCACATGTCTGACGCCATCAAGATGATGGTCTTGACGCCGTCACCTTGTATTTTCAGTATGGAAATCTGGTACTTAGCCGTTTTCTTCACTTTTATGCTCCAAAAACGTCCATAATAGCTTCTTTTCCAGAATTCACTCTCCAAACACCTAAAATCACAAAAGGAACGATTTAGGGCAATATTTGATCAAATAAAGTCGGATTCGGGCTTAAATGACCCCCTAAAAACGGATCATTTTTCGCCTCATCATATACCCTTACACTTGAGATTTGCTTGTCCTCAAGCAAATGAGCTTTTATTCTACTCAAAAGAAAAGTTAGGGGTCATTTAACACTAATATAAAAGTAATTACAACAAATAATTGTTCCACTAAAGACCAATAGACAAGCACGGAGGTCATACACAAGCACCTCACAAATAGTGTTTAGATACTCACATCTCTCGGGTGTAATAAAGTAATATAACATTATGGAAATGGAAGATATCTCTCACTACTTGTCATAGCAAAATAGATTACCATAGGCTTGGGAAAGGATCAAACCTCCACCACATGGCGTAAGCACCTAGGATAAACTATCAAAGAGGTCTTTTAAAGGGTTATAACGTTAGGTGTAGGGATATGAATTACACGGTTTTGTTGGATAAAGGAAGTTTTACTGGTGGCGAGTTAACAATCTCGGTTAATTACATGTACAAGATGGCGTTGCTAAGCCAAGACTAGACTCGACTTAAGCTAATAAATGAAAAATAACAAAAACATAAAATAAACATAGAATGAAAAGGGATGGTAGTCCGTATGGTTTTTCTCTTTTTCTCTTTTCTATTTTTTTTACATCATAGGGGTTTGAGCATTCCCCTTACACTTGAATCTTTACATACTTTACAATTAACTAATCTAATGACTCGAATTAAGAAAATTAAAACACTTGGAGCACTTTTAAGATTAACGTACATATGGGGGTAATAATTGATGTTCTTCCCCATTACTCCATAAAATAAGTACTTACCCATGAGTCCTAATCGTCCCAAAACAATATGTACAAGGATATGACTCGACTTAGCAACCATGTAATCAAGTAGAAAGTTAACTTAGGGTTTAACAAATGACAATAATGCACTAAAAATGAGCGCATACACGGAAGGCTAAGGCGATTTGGGTGTACATTTAAGTGGGGTGTAACAAATTCTTCCTTTAAGTAAGATGCTTAAAGTTACAACGCTAAGGGTGTGGGAAAAATTAGTTGACTTAACTAGCCAAGTAATATGACTTAAAAGGTCAAGTAATTATGATACGGGTTTAACACAAGGGTGATCCTAATGCCTCTTATCATGTAGTAAATCCTACCACACGAATGTAGTCTCACTAGCGGTCTCGGGATGCATCACTAACGCAAGTTCTAGAATCTAAATGCTACCGGTACACTCATAAGCACTAATAATAAATGCTTTTCCTATCAAATCTAAAGGCGAACCTCACATTTTTGGGTGGAAAATTTTTCTGAATATACGGTTATGTGCTAGTCATACAACCTCCTATCCATGAGACGCTTGCTATGGCTAAAGTTTCACTCCTAAATGTTGTAAAAAATTTTTAAATTTGGCGCTAAAATTACACTAACAAGTATTTCTCGTAGTTTTATTACACATCTACTATCAAACAAAACAAACTCAAGCGAAAGTGCATACGTAAGGTATCATCTTTTTACCCTCCCCTTACACTTAAGATGAACATTGTCCCCAATGTTCAAGTAAAGAATGTAAAAGTTAAAAAGTAAAGAGAATGAAATCAAATACTCCCCTGATTCGCTCGGTATGGATTTTAGGTTGGCCAGGTTAAATCTTCTTCCAAGAAAACGAACAATCAAAGCTTCCCTTCCAGAATATAAATCATCTTCTTGTCACAAATAACCTGTAAATCCAGAAAAAAGTAGACAAGGCAACCTCGCGTAAAATCGGCGGCATCCTATATAAGTTACTAAATCCTAGAAAACAAAGTAAGATATAATGCTTGTGGAATGAAGTTTGCAGATTTCCTGGAGATTATAAAACCTAATAATCCACAAAAACTATAAGACTCCGTTAGAAAAACAAAACCGGTAAAATTTCCAGATTTTAACTCCTGACGCCGTCAAGAGCAATACCCTGACGCCGTCAGAATAGACCTGCAGAAATTCTTATGTTAAGTTTTCGGAAAATTTCTGGAAAAACTTTGTCCTACTTCCTGGAAAATCCTGCAAAACTTCATTATGACTCAATACAAGCATTTGACTATAACAAATACGAATATACATGTTCATTAAATATTGTGGAGAATCATGATCGGTTTGTTTCTTAAAAACATATTTGGGGTTTCCTCTTACACTTATCTTTTGTAAAAATACCTTTAGGTTGAAGTTAAGACTAGGCCAAACAACATAATAAAGTATTTTACATTTTAATTGAAAAACATGATCAACCAACAATAAAAACAAAGCATGCATACGGAAGCAAATAACAATCAAACAAATAAAATCACACAAAGCATGGGTTGCCTCCCAAGAAGCGCTTTTCTTTATTTACGAGTCTTGTAGCTAGACTCAAAGTCATGGGTTAACGTGTATCGCTTATGCTCACGTAACCAAGTGTGAGCGATCTAATAGTCGCCTCATCTTTCTTATATTCGTCTCCTAACTCTAAGCACCCGCGATAATATCTTTTATTCTTTTCATACGTGTACTTAAGTCCTTTTCTCTTATCATTCTCACTTAGCATTTCCATAGGCAGATACCTACTACACTTTTCCATGGAGAAATCCTTGAACCTAGGGTGTGTGCGGGGCATTTGATAGACAAATTCTTCATCCCCACCCGAGAATGTAATTAACCCTTCTATGAGTTTTTCATCGAGGTTGGTCAACCGTTTGAAAGGTTTTCCAAACACAACTTGGGTCAGTTTATCATCAATAAATTCTCCTAGATTCTCCATAACCATGAACTCAACAAGATAAACCGAACTCCCTACAAACACATGCAATGGTATAGCCCTAGCCACAATGTTTTCTCCTTTGTATTCCAACTCATCTACCATGATTTTATTGTATTCATTACGTGAGATTATGTTCATTGGAAGAGATGAGTTGAGATAGGCGTTAAAGCTTTTAAATCCCATCTTACAAGGGAATTGCATGTTAAATGAACTATCACACTCAATCCTAGTTCTAGGGTCGACATACCTAAGAGGGTTTACTTCTTCTTCCATTCTATCCTCATTAATCACATCACCATCATCAAGATCCTCATCGGAGTCTGAATAGTAAAAAGGACTAGCCCTATGGTCATCATCATGATCAGACTCTTCTAACTCAGAATTATTGTCAAAGTGGTGGTTGGGTGACAGGTTAGGTGGGTTCTCATTTTCTGCTAAAGGAAGTGGGGCGGGCATTTGGAAAATCCTACGACGAAAAACACGAATAACAGGAATCGAGCGATCAATGTTATTGTTATCCATCGAAATTGTTTACGAACAAAGAACACAAAGAAATAAGATAGACTAAAGAAGACCTAAAAATAAAAATAAAAATCTTACTAGAAAGGAATCTAGCAAGTAGACCTAATAAAAAGAAATCCTAACCTAGACAATAACTATTCCCCGGGCTGCGGCGCCAAAAACTTGATGCGTGGGAATCGCACCTTGCTTTACCTCTCGAGGGATCTCGAGAAGCTTACAACCCCCACCAGGCAGTGTACCTGATCGTTGTAGTATAGTATAGTGACAAGTACCGGGGGATTGATCGTTCAGCTTAGGAATAGTGTCGCTAGGATTAGAAAACCTAATTAATAGTTCTAAAGGTGAGGGATGATTATTTTTGTGTTTTTATATTTTATGAAAGCGATTAAAATCTCGGGTTTTGAAGGAGTGGGCGGAATTAGTTGCTATTCAACTAACCCAAAGCTAAGATGCAATCAAAATAAAATAATAAAAATGAAAATAAACTAAATTATACTAAGGTTGTGAGCAGTGGTTGGAAAAATTGTGTTTACTTAGACTTCATTACTCCCTAGATATCTTTTACATGTTAATTACTTGTTACACTTGTATGAATGACGGATTGTATTCCTTAATACTATTCGTGGGGTGGCATACATAACTCCCCAACTCTATGAGCTCTTATCTCCTCCTACACCATGACCCAGCACAACTATAGGGATTGTAAACAGTGGCTCATGCATTAAATACAACCAATAAAGACCTAGTACGCCTCGGTTCATGTTTCTTAAGACGTTCAAGCATGTTACCATTTGGAGATCTGCCAGTTTTCTTAAGCCTAACATATAAAATCATTCATTCAAAACAAGAATAGACAAGTAATCAACACATAATCAACATCTAGGTTTCATTAGATCTAAGCAAACACAAAAGAGATCTAGCCTAGCATAGTAGAATTGAGACAAGAACAAGAGATAAACAACCAACACATAGACATATTGATTGAATTGAAAGTACACTTATCTCAATTACAATGCAAGGTCTCAAGGGTTTGGAACCCTTGAAAAACCTGTAAAAGAGGCACCAAAATCGTCTTTAGGGTTTCACCAAAACTTCCCCTCTTTTAATGAAAAAACTAGAAAACTATATATAGGAAAAACAGTCTGACGGCGTCAAGAGTAACTTCTGACGCCGTCACCTCGCCGCCATATACTTCCTCGGACGGCCTTGATCCACTTATGACGGCCTATGTGACGCCGTCACCATCCACGGTATATTAATTTTGCCACTTTGACGCCGTCACGAATCCTTCTGACGCTGTCACCACCTTCGGTGTTTAATTCCACATGTCTGACGCCATCAAGATGATGGTCTTGACGCCGTCACCTTGTATTTTCAGTATGGAAATCTGGTACTTAGCCGTTTTCTTCACTTTTATGCTCCAAAAACGTCCATAATAGCTTCTTTTCCAGAATTCACTCTCCAAACACCTAAAATCACAAAAGGAACGATTTAGGGCAATATTTGATCAAATAAAGTCGGATTCGGGCTTAAATGACCCCCTAAAAACGGATCATTTTTCGCCTCATCATATACCCTTACACTTGAGATTTGCTTGTCCTCAAGCAAATGAGCTTTTATTCTACTCAAAAGAAAAGTTAGGGGTCATTTAACACTAATATAAAAGTAATTACAACAAATAATTGTTCCACTAAAGACCAATAGACAAGCACAGAGGTCATACACAAGCACCTCACAAATAGTGTTTAGATACTCACATCTCTCGGGTGTAATAAAGTAATATAACATTATGGAAATGGAAGATATCTCTCACTACCTGTCATAGCAAAATAGATTACCATAGGCTTGGGAAAGGATCAAACCTCCACCACATGGCGTAAGCACCTAGGATAAACTATCAAAGAGGTCTTTTAAAGGGTTATAACGTTAGGTGTAGGGATATGAATTACACGGTTTTGTTGGATAAAGGAAGTTTTACTGGTGGCGAGTTAACAATCTCGGTTAATTACATGTACAAGATGGCGTTGCTAAGCCAAGACTAGACTCGACTTAAGCTAATAAATGAAAAATAACAAAAACATAAAATAAACATAGAATGAAAAGGGATGGTAGTCCGTATGGTTTTTCTCTTTTTCTCTTTTCTATTTTTTTTTTTTTTTTTTTTTTTTTTGCATACACTCTTACCCTACCATCCAAAATAATACATCATAGGGGTTTGAGCATTCCCCTTACACTTGAATCTTTACATACTTTACAATTAACTAATCTAATGACTCGAATTAAGAAAATTAAAACACTTGGAGCACTTTTAAGATTAACGTACATATGGGGGTAATAATTGATGTTCTTCCCCATTACTCCATAAAATAAGTACTTACCCATGAGTCCTAATCGTCCCAAAACAATATGTACAAGGATATGACTCGACTTAGCAACCATGTAATCAAGTAGAAAGTTAACTTAGGGTTTAACAAATGACAATAATGCACTAAAAATGAGCGCATACACGGAAGGCTAAGGCGATTTGGGTGTACATTTAAGTGGGGTGTAACAAATTCTTCCTTTAAGTAAGATGCTTAAAGTTAGAAACGAAAAGATAGGCTCGGAGGGGTGTACTAGGGGTTTCGTGTACTAAAAATGAGTACAACGCTAAGGGTGTGGGAAAAATTAGTTGACTTAACTAGCCAAGTAATATGACTTAAAAGGTCAAGTAATTATGATACGGGTTTAACACAAGGGTGATCCTAATGCCTCTTATCATGTAGTAAATCCTACCACACGAATGTAGTCTCACTAGCGGTCTCGGGATGCATCACTAACGCAAGTTCTAGAATCTAAATGCTACCGGTACACTCATAAGCACTAATAATAAATGCTTTTCCTATCAAATCTAAAGGCGAACCTCACATTTTTGGGTGGAAAATTTTTCTGAATATACGGTTATGTGCTAGTCATACAACCTCCTATCCATGAGACGCTTGCTATGGCTAAAGTTTCACTCCTAAATGTTGTAAAAAATTTTAAATTTGGCGCTAAAATTACACTAACAAGTATTTCTCGTAGTTTTATTACACATCTACTATCAAACAAAACAAACTCAAGCGAAAGTGCATATGTAAGGTATCATCTTTTTACCCTCCCCTTACACTTAAGATGAACATTGTCCCCAATGTTCAAGTAAAGAATGTAAAAGTTAAAAAGTAAAGAGAATGAAATCAAATACTCCCCTGATTCGCTCGGTATGGATTTTAGGTTGGCCAGGTTAAATCTTCTTCCAAGAAAATGAACAATCAAAGCTTCCCTTCCAGAATATAAATCATCTTCTTGTCACAAATAACCTGTAAATCCTGAAAAAAGTAGACAAGGCAACCTCGCGTAAAATCGGCGGCATCCTATATAAGTTACTAAATCCTAGAAAACAAAGTAAGATATAATGCTTATGGAATGAAGTTTGCAGATTTCCTGGAGATTATAAAACCTAATAATCCACAAAAACTATAAGACTCCGTTAGAAAAACAAAACCGGTAAAATTTCCAGATTTTAACTCCTGACGCCGTCAAGAGCAATACCCTGACGCCGTCAGAATAGACCTGCAGAAATTCTTATGTTAAGTTTCCGGAAAATTTCTGGAAAAACTTTGTCCTACTTCCTGGAAAATCCTGCAAAACTTCATTATGACTCAATACAAGCATTTGACTCTAACAAATACGAATATACATGTTCATTAAATATTGTGGAGAATCATGATCGGTTTGTTTCTTAAAAACATATTTGGGGTTTCCCCTTACACTTATCTTTTGTAAAAATACCTTTAGGTTGAAGTTAAGACTAGGCCAAACAACATAATAAAGTATTTTACTTTTTAATTGAAAAACATGATCAACCAACGATAAAAACAAAGCATGCATACGGAAGCAAATAACAATCAAACAAATAAAATCACACAAAGCATGGGTTGCCTCCCAAGAAGCGCTTTTCTTTATTTACGAGTCTTGTAGCTAGACTCAAAGTCATGGGTTAACGTGTATCGCTTATGCTCACGTAACCAAGTGTGAGCGATCTAATAGTCGCCTCATCTTTCTTATATTCGTCTCCTAACTCTAAGCACCCGCGATAATATCTTTTATTCTTTTCATACGTGTACTTAAGTCCTTTTCTCTTATCATTCTCACTTAGCATTTCCATAGGCGGATACCTACTACACTTTTCCATGGAGAAATCCTTGAACCTAGGGCATGTGCGGGGCATTTGATAGACAAATTCTTCATCCCCACCCGAGAATGTAATTAACCCTTCTATGAGTTTTTCATCGAGGTTGGTCAACCGTTTGAAAGGTTTTCCAAACACAACTTGGGTCAGTTTATCATCAATAAATTCTCCTAGATTCTCCATAACCATGAACTCAACAAGATAAACCGAACTCCCTACAAACACATGCAATGGTATAGCCCTAGCCACAATGTTTTCTCCTTTGTATTCCAACTCATCTACCATGATTTTATTGTATTCATTACGTGAGATTATGTTCATTGGAAGAGATGAGTTGAGATAGGCGTTAAAGCTTTTAAATCCCATCTTACAAGGGAATTGCATGTTAAATGAACTATCACACTCAATCCTAGTTCTAGGGTCGACATACCTAAGAGGGTTTACTTCTTCTTCCATTCTATCCTCATTAATCACATCACCATCATCAAGATCCTCATCGGAGTCTGAATAGTAAAAAGGACTAGCCCTATGGTCATCATCATGATCAGACTCTTCTAACTCAGAATTATTGTCAAAGTGGTGGTTGGGTGACAGGTTAGGTGGGTTCTCATTTTCTGCTAAAGGAAGTGGGGCGGGCATTTGGAAAATCCTACGACGAAAAACACGAATAACAGGAATCGAGCGATCAATGTTATTGTTATCCATCGAAATTGTTTACGAACAAAGAACACAAAGAAATAAGATAGACTAAAGAAGACCTAAAAATAAAAATAAAAATCTTACTAGAAAGGAATCTAGCAAGTAGACCTAATAAAAAGAAATCCTAACCTAGACAATAACTATTCCCCGGGCTGCGGCGCCAAAAACTTGATGCGTGGGAATCGCACCTTGCTTTACCTCTCGAGGGATCTCGAGAAGCTTACAACCCCCACCAGGTAGTGTACCTGATCGTTGTAGTATAGTATAGTGACAAGTACCGGGGGATTGATCGTTCAGCTTAGGAATAGTGTCGCTAGGATTAGAAAACCTAATTAATAGTTCTAAAGGTGAGGGATGATTATTTTTGTGTTTTTATATTTTATGAAAGCGATTAAAATCTCGGGTTTTGAAGGAGTGGGCGGAATTAGTTGCTATTCAACTAACCCAAAGCTAAGATGCAATCAAAATAAAATAATAAAAATGAAAATAAACTAAATTATACTAAGGTTGTGAGCAGTGGTTGGAGAAATTGTGTTTACTTAGACTTCATTACTCCCTAGATATCTTTTACATGTTAATTACTTGTTACACTTGTATGAATGACGGATTGTATTCCTTAATACTATTCGTGGGGTGGCATACATAACTCCCCAACTCTATGAGCTCTTATCTCCTCCTACACCATGACCCAGCACAACTATAGGGATTGTAAACAGTGGCTCATGCATTAAATACAACCAATAAAGACCTAGTACGCCTCGGTTCATGTTTCTTAAGACGTTCAAGCATGTTACCATTTGGAGATCTGCCAGTTTTCTTAAGCCTAACATATAAAATCATTCATTCAAAACAAGAATAGACAAGTAATCAACACATAATCAACATCTAGGTTTCATTAGATCTAAGCAAACACAAAAGAGATCTAGCCTAGCATAGTAGAATTGAGACAAGAACAAGAGATAAACAACCAACACATAGACATATTGATTGAATTGAAAGTACACTTATCTCAATTACAATGCAAGGTCTCAAGGGTTTGGAACCCTTGAAAAACCTGTAAAAGAGGCACCAAAATCGTCTTTAGGGTTTCACCAAAACTTCCCCTCTTTTAATGAAAAAACTAGAAAACTATATATAGGAAAAACAGTCTGACGGCGTCAAGAGTAACTTCTGACGCCGTCACCTCGCCGCCATATACTTCCTCGGACGGCCTTGATCCACTTATGACGGCCTATGTGACGCCGTCACCACCCACGGTATATTAATTTTGCCACTTTGACGCCGTCACGAATCCTTCTGACGCCGTCACCACCTTCGGTGTTTAATTCCACATGTCTGACGCCGTCAAGATGATGGTCTTGACGCCGTCACCTTGTATTTTCAGTATGGAAATCTGGTACTTAGCCGTTTTCTTCACTTTTATGCTCCAAAAACGTCCATAATAGCTTCTTTTCCAGAATTCACTCTCCAAACACCTAAAATCACAAAAGGAACGATTTAGGGCAATATTTGATCAAATAAAGTCGGATTCGGGCTTAAATGACCCCCTAAAAATGGATCATTTTTCGCCTCATCAATCCTCACTATCGTGGTGGTGGTGTTTCAATCGATTAACACACGCAGTCACCTCCCCTCCCCCCTTACTGCTCAAGGTAGCTATCCTATCTTGGCGTATGCTTTCAATTGTGAATGGTCCATACCACCAGGGACTAGGCTCGTCGGGAGGTACTTTTATCTCTGAATGCCTTAAGAGTACCAAGTCTCCTTCTGCAAATGGTACATGATTCTTCGTTGGTTGACTACATTCAAACTTGTCATGAACTTTATTGCAGCTTTTGCCTCTCTCAGGCTTAGTTTCTTTGTAGCTTTTGATTCTTGTTTCCCATGCAAGGATTTTTTCTTGAACATGATCAGGCGATGTGTCAATGTTGTTTTTGAGCGTTCTTTTCATCAAGCTTTCTTGTACACATCGTGGG
This sequence comes from Artemisia argyi, assembly GCA_030686995.1. Taxonomy (NCBI): domain Eukaryota; kingdom Viridiplantae; phylum Streptophyta; class Magnoliopsida; order Asterales; family Asteraceae; genus Artemisia; species Artemisia argyi. The sequence continues at coordinate 276,513,150 of CM060708.1, forward strand.
GTCATAGGAAAGCTAATCTTTCTTTTTCCTGGCTTAAGTTCAATTTCCCTTTTTTCATACCTAATGACAGCTCTTGCGGTGGTGAGGAATGGTGCTCCAAGGATTATTGGCATGCATCCACCTCATTTATCATCAATGATCAAGAAATCAATGGGATACATGAACCCTGCAACATTGACCAGTACATCCTCTACAAATTCCCAACGGGTATACATAAGAGTGACCAGCGAAGGATAGCCTAACACGGGTGGTGGCTGGCATATCCGATGTTAGTTGGGTGTAAATAGTTAGGGGCATAAGATTTACTTCCGATCCTTGATCGGCGAAAGCATCCAGATATTGCAATTTCCCAATGCTGGCTGGTATCTCAAAGTTCCCACAAGCCATCTGCTTAGTAGCCACTTTTTGTATAAGTAGTTTCTCAAATACTGGTCCCCCAGGTAATGTATCATACTCATCTTCCCCCTCTTTCTCCTTCTTTGAAACCTGTTTGGAGGATTGGTTACGCCCGTCACCCTTTATCCAATTTGTTATGGTATTCTCATTTATATCATGTTTTAGGTAGTAACCTAGTGATTGAGATTTTGGCGGTTCCTCAATGGTTTGTTCACTAGGGGTTTCCTTTTCCTCATTATCCTCATGGACAATCGTGATAGAATTAACAAATCGGGTGTTGGGGGTAGCGCTTTCTTTTCTTAATAACATCATTTCTGGGGTTTTTTGTTTTGCGTATTCCTCCACTAGGCTCATCATCTCCTGCATTTTCTCTTGCATCTCCTCCTTTTGTTTGTAAACAACTTCCTCGAACTTAGCAAGCCGCTCAGAATGGGTTGCCATATACTCTCTCATTCGAGCTTCGAATTCCGGGCTGAGGTTTTGAGGAGGTGAAGAAGGTGGAGCATAATTCTAAAAGGTTTCGACATTCTTTCTAGAGGGTGACTCAGACATTTGAGACAGAATTGACTGTTGCCCGTCTGGGACTTAAAGGTCTCTTTTGTTTTTCCATGAGATAGTCAACCTTTGTCTCAAGTTTGCAAAGGAGTTCTTTGGAGATTTGATTGGTTTCCCCAGGTGTCGAGATTGCATTGATAGCCGACTTTATAACATGAGTAACTTCCCATAACTCTTGATTGTCGAAGGCGAGTTCATCAATAATTACCCAAGATTCCTCGGCATTTTTATCACGCAACCTGCCTCCGGCGGCTCGATCAATGGTACGTTTGGTGTGAAAGTCGACATGGTCATAGAAGATTTGAACTAATAGCCAAAGATTTATATCATGATGAGGGATTTTTTGGAGTAAGTCCTTGAAACGAGTCCATACTTCATAGAAAGTTTCACCTTGACGTTGTTGGAACATCAAGATATCATTTCTAAGCATTGTAGTTCTCCCCGGTGGGAAAAATAGAGCAAGGAATCGGGTGGTGAGATCATCCCATGAGGTGATGGATACCGCGGGTAAACGTTCAAGCCATTGACTAGCTTGATCACGTAGAGAGAATTGGAATAGATGTAATTGGGTCGACTCTCTAGTTACAACATCAAGGTCTATGGAATCTACGATTTTAAGGAAATCCTTGAGATGTTGATTAGGATCTTCGGAACGAAGTCCATGGAGTGCACATCCGCTTTGCACCAACCGGATGGTGTCGGATCGCAAGGGGGACACATTGGCTCCTTGAGTGACCTCAATAGTGTTTCGATAGCCTTGATGGCTAGGACGGGAATACTCTCCTAAGGTTCGGGGCCTAGGAGGTTGGTTTGCTAGTGGTGGGTTTTGTGGGTGGTTTTGTTGTGGTGGGTTGACGGGTTCAAAGAGGTTACCACCTTCCATGATGTCGGATGGTAAAGGTTACGAACAAAGACACGAAGAAATGAGATAGACTAAAGAAAACCTAAAAATATAAAGAAAACCTTACTAGAAAGGAATCGAGCAAGTAGACCTAATTAAAAAAAATCCTAACCTAGATAATAACTACTCCCCGGGCTGCGGCGCCAAAAAATTGATACGTGGGGATCGCACCCTCGCAACAGGTTTTACCTCTCAAGGGATCTCGAGAAGCTTACAACCCAAACCAGGCTGTGTACCTGATCGTTGTAGTATAGTATAGTGACAAGTACCGGGGGATTGACCGTTCAACTCGGGAATAGTGTCGCTAGGATTAGAAAGCCTAATAAACTAGGTCTAGAGGTAAGGGATGATTCTTTTTGTATTTTTATATTTTTTAAAAGCAAGTAAAAATCTCGGGTTTTGAAAGAGTGGACGAAATTAGTTGCTAGCCAACTAACCCAATTTATCTTAAGATGCAATCAAAATAAAATAACAAAAATGAAAATGAAACTATTAAACTAATGTGGTGGAAACAATAATGAGGAAAGTTGTGTTTACTTAGGTTTCATTACTCCCTAGATATCTTTTACAGGTTGATTAATTTGTTACAATTGCATGGATGACATGTCATATTCCTTAATACTAGTCGTAGGGCCGTGTACAATATTCCCTAACTCTATAGGATCCTACTTCACTCCTATGTCGAGCCATTAGAAGCTCCTAACATGGGATCATTAGAATTCTCCTACGCATTAAATACAACCAAAAATCGTAGTACACCTCCGATCATGTTTCTTAAGACGTTCAAGCAAGTTACCAATGGAAGTCTGCCAATTTTCTTAAGCCTAACATCGAATAAAATCATTCGTAACAACTATAAACAAACAATCAACCCATAATTAACATCTAGGTTTCTCTACATCTAAGCAAACACAATAGAGATCTAGCCTAGCATGTTAAATAGAAGACAAGTGTAAGATATAATCAAACAACACATAGACATATTGAATGATTTGAAAGAATACTTATCTTTAATTGAACATGAAAGAATCAAGGGGTTGAAACCCTTGAAAAGCTGATAAAATTCGGACTAGGGTTTATTCCCTCAAAGTTGCACACTAATGAATGAAATTTGGAAAACTATATATAGATAATACAACGTGACGGCGTCATGTCTTAGGTTGTGACACCGTCAACTCGCCGCCATGATAAAAATCGTATTGCCTAGATCCATTTGTGACGCCGTCATGTGTAGTTGTGCTCTGGGCCGTCACTAGTAATCGGACCCTGACGGCCTTGGTGACGTCGTCAGGTCCTATGCTTAAAAACTCTCTGGATCATCACGTGTATTTTCCACTTCCACCTCTTTTTTAACTCTTGATGCCGTCATGTGGAGAGTCTTGACACCGTCAGGTACTGTTCCCAGCAAGGAAAATTAAGACTTTGCCGTTTTCTTCACTTTTATGCTCAAAAAACGTCCAAAATGCTTCCTTTTCCAGATTTCTCTCCAAAAGTACCTAAAATGACAAAAGGAACGATTTAGGGCAATAATTGATTAAATAATCTCGAATTCGGGCTTAAATGACTCCTTAAAAGCGGCACACTTTTCACCTCATCAGTTATACTTTACCCATGTGTTTCATAAATTAAGGAAAATGGTGAAATTAGTATTATAAATTTAAAGCTTTCGAAACACATCAGGGTCACACTTGACACTTTTCTCTAACATGTAGCCTTCATGTTATGGGGTGCTACTGAATGTTGGTTGCTTCTGTTTCCCTCCAGGAGTTGTTTTTCATGGACATATATTTCTTGATAGAAGACACACCACATTAACTCTGTGGTTCTTATTGTATTTCAAATAGCCAGTTAGTGAATTCCCTTTTTCAGGGCGATGTAATGTAATTTGTAAGTCTTTCAGACGCTATGAAATGTTGATTCAGGGCTAATTTACCTGAATCTCATTTGTTTTTATTGGGAAGTACTCATATCATATTAAATAATTATACAAATAGAAATACATGAGCCTATGGGTCACGCACGTATACATCAAGGTATTACCATTTATACCATAATTAATATATTTATATTAACTATATTAGTTATTATTTCACGATTCGCTTAACAGTCGTTAATTATTCCGTTGGATGCAATAATTAGCTAACGGCTACTATTACACGTAATGGACATGGTTTAATGGACTTAACCCAAAAGCAATATGGGAAGCTCATTGATGAGTGTGTAAATACTCATCATTTTTAGTCAAATCTGAGTTGCAAAACGATCAAAAATACTCAAAAAACGCACCAAAATGCGAAGAAAATCCCAAAGATCGTATTTTATATGTTTCTGACGCAAAACGAGTGAAAACAAACGAAAAACGTACAAAAGTTACATATTTGGCAGTTTCAGTCCCCCAACTTTCAAAGTTTTACAAAACTAGTCCCTGGTCAATCGTTTTCAAAGAAAAGTCAACCCTTGCTCTTTAAAAGTCAAAACGATTCACAAATGATCTTTGGGTAAAATGAATTGGAAAATTACACAATTGGTCCCTGAACCTTGGCCAATTGACAGTTTTAGCCCCCGGTGTTTCAAATATGGAAAAGTGTGTTTTTGGTCCTATGGTTTATCTAACTTGACAGTTTTGGTCCTCTTGGTGACGTGGGATATTTACAAAAATGGTCCGTGAAATTTCAAAATGCAAGTTTGGTCCTTGTGGTTTTACAACAATATACCAAATGGATCCTTATTTCTACCCAATCCACGAGCCCACCATTTAATTACAAATCCCCACTTGGCCCAAAACATAACTCATGCCCAATCCCCTAACCCTAATTAAACGTATGTCCCTTTTCTTCCCTACAATACACGATCTGTTTATTATGAAAACCTAAGAGGTAAAAAGTCAGTGGTCAAAACATGTACTCAGTGTGTCTTCTTCCCCAAATCACCATACCCTCCCCTCGTGACTATAAGCAGCCAACCCAACCATCACTATCCCTGCCCATCACCCTCAAAACCCTCTCCCAATCCCACTAATCCCCTCAAAGTTATACCTAACACCCTCAACCAGTCAAGAGAAGACATGGTGGCAATCCACCTCTCACTATTGGGCGCCAAGATTTGACTTGAAGGCTGGGATGATTCAAGATTAATCCAAGGGTTGAGATTCATCTCAAGGAAACACAAAGTGTCCAGCTCAGAAGCCCTCTCAGTGGAGAAGCACACAAGGGAGAAGACAAGATTGGAGCCTAAAGGTGTACCTACCACTCTTAAGGTTCTAGTATAAATAGGTTGTCAATTGTAAGCCTGAGGGCATCCACATCTTTATCTTTTCATCTATCTCAGTTTTATGTTTCATCTTTTCAAGTTTTTAGTTTTATTGTAATTCAAATCTTTTTCAGTAATGAAGGAATTCTTATTTTAAGTTCATGTTTCTAGTTAAAATTCTAATTATCTTAAAAGTTGATTATCTGTTATTGTGTAATCAAATTTGAAAGAAAAAAAAAGTGTTATAAAAAAGGGAATAGCAGAAGCAGCTTGGATGGGAATTCGGTTTAGAGCCCATGGGGGCGTGTAGGTTGTTCTTAATATTGGTTCTCAGAATTGCATAACTCTTGGATGTCAACTAGGTTCTTTAATTCTAGTTTAATTTGATTGTTCATTGCTTGGGATGTCTCTTGATTTCTGTTTGAATAAGTCTGGACTAGCTTAGTAACTTAACTCAGTTTGTTAAAAAAAATATTTACTTTTAAACCTGTTGGAACAAATAAGTATAAGAGGTGTTTGGTATTAGAATTGAAGTTGTATTGTTGTTGTTATTGTGGGATTAGGGAACTTAGTTTATCGTTTTTCTGGGTTCATACAACCCAAATTGAGAGTCTTAGATAATCATTGTTAGGAAAAGGCAATTAAAAGTGGACTGCTCTCAAATAGGCTTAAGATTGATTAATTGTTTATGACTTAGTTTGGATTTCATAGACTTAAAGTTTGTTCTTGCATAATTAGTGATGAGACATGCTTAGCGTATATCATTAGAATAGTCTAGGTTGTTGAATTTGGGTTTGGATAAAGAAACTCCCATTTAGAAAGTCAAAATATTGTTGTGACAGATTTTGTTTTCTTGCTGAACTTGAGCCCAAAGAGATTTCAAATAGGATGTTTGTAGTAGTTTCTTAAAGTTTTTAGGACCACACTTAGGTAGTCTAATAGAAGTGCACTTGGGATTTCTTCTTAGGCTTATTTAACTGCTCCTTATTGCCTATGAACTCGCCTCCTTTTGCTGGTCTGCTACTGGTGATAAAATATCAGCTTGGTGCTGAGCTTATAAATTTCTCATTGTTGTTCAATCTTGTTGTTCTACTTGATTACTGTTGTAGTTGATTAGTGCATTTGCTATTTTAACTGTACGAGAATCTTGGAGGTTTCGTTGCTTATTTGAGCTTGTCGATCTCTAATTTTGTAAACTGCTGCTACTATTTCTTTTTTTTTTTCTTTGTAACGGTTTGAAGATATGAGGTGGTTTAGTGTTGTTTGAAGTTGTTGTTCTTGTGTGGTTTTTAGGTGTTGTGGTTGTTGTGTGACTACTCAAGTTTATTTAAACTTAAGATTTGGTAGGCATAGAAAGCAAGTAAACATTTGAAATGTTCATGATCCACCAAAGTTGTTGTTGTTGATCATCTGATTCAATAGCTAAGTGGGTTTTTTTCGTTTAAGTTTGAGTTTTTGGGGGTTTATTTCTCTCAAAAAGAAAAGAATCGAAAAGAAAAATAAAAAGGTGCAAAACCAGGGGTCGAACCCTGGTCTCTCAGCCCACAACACAACACCTCAACCGCTGCCCTTGGGTCTTTTATTAGTAAAGTGTTGCAAAGTTTAATATATAGCACTTGTCATTTGCATTAAAAGTAATTTTAGCCTAACTGCTTATTTGGATTAATTCAGCTTATTATTACATTGAGCTACAAAATTTTTTCATTTTTCTTAGATTAATCTTAGTTTGTAGAATTTTTCAAAAAAGTTTCGGATTTTTATAATTAGTTTTAGTAATTATTAGAGTTTAATTTAGCTTAAATGGTAATTTAATTGTAATAAATAGAATTTTAGTCAAAAAATTAATTTTCTTTTTTTTTTTTAATTTTCCTTTGTTTTTTAGTACGCAAGAAAATTATTTGTAAACCCGTAGGACGTTTGGAACTTAAATTTCATGTTTTATTTTGCGCTTTCGCGTAATTTTTAATTAAACGTCACGTTTGTAGTTTAATTTACGTTTTAGGATTTCCGATACCTAATCATGTTTTCCCGTAGTTTTTAGGTACTTCTTAGATTGTTAGTTGCCTTAGGTTGATTTATTTTCACTTTCGTTTTCCAAAATTCGTTAATTTAACGTATCTCAAAACCAAATAACCTTTCCAATCATACAAGATTTTAATCCCAATCTCATTCGAAGCTTTCCATTCACACCTCGTTGGGGTACGACCCGGGAAATCACTTCCCGGTCTCACAATTTGAATATCACTTTCACAAGTCTTGCGGGGTAATCGTTTTCCTAAACGGTTTACTCGTATTACTTCACGATTATTTGTCTCACGACAAATTGTTGATATTTTGATAAAATTGTTGTTTGCACACACCAAAACACAACGAATCACTCATATTAAGGGGGTCTTCCGCAGACCTAGGTAAAACAATGGGGATTAGGAGTCCAAACTTGTTGTGCAAGCAATCAAGTTATACTAGGATTAGGATTAGATCTAGCATATATATACTTGAATACTAAACAAAGTTTCTATACCTTTTTCTATACCCATAAACGATCAACCACTATAACCGTTAAGGGTTTTCTAGTCGATTTCAAGAAAGCAACAAGCGGTATGTTCATGCTTTGATCATGGATCCAAGAACTAGTATTCAGGTAATATACAACAACGTGTAGTGTGGACTAACTATAAAGATCAGTTACTTTAGTGATTCAAGGGTTTTCATGAGTGTCCATGAAAATATCAAGAACAGTTCTTTGCTCCATACTTTGATCCGGATTCGTTACAAGAGGTTAGTAACGTAGTTATTTGTTAATCATTATACATCATACGGATCCACCTTTGAGACCTAATATGCTATGTAATTATATGTTATAATTGTTAGATTAGTATATAAATCCCAACAGTTGTATCACAAGCCATCGTATGATGTTTTGGTACACGTAAAATTTGCCAAAAACGCGTTTTCGCATGTTTTCTTCTACCGAATTTTAACATCCCTTAAGGCTCATTTTTAGTGAAAATTTCGACCATATAAGTTCTTAAAAATCATTACAAGAAAATCCTATGCTGTGGGTTTTGCATGTGCATGACCTGGGGGGGGGGGGGGGGGGGTTAGTTGCTTTAAATTCTTCGTTTTTTGGCTTATCTTTATATTACTTGTCGTTTAATTGTGATCCATGGAAATTTGTCACGGATAATAAGACAACCTCTGGAATATTTCATAGTGTTAATATGTTAATACATGGGATGTGTAAAACCGATAAAACCTAGCCTGTTCATGCGTGTTTGTTTATTAAATTATTGTAATTGTTCTTCTGAGAGATTTTGCCATTGTTTCGGTTTTGTTTTAGTACTGTTAGTGCAAATATTACGATATTTAATCTACACAGTCTCGTTTGTTTTAATTGATAATGATGAGGCGAAAAATGAACCACTTTTAGGGGGTCATTTAAGCCCGGAATTGAATTTATTTGATCAAATACTGCCCTAAATTGTTCCTTTTGTGATTTTAGGTACTTTGGGAGTGAAATCTGGAAAAGGAAGCAATTCGGACATTTTTGGAGCATAAAAGTGAAGAAAACGCCAAAGACTTAATTTTCCAAGCTAGGAACAGTAGGTGACGGCATCAAGAGCAATAATTTGACGGCGTCAAGAGTAATTTTCATGACGACCCAGTACAGAAATGAAGGCGTCACAAGGAGGAGCGTCAAGAGTAAAATACGTGACGGCCTGGAAAAAGTTATAACGTGACGACGTCAGATGTAGATCAAGGCAGTCCGAGAATTCTTTTGGCGGCGAGATGATGGCGCCACCTATTTGGTCATGACGCCGTCAGCCTCAATTTCCTATATATAGTTTTCTAATTTTCATTCATAAAAAGAGAGGAACAAGTTGGAGAAACCCTAAGGCCGAACCTATTACGAATTTTGCAGGTTTTTCAAGGGTTTTCAGCCCTTGAATTCATGTGTAATTGAGATAAGTGTTTTTTTAATTCAATCAATATGTCTATGTGTTGGCTGTCTATATCTTGTGCTTGTCTTAATTCCACCATGCTAGGCTAGATCTATCTTGTGTTTGCTTAGATCTAATGAAACCTAGATGTTGATTATGTGTTGATTACTTGTTTATGGTTGTATTGGATGAATGATTTCGATGTTAGGCTTAAGAAAACTGGCAGATCTCCAATTGGTAACATGCTTGAACGTCTTAGGAAACATGAACTGACGTGCACTAGGTTTTATTGGTTGTATTTAATGCATGAGTAAATTCTAATGATCCCATGTTAGGAGCTTCTTAGCCGGCTCGACATAGGAGTGAAGTAGGCACTCATAGGATTGGGGAATTAAGTGTGCCACCCCATGAATGGTATTAAGGAATACAATCCGTCATTCACGCAACTATAACAAGTAATTAACGTGTAAATGATATATAGGGAGTAGTGAAATCTAAGTAAACACAGTTTATCCACTTATTGCTCACAACCTTAGTTAATTTATTTTATTTTCATTTCTAGTATTTTATTTTGATTGTATCTTTAGTATTGGGTTAGTTGACTAGCAACTAATTCCGCCCAAATCCTTCAAACCCGAGATTTTTATTTGCTTTCTAAAAAATTATAAAAATACAAAAATAATCATCCATCATCTTTAGAACTAGTAATTAGGTTTTCTAATCCTAGCGACACTATTCCTAGCTGAACGATCAATCCCCCGGTACTTGTCACTATACTATACTACAACGATTAGGTACACTGCCTGGTAGGGGTTGTAAGCTTCTCGAGATCCCTTGAGAAGTAAAGCCTGGTGCAATCCCCACGCGTCAAGTTTTTGGCGCCGCAGCCCGGGGAATAGTTTTTGTCTAGGTTAGAATCTCTTTTTATTAGGTCTACTTGCTAGATTCCTTTCTAGTAAGATTTTATTTTTATTTTTAGGTTTTCTTTAGTCTATCTTATTTCTCTGTGTTTTTGTTCGTAACTTTTCACCACCCGACATCATGGACAACGGGAACATCTTTGAACCCGTCATCCCACCACAACAAAACCCACCACTAGAACCTCTTAGGCCCCGAACCTTAGGAGAGTATTCCCGACCTAGCCACCAAGGCTACCGGAACACCATTGAGCTCACCGGAGCCAATGTAACTCCCTTGCGATCCGACACCATCCGGTTGGTGCAAAGCGGATGTGCATTCCATGGACTTCGTTCCGAAGATCCAAACCAACATCTTAAGGACTTCCTTAAAATCGTAGACTCCATAGACCTAGATGTTGAAACTAGAGAGACAACCCGATTACGCCTATTCCAATTCTCTCTACGGGATCAAGCTAGTCAATGGCTTGAGCGTTTACCCGCGGGATCCATCACCACATGGGATGATCTCACCACTCATTTCCTTGCACAATTTTTCCCACCGGGGAGAACTACTAAGCTTAGAAATGACATCTTGATGTTCCAACAACGTCAAAATGAATCTCTTTATGAAGCATGGACTCGTTTCAAGGACTTACTCCAAAAAGTCCCTCATCATGGCATAGATCTTTGGCTCCAAGTCCAAATCTTTTATGACCATATCGATCTCTCCACGAAGCGAGCCATTGACCAATCGGCCGGTGGTAAGCTATGTGATCTAAGTGCGGAACAATCATGGGAACTCATAGAAGATCTTGCTCTCTATGACAACGAAAGTTGGAATGATCCCCGTGATTTGAACAAAACAGTCAAGGCAATATCTTTGCCTCCGAATAACTCTAGCACTCCCGACCATAGGATCATGGAACTTGAGGACCAAGTCAAGTTTCTCATGAAATCTTACGAAGCTCCTAAGCCTTCAAGCCAAGTGAACAAAATCACTTCTTCATGCGGATTATGTAGTGGTCCCTGTGACACTCGTGATTGTGTGGAACTCCCTGGAACAGCTTTTGCGGAGTACGCATCCACGCGTACCGACGAAGCGGGAGATAAGTGGTACACTTTCAAACCCGAGCCAAACCCTTACGGTGGTTCATACTACCCCTCTTGGAAAAATCACCCAAACCTTAGGTGGAAACAAAATCAACCCAATTCTTCCAATCCGCCTAATCGTTACCAACCAAACGGTCCACCCTCCAACCGTACTTTCAACAGCAATCCTTCTAACAACTATGGTAGTACCAACAATCTTGAAGGATTGATGTCTAAATTCATGGCATCTCAAGAAGCTCGCATAGCTAGGTTTGAAACCGAATTCAACCAACAACAAACGGAGATGACCAACAAGATAGATAACTTGTTGAAAGCCCTCAACAACCAAGCGTTAACTACACCTAGGAAGGACACTAGGGACACCTAACATATAAATTATTCATCCAAGACAAGTATAAACAAGTAATCAACACATAATTAACATCTAGGTTTCATTAGATCCAAGCAAACACAAGATAGATCTAGCCTAGCATGATGGAATTAAGACAAGAACAAGATATAGACAACCAACAGATAGACATATTGATTGAATTAAAAGAACACTTATCTCAATTACACATGAAAGGTATCAAGGGCTTGGAACCCTTGAAAAACCTGTAAAATTCGCACCAAGTTCGTACTTAGGGTTTCTCCAAAACTTCTCTCCTTTTAATGTGAAAATTAGAAAACTATATATAGGAAAAGGGGTCTGACGGTGTCAAGAATAAACTTGTGACGCCGTCACCTCGCCGCCAAAACTCTTCTCGGACTGCCTTGATCTACATTTGACGCCGTCATGTGATAATCATTTCCAGGCCGTCATGACTTTTACTCTTGACGCCCTACTTCGTGACGCCATCAAATCTGTACTGGATCGTCATGGAATTTTGCTCTTGACGCCGTCACCTACTGTTCCCAGCATGGAAAATTAAGACTTTGGCGTTTTCTTCACTTTTATGCTCCAAAAATGTCCGAATTGCTTCCTTTTCCAGATTTCACTCCCAAACTACCTAAAATCACAAAAGGAACGATTTAGGGCAATATTTGATCAAATAAATTCAATTCCGGGCTTAAATGACCCCCTAAAAGTGACTCATTTTTCGCCTCATCATATACCTTTACACTTGAGATTTGCTTGTCCTCAAGCAAATACGCTTTTATTCTACTCAAAATACAAGTTAAGGGTCATTTAGCACTAATATAAAAGTAATTACAACAAATAATCGTTCCACTAAAGACCAATAGACAAGCACGGTGGTCATACACAAGCACCTCACAAACAGTGTTTAGATACTCACATCTCTCGGGTGTAATAAAGTGTAAATTACAATATGGAAACGGAAGATATCTCTCACTACCTGTCATAGCAAAATAGATTACCATAGACTTGGGAAAGGATCAAACCTCCACCACATGGCGTAAGCACCTAGGATAAACTATCAAAGAGGTCTTTTAAAGGGTTGTAACGTTAGGTGTAGGGATATGAAATACACGGTTTTGTTGGATAAAGGAAGTTTTTACTGGTGGCGAGTTAACAATCTTGGTTAATTACATGTACAATATGGCGTTGCTAAGCCAAGACTAGACTCGACTTAAGCTAATAATTGAAAAATATCAAAAACATAAAATGAACATAGAATAAAAAGGGATGGTAGTCCGTATGTTTTTTCTCTTTTCTTTTTCTATTTTTTTTCTCTTTTTCTTGATTTTTTTTCGATTCTTTTTTTTTATTTTTTTTTTCATATACTCTTACCCTACCATCCAAAATAATACATCATATTGGATGAACATTCCCCTTACACTTGAATCTTTACATACTTTACAATAAACTAATCTAATGACTCGAATTAAGAAAATCAAAACACTTGGAGTACTTTTAAGATTAACGCACATATGAGGGTAATATATGATGTTCTTCCCCATTACTCCATAAAATAAGTACTTACCCATGAGTCCCAATCGTCCCAAAACAATATCTACAAGGATATGACTCGACTTAGCAACCATGTAATCAATTAGATAGTTAACTTAGGGTTTAACAAATAACAATAATGTTCTAAAAATGAGCGCATACACGGAAGGCTAAGGCGAAATTTATTGTACATTTAAGTGGGGTGTAACAAATTCTTCCTTTAAGTAAAATGCTTAAAGTTAGAAACGAAAAGATAGGCTCGGAGGGGTGTACTAGGGGATTCGTGTACTAAAAATGAGTACAACGCTAAGGGTGTGGGAAAAATTAGTTGACTTAACTAGCCAAGTAATATGACATAAATGGTCAAGTAATTATGATACGGGTTTAACACAAGGGTGATCCTAATGCCTCTTATCATGTAGTAGATCCTACTACACGAATGTAGTCTCACTAGCGGTCTCGGGATGCATCACTAACGCAAGTTCTAGAATCTAAATGCTACCGGTACACTCATAAGCACTAATAGTAAATGCTTTTCCTATCAAATCTAAAGGCGAACCTCACATATTTGGGTGGAAAATTTTTCTGAAAGTACGGTTATGTGCTAGTCATACAATCTCCTATCCATGAGACGCTTGCTATGGCTAAAGTTTCACTCCTAAATGTTGTAAAAAAATTTTAAATTTGGCGCTAAAATTGCACTAACAAGTATTTCTGATAGTTTTATTACACATCTACCATTAAACAAAACAAACTCAAGCGAAAGTGCAAATGTAAGGTATCAACTTTTTACCCTCCCCTTACACTTAAGATGAACATTGTCCCCAATGTTCAAGTAAAGAATGTAAAAGTGAAAAAGTTAAAAAGAATGAAATCAAATACTCCCCTGATTCGCTCGGTATGGATAATAAGGTGGCCAGGTTAAATCTTCCTCCAAGGAAATGAACAATCAAAGCTTCTCTTCCAGAATATAAATCATCTTCTTGTCATACATAACCTGTAAAACCTGATAAAATAGACGGCATCCTATATAAGTTACTAAATCCTAGAAAACAAGATAAGATATAATCCTTGTGGAATGAAGTTTGCAGATCTCCTGGAGATTATAAAACTTAATAATTCACAAAAACCATAAGACTCCGTTAGAAAAACAAAACTGGTAAAATTTCCAGATTTTTACACTTGACGCCGTCAAGAGTAAACTCTTGACGCCGTCAGAAGTGACCTGCAGAAATTCTTATGTTAAGTTTTCGGAAAATTTCTGTAAAAACTTGGTCCTACTTCCTGGAAAATCCTGCAAAACTTCATTATGACTCAATACAAGCATTTGACTCTAACAAATACGAATATACATCTTCATTTAATATTGTGGAGAATCATGATCGGTTTGTTTCTTGAAAACATATTTGGGGTTTCCCCTTACACTTATCTTTTGCAAAAATACCTTTAGGTGGAGTTAAGACTAGGCCAAAACAACAAAGTAAAGTATTTCCATTATTTAGTTTAGAAACATGATCTACCAACAATAAAAATTAAGCATGCATACGGAAGCAAATAACAAACAAACTAACAAATTCACACAAAACATGGGTTGCCTCCCAAGAAGCGCTTTTCTTTATTTACGAGTCTTGTAGCTAGACTCAAGGTCATGGGTTACTACGTGACCTCATCATTGGTTCCACTCTCTAGGTCGTCTTCTAAACCAGTTTTGTACTCCGGACCTAGTTGCAAGCATTCTTTGTAGAAACCAAGCTTTCTGTTCTTTACATACTCTACTCCTCTACGTCTATCCTCCTCATTCCTATAATAAGCCGCTTGCTTGTGTTCCTTTTCGATATTAGAGTGAAGGCGGTATTGCTCAATTTTGTAGGGCATTTGATAGGCAACTTCATCATTTTCTTCCTTGAATCTAACTATCCCTAAAGTCGGATCATAATTCATCCTAGTGGCCTCAACAAATGGTTTTCCAAATATTATTTGGCTTAGGCAAGCATCTATCACCAAACGAGTGTCCTCACCTATCATAAAATCGATCTCATAGGTGAGATTCCCTATAATCACATGCAGTCCCTTCACTCTTCCTACAAAATTACTTATCAGATTCTTACCGGGCGTCATCCTAAAATCAAGTTGTTTCTTCATCACCCAATTGTAATAAGTCCTAGTCATGATGTTCACGGGGGATCTAGGGTCGATGTAAGCTTTCCATATATGCATGTGCCCGATATTGCATGGGATGTTAATGTTAGAGGGGTCTCCCATTTTGATAAGGGGGTGCCAAGGATATATGGTCTCTTGGGACTATCGAATAAATCCTTATGGTATTCCCGTTCTTCCTTGGTGGGCAACTTATCAAAGTATTCTTCTATAGGCTCTACCTCAACTTCCCTACTCTCATCCTTAGTCTCGGCTTCTATTCTAACTTCATCCTTGTCACTCTCTTCAATCTCCTTATCTATTGGCTTAATGGTGACAACATTGACAAAGTGAACATGTTTGGATGATGAGGGGTCCTTAATTTCGCTTCCGTTATTGGTGTCCCTAGTGTCCTTCCTAGGTGTGACTAATGCTTGGTTGTTGAGGGCTTTCAACAAGTTGTCAATCCTGTTGGTCATCTCTGTTTGTTGTTGGTTGAATTCGGTTTCAAACTTAGCTATGCGAGCCTCTTGAGATGCCATGAACTTAGACATCAATCCTTCAAGATTGTTAGTACTACCAAAGTTGTTAGAAGGATTGTTGTTGAAAGTACGGTTGGAAGGTGGACCGGTTGGTTGGTAACGATTAGGCGGATTGGAAGAATTGGGTTGATTTTGTTTCCACCTAAGGTTTGGGTGATTTTTCCACGAGGGGTTGTATGAATCACCGTAAGTGTTTGGCTCGGGCTTGAAAGTGTACCACTTATCTCCCGCTTCGTCGGTACGCGTGGATGCGTAGTCCGCAAAAGCTGTTCCGGGGAGTTCCACACAATCACGAGTCTCGTGGGGACCACTACATAATTCGCATGAAGAAGTGATTTTGTTCACTTGGCTTGAAGGCTTAGGAGTTTCGTAAGATTTCATGAGAAACTTGACTTGGTCCTCAAGTTCCATGATCCTATGGTCGGGAGTGCTAGAATTGCTCGAAGGCAAAGATATTGCCTTGACCATTTTGTTCAAATCACGGGGATCATTCCAACTTTCGTTGTCATAGAGAGCAAGATCTTCTATGAGTTCCCATGATTTTTCCGCACTTAGATCATGTAGCTTACCACCGGCCGATTGGTCAATGGCTCGCCTTGTGGAGATGTCGACATGGTCATAAAAGATTTGGACTTGGAGCCAAAGACCTATGCCATGATGAGGGACTTTTTGGAGTAAGTCCTTGAAACGAGTCCATGCTTCATAAAGAGATTCATTTTGACGTTGTTGGAACATCAAGATGTCATTTCTAAGCTTAGTAGTTCTCCCCGGTGGGAAAAATTAAGCAAGGAAACGAGTGGTGAGATCATCTCATGTGGTGATGGATCCCGCGGGTAAACGCTCAAGCCATTGACTAGCTTGATCCCGTAGAGAGAATTGGAATAGGCGTAATCGGGTTGTCACTCTAGTTGCAACATCTAGGTCTATGGAATCTACGATTTTGAGGAAGTCCTTAAGATGTTGGTTTGGATCTTCAGAACGAAGTCCATGGAATGCACATCCGCTTTGCACCAACCGGATGGTGTCGGATCGCAATCCAGTGAGCTCAATGGTGTTTCGGTAGCCTTGGTGGTTAGGTCGAGAATACTCTCCTAAGGTTCGGGGCCTAAGGGGTTCTAATGGTGGGTTTTGTTGTGGTGGGATGACGGGTTCAAAGATGTTCCCATTGTCCATGATGTCGGATGGTTACGAACAAAGGCACAAAGAAATAAGATAGACTAAAGAAAACCTAAAAATAAAAATAAAATCTTACTAGAAAGGAATCTAGCAAGTAGACCTAATAAAAAGAAATTCTAACCTAGACAATAACTATTCCCCGGGCTGCGGCGCCAAAAACTTGATACGTGGGAATCGCACCAGGCTTTACCTCTCAAGGGATCTTGAGAAGCTTACAACCCCCACCAGGCAGTGTACCTGATTGTTGTAGTATAGTATAGTGACAAGTACCGGGGGATTGATCGTTCAGCTTAGGAATAGTGTCGCTAGGATTAGAAAACCTAAATACTAGTTCTAAAGTTGAGGGTTGATTATTTTTGTATTTTATATTTTTTAGAAAGCAATTAAAAATCTCGGGTTTGAAGGATTTGGGCGGAATTAGTTGCTAATCAACTAACCCAATACTAAAGATGCAATCAAAATAAAATACTTAGAAATGAAAATAAACTAAATTATACTAAAGTTGTGAGCAATAAGTGGAGAAAATGTGTTTACTTAGATTTCACTACTCCCTAGACATCTTTTACACGTTAATTACTTGTTATAATTGCATGGATGACAAATCGTATTCCTTAATATCATTCATGGGGTGACACACTTAACTCCCCAATTCTATGAGCTCTTATCTCCTCCTATACCATGCCCAGCACAACCATAGGGATTATAAACAGTGGCTCATGCATTAAATACAACCAATAAAGACATAGTGCGCGTCGGTTCATGTTTCTTAAGACGTTCAAGCATGTTACCAATTGGAGATCTACCAGTTTTCTTAAGCCTAACATATAAATCATTCATCCAAGATAAGTATAAACAAGTAATCAACACATAATTAACATCTAGGTTTCATTAGATCCAAGCAAACACAAGATAGATCTAGCCTAGCATGATGGAATTAAGACAAGAACAAGATATAGACAACCAACACATAGACATATTGATTGAATTAAAAGAACACTTATCTCAATTACACATGAAAGGTATCAAGGGCTTGGAACCCTTGAAAAACCTGTAAAATTTGCACCAAGTTCGTACTTAGGGTTTCTCCAAAACTTCTCTCCTTTTAATGTGAAAATTAGAAAACTATATATAGGAAAAGGGGTCTGACGGCGTCAAGAATAAACTTGTGAAGCCGTCACCACGCCGCCAAAACTCTTCTCGGACTGCCTTGATCTACATTTGACGCCGTCATGTGATAATCATTTCCAGGCCGTCACGACTTTTACTCTTGACGCCCTACTTCGTGACGCCATCAAATCTGTACTGGATCGTCATGGAATTTTGCTCTTGACGCCGTCAGGAAGTTACTCTTGACGCCGTCACCTACTGTTCCCAGCATGGAAAATTAAGACTTTGGCGTTTTCTTCACTTTTATGCTCCAAAAACGTCCGAATTGCTTCCTTTTCCAGATTTCACTCCCAAAGTACCTAAAATCACAAAAGGAACGATTTAGGGCAATATTTAATCAAATAAATTCAATTCCGGGCTTAAATGACCCCCTAAAAGTGGCTCATTTTTCGCCTCATCACATCATGACTAGGACTTATTACAATAGGGTGATGAAGAAACAACTTAATGCCCAATAGGAATTTGATAAGTAATTTTGTAGGGAGAGTGAAGGGATTACATGTGATTATAGGCAATCTCACTTATGAGATCGATTTTATGATAGTAGAAGACACTCGTCCGGTGATAGATGCTTGCCTAAGCCAAATAATATTTGGAAAACCATTTGTTGAGGCCACTAGGATGAGTTATGATCCGACTCTAGGGATAGTTAGATTCAAGGAAGAGAATGATGAGGTTGCCTACCAAATGCCCTAAAAGATTGAGCAATACCGCCTCCTCTCTAATTTAGAAAATGAACACAAGCAAGCGGCTTATTATAGGAATGATGAGGATAGACGTAGAGGAGTAGAGTATGTGAAGAATAGAATTCTTGGTTTCTATAAAGAATGCTTGCAACTAGGTCCGAAATACAAAACTGGTTTAGAAGACGACCTAGAGAGTGAAACCAACGATGAGGTCACGTAGTAACCCATGACCTTGAGTCTAGCTACAAGACTCGTAAATAAAGAAAAGCGCTTCTTGGGAGGCAACCCATGCTTTGTGTGATTTTTATTTTGTTTGTTTGTTATTTGTTTCCGTATGCATGCTTTATTTTTATTGTTGGTAGATCATGTTTCTAACTTAAAATAGTGGAAATACTTTACTTTGTTGTTTTGGCCTAGTCTTAACTCCACCTAAAGGTATTTTTGCAAAAGATAAGTGTAAGGGGAAACCCCAAATATGTTTTTAAGAAACAAACCGATCATGATTCTCCCCAATATTAAATGGACATGTATATTCGTATTTGTTAGAGTCAAATGCTTGTATCGAGTCATAATTAAGTTTTGCAGGATTTTCCAGGAAGTAGAACCAAGTTTTACCAGAAATTTTCCGGAAATTTAACATAAGAATTTCTGCAGATCACTTCTGACGGCGTCACGAGTTAACTCTTGACGGCGTCACGTGTAAAATTCTGGAAATTTTACCGGTTTTGTTTTTCTAACGGAGTCTTTAAAGTTTTTGTTGAATTATTAAGTTTTATAATCTCCAGGAAATCTGCAAACTTCATTCCACAAGCATTATATCTTATCTTGTTTTCTAGGATTTAGTAACTTATATAGATTGCCGCCGATTTTATGCGACGTTGCCTTGTTTGTTTTCTCAGGATTAACAGGTTATGTATGACAAGAAGATGATTTATATTCTGGAAGGGAAGCTTTGATTGTTCATTTTCTTGGAGGAAGATTTAACCTGGCCACCTTATTATCCATACCGAGCGAATCAGGGGAGTATTTGATTTCATTCTTTTTATTTATTTAACTTTTACATTCTTTACTTGAACATTGGGGACAATGTTCATCTTAAGTGTAAGGGGAGGGTAAAACGATGATACCTTACATGTACACTTTCGCTTGAGTTTGTTTGTATGATGGAAGATGTGTAATACAACTATGAGAAATACTTGTTAGTGCAATTTTAGCGCCAAATTTAAAATTTTTTACAACATTTAGGAGTGAAACTTTAGCCATAGCAAGCGTCTCATGGATATGAGATTGTATGACTAGCACATAACCGTATATTTAGAAAAATTTTCCACCCAAATATGTGAGGTTCGCCTTTAGATTTGATAGGAAAAGCATTTACTATTAGTGCTTATGAGTGTACCGGTAGCATTTAGATTCTAGAACTTGCGTTAGTGATGCATCCCGAGACCGCTAGTGAGACTACATTCGTGTAGTAGGATTTACTACATGATAAGAGGCATTAGGATCACCCTTGTGTTAAACCTGTATTATAATTACTTGACCATTTAAGTCATATTACTTGGCTAGTTAAGTCAACTAATTTTTCCCACACCCTTAGCGTTGTACTCATTTTTAGTACACGAAACCCCTAGTACACCCCTCCGAGCCTATCTTTTCGTTTTTAACTTTAAGCATTTTACTTAAAGGAAGAATTTGTTACACCCCACTTAAATGTACACCCAAATCACCTTAGCCTTCCGTGTATGCGCTCATTTTTAGTGCATTATTGTTATTTGTTAAACCCTAAGTTAACTATCTAATTGATTACATGGTTGCTAAGTCGAGTCATATCCTTGTACATATTATTTTGGGACGATTGGGACTCATGGGTGATGAGTGCTCAAACACTCATCATTTTTGGTCTAATCTGAACTGCAAAACATACAAAAACACTCAGAAATGCATCAAAATACTGAAAATATTTCAAAATTGTGTTTTATATGTTTTAGATGCAAAATGAGCAAAAACAGATGAAAAACGCACAAAGTTTGCAAAACTGGCAGTTTCAGTCCCCTAACTTTAGTAAAATTAGTTTTGGAAATTTACAATTTAGTCCCTGGAGTTACAGATTTTGGCAGTTTTAGTCCCTGGTGGGATATTTTTGAAATAAAAAAATCAATTTTGGTCCTTGGGGAAATCACAAATATAAATTTTAGACTTGGGATGAAAGTTTGTGAAATTTACATGTTTGGTCCCTTAAGTTTGGCAATTTGTCAGTTTTGGTCCCCGGGAATTTTGAAAAAGTGAAATATGTAAAATTTGTTATTGAACTTTGGAATCTTGGCATTATTGGTCCTCATTAGCAGCTTTGTGAAAATAACATTTTCAGCCCCCAAGTTTTATTAATTACAAAATTGGTCCATGTGGTTTCTTTAATACCAAAACAAATGGACCCTTTTTATTTTGATAAAACCCAACAAACACACCTTATAACTTACAAATCCAGCCCACCCATGCAACCCTAATCCATAAACCAATACCCTCAGCCCATTACCCTACCCCAAGCCCACCACCTAAATAAATATAAAAACCTAAACCGTTTTATTTAATCAAATCCGGTCAAACTCACCAGTCAACACCATCACCCTCACCACTTGCAACACCCCTGGTAATCCTCTGCAATACGCGACCCATCCCCCCTCCTCCACCTCATCTCTCCCATCACTTGTTCCCTAGCCTCCACTAAACCCCAAAACCAAATTATTACTCACAAAACCTAACAAGCAAAGCCAGAACCTGCCAAACCCATTTTTTTCCCGCCAAAAAGTATTTCAAGGGCTGAGATGAATTAGAGCCATCCAACGGCTCTAATTGAAGTGGGAAAAGTGCCAAAGACCTTCTGGGACATATAAAAGAAGAAAAGAAAAGCAGAGATGAGGAGTAGTAGTTTAGTTTTAATAGCATAGTTTAATTATGTAGTTTTAGGAGTAATTTAAATTTCAGTTGTTTTTCTTAGTTGTAAAAGGTTGTAATCATTAATTTAAGTGTAATCTAAACTTTGTTTAAGATCAATTTCAAATTTCATAAGTTGAATTCCAAATTTACATTTGCAAGTGAAAAGTTCATTTACTGTTATGTTAATTAAGAGTTGTAGTTTAGTGATGATTTAAGCTCAATTAAGTCTTGGAGAATCTTTTGTAAGTCCCTGTATTCCTGTAAATCAGTTTTGTTTACAAAAACTAAAATTCACAAAAGATACCTATTCATAGCTCATAAGTCAAAAGTTACAGAAGAATGGTGAAAAAGAACTGAACCAGGGTGGAATTTGGAATGATATGGGTTAGTTACCTCATGGGAGGCTTTAAGATGTAACTTTGGATTCTGTGTTCCTTGGACTCCCATCTTGAAGATTTGTAAGACTTTTTCTCCTAATTCTTGCATTCCACTGTGTATTGCTTTTTACTTATTGTTTCTGCTTATTTGTGTTTACCTAGGACTAGTGTAAGCTTAACTTTTCAGTTTCATAGCCTAATTTTATCTGTTTCCTTCAAAATCTGTCAATTCAGTTCATAAGGGGGTGTTTGGCTCAGTGAATTTCACTGATCCATAGTGAGCTTTATTGGTCATTTGCATTTGTTACAGGCCATATTAGACCTAATTAGGATATTTCAAGCCTAAAACTCAGCCCTCAAACACCCAAAGTCAAAAATCACATCCAATGACCTTGACAGTTAACTGTCAAGGTTTTTGAGTCCCAAAATCTTACCATTTTGTTTAAAGATAGTACTTGTAACAATATTTAGCTTTCATGTATCCCTAAACATCAATTTCAGTTAGTTTAATCCATTAGAAATTGGCAAAAGTCAAAGTTCCTAGTTTTTGCAAAAAGTCAAATTGCATAATATTAAGATTTTTACAAAACTTCAAGTAATTTTGTAGATTTTTGTGTTTGCCTTCAGGAGGTGAGACTTGTCCCTAATTACAACCCCCCACCTCAAGTTTAGAATCCCATAGTTTCTATAATTTTGCCATTTTTCTGTAGGGCCCACCATCCCCCCAAACACAGCTGCAGGGAAGGTGTTCCCCTGCTGCAGCAGTTACATCAGCTCAACCACCACCTTTGGTGGTGGCTGCTGCCCTCTACAGTAAGCCCCATGGTTCAATTTTTGGTTCTGTGAACTCCCTAGGTGGGTGGCTCTCCATTGCTGCCAAGTTTGTGCCCCCAATCCTCCTTGTGGGCCCCCTAGACAGTCCACAAAATTGTCCCATTTTCTGTGTGGCAACAAGTTTCCTATTGCTTATTTTGACCCATATAGCTTATTCTGAGGTCAAGTTGTGCTTTTTCCAGCTTAAACAAGTTCTAATAAGTTATTTGTATCAGTTTTAATCAGAGTGGGTCCCACTTTGAGCCATTTTAGCTTATTTTCCATTTTGGACAACTAAAGTCAACTGTTGGCTTTTTGGCTTTCCATTCAGCTTATTTTTAAGTTATAAAAAACTTGTTTTCACAAAAAGTGTTTGTTTTTAGGTATTAAATAAGTTTGTAAAAGAAAAATCCAAAAAAGTTAATGTAATTTTTAAGTGATAGTTTCTATTTAATTTTATTTAAATTTTATTTTTCATTTTTAGATTTTAATTAAGTACTTGTAATTTTTATATTTTTATTAATTACCTATTATATTAAAGTATTTATAGTAATTTTCTCAGATTTTTATTTTGTCATTAAGTATTTATTAGAATTAATCTTAGTTTTATTAATAATTAATTAATAATTAGTTTAAAATAGCATAATTAGTTTTTATTAAGCAAAACCTAGTTTTTATATTTTTTATAGCTTTTATATTTTATAAAATAATTTTAGAAATTTTATTAGAATTTTTACTGTTCATTTAGTATTTTTCTTAATTTAAAATAGTTTAATTAGTAATTAGTAATTAATTAATAGAAAATCCACAAAAAGACAAAAATACTTATTTTTAATTTTAAAAGTTGTTTTTAGTTATTTTATTTTCACCTTTTTAGTATTTAATTAATATTGTATTATATTTAAGTATTTTAAATATTAATAATTAGGAATAATTAGTAATTAATTAATATTAAATAATTAATTAGTGTTAAAATTTATTTTCTTTTTCTAAAAATTTTCTTTTACCTTTTAGTTTGTAAAAAAGTCATTTTCACCCCCTGGGGGTTTTCAGATTTCCGTTTTCACTTTTTATTTCGTACGTTTACGTTTTATTTAAACGTAACGTACGCGTTTTAGGTTTTAATCATTTCTGGTTTTTTTTAGCTTCCCGTCTTATTCACATAGCTTATTTAAGCTATTCTCTTGCAGATTCCTTAGTTAAACCATTCACAAACCCATTTTCCATCCAGATTCACCCGATCACGAAACCGTTTGATTACAATTCACACCTCGTCGGGACATAACGACCCGGGGAAACCTTATACTTCCGTGGAGCATTGCTCTAGGCTGTTTTACCATCTTGACCACATCCGTGGTTGACTTTGGTTGACGGTTTAGCATCAATCAATGGGTAAAGTACTTATTTTATGGAGTAATGGGGAAGAACATCATTTATTAGCCCCATACGTACGTTAATCTTAAAAGTACTCCAAGTGTTTTGATTTTCTTAATTCGAGTCATTAGATTAGTTTATTGTAAAGTATGTAAAAATTCAAGTGTAAGGAGAATGTTCATTCCCTATGACGTATTATTTTGGATGGTAGGTGATCAGTGCTAAACCGTCAGGTTTATTACACGAGCTAACCACTTGTGAATGGTCAACCGTAATAAAGGGTTCCTGAACAGTCTAAAACCAATGCAATTAAATCCTGAGGAGTTTAGTGTTTCCCCGGGTCGTTATGTCCCAACGAGGTGTGTAAACTGTAATAGAACGTATCTGTGATCGGGTGATATTGAATAGTAAAAAGGTAGGATTGATTTATTCTAAGGTTTTATAAAATAAAACAACTTTTATAAATTACTTTAACTAAAACCTAAATCTAATTTATTTAAAACGTAAAAACGCGTACGTTTAAATAAAATAAAACGTTAACGTACGAAACAAAACGTCGATTCTGTCAAATATAAATCCCACGGATGTGAAATTTATATTTTTGGAATCCTAATAACTAAAGAAAATTTAATTAAAAAGAAAATATTTTTTTAATACTTTTTATCTATTTTTTTATTAATTAAAAACTAATAAACTTAATTAAACAATTTAAACTAAATTAATTATAAAAAATACTAAATAAAAAGTTAAAATTGTAAAACTTTTTATGCAACTATATTAAAATAATACAAATTTAATAAAAATATAAAATTTCCTAAAAATAATTAATAAGCTATTTTTATAATTTAAAACTAATTATTATTTAATACCTAGTTTAACTATTTTTAATTATAATAAATACTAAACTATTTTCTAAAAATATGAAAATTTTTATGTAACTACTAAATGGTGACAGAAATATGTAAAAAATATAAAAAGCTAAAATGTATTAAAAATAAGCAGTGAAATAAGCAGTTAATTCAAATAAGCTTAAATGGAACCTACTACTATAAAATTAAAGTTTGTAAGAGTTTAAATGAAAAAGACCCTAGGGCAGTTGGTTGTGCATGTGTGCTTGTGTCTGTGTGGGTGCCAAGGTCCCAGGTTCGATTCTTGCTAAACCCCACTTTTTACAAACATTTTTTTTTTCTTTTTGTAAAACATTTAAACAACAAATATTACCAACTTTTGTGAAAAGAGTTTCACAGAGGGGCTTTAAATAAGCTTATGGAAAGCTGAAAAAGCAACAGTGGCGATTTTGTGGTTTGAATGAGCTTTTGAAATTTTAGCAGCCAACCACATAAGCCAATAAGCTCACATAAGCTCAATAAGCTAAACAAGCTTATTCAACAGATAAACAACAACAATTAAAACAACAAGTAGCAGTAACAACAATAAATTCAAACAACCACAAAGAATTCAAACAAGCTCAGTTGACTGAGTATCAAGAAAAACAGCAGCAGTAAGCAAAAATGAGCCAAAAGAGGGGTTCAAAATAAGCTATCTAATAAGCAAACTAGGGAAAACTAAAAGCATAACAATCAAGGCAGCCTATGTGGGATTCCAAATCAACAAAAATCAGGGTTAATGATCAAGGAGTGACCAAGTTATGGGTCAAAGAAAGATGGGGTTTCACTGGGTGCAGGGCAGGCTGCAGCCCTGCAGCTCACTTTGGGCAAGTGTGGGGCCCACAAAATAATTCACAAAAATGAAGTGATGATGGGAATCAAGAGCTGAGATGGTATAATATCACATGTGAAAAGCTTGAAGGCTAAATTCAAACACAAAAATCCCTAAAATTCATGCCATTTTTGGTTTTCTGCCTAGTGTGCAATTTTGACTTTCTATGTTTTACACCATAGTTGACTAAAATGAGATTTGAATGCTTCTAATTAACTGATTATGGTGTATTAGGATACTATAAGACTTGTTTTAGCTATTTAAACCAATGATGTAACTATATGCTGAGAATTTGAACATGAAAACTTCAACAATGAGCAATAAGAGGGGTCCAAAAGTGATTTTGACTAATGACTAGGTAAGACTGTGTTTTGTTGTTCCTTATGTCTTGGTTTTAACAAGCAAACATGTGTGAGGCTATGGAACACCAGAACAACAACTAGAAGGCCATGAACAAGGCTGAGCCAAACACCCCTATTAAAGACAGTTTAAACTACAAATATTAATTTGAAAACTACAACTATTTATTTTAAGTTTAAAACAGATTAACTAAACCTAATTAAACCTATTTGAATTAAATTTACACTACAAAAAGTATTAAAAATATTAAAGCTAAAAATTAATGAATTGCTTACAATTGAAGATAAGCTGAAACAAAGTTAACCAAGGATCAAAACACTTCCACAAGCTTGTCACTACACCAATGAAATCATTTCTATCCAATTCCACACCCTGCTCAGCTTCCTTCTTATTCTTTCCACTATTTTTTTATTTTTCTTGGATTTTCTTATTTATTTTTGGTATTTTTGATTTTTATAACTATACATGTTTTAAAGTATCTAAAAGCTTATAAGGCTTTTGTCAGGAGCTTATATTAGCTTAAGAGTCCTCTAAACAACTATAATTGACAATAATTTAAATTACTTGAATAATTAAAGACAATAAGATAAAAAACTTGAAATTTAAATTAAACTAAATTAAACTGTAAATAATGTTTTAATTTTACATTGTCAGTGTAAATTAAACATTAGAAAGCATTAAATTACATGAAATTTAAAGGAAAGCAATAAAACTATTCTAAGTGACCTAAGCCTAAACTTTGGTACCCTGCTTCATGCCTCTTCTCTTCCTTTTATAGCCTTATTTAGTTCCCTGAGTCATAAGGATGAAATCCCACCATTCCAATTGAGCTCCACGTGTCCCATTCATCAACACCTGTTTAAATGGAATTTGGCGCCAATTTTGCTTTTTGCAATTGGGAGGATGTGAGGGTGCTAATTGGTGTAATTGGAGGTTGCAGTGGACAATTGGTTGAGAATGGTGGGCAGAGGAGGTGAGGTGATAGTAGCAGGATGATATACATGGTAGGGGTGTGGTGGCAGGATGTCATGTGATAGGTGTCACCTCCTAGGGTAAACCTAGGAGGTGGGTTTGGTTGAGGGAGTGACAGGGAGTAGGGTGAGGTGGAAAGGGTGCAAGTGGTGGTGAAGGTGGAGGTGGAGAGGTGTTGCAGGGTGATGAGGTAGGGGAAGGTGAAAACGGATCAACATAAGTCAAACTTATGCCCTGGTTATTTATTCAAAGGTTGGCTGGTGTGGGCTTTTGTTTGGTTTGGGCCCAAGATAACAGGTTAGTGTTTATTGGATTTGGATTTGGTATTTTTGCCAATTGTGTAAACTTTTGCCAATTTTGCCAATTGTGTAAACTTTGTCCGTTTTCCTATGTTTTCAGTCCTTTTGCACCTGAAACGTATAAAAACACAATCCAAAGATATTTATAGTATTTATGTGATATTTCTGTGTGTTTTTAACTGTTTTCGTATTCTAAATGGAACAGAAATGATGAGTTTTTATGAACTCATCAGTAGGGTAAGAGTGTATGTCTAAAAAAAATAATAAAAAAAAAAACAAAAAACAAAAAACATACGGACTACCATCCCTTTTCATTCTATGTTTATTTTATGTTTTTGTTATTTTTCATTTATTAGCTTAAGTCGAGTCTAGTCTTGGCTTAGCAACGCCATATTGTACATGTAATTAACCAAGATTGTTAACTCGCCACCAGTAAAGACCGCCTTTATCCAACAAAACCGTGTATTTCATATCCCTACACCTAACGTTACAACCCTTTAAAAGACCTCTTTGATAGTTTATCCTAGGTGCTTACGCCATGTGGTGGAGGTTTGATCCTTTCCCAAGCCTATGGTAATCTACTTTCCTATGACAGGTAGTGAGAGATATCTTCTGTTTCCATATTGTAATTTATACTTTATTACACCCGAGAGATGTGAGTATCTAAACACTATTTGTGAGGTGCTAGTGTATGACCTCCGTGCTTGTCTTTGGTCTTTAGCAGAACAATTATTTGTTGTAATTACTTTTATATTAGTGTTAAATGACCCCTAACTTGTATTTTGACTAGAATAAAAGCGCATTTGCTTGAGGACAAGCAAATCTCAAGTGTAAGGGTATATGATGAGGCGAAAAATAAACCACTTTTAGGGGGTCATTTAAGCCCGGAATTGAATTTATTGGATTAAATATTGCCCTAAATCGTTCCTTTTGTGATTTTAGGTACTTTGGGAGTGAAATCTGTAAAAGGAAGCAATTCAGACATTTTTGCAGCATAAAAGTGAAGAAAACGCCAAAGACTTAATTTTCCAAGCTGGGAACAGTAGGTGACGGCGTCAAGAGCTATAATTTGACGGCGGCAAGAGTAATTTTCATGACGACCCAGTACAGAAATGAAGGCGTCACAAGGAAGAGCGTCAAGAGTAAAATACGTGACGGCCTAGAAAAAGTTATAACGTGACGGCGTCAGATGTAGATCAAGGCAGTCCGAGAATTCTTTTGGCGGCCAGATGACGGCGTCACCTATTTGGTCTTGACGCCGTCAGCCTCAATTTCCTATATATAGTTTTCTAATTTTCATTCATAAAAAGAGAGGAACAAGTTTGGAGAAACCCTAAGGCCGAACCTATTACGAATTTTGCAGGTTTTTCAAGGGTTTTCAGCCCTTGAACCCTTTCATATGTAATTGAGATAAGTGTTCTTCTAATTCAATCAATATGTCTATATGTTGGTTGTCTATATCTTGTGCTTGTCTTAATTCCACCATGCTAGGCTAGATCTATCTTGTGTTTGCTTAGATCTAATGAAACCTAGATGTTGATTATGTGTTGATTACTTGTTTATGGTTGTATTGGATGAATGATTTCGATGTTAGGCTTAAGGAAACTGGCAGATCTCCAATTGGTAACATGCTTGAACGTCTTAGGAAACATGAACTGACGTGCACTAGGTTTTATTGGTTGTATTTAATGCATGAGTAAATTCTAATGATCCCATGTTAGGAGCTTCTTAGCCGGCTCGACATAGGAGTGAAGTAGGCACTCATAGGATTGGGGAATTAAGTGCGCCACCCCATGAATGGTATTAAGGAGTACAATCCGTCATCCACGCAACTATAACAAGTAATTAACGTGTAAAAGATATCTAGGGAGTAGTGAAATCTAAGTAAACATAGTTTCTCCACTTATTGCTCACAACCTTAGTTAATTTAGTTTATTTTCATTTCTAGTATTTTATTTTGATTGTATCTTTAGTATTGGGTTAGTTGACTAGCAACTAATTCCGCCCAAATCCTTCAAACCCGAGATTTTTATTTGCTTTCTAAAAAATTATAAAAATACAAAAATAATCATCCATCATCTTTAGAACTAGTAATTAGGTTTTCTAATCCTAGCGACACTATTCCTAGCTGAACGATCAATCCCCCGGTACTTGTCACTATACTATACTACAACGATCAGGTACACTGCCTGGTGGGGGTTGTAAGCTTCTCGAGATCCCTTGAGAAGTAAAGCCTGGTGCAATCCCCACGCGTCAAGTTTTTGTCTCAACATACATTCAACACCTCTCGACTTCTCAAGTCCTCGTATGGTACAACACAGGTTCGTACATGTTTGTTATGTGGCATTATGATCAAACCCTTAACAAACCATTTAGAATGTTTAAAATACGGCTAGGTCATTAAGTATTTTAAAAGGCTAACCATTCTACTTAGAACCTCATTTCACATTCTGCATATACAAGTACTCTTACTTGTACATCATGTTTCCTAAGATTAATAGGATAAGTACACTTTAAGTGTCAAACTAACATGATACATATTAGTAAACATATATTAGTTAAGCTAGTATATACATAGGATATACATATATACATTTACATGTTTACATTTCTATTTCTTAAAATAGAAATATATACATGACATCATGGCATACATCATATGCATATCTTTGAAAGATCTCTAGAATCTCAAATTTAACTTGGTAGATTTCTTACATATTTTGGTTAGATTCTTACTCAATGTATCATGGTGAGATTTAGGTAATATCTTCGAAAGATCTTGAAGCAAAGAATTAGATTGTGTAAGATCTTGGTTAGATATGGAAATATATTTGGAAGATTGCCTATCAGAGACCGGCGGAACCAAATCCACGGGCTGTTTGAACAGTTTTCCTATAAATAGTAGCCCATTATTTACCCATAGTTTTTAACCCACAAGGACACACATTCCCTCTACCCTTTGTATACATTTAGATCAGTAGTAAACCATGATGAATATCGTATTGTAACCGTTGCTCGATATGGAATGGCGTCACGTTAAAGGTGGAAGTGCAAAGCTGACCTGTTGGAGGTATGTGTAAAGAAAAATTAATTTCCGAAGTTTGACAGAGAATCAGACCACAAAATTGGGTACAGAGGGATAAAACTTTGTAATTTAGTACTTTGAGCGGGGAAAATCAGCTTCTTATACGTTTTGGGCCTCAAGTGGATATTTCTTCTCAAAAAAGATTCTGGGATTTTAGGCTTAAGGGTTCTACTTGCTCTGGAATATGTCTAAAAACAAGTGGGAGCTTTATGTTTGGTTGTGTTGGTTTGACCCTTAGTTGACCTTTCAGATTCGTGATAGCTCATGAATCAATGCATAGAAGTTTTTTGGTTGAGGTTTTGCAAGACAAATATGATTATGTTTATGTTTCTTATATTTTCTTTTTATATTTTGTTGTAACATGTGTGAATTGCAAACAATTTTGGAAATTAAATGGAATTAAAATAGTTGAAATATGATTTAATACTTAAAGTAATCTCTTACACCGTTGTAAATGCATTGGCTTTGGTTTGTGCAGTAATTCTTTTCCATGAAAAACATGCAAGTACATTGGTTTATAAAACATTAAACTTAACTAAAGTTTTTGCATTGTTTTATTATGACTGAACCACTTGGTTTTTAAACTAATATGGTGTAGGATTTGGTTATTCTTTAATCTTTTCCCGTGAGGAAATGTGCCATTGCACTATTTTGTTAATGATTGAAATACTTGAGTTTTTATAACCTTTTGAGGGTGTCAATCTAGGGTTTGGTTAACCTTTAATTTTCTCTCCCGTGATAAAACGTGCAATGACATTGTTTATAAAACGCTTAATTGTTAATTAAGTTGCGTCTCATTTTATGGTTTTCCTTTATTTTATTTTATATCCAGTTAGACTGCATATTAGAATAAAATGGACATGTTGACACATAAAATTAAAACAAGGTTTAGACGTAAGTTAAGAAAATGTTTTTTAACTTGTGCTACAAAGAATGTATGTATGCTTCTTTTTACAC
Organism: Artemisia argyi; assembly: GCA_030686995.1. NCBI lineage: Eukaryota > Viridiplantae > Streptophyta > Magnoliopsida > Asterales > Asteraceae > Artemisia > Artemisia argyi. The sequence continues at coordinate 276,544,689 of CM060708.1, forward strand.
TTTTTGATTCAATTGTTTTATCAAAATACTTATATACCCATAAAATGTAAGTCATTGCCATCAGATTGTGAGGACACATGGGGACCCGATCCCCAAACCCAATTTGACTGGGGAATCTCCGATTTGACTAGGGATGAAGAATCCCCAAATTACGTAATCGGGGATGGGGATAACATCAATCCTCGAACCTGAACCCGGCCCCGATGTTTTTTAATGTATAGATATATGAAAATTATGTGTATATAACCATACAATATTTACTTTTGTATGAATATTTCTATGAACATTGACATGTAATGTATATGCATGTGTAATATTTAAGTGATCAAATAGCTTTAAAAGTGTAAACCATTAAACACTAATTATTATATACTACGTATTAATTAACCATTGTTTTTCCGAATACTCACAAACAATGCACATTGTTCTTATTTTTTATCTGTTGTTTCAATATCTTATGATGTTTTAAAGTTGGATTAATACTGTTACTAATTTAAGTATGTGTGATGTCCACTTCTTGAGACACTTTATGATCAAATTCTTTATATTTTCAATGACTTCGTGTATTTTTTATGTTTTCTTGATAAGGATGGAAAATCCCTAAATTTTCACGGGGATCCCCGATCCCCATTGGGGATGGGATGAGGATGTAAAACTATTCCCCGATGGGGATGGGGATAAAAGTAAGAAACGGGGATGGGGATGGGAAAATAAATTCCCGAAATTCTCCGACCCATTGCCATCCCTACACTTGAAATTGCCTTTCACTCTGCGTGAGACGTAGGTGAATTGCAACCCAAGTTGTCTATCCTCTATACGTGAGACCTAATGTGATTTTTTCAGACGCAAATTTTATCATTAAAAATTAAACTCGAAAAAAAAAGTTGTCGAAAATATATCGAAGTGCCCGTCTACGTAAAGATAAAAATATTCTCGTGACGATGGTGTATTTTTTTGTCGCTTAATGAAACACCGTTTACAAGATATTTTATTTTTTTTTAAAAAATGTGAAAAGTTTTTTATTTTTTTTTCACTGATAAAAAATTGATAATCATGATTGATTCATTAGTTACATAAAAAAATTTGCGGTTTTATTGATCTCAACTCCATGCAACACATTATCGCAATTTTTTATAGGGAAAATTTAAATGTACCCCTTAAATTACAAGTGGCAACCCCAAAACCCCCCCCCCCCCCCCCCCCCCCCCCCCCCCAACATTTTTCATTTTTTTAATTTATTTTTTAGAATTCTGTTTTTCCCATTGTTCCGGTCCGAGAATCCTTACGTCTGGGGTTGAGCAGCTACGCTCTCGTTGGTCAAAAAAATAATAATAATAATAATAAAAAAATAAATTGAAATTAGAGAACAGAAAATATAAAGTTTAATAATTAAAAAATATTAAACTGAAAGGAAATACAAAATAGATAGAAAACAGTTTTATACTATCAATAGAGTGGGTAATATGGGTGGAGAACAAAATAAAAGGATACCAATAATATATCCCTTGTTAATATAATTAGGAGACCCAATCCGATTAATTCGAATGATGTTTGTTGGAGTTATATCATTAGTATAATTCGTACGTTTAGGATCATTTACTAGTGGTTCTGTGTTTTTGCCAAAAATTTCGGTTAAGTGTAATAGTATTGAAACATTTTGCTCCATCAATGTCCTTTCCTTTCCTATTATTTTTCCTCACTTTTTGCTTTTGCATTTTGACTTCTCAATATTTGGGACAAACTTCACACTATAAATACCCGTTTATGTCACTCAAAACATAATCAAAACCATAACCTCATACAGAAACATGGGACATTTGCGTAACATTTCGCTTGTTCTTGCTATATCATTTGCAATTCTACATTTATCACATGCTCACGAAACGTACGGGGAGCCAGGAAACACACCAGATGACTACGTTCATGCCCATAACTGTATCCGAAGAGTATTAGGTATGAAACCTTTGTGTTGGGACGATGAATTGGCTAAAGTTGCACAAGCTTGGGCCGAAACAAGGACGCCCGATTGTAGTCTCATTCATTCTGACAGGTGCGGTGAGAATATGGCACAAGGAGCCATCAATGGTTCGATGGCAGTCCAATTGTGGCTTGATGAGAGACTCGACTATGACTACAATGAAAACAAGTGCATTAAGATGTGTGGTCATTATACTCAAATTGTTTGGGCAAACTCTGAACGCGTTGGATGTGGTAGGGCTTTATGTAGCAACGGCTGGGCTTATATTATTGTTTGCAATTATGACCCTCCCGGTAACGTTGTTGGTCAGAAACCTTACTAGTTCACATTTTCGTGCTATTTCTTTTGCACGTTCCAATAATTTTGTCACCTAACAAAACTCTATGAGTCATCATCTAATAGTTCTCCTATTAGTCATTTGGAGGGACCATAATTAAGAGAGTTGGCGTGATGGATACTTCGAACTCATATTCGAAGAATGTTATTAATAAGATGTTTCATTGAGATATGCAAATGAAAAAGAAAAAAAGTTGAAAGTTCAGTAACTATTTCATTTTTATTACCTAAGATGTTTCTGCATTGTATTTGATTACCATGTTTTTGAATTCGAAAACATCAATTTAAAGATTTTAACAATGAAATGTGGTGTATGTTAGAAGTAGGTGTAATTTTATTAATGACCATTATTTATTATGGTAAAACCCTAAATACCTTAAGCTCATAAACCGGGCTTGGGCCTATATATCCACTTATAGTATACACAATTCAAACCACAATTTGCAGTTAACCGATGTAGGAAAAGTGGAAAAGATGGTTATTACAATGGTACCAATATGGAGCATTTAAGGTTTGATATTGGAAATGTTGAGCCTTTCATTATAAGCACAAGAGCACCCGAGTTATTTCTGGTACAAAACTGAGCCTGATACAAGTCCTTTCTGCTACAAAATAAGTCATTTCTAAAACAACTAACAAGCGTTCTCTCAAACATAAATCGCTTCAGAATCTAATGTCATATAGCAGGAAAGTTACAATTGAATATTGTCACAAAACAGAATACAGATCAGATGAAGATATTACACCAATCTTGAACATTTTCATTCATTCTTCAACGTTGTTTGAGGCTTATGTGCATTCCATTGTAGTAACATCCACACTATCGATGTGCCTATTTAGCGAGACTTATTAGATAAATACAAAACCCATTTTGCAATGGACAAAGGTTATGAAAGCAGAGCTTAAAAGAAACAAACAAAATATTATCATGTGATTCTAATGAGAGAATATTACCTGCAAAGAAACCAACAGTTGCGAGATTTTGAATGGCCATGGTGTGGTAGATAAAGTATTCTGTCAAGAAGTGACCTAGGGCATAGATGAAGGATAGAAAGGTTGCGAGATAAAGCGGTTTGTTGTCAAGGTTGAATGCACAGAGGAAACACATAGTGCAAGTGAGCAGTGTCCATACACCAAACGTCCTCCCATGGATTTCAGTCACTGCATAGTATATAAAAAGTTGATTTTTTTTCATATACAAAAAAAGAACTTCACTAAATTCATAATGACAAAAAAAAACTCTGGTTAACTGTGGAAATGAATCTGTATCTTAAACATCTAATGCAAAATTTCATTCACAAAAGAGACAAAAGTAAGGAAATTGCTCACTGCTAAATCTAACAACTGTCTTGTTCTCTATTTGAGTCACAAAGTTTGACTTGGTACGTAATTTAGTAAAACTGTTTCATGTATTTGCAAAAATTTTAAATACCATTTAGAAACAGAGTATTGAAACCTAACTAGATTTACATATTGGTTTTTAACAAGTAATGACCCAACACAAATATACATAATTTTGACCTAGGAAAGGATTCATAAAAAAAATTCATGGGGGCTTATTTTGTACGAAATTGCAAAAAAAAAAAAAAAAAAAAAAAAAAAAAAAAAAAAAAAAAAAAAAAAGGACCTCTCAAACAAGCAATTTGAAATGAGCATGTCCCACCCTTATTAAAAACTACTTATTTTGCCGGAAGTAAGTAGTTAAGTAGAAGCAATTTGATGATCCAAATACTCCATTTTACTATTTGCAAAAGTGAAAAAATAAGCAACCCCAAACACCCTCTTATATCCCATATTCGCAAGCTAGAACTACAATTTACCAGAGTGTTTGGGAATGCATTTTTCTTGTGTTTTCGCATTTACCGAGTTCTAAGTGTTTGGATGGGACAAACTGATTCTGATGATTTTAGTCAAATATTCAGTTTCACATCAGCTTATAGAGTAGCATATTACTTTTAATATTTTACCACTTAAAACCTTAGATAATGAAAATTGTCAAACACTCATACAACAGCTAGAAACTATGGGTGTGTTTGGCAAAATTAGCTACCTAAAGCTTATGTTATAAGCTCGAAGATGAGGTTTTGAAGTTTTTATTTTAATGGAGTTGTCTGGCAAACCAGTTGAAGCTAGAACTTCAAAGTTTTCCACATTAGTTATAATATTTTGAAAGGTTTTTAAGTAATTTAACTAATCACACTCTACTCATTTTGAAAAGCTAGTTTCTAGCTTGAGCTTATGGAAGCTTATTATAGCTTATCTTAAAAGCTCAAGCTCGGGGGTGTTTGGGTAAGCTCATGCCATAAGCCTATCTTAAGTGTTTAGATTAGCTTAGAGCTCAGGGAATGATAACGCGAAAGTGGCGTTATGGTCTATGTGGACAAAAAATAACGGTGTTATGGTGTTAACACTAATTCCACCCCCTTTGCGTTGGATCTGCGTTTTGATTTGCGTTTCCATATTAACTTGCTTTGTGGCCAAGGACAAAAATGCAAAACATGGTGTTATTGCCAAGTTATTACTCCCCACACATGTTATTTGGTGTTATGGCCAAGTTGTGGCTTCCGTTGGTTTTGTATATATTTATATTTTTTTAAAGTGGGTCCCAAAAGGTGGTGTTATGATTAGATGGTGTTTAAATGATGTGGCGCTGACGTGGCGGGGGTGTTGGTGTTATAACATGTTACGATTCCTTAAGCTCTTATGTTTAATTGAATTGTTTGGTTTAGTATATGTTGGTAAATGACCAAAAAGGGCATCGATTAAAAAATATGAACCTTAAATTAGGTATAATTGAGAGTGAAATGGTAATTTGTGACAAAACACATTATACAACTCCAACCCTCTTAAAAAAGCCACAATTTTGGAGCTTATCAAAACCCTTTATATAAGCTCGTAAGCTCACCGATATAAGCTTTGCCAAAACACTCAGTTTAAGTTTATTTGAGTCATATAAGTTAATAATCTCGTAAGCCCATCATATAAGCTTAGCCAAACACCCCCTAACAGGGTTCATCCCAAACACATCCAAATGTTGTTATCAAAATCCAAAACCACTATTTCGTGCATTGTATTGAACTTGAACCGACTAGAATTGAATGCTAATAATAGTTTTTTAAAAAAAATGTTATTGGAAAAAAGAAAGAAGGAAAGTGAAGTGACTTACTGGTGGTTTTGGAGAAGACAGCACGACGGAGAGCCCAAATGTCTACAAAACCGAACCAAACAGAGGCTAATCTCAATGAACCCACCAACATTAACCAACATCCCAATGCCTTCATTGTTTTTTAACTCAATTGATGGGATCAGATCGAGGTTTAGAGTTGTTGTCTTTGGTGGGACTGATTGGTTGATGGAATCAGATTCTGCGGAACCTCGTTTAGTTAACCTTTGACTTAAACGAATATACACTCACATCAAAAACAGGTAATTACTGATTTATTAATTAAGAAAAACTAAAACTTGATTTATAAATAGAAATTGGTGATGTTTGGTTGAGGGGATTGGTGTGGTTTCACTAAAAGAAAAAATGAATCACTTGTGTGCTTGTCATTGGGTTCATAATTTGAGAATGAATAGAATGAAAATTTAATAGATTTGAATCCACCTTATGTTGATGGGTTTTATGACACCCAATCAAAAATATTTTTTATTTGATAAAATTTTTTCAACCACATATTATTTATTATTATTCTTAGTTTTTTACTTGTTTATTTCAAACAAATACATAAAAGTAATTAAATATATACATAATAAATATCAATTAACTTTCTATCTCCTTTTTTTCTTTCACATTTCCCAAATTCGAATTCAATTCTAATCTCACTTACAAACCAAACGCACCCTTACTAGATCACAAATCTTGTTTTTATACGTGATTCATAGGCGGAGCCACATGAGGACGGGGAAGGGTCCCGGTCCCTCTAGACGTGTAATTATTTGCGATTTTATGTCCACAAAAAAAATCCTCATCTCGACCCTCCCATCTAATGTTTTTCCAGAAAATATTTGTTTCGGCACTCTCACAAAATTTTTTCTAGCTTCGACACTAAACTAAAACATAGGCGGAGCTACATTAGGACCAGGAAAGGTCCCGGTCCCCCTAGGCGTGTAATTAGCGATTTTATGTGAAAAAAAAAAAAAAAAAAAAAAAAAAAAAAAAAAAAAACCGGCTCTCCCACTTACAGTAAAACCTCTATAAATTAATAGTGTTGGGACCGGTATATTTTATTAATTTAGCGAGATATTATTATATTGATAAATTAATGATTTATTAATTTAAAGAGGTCTAACGTTTGGCCTTTAAATTTTCAAGTCTAATAAAATAGCTAGTTATAATCTATACTCATTAGAGACGAAAAATAACTTTGAAAAACAAGTTTCAATTAACATTTTATTAACTCACATTCACGCTTTATGAAATTAAAATTAACACTTTTTGTTGCAATGCAAGATGACAACGCACCAACTCTTTAGTGCAATAAGGAGATTTTAAGATAAACTCAATAGATTTGAAGTTAAACAAAAAACAATTGACTATGGATTATTTTTTACTAAACAATCTTAGGATTTTGAAGTGTATCACACACACACACACACACATATATATACATGGAATTTTTAGTAATTATTAATTTATAATTTCATTGGGACTAATATATATACACTGGGGTTTCAAAAAAATTATTATCTTATTATTTTATCGATTGGGGTCTAAATTTGTACAGGTCCCAAGTTGGGACCGGACAAATTATTAATTTTATCGAGGTTATTAATTTACCGAGTATTAATTTATAGAGGTTTTACTGTAATGTTTTTCCGAAAAAAAAATTTGTTTCGGCTCTTTCACAAAACAATTTTCAGCTCCGCCACTCAATTAAAAAATGTTCTATAAACGTGTACTTTGACTCAACATACTATCAAATGCAAATCCTTAATTCAATGAATTGTTTTAAAAGGGTTTAGAATTACAGTTGGATTTGGTTTAAGAATAAAAGATAATGGAATAGGGAAAAAATATTTTATTAAAAAGTTTATTTTATTCAAAATATTAAATAAACAATAGAGTGATAGTTTTATTATTATTATTATTATTGTGGAAAACTAGAAGAGGGTTGAATAATTTACCGTTTAAAAACTTTAAACTTGTTGTAGCAAATGTCCATTTTTCGCTTGTTCTAATATGAAAGATGTTACTTTTGTTTATGACTAACATAACTTAAAACATGACTAACATAACTTAAGATCCTGATCCGATCTTACGATCACGATCTTGCAAAGACGAAAACGATCCTAGGTAGGATCCCGATCTTGAAAGCGCTATGTGATATAAACTTTGCCACAACGCCACACAAATATACCTCGCCTCTTAACTAATATGTCTGTCATTTACATGATGTCTGTCAATCCATAGCGACTTATTGAATTGTTAGAAACCTAGTCTCTGAATTTGCATATTAGATGTAACTTTCAATTCACATGTTTTCCTGAGTTATATTCTGTCTTTTGGTGTAGGATAATATCATCAAGTTTCTGATGCTGAAAAACAAAGCTGGGAGAAGCTTTAATTCAGAAGAACGCAATAGGAAAGAATATCGCAACCTAGACTTCCTGCTACATGCTGTAACTTATTAGGACATTGATCAAATAAGATCTTGACCCTAACACTCTAAAGCAATATAGTAACTTCGTTACTCTTTTTTTTTTTTGGCTAACTTGCGTATACAAAAACCCCGCGGCAACGCGCGGGATTATACCCTCGTTTGATATAAAACTAAGTAGACCCACTCATAAGTAAATGGTTTTAAAATTGCCACCTCTAACCCCACCCAACCTCGCCCTTTTTTACGTGTACAAAAAATGACCCATTTTGACCCGATACCAAACCCGGCCTGTTTTACCCTACTTGCCACCTCTATTCCTCACTCGATAGATGTATAGTAAAATAGCTAGAAGTAACTCAACATATATCTCCAGCTAAAGCCATTGACTCCCTGTTTAGTTACTTGAAATCTTACCAGATTTTGACTTTACCAGCACAACAGACATCGCACTGAATCCTGTAAAATTCAGATCAGTTTATAAGAATTAAGGGCACTAAACTACTCAGGAGTCAAGATACCTGCGACTATTGACTCACGATTTCAGTATACCAACTTCATTTTCAACACTCTCCGCCTCCACAGGTGCTGTATTAACATGCTATGCAACCACCTCAGTTACCTATTGAATGAACACTCAAGTACCCTATAATCTCCTGAAGAGTAATTCCTCTCTTCTTCATGTTCTGCGTCATGCATTAGACTATGTGCCTACAAAGTTTGTCAGTCTACTTATTACTGACACAAAAGATCACTTGTTTCAAGAGTGTTGGCGTATTTCTAACTGGAAATATAATATTGGTGTCCCGTGGGCATTATGGTAGTTTTCAATGTTAATAATACTATCGGAAAAAAATAAAAATAAAATCTGTTGAAAAAGTAATTTAAAAATAAATAGTACTATAGTTAGTTAAAACTTAATAGTAGATTGTCGAATTAAAAATTAAAATACTTCAACAATATAGAGAAATCTTTGTATAATCAGTTTATTTATTGCTTTTCTAATAATAAGAATTTGACAAACAATAACATCTGATTATTCAACTATCATAAATACAAATGGGAACAACAGACCCAAAAACCCCTTCCTACAACACGTTACCAGTAATTTTTGACCAATATGTTTGACATCTACCTTTGGGCACGAGACTAAATGATGCTGTTTATGAACTATGAAGCTTGATATAAACCAAGACCAAGGTTACAAGTTCTCACAAGTCACTAACAATCAACAAGACTTGCAACATGAATCTAAATCCATTACCAGTAATTTTTGCAAGAACAAACACCGTTTTTGAAACAATGAAACCTGCTTCGGTCCCTTACGACAATCTCCCTATCAGTTATCTCAGATATCAGCTTTAAAGCGGCATGACAATCTTCACAAACACGAAGATTCTTCATGATTCTAATCGGTGTTCCATTTGATGTATTTATCAAACCAAAAACAACTGCTAACTTCTCACTATGCCCAAACAAGAATTTAACCTTTTCACTCTCATCTATATCAAGAAGAATAACAGAAGTGTCGGGCACATAGCCTTTTAACCTCATTTCTTCCAATAACTTTTCCCATCTTTCTTTTATCGCTTCACGTTGAGGATGAGTATCATCTCCAGCTACAAACTCATGGAGTACACCATCAACTGAAATTGAACTCGCCCCCGGTGTCTTTTTAACCCCATTATCTCTCATCAATTTTCGCACTCTAGCAACATCTTCCCACCTCTTAGCTTCTGCATAAACGTTTGATAAAACAACATAATATCCATCATTAAGTGGATCTAATTCAAGAAGGTGTTCAATCGCTTCTTCTGCCATTTCGAGGTTCTTATGGACCCTACATCCGCCAAGTAGAGCGCCCCATACCACCCCGTTTGGCTTAATCGGCATATTCTTGATGAATTCACGGGCTTCTTTGAGTAACCCAGCCCGGCTTAAGAGATCAACCATACAACCATAGTGTTCAATTCTAGGAACTATTCCATAATCTTTAGTCATGCTGGTGAAATATAGACGACCCTCATTTACCATCCCCATATGGCTGCAAGCATGTAATAGTCCAATAAATGTGACTGCATTAGGTTTGACTCGTAACTCAATCATTTTTTTAAACAGTTTTAAAGCTTCTTCACCATTTCCATTAATAGCTAATCCTTGGATCATAGCTGACCATGACACAATTGTTCGTTGTTCCATATCCTCAAAAACACTACGAGCAGCTTCTAGACATCCACATTTTATATACATATCAATCAAAGTATTGCAAATACGAACATTACTTTTAAATCCGCTTCTGTTTGAGAACTCATGAATCCTTTTCCCTAAATCAAGTGCACCTATATCTGCACACGCTGCAAGAACAGCCACCACTGTAACCTCGTTCGGACACAACTTTTCCTCTTCCATTTTTGTGAAAAGATCAATTGCCTCTTTCGGTTTCCCACACTGAACAAAACCCATGATCATAGAAGTCCACGACCTCACATTTCTTTCTGGCATCCTATCAAACAAGCCATACGCACCATCCACATTTCCCTTCTTAACCAACTGCGTAATCATTATGTTCCATGTAACAACATCTCGTTCAGGCATTTTCTCAAATAGTAAACTCGCATCATTAATCTCCCCAGAAACTGCATACAAATGAACCAAACTATTCTGCAAAAATAAATTGTACTGAAACCCGAGCTTCTCAATAAACCCATGAATGATCTTCCCGTCTAAACCACCAGAAAGTTTCGTGCACGCTTTAATAAGAAAAGAAAAGGTAAACTCATCCAAACAAACATCATATTCATATAACTGACTAAATAAACGAATGGCATCATTAGGCGAATCACTCTGAGCGAATTCTTTCAAACACGAGTTCCATATAACAGTCTCGGGCTTGCCAGAAAGTTGAATCATTTTTCTAGCATAAGGGAAGCTTGGAGTCAAGGCACAAACGGCTGCAACATGGGTTAGTCGGAGTATAGAGGGAGAGGTGTTGGTTTTGATGAGTTGGGCATGAACTTGTTTAAGTTCAAATGGTGATTTGAACGTATACACAAGATTATTCAAATCGGTTTCTGGTGTGGCTTTGGGTAAATTTGTTTGGTTGGTTTCTGGCACGGGTAATGAAGTTAAAGAAAGTACATGTCCAGACATTTGCGCTTCGAAATATAGGCTAACGAAATAACCTCGGATCTCAACGTAAAACCATTATGTAAGCTATTAGTAACGCCAATGACCTTTCTAACAAATCGTCCGTAATCCTTATTTTTGTTGTTCTTGTGCTTGTTTGTCAGTCTGATTACAAACATATATTAACGGAGTAATTTCAGACGAATGGAGAAACAAATGTATAAGTTTAATCTTCCTTCGACTAAAATATCAAAATCGAGTTTCTGATATACAAGCTTGAAACCACATAAGCAGTAAATATATTCAAGAAATGACTTATCATACTTTTGTTACATATTTTTTAGATTATCCTTATTATTCTATCATATATTTGTATTGCAAGATAACAATTATAAAGCATTTATTCATTTTAGTGAATAAACTAAACCAGCTAACTTAACTTAATTGAAAAACATGGTTATTTCATTTGTCCAATCATTTAAAGAAATATAAACAGTAACTAGCTAACTTAACTTAATTGGCATTCTAACATCTTCATTTTTTTCTCAAAGATATCAATTTTCAACCAACATATTCCCAAAATCCAGTTCTGTAAATATAAATATCAAACACCCTTAACCAAATTTACTAATATATTAAGTACTACTAATAAAAAGCTTAACAAGTTTAGAGAAATAAATAATACCTTGTGGGACACTGGAAATTAAGGTTTCACTGGAGTGTTTGTTTTTCTGATAAATCAGCTACAGTAGCAATTTTGTTATCTGGAATACAACTCTAAATGAACTGATGGAGTTGTTTGGACTTGGACTATGGGGCTAAAAGCCCATATATACTTGGGCCTTTTTTTTCTTCTTCTTCTCGGGCTGTAGATTAGTGATTTTTTTTTTTTTTTTTTTTTTTTTTTCTTCACCTCCGACCAAGGAATGAATCAAGACCAAATATAATCGGGTGCACAAAATTTTTGTACCATAATATAGAAACATATTTTGATGGGCAGATGCATTTAAAATGTATTTAGAAACAATTTTTTATTTATTTTTTATTTCATTTTTAAATTAACAGTATATCGAAAAAATCTATAGCTGTCCTGGGACCATGTGTGACCCTCTAATTCCGTCCTTGTTTCCGACTTGACATTGCAAGCCGACTGATCTCAAAGCGACTATCCCTTTGGATAGCCTGGAGTGGGCGCATATGAACCTCCATGGCAAAATGGATTAATTTTCTACCCGTAGATTAGCCCTTTTGCCTTGTTGAACATTGTAGTATACGGAAAGTAACAAGGTTTTTGTAACCATTATGTCACAACGTTTTGGAACTTTTTTGTTGTTTGGGTTTATGATTAAAAAAAAAAATAATAATAATAATAATAAAAAAGAAAACGTCAGTACCAATGTTTTATAACCCGGTTTTTCGATTGACCCGGTTGAGTTAATGGGTTACCGGTTCGACCGGTTCGACCACCGGGTCGAACCGGTTTTCTAACTACCATAGATTTTATGTTATATTTATGTTGTTTTATGTTTTGAAGTTACTAATAATTTATACCATGTTCAAATAGACGTTGAGGTGGTCGAACCGGTTTTCTAACTACCATAGATTTTATGTTATATTTATGTTGTTTTATGTTTTGAAGTTACTAATAATTTATACCATGTTCAAATAGACGTTGAGGTGATCGGTAAGTTAAAACATTCAATCAATTCACTGTTTGAACTCAGTTTGAAGTTAGAAACTTTCATGTTTTTCAAGTGATTCGAATAATCTATTTTGTTAATACTCCTATTTAGTTTATGTTTCGTTTCAAATATAAAAATGCAAATGCAAATATCACATTTAAATAATAAATATAAAATGTGTGTGTATCATATTTATAATGATACTTTTCCTTCAATTCATTAAGCTCTAGTTTAGGCACTAGACGTTTCCAGTACTATAGTTTCTTTACAACTTTTCCATAATAGTTTATTTGTTAAAATACGAAAACGCCAAAAGATGGTGATTCCTCGTGTAGGAAAATAAAAAAGGATTATTTTGAAAAGAAAAGAGCGTAACCCGGCAGGGTCTAGTGAACCAGTTCAATCCGGGTCATAAACCTTTTAAAAACTGGCTACTTCCGGCCCGCTCATTAGACCGGCTACCGGTTTAACCGGTTGAACCGGTCGGGTCGAACCGGTTTTTAAAACATTGGTCAGTACTATAAATAGGTTAAGTAGGTCAACTTGAACTATTGTTTAGTAAACACGTTAGGTCACTAGGTGTGTCATACTAAACACAAACCGAAACTTTTTTATAAAGTTTATTTTCGTATTGATATCGAGTCATATTTCTGGTCGTTTCAGAAATTTGTAAAACGACTATTGTTATAAAGTTTAATAAGGTTTTGTTTAAAAAAAAAACAATATTTTTTTAAAGAAAATATGAGAATATTCTATTTATTTGAACGCGTAATCTGAAGTAACACATTTACATTGAGTTTGGTTCTCTAACATTACCGAAATTAGTACCTTTTCAAAGTTAAATTTAAATATGTATTCAATCAAGATGTTAAATTAATCAAATAGCAATTTTTATTAACAATTACAGTATTAAACACTATATAAGCAATTGCTTAAACAATTTTATTCTACTCCATCACTCATTAGAAAAGAAAAAGGTTCCAAGAACAGAGAAAGAGTCAAACCCCAACGGCTACACTCTTTTTTCCTTTACAACAATTAAACAAATAATTTCAAATCTCAACGGTCACATTCCAAAATCCCCAATTTAAAACCCTCACTCTCCATTTCCGTTACAAAACCCAAGCATTCAATTCTTGATTTAATCCCAAAATCACTATTCAAATTACATTCATTCTTTCATCTCATCTTCATCTTTCTTTCTTTCACAAACATTCAAAATAAATGGCATCAAACAGATCACCTTCACCTCTTACACCAAGAAACTGTCGAAATTCGGAAACGAATTCGGCCACTCGCAGAAGCTTCAACGGCAGCCCTTTTGCCAGACCTAACCCTCTTGTAAACCCTAAATCTGCAAATCCATCTACAATAACAGGTAAATTTTACATTTTGGTTTATGGGTTTTTGTTTTTGGCTAATTTAGGAAGTGGGTTTATGATCTTTAGTTGTTTTATGCTGTTAAACATCTAATCTTTAAACCCACCTGAAATAATAGGTAAAGTTCATATCTTTATATATTGGTTTTCATTTTTGTTTGATTTGTGATATGGGTTTATGATCTTTTGCTGTTTCATTCTGTCATATCATGATTTTTATAATTTTAAGTTATGGGTTTTTGTTTTTGTGTGATTTATGATGTGGGTTTATAATTGTTAGTTGTGTTTTGTTGCTAGATTATATAAAAAGAAAGTCACAGTTTTTGATTAATTGGTTTTTGTCTTTGTTTGTTTTGTGATGTTGGAGTTATGATCTTTAGTTGTCTTTGTGGTTAAATTATGTGAAAACAAGTTTTTACTGTCTTTAGTTTATGGTTTTTTGTTTTTGTGTGTTTTTGATGTGGGTTTGTAATATTTAGCCGTCTGAATGGATCGATTTTCGTTATTGTGTGTTTGTGATGTGGGTTACTGATCTTTAATTGTTTTGTGCAGATCCAATGAGAAGAAACTCGACCACTCCTCGTAAAAGCATCTGTGGTGGTTCGATGTTTCAAGATGGGAAAGAGAATCAAAAGGACTCGATCCGTTCGCCTTCACCTGCTAAGGGTTTCATGGCGCCGACGATCTCAGCTGCTTCGAAGTTTACTCCGTCGCCAAGAAAGAAAATCTTGGGTGAGAAGAATGATATAGTAAGAACTTCGGTCCAGTTTGTCGATAAAGATCGTGTCCTGAAACCGGTGGAAACGGCTTTTGATGATCAGATTAAGTCGACGGTTGCTGTTGAAAAGCCTAATGTTGGTGATGAGGTAACTTTAAGTTCGACTACTGATGAAAAAGAAATGGTATCTGATGTTACTGAGGATACGAGTTATGTTAGAGTTAGGCCCTTTTGTTGTTCTCCTGTTACTTCGCCCATTATCGCGCCTGTTGATTCTGAGCATAGTCTTCCACCATATGACCCAAAAAAAAATTTCCTCTCTCCTAGACCTCAGTTCCTTCGTTATAAACCAAACCCTAGAATTGATGCATTATTAAACAAAGATGGGAGTGATGAGTATGGAGATGATAATGATGTTACTAGGCTTGACGATAGCTTTAGTTTGTCTGATAGTTCATCGGATACTGAGGAAGAAGTAGAAGTGCACGAAGAAGAGAAAATTGAAGCTGAGTTACCTGAATCGTTTCATGGGTCATCTGAGGTTGTGTCTGAAATAGTTTCAGAAGAAAAAGAATCTGAAACTGAGGTGGAAAAGGTAACCAAGCCTCGGTTTTTTACCCGGTCAAAGACTGTTTCTTTCGTTTTCTTGATGTTCCTTGTGGCTTGTTTTTCGGTTTCGTTTACTGATTTACCACCCATGGATTTGCCAATATATGAAGAAGTTGGCTTCAAAGAAGTTTATCATGAATCTTTGAAGTTTGTTGCTTTTGCTAAAGAATCTTTTGATGATGTTGTTCTGCATTTTAAGCAGTGGTCAATCGATTTTGTTTCATACCTTTCTGACCAAAAATCCCGATTTTTCGCAACCCTTGAGATTAGCCCCATACAATTCTATAACCTGACTGTTTCACCCCCACTAGAAGAATTTGTGTTCAACCGACACATTGGGACTGATTACATACATGAAGTTCAAGAAGTTGAAGAAGAATTGGCGAATGAAATGGAGATGATGGAAGAAGAAGAAGAAAATTATGAAGAAATGGAAGTTGATGACGATTTTGATGAAGCTGTAACTGAAGAAGTAAATGAAATCGGAACTGATGAAAAGATTCACGGTGATGATGTGGAGGCAAATTCTGATCTTGAAGATGTGTTTGTGATCAAATCTGAAGCGATGCTTGAAACCCAAACACAAATGTTGAGCAATGATCCTGAGATCCAGTTAGTTAACTCAGTGGATCCTGTACCTGAAGCTCAACCAAACATGTTGAGTAATGATCCTGAAGTCGAGTCAACTGAATCTGGCTCAGCGGATCCTGTACCTGAAGCTCAGTCAGAAGTGGTGACCCATGGTCCTAAAATCCATTCTAGCTCAGTGACTCTCAGTTCTTTATCGAGCCAATCAATTAACACTATTTATTTGGCTGGTGTCTCTATGGTGATAATGGCTGCTGCTTCAGCTATCATCTACATGCAAAAAAGAAAATCAAAGGCTATGAAACCTGCCAATGTTCGTGTTACTGATGATGATATGTGTAGTGAGTCATGTTCTGCAGAATCGAGCAGTGTTCAGAAAGGCTTCATGAAGAAAAGTGGCTACAACAAAAGAGAGTCATTAGCTTCTTCTTCGACTGATCTCTCAATGGGTTCTCCATCTTATGGAAGCTTCACTACTTATGAACGGATTCCTATCAAACACGTGAGTATAACAACAGTATATGTTTTAGCACTTGTCAATTTATATGTGTTTATGGTAGTTGATATTGTTTGTTTTGTTTTGTAGGGAGAAGAAGTGTTGATGACACCGATTAGGAGATCAAGCAGGCTGAACAAAAGCCAAGTTACTTCTTCATGATCATCGTCAACTTAGTTTCTTTCATGATCATCATGAGTGTGCTGAGATGGATTTCTCCTAACTTAGTTTCTTTAGATTGATGCTAGACTTTTAGAGTGGTTAGTTTGAACTCGTTAATTGATTCTATTGAATCTCGCTTGAGCTACTTGCTTATTATCATTGAAATGTTAATTTTTCTTTTTGCTTATTCTTGTCTATGATGCATTCTGCATTTTTAGTACCAATACAAGTCAAGTACAGTATATTTGGTTCATGATGTATATAACAAAACAATCTGAGCTAAAAGCAGTTATAAACATTATTTTTAAGCACCGCACCACTGATTGCTAATATTGTAATTTAAAATTTGAATTATTGATGAGAGTGGGACCATTGTAATTACACCATAAGTTATGACACTGATGGCCTATTAAAGAAAGTTTTAACTCACTAATTAAATATCTTTAATTATGGACATTAATTTTCAAAGACTTGTGGCTATATTATACGGAGTATTTTGTTTTTCAAAATGTGATGAAATACCTAAAATTATATGCACTTTGTCTAACAAATAACCTATCAATTCGGTACCGTATGCTTGATCTTGATCTTGATCATGAAACATTGAAAGGCTTTGACATAAAATTGTTTATCATTTAAACACAAGAAACGTTTAATGTATTAAAAATGACCCAAGAAAGTAGTTGGTGACTCATCTGTTTAGTAGCACATTCCCGCCATTTTTTCAACTGGTCCTTCACTCATATAAATACAACCTTACAGTATTAAAATCATATTAGCCTCACTCACTTTTATTAATACCAACCCACCATATTTGATTCTTTTAGTTTTATATGCTACAGTAACAACCAAACCCAATATCAGTTTTGTCAACTTTAGGAGGAATTCATTTAAAAAAAGAACTTTACCACCAACTACCATAGTCTTGAGTTCAATCATGGCTTCCATAGCTGCTGATTTTAGTCTCATCTCATCATGTTTTAATCCAAAAAGAAGCTTGTTTCTTGCTCCTGTTCTGCCTCAAAGGGTTGGTTTTAAGTCAAACTTAAGTACTTTAGTGACTAAGTCTTTGTTACAAGAAGAAGTAAAGGGTTTTAAGGAAAAAGAAGGTTTGGTTTTTGATGTGGTGAAGGAAAAAGAGTTGAGGGAAAATGGGTTTATGGGTATGCGAAAGACCAAGCTCGTGTGCACTGTTGGGCCAGCTTGTTGTTCTTATGAAGAACTCGAGAAACTGGCTTTAGGTGGGATGAATGTAGCTAGGCTTAATATGTGTCATAATACTAGAGAGTGGCATCAAGATGTGATTAGAAAGATCAAGAAATTGAATCAAGAGAAAGGATTTTGTGTTTCTGTTATGATTGATACAGAAGGTAGTCAAATTCATGTTGCTGACCATGGTGCTCCTTCATCTGTCAAAGCAGAGGTATCTTTTGACTTTTGACTTTTAAAACTTTTTATTGTACTCATATTAAGGAATTATTTAGTATAAAGATTAAGTTATGATTCATATTTGGCTATTAGGAAGGATCAATTTGGTTCTTTACTACGGAAAAATTTGATGGTTCTCGTCCTTTTACTGTGCAAGCAAGCTATGAAGGCTTTGATGAAGGTGTCATAAGTCATAAATAACCTTTACATTGATTTATGTTTTTTGTTACCTATTTTCTATTGTGACCGTAGTTTAAGTTTATCTAATTTGTTATTAGGAGTTGAAGAGGGCGATGAGCTTGTTGTTGATGGTGGAATGGCTACGTTTGAGGTCATAGAAAAGATCAGTAATGGCTTACGTTGCAAGTGTACAGACCCTGGTTTACTTCTACCTCGAGCTAAACTGAGTTTTTGGAGAAATGGGAAACTTGTTGACAAACATTATGAACTCCCAACCATATCTGCAAAGGTTAGATATATAGTATCAAATTGCGAAATGACATTTAATTTGTTTTATCATTATAGATTTTGTAATAAAATTTGATTCATGGTACATGATTAACAGGATTGGTCTGATATAGAATTTGGGATTTCTGAAGGTGTTGATTTTATTGCTGTTTCATTTGTGAAAGACGCTGCTTCTATCAAGCATTTAAAGAATCACCTGATCACCAAAAACGAGTAAGCTTAAAGAATAATTTACATTATTGTGTTCATGTATATAATGTGATCAACAGATTGGTGAAGGTTTTGGCAAAGATCGAGAGTTTGGAATCTTTAAAGAAACTTGACGAAATTGTGGAAGCTTCAGATGGAATCATGGTGGCACGAGGTGATCTTGGAGTTGAAATACCTTTAGAACAAGTTCCTACTGTTCAGGAAGAGATAGTTGATCTTTGCAGACGGTTAAACAAGCCGGTAATAATAGCCTCACAACTTCTTGAGTCGATGATCGAATATCCAACCCCAACTCGAGCTGAAGTATGACTTAAAACTATTAGTTTTATCTAATATGAAAAAAAGATTAGAATTTGCTCTCAAAGTTGACACCTTTCTAATGTTAAAAAGGTTGCTGATGTTTCTGAGGCGGTTAGACAGTGTGCTGATGCCTTGATGCTATCTGGTGAGTCAGCAATGGGATCATATGGTCAAAAGGCTATCTCTGTTTTAAGAATGACTAGCACCCGAATGGAACTATGGAACCGTGAGATCAGCCCTCAAAGAATTCTTCCTCAACTTGGGGAGTCGTTGCCAGATCAAATAGCCGAACAAATCTGCAACTGTGCTGGCCAAATGGGTATTTTTACTTTCTTGATTCGTTTTGTATTATATTTATACTATAGGAAGAAATTTCAGTATGAGTGGGTCGATCTGAGTTATGTTTTACATTTACCCTTTGAAGAACCATCTGAAAAATAATCAAAATATTCAGCTGAGTTAAAATTAGCTATAAATATCTTATTTAATGCATACAAACCTCCTAAATCATTGTTTTAGAACATAATCAACCCATTCGATATATCTATATACTTCTTAAGAAATTGATTAAGAAGTGTTGGCGGGTTAACCCAACTTTGACCATCACATTTTGACCGATACTAACAGATATTTACAACACCCAAAACTGTTTTCATCGTCATCCTGCCATTTTGCAACTTTTAAGTAATTTCGCATGCAATCAGTCCTAGAACCAATTTCTGTTTATGTATGCAGCAAACAAACTTGCAGTGGATGCTATTTTTGTGTACACAAGGAATGGCCAAATGGCAACACTTTTGTCACGGAACCGGCCAAATGCTCCAATATTTGCATTCACAAATGAAAACTGTACAAGAATGGCACTGAATTTGCAATGGGGAGTTGTACCAATCGCCTTTGACTTATCAGACGACATGGATGCTAATATTTTTGAAACCACTGATCTAATGAAAACAAAAGGGATGATGAATAAAGGAGACGCTATTCTAGTAGTATCTGATGGGATTCCAACTCCATCCATTCATCAATCTCTTCAAGTTAAAATCATTGAATGAAGGTAGTCCTTTTCCATGTTCATATATTGATTTAGTTTCTTGACTAAAATCGTGTTTAAATCATCTCATGATGAAGATAAATTATGTTTTTGTATTTTATACATGTAACAAATTTCTTGATACGTATTTGGTCCGTTAAAGTTTATTTCAATAGTTGGCACGTTAGTGCTAGAAGCTAGTCTGCTTTAGATTAACAATTCTAGAGTATACTTCTGAGGTAAAAAGTATCTTAAGAAAGATGCATAAATAGAGATTCAGCAAATTGCGAGCAAACGGATTTTGATATTGCTTTTCCCTTAGTTTTCCGCAAGGTAAATGGTTTGGGTGTTGTTCACAAATGCATATTCATTATCTTTCCCGTTTCCCCGGCTTGTAACCTTCAAGAGCATGCCCGCATGGCTTCACTGTGATGTGTTTGAGAGATTTTATACAAGGAATTAATTAATTAATTATTTTTTTATTTTATTTTATTTTATTTATTATTTTTTTTTTGGGGTTAACCGTCGTTTCCGACCTTTTGGCCGACCAATCCAAATTAGTGTACATGCGAATTGGTTTTATAATGGAACCTCGGTTGAGTGTATATGTTGGACTTGGTGAGATGCTAGGGCATAGGAATCTTAACAAATGGTATGAGACGGTTGGCCCTGGTGCGGATAAAGTTCCCTCGGTTAGATCCCGGTTCGACAGTATTAGTGGATCCCGGTAAACCTTGTACCGAAAGAAAGCCGATAAAAGGCGTTGTGTTCCTATGGTAAAGGTCGGCTCATGAAAAAGGTGGGATTGTGACTATGGCTGAAGGGGAGGCCCATGGTGGTTTAGGTTTGAGGGGTATGGGTAACTAACGGTGAAGCTCGAATGTGGTAAACTAGCTCTTTTCATGCCCCTTTGATACATCTTGTAATGCCCCAAAAGTCATTTATGATTTCTGGAAATTGTGTCAAAGCCATGTATTTAGATGTAATGTAAATGCAGGAAAAAAAAAAAAAAAAAGGTGTTTGGCATAAGGCCAAAATGACCCAATCTTATTAGTAATTGGCCAAAACATGTTTGAAACTACCAAGTATAAGTGAATTAGTAGAACTATAATCTAGAAGTTAACAACTTAGCTTGGTGGGCTACTCCTTCTAACACAAATTAGTTTTAGAATGAAGTCTCAGTTGGGTTTATATGTTGGAATTGGTGAGATGTTGAGCTGTAAGAATCTTAGCAAGAAGATTTTGTGCAACCAAAATTTGAAACTTTTTCACCCTTAGGGGGGGGGGGGGGGGGGGGAGTAAGTTGCCCCTGAGTTATAACATAACGCAGTGCCACGTCAGTTTTAACCATTTAATATAAACTCACCAGAAAACACCATGGTATAATAACTCACCTTTAACTCAAATATTTTCAAATTCAACCCTAAACTAAAACAACTACTTCATTGATTAAAAACATAACATTAATTCTTAAACATATTACAATACAGAATTAAACATATTACTCAAATATTACAATACAAAATTTGAAACTTTTTCACCCTTAGGGGGGGGGGGGGGAGTAAGTTGCCCCTGAGTTATAACATAACGCAGTGCCACGTCAGTTTTAACCATTTAATATAAACTCACCAGAAAACACCATGGTATAATAACTCACCTTTAACTCAAATATTTTCAAATTCAACCCTAAACTAAAACAACTACTTCATTGATTAAAAACATAACATTAATTCTTAAACATATTACAATACAGAATTAAATAAAATAAAATAAAAAATACAAAAAAAAAAAAAAAAAAAAAAAAAAAAAAAACGAAACATAGGAAATTTAAAAAACATAAAAATTACATCTACTTTTTCATCGTCCTCGGAATCTTCTTTTTCATTTTGACGTTCAAGACGTTTTTGCCAAACATGTTCCATAAGGTCTTGTTGGAGTTGAGTATGCATATCTTGGTCGCGTAATTCTCTATTTATGCGACGTTGGGTCTCACATTTGTCGATCCACCTGTCTCGGCTAAAACGTGGTGTCGGATCCACCCACATTTTCCTATACTAACGTAGTGCGAATTTTTGATCTTTTAAAATCATGTTATGCAAAATAATGCAAGTATACATTATTCTACGTAACTTGGCAACTTCCAGTGCACGTGCCAGTTGTTTTAGTATACCCAACGTCCTTGAAGCACACCAAAAACATGTTCGATATTCTTTCGTGCACTTTCTTCCTTCCTTTTAAAATAACCATGTTTTTCGTTAGTTGTTGCCGAGAAGGATTTAATGAAAGTTGACCACCGTGGGTAAATGCCGTCAGCTAAGTAATATCCCCGTTCATATCTGTGTCCATTTATCATATAAGGTGCTCTTGGGGCTTCGTTAGCAAGAATGTCATCGAATAAAGGAGAGTTATCTAAAACATTAATATCGTTATTCGCCTCGCCCATCTTTAAAAATGCATGCCAAATCAATAAATCTTGCGAAGCAACAGCTTCAAGCATTATGGTTGGGTATTTTTTTTAAAACTGCTACCATATTGCCCTTGCCACACAACCAGACAATTTTTCCACTCCCAATGCATGCAATAAATGCTACCAAGCATTCCCGGAAAATCATGTTCACGTTCATATTTTTCGTAAATACTTTTAACGTCGGACTGTTGGTTTTCTTAAAAACTCCGACATAAATAAATCCATAACGCACTTATTAAAATTATCAAGACAACCACGTGAAGTACGCTCACCCAATTGCAAATAATCATCAAGCGCATCGGGTGCGGTGCCGTACGCCAATTGGAGTATAGCAGATGTACACCTCATAAGTGTACTAATACTCTTTCGACCAGTACAATCGAGTCCTTTGTTAAAAAATTTAAAATGATCTGGAAAAGGATGGGAATAATAAGATTCAATACCTTCGACTATTTCTAGAAATAGTTTCCGGCTCATACGAAACCTTCTTTGAAAATTCTGGTGCGGATACTTACATCCTTGATAAAAGTAGTCGTTACGCAAACGTTCTTCGGCAACCTCACGTTCACGGTGGACCAAGGTACGCTGGATGCATGGTGGAGCTGTTGCTGCTGCTGCTGCTGCTTCTGCTTGTTACAAACGTTGATGATATTCGTACGCGGCTATCATAAATTCCATGTCAGTTTTATCATCTACCATCGGAGAAACTCCTTTCTTCTTGATGATTTTGATTCGGATTTGAGGACGAACCCGCGTATGGGTTATTCCACCCACCGAGAAAATTCTTGAACGAAGCATTGTTATTGTTGGTGCCGCCCGACATTTTTTGTTTTTGCTAATAGAAGTGTATTGTAGAGTATATAAAGTAGTGGAAGTGTGAAAATAAATTGTGTGGGTGAATGGGTATTTATAGTTGTGATAAAATGGGTTTGAATAAGTTTATTATTATTATTATTATTATTATTATTATTATTATTATTATTATTATTATTATTATTATTATTATTATTTTAATTAATAATAATAATAAGCTTACATAAAGTTGGATGAGAGCCTAGAAACAAGTTGTGCACCCACTCCTTTTTGAATACAAAATCTTATTCTATGAAAGATAAAAACACCACTCCTAGCGTTATTTGAGTGGCTGATGGCAATAGACTTAATACGAGAAAGTGTGTCCAAAGCCTCCGTATCGAATTCCCCGAACGTAGAAAAAGCAAATGGTATGAACTTATATCCGTTTTCCTTACATTTGGACACATATTTCTTCTTTTTCTTCTCCACGGCGTTATGCAAAGCTACCCCAGGAGCCCATGAAGTCACCCCCACCAGCAAAAGGAGAGATTCCAGTCACATCCAAACGCGTATCTTTACCTTGGAGCCACTTAAATAATAAAAGATCTGCAGGTCGTAGCTCTTTCTTATCTTTCGAGAGGAAACCTATAGGAGCCTCCTTACGCACCATAATCCCAACCTTTGAACATATGTCAACAAGAATATCACGCACCAGATTATGCTTGAACTTCACATCCACTTCGCTAGAACAGTTGTCACAACTCACCATTTCAGGTCATTTCAGGTCATTTCGGGAACTTTGGAAAAACACTATTTATAAATAACTATTCATCAAAACACTATTCATCGTTTTACTATTCATCATTTTCGAGGTCATTTTGATATTCTGAGAAACATTTGGGAAATTTACTATTCACTAAACACTATTCATTCCGGAAAAGTTTTCACTAGTCACTTGCATTTCTCATTTCATCGTAAATTTAGTTTACGGGTATTCAAATTCGCGTAACCGGTTTGGTTTAGGTGCGAATTCATTTCATTAGTGTTGAGAACACTGCATACGGACTGGAGATAGTCTGCATATCATCATAACAGCATTTTCATGTTATACCACTCTCAGGATTTTCAAATTACTATATTCAGTACATTTAACGTTTTTACGTATAAATATTTATAGTAAACGTTAACACCCGGTTTATACACGACGAATATATCTAAATATTCCCACAATGGTCCCGACATATTTTTATATCCATTTTAACATCATAAAAGTTATAACATTCAGTTACCCAGTATTTTGGAAATTTATTTTATTTATAACGTACGCGTACGAATATAACGACGGTTTTCGTGAAAACTAAACAATAATCACCCGATCACTCAGTAAATGTACCCAACACATTTTTAATATGTTTTTAACATTATTATAACTTTATTTCATCCCGGTTAACTTCGTGAACGTTTATTTCTATTAAACCCGGTACCCGATTTTAACGAATAACACGGAATAACACTTAACGCTACACTAGATTTCTAATTAAATCACAAGTACCCCAACCCCCCCCCCCCCCCCCTTGGCTCATCATAACCGGCCACATGAACACCCCTTTAACCTCATGCCTTAAATTCCTAAGTACAATACTAATAAACCTCAAATCTAATACATAAACTAAAATCAAGAATCATAATATACACTTTTAAGAAAGATCAAAAATCTTCTCATCTCTCTTTCTCTCTTTCATAACCCACGACCAAAACCAAACACCAAGATCCATCCATTGTTTTTCAAAAGCTAAAGCACCAAACTTGTTCCTTATACTTGCCTAATCAAGAATCAATCAAGAAAAACACAAGAACAACAAGCATAATCATCATCTAATCATCTCATTTTATCAAGTAAGTTATCAACTTTATTTTTACATGAAACATCTTATATTTACTTGTATTACATGATTTCCATGCTAAAAACCATGTACAACTAGCTATACCACCATTTATTTTGTCTAAAATGGAACATACAAACCCTAACTTTTTATTTATGAATCCCCTTGCTATAATAACTTGGTTAGGAGTCCATGGCACCCTAAGAAGGTGTATGGTAGGATTAGATTAGCTATGTGGTGATTACAAGAGGTTTGGTGATGTTAGAAATTTGTTATAAACCTTAAAAACTTGATTTGGAACATATTTTAGACATGCTGTCCCATTTTGTGAAAATCTGGAAAATCAGTAAACACCAAGGGAACTTTGGCAAAATTTTTAGAAAATACTTTCAAAAACGAATCCGTAGGCGAAAGAACGGATTAAAAAGAGTTTATAACGAAGGAGTTATGATTTTTGCAAGATTGTAGACGAAAAGTAT
Source organism: Artemisia argyi (assembly GCA_030686995.1). Classification (NCBI taxonomy): domain Eukaryota; kingdom Viridiplantae; phylum Streptophyta; class Magnoliopsida; order Asterales; family Asteraceae; genus Artemisia; species Artemisia argyi. The sequence continues at coordinate 276,570,426 of CM060708.1, forward strand.
TTTTCTGAAAATGTTTGCTGTTGGACGTTTTTCGTTGGACAAAAAGAGACTTTAGACGTAACCCGGAGGAACCGAGCTTTCCAAAATATATTACTACATACTAAGACGTAACCGTGGACATAAAGAACAAGTAAAACGGACAAGTAACGACAAAGATATTCACGTTTGAATATCGGCTAAAACCATTTTTATTTGACAGCTTTTAATAAAAGTGGCACAAAAACTACGAAGTACTTTTATAAGCTAGACATAATATTAAGTACCAAGCTTTATAACTAATGTAGTATTAGTTATTACAAGTATATTTTCATCATTTCAAGGCGATATTACAAGGATTACAACCAGAGGAATTCAACGCTAACATGAAAACATACGATATATATATATATATAAGTATATATATATTACAACTAGCTTATTATATTTTCTAATAGCAATATTTTTCCAAATTCTTGGATTATATATTTTTAATAACACAAGTGTTTTTCTAAAGACTAGAGTGGTATAGAAACATGAGCATGGACATTCATAACATCATTTGGTGATCTAAATGAGATCATTCATCATTCATTTTAGGTTGCGGCAGATAACCGTGCATTGTTGTCCTTAACATTCCGTTGCATTGTACTATTACTTCGAGGTGAGTCATAGCCCCTACTCTTTTAATTGTTCTATCAACTCTTTGGGGGAGATACATGCTACTACTTGCTTACTTGTACAGATTCACATAACATTTATACTTGGGAAACATTATACTTGATAACATTATACTTGATTACATTATACTTGATGTCATACATACGTGATTGTGTTATACTTAACTGTGTTATACTAAACTATGATGGATACATACATACATACTTCCAATGGCCCCAGATTTAGTTCTGGGCACAACCATGGAGACATTTATACTTCCAATGGCCCCAGATTAAGTTGCTGGGCACAACCATGGAGATATACATACTTAAGTGAGGTCTTCGGAGATGAAGTGTAGACTCACTACTAATTGCTTAACTTTTGTTATGAACTTATACATATCTTAATCATATTATTTTGTAGCAGTGGGTTGTGAACACACAGGTTACAAGTCTCTTATGACGGGACTTGTAACTGAGTGGATTTACGATGCCTTTGCTGTGTGAACATTCTTTATAGACTTTTCAACTGTATTAAGACAAACTCTATGAACTCACCAACCTTTGTGTTGACACTTTTAAGCATGTTTATCTCAGGTTAGAAAGGCGATAGCAGGTGTGTGGAGCTGAGAGTCTTAGGGCATGCTTTTGGAGACTTTCACTTTTATCGTTTACCATTCGATACACTTTAAAAACTTATGTATTATTCTACTTTGGGATCTTTGTTTTGTAAACTATAACTTTTATCTATTCGAATGGTAACTTTTCAAAAACGTCTCATTTAGAGTTCGTTTTCTATATCTTGTACTTTGTGCCCTGAAGTAGCATCCCAATGACACAGTCTTCCGCTGCGGTATTTTGGGGGTGTTACAGATTGGTACCAGAGCCTTGGTTATAGAGAACTAGGTTGTTTTAGAGTCTAGACTATAACTACATACATGTAGACTCTCCTCCCTATCGCCTTGCACTTTACATACACATACGCTTGCTGGTAATTTTTTTAGACCTACGCTATTAGATACTTTGTAGAAACCGTTAGAAACTAGACTTCCCAGTGACTTTAACACTTAAGGGAGAATCTTTTGTTCTTTCGTACTAAGCGTGACATTCCCTAGATGCCCATTTAAGCAACGTCTACCACTGAGATATGTGTGCCTGGTGATATGTACACTTGTGAAAGGAAACATTTATAATTGTGGTGGCCAACATAATTATAAGTGCTTCACAACACACGTGGACATATGACTATGCAGATGTAGATCGGTGTTGGCACAACTTAGGAAACAACTGGTAGCACGGTATTATATATGAGGATGTGAAGTATAGACTTTGGTTAATCAACGGTTTTCCCTCATCTCTGACGTTCACTAAATGTCCTTCCTCTCAGGAAATCATGGCACCAAAGAGAGTGACTCGTAGCTCTGTTCGAGGAGGCGCAACACCAAGGGGTGGAAGGACTGGTGGACGTGGAGGTAGAGGAGGTAGAGGAGCTGCTAATGACACTAGTAACCCAAGTAACGATGGTGGAAGAACTGGTGGACGTGGAGGTAGAGGAGGTGGTCACGGCGTTGAAAACAATGATAACAACGACGGTGGAAATACTGATTTTGAAGCCATCATCGCTCGACAACTTGAAAACTTTCTCCCCACTATTGTCACTCAAGTTGGCGATCATATGAATAACTTGGCAAACCACGAAAGCGGAATTAACAACACCAATGGTATAGGCCAGAATGGTAATGGCAACAACAACATTAGGACCGGATGCACGTATAAGGAATTTACGTCATGTAAGCCAATTGATTTCGATGGTGTAGGAGGCGCGCTGGTGTATACTCGATGGGTTGAAAAGATGGAGTCGGTGATCGACATTAGTAACTGTGCAGCACATCAAATGGTGAAGTATTCCATGTGCTTACTATCAGGAAAGGCATTGACATGGTGGAATACGCAGATTCAAGCTAGGGGTAGAGCGGCAGCTGTAGGTATGACATGGGACGATTTTAAGGCATTACTGAAGGAGGAATACTGCCCGGACAACGAGATGCAAAAGCTGGAGGATGAACTCTATCATCTCTCTATGATAGGGGCTGGTCATGCAGCCTATACAGATCGATTCCATGAATTAGCCAGACTAGTTCCACACCTAGTTACCCCTGAGTCCAAGAGGATCGAGAGGTACATATATGGCCTTGTCCCAGAAATTCGTGGGATTGTAAAGACAACTGAGCCTGCTACAATTCAGAGTGCAATATTGAGAGCGGGGACTCTGACAGATGAGATGGTTAGAAATGGAAGCTTGAGGGACAGTGATAAAAGGAAGGGAACAAGCGAGTCGAACAAGCAGACTGACAACAAAAGGGCAAGGACCTTTGCGGCGACTAATTCGGGTCAGAGAGAGTATTTAGGCCAGCATCCTAAATGTACGAAATGTAACTTTCATCACCAAAAGACTGTGCCCTGCCGTATGTGTGCTAATTGCAGACAGTCTGGTCATTATGCAAACCAGTGTAGAGAACCAGTGAACCAAAAGACATGCTATGAGTGTAACAGCCCGGATCACTTTCGGAACACCTGTCCTAAATTGAAAAAGAATCTTAACCAAGGGGGCAATCGTCCAAACTTAGCAGCAGCAATTGAAGGGCCACGAGATGAGGCCAATGAGATTCCACCCGCAATTGGCAGAGCTTACTTCTTAGGAAATCCTATCACCCAACATGTCCGCGGTAGCACATCGGGTACATTCTCTTGAACAACTATCGTATTTTAGTAGCCCTTAAGTCTTAATATAGGACTTATACACAACACTGACTAATCTGAGACCTAGCAGCATTAACCTTAGTCATACTAACAGTAGTAATTTGATTAGTGTAAGCAATTCCAAAGTCGAGCCAATCTTTCAAAAGATCTTTTTCAAGGATGTTGAATCCAGACCTTGATTTTTAGCTTGGTTCTAGTGACTGTTCTTGTTTGATTGGGTTGCGAAAATCAAGCTAAAAGTTAAAGTCATCACTCAAACCGATTTAGCCTAATCTCATGACTGTTCTTGTTTGATTGGGTTGTGGGCTTAAGTGAAAATCGGTTACCTAAAGGACTAACCTAAAGGAGGTCTTTTGAGGATTAAGCTCGGGATTGGGAAGGTTTGCCTCATCAAGTCTGACCACGAGAACATACCTAGTTGGATAGAAACCCACATACATAAGCTTTGACACATTTAACTGATTAACATTAACTGAACTTCGGGACGAAGTTCTTTTTAGAGGGGAAGACTGTCACAACTCACCATTTCAGGTCATTTCGGGAACTTTGGAAAAACACTATTTATAAATCACTATTCATCAAAACACTATTCATCGTTTTACTATTCATCATTTTCGAGGTCATTTTGATATTCTGAGAAACATTTGGGAAATTTACTATTCACTAAACACTATTCATTTCCGGAAAAGTTTTCACTAGTCTCTTGCATTTCTCATTTCATCGTAAATTTAGTTTACGGGTATTCAAATTCGCGTAACCGGTTTGGTTTAGGTGCGAATTCATTTCATTAGTGTTGAGAACACTGCATACGGACTGGAGATAGTCTGCATATCATCATAACAGCATTTTCATGTTATACCACTCTCAGGATTTTCAAATTACTATATTCAGTACATTTAACGTTTTTACGTATAAATATTTATAGTAAACGTTAACACCCGGTTTATACACGACGAATATATCTAAATATTCCCACAATGGTCCCGACATATTTTTATATCCATTTTAACATCATAAAAGTTATAACATTCAGTTACCCAGTATTTTGGAAATTTATTTTATTTATAACATACGCGTACGAATATAACGACGGTTTTCATGAAAACTAAACAATAATCACCCGATCACTCAGTAAATGTACCCAACACATTTTTAATATGTTTTTAACATTATTATAACTTTATTTCATCCCGGTTAACTTCGTGAACGTTTATTTCTATTAAACCCGGTACCCGATTTTAACGAATAACACGGAATAACACTTAACGCTACACTAGATTTCTAATTAAATCACAAGTACCCCAACCCCCCCCCCCCCCCCCCCCCCCCCCTTGGCTCATCATAACCGGCCACATGAACACCCCTTTAACCTCATGCCTTAAATTCCTAAGTATAATACTAATAAACCTCAAATCTAATACATAAACTAAAATCAAGAATCATAATATACACTTTTAAGAAAGATCAAAAATCTTCTCATCTCTCTTTCTCTCTTTCATAACCCACGACCAAAACCAAACACCAAGATCCATCCATTGTTTTTCAAAAGCTAAAGCACCAAACTTGTTCCTTATACTTGCCTAATCAAGAATCAATCAAGAAAAACACAAGAACAACAAGCATAATCATCATCTAATCATCTCATTTTATCAAGTAAGTTATCAACTTTATTTTTACATGAAACATCTTATATTTACTTGTATTACATGATTTCCATGCTAAAAACCATGTACAACTAGCTATACCACCATTTATTTTGTCTAAAATGGAACATACAAACCCTAACTTTTTATTTATGAATCCCCTTGCTATAATAACTTGGTTAGGAGTCCATGACACCCTAAGAAGGTGTATGGTAGAATTAGATTAGCTATGTGGTGATTACAAGAGGTTTGGTGATGTTAGAAATTTGTTATAAACCTTAAAAACTTGATTTGGAACATATTTTAGACATGCTGTCCCATTTTGTGAAAATCTGGAAAATCAGTAAACACCAAGGGAACTTTGGCAAAATTTTTAGAAAATACTTTCAAAAACGAATCCGTAGGCGAAAGAACGGATTAAAAAGAGTTTATAATGAAGGAGTTATGATTTTTGCAAGATTGTAGACGAAAAGTATTTTTCTGAAAATGTTTGCTGTTGGACGTTTTTCGTTGGACAAAAAGAGACTTTAGACGTAACCCGGAGGAACCGAGCTTTCCAAAATATATTACTACATACTAAGACGTAACCGTGGACATAAAGAACAAGTAAAACGGACAAGTAACGACAAAGATATTCACGTTTGAATATCGGCTAAAACCATTTTTATTTGACAGCTTTTAATAAAAGTGGCACAAAAACTACGAAGTACTTTTATAAGCTAGACATAATATTAAGTACCAAGCTTTATAACTAATGTAGTATTAGTTATTACAAGTATATTTTCATCATTTCAAGGCGATATTACAAGGATTACAACCAGAGGAATTCAACGCTAACATGAAAACATACGATATATATATATAAGTATATATATATTACAACTAGCTTATTATATTTTCTAATAGCAATATTTTTCCAAATTCTTGGATTATATATTTTTAATAACACAAGTGTTTTTCGAAAGACTAGAGTGGTATAGAAACATGAGCATGGACATTCATAACATCATTTGGTGATCTAAATGAGATCATTCATCATTCATTTTAGGTTGCGGCAGATAACCGTGCATTGTTGTCCTTAACATTCCGTTGCATTGTACTATTACTTCGAGGTGAGTCATAGCCTCTACTCTTTTAATTGTTCTATCAACTCTTTGGGGGAGATACATGCTACTACTTGCTTACTTGTACAGATTCACATAACATTTATACTTGGGAAACATTATACTTGATAACATTATACTTGATGTCATACATACGTGATTGTGTTATACTTAACTGTGTTATACTAAACTATGATGGATACATACATACATACTTCCAATGGCCCTAGATTTAGTTCTGGGCACAACCATGGAGACATTTATACTTCCAATGGCCCCAGATTAAGTTGCTGGGCACAACCATGGAGATATACATACTTAAGTGAGGTCTTCGGAGATGAAGTGTAGACTCACTACTAATTGCTTAACTTTTGTTATGAACTTATACATATCTTAATCATATTATTTTGTAGCAGTGGGTTGTGAACACACAGGTTACAAGTCTCTTATGACGGGACTTGTAACTGAGTGGATTTACGATGCCTTTGCTGTGTGAACATTCTTTATAGACTTTTCAACTGTATTAAGACAAACTCTATGAACTCACCAACCTTTGTGTTGACACTTTTAAGCATGTTTATCTCAGGTTAGAAAGGCGATAGCAGGTGTGTGGAGCTGAGAGTCTTAGGGCATGCTTTTGGAGACTTTCACTTTTATCGTTTACCATTCGATACACTTTAAAAACTTATGTATTATTCTACTTTGGGATCTTTGTTTTGTAAACTATAACTTTTATCTATTCGAATGGTAACTTTTCAAAAACGTCTCATTTAGAGTTCGTTTTCTATATCTTGTACTTTGTGCCCTGAAGTAGCATCCCAATGACACAGTCTTCCGCTGCGGTATTTTGGGGGTGTTACAACAGTGAACTGCATGATCTCCCCATTGGTCCATACGATGCACATTGCAACTCGGGTATAGGCAACCTTTAGAGAACATAGGTATAGCAAGCCTATAACACGACACAGAACGAAATTGGCGATGGTTCATCCTTTGTCCCAAACCGTCAATGGGGATGGTGAAAAGAAAATCGTGTGCATGCGGGGCACGAATACAACTGAGAATAGCCAGCTGTCGTGGACTAAGTGAGTACTTAGCAACAAGTTCTTTCTCAATGACACCAAAGTAGCACTTTTCCAAGGTATTCATCATATGGGGGGCAGAAGCGCAAGTGGTGACAGAAAGCAAGTCAATGTTGCAAGTAGTGTTAAAAGTATCAGGAGCATGCTCAAAAGCAGAACCATGAGAGATAATACCAGATTTAGACAGTATCTTGGCCTATAGATCGCTTGATTGCATACGGGAGGCGAGAAAAGCATACCGGATGATGTCCCCTACTGAAATGATGCCAAGACCACCCAACTTGATTGGAAGAGTGGCAAACCGCCACTGCCAATCACCAAACCCCGGCCCCGAAGCTGTAACAATCTTCTCCAAGGAGGCACATAATGCATGATCAAACTGAACTTGGGCCTCCAATAAATACAAAGGCGAACATGTCCTCAAAGCATAAGATAATTTCATGTTGAAACTTAGACCTTGATAGATCTTCTGAGCACTCTAGGATCGTTAGTTATGTTAATGTAATCACCAACACACTAATAGATAATCTCTGTAACTTGTATTTTAAAGCGGAAACAAGCACAAGTTTTAATACTAAGAACAATTGATCCTCTATGGATCTTTTCAATAACAATGAATGTGTTTTCTAAAAACGTAACTCAATACATAATTGTGTGTTCCTTTTATACTCAAGGAACCCTAAACCGTTTCACAAGAAACGTATATTCTAAAACTTCTAAAAGATATGCATTATCACTTCCTAAATAAACTCATGCATATCCTAACTATATTACATAAAATACGGAATAACTATATCCGCAGTAACTAATAATGCTGAAACTAGACTTCAGCAGAAACACTCTTGTTAGCAGAATCTGTCCCTTCAGTAGTATTCTTCAGCAGAATTCTCTCTTAGCAGAATTCCCAACAATCCTCCCCTAATATTGAATTTAACATGGTTAAGTTCAAGATTCTTGATAGATCTTTAAAGTTACATACCAAGAGGATTGAAGTCAAACATCATCAGCAAAGAATCAACATCAGCAGGATCTCTATGATCATCACATACTTGAAAACGCCATTCTTTGCAGCAACAAATGACCAAATGTACATCAAAACTTATGAGTTTCATACTATTCTCATCACATCTAGGTGTGTTAACTCCTGTGAGAAGTGAATCATTGAAAATAATGGATTTGATGTCTCTTTACCAATAGCCATCACTACTGGAGTAGCCAAAAGTTTAAGTTCGAAAACTATGGTACACTGATGACCATATGATTTTTAGCAAATCATCAGCTGTAAACGGATTTGAGTTATCTTTACCTATAGCCGTTTGCTCAGGACTAGTCAATTATTTGATGAAAAATCATCTTGGTCAACTGAATACCAAATATGGTTTTCCACTGCCTTTACCACAAGCCATATACTTGTGGGCTAGCCAATTATTTATAATCCATAAAGGAAAAATCCATGGTCAATTGACAACCATTCAACTCTCAGCTGTTAAGCATGGGTGAGTTGAGTACCCAATAGTTTTTAGCAAACTATTACAGCTATCAACAGATTTGAGGTGTCTTTACCAAAGCTGTACCCTTTGGACTAGCCAACTTTTTGATGGAATAGTCAACATCAGGTAAGTTGATAACCAGAGAAGGTGTGATCAACACCAAACCTGCATACAACATACTCAAAACTATACAAAATTGTTTTTTTTTTATTTTTTTATTTTTTTATTATTTTTTTTAAATACCATCAAGTAGAAGCAGCTCTGGAAGTCCTAATTCTGAGTTTGAACACTTTAACCAGAGATTTAGCAAACAACCTAGCATTCCCAACTGGATCAGGAGGAATCTCCAACTTTTGTTGAAGCATTTTCTCCATCAGAGACACTGTCAGAGGATACCTTTTGCCAAGATCCATAAGAAGTCTGAGTCCAGATGTAGTTTCCAACACATGAACATATGGCATAGGGTAAAACTTCCAACTCTGAACCTTCCACCTCTGATTGTTTTTCCACACATCAGCACCAACACCAGTGGGAATAGAAGAATCAAAAAGCACTCTGAGATCACCCAATAGATACAATCCAGACCCTGTAGGAGTATGAGTGGCATAATATTTGTGAACCAAATCATTGAGAGTGAGCAAATCCTGATGATCCACAAGATGTAGAATTTCTTGTAGAAATGTGAATGACAGAGAAGTTTTATCAAGTCTGTTAATACAAATATCGCCTAAAAACGTTATTTATATTTTACGATCTTCGCTAAGTTTTGTTAACGACAAAATGTAAACTTTAGTTTCTAAGTAAAATATAATCTTAGTTTTAAAGACTTGCATAAACTATACTTTTGCTACATTTTACATTTCATAAAACACAACACTTTGTATTTTCTAAAAATAGAATTGTCACATCACATTTATGGTAAGTTTTGTCATTATACATTTATGGAAAGAAATGTGTTTGACTTACTAAGATGTTGCTTGCAAGTTTTGTGTTTGACTTGATTTTATGAGATGTGACATTGTTTGGTTTGCTAGAAGTTATGAGATGTGACCTTGTTTGGTTTGCAAGATTTATTGCAAAACCAACTGCAAGCCCGGCGGTACCCTGGAGGTACACGGGCGGAACCCTTCTAAGGGGTCCGCCTGATCCGCCAGACCTGCAGAAGGTTTGGCTATAAATATCAAGCCACAAGTTGAATTTTGGCTTATCACTTTACATCATATTTTACACACACACATTCATTCTTTCATCTAACCTCTTAACATTTCATATGTGAAGTTTCTTTTTGTAGCAAAGAGATTCACGAGCTTACTAAAAGTAACAAGTATTCAACACAACGTTGCAAGACTTGTTAGCTTAGCATTGTGTAGACTTGTGTAGTTTACACTTCATTTGATTGTGTATTTTCAGTAGTGATCGGTTAGTATTTTAGTCCTCAAAATACAAAGTGTATCAGGAGTAGTTGTACCCTTGTAAAAGAACTAACGGGAATGGTTGTACCCTTGGTAAAGAACTCGACATCTAGCTTTGTGTCGGTAAAAGTATAAGCGACGTGTAAGGTTTTCTCCGCCGGTGAAAGGAGCTTGTTGACTAGTGAAAGAAACTCTCGAGTTGGATACTCGGGGCATGGACGTAGGGCAAGGAAAAAGAGTCCTTGTAGCCGAACCACGATAAATACTTGTGTTGTGGTTTGATCGTTTCTTTCATTTACTTGCATGCTATATATTGTGTTTGTGTATATATCTTTGATCAAACGGAAAGTTTCAAAGCTAACTTAACAAGTTAAGAAGATTTTAATCGGTAAACTATTCAACCCCCCTTCTAGTTTTCCACAATTGGCATCAAGAGCTACGTTACTCAAGCTTTTAAAATATATTGTGTTTTAAAACTTGAAACGATCCATGGATTTTGAAAATTACAAAGAAGGGCAATCTATGCAAAGACCACCACTCTTTGAAGCAAATGGTTTTATATATTGGAAAAACCTTTTTGAAACTTACGTGAAATCTAAAGATATAGATTTGTGGTATATAATCATTGATGGTGATAACGTAGTTACTAACATTAAAGATGATGATCAAAAGAAATTAATAGGTAAAAATAATGAAGCTAAAATGATGCTTTACAATGCTTTACCTAAGAAGGAATATGAAAGAGTCTTTTTGTGTAAAACCGCCAAAGATATTTGGCAATCTTTAATTGTCACTCATCAAGGAAACTCACAAGTTAAAGATAACAAAATTGATCTTCTTGTTCAACAATATGAACAATTTGTTATCTCCGAAGATGAGATTATTGATAATGCTTTTGCTAGATTTAATACTATTATTACTTCACTTAAAGCACTCGATGAATCTTTTTGTAGTAAGAACTTTGTCAGGAAATTTCTTAGAGTACTCCATCCGAAGTGGAGAGCAAAAGTGATGGCAATTGAAGAATCCAGAGATCTTTCAAGCATGTCACTTGATGAGCTAATTGGAAACCTCAAAGTTCACGAAATGGTAATGGAAAAAGATTCGGAACTAGTTAGAGGCAAGAAAGAAAAAGTTAAGTCCATTGCCTTGAAAGCTAGAGTCCAATCAAGTGATGATGAAGAATCTACTTCGGATAGTGATGATGAGGAATATGCTATGGCCGTTAGAGACTTCAAGAAGTTCTTTCATAGAAGAGGAAAGTTTGTAAGGCAACCTAAAGATGACAAGAAAACTTTCCGAAAAGATCGTGATGATAGGAAAGGAAAGGTTGAAAGAAAATGTTATAGGTGTGGAGACACAAGTCATCTTGTAGGAGAATGTCCAAAACCACCCAAGAGTAAACCTCAACAAGCTTTTGTGGATGGTGCTTGGAGTGACTATGAAGGAGATGACGATGAGCCAAAGAATGACGATATTGCTCTCATGGCTCACAACTCAAATGAGGTATTATCCAACTCATCTTACTCCTCTATTGATGATGACACTTTACAAAAAGAATATAACAAACTTTGTGAATTGAGCTTAAAAATCATAAACAAAAATAAAATTTTGAAAACTAAAAAGGAGTTTTTAGAAAATGAAGTTTATGAGTTAAAAGAAAAAGCCAAGAGATTAGAAAAGAGTAAAGGTATTGACACACCTTGCAAATCATGTGAAAAGCTTAAACTAGAAGTTGAAAAACTCAAAATTACTCAAAATTATCTAATAAAACAAACCACAAAGTTTAAGAAGTTCGATAAGAGCATTTCTTGTGCGGATGAAATTATGAAACTTCAAAAGTCACCCTTTGATAAAATAGGACTAGGATTTACGAAAATAGAAACTTCAAAGGGTCAAATGAAACAAGAAAAGATTGCACAAGAAACAAATAAAATTGCTACAGTAGCCTGCGGATCAGGCGGAACCCAATTTAGGGTTCCGCCCGTTGGTCCCGAAGGTTCCGCCAGGTCTGCTGCAGCAGTAACTCCATCCACTTCGGATCGTTCAAAATTTGTTAAAGTTACATACAAAAATGGAACAAAACCTGTGTTTAAAACTGGAGTAGGATTTAGTAAAAATGAATTTAGAGCTAAAACTACTCAACCAAGACCTAAGACTCCAATTCCCAAACGCCCCTTTCCAAAGAGCAACTTCAACGCTCGACAAAACTACCAACATGTTTGGAACCAAAACACTCCTAGACATTACCAAACTCCAAACCACATGCCATGGAACCCTTATGCTTTATTTTCATACTTGGAACAAATTAATGGTATGCTTAACCAAAATGGACCCATGAGAAATTGAGGACTAAATGTTTGAGTGTTTTTCATAAAATAGGTGTGCCTCAAAGTTTGTTTGGATTAAAGATAGCGGTTGTTCAAGGCACATGACGGGTAACAAAAGTCTCTTCACGTCTTATCACAAATGTGACGGAGGTAATGTTACGTTTGGTAGTAATTGGTGAGTGCTTATTCACTCACTTTTATAAGACCAAAACCGGACTCAAAAGACCAAAAACTAATCGAATTATGCCAAATTTGTAGTGTTTTTGTGTTTGTGATTATGCAGGTACGGATAGTTAAGAAATTGACAAAAATCATGAGAAAACTAAGCAACACGAGCACGAGATGTGGAATGAGTGTCAAAAGTCAAAGCCGGGATCTACAAGTCCATTTCAGTCCTTCATGAATTCAAGAAAGGCAATTTAAGTCCTTTGAGATACTTTGGAAGAAATTCAGATTCAGCCCTTGCACTTTCAGTTTAATTCACATTTGGTCCTTGTATGATTTTTACACTTAAATCTGAAATTACAAGACTATTAAACCAATCCACAAAACCAAACTCAATATTAAGCCAAAAGCCCTAACAAAAAAATTATCCCAAAGCCCAAATTACCCAAACTTTAGCCCAGTCCATCTTAGGTCAAACACCACTCCATACGGTCAACACTTACACTCCTTTGGTCAATCGGTCAACAAATAAAACAATAAAATTACCCGTACCCTATTTTACCCGCCCCCAATTCCCCCACTCAAACCCAGAATTACTATTCACTATAAACCCTAACTCCCCAATCCTTTTAATTACCACAATTAAGGGTAATTGGGTCTATACAGATGGTTTCTAGAAGCTATTCAAAGGTGTCAGATGATGTCAGATCAAAGAAGCACAAAACAGGACAGGTGTCAGAGTGCAATTGGATTTGACGCATCATATTATTCAATCCAAGGGTGGATAAATGAAGCAATGATTGGAGGAATGATCATAGGGCTCAGATTGTTTGTCAGAAAACACACCACACGGATTGCCAAGCTGGCAATCCGTGGCCTCTCTCCTCTAGAATTCTTTTATCAGTTGTATAAATAGAGGTTTAAGATGCTTGTATTTGGTGTGGAGTTTTCGAATAGCGAAGCTCTGCCAAACTCAATTCTTGTATTAGTTCTATTGTAATTTGTAGTGTAATTCTTCATTTAAATGAAATCCAGTTTTAAATTCCCAGCAGTTGTTCTTATTATTTTAAGTTTAGTTTTATAGTTTAAACCCTTTCAATTCAGTAATCTCTTAGTTTTATAAAATCATTGTTACTGCTTTCATTGAAATTGTTTTGTTATCTTCTAAATAGTTTTCATAAAAATTCATAAGAAAAATAAAAAAAATAATAAATAGATTGTTTATAGAAATCAGCTTTCAACTAAGCTTGTTTGTAAATGTTTACAGCTTCTTCAGTTCCATATAGCCTTTTAGATAATTGATTTTAGTTAACTTTTTCAAAATTATTGTGGTCAAATATTGGTCAATTGCAGCTTGAATTATATGCACAATTGGGAGATTTGATAGTTTGAGTGAAATTGGGAAGCACTCAGCCTGTCACAAAGACAGGCAAGCGTAGTGAATCACCTCTTTTCTAGCTGAGGTGAAAAACTTATGTAAGTCTTGTTCTAAATTCCAAATTGCTGAATTATCCTTTAGTTTCTGAGTAGATCTGTGTTGTTTGTTCATTTTGCTAGCTTGTTGATTGATTTTGCTTTCTATTGTCTTTTGGTTGCTGGTTTGATCATTTGTAGTTGTTACATTTGTTTGTTGTTGCTTAGTGCTAGTTTTTGCTTCAAGTCTGCTTGTTACTAAATCTGCATATTTGTGTTATAGATGTTCATTGTTAGACTTTATTGATTAATTGGCTTCTTATATAGTTACTGTATTCAGTATGATCATTATATTGGAGATAAGTAGCTGATATTTCATAGTCATAGTGTATTGGGTGACATTAAGGAGTGTTTGGATGTACTAACTGTTGAGAGTTGCAGTGATTTAGTTTGAGTGTCATAAATTGATATAGGTCATATTAGCACAAGTTATAGATTTTAGAACATATAAATTCAGTAGGTCTTTCTTATAAAAGTCAAAGTAAGATTCTAATTAGCTTAACTAATTGTGTTCTTGAATTCAGTTAAGAAGTAAGGTAGGAGTAGTTATAGAATAGAATATTGTAGCTTAATTTAGTATAATTCCAGCTTATAAAAAACTAATTAGAGTAGAAACATTTGTTCAAATTTGGTAAAAGTCAACTAGTGTAGGAATTTTTATTAGTCAACTGTTTTCAGATTTAAATCCCCATTGGTTGCTGATTTAGGTCACTTTTAGAGTAGCATAAGGTTGTTTCTGAATGAGTTTCTTGGTTTATAGCATCTCAGTATTGTAGACTAGTATTTGCTTCTTTAACTTTCTAATTTAGAACTAATTAGGACTGCTTTTGTAGACTGCTTATTAGGTGATTCAGCTTGATATCTGTTAGTAATTCATAGGCTGCTTTTGTTTGATATAACTTGAATTTGAGTTTTTTTTTGCTTATCTGAGTTTTTTAGTAGTTAAATGAGTGTTTAGTGTGGTCTGCTTATCCTAGCTTAATCTGTTTCTCATTCTGCTTATTGTATAGCTTTTCTCATACTGCTTATTACTTGCTTCTTATGTTTCTGTATTCCTTTTGATTTGAATTTGGTACTTTTGAGTTCATTAGAGTATATTGTACTTGTGTTTGAAGTTCCACACAGTTTTTGGTACAAGTGCTTATCGATAAGCACTTGTATTAAGCTATTTAGCACTAAATAAGCACTTCTGTTCATTTTATTCTTTTCAAAATTTTTCTGCTTCATTTCCCTATTATTTTTGATTTTCTGGAATTTTTCCAGATTTTTCCAAGTTGTTTTGATATTTTTCTTAATATTCCTTTAATTTTACTCATTTTTATATTCCTTTTAAATAGCAAAAATCAATAAAAAATCAGAAAAAGCTTTGAAAAATACAAAAATATTTTTAGAAATTCTTTTATAATATTTTAGAATTTTTAGAATTAAATTTTTATTTTTCCACTTTATTTTTCTATTTTTCTTTATTTTTAATCCATTTTTAATTCCGAAAATAGAAAATAAATTCTAGAAAATAATTAAAACGCAAAAAATATTTTTCTTTTTTTTAAAATTTTTTTTTATAGTTTAAAATTTTTAGAAAATATTTTCAAGTTCGTAGGATCATTTTTCGAAATACGTAACGTTTTAAATTCTACGGTTGCATTTTCGTTTTTACGTTTTTCACTTTTGTGCATAATTAGCTTGTAATCTTTGCATATATCATAGTTGTTAGTATTTACTTGAATTATTTGATTTCTATTTTCATTTTCTCACTTTTCAATTCACGATTTCACGAATCGATATTCTCGATTCCATTCGCCTTCGTTGGGAAACGACTCGAGTGATCTATATTTTACGAGGATCACTTCGATACTATACTATATTATATATAATTGGTTTTCACGACGAATCAGTAATGCTAAGAGCAAAATCATCGGAAAAGGTACATTCTCTCATGAGTCCCTTTTTATTGATGATGTAGCTCATGTTGATAACTTAGGTTTTAATCTCCTTAGTATTAGTCAACTTTGTCGTAATAAGTATAATGTTCTTTTTAGTGAAAACAGAAGTAAAATACTTAAAGATGGTATAACCATAGCCAAAGGTGTCCTTAAGAACAACGTATATGTCATGAAGATGGATCCAACATCTAGAGACAAACTTTGTCTTACCTCATTAGATGAATCTTCAACTTTATGTCATAGACGTTTAGGACACGCTAACATGAGACTAATCCAAAACCTCTCCTCCAAAGACTTAGTTCGAAACATACCTAAGTTGAAATATGACCAACACTTTTGTGATGCTTGCAAAGTCGGTAAACAAGTCCATAATAGCCATAAGGCTAAAAACTTGGTTTCTACATCTAGGTGTCTAGAACTTTTGCATATGGATTTATTTCGTCCATCCGCTATACAAAGTTATGGAGGTAACTTCTACACTTTGGTCATAGTTGATGATTACTCAAGATATACTTGGACAAAATTTTTGAAAAGTAAAAATGAAGCTTTTGATAAATTTGAAATTCTAAGTAAGAAAATTCAAAATCAAGTAGGGTCTAATATTGTGTCTATTAGAACGGATCACGGTCGTGAATTTGATAATGAATTTCAATTTGGAAACTTTTTTGATAATAATGGAATAACTCATAACTTTTCGGCTCCACGTACTCCTCAATCTAACGGTGTAGTAGAACGTAAAAACCGGACATTGCAAGAGATGAGTAGAACAATGCTTAATGAACAAAACATTCCCCAAAAGTTTTGGTGTAATGCTGTTGACACATCAACGTACATTTTAAATCGAGTCTTAATTAGACCATTTTTGAATAAAACTCCTTATGAACTATATAAAGGTAAAAAGCCTACATTAGGATACTTTAGAGTATTTGGGAGTAAATGTTTCATTTTTAACACCAAGGATTATCTCACCAAATTTGACCCAAAGTCTTATGAAGGTATATTTCTTGGATATTCACAAAATAGTAAAGCATACATTGTTTTGAACAAAGAAACCTTAAGAGTCAAGGAATCGTTGAACGTAACATTTGACGAGAGTCCACCTCCCTCTAAGACATCACCTTTGGTAGATGATGACTTAGTTGAAAGTCAAGCAATAGAAAATCAAGAAATTTTAAGTGATGACAAAGAAGATGAACTATTAAACAATGAACTTGTCAATGTCAAAGAATCTAAAAGTCATCCATTAGATGGTGTCATTGGCAATATTAATGAAAGAACACTAAGGTCAAAAGTTCAAAATGAAAGCAACTACTTTTGTTTCGTGTCAACCATTGAACCAAAAAAATATTAATGAAGCCATTAAAGATGAATCTTGGATAATTGCAATGCAAGAAGAGTTAAATCAATTTGTTAGGAATGATGTATGGACATTAGTTCCTCAACCAAAGAGTCAAACTATAATTGGAACAAAATGGGTATTTCGAAATAAAATGGATGAAAATGGAATTGTGTCTAGAAACAAAGCTAGGCTAGTTGCACAAGGATATAACAAAACAAGAAGGCATTGACTACGATGAAACTTTTGCTCCGGTTGCTAGGCTCGAGTCAATTAGAATCTTACTTGCATATGCATGTGCACACAATTATAAACTCTTTCAAGTGGACGTCAAAAGTGCATTTCTAAACGGAGTCATTAATGAAGAAGTGCATGTTGCTCAACCACCGGGCTTCATCTATTTTGAAAAACCAAATCATGTTTACAAACTTAAAAAGGATCTTTACGGACTTAAGCAAGCTCCAAAAGCATGGTATGATCGACTCAAAATATTCCTAGTTGACCATAAGTATACCATGGGCTTAGTTGATAATACTCTCTTCACTAAGAAGAAAGATTCACATATTATCATAGTCCAAATCTATGTTGATGACATTATATTCGGATCAACTTGTCAAGAATTATGTGTGGATTTCTCAAAAATCATGCATGACGAGTTTGAAATGAGTATGATGGGAGAACTCAACTTTTTCCTAGGACTCCAAATTAAACAACTAGAAGATGGTATCTTCTTTAACCAATCTAAATATATTAAGGACATGCTTAAGAAATTTGAACTAGAAGATTCGAAACCTATCAAAACTCCCATGTCCACGGAAACTAAACTCACCAAGGATGAGGAAAGTGAATCCGTAGATAGCACTAAATATAGAGGTATGATTGGTAGTCTACTTTACCTAACGGCTAGTAGACCCAACATTATGTTTAGTGTTTGTCTATGTGCTCGTTTTCAAGAAGATCCTAAAACTACCCATCTCGAAGCCGTTAAAAGGATTTTTAGGTATATTAAGGGCACTACACATTTAGGTTTATGGTATCCCAAAGGAACGGGAATAGACACCATAGTATATGCCGACTCGGATCATGCCGGTGACTATGTCGATAGAAAAAGTACAAGTGGTATTTGTACTTTTGTTGGACATTGTCTCACCTCATGGTTCTCTAAGAAGCAAACGGCTCTTGCTATCTCAACAACGGAAGCCGAGTACGTTTCGGCCGGAAAGGCATGTCAACAAGCTCTTTGGATGAAGCAAGCTCTTGTCGACTACGGAATTCAACTCAACGACATTACAATTCTTTGTGACAACAAAGGTGCCATTGATCTTAGCAAAAACCCGGTTCAACATGCTCGTACCAAACATATTGAAATCCGTCATCATTTCCTTCGTGACAAAGTTCAAAAAGGAAATATCTCAATTGAGAAAGTTTCTTCCGAAGACAACATAGCCGACATTCTCACAAAACCCCTTAAACGTGAACCTTTTAACCTTCTTAGGCTAGGCTTAGGACTCATGGAACCTACATTATAGTTCTGGACATTAGAAAAAAATCACAAAAATCAAAACAAATCCATAACTATTTTTCTCAGCAGGGTCGGCGGAACCCTCAGACATAACGGGCAGAACCCATTCTAGGGGTCCGCCGTATCCGCTGACCTGCAAAATCAAAATCTTTGTTTATATTAAACCAAACACCCATTATCTCATATCACCACTTCCAAACTGCTACTATTCACTTTACCATCCATCCATACCTACGAATTCTTGGTCCTCCATTCATTTACACTGAAAATCAATCATCATTGTAAGTATTCTAAACATGATTACAATCCTGATCTGAGTCTAGGAATTCTATTTCTTGCATAAAAACAAAAACTTGGGGTTATGCATTAACTTGAAAAACACATGCATAAGATTAGGTGTTTAATAAAACTAATCATGTTTCCCATAGTTAGGAATTGCATCCTTAATTAGTAAAAACATGTTTGCTAAAACACCCCATGTCAAATCCTTCCAAAAATTTCTCACAAGTAGGAAAAATATTTTTTCGTCTCACATTGAGAATACAAAATCAAAACGTTATGTTTAAAACATCACTTGCATAATGTCTCTTGAATACTAAAGGGAATACATAACCAATATGTATTTTCGGGTACATTCAAACGAAGCTATATTGAACTACGAGCGTTTGGGTTATCTTTTGTTTTATAACAAAACTTGCATAAAACGATTTTGAAGCATCAAAATGAGTCAAAATAACCGCACCTCCACATTGTTTTCATATAGGCACACACTAGAACATCCACATTATAATAGTGGTTTACGTAAACTAAAATGTGAAATTTTGTTGTTCTAGGAATCATCATGCCTCCTCTAACCCACTACGACCACAAAGACACCATTAAGTACCTACCAAAACACCACAAAACCAAAGGCCTTACCCCAAACCAAGTAAACGTTTTCAAAGCCCTAGAAAAACACTATGTCCATGAGGGTAGAACCATTGACTCATCTTTCCTAGAAGGCACAAACCTTTACGCCAAATTTGCCACAATCAACTTTGAGTGTCTTTTGAATATCGACGAGCCTATTTGTCCTAGGTTCATTCTAGAGTTCTATGCATCCGCCGTCCTCTCCACAGATGATTATGGTCATATGTCTATCAACTTTAGGGTTAGTGGTCATCAATACTCCTTCACTCTTGAGGAGTTTGCTCAAATCCTAGGTGTCCCAAACCGTGGTACTTGCCTCTATTCCAACTTGCACTCCCTCTCAACTCTTGACAACCTCCAAGACCGTATCCATCCTTATGACACACCCCTTGTCTCAAAAGATGTACTCCGTGACCACCTCTTTGTGAGGACCACCAACACTAGGAGAACCCGTTCGGGAAATGAGGTCGATAAGGACCCATATGGAATGGAAATGAATGAACTTAAGCCCCAATTCAAGAAATGGGAGGAAGTCCTTAGAGCCAATGTCATTAGCACAATAGGAAACCGAGATCATATCAACCTTTGCCTTTGCTACATGCTCTACTCCTTGTCCGGTAGGCAACCCTTCAACCTTGCCTACTACATGGCCAAGAGAATGGCCGAAATTCCCGTGCATGGCACAATGGCTATGCCGTATGGAATGCTCTTGACCCGTCTCTTTAGGTTCATCTCACCCATTCCACCAACCCCAAACGGTCTTCGCCTTAACTACTCTCTCATCCCACACACCTTTGTTCCACTAAGTGATAAGAGAGTGTACAAAGCCCAAGGAAAACGTCCACATCCTCCTACCTCATCTTCGTCTTCCTCAATGAGTGAAGATGACAATTTGCCAAACTCTAGGCTCCCACCTCTCGAATACCTATCCCAACTTCCGGATATTCCTAACGAGTCGGAGGAGTTCAAGCAAACAAAGGGGATGTTCAAGAATCTTGGAAGATTCCTTGGAAAGCTCAAGAACAAGATCGACCGTCAATGAGTGCGGGTGTGTAGGAGTGTTTGGCACTAGGTGCTATTTGAACTAATTTGGTTATTTAAACAATGCTTATGATGTACGTGTAGGTTGGTACAATGTTTGATACTATTTGGAACATGTTTCTTCTAACTTTGATGTAGGAAGACAACTTTTAGCAAGTTGTAAAATTTTCAAGCTTATAATATTTTCACTAAGTTTAGTGAATATCGCTAGCCCCCGGTCAAAGTCATATGATATGAGTGTTTACATGTTCATTTTTTGCATTTCCTTACCAGATATGCATTATATTTTTGATTTTAGGAGTTTTCAAAAATTTTGAAAATTGTCTCGCGGGTCAAAAACGCGAACTGCCCATTTCTGAAGCTCTGGCGGATCTGGCGGTGCCCAAAATTGGGTTCCGCCAGTGCAATTTCTGGGAATTCCAGAAATGGCCCAATGGACCAGGCGGCACCCTCAAATGGGTTCCGCCTGTGTATTCTGAGGGTGCCGCCAACAGCCTGCAGAATTTTTGTTTCTATTTTCCCCAATTCAACATCAAAACACCAAAATCCAATCCTTTTAGGTAGAAACCCATCTCTTGCAATGTGTTTAGCATAATAGGGTACTCCTTCTTTCATACACTTAACCAAAACCATTTCCCGCCAAAATTCAAAATTTGCCATAACAACCTCAAGGACCCCTCACACATAAAGGAAGGAACCCTTTTAAGGGATCCTTGAAATCCCTGAGATTTATACTACCACAAATCCACCAAAACCACTAAGCATTTAGTGCAAAACTTGTCTTCTCACTTCATCATTTTCATTGGATTGACTTCCATGATTTGACAACCCACAATTAGTTTTCTAAATCATTAGCAACCTCCATTTTTGTATGGACTAACATCAAATCCAAACACTCCTTTCCATAATCCTTCAACACTATAAATTAAGCCATCCTAAACACTATCAAATCACACCTTCTTCACCACAATTTCTGAAACTTCTAAACCATTTTTCACCATGACTAAGTCAACAATCACCTCTCAACCATCAAGACCCATCCAGAAAACCGCCCGGATAAGTGTTAAACCACTATGGTCTAATCAACCCATCAACCTAAGCTCCTCATCTTCGGATGAATTCACATCACCTATCAAAAATGAACACTTTTTGAACCTTGCATCTCCATCACTATCACCCAATGAACCAAATGAGCTCACTCCACCACCAACTAAATCACCCATTGACCCAACTCCACCAAGTGCTCCAACTCAACCATCCAAAACTTCATCACCATCACCATTACCCAAAATTGAACCAATGGAGTTATTTGGGTCTCCTCCCACATCACCACACCCTTTTGTACAAGATCTAAATGATCGTCCACCAAGACCTACACAACCACCACCTTTTGAAAATGAATCACCAAGGTCAATTCTTGACCAAAATGAGCTTTTTAACCACACTTAACCACCACAACAAGTGTACCATCAACCGAAACCATTGTTGTTTCACCCCATCTACCATGACATCCATGGTCCTCTTTATGGAGAACCAAACTTTGAAAACCATGATCACCCAACTCCACCACACTCTCAAGCTCAAACCTTTGAGTCTTTCTTTCCCTCATATGAGGATATACAAAACATGGTTGAAAACCACCTCCATCAAGCAATGGAATTTCAAACCACCTTGCTTGACTCAATACCAAACCCATCATCCACCCAAGAACCAAAAACCAACCAACCCTCAAACCAAGAAACCAAAACCAACCCATTTCCACCCACTCATCCCCATGTTTGCTCAAATTGAAAGCAAATGGGTGCAAGCATCAAAACGTTGCTTCACCAATTCCAAGATGAAACCCGGTTTGCATTCCAACACGTCATAGAACGTTTGGATGCTCTTTCCCACCCAAACAAGTCCTAGACAATCATTTGGAGGCCGTTTGCCCCAATTTAGGAAAATAGGCGTTTATTTTTCTTTCTTGGTTATTTTTTTTTAAAGTTTTTAGAAGTAGAAGAATATTACCCATTTCTTGTCCTTTGACTTTTATAAGTCAAAATTTTACTTGCAATGCTAGTTCTTTCTACTTAATTTCGTGCATTGTTGGTTGATCACTTTTGTGTTGTCATTGTGGTTGCAATGTGTGTGGTAATTACAAGCTTGACTATATATATCACCAACTAACAATTTTTTTTGTAGGATCCAAAATCCATGTTTCCCATCTTGGCACTCCTTTTAGGGGGAGTAACAAGCAAGGGGGAGCAAGTGCATTTTTTCCGCTTCGCTACTCTACTTTTTGTTTTGACAAAAAGGGGGAGAAATATATTAAACTTTCAAAACTTAATATGATTATCATAACTTAAGTAAAACAAGTTTAATATTATTTTTTTTAAGTCTTAAAAACCAAGATTTTGTGAGTTAATTAAAAACAAAGTTTATGTTTTGTCATCAACAAAAAGAGGGAGATTGTTAATACAAATATCGCCTAAAAACGTTATTTATATTTTACGATCTTCGCTAAGTTTTGTTAACGACAAAATGTAAACTTTAGTTTCTAAGTAAAACTTAATCTTAGTTTTAAAGACTTGCATAAACTATACTTTTGCTACATTTTACATTTCATAAAACACAACACTTTGTATTTTCTAAAAATAGAATTGTCACATCACATTTATGGCAAGTTTTGTCATTATACATTTATGGAAAGAAATGTGTTTGACTTACAAAGATATTGCTTGCAAGTTTTGTGTTTGACTTGATTTTATGAGATGTGACATTGTTTGGTTTGCTAGAAGTTATGAGATGTGACTTTGTTTGGTTTGCAAGATTTATTGCAAAACCAACTGCAAGCCTGGCGGTAACCTGGAGGTACACGGGCGGAACCCTTCTGAGGGGTCTGCCTGATCCGCCAGACCTGCAGAAGGTTTGGCTATAAATATCAAGCCACAAGTTGAATTTTGGCTTATCACTTTACATCATATTTTACACACACACATTCATTCTTTCATCTAACCTCTTAACATTTCATATGTGAAGTTTCTTTTTGTAGCAAAGAGATTCACGAGCTTACTAAAAGTAACAAGTATTCAACACAACGTTGCAAGACTTGTTAGCTTAGCATTGTGTAGACTTGTGTAGTTTACACTTCATTTGATTGTGTATTTTCAGTAGTGATCGGTTAGTATTTTAGTCCTCAAAATACAAAGTGTATCGGGAGTAGTTGTACCCTTGTAAAAGAACTAACGGGAGTGGTTGTACCCTTGGTAAAGAACTCGACATCTAGCTTTGTGTCGGTAAAAGTATAAGCGACGTGTAAGGTTTTCTCCGCCGGTGAAAGGAGCTTATTGACTAGTGAAAGAAACTCTCGAGTTGGATACTCGAGGCGTGGACGTAGGGCAAGGAAAAAGAGTCCTTGTAGCCAAACCACGATAAATACTCGTGTTGTGGTTTGATCGTTTCTTTCATTTACTTGCATCTTATATATTGTGTTTTAGTATATATCTTTGATCAAACGAAAAGTTTCAAAGCTAACTTAACAAGTTAGAAAGATTTTAATCGGTAAACTATTCAACCCCCCCTTCTAGTTTTCTTGGTATTGATCTGTCCATTTTTAGACAATTCCCAGTGAACCAAAACATCTCTAACTGCCTCAGGCCAATCATCAGGAGATCCTTCTTTGATAAATGATGCATCAGGAGCATTCACATCTCTTAGTCTTTGTGCTGAATGTGAAGTTCTCACTTTAACCATTCTCTTAGCCCTTCTTCTAGGAACATAAATTGCATCATGAGGTAAAGAAGATTCATCAGGAGCTTCGGCTTCAGTAGATACACCTTCTGCAGTACCAGTTTCCACTGATGGATTATCCATTTGTTCATTAGTAGAATCTTGAGAAGAATCAAGTGCAGCAGATGCATATTGTTCATCCATAGCCTTCCTCATCTGTTTAGCCCTAACAGCTTTAAGCTCTACTTCTCTTTCCTTAAGCTCATGAAACCTTGCCATTTCAGCTTGTTGTTCATCTGCTAACCTCTTTGCAGCCTCTTCACCTAACCTCTCCTCCTCCATTTGTTTCCTGGTTCTCTTTCTAGATGGAGGATCTTTTGCTACTACCTTAGCTTTACCTTTATCAACACTAGATGAAGCAGCAACAGGTGTTAGATCAGCAGAAGTGGCAGGTAAAGATACCTTATCAACAACAGGAACATCCACATGAACAGAAGAACTAGCATCAGCAAGAATGGTAGGAACAAGCTTAGGAGCACCCATTCCATCCTTTTCACACCTAGACTTGATTCTATTATACATTAGAACCAACTGTTCATCTGAAAGTGCCCACACTTGTTTCCTAGTCCAAGCATTGTTATATAAAGCACTACTTTGACTTTTCACATAAGTTCTCATATAGTCCATTTGCTGTGCTTGAGTCATGGGTTTATCTCTTTTTGCTCATCTGCTTCTTTCTTCCTCAACTTCATCTTCTTCACAATTTCAGAAACCCAGTCCTTTTTATCCACCTCATTGCCAAGAATGTCTGCAGCTAAACCAGGAGCAACAATCACTTGTTCTCCAATATGCTGCCAGTTTGACTCATCAAAATTTTGAACAACAGCATCCAATTCTCTCTGTCTTTCAATAGGCAAGGTAAAAATGTATCTTTTTGTAGCAGACTGATATTCTGAATCAAATTTGGCTTGCTCTGCCTCAGCCAGCTCTGAACTTTTCTAATAATCTTCCCATTCTTTCAAGAGTCTTTCTTGTTCAACTCTTTCTTCATCTGTAATAATCTCATCTTCACACACTTCAACTCCTTCAGCAGATTCAACCTGAGGAATATCTAAACCTTCCATAGGATCACCAGTTAACTTTTGAACATATGAATCAATCATATTATCAGCAGATCCTGTAGGCTTCAGATTTGCATTGGTGTCATCAGGAGAAACTTGCTTAAGAATAGATGGATCATGAACAGGGGAATCCATATACTTTTTTCCTGCTACAAAGAATGTATCTACTGATTCATGAAGCACATCAGTAGTCTTGTCAGCAGCAATGTCACTAGATGGTTGTTTCTCCTGAATAGTATCATCAGCTTCTGCCATAAGAATGTCATCACCGCTGGACACCTTAGAAGATTCAGCAGCTTTCTATGCCAAATATTGTCTTCTACTTCTAGGCTTAGCTTGTGATACTTCAGCAACTTTAGGAGAATGAACATGTGTCTGTCTAGCCACTTCAGCCAAGATTTCAAGAGAGTCCAAGTTACCCTCCTGAGGCACTTCAGCAGTATCCATTACCACCTTTCCTTTCTTCTGCTGAGTCAGTTGTGCCTCCAAATCCTGAACTTTTCTTTTCAGCATCTCAATCTCACTACCAAGAGTAGACTTGGTATCAGTAAGCTCCTTTTGGAGATCTTCAGTCTTTCTGATATACCTACAAAGCAAATCATGTACAGAAGTGAGAGTAACAGGGTCCCTTGCTCCACAAACAGATTGCTCAGTGGTAAATGGAGCTTCATTGAACCTAGCAGGAGAAACAGACATATGTATAACATTTGGAGAGCCTTCATCAACTGGCTCTCTCACAGGACTAGGTGTAGGTAATCTAGTGATCTTAGGCTCAAAAGGTATAGGTACCTGTGTACCAAGAGACTGAATTGTCTCTTCAACCTCAGGAGTTTGCTCAACAGGAGCAACCTAAGATGGTGAAGGAACAGGACTAGGTGACATAGGTACAGCGGAAGGTGGAGGTAGGTCAGGAGAAACAGGTAATGGTTCAGCAGTTGTAGCTGGCTCTCCCTCATTTACCACTGAAGGATTACCATCGGCAGCAACACCAGAAGATGATGGATTACCATCATCAACAACATTTTGAGAGGGCAAATTGCCAGCATCATCACCCTCAACCACATCATCATTGCCATTTAGCAACATAGCAGCTAACAGAGGGCGATGTTCCCCATTATAGTTGGTTTTCATTGAGGCAAACAACTTAGAACCTAGACTCTTAATTGGTACATGAATCCTGTCTTCAGTGGTTATGTCTAAAATTATTTATAAAAACCTAGGGTACATTAAAAACTTATGATGTTGTTTCTCAATATTTTCTATCATATTATCAAAAATGAACTTTGAGAAATTATAAGTTAAACCCTTAGAGAGACAGACAATACCACAACCCAATTGTAGAGAGAACTGATCCCATCCACCACACTTATTGCTTATACATTGAAGCAACAAATGCACCAAATACCTCCACTTGGGACAAAACTGATTCTTCTGCCACTTAGTTGTGTCAGTGCTTTGATAACCAGCTTCCCTCAGACCAGCAAGTATCTCTTCTGTATTGGAGTGGTAAACACGATTCTCATCATCCAACTGAAGCTTTGTCCTGATCAAACCTTTTGTCACCACATACTCAACGCCTTCAATGTCAGCCACAATCTCTGTGTCAGATCTCTTCCTAGTAGATGCCTAAAATTGCTTCACCATTGATTCACAAATCACATTGGGACAGTGTGTCAAAGCATAATGAGTCTTTGAATGCTGTAGAAACTCCACCATTAAATCAAACTCTTCATGACCTTTAGCCTTTTTCAAAATAGCATACTTATTATGATCTTTCTTCAATTGAAGTTGTGCCATTTGAATGATTTTGCGTGAGACGGTTATGAATTACGAAAAGAATGATGGGTTTAAATGGAGTGATGGGAGAATAATTTAGTTTAGGCAAAGATATGCAAAGTAGGTTATATTTGGAAGTTCCCCAATCGTGGTCAAAATTATCGGAACAAACTGTTGACCAAGTCTGACATATAACGTGGAACCCTCCAATTTCAAATTTACCCTTCAGCAGAAATGGAAGTCAAATCTACTGATGAATGGTCAATCAGCAGAAACCAAGCAAGAGTAAAAATATCTTCAGTGAATATCTTGATTTTACTGTGCCACCCAACTCACATTAATTATCATAACGCCTAGACTTTGCCTATTTAATAACCCCCAATTCACACTTCTCAGATATCAAATTAACCCCAATTCATCTCAAAACCTTAATTTCATAATTAACCCCAATTCACCCTCAAATAATGTCATCCAAACCCGAAATTATAGACCTAACCTCCTCCTCTTCATCATCAGAGGATCTTCCTCCATACCCATCTGAATTAGATGATTCAGATTATGCTAGAGAAAAGGAAAGAAGATGGAATGCTTTGGAGAAGGGGGAACCAAGTACTACCCCCGTTCCTGCTGAGAGACAATATGTCCCTCCCTTTATTTGCACATCTGATGAAGACTCTTCAGAGGATGAAGACGAAGATCCCTCATTTCTTCCTCCTTCCACACCAGAGAGACCCCAACCAAGGCCTAGGAAGAGAAATCCATCTCTTCCAACATCACGAGGTGTGGTGTTGGGTCTTCCTGCTCCAGGACCTGGTTCTACATACCATGGACACAGGGGAAAGGGCAAGAAGATAGATGTCATGGGTAAGGGGAAAGGGAAAATGGTGTAGGTGATGATGGGATGTTGCCAAGGACCAAAGTTATAAAACTCGGTTCTTGAGCATCTTCATCGTCGTTTTCATCATTCTTCCTCCTCTTCTTTTTCCATTTTCACCTTCAGCTTCTTCATCATACTGGTTATGCATCAATCAGCTTTTGTAATAGATGATAGGAGCTTGAATAATTAGAATAGACTTGTATAGGGTTGAATCTTGTAATTCCATTTGAAGTTGTTTGTCAGCTGTAATTTGTTCTTAGAATGAATGAAAAATCATTTGCTAATTTTGATCTCTTTATTTCATTCATCAGTGAAATCAATCTCAGCATCCATTATACTTCAGAAGAAACAAATCTCAGCATTCACTTACTATGTCTTGGTGGACATCCTGCAAAATAGACACAGACTAGCAAACAAACCAAACAAACTCACAATCCTCCCCTGAGGCAAAGGCCTCCCCTCAAACTTTGCATTCAAGGGTTAAGCATACCAATATGGACCACTAAGTGTTGAAACCTAGGTCCATCAAAAGCTTTAGTTAACAAATCTGCCACATTATCATCTGTGTGAATTTTGACCACTTTAATTAAATGTTTCTCATAAGCATCCCTGATAAAGTGGTGCCTGATTTCAATATATTTGGTTCTATTATGAAAAACTGGATTTTTAACAATGCAAATGGTACTTTGATTGTCAATAAAAATGGTGGTATTCATGAAATTATACCCATAATCCAGCAATTGATTCTGTATCCATAGAACCTGTCCACAACAATTGGCAGCAGCAACATACTTTGCTTCAGTAGTAGAGGTAGCAACAATGGTCTGTTTCTTGCATTGCCAAGAAATCAGTCATCTTCCAAGGAATTGGCAACCTCCAGTTGTGGATCTCCTATCCATATTTGCTCCAGCATAGTCACTATCACTATATGCCTCCAGCTTAAAAGGAGATTCTTTTGGGTACCAAAGACCTAATTTGGATTGGCCTTTCAGGTACTTAAAGATCTTTTTGACAGCATTCAAGTGAGAGGTAAGTGGAGTGACTTGGTGCCTTGAACAAGCACTCACAGCAAATGTAATATCAGGTCTAGAAGCAATCAAATACATCAAAGAACCAATCATAGACCTGTATAAATGGACATTCACCGGAAGATCAGGTTCAAGATTGTTCTTAGGTTTGGGAGCTTCATAGGGAGTAGTGGCAGTCCTGACATTCTCCATATCAAACTTATTCAACATATCCTTTACATACTTATCCTGACTGATAAAGATACCATCAGGTTTCTGCTGAACTTGTAAACCCAAAAAGAAAGTGAGCTCCCCCATGGCACTCATCTGAAATTCTCCCTTCATCAAATCCTCAAACTCTCTACACCATTCTTCTTTTGTGGAACCAAATATGATGTCATCCACATAAACCTGCACAAGAATGATATCCCTGGAGTCTTTCTTAAGAAAGAGAGTCTTGTCAATGGCACCTCTTCTGTAACCATGCTTCAGCAGAAATGTAGAAAGCCTAGCATACCAAGCTCTTGGTGCCTGATGAAGTCCATAGAGAGCTTTGACAACCTTATACACATAATCAGGATGATCAGGGTCTTCAAATCCCTTGGGTTGAGTCACATAAACCTCCTCTTCAATCTCACCATACAGAAAAGCACCTTTTACATCCATCTGATATACCATAAAGCCCATATAAGATGCATAGGCCAAGAATATCCTGATTGCTTCAACTCTGGCCACTGGTGCAAAGACCTCATCATAGTCTATGACTTCCTCTTGCCTAAACCCCTGAGCCACTAACCTTGCTTTGTTTTTCACCACAATACCCCTTGCATCTCTTTTATTCTTCAAAATCCATTTAGTTCCAATGGCATATTTACCATCAGGGAGAGGGACCAATATCCAAACCTGCTGATTCTTAAATTGCAGCATCTCTTCTTGCATTGCTTCAAGCCAACTTGAATCAGCAAGTGCTTGAGGAACAATGGTTGGCTCTATCTGAGAAAGAAAGCATGCAAACAGACAATGTTTGAAGTCTGTATGATTGTCCCTCTTTTGATTGTAGACATAGGAAATGAAAGCAACTTCACCATATTTAGTGTTCTTCACAGTGCTTCTAGTTCTAACAGGTGCTTGAGGATCTCCAATAATCTTTGATAGGGGATGAGCATTATTGATCCTCTTTGTTGCTGTGGGGTTGACATTAATTGTGGCATCAAGGTTGTTGACAGTGGGTCCAAACTCAGTATCATAAGAAGCTGAGTTAAAGAGACCAGGCTTGGGTTGATAATTACCACGATCAGAAGGACTTGGAAATCTTGTAAATGGCTTCTCAAAGTCTGTAGATTCTTCAGTAGAAATGGGAGATTGTGCAGTAGGACTATCAGCAGCTTTGATCACATTAGTAGGAATAGGAGAGCCTTCAGTAGAACTATCAGCAGTATCCTTGTTTCCACTGACTGCTTGTGCTGATTGTTGAAGTAAGGCATCAGCTTCTTGTTCAAACTTTTCACTGAGTCTCTTAGCTTCCTAAGTGGCTGCATGTTCTTGCTTCTGGAGTCTAGCAAGATCCTCTGCATAATGTGACTCATCTTCTTGTTCAGCAGCAGAATGATTACCTGCAAAATGGTTAGGTGGAAAAGAAGGTACAACAATGGTTTCTTCATCTTTCTCAGAGTCACTCTCTGAGTCATCATCCATGGAACCTGCAGGGTTAGAACTTGTATCTTTGGTACCTGCATTTGGATTAGAAACATGTCTAGTTTACCCCAAATAATCAGTCAAATAATCTAGGTCAAAATACCAAGAATGACATTGTCCTTGAGTATTAAGCTGATCTTCTAGAAATCTTAGGTTAAGGGTCTCCTCTATCATTTTGGTATTCAAATTGTAAACCCTATAGGCCTTGCTATGAGCTGAATAACCCACAATGTATCCCTCATCAGCTTTCCTATCAAACTTCCCCAGTGTATCAGCAGTAATCAAAATGGTCACTTTGCAACCAAAAGGTTTAAGGTAATGAATGTCTGGAACTTTCCCAGTGAGAAGTTCATAAGGTGTCTTGACATGATGTCTAGTGATGGATACCCTGTTCAAGACATAGCAAGCAGTACTTACTGCTTCAGTCCAAAACATAGTGGGTAACTTAGAGTCTGCAAGCATGGATCTTGCTGCCTCTATTAAGGTCCTATTTTTTCTTTCAGCAACCCTATTTTGTTGTGGGGTTCTTGGAGTGCTATAGTCCCTTTTTATCCCTTTAGACTTACAGAATTCTATGAAAACAACATTTTTGAACTCTGTCCCATTGTCACACCTAATACCTTTAACCTTTTTATTTAGCTGGTTCTCAATTAGGGTAATGAATTCTTTTAAAATAGGAGTTGTTTCATCTTTAGTTTTCAAAAAGAATACCCAGCAAAACCTGCTATAATCATCAGTGATAACCAGGCAGAAGTACTTATGATCAATACTTCTGATAGGAGTTGGACCAAAGAGATCCATGTGCAGCAACTGAAGAGGTTTTGAGATGGTGCTCACAGATGGTATGGCTTTGTAAGAGGCTCTGTGCTGCTTTCCTTTGTTGCAAGCAACACAATTGTGTTCATTGGTGAAGACTTTTGAAGGAAGGCCTTGAACAAGATCAAGTTTAGACAACTTGTTGATGGTCTTGTAGTTCACATGAACCATTCTCTTGTGCCACTTTGTGGATTCATCCTGGGAAGCTTTGGCCACAAAACATGTTAGATCACCTTCTGGCTTAACATCATTCAGATTGAATGTGTATAAGTTGAAGCTTCTAGGAACTCTTAGCAAAACAGTTGTATCTTCTGGAAGTTTGAAGTCCTTGGAGAGCACAAGACATTTATCCTCAGAGAAGAAAACTTTATTCTTGGTTTCACAAATTTGTGATACAGAGAACAGATTAAAGTGCTCAAGTTCCTTCACATACTAAACATTCTCAAAATCTAACAGAGGTGTTTTAATAGTTCCTTTCCCAGTGATTTTTCCATCTCCACCACCAGAAGTTACATTGCCTCCTCCTTCTATAGGTACAAAGTCATGCATCTTATCCTTGTTCCCTGACATACTTCTGGAACAACCACTATCAACTATTCCTACTTCAGTACTTTTTAGGGGATGATCCTACAACAACAACAAAAAATATACAAGAGTTAGTACACATTGGAGACTCAAGTCATTGCTGACTTGAGCCTGCCTTGTGGATCATAAGAGGTAGGCCATGTAGATGTTTTAGATCCACCATTGTTCTTGGGCCTGTATTGCAAATTAGGTCCCTTCTTTGTCCAAGAACAACCTGCTGAGGGCTTGACATCAGTATCCCAATACCCTCCACCAACATACATAGAGTCAAACTGTCTAGGCCAATAACCATTAGAAAAGAAAGAACTAGTGGGTCGAACATAAGGTCTAGTACTGGTTCTTCTCCATGAAGAATATTTTTCAGTAGAATTGGGATTCTGCTGATGTGGAACAAAAGGTAGTATCTCATTAACATTCTTCCACATTTTCCTAGGTTTTCTTTGACTAACACATACACCCATTCTTTGCTCATGAAAAGTACAATCCTTAATCAAATGAAATTTACTTCCACACACAAAAGATTTCTTCTTTTTAGAAGATTTATTCACAGTGAAAGATGTTCCATAACATGAAAAAGCATTCAAACCACAAACATTAACAGAATTGTTTTTAACAGAACTAGAAACATTGTTTTGCAAAGAATTAGAAAACAAGTCTTCAGAAGAAACTGTCTTGGAATCAGCAGTAACTATAACAGGCTTGTGAGGAGTCTTGGGTGATGTCTTGGGTGTGGTCTTGGAAAGGTCTGACTTCTCACTTGAATCACAACTGGCATATGAAGTAGACCCTTCATCAGAAGACTTGTCACTGTCACAACAAGAGACAAAGTCAGTAGATTTATTAACAGGGTCTGGCAAGTCACTTGACTTTTTGCCATAAAGATGGTGTGATCCATCAAAGTCAACAAGTATGGACAGGTCTATTAGCATGTGTTCTCCTCTTATAGGTCCAAGTACAGCATTTAATCCCCCTTCCTTAACATATTTTACAGGTTTTTGAAATTCTAGGAGAGGTTCAGGGTCAAAAACACTGGATATATCAGGGTAAGTTAATTCCTCAGGATATATATATTTCTCATATCCTAATGCTTTTCTAGACCTAATAGACTGACGACCATCAATCAATTTATTTAAATTAGAAGCCCCTTCTTGCCACTTCATACGACCAGCCACTTCTTTATCTAACTTTACTTGTAATTCTTGTTTTTCTTTTTCTACAACAGATTTTTCTTTTTCAGTACGCCTTAAATCTATCTTTGCACATTCTAAATCACTTTCTAAAACTCTTATCTTTTCGTCATATTTAAGTTGATTCTTTTGAAACCAAACCTTTTGTTATTCTAAAGTTTTTAAAGCCTTTTTTTAGGCCTCAACTTCTACATAACACTCATTGTATTTAGGTTTCAATTCATCATATTCTTGTTTTAGTTCATTGTATCTTACACTACATCCAAAAACACGATTGTGTACCTGAGAGATGCCCATCAAGGAAACTTGTTCCTTCTTATCCTCTGAGGGGGAGTATGCCAGCATATTCACTTGTTCAGAAGTAGAAGCTTCCTCTTCAGGAGGTTCATGAATAGTCCAATCAATCTGGTTATCCAGAATCACCAAAGCTTTGGAAGGTGTAGCTTTAGAAGTCCCTGATTCCAATAGATATTAGCCATATCTAACTTCATCACCAGACTTTCTTTCCTTGCATTCTCTTGAAAAGTGGCCCATCTGGCCACAAGTGTAGCACTTAACCTTCCTCCTGTTAAATCTTGCTGCATCTCTTCCATTAAAACCAAACTTTCTCCCAGACTTATTCTCAAACCTTTTGATGTTCACAGAAATCATTGCTAACTGCCATTTCAAGTGCATCTCCTCCTTCTCCAATGGTTCCACCTGTTCAAAGTCCTCATAAGCTAGAAACTGCTGATGTTCATATTCGGCAACAAAAGAGTGAAGCACATCTTCCATTATATTACTGGACTTTGATGTAGGAGTTGGTTTAGAGTGAGCATGAGAAGATGATGCTGAGGTGTAAGAGCTTGAGGTATGATGCACAGGTTTTGATGTGGTGCTTACAAAGGCTGAGTGAGTGGATGGACGAATGGGACTTCTAATATCAGGCTCAAGAGATTTAAGCCTGTTGTAGAGGTCATCAAAAGAGATCATATCCAATCCTCCTTTAGCTTTGAGAGCAATGCTGACTTGCAACCAGGATGGTGGCAAAGATCTCAGAAACTTAGCATTGCAGTCCTCATTATCTGGCCTAGCCTTCAGTTGATTAAGTTGACTCAAGATCTTGTGGAACCTGTCATAACCTTTGTGGATTCCTTCTTCCTCAGATATCTAAAACTCTTGAAACTGCTGCTTCAGCATTGACTTCTTCATCCTTCTTGACTCTTCATTCCCACCAAATCTAGCCTTGATGGCCATCCAAATGTCCTTGGCATCTTCCATGAAGTGGAAGTCACCCATGTGGTCATCTGGTATAGCCTGAAGAAGAATTGTTCTGACTTTATTCTCCCTCTGCACGGCTAGAACTTATTCAGCAGTTTTGGGACCCACAATAGTAACAATCCCATCAGCATCTTTGACATGTTTCTTCAAGCTGTTACCCTTTCGGACAACTTCCCAAAGATTTCAGTCAATGTTTGTGATCCAGTTTTGCATCTTCATAGACCACAGATCATACTCCTCTGCATTCTTAAGGTATGGGAATTTAGCATTACTGTTTGAGAGACTGAGTTGTTGGAGAGAAGTGGTGTTTTGGTTCTGGGTTGTATCAGCTTCATTATCTGATCCAGGCATTGTTTTTTATTGAAAGGGTGTAAGATTGGTGTTTCTTAGTATTACAGAGACTCTCCCGAGGCTCTGATACCACTTGTTGAAACTTAGACCTTGATAGATCTTCTGAGCACTCTAGGATCGTTAGTTATGTTAATGTAATCACCAACATACTAATAGATAATCTCTGTAACTTGTATTTTAAAGCGGAAACAAACACAAGTTTTAATACTAAGAACAATTGATCCTCTATGGATCTTTTCAATAACAATGAATGTGTTTTCTAAAAACGTAACTCAATACATAATCGTGTATTCCTTTTATACTCAAGGAACCCTAAACCGTTTCACAAGAAACTTATATTCTAAAACTTCTAAAAGATATGCATTATCACTTCCTAAATAAATTCATGCATATCCTAACTATATTACATAGAATACGGAATAACTATATCCGCAGTAACTAATAATGCTGAAACTAGACTTCAGCAGAAACACTCTTGTTAGCAGAATCTGTCCCTTCAGTAGTATTCTTCAGCAGATTCTCAGAATTATCTCTTAACAGAATTCCCAACATTTCGCAACCCCAACGTAATTGCGAAGAAAAAGAAGTTCACATTGGGGATCATGGAGTTTGTGAATCACCTCCATTAAGGAGATGGTTTTAGAGACCCTTTTTGAAGCCAAATCCCGGCAAAAACTATCATCCAAACTGACTGAACCACCAAGAAGTTTGACACCATTGAGTGGGCGAGAGATATTTGCAGGAAAAACACCCTCCACCCTACTTCTAGGATCCTCAACAGGTCAAAAGAGTTCAGTTTTATCAACGTTAAAACACAAACCATGATCCCATCCGTCCTGATGATGTCAAGCGCCTTGGCAACCATAAGGGTATCTCCAACAATAGTACCGTCATCAAGATACCAAGCTTGAAGGGTAAGCTCACACGACTGATTGATAGACTGGACTAAAGGGTGCAAAGCTAAGGCAAACAACAAAGGTCCTAATAGATCCCCTTGTTGAACCCCTTGACAAGACCAAGGAATAGAGTCTTCATAATAAAGCCTAGCAGGCCGAGCATAACAAAACTCAACCCAAGGAGCAATAGATGGACACCACACCCTAGCTTCCTAAAGTAGAACGCTCCTATCGAGATGATTAAAAGCATTCTTAAAATCCACCAAAAGCATAGAAGGCCCAACCTCGTTACCTTTAGACTCAACAAGCCTATTCACAGAATGCAGAACAGCCTCACAACCCCCAAGGACACCAACACTAAATTGGAAACTTGTAAATAAGTGTTCAAAGAATTATCGATAGAAGAAGAAGCCACCTTAGAAACAAGCCTTCGCCATACAGTGCCAACAGCAATAGGGCGTATACCGCCATCCGGCTTGACTAAGGGAGTCAAGGGGGCATTAGCGATATATTCCCCTAGTTGAATAGGGCACTTTCCACTGAGAAACAGGTTGACAACCCCTGTAATAGATCCTAGCAGATCATCAGCAACAGCGGAAGCAGCCCCTCCCAAAATATCCATTAAATGTTGTGCTCTAAGCCTATCTCGACCACACGAAGTCCCTTTAGGGAAACTGCGAATCCTATTCAACACCAAATCTTTATGGACAGAAAGGGCATCCCCCTCAAGTGGGGAAGAAGACAGAGATGGGGGTGGGGGCATAGGGTTGTTTAACCTCTAGCTTATGAAGTGTGTTGGGAGTAGATGGGGCGATACCAGAAGACGTGAGCACCTTAATAGCATCAGTAAAATGCCCATCTCCCAGTTTACGTTTGCATTAAACCAGGTTAGCGTCATCATGTTCCTTAGGTTTTTTCATCAAACTGATGGATGGAGTAACTCCAGCCAAACGATCCAACACCAAACTAAGCCTATCTGTTGGATCCCTCCATCTATGAATAGCTCGAGAAATACCTTCAAACTGACACCGTTCTCTCTCACCAGATCGCCTTTGAGCTTGGTTAGCAGGTACGAAAGAAGACAGAATACAACATGGCAAGATAAGGAGTTGCACCCACACTAACAAATCCCCCAGGCGTACAAGAACATTGTCAAGCGCACTATGAAAAAGCTTAGCAAACCCAAGCCTCAACCTAGGGGGAATACATTTAACCGTGTGCAACTTCTTCGCGAAAACCCGATCAAGAAGGTTGAGGTCAAAACAAGAAGACTCAACGACTAGTGAGGGCATCAGAGAAGTAGCCCCCTCAACAACACCATCATCAGTAACAAGAGTACCAGATGACTCAGTAGCGGCACTAACAACCATATCCAAAACTGGTCTAGAAGGCACAGGGATACCGTAGATCGCCACTTCATCAAACTTGGCATGTTTACCATTCTTACTAAACGTGTGAGTACAAAAACATTCACCACAAAGGCATATGCCCGCCTGATGAAGTGCCTGATCAAATGCAGAAAATAACGTAAAGTCACTCGCAACACGCGCTTTGTGGGATATGCCCGCCTGATGAAGTGCCTGATCAAATGCAGAAAATAACGTAAAGTCACTCGCAACACGCGCTTTGTGGGAGGCCTTCAAAATATTAGTTTTAAAATGGCGAGTGCCCAAGTGATCAATGAAATATTTCTTAGTAAGCCATTTACCATTACCACTGCTACAACCATCATTTCCTTACAACGGACAATATATCCGAGTGGCGCCAAAACTAGCTATAATAAGGATATAAACAAAAGAAACCAATCAACCCTTAAAACAGTAACCAACACTACTGTATTCTAAAAAAATAATAATATGTATTTGGAGCTCTAATAACCAAAAGACCATCCTTAATGCATGAGAAATGTCAACAAGCAAACCAAACCACCTGATGTGAAACCCAAACGAAATGCAGAACCCATCATATATGCAGTGCCGAAACGCGATCGAAAATAGTACAACCAATAAGAAAACGATACTGTAGAAGAAGCAATGCTCGTAAATCAAAACCAAACCGGCGATGTATAAGCAAACCTGTTAAGGAACCCGAAGCAAGTGACGAAGAGCCCAACAGAACGAGTAAACGACATGGACCGATCGAATCTCGAAAAGAACCCCTACAACAGCATCGAATATAACCCAAACCTAAACCACGACTGTTTTGAAGAAGTAATCGGACCCCACAACTGATCACACAAACCAGGGATCAAAGATGAAGAAGCAAACCTAAACCCTAGGCGTTCTTGAAAACCAAGTCGTGAACACAGGCTCTCAAACGTGACCAATAATCAAACCTTGGTAGGATCAGTCGATAATCTCACATGCATTAACAACACCCCATGATCAGCAAAAAACCAAATACCACAGCAGATGAGCCAAATCGGTTATCAAAAAACGAAAACCCTAGAAATAAAAAACGGAAAAGGAATGATAAAAGAAAAAGGAAAACACGATCAACAAGAAGATAAACAACAAAGATGCAACTGATGGTGTTGGATCAATGAAGGAAGCGAAGAAGATACAGGATCAAGGAGATCGCTGTGAATCGTCAAAATCGCCCATACGCACACACGTTTTATTATTATTATTATTATTATTATTATTATTATTATTATTATTATTATAAACATCATTTTATTAGAAATTCAAATGATTTACAAAAAATTAGTGGGAAGCCGAGAAACTAACTGGCCCCCACTCCTCTAGCTATATTATTATTATTATTATTATTATTATTTAAACTAACCGTCTACAACAGTAATAAAAGTATAGGGGGATAGAATGACTTTTTTTTTGAATTTTACGCTTGTTGTAGCCGTTAGAGGGGGCTAAAACGTAATTTGTTTTTACTCAACTTCAAGTTAACACGTTAAGTGTATAACTCACCGCGTTAACGCATCCATAACACAAGGGGACGGTAAGGCAAAAACCACGTTAACGCAGGCGAGTTAAGTTATAACTTGGGGCCGCACTACAACAAATCGTAGGACGGGCGAGGAGACTTTCGGCGGCGACAGGCATGTCCCTGCTGAAAGTCGCTAAACGACAAAAACCGAGCTGAGCTGGCACACGATCTCGCTGACCGTTGACTAAATTTTCAACAAATTTGGATATGTATGATATTATGTTTGGCGAATTTGTGATTTGAGTGTCTTGTGGTGTTGTAATTAGAGCATATACAAGTTGTGAATTTGTAGATTTCTTTCGAAAAAATTCTGAAAATTACCCATTTTGCAGCAATTCAGTTATTTTTAGTGGGGACATGTCCCCGCCAAAAGTTTGGTGCAATATCTATGGGTACAACTTTTAGCGGGAACGTGCCCCTGCTAAAAGTGTGGCCTATTGACTATGTATACTACTTTCGGAGGGGACATGTCCCCGCGGAAAGTGTGTAAATTATTATTTAAATCAATGATTAAGGTGTTAATTACAACAACGAAAAACACTTTTGGCGGGGACATGTGCCCGCCAAAAGTAGTGCCATGCTGGCATTGTTTGACTGACTAAAATTGTCCACGCTGGTAGTGTGGGTCCCACGTGTCATCGCAAAAAGTGGTGTCCGTCACTGCCAAAAGTTTACAGCGAAGGGCTTTGGGCAACGTACTTTTGGCGGGGACATGTCCCCGCCAAATGTATTGGGCGAGGAGAAGTCCCCGCTGAAAGCTTGGAAAAGTCCCCGGGAAAAGCAGGGAATGTTGTAGTGCCAATTATTATTATTGTTATTATTATTATTATTATTATTATTATTATTATTATTATTATTATTATTTAAACTAGCCGTTTACAACAGTAATAAAAGTATAGGGGGATAGAATGATTTTTTTTTTGAATTTTACGCTTGTTGTAACCGTTAGAGGGGGCTGAAACGTATTTTTTTTTTACTCAACTTCAAGTTAACGCACGTTAAGTGCATAACTCACCGTGTTAACGCATCCATAATGCAGGGGGACGGTAAGACAAAAACCACGTTAACGCAGGTGAGTTAAGTTATAACTTGGGGCCGGTAGTCACCTTACCTGCTCTTAGGATTTTTTTTAATTCAATGTTATGGGTTTGATATAGTGCCCCTTGATTAGTTTGATTTTGTTCCACTCTAAGAGGTCATGGTACCTGTGGCGCCAAACCACCGGCCCATCCTATGGCACCACAATGACAACAAACCTCGTGCCATGGCCTCTCGCGTAGTCAGCACCAGCCCCGGCGGTGAGCTTTTTTTTTTTACCCAGGGCCTTTTACTCATGTCACCACTTTTGTTGGAAGGACATGTCAACAAAAAGTGAGTCAGTTGCTCAGAAACATGACAAGTCAAAGCTACTCTGGTCAACATGTTTATTGTTTGCACAATACTTTACCATAGGTTGTAGTTGTACGAATGTTGAATCTACACAAGTCACCATTTTTTTTCTTTCTAATTTAGCTTATTTTTTCTAGAAAATTTTACACGATTGCATGATCATTAAATAAACCACGTTAATTTTTTTAGAATAAGTGGTTTGAGTCTATGTGGCGTTTGGTTCTGAGTGTTAGTATGCCAAAAAGTCGAAACCTTGGTTACAAAAAACAAGTTTAGTAAAAATTTAGGGTGTCTCTAACGCAGGTCTCATGGGAAGACATCAATAAAAAAGCGACTATCTTGTGATCCTCTCAATTGCCATGAATGAACAAATTTGATTTCCAAAAAACTTGAACTTGCAATGCGCGAAAAAAAATATTGCAGACTATGAATTAGATAACATAGGATACTTCATGCTTATAGCAGTAGCTATTAGTTCTCTAAATAAATCGTCCATGAACATGTTTACAATTTCAGTTGGAAACTATGATAAAGTTCTCAAGAGTCTAAGACACCGAACGGAATAGCTCAAAACTAGAGACAGACACATAAAGGCCTCGAATAGATCCAGCTGCAGCAAGAAGTGCTACAATCAAGCATGTGAAGCTCAGTATCTTT
Source organism: Artemisia argyi (assembly GCA_030686995.1). NCBI lineage: Eukaryota > Viridiplantae > Streptophyta > Magnoliopsida > Asterales > Asteraceae > Artemisia > Artemisia argyi. Next base: position 276,611,544 of record CM060708.1, read on the forward strand.
AACCAAATCCACGTGAAAGAGCCCCGTTGAATTTTTGCTTGTGAAATATACATTTCTATTGGAAAATAAATCGTCAATGGCCAGTATGTTGCAGCACCAATAAGTCCCATAAAACTATTAAAGAAAGGGAATATCATGGCGACTAATGTTACTAATATAACATAAATCGTCCTCCATGTCAACCTAAACAGATTGATACTATAACTTCCAATGGAATATTCCTTCTCAATGAATTTGCTTTCTGGCCACTTCTCCCGGCTCCATTCCTCAACGAATGCGAAAAACGGTTGGATAAGTACCTAAATGATGCAGCAAAATTTGAGCTTCTTAAAAGACATGTGCTATGATGTGATTGATCTAGTATATATAGTTTACCTGGTATCCTCCAAGAAGATGAATAACAACACATATGTTACCAATGTTGACAAGCCAAAATGGTTCATAGAAACCGAATCCTGTTAAGTAATTCCCTGATGAATCGTTCCCAAATGCTGCATACCCAAGTATTCCGCATAGTGTGTATACCAATGTGCATGCTGCAATTCCAAGGGTGGAAGCCTTTTTCATTACTTTGTTTTCTGGAGGACTTGATTTCAGCGTGTCCTAAATATATTAGCACATACATACATTTATGAGTATCAACATACAAGCTTAGGATTTCGATAGAAGCTAAATATTTCATATGTGCATAGATGAAGCATGGTTATAATTGCATGTTAATATATTATCGCATATGCACATGCGCATTGGTGTTCAAGAAGAACCGGACTGGAAGAATAAGCAAAAGCATTCATCAGTTTGAAGATGAGCTAATTGCCTGTATTTCAAGAAGAACGAGACTGAAAGAGTAAGCAAAAGCAATATCTCCAATGGCAGAGAAAGCATTCCACATTTTCTCGGTGCTTGTCATGTTTGGGCCAACTGGTACTCCTGTTAGACTTGTTTTCGCTGGTGGGCCTCCTATATTTTAGAACCCACAGATAAGCATAAACATTTCGATAACATTTAATCAAATCTTGAACCATAGAGTTGCATATAACCTGCAATTTTGGCAATTGAAAGAGCAATTCCAATGCTGGAATAAGCAAAAGACATGACGGTGGCAACAACAGAAACAAGTGATAGCTTATGAAAATTTGGGATTTGGCTCAAAAAGATCTCTATAATTCCAAAGATCAACAGATACGAATTGTTTAGAGTGTGACAACCGACGTTGTGCCCATACTTGTGAAAACAGTTTGACCTTTTAACCGCCCTGGTACAAGATTAACCAAAATTAGGTGAATTAGCAAACACACTTATAAATACAAAGGAGCTATTAGTAAGTCTTTAGCACTTACGCCATACTGATGGCAGAAGTGATTGTGTACCCAATGGTTGCACCAACTTGAGTCCCATATTGAGAGAGTCCACATAATTTGTACTTAAATCCTCCTGTAGCCACAATATGATTAATGACTTGTTAACAAACCGTTATACAAAGTCTCGAGTAGTAGACATGGCCTATTAACTCTCAGATCACCTTACAACCATGATGTAAGTTATTACTGTAAAGCCAACATTTAATGCTTATAAGATGTTAAACTTCTTAAGGCAAGTTATCAATTTACCCAAATTTCATAGTTCCTCTCCATAGGAAGGGTTGTTGTTACCCAAAGAATTTCCTTATAACACTCCATGCACTTTACAGAAACACGAACTCACAACTTGAACTTATGTTGTAAAATTTGATTGTTACAATTAATTATCCAATACGAAACCAATAATAACTATAATTATATTGATCATTTATGTATGACACCTCAGGGGTCTTGTGATGCCTGGCTACATCTTTTTAACATATATAAAACTACATGCAAGAACAACATAATTAGAAACAAAAATTGTAATTCAGTAGCAAAAATTTACCAAGATTAGATTTAACCGCTTGCATGTAATTATAGTTTCGGGTGCCAGTAACAGGATCAGGAAACCTGTAGCAGTCCGTAAGCAAGAGACAGGTGAACCAAGTGATAACTGCAAAGCCAACAAGTAAAATAACCCCCATAATCCAACCCAACTGAGCCAAACACCATGCTAACGACAACACTCCTGATCCTACCACTGCTGTGATGATATGTGCACTTGCACTCGTCAACGTACCTTTAAAGCAAATTAAACCACAACAAAAATTTCACATAAAAACTCTATGAACTCAAATGCATCATGCATGCAGTGTGAATAATGAATTAATACATAGACAAGATATCCCATGAATCATTTGTTTGTGAGTTCAACTCCCGGCAAAATGAAAGCGTTTGACTTTACTGTAGCAAAAAATGAATAATGCATGACTAGTTGAAATACCACAATCTATTATGTTTTATTTTATTGAAACGTATTTCAAATTCCCTCAAACATTCTAATAACTTTTATAATATAAATAAGTACTACGTATTTCATAAAAACTTTCATTCAATAATCATTATATATTTCCAAAACACCAAATGTTACATGGGTTAACAGATTGACCCATCTCGTCCGATCCATATATAACTAAATAACCCTTTTGACACATTGCATTACATAAACTTTATATGTTTTAAAATAACAGCATACTTACACATAAGAGGGAGTTATAAACTATAGTGTCACAATGCTAATCAAAAGACTACTCAACGAAAAAGCGAATTACGAATCAGTCTTGCATTACTCATTATGCATTTTGCATACCTGTTCTTTGGATTTTGCCATCGTCATCAAAACTGTCTTTGACATCTTCATTTGCAACATAAAAGCTTGAACCTTTCTGCATTTCTTATCGCGACTCAAAAATATTTGGATTGTGATCAAGAGGACACTGTTATATTAATAGGAGGTGATTCAAGAAACAGAATGCCACCAGTCTTTTTTATTTCTTGACACCTCATTTTAAGGAAGTGTAATAAATGGGCTTTAATGAGTATTTACTAGTTTCTCTAACATTCATGTTTGACTGATCAATGCTGTATAAATCATTAAATTCAGGAAAAACATGTTTGTTGAGATATAAACATATAATCCAGATTCATTGTACCGTGATATATCTACATCAAGTACGTATATTAGTCTACATACGTTTTAAAAAATGGTCTTATACTCGTATATATTTTTGGTATAATGTATGTAGACGCTACTCAAGTTTTCAATTTTTACCATATAGGTCACTCATTTACTGAAATGAACTTATAGGCCACCTAATTATATGTTAGTTTTCGTTTGCATCAATTCTACAAACTTTATGCCTGAAAACTATAAAACATAAACAATGAACCAACCTCTGACTTATCTATGCAATACGAATGAAAAGATTGAAGTAAATAATAATGATTATATCTTTAATTTAAGTGTGAATCCAGATTATTAAAAATAAATTAGAAGGATAAAAGTGAAATTTTACAACTAGTTTTTTTTATTCGTATTATTTTAATATGCTAGTGTTAGATTCATTCTTGTCGTTTGATAATTATTCAAATTAAATTTGATCATAATTGATGTAAACGAAGATAACCAAATAGTTGGACGGCATATATGTTACTTTCAATAAACAGGTGACTTATATGTAAAAAATCTAAAAGTTGGTGGCTTTCCCAAATATTATCCCTATATTCTTTTTGTAAGTCTTTACTTTTTTGGATGGACATTCGTTTGATGTTTTATTATTTACTAGGTTAGAGACCTGTTGACACCGGGTAATTTTTTAAAGAAATAGTTCAAATGAGATGATAAGAAAAGTAATAGCGTAAAAATGTCCATTTAAAATATGAAACAAATAATGAAAGAAAGAATGAGACAATGCGTGAAATCATTCGATAATCAATTGAGTTTGTAATAATAAACATCTATGCGTTGTCATCTCCAAATTTGACGGTCTTGAGTAGCAAATGATGTATGCGAGTGCTAATCAATTTAACAACAAATGTCCATTCTGTGAAGGCTTAATAATACATAAAAATGTAAGTAAAAGTAGGTTGTGATTCATAATATATTATAATTTAAAATATGTTAAAAATCAGCATTTGACAACTTTCGACCCGCTACATTGTGCTTTTATATTTGTGTTTTTAGTTGGTTTGATCCATTAAAGATAAAGCAAACCCCACGTAACGAAAATGCCATTAACCAAAGAAAACATTCAAAAGGTTAATATAATTATTTAAAGGAACAAAATATAGTAATATTTTGAATTAAGATGTAATGATTTGTATCTAACAGTTACGAAGAGGCAGTGACGAAGCCAGGATTTTATATACGGGTGGGCCAAATATCAACATAGCAATTAATGAATAGAATATCGTCGTGATAAAATATTATAATTCTTGTTTTCTATTTCAAATGCATGGATACTACGCAAGATGACTTGCAAACTTGAATCTTACATGCAATAAGATTTTGATCTAAAAATTGTACTAAAATGTAATGAAATATGCTTTCAAATTACATGAAGCATCAGACGAGTTATAATACCTTTAGATACATGTGAAAACCACAAGTAAAGATCCTAGAAATCTGTGAAATAGGCACTTGTAAGTTTAAATAAATGAAAGATTATGATAAATGCCGCAAAAATCAAATTAAATTATACATTTGTCTTGCGTTTTAATCCTCAATTGGGTGGACTTATTTATCTATCAATAAATTAATTTAAATCAATAGTATGTATATGTAGTGACTCATAAAATTTTTGCCCAACCCAAGCTTATATGTAGCTCCGTCCCTGCGAAGAGGTAACGAAAATGCCATTAACCAAAGAAAACATTAAAATGGTTAATATAATTAGTTGAAGGAACAAAATACTGTAGATGAAAATTGAACACTCTGTAACAAACAAAATATAGTAATATGAGTATTCCAAGCAGAAAACAAACTAACATAAGAGTTTAGAAATTTGGAATAAACATAAATAACAATAAGCTCCTTATACAGAACAACCAAAGCGTGTTAAGTAACTATGAACACATATAAAATTTCAAAACTTGCTTTCAATGAAATATGATTCATGCATTTTTCCACGTCCAGTGCATCCATACTGATATACATGAAGATGATGATTTTGGCTATAAATGAGATTGTTGCAAAAGCATGTCCGCCATCCAAGAAGCTGAATTTAGTACTTATACGAAATCTAAATATAATATTTTTCTTGGTACAGGGTGGGTAGTGGGTCCGGAAAACATCTCTTTTAGTTATAATAGAATTAATTTATTTTGACTTAAAAAATCACAATAATGAACTGACTTTTCATAGATTATAATTTTGGAGTAACACTTTAAATAAATTTCGACCCATTTGACCCGTATCATTTTCATTAAATCTTATAGTATAACCCGTTTGACCCGTTAGAGATAATCATAGCCAAAATCAGCCAATTTATAGAGAAACTGGTCAAAATTTTTCATCATTAATTTTTTAGCCAAAATGCACTATAACTACTATAGAATAGAATACTTACTTCAGCTAACATGCATGAAAGGTAAGCCATGAGTATCATAAGAGAGACTCCATGATCAGTTGAATTCATGAATGTCAAACACTATGAAGACCTTTAAAATGTCTTAACTCATCCATTCATAAACTTATCATAACATGTCTTCAACGTATTAAAGAGCACATATCTTCTTGGATGTGATTTTCCCGTACCTAACCAAGTTGTGAATAACATAATAAAAAAATTAGATTGTAAGATAACTGAAGGGAACATTTCATAACATATCAACATAGGTAAAACATGATTCTGTAACTTATATGTACTCTTGATATAAACATGTTTATAAAAAACCTGAGCAAGTTCTATTGAACAATATTCTTGGTAGAGTTAGGTGGCTAAGTCATGTTGCTCCTTAATAAGTATCTTAAGACCATGAGCTGATGTAGCCTCGACAAAGCCACATATAACCGTCGTCGACAAAAATCGGTTCAGGAGGGTTAATTTGTATCTTGTTGAATGACTGGCGTTGGCTATTAAATGGATAGGTGATTGCATATCTTTTTCATTATTAGATGATTGATCATTCAAATTACATTGCAATAATTTTCTTTTGCCGTTTTTCGTATATGTGAGCTTAAATTTAGTATAACAAAAGTTTCATTAATAAAGTAAGAACATATATGTGTAATGAAAATAACGATCGCATATGATATCATCATAAAAAAATGAAACATATTCATTAGTTTTGAAAAAAATATGAACCCAAGCATATAAAATAGTGTAATAGTACCTGAACTTCTGAAGTTGAAAACCCTTGAGAATAAATTATGAAAGCTGAAATAAAACAAAGAAAACACATAAAGTGAGGTGAAACCATTAATTTAGCAAGCACATGACTTTATGAATAGAAAATGCCACACCAAAAAGAAAAATGGTTTGCACCTTCGAAAGTTAGTACCTTAACTTTAACTAATACGTAGTACATCACAAATACACTTGGATTTGAATCATATATTCACGTTGAACTTCATGAACATTCACTATTACATGTGTCTTTGGCAAGTGAGTGGTAAACCACTCTTTAATGTATTGTTGTCAACTTGTTTATGACTTTCGTCGTCTTAATTTGAAAAAGCTGATGTAGACAAAAAAGAAAAGCAAAACATGAATCATACACCACAATGGATCAGATTTTAACTAACATAAAAAAAACTTTGTTTTGATTCCATCACAACCTTGGTAAAAAATTGGAGGATGCTATATTTGAGAAATTTAAATCCCATACGCTATATAAATGATTATAATCAAATTATCAACTTTGAGATTTGTCTCACGATATCAGGTGTAGCAACCATTGTAGAATGTTTTGTCAAATAAGAGTCTTCAAGCAAGCTTTTTTCCTATCAGATTTATATGAAATAATTTCAATTTGTTATTCATGAATAAGGTGATATTAGTTATTGTAATATACTTATAAAATTTAACAGGGAGATCTTTATTACACAAACTACATGTTTAGACCCATTAAGAACCCACCCATCTTTTCACCTCTAGTTAATATCATACCTTCTCGATTGTTTCCTTAATGGTTTAATCATTCAATTTCTCCCTTCCTTAGCTCAATCGATTTATATGCCACAGCGTAGAACAATGGCTTGTAACCAACCTCATAATTTCAACATAATTTTATAGTTTATTTTCCTGAAAATGACATATAATACAACACGTGTTTTCATTCTGTCATTACATTGAACACTTGGTATGCATATACAAACAAATGACATACAATTGATTTAAGACTAACCCAACTCAGTAATCACTAAATCCACCCAATATAAAACTCTAAAACTAAAAAAACTCATAAAACCAAACTAAAATATACTATACTATTAACATACTAAAACCCATATCAATAAAACTATAGTTTACAAAAAGTTACTTGTTATGTAGAAACTGCCAAAATCATCATCTATCTGGGTACATCAACAACCTGTAAAGAAACTCAAATAAATATAAATATAAGTTCAAATTAAATAATGAAAACAAAAATTGTGTACCTTTCTTTAAAAATTGAATCGAAACACAATTAGATTGATTATTAAAAAAACACATTAAAAGATTCCTAATCCTGTTATCAGTCACTACTATGGGATTTAAATTAAAGAAAGGTAATTAATAAATCAAATTTGTTCATAATACCTGATAAGTAACTCATGAAGGTGATTTCCCCCAATTTTTTTAAGGTTCTGAAAAAACACAATTAAATTTGAATATATTCAATGGAAAGTATGTTATAATACTTCTTCAACAATATAATTGTAATTTACTACTAATAATTCAAAACCCTAAACATTCAAATTAAATAGGTACATACCAATGTTCGATGTTGACAAAACACAATTGATGGCACAATGATGTAATCCAAATCGATGTTGAATCATGTAGAGGAAGTTTGATTTGTGCTTCACTGGAATATTGAAACATATTTTGTAAAATTGAAGAGGAAGATTGAACAAAAGTGGAGATCCGTGGTGTTTTTGAATCTTTTGAACCTCATAAATCAAAACAAATAGGTCAATGTTTGAGTGGATTAATGTTTAGCAAAACGTAGGGAAGAAGGAAGTGTTTAATTGAAACTGGTTATTGATTAGAGGAGCGTGGTTATTGAATGTGGTTACTAGTTTACAAAAATACAATAACCCAAAGGTAAATGCATGTTTCATTTGACTTTGTTAAAAGGTTTTTTTTTTTTAGAAAAAAGAGTGCTTAATAGAGTTGTACCATTTTCTCTAATTTTGAAAATCCACATCACTACATTAAATCAATTTTTAATGCTCCGTGCTTACTTGGGTTGTAAAAAACCTTATTTTATTAGATAGTATAGATATATATAGATTAATTTAATTAAAGTTATTCCTATACGCAACTACATTTTTCATAAAAGAGAGGATGAAATATAAATGAAAATAGCTAAAAAGGTACTTCTTTCGTTCGAATAATTGTCCACTAACAAAAACATATAGTTTAAGAGAAAATATAGTTCTTACTACCTTTTATTTCTTACTTTTGTATAATGATAGTTTTACTCCTAACTAGTTAATCAATTTTATTTATTATTATTATTATTATTATTATTATTATTATTATTATTATTATTATTATTATTATTATTATTATTATTATTATTATTATTATTATTATTATTATTATTATTATTATTATTTAAGTTTGTAATAATAATTTCAAATAAAGATAAATAAAAATAATTGATAAACCCAATCGAATATGAAAATGCTCTCGTAAAACTTCAGTCTGAGAACTCCATAATTGTTTCAAAGTATGAAAATGCTCTCGTAAAACTTGAAAAAGAAAATGTATCCTATTTCAAACAATTAGAACGAAAAACAGAAGAATACAAGTATGACAAAATGTCTTATGAGCGTGTTTACAAGGACATACAAGAGCAAAATAATTTTCTAAGAGCTCAACTGAATGATTTGAAAGGAAAGAATGTGGATAGTTATTTTGGAAAAACATCAATTTGGGGGAAACCGCCTGTTTCTAGAATCTTTAAACAACCTCATATTTCAAAATCACGGTTTGCTCCCCAAGTTGTTGTGAACAAAGATTTGAAAAAAAAGACAGTCACTCCACATTCTATTCATCTAAAAGAAAAAGAAAAAGAAAAAGAAAAAGGAAAGTTGTTGACATAAACAAAAATGTGATTGCACTTAGCCTATCTAGGAATAGCTCAAAGACTTTGTCCACAAGAACCATTAAGGAATCAGTTGGTTTAAATGACATGGCACATAATTACTATCTAGAAAAAGCAAGGAAAAAGACACAATTTCAAAAAGACGGACATCTAAGTTCAAAACCTAGTGTGTTGGCTTTAGGATTACAAAGTACTAAGCAAACCAAAACCTAGGAGCACCAAAAGAATAGGGTTTTTCCAGCATCTAAGAGTATTTGTGTAAACAAAATTGATGTGCACGAAGAAGACCACTCTAGGAATTCAAAGTATTTTTTTTTTAACATAAAACGATTTTCAACTAACAGTATTGACAAAATTAAACTTGATGCTTTAAACAAAAGGGTTGAATTTATTTGTCCTACATGTAATAAATGTGTTTTTAAAGCCAATCAAAATTTGTCATAAATGGTTCATCAAAAGTGTTTGGGATATATAAGCGAACAGTTTAAGGTGTTGGAATCCTATTTAGCTCATTAGCACAAGTGACACGTAGAGTGGGTATCATCGGTAATTCGAATAGCGTATGGTTGTCAAAGTGAGATGCATGGGATATCAGTTGTCAGCATCATCATGCTCAGATAATAAATCCATACTGAAATAATATTAACATCATATCCTTCCAAAGGAACTGATCAGCAGACAAAGTTCATCATCTGAAGGGAGGGAACATATCTTCCTATATCCGTGGTTAATAATCACCAGAGTTCTCATAGGGTAGAAATGGATTATGCAAAGTCAAGTAGTATCAGATGTTACATTGTATGTCCAACATAAGTAAGGAATTCTGTAATATCCCGTAAATTTCCCTCATAATTTTTAATAATTAACGAAGGGTAATCTAAAAACACAGCATAATTAACCATTTCTACGGGTCAAATTTTCACGTTTTATTCAACTATGTTCCAAACACAACTCATTGGGCCTCGGCCCAATCCCACTACAAACCAAACACACCAAAAGGACCCTTATATCACTTTTCTTTTCTTTCTTTCTTTGGTCCAGCCCATCAACGACGCCCAAACACAAACAAGCCCAAAACCCTTATTAATTTTTTTTCGAGATATATGTTCAACGTACGTTTACTTTGGCATCATTATTCACAAACTTTCTTAACAACACACTTATATTTTTGCACGACTTGGTTAACCTCCCAATAGAGAATCGAACATGCCAAATCATTTTATATATCGCGAACATTTACTTGTCCAAAATTGATCAAAGCCTAGCTCCAAACTCATTTTCACAAATTATTAAAACTTGAACTTTGATTTAAGAACTTACTCGTTTTCACAACGGAGATTTAGCATGTTTTTATCATGTGTTGACCTTCATAAGCCTACAAACGAGACCAAACAAACAATAATGATTACTTGTTTTGTTTCTTTGCTTCTCGTCTAAACACATAAGGACGATTCCATGCACCAACTCTCCTATTCCTTCTCTTTGACTCAATAGCAATCATGAAACTAACGCATTGACCACATGTTAAAAGATGGGTTGCCCCAACCTTCCCTTTGTGCCAAAGAAGACCAAACGCAACCTATGGGTCTTTTTTTGTAGTCTTCTCGTTTGGAGATTTACACAAGGACGATTCTATGTACTAATCACACTATCTAGCTCACTATTATGAGTACTATGGTTATCATTACCTTCTTAAGAACACGTTTTCAACCTCCATCATTATAGTTCACCTTAAAACACTTTGTCCATTTCTCTTGTTCTATTCTTTTGTCTTTCTAGAATCCTGTTGTAACAACCGTGATTTTAGCAGGTCAGTTTGACTGATAGTCTTGACTCCGTTGATGTTTGTTTGATGTGTTTTTGTCACAATTCACAATTTCAGGTCATTTTCCCAAGTCTCGACAATTTACTATTCACAGATTTCAATTCATCATTTACTATTCATCATTTCACAAATTCATCATTTCATGTAAACTAGGTTTACGGGTGTTCATTTTTCATAACCAGAAAGGGTTAACCATGTGATCATGAGACATCATTCATAATAAATTTCATAGACTAGGGGTTAGTCTACATATTATCACTTCATCATATGCATTTTATTCCACTCTTAAGTTATATATTATTTAAATTACTTATATGTAATTATAAATAAACAATCACAAGTGATCGATGATTTTTATCAACTCACCAAACAATTCCCACTATTGCATTAATATTTTTATATACTATAAATATTGCAACTAAAATTGTAAAGGTTATTTATTTTATATTTTAAGGGTTTATATTTTTAAACCTTCATTTATATTAGAGTAAATTGCAAAAATCGTCCCTAAAGTTTGACCAATTTGCATGTTTCGTCCCAAATATTTCGAAACTGCAAGGATCGTCCTTAAAGTTAACCTTTGGGGCATATATAGTCCTTTTTGGGGACGATACATGCACACGGGGCCAAAACTTTAGGGACGATACATGCACACGGGGCCAAAACTTTAGGGACGATACATGCACACGGGCCAAAATTTAGGGACGATCCTTGCAGTTTCGAAATATTTGGGACGAAACATGCAAATTGGTCAAACTTTAGGGACGATTTTTGCAATTTACTCTTTATATTAACTTATAACAATATTTGTACCAACCAAGCAATACCTATCAAATCACTCAATGTTTGCAAAAATTATATGTTATAATTTTTATGACGTTATTTTGTCACGTTAGTTCCAATAAAAATCTATTTTAATTAACCCGGTACTCAAATATGCTAAAACGCTCAAACTATACACTAAATGGTACCCCGTTATCAAAATAGTGTATCAAAAATAGCAACACAACCATCCCATATAGAGGTGGCCGGTTTTTGGTGTGTCTAAGACACATGTCCTTACAAATAAGCCCATTATATAAGCTTAAGTCACCTAACAACTAAACATACATGCAAGTTTATATTTTTAGATCAAAAACAAAACTCTCTCTTCTCTTTTCTCTTGGTGGTGTACGGCAACAACAAGAACAACAAGGAGAAAACATAAAATTTTCATGATCATGTTGGTTTCTCGATTATTTGGTAGTCCTTGTTAGGGTTTTGAAATAAAAACCCAAGATATACTTAGGTTTTCATCACTAAAATCTCATTATCATTCAAGTAAGTAAATCAACCTATTTTTTTAATCCTACAATGATTTTACAACGTTCATCTCAATTTATTTACACATGCAAGTAGTATGTAATTTATACCACTCCATTTCATGTTTTTATCATCCTTATGAGTTAGAAATTAATCTTAAGAGTGTATTGGTGTGGAGACTTTTTTGATGACATTTAGGAACCCATAACACCCTAAGAAGGTGTATGGTAGGTTATGGGAATTGTTGGAGTTATTGGTAATGAATTTGGACAAGTTATTAGCTAGGAAAACAATTTTTAACAATACATTTTAGCTACTGTCCCTATTTGTAAAATATGATAAACTCAGTAGGTATGGACTAATTTTTGACCAAAGATATAGAAAATACATTCTAAGATTAAACCATGGCCTCAAGAATGAGTAAAAACCGGTTTATAATGAAAAAGTTATGATAAAAACAAGTTATACCAAGTTTTGATTTAAACAATTTGGGACAGGCTGGTCATTTTTGAAAAACCTGGAGAAATCAGTAGCCTATGACCTATTTTTGATCAAATACTCAGAAAGTAAATCTTATAATGAAACCGTAGCCGCTTGAATGAAGTAAATTGGTTTTACGACGAAAAAGTTATGCCAAAAACCGTATTGAAGGTCTAATAGACAATTTCTGAAAAATAAGTGCTGATGTACAACTTTTAGTGGGTTAAATGGGGCACTAACAATTAATAAAATGCACTAACTTGTTAAGAAATAACTAATTCACTATAATACGAAACCATGGATATATAGAACGTATAAAATGGGGTTATAACGACCAAAATACACCTTGTTTTGCGAAGTGTTGTCCAAAACAATTTTCAGAAATTTTCTAAGTAAAGTAAATTTCGACGAAAGTTATATTTTCATTATATGACTATTATAAAACATTGTTTCACTATATTAACACCTATAGCACTAAATGACTTGGTGTGATAATATATAATATAATTTTCACAATTATAAACATTTCAAAACAATATGAGTGGTATAGATAACGTATGCACATGCATTCATAACATCGATATATAATCTAAATTAGATTATACTTCATTCATATTAGGTTGCGGCTAGGAGTTGCGCCTTATTATTTCCGATCACTTCATTGTACTTTGTTCCATCACTACAGGTGAGTTTTCATAGCCCCGTTTACATTTTTATTGTTTTCAAATCCCACGGGGGAGAATACATTGCACCAATTTTCGTACGAGCCTAAGTATCAAATCATTTGTACAATGCTTAAGTTACCTAGCTGCCAAGTTAAAGTCCCCTATTCATTTATCATGGACCGTTAATTATGCGTAAGCGAGAGTGAGTGGATAGATCTATTAAGGGTGACGCCTCCATCCGTGGTAGTTATACCGACAGTCAAGCGGATGCATTTCATTTCTGTCATTTTAGAGTGTTTGGCAGAACACTCTGGAGGGGCATATACATCATCAGTCTAGCTTCGGGGTCATGAGCTTAAGGGCTATTGTACTATTTTTTATGTGACATTGGTCATGCACTTTATACTTGAGGTTGCCGTATAACATTTCATTTTTACAATCCTATGATTTCTCACCAACATATTTGTTGACCGTTTTAACAATGTATTTTCAGGTAACTTAGACATAACCGTCATGGCATGCATGGAGTCATTACATTGAATAGCGAGGATGACGCGTCTCATTTTGGATTTTTATGCACTTTTATAATATCGTTTGATTGTACCAAACTTATTTCTGCAAACTTTTCAAACTTTGGGACCTATGTTCTATAACTCTGAATGTTTTAAATAAATCAAACGATGTATTTTCAAAATGACACTTTAGGTTGTTCAATATAACCTTGTATGTGATGCTATGGACGTTACACCCAGGTAATCCATTCCGTTGCCATTCAGGTAAATTCAGGGTGTGACAGATTGGCATCAGAGCTAAGGTTATAGCGAACTAGGATGTATCTTGGACCCTAGACTATAACCACATCATCATAGCATCTCATCATTTTCACATAGGTGCATATTCATTATACATGTTGTTTCATGCGCACACTGTGCGAGTTATTTGTACCCATACTCATATATAATTATATTGACCTGGTTCACAAGTGACATGTCTTCAGATACCCACCCTGTCATCCTTTCATCGGATTCCGACATTGAAGATGCCTTTTCATCTTCCACTACCATTGTACCACCAATTGCACTTACACCGCCATTAGCACCATTGAGTTGTTATAGGAACAGGGTTTTCCTATCATCTAGCCCATACATAGAATGCCGTTTGGTAGAGTATTCAGACTTAATCTTAATGGACCTATTAGGATGCTTATTGTAAGGAAGATAGTATGTTTTCTTTCCTTCACTAGTAAGACACTCCCTACTCAGGTACTACCACCACCATCAGCTACTTATTACACTATTGGTCGTCCCATAGTGCGTACTCCAGTTTTACCTCTTAGATGTCGCGAGATAGCGCGAAAGAGGGTAGTGTGGAAAACTAGAAGGGGGGTTGAATAGTTTTACGTCCTTTTAAAATTTATAAAAACAAGTTTGTTTTAGAAATCTCGATTCTAGTTTATGTGATCTCAATACTTGCACTATATGAACAATTATATAGTAACTAACTAAGTAAGCTAATATAGTATAGGTAAATAAGTAAGTAATGAAAAGAGTTGGAAAGATTAAACCACGACACAAGGATTTATAGTGGTTCGGCTACAAGGTCACCTTCCTTGTTCCTACTCCACTCCCCGAGTCACATACTCGAGAGTTTTCTTCACTATGTCAACAAGCTCCCTTATGGCGGAGAAAACCTTACACACCAATGTACACACCACAACTTCGTCACAACTTGATCACAACTTCTACACAACTTCTTCACCCCAATCTACTTTACACCTATCTTCTTCACACCTATCTTCTTCACACTAATCTTTTTCACACCAATCTACTTCACACCTATCTTATTCACAACTATACTACTTCACTACTAAACAACTTCTTCTCCCTACACAACTTCTATTTCTTCTAAACTACTTATTACAAGCACAACACAACTTCACAAATAATATACACAATATACACAACTACTCTTCAATACTTCTTGAACTTAGTTGTAGAAGGAGTATTCTTCTTTTGCACTTTGGATGAGGATGGATGAGAAGGGATTGAATCACTTGAAACAAGGATTAGTAATCTAATGATCAAAGGGTTTTGAAAGATGTTAAGAGAGCTTTAGATCTGAAATTTTTGTGCAAAAGGTGGGGAAAAATTCCAGATTTAAGGTGGTATTTATAGGAGAAAAATTCTGACACAGGAGCCTGGCCGATCCCCTTAATTCATGGCCGGTCCCCTTAATTTTAAGGGGACCGCCCCTTATAATTAAGGGGGCCGCCCAGTTGTAACGGCCAGAAAACTTGTCATTTAGTAGGAAAAGTTTATTTGGTGAAAAACTAACTGATTTTGGTTAAAAATTTGAATTCATATATTTAGTATGATTAAAACATTTTTCTTTATTACCAAAATTGTTTTTCAAAAATATATAATAGGTTTATATAATTAAATAAACTTTGTATTAATTAATTAAATACCCCTTTGATCATGAGATGTATTAAGCACTTGTTTATCCATACCTTAAGTGATTAAGTTGGATATAATGATATAAACTAGCTTAATACTTGTTTACGTAGTAATCTTACGTTTGATGATTTTACATTTTGTGATCGTCAAAACATAGAGATATCGAAAAATATAAATAACGTTTTTATGCATTATTTATGTCAACAATCTCCCCCATTTTGATGATTACAAAATTTAAACCCATTAAGCGAAAATTAGTATATATACAAGTATTATTGTGAGTTTAAATTAATTCTCCCCCTTTTTGTTAGCATCAAAAAGGTTATCCCGATTTTATTGGAGCTCCCCCTTGATGTATACTCCCCCTCGTTTTGAGGCCATAAAGGAATCGAGATAAGGGATTCTTGCAAAAATATTTAGTGGACAAGCAACATATATATATAGCATGCAAGAGTAGAAGTGAAACATAACCATAACCATTGATAGAATTAAAAGGTTACAATAAGCATTACATCAACAAACTAAAAAATGATAAAATAAACCAAAGCTTAAACATGAAGGTCCTCTCTAGAGCTTGCCATCCAAAATGGTTTAAGATAATTTTATTTCCAAAATACCAAGCATGTTTAATTGGGTGGAATTAAATCATGGAGATGGTGATGGTGGAGGAGTGTTTGTTGATGGTGGTGGAGGAGATGTGTTTGTTGTTGGTGGTTGATGCAACAAGTTTTCAATGTGTGAAAACATGTATTGTATCTCATCTCTTAGTCTGAACACAATTGTTCAGTTATGGATGCAACAAAGGCAAGTGTCACCATGAGCTTCAAGTAAGGTCCATGGGACGGGGTTATAGGTTGGTGGATTGATAGGGGATGATGAGAAGTGTGCATCAAGAGGTGTTAATGGTGATAATGAGAGGGTTACTGCAAGAGTTGTGATGAGGCGAAAAATGAACCACTTTTAAGGGGTCATTTAAGCCCGGAATTGAATTTATTTTATCAAATATTGCCCTAAATCGTTCCTTTTGTGATTTTAGGTACTTTGGGAGTGAAATCTGGAAAATGAAGCAATTCGGACGTTTTTGGAGCATAAAAGTGAAGAAAACGCCAAAGACTTAATTTTCCAAGCTGGGAACAGTGGGTGACGGTGTCAAGAGTAACAATTTGACGGCGTCAAGAGTAAATTTCATGACGGCCCAGTACAGAAATGAAGGCGTCACAAGGTAGAGCGTCAAGAGTTAAATACGTGACGGCCTGGAAAAGTATATAACGTGACGACGTCAGATGTTGATCAAGGCAGTCCGAGGGTTCTTTTGGCGGCGAGATGACGGCGTCACAAGATTGTTCTTGACGCCGTCAGCCTCAATTTTCTATATATAGTTTTCTAATTTTCATTCATTAAGAGGAAGAAGTTTGGAGAAACCCTAAGGCCGAACCATATACGAATTTTACAGGTTTTTCAAGGGTTTTCAGCCCTTGAACCCTTACATGTGCTATTGAGATAAGTGTTCTTTTAATTCAATCAATATGTCTATGTGTTGGTTGTCTATATCTTGTGCTTGTCTTGATTCCACCATGCTAGGCTAGATTTATTTTGTGTTTGCTTAGATCTAATGAAACCTAGATGTTGATTATGTGTTGATTACTTGTTTATGGTTGTATTGGATGAATGATTTCAATGTTAGGCTTAAGAAAACTGGCAGATCTCCAAATGGTAACATGCTTGAACGTCTTAGGAAACATGAACCGATGTGTACTAGGTTTTATTGGTTGTATTTAATGCATGAGTAAATTCTAATGATCCCATGTTAGGAGCTTCTTAGCCGGCTCGACATAGGAGTGAAGTAGGCACTCATAGGATTGGGGAGTTAAGTACGCCACCCCATGAATGGTATTAAGGAATACAATCCATCATCCACGCAACTATAACAAGTAATTAACGTGTAAAAGATATCTAGGGAGTAGTGAAATCTAAGTAAACACAATTTATCCACTTATTGCTTACAACCTTAGTTTAATTTAGTTTTATTTTCATTTCTAGTATTTTATTTTGATTACATCTTAGTATTGGGTTAGTTGACTAGCAACTAATTCCGCCCAAATCCTTTAAAACCCGAGATTTTTACTTGCTTTCTAAAAAAAATTATAAAAATACAAAAAGAATCATCTCTCATCCCTAGAACTAGTAATTAGGTTTTCTAATCCTAGCGACACTATTCCTAGCTAAACGATCAATCCCCCGGTACTTGTCGTTATACTATACTACATCGATCAGGTACGCTGCCTGGTGGGGGTTGTAAGCTTCTCGAGAGGTAAAGCCTGGTGCAATCCCTACGCATCAAGTTTTTGGCGCCGCTGCCGGGGAATAGTTATTGTCTAGGTTAGAATCTCTTTTTATTAGGTCTACTTGCTAGATTCCTTTCTAGCAAGATTTTATTTTTATTTTTAGGTTTTCTTTAGTCTATCTTATTTCTTTGTGTCTTTGTTTGTAACTTTTCACCACTCGACATCATGGACGAAGGGAACATCTTTGAACCCATCATCCCACCACAACAAAACCCACCACTAGAACCTCTTAGGCCCCGAACCTTTGGAGAGCATTCCCGACCTAGCCACCAAGGCTACCGAAACACCATTGAGCTCACCGGAGCCAATGTGACCCCCTTGCGATCCGACACCATCCGGTTGGTGCAAAGCGGATGTGCATTCCATGGACTTCGTTCCGAAGATCCAAATCAACATCTTAAGGACTTCCTAAAAATCGTAGATTCCATAGACCTAGATGTTGCAACTAGAGAGACAACCTGATTACGCCTATTCCAATTCTCTCTACGGGATCAAGCTAGTCAATGGCTTGAGCGTTTACCCGCGGGATCCATCACCACATGGGATGATCTCACCACTCGTTTCCTTGCTCAATTTTTCCCACCGGGGAGAAGTACTAAGCTTAGAAATGACATCTTGATGTTCCAACAACGTCAAAATGAATCTCTTTATGAAGCATGGATTCGTTTCAAGGACTTACTCCAAAAAGTCCCTCATCATGGCATAGATCTTTGGCTCCATGTCCAAATCTTTTATGACCATATCGATCTCTCCACGAGGCGAGCCATTGACCAATCGGCCGGTGGTAAGCTACGTGATCTAAGTGCGGAACAATCATGGGAACTCATAGAAGATCTTGCTCTCTATGACAACGAAAGTTGGAATGATCCCCGTGATTTGAACAAAACGGTCAAGGCAATATCTTTGCCTTGGAACAACTCTAGCACTCCCGACCGTAGGATCATGGAACTTGAAGACCAACTCAAGTTTCTCATGAAATCCTATGAAGCTCCTAAGCCTTCAAGCCAAGTGAACAAAATCACTTCTTTATGCGAATTATGTGGTGGTCCCCATGACACTCGTGATTGTGTGGAACTCCCCAGAACAGCTTTTGCGGACTACGCATCCACGCGTACCGACGAAGCGGGAGATAAGTGGTACACTTTCAAGCCCGAGCCAAACCCTTACGGTGATTCCTACAACCCCTCTTGGAAAAATCATCCAAACCTTAGGTGGAAACAAAATCAACCCAATTCTTCCAATCCGCCTAATCGTTACCAACCAAACGGTCCACCCTTCAACCGTACTTTCAACAACAATCCTTCTAACAACTATGGAAGTACCAACAATCTTGAAGGATTGATGTCTAAGTTCATGGCATCTCAAAAAGCTCGCATAACTAGGTTTGAAACCGAATTCAACCAACAACAAACGGAGATGACCAATAAGATAGACAACTTGTTGAAAGACCTCAACAACCAAGCGTTAACTACACCTAGGAAGGACACTAGGGACACCAATAACGGAATCCAAATTAAGGACCCCTCATCATCTAAACATGTCAACTTTGTCAACGTTGTCACCATTAAGCCAATAGATAAGGAGATAGAAGAAAGTGACAAGGATGAAGTTGGAGTAGAAACCGAAACTAGGGAAGTTGAGGTCAATAAGGAAAAGGGGTTAGAGGAAGTAGAAACTATAGAGAAGTACTTTGATAAGTTGCCCACCAAGGAAGAACGGGAATACCATAAGGATTTATTCGATAGTCCCGAGAGACCATATATCCTTGGCACACCCCTTATCAAAATGGGAGACCCCTCTAACATTAACATACCATGCAATATCGGGCATATGCATATATGGAAAGCTTACATCGATCCTAGATCTCCTATAAACATCATGACTAAGACTTATTACAATTGGGTGATGAAGAAACAACTTAATTTTAGGATGATGCCCAATAAGAATCTGATAAGTAATTTTGTAGGAAGAGTGAAGGGATTGCATGTGATTATAGGTAATTTCACTTATGAGATCGATTTTATGATAGTAGAAGACACTCGTCCGGTGATAGATGATTGCCTAAGCCAAATAATATTTGGAAAACCATTTGTTGAGGCCACTAGGATGAGTTATGATCCGACTCTAGGGATAGTTAGATTCAAGGAAGAGAATGATGAGATTGCCTACCAAATGCCCTACAAGATTGAGCAATACCGCCTCCTCTCTAATTTAAAAAAAGGAACACAAGCAAGCGGCTTATTATAGGAATGATGAGGATAGACGTAGAGGAGTAGAGTATGTGAAGAAGAGGATGCTTGGTTTCTACAAAGAATGCTTACAACTAGGTCCGGAATACAAAACTGGTTTAGAAGATGACCTAGAGAGTGAAACCAATGATGAGGTCACGTAGTAACCCATGACCTTGAGTCTAGCTATAAGACTCGTAAATAAAGAAAAGCGCTTCTTGGGAGGCAACCCATGATTTTGTATGATTTTATTTTGTTTGTTTGTTATTTGCTTCCGTATGCATGCTTTATTTTTATTGTTGGTAGATCATGTTTCTAAACTAAAAAAGTGGAAATACTTTACTTTGTTGTTTTGGCCTAGTCTTAACTCCACCTAAAGGTATTTTTGCAAAAGATAAGTGTAAGGGGAAACCCCAAATATGTTTTTAAGAAACAAACCGATCATGATTCTCCACAATATTAAATGAACATGTATATTCGTATTTGTTAGAGTCAAATGCTTGTATTGAGTCATAATGAAGTTTTGCAGGATTTTCCAGGAAGTAGGACCAAGTTTTTCCAGAAATTTTCCGGAAACTTAACATAAGAATTTCTGCAGGTCACTTCTGACGGCGTCACGAGTTTACTCTTGACGGCATCACATGTAAAAATCTGGAAATTTTACCGGTTTTGTTTTTCTAACGGAGTTTTAAAGTTTTTTTTGTTGAATTATTAAGTTTTATAATCTCCAGGAGATCTACAAACTTCATTCCACAAGCATTATATCTTACTTTGTTTTCTAGGATTTAGTAACCTATGTAGATTGCCGCCGATTTTATGCGAGGTTGCTTTGTTTGTTTTCTCAGGATTTACAGGTTATGTTTGACAAGAAGAGGATTTATATTCTGGAAGGGAAGCTTTGATTGTTCATTTTCTTGGAGGAAGATCTAACCTGGCCACCTTATTATCCATACCGAGCGAATCAGGGGAGTATTGGATTTCATTCTTTTTACTTTTTCACTTTTACATTCTTTACTTGAACATTAGGGACAATGTTCATCTTAAGTGTAAGGGGAGGGTAAAATGATGATACCTTATAGATACACTTTCGCTTGAGTTTGTTTGTTTAATGGTAGATGTGTAATAAAACTATGAGAAATACTTGTTAGTGCAATTTTAGCGCCAAATTTAAAATTTTTTACAACATTTAGGAGTGAAACTTTAGCCATAGCAAGCATTTCATGGATAGGAGATTGTATGACTAGCACATAACCGTACTTTCAGAAAAATTTTCCACCCAAATATGTGAGGTTCGCCTTTAGATTTGATAGGAAAAACATTTACTATTAGTGCTTATGAGTGTACCGGTAGCATTTAGATTCTAGAACTTGCGTTAGTGATGCATCCCGAGACCGCTAGTGAGACTACATTCGTGTAGTAGGATTTACTACATGATAAGAGGCATTAGGATCACCCTTGTGTTAAACCCGTTTCATAATTACTTGACCATTTAAGTCATATTACTTGACTAGTTAAGTCAACTAATTTTTCCCACACCTTTAGCGTTGTACTCATTTTTAGTACACAAAACCCCTAGTACACCCTTTCGAGCCTATCCTTTCGTTTCTAACTTTAAGCATTTTACTTAAAGGAAGAATTTGTTACACCCCACTTAAATGTACACCCAAAGCGCCTTAACCTTCCGTGTATGTACTCATCTTTAGTGCATTATTGTTATTTGTTAAACCCTAAGTTAACTATCTAATTGATTACATGGTTGCTAAGTCGATTCATATCCTTGTACATATTGTTTTGGGACGATTAGGATTCATGGGTAAAGTACTTATTTTATGGAGTAATGGGGAAGAACAAAATATATTACCCCCATATGTGCGTTAATCTTAAAAGTGCTCCAAGTGTTTTGATTTTCTTAATTCGAGTCGTTAGATTAGTTTATTGTAAAGTATGTAAAAATTCAAGTGTAAGGGGAATGTTCATTCCCTATGATGTATTATTTTGGATGGTAGGGTAAGAGTGTATTGATGCGTGGGAATCGCAACAGGTTTTACCTCTCGAGGGATCTCGAGATGCTTACAACCCCCACCAGGCAGTGTACCTGATCGTTGTAGTATAGTATAGTGACAAGTACCGGGGGATTGATCGTTCAGCTTAGAAATAGTGTCGCTAGGATTAGAAAACCTAAATACTAGTTCTAAAGGTGAGGGATGATTATTTTTGTGTTTTTATATTTTTTTAGAAAGCAAGTAAAAATCTCGGGTTTTGGAAGAGTGGGCGAAATTAGTTGCTATTCAACTAACCCAATACTAAGATGCAATCAAAATAAAATACTGAAAATGAAAATAAACTAATTTATACTAAGGTTGTGAGCAGTAATTGGAGAAAATGTGTTTTCTTAGATTTCACTACTCCCTAGATATCTTTTACACGTTAGTTACTTGTTATAATTGCATGGATGACGGATCGTATTCCTTAATACCATTCATGGGGTGACACACATAACTCCCCAATTCTATGAGCTCTTATCTCCTGCTACACCATGCCCAGCATAACTATAGGGATTGTAAACAGTGGCTCATGCATTAAATACAACCAATAAAGACCTAGTGCGCGTTGGTTCATGTTTCTTAAGACGTTCAAGCATGTTACCAATTGGAGATCTGCCAGTTTTCTTAAGCCTAACATATAAATCATTCATCCAAGACAAGAATAAACAAGTAATCAACACATAATCAATATCTAGGTTTCATTAGATCTAAGCAAACACAAAAGAGATCTAGCCTAGCATGATAGAATTAAGACAAGAACATGATATAGACAACCAACACATAGACATATTGATTGAATTAGAAGAACACTTATCTTGATTAATCATGCAAGGTATCAAGGGGTTGGAACCCTTGAAAAACCTGTAAAGTTACACCAAAATCGTACTTAGGGTTTCTCCCAAAACTTCTTTTTCTAAATGTGAAAAATTAGAAAACTATATATAGAAAAATGGGTTTGACGGCGTCAAGAGTAATCTTGTGACGCCGTCACCTCGCCGCCAAAACTCTCCTCGGACTGCCTAGATCTACTTCTGTCGCCGTCAAGACTTGTATACTTCCAGGCCGTCATGACTCTTTTACTCTTGACGCCCTTTCCACGTGACGCCGTCAAATCTGTTCTGGGTAGTCATGGAAATTCATGAAATTTGCTCTTGACGCCGTCAAGGTGTTGCTCTTGACGCCGTCACCTACTGTTCCCAGCATGGAAAATTAAGACTTTGGCGTTTTCTTCACTTTTATGCTCCAAAAACGTCCGAATTGCTTCCTTTTCCAGATTTCTCTCCCAAAGTACCTAAAATCACAAAAGGAACGATTTAGGGCAATATTTGACCAAATAAATTCGGATTCGGGCTTAAATGACCCCCTAAAAACGGATCATTTTTCGCCTCATCATATACCCTTACACTTGAGATTTGCTTGTCCTCAAGCAAATGCGCTTTTATTCTAATCAAAATACAAGTTAGGGGTCATTTAACACTAATATAAAAGTAATTACAACAAATAATTGTTCCATTAAAGACCAATAGACAAGCACGGAGGTCTTACACAAGCACCTCACAAATAGTGTTTAGATACTCACATCTCTTGGGTGTAATAAAGTATAAATTACAATATGGAAACGGAAGATATCTCTCACTACCTGTCATAGCAAAATAGATTACCATAGGATTGGGAAAGGATCAAACCTCCACCACATGGCGTAAGCACCTAGGATAAACTATCAAAGAGGTCTTTTAAAGGGTTGTAACGTTAGGTGTAGGGATATGAAATACATGGTTTTGTTGGATAAAGGAAGTTTTACTGGTGGCGAGTTAACAATCTTGGTTAATTACATGTACAATGTGGCGTTGCTAAGTCAAGACTAGACTCGACTTAAGCTAATAAATGAAAAATAACAAAAATATAAAATGAACATATAATAAAAAGGGATGGTAGTCCGTATGTTTTTTTCTCTTTTTTTTTTTTTTTTTTTTTTTTTTTTTTTTCCGCATACACTCTTACCCTACCATCCAAAATAATACATCATAGGGGATGAACATTCCCCTTACACTTGAATTTTTACATACTTTACAATAAACTAAACTAATGACTCGAATTAAGAAAATCAAAACACTTGGAGTACTTTTAAGATTAACGTACATATGGGGGTAATATATGATGTTCTTCCCCATTACTCCATAAAATAAGTACTTACCCATGAGTCCCAATCGTCCCAAAACAATATGTACAAGGATATGACTCGACTTAGCAACCATGTAATCAATTAGATAGTTAACTTAGGGTTTAACAAATAACAATAATGCACTAAAAATGAGCGCATACACGGAAGGCTAAGGCGATTTGGTTGTACATTTAAGTGGGGTGTAACAAATTCTTCCTTTAAGTAAAATGCTTAAAGTTTGAAATGAAAAGATAGGCTCGGAGGGGTGTACTAGGGGTTTCGTGTACTAAAAATGAGTACAATGCTAAGGGTGTGGGAAAAATTAGTTGACTTAACTAGCCAAGTAATATGACTTAAATGGTCAAGTAATTATGATACAGGTTTAACACAAGGGTGATCCTAATGCCTCTTATCATGTAGTAAATCCTACTACACGAATGTAGTCTCACTAGCGGTCTCGGGATGCATCACTAACGCAAGTTCTAGAATCTAAATGCTACCGGTACACTCATAAGCACTAATAATAAATGCTTTTCCTATCAAATCTAAAGGCGAACCTCACATATTTGGGTGGAATTTTTTTTGAATATACGGTTATGTGCTAGTCATACAATCTCCTATCCATGAGACGCTTGCTATGGCTAAAGTTTCACTCCTAAATGTTGTAAAAAATTTTAAATTTGGCGCTAAAATTGCACTAACAAGTATTTCTCATAGTTTTATTACACATCTACCATTAAACAAAACAAACTCAAGCGAAAGTGCATATGTAAGGTATCATCTTTTTACCCTCCCCTTACACTTAAGATGAACATTGTCCCCAATGTTCAAGTAAAGAATGTAAAAGTGAAATAAGTAAAAAGAATGAAATCAAATACTCCCCTGATTCGCTCGGTATGGATAATAGGATGGCCAGGTTAAATCTTCCTCCAAGAAAATGAACAATCAAAGCTTCCCTTCCAGAATATAAATCATCTTCTTGTCATACATAACCTGTAAAACCTGACAAAATAGACAAGACAACCTCGCGTAAAATCGGCGGCATCCTATATAAGTTTCTAAATCCTAGAAAAAAAGATAACACATAATGCTTGTGGAATGAAGTTTGCAGATCTCCTGGAGATTATAAAACTTAATAATTCACAAAAACCATAAGACTCCGTTAGAAAAACAAAACCGGTAAAATTTCCAGATTTTAACTCCTGACGCCGTCAAGAGTAAACTCCTGACGCCGTCAAGAGTAAACTCCTGACGCCGTCAGAATGGACCTGCAGAAATTCTTATGTTAAGTTTCCGAAAAATTTCTGGAAAAACTTGGTCCTACTTCCTGGAAAATCCTGCAAAACTTCATTATGACTCAATACAAGCATTTGACTCTAACAAATACGAATATACATGTTCATTTAATATTGTGGAGAATCATGATCGGTTTGTTTCTTAAAAACATATTTGGGGTTTCCCCTTACACTTATCTTTTGCAAAAATACCTTTAGGTGGAGTTAAGACTAGGCCAAAACAACAAAGTAAAGTATTTACACTTTTTAGTTTAGAAACATGATCTACCAACAATAAAAATAAAGCATGCATACGGAAGCAAATAACAATCAAACAAATAAAATCACACAAAACATGGGTTGCCTCCCAAGAAGCGCATTTCTTTATTTACGAGTCTTGTAGCTAGACTCAAGGTTATGGGTGACTACGTGACTTCATCATTGGTTCCATTCTCTAGGTCGTCTTCTAAACCAGTATTGCTTTCGTAGTGTAAGTACTTCGGGTCTTCGAACTCGAAAACATCTTGTCGATATTTGGAATCAAGCTTACTAACATCCTTAAAGAATCCACATGATAAATCAGAAATGTTTTTACACCCTCTCCTAACATCTTCATCACACAAGATAAGTTGGGAGCTCATCATATCAAGCCCATCACAATCTATCTCCTTAAGGTCTTTTCTCTTGTATGGCGTTTGGTATGAAATCCTCCTAATCCCATCAGTGAAGGTCATGATTCCGTTCAAGTCATCCACTATCAAATTAGTGATTTCACAGAAAGGTGCTCCCAAAACTACTTGTGATAACCTGGGGTCGACATAGTCTTCTATGTTATCCACAATCGTGAATTCCATAGTGAATGTCATATTACCTACAAACAACTGGATTTCATGATTCTTACCAACCACTTTCTCTCCCTTGTAAATCATCCCCCACCTGCAGATATTGTTATAATGAAACAATGACATAAAATTCTTTGGCAGGAATACATTAATGTATATGTTATCGAAGTACTTATGACCGATCATGCAGGGGATTTTGAGATTATTCGGATCACGTCGTCTTATCTTCCCCAACTCTCCATCCTTTGACCCATATAGATTCCCCTCAAGGGAGGGACGATACTCGTACACCTCCTCACTATCCCTACGAAAAATTACCTTCCTAACACCATTGGTGAGTACTACACTACCATCTTTCTCATCAAGGATTGCTCCCGATTCATTGATAAATGGTATCCCAAGGACAAGGTTGGTTAACGTTTGATTGGTGAGAGGGTCCACGTCATCAACCACAGTGAGGTTAGTATTGTAAACAAGCTCTCCAATCCTAATTGATAAATTTTCTATTACTCTCTCGCACGCAATGTGTTCTGGGAAGGTTTTGTGGTATAGGGAAAGGGGGATTATGTTAACTGGGAAGTTAGGATCTATATGACTATCAGTTAAGAGCTTTTCCTTAATGGCACAGGGGATCTTGAAAACTTTAGGGTTACTTTCCTTAGTCTTATTTCTACTCCCACTAATAACATCCTCCATTTTTCTCTCGGGTTCTCCCATAATAGATTTACCCAAAATGGTTGGATCTCTCTCATGCTCTTCCGATTTCTCTTTCCCTTCATCCGGTTTGCCGGATTCTTGTGCGGTGTATTGCTCGGGTGAGCTGGTAGGTTCTCTTGCCAAAGCATGGTCAACCCTTGAGGTCTCATCTTTAGCTGTCCGACTGAATTTGTTAGTTTGTTGTTGGGTTGGGTTGGATGTTGAAGCAGATATTGTGGTGATGGTGTTTACGAAGTGGATTGGTCCTGGGGGGTTGACAGGTTCTTTTCCGTTAGGAGATAGATGTTTGAATAACTTGCTAGGACTTTTTATTTTCACAGGGGAGGCTAGTGGGCTCATGACGGTAGCAGATTTAACCTCATCAACGTGAATGGGTTTATTAACAACATGCTCTTTGATAGCAGTCAACAGATTACAAATCTTGTTGTTTACATCAGCCTGCTGTTGTTTAAATTTGGTCTCGAGCGTAGCGAGCTGTAATTCTTGAGATAGAATGAATTTTTTTAAAGTATCTTCACAGCTTTGCCTAGGAATGCCTTGTGATGGAAAATGCTCGGACCAAGTAAGTGGTGAGGAGTCATTGAAGGATACGCTTCGCGTTTGGTACCCTCTGAAATCAGGTTTATCCTTCCATGCCTCATAGGCTTCGGCAGAAGTTCGAGGACCCTGACCTACGTGTGACGATGTGAAGCGATTCTTATGAGGGCCATTGCATAGTTTGCATGTAGAAGCGATTCTGCTTACTTGGCTTGGAGGCTTTTGAGCTTCATAAGATTTCATGAGAGACTTGACTCGACCTTCAAGTTCCATGATTCTACGGTCGGGAGTGCTAGAATTGTTCGGAGGCAAAGATATTGCCTTGACCGTTTTGTTCAAATCACGGGGATCATTCCAACTTTTGTTGTCATAGAGAGCAAGATCTTCTATGAGTTCCCATGATTGTTCCGCACTAAGATCACGTAGCTTACCACCGGCCGATTGGTCAATGGCTCGCCTGGTGGAGATGTCGATATGGTCATAAAAAATTTGGACTTGGAGCCAAAGATCTATGCCATGATGAGGGACTTTTTGGAGTAAGTCCTTGAAACGAGTCCATGCTTCATAAAGAGATTCATTTTGACGTTGTTGGAACATCAAGATGTCATTTCTAAGCTTAGTAGTTCTCCCCGGTGGGAAAAATTGAGCAAGGAAACGAGTGGTGAGATCATCCCATGTGGTGATGGATCCCGCAGGTAAACGCTCAAGCCATTGACTAGCTTGATCCCGTAGAGAGAATTGGAATAGGCGTAAACGGGTAGTCTCTCTAGTTTCAACACCTAGGTCTATAGAATCTACGATTTTGAGAAAGTCCTTAAGATGTTGGTTTGGATCTTCGGAATGAAGTCCATGGAATGCACATCCGCTTTGCACCAACCGGATGGTGTCGGATCGCAAGGGGGTCACATTGGCTCCGGTGAGCTCAATGGTGTTTCGGTAGCCTTGGTGGCTAGTTGGGAATACTCTCCTAAGGTTCGGGGCCTAAGGGGTTCTAATGGTGGGTTTTGTTGTGGTGGGATGATAGGTTCAAAGATGTTACCACCTTCCATGATGTCGGATGGTAAAGAGTTACGAACAAAGGCACGAAGAAATAAGATAGACTAAAGAAAATCTAAAAAAAAAAAAAAAAAAAAATTTACTAGAAAGGAATCTAGCAAGTAGACCTAATAAAAAGAAATTCTAACCTAGACAATAACTATTCCCCGGGCTGCGGCGCTAAAAACTTGATGCGTGGGAATCGCAACAGGTTTTACCTCTCGAGGGATCTCGAGAAGCTTACAACCCCCACCAGGCAGTGTACCTGATCGTTGTAGTATAGTATAGTGACAAGTACCGGGGGATTGATCGTTCAGCTTAGGAATAGTGTCGCTAGGATTAGAAAACCTAAATACCAGTTCTAAAGGTGAGGGATGATTATTTTTGTGTTTTTATATATTTTTAGAAAGCAAGTAAAAATCTCGGGTTTTGGAAGAGTGGGCGGAATTAGTTGCTATTCAACTAACCTAATACTAACATGCAATCAAAATAAAATACTGAAAATGAAAATAAACTAATTTATACTAAGGTTGTGAGCAGTAATTGGAGAAAATGTGTTTACTTAGATTTCACTACTCCCTAGATATCTTTTACACGTTAATTACTTGTTATAATTGCATGGATGACGGATCGTATTCCTTAATACCATTCATGGGGTGGCACACATAACTCCCCATTTCTATGAGCTCTTATCTCCTCCTACACCATGCCCAGCACAACTATAGGGATTGTAAACAGTGGCTCATGCATTAAATACAACCAATAAAGACCTAGTGCGCGTTGGTTCATGTTTCTTAAGACGTTCAAGCATGTTACCAATTGGAGATCTGCCAGTTTTCTTAAGCCTAACATATAAATCATTCATCCAAGACAAGAATAAACAAGTAATCAACACATAATCAATATCTAGGTTTCATTAGATCTAAGCAAACACAAAAGAGATCTAGCCTAGCATGATAGAATTAAGACAAGAACATGATATAGACAACCAACACATAGACATATTGATTGAATTAGAAGAACACTTATCTTGATTAATCATGCAAGGTATCAAGGGGTTGGAACCCTTGAAAAACCTGTAAAGTTACACCAAAATCGTACTTAGGGTTTCTCCCAAAACTTCTCCCAAAACTTCTTTTTCTAAATGTGAAAAATTAGAAAACTATATATAGAAAAATGGGTTTGACGGCGTCAAGAGTAATCTTGTGACGCCGTCACCTCACCGCCAAAACTCTCCTCGGACTGCCTAGATCTACTTCTGACGCCGTCAAGACTTGTATACTTCCAGGCCGTCATGACTCTTTTACTCTTGACGCCCTTTCCACGTGACGCCGTCAAATCTGTTCTGGGTAGTCATGGAAATTCATGAAATTTGCTCTTAACGCCGTCAAGGTGTTGCTCTTGACGCCGTCACTTACTGTTCCCAGCATGGAAAATTAAGACTTTGGCGTTTTCTTCACTTTTATGCTCCAAAAACGTCCGAATTGCTTCCTTTTCCAGATTTCTCTCCCAAAGTACCTAAAATCACAAAAGGAACGATTTAGGGCAATATTTGACCAAATAAATTCGGATTCGGGCTTAAATGACCCCCTAAAAACGGATCATTTTTCGCCTCATCATGTATGCAAAAAAAAAAAAAAAAAATCGAAAAATCAAGAAAAAGAAAAGAGAAAAAACATACGGACTACCATCCCGTTTCATTCTATGTTTATTTTATGTTTTTGTTATTTTTCATTTATTTGCTTAAGTCGAGTCTAGTCTTGGCTTAGCAACGCCATATTGTACATGTAATTAACCAAGATTGTTAACTCGCCACCAGTAAATACTGCCTATATCCAACAAAACCGTGTATTTCATATCCCTACACCTAACATTACAACCCTTTAAAAGACCTCTATGATAGTTTATCCTAGGTGCTTACGCCATGTGGTGGAGGTTTGATCCTTTCCCAAGCCTATGGTAATCTATTTTGCTATGACAGGTAGTGAGAGATATCTTCCGTTTCCATATTGTGATGTTACTTTATTACACCCGAGAGATGTAAGTATCTAAACACTATTTGTGAGGTGCTAGTGTATGACCTCCGTGCTTGTCTTTGGTCTTTAGTGGAACGATTATTTGTTGTAATTACTTTTATATTAGTGTTAAATGACCCCTAACTTGTATTTTGAGTAGAATAAAAGCGCATTTGCTTAAGGACAAGCAAATCTCAAGTGTAAGGGTATATAATGAGGCGAAAAATGAACCACTTTTAGGGGGTCATTTAAGCCCGGAATTGAATTTATTTTAGCAAATATCACCCTAAATCGTTCCTTTTGTGATTTTAGGTACTTTGGGAGTGAAATCTGGAAAAGGAAGCAATTTGGACGTTTTTGGAGCATAAAAGTGAAGAAAACGCCAAAGACTTAATTTTCCAAGCTGGGAACAGTGGGTGACGGCGTCAACAGTAACAATTTGACGGCATCAAGAGTAAATTTCATGACAGCCCAGTACAGAAATGAAGGCGTCACAAGGTAGAGCCTCAAGAGTTAAATACGTGACGGCCTGGAAAAGTATATAACGTGACGGCGTCAGATGTAGATCAAGGCAGTCCGAGGGTTCTTTTGGCGGCGAGATGACGGCGTCACAAGATTGTTCTTGATGTAACACCCCCAAAATCATCACGTCAGCGGAAGACTTAAAATGTCAGCGGAAGAGTTAAATGTCAGCGAAAGACTTTTTGGTGTTACTACGAGGATCTTTTTCACAATCATAGAAAACGACACAAAAGTGACGCTTTAAAGTTTAATTCATTCAAAATACCAAATACTCGAAACATCAAGATGTTTCATAGTTTAAACAACAAATTTATTTGAAATGTGTCAAAACGTTTATTTAAGCCCATGCCGGGTTACAAGCCCACTCCGTGCCTTAAAGTTCCTTCTTGTTTAATTACCTGAGATAAACACATGCTAAAAGTGTCAACACAAAGGTTGGTGAGTTCATAGAGTTTATAGTTTCGAATATCGATTTCCAAAATCAAAGAGTTTACAAGTTCACAGTGTTTATAATAAGAGTTGATTATCCAATTAAAGTGTGAGAAAATCCATAGTGTTCATAGTTTAAATCGTTGATTTATCAAAATCAGAAAATGAGTGATTTCCTTATTAATTCAAAAATAGTCCGTTTGTTGGCCCTTCGCCGGGTCAACACCAAAATAGTAGTTTGTTTGACCTAACCGGGTCAACACCAAAATAGTTTGTTCGTTTGCCAATTATTAATAGTTTTCCTGCTATATAGTGAGCACAATCTCATAGTTTAATAAAACAGTGGGCTACAACATTGTACACCCCAAACATCAGTCGTTGTAATACTGTATCATGACTACAGTACTACCGTTCTATTGCTCTAAGCTCATGACACTCAACGATTAACAAGCATCAAAATTATCCATAATAATGATGTAAAACAGTGGCCCTCAGGATAGGTATTTACCAGTAACCTATGAAATCAAATAGCGTGCATTTGGTGGCTTTCCTCTAGCGACCAAATGGGGATTGTCAATCCCTAATAGATCTATTCACAACTACTTACGCTCACCCTTTGGGTGATTAAGGTGCATGAACGAGGGACTTTTGGTAATCGGTACTTAGGCAATAGAGATCAAATATAGCATACCATTGAAAAATCACTTGTAATCATGTCTATAGCAGGTATTTCCTTATGAGATATAATAATGTGTAAACCAGTAAAGTTTATATGAAATACAGTCATGTATTTAATTAATGAATACTTGTAAAAGTAAAAACAGTAGTTAAGCATGCATCTCCCCCAAAAACGTTTATAAATCATTGTAAAACAAGTAAGAGTAGGGGCTATGACTCACCTTAGTAGTACAGTAGTAGTGGTAGTAACATAATCTCAACGATGCAAGGCAACGGCTTCACACACAACCTAAAAGATATGGTATGTTTTAGTTGATAGTCTAAATCTAGTTTTATCGCGAATATTAGTCATTCAATTGTGATTAAAACTCGTGTTCGTTTAAATGCTTGAAGTTCAAGAACAAAGTTATATATACATATAACTTGTGAGTGTAATGATCGATGATCGATGTGTGATGGAAAATTATCAAGAATAAGTCGAAGTATGTAGACGATGTTTTATGATGTCAGTTTAAAAGAAAATGAATAAACATATCATTATATATATATCGTTAAAAAAATTAATTATAGTTACGCGAATATTTATATCGTATAAGTTAAATTTATAAGAGTTTTATACTAAACATGTGTATTTATATATAAAATATTAATATTATTTTTATAAAATAATATTACAGAAAATCCCTTCAAGTTTTACAAATGTTACCTTTTTAACCTTAACGATATAAATTTTACAACGTTAGTCCAAAGTTACATGTTATTACATTTTAGGTCCAAAGAATTAATATTTACATTTCTTAATACTAAGTTTCATTTTAATAGTTTTTAACCTTAGAAAAACAGTTTTGACAGTTTCTACCCAAAGTTTACAATTTTGACGGTTTTAGTCCTCGGTTATGAAATTTTTGCAAATTTAGTCCAAAAATCACCAAACTTGAAATTTAACATTTTAACTTTTTCTATAAGTTCAGAATAGCTTAATTACTTTATAAAAACTGCTTATTAGCTTAAAAAGTCCTTTTTACAATAAATAGGCCTTAACGAGACACTTTTAAAGGCCCCTTAACATTTTGAGATTCATTGGGCTTACGGAAGGTTTGGGCCTGGCTTGGGCTTATTTTTATGTCACAAAAATGTTGTAGTTGAGCTGTTGAGACCAGCTTATCAAATAAGCTCAAAATAAGCTTAACGGGCTAACTAGCCCAATCGTTAGTTTTATAATAGTTATAGAAATAGATTTTGTTCGATCAAAATAGTCCTTGAAATTAGCTTATACGAGTTTATAAAATCGAACAAAAAGTGTTACTCGATTGTTAGCTATGTTGTCAATGGGGTCGAGCTAAGAAAAGGATATGTCATGTGTCGAAATATTTATATACGAGGCCAAAGTAAACGGCCAAAGTCATATCCAAACAGTTACAAGTTCCAAAAATATTCTTAGTGTTTTTAATAAAGTCGAATAGGTCAAGGTGACTTATAAACGTGTCGTTTTTATTATGTATACATTATATTTTAGTTTCAAAACTTTACCATTCTCGTTTGCTAGTATATTGAATGTTCTAAATGTCGAATAAAATACATGTGTCACGTTATTATTTTACGAGATAAATGGACAAAGTAAACTTGCAAAAACTGAAATAATGAAATGAAAAGTGGAAAAAGGGTTCGAGTATACTCACCTCACCCCTAGGGGTGGCGTAAACTTAATATATGGTTCGAGTTGGTACAAAAGATGAATGTAGAATGGTTCACGACTCAACAAAGGTTCAAATTGAACAAAAATGGTTCCTTGATTTTGTTTCTATCCTCCGTACACTAGGCAAGAAGTTTGTCCCAAGTCGACACTATAACTTCACGAAATTAGAATATGGTACGTTTTTGTGTGTGTGTTTTCAACTGAGCTTGTAAGAGTGAGTCTTATAGTGAGTTTATTGAGTGTAAATACAGCCATGTTCACATGAGATGAAATGTTTGCTCGAATGGTTTGCATGTTGCCTCCACGATTGCCCAATTGACATATTACAAACTTGTAAGGACAAGGAGAGGTGTGGGGTGACTTCTGACAGCCTCTGACAGATGACAATATGTTTAGGATTCGTTTTGTGGTGATTGGGGAGCATGGTAGGTGCTAAGAAGGCTTGTGACACGATTTGTGAAATTTCCAAAGGGTGAGTTTTGTGTTTCACTTGGGTTGTTTCTAGGGTAGTAAACAAGCGAGGGAGGTCACGAAAGTGGTCATTCTCGATTCTATGTTAGGTTGTCAATCGAGACATGTAAAAATATCGGGGTGTTGTTAGTCGAATTTGCAAGAAAATAGGGGTGGTTTGGAGCCTAGTCGCGACTGGGAAAAAGAAAGAAAACAAGAAATAAACTAAGGGTCGTTTGGGTTGGACTCGTGGCTGGGCTGGATTGGAATGTTTTGGCCCAAAATGAAAACAAAGAGGAAAATAATTAAGGGTCCGTTTGGTTGTAATTGGGTTTTAAGTGAAAGGTTTGATGTGTTTCGTTTATAGTTTGGGAAAAGTGAGAGTGATTTTGTACGTATAATATGGAGAGGAAAGTTCACATATTTAGTATCATGTGACTTGCTTCATTCTTTTCTTCTCGATGGATAGTAGCAAGAAAAAGAATGAATATGTTGGTTTGAATGTGTTAGTGAATGACTTGCATGTATCCTTTATATATGAGTTTTGGTGCATGACAAGTGGTGAGAATGGCAGGGAAAAGGCAAGACTTGGAGTGTGAAAGAGAGCTTGTCATAAGGTGTGTAAGTAAACTTGTAACATGGTTTCCTTAGGCTTTATTTGGGGTAGTAACGAGTGAGGGAGGTACGAAGTTTATCATTCTTGAATTTATGCCAGGGAATATTATAACGTGTGTGTCATATAATGTGTAAGGAAGTAACATGGGTTACTTAGATTACATTTGAGGGAGGTGGTGTATGAGTTATAGGTTACATTTGAGGGAGGTTTACTTGGGTCAGGTTTGTATTCCACAGATAACAGCCACGAATTACATTTTTGGTTCAAAATCTCACGAGTCTAGACGTAAAACATTATTTCGGACAACTTTCGTGCTTTACACTTTTCCTTGTTCGGACCAGAAGGGCCTTAAATTTAGGATTTAAATTCGTTACAGAAAGTTGGTGGTTTATTAGAATTTATACGAAGTGTTATTACTATTTCTGTTAATTTGAGATTGTGTAAGGTGCCTTAACTTGATCAATATTCTAGTATAGCAATTATATTTAAAAGTTGATAACAATTGTCTTTCATGGTTCTTAGAAGCATGGAAACTAGAGTTGTTAAATAAAAGGGATATGTCGTGTGTAAAAGTTAAAATAAACTGAGCTAAAGCAAACAAGTATTTGTGACTTGTAAATATAATAGTTAGAGGTGTGCTTGTTCAAAGTATCGTGTCAAGGTCCAAAATATTAGTGAGCAATCTCGGGAATTTTCGTAGGCTTCTGAAATATATAAATATTGTACGGTAAATATACGAAACGTATATTTATAAAATATATACGTTTTAAATATATTATATTATTCGCGATATTAATAAACTATCAAGGTTATGTGTAAGCATCGTTCCTAGGCAAATGGTCAATCATAATTGTCGTAGTGATTCACATAATAAGTCATGCATAAAAAAAATTGTTCCTCGTAAAAATGTTATTTAATTCACGTAATATCCTTTTATTCAATTATTGATATTTACTAATCGTATGGGAAAATTACGGGAAGTTACACTTGACGCCGTCAGCCTCAATTTTCTATATATAGTTTTCTAATTTTCATTCATTAAGAGGAAGAAGTTTGGAGAAACCCTAAGGCCGAACCATATACGAATTTTACAGGTTTTTCAAGGGTTTTCAGCCCTTGAACCCTTACATGTGCTATTGAGATAAATGTTCTTTTAATTCAATCAATATGTCTATGTGTTGGTTGTCTATATCTTGTGCTTGTCTTGATTCCACCATGCTAGGCTAGATTTATCTTGTGTTTGCTTAGATCTAATGAAACCTAGATGTTGATTATGTGTTGATTACTTGTTTATGGTTGTATTGGATGAATGATTTCAATGTTAGGCTTAAGAAAACTGGCAGATCTCCAAATGGTAACATGCTTGAACGTCTTAGGAAACATGAACCAATGTGTACTAGGTTTTATTGGTTGTATTTAATGCATGAGTAAATTCTAATGATCCCATGTTAGGAGCTTCTTAGCCGGCTCGACATAGGAGTGAAGTAGGCACTCATAGGATTGGGGAGTTAAGTACGCCACCCCATGAATGGTATTAAGGAATACAATCCGTCATCCACGCAACTATAACAAGTAATTAACGTGTAAAAGATATCTAGGGAGTAGTGTAATCTAAGTAAACACAATTTCTTCACTTATTGCTCACAACCTTAGTTTAATTTAGTTTTATTTTCATTTCTAGTATTTTATTTTGATTGCATCTTAGTATTGGGTTAGTTGACTAGCAACTAATTCCGCCCAAATCCTTCAAAACCCGAGATTTTTACTTGCTTTCTAAAAAAAAAAATTCAAAAATAATCATCCTTCATCTCTAGCATTAGTAATTAGGGTTTCTAATCCTAGCGACACTATTCCTAGCTGAACGATCAATCCCCCGGTACTTGTCACTATACTATACTACAACGATCAGGTACACTGCCTGGTGGGGGTTGTAAGCTTCTCGAGATCCCTCGAGAGGTAAAGCCTGGTGCAATTCCCACGCATCAAGTTGTGTTTTCATTGGTAGGTTGTGGTGGTTGAACTATTGGTGGAGGAGACAAGTGGGTGTTTATGTAGTCATTTATGGATGAAGTGGATGGTATGGAAGAAGTAGAGGTTCAATTTGTTGATGGTGTTTTGGAAGGTGCATTTGGTGCACTAGGAGATGAGCATAGAGGTGGTGGTGATGGGGTGGTGTTCTCTTCATTTGTGAGATCAATGAATAGTTGTTTTGGTGGAATAATGACTGATGAGTGCGCAAACACTCATCCTTTTTATCGTATTTAAACTGCCAAAACATACAAAAACAATCGAAAAGTAATCAAAATACTTAAAATATCCCATGGATTGTGTTTTATGTGTTTTAAATGCAAAACGAGCAAAAACAAATGAAAAACGATCAAAGTTTGCAATATTGGCAGTTTCAGTCCCCCAAGTTTCAAAATTTGTCAGAAATAGTCCCTATGCATTTATTTTGAAATAAAAGTCAACCCAAGTCCCTAAAAAATCAAAAGTTATCAAAAACGGACTTTGGGTGATAAATTTAGAAAAGTTAGATGTTTGGTCCCTGGAGTTTGGAAATTTGCAAGTTTAGTCCCTGGGAATTTTTGAAAATTAAAAAATTGCAAAAATTGGTTTGTGGAATACTGATCTTGGCAACAATAGTCCTTGGTGATACTTTTGGAAACTTACACTTTCAATCCCTTGGTTTTGTCAAATTGCAAAAATGGTCCCTATGTTTATAAACTACACCAACCGGACCCCTTTTGTTATTATAACCCAACACCAAACCATGCCCATTCACTCCCTATCCAGCCCACTCCACCTTATATCCCCAACCCATCAACACCCAGCCCACCACTCAAATAATAAAAACAAACACCCCCGTTATTACCCCCCTTTTCCCAGTCAAACCAAGTCAACAAAACAGCTTCTCCCTCCAACTTGCAAACCTGCTCCCCCTCTCCTCCACCTCAGCTTCCATACCCTCTCCATTGACTAACAACACTCCAAAGGGCTTTAATTACCCATTTTTGCCCACACTCCACCTCAATCTGACAATGAGAAAAAAAAGGCGCCAAAGAAGATTTTAAAGGGTCAAGATAGTGTGGTGATCATCCAATGGCTCAGGATGCATTTGGGATTCACTCATTAGGGTTGCAAAACCCTAATGGTCCCTTATAAAAAGAAAGAGAAGCAGCAGTGGTAAAAGAGTAGTTTTTAGTTGAAGAAAAAAAATTGTAATTTCATTTTTTATTATAAAGTTGTAATATTAGTTTAACATTGTATCTCTGAGTTTCCAGTGTATTGTTTTGACTTATTTTAAGTATTAATATCAATCATTTTGCTTAATCTCAGTTTTATCATTTTTTATAAAAATCTTTAGTATGGATTAATGTTAGTTTAAGGTGTTGTTATGGACTAGATTAGGTAACATAAGCTCCCATGAAGCTTGATAAAGGCTTCTAGTAACCTAAAATGCAGTTTAACTAAAAAATACTCAAAAGAACAAAGTGGTCAACAAAAGTCAAACTGAGGAGATTTTGGTTTGGAATCTGATTCAGAGGTTATCTGGGAAAGGAAGCAGCTTTGGAATATTGGTTTAGATCCTCAGGGGAGGAATTAGGTTGGATACTTGGTTTCTAGTTCATCAGCTTTGACCATTGGGCAAAATTGTGAGTTCTAAATTCTAGTTTGTCCCTTCTACTTTATAAAGTGCTTATTGATCTTTTTATTGTTTCTTTTATGCTTACTTAATGTTGTTGAGCTGTAATGTGACTTAAAATTGTATTGTTATTTGTAAGAATCAAGGATTGTAAAGAATTGCAAATTGCAGTCCATATTAGCATAGGGTGAAATTCTGAGTTTTAATTGTAATTGTTGGTATTTGTGTGCTCATATAAGTTTATTACAACATATTAGGTCCCTAGGAATCAGTTTCATGGATTGAATGGATCTTATGTTTTAAAATTTTCACAAGTCAGTTAGATTAGGGGTGTTTGGATCATTAGTGTTCACTGAGTCTCAGACTCATTTAGTTGTTGTTTGTTGTTGATTTCAGTCAAGATAGGTTCTGTTTTGACATTCAAGTGATCAAAACCAAAGGTCTTTTGACCAAAAGTCAAAAATCACCCCAATTCACCCTCATCAGTTGTCTGTGGGATTTTGGAACATCAAATCTCACCCATCTTGTTTAAAACTTGTTCTTCTAGCCATCTTTAGTTGGAATATAGCTTAATACATCAGTTTAAACCAATAATCATCAACCAAAACTTACCAAAGTCAACTTTGCTTGTTTTCTCAAAAAGTCAAAAATTGAAATCTCAGATTTTCACCAAAATGGCATGAATTAAATTGATTTTTGTGTTTGGACTTAAGGTTTGAAATTGCTTGGGTAAGTAGACTATCAGCTGAACTTTTGAATTTCATGTTTGGTACATTTTTGTGATTTTTTCTTTGTGACCAAAACACCCTTGGAACACAGCTGCAGGGCAAGTTTGTGCCCTGCTTCAGCAGACCTAACTCACCCACCCAACTTTGGTGGTCATTTGTGGTTACCCCAGTGGGTCCCACACCCCATAGTTAGCTTTAACCAACCCCCCTCCTACCAGGTTTTGATAATTGACCATTGGTTTGACCATTTGACCACTGGACCCCACCTAAATTTGATCCCAAACTCTGTTCCATTCTGTCTCAGAAATGCAATAAGCAAACTACTTATTTGTGTTTTGTAGCTTATTGAAGCTGCTTATTTGTGCTAATCTAGCTTAATATTGTTCATGTAACTCAGAGAAACCAGTTTTAACCATTGTGGACCCCACCTTCTTCCATTTGAGCTTAAATTTCCCCACAGTTAACAAAAGTCAACTGAGTGGATCAATAAGCTCTCAAGTGCTTATTATTGGGTTATACCAAAAGTGTTTTCATAAAAAGTGCTTGTTTTTAGTGTATAATTAGTTTGGAAAAAAAAAAAACCAAAGAAAACCAACTTTAATTTTTAGTGATAGCTTCTATTTAATTGAAATTATCATTTTAATTTTCTTTTTAGCTTATTTATAAGCAATATATCATTTTCATATTTTTATTAATTCTCTTTTAGGTTAAAGTAATTCTAGAAATTTTTCCAGATTTTTCTTTTGTCTTTTAGTGGTTTTTATAATTAATTTTAGTTTAATTAATTATTAATTAATATTAAGTAATTAAATAGCATAATTATATTTTATAAAGTACAACCTAGTTTTTATAATTTTTCTAGCTTTTATTTAATTTAAAACATTTTTATAAATTTTTCTAGAATTTATATTGTTCATTTTCTATTTTTAAAATATAAATAAGTTTAATTGGTAATTAATTAATAATTATATTAATAATTAGTAAATTAGTTTAAAAATATATAAAATCAACTTTTTATAATTTTTTAGGATTCCTATGATGGTTAATTAGATTTATAAAATTTTTCTTAATTTTCTAAGCCTTTTTAGTATTTTTAGTAATTCTAATTAGTTTAATTAGTTAATAAATAGATAATTAGTAATTAATTAATAATAAATAATTAAATAGTGTGAAAATAGTTTTTATTTTCCTTAAAATTTTCTTTAATTGTTAGGATTGTAAAAATAATAATTTTACACTTGTAACCTTTTCTGTCCATCAGTTGTACTTTTTGTTTCGTTCGTCTGTGTACGTTTTTAATTAAAACGTACGTTTTTAGGTTTTAGCTCAAATCTTCTTAATCTCAATACCAGTAATCAATCACATAGCTTTCCTAAGCTATTTAGTTTCATAATTCTCAAATAATTCTTATCATAACCCTTTTCCGTGAATAATCACCCGATCACAAGTACGCTAAAGCACAATCCACACCTCGTCGGGACATAATGACCTGGTGATACCCTTTATTACCCGGAAGCATTGGTCTAGGCTCTTTGACTTTGTTGACCATTATTTGGTCAATATAAGTTGACGGTTTAGCATCAATCAATTTTTGGCGCCGCTGCCGGGGAGGTGTGCGCGTTTCTATAGCGTCAATTGAGATTAGTGTTATTTCACCTCATTCACTGTATAAATATCACCACTTTTGTAAATTTTAAATCAAAATACAAAAAAGTCATTAACACTTTTCCTAAAGTGTTAAAACACCAAAAAAATTAAAAACAATAAAACAGATCGTTGTCCAAAATATTTTTTAAGCCCATACACAAAAACATAAAAACATCCGTCTTTTCTTGTGAATAATAATAATACATAAAAACCAACCGTCGCAAAACACCTACCAATTGGGGTTGTGAACATAATAAGTTCCCAAACCAAAGATATAAAACTTGCCTTTGTATCCCTGTGAGTGGTGTACCTTTCTTAAAGAAGCCACTTGCTTGCGATTATTGGTTTAAGTTCACTGTTGATTTGCCTCGATTTTGTTTTTATTGGTTTTTATCTCTAGTGCACGCGCACTCGTTCTTCAAGGTCCACGAGCCCATTACGTGAGCTTGTTCGGAAACCTAGAAGACCTCGTCGACGTTCAGCACCAACAGTCGGATCTGAGATCCGCACTGTTGCCACACCCACTGTCACCATGGCGGAAGACCGCCCCATGTGTGAGCTTCTCCAAGCACCCATCGAGGGTTACGGAGATGCCATTGTTGTTCCAGCCATCGTGGCTGATAATTTTGAGCTCAAAACCGGGTTACTCAATCTTGTAACCTCAAGTCAATTCTACGGTTTTGAGAGGGACGATCCTCATGCTCACATTCGATGGTTCAATAAAATCACTTCGACCATCAAGTACAAGAATGTCCCTTGTGAAGCAATAAAACTTCTTCTCTTCTCATTCTCCTTGGAGGGACAAGCCCGGATTTGGCTTGAAAAACAACCTCCAAGATCTATTGAGACATGGGAAGATCTTGTCAAAAAATTTGTGAATGAATTCTTCCCACCTTCCAAGACCACGAGTCTTAAGAACGAAATCACCAAGTTCACTAAAAAATATGATGAATCTTTTGGTGAAGCATGGGATCGTTTCAAAGAATTACTTCGCAAGTGTCCACATCATGGTTTCTCTGAGTTGATGCAACTCGATACTTTTTACAATGGCGTGAGCCAAGCTGATCAGGATTCTCTCAATGCCTCCGCGGGAGGTAATTTCTTGAGTAGAACCACGAAAGAAGCTTTGCAAATCATAGAAAACAAGTCCAAGGTTCGCTCTATATGAAGCAAAGCGATTGTTTCTCAAATCAATGCGGGTCCTTCTACTTCATCTTCTGTGAGTCAATCTAGCACGGATGCTAAGATTGACAAGCTCACTGAAGCGATCCAAGCTTTGGTTCTCGCCCAAACAAAGAAAGTTTCATTTCCACAACATCCTCCCCCTGCTGAGGTTAAAAAAGTGGAAGTCTGTGTGACTTGTGGTGGGCCGCATGCCTACTACAATTGCACAGCTACTGATGGTACTCCATATGAAACTCATGCTGTAGCCGGGTCCCAAAATCAAGGAGGAAATCAATATCGCCCTCCTATAGACCCTAGCTATCGTCCTCAACATCATTATCCCGGACCTCCTGGTTTTAATCAAAACCAAAATGTCCAAAACCGTGGCCAAAATCAAAATAGAGCGAACCAAGGTTATCAAAACCAAGGTAACTTCAATCAGGGTCACGGTTTTCACAATCAAAACCAAGGGTTCCAAAATCAAG
This sequence comes from Artemisia argyi, assembly GCA_030686995.1. Lineage (NCBI taxonomy): Eukaryota > Viridiplantae > Streptophyta > Magnoliopsida > Asterales > Asteraceae > Artemisia > Artemisia argyi. Next base: position 276,654,690 of record CM060708.1, read on the forward strand.
GTTTCCAACAGCAAAATCAAGGAAACTTTAATCGGAACCAAGGTCAGGAAAATTTCAATCCGGGATATTTTCATGGAAACAACAACCCTAATCAGGGTAATTTTCAAAATCAGGGTCCCAATCCGAATAATCGAGCTCCAAATATTCCTAATCCGAATCCAGCCATTGTTCCAACCGGGCCTTCATCTGACGAGTTGTTGAAACAATACATGAAGTCCCAAGAAGAGTTGAACAAGTTGCTGGTCAGCCAGATTTCTGACATCAAGAAATCTTTAAATGATCGACCCTCGGGCTCAGGTACTACTTTACCGAGCAACATGATCGCTAACCCGAGGGGCGATGCTAAGGCGATCACAACACGAAGTGGTTCTTCATATGATGAACCCGCGATTCCTACTACCTCTTCTTCCTCTCCTCCAAAGGTAGTGGATCGTGAACCTGAGGTGACAAAGGACAAGGTGCAAACTCCTAGCCCACGAAGTACAGCACACGTCCAACCTCAGGTTATTCCTGAAACCAGATGTAAGCCTGGAGTTGTCTTTGACCCACCAGAAACTCCAGTGGACAACCCTAAATCCAAAACTTCTATTCCCTATCCATCACGTCTCAGTGAACAAAAGCTCCGCGAAAAAGCTAATCACCAAATGGATTAATTTTTCCAAATCTTCCAAGATTTGCATTTTGATTTCAACTTCGCGGATGCTATTCTCTTGATGCCCAAGTTTGCATCGACAATCAAAAATCTGTTGAGTAGTAAAGAGAAACTCTTTGAGATGGCAAAAACTCCTCTGAATAAGAACTGCTCTGCAGTTCATTTGAAAAAGCTTCCTGAAAAGCTTGGAGATCCTGGGAAATTTCTAATTCCTTGTACTTTCCCGGGTATGGTTGATTGCTTCGCCTTGGCCGATCTAGGTGCTAACATTAACCTAATGCCATATTCTGTGTGGAAGAAACTCTCTCTTCCCGAACTTACCCCCACGTGCATGACTTTAGAGCTTGCCGATCGTTCGATTTCTCGTCCTATTGGCATTGCCGAGGACGTATTCGTTAAAGTGGGGAAGTTCCATTTTCCGGCAGATTTTGTGATTGTTGACTTTGATGCCGATTCTAGGGTCCCTCTCATTCTTGGAAGGGGATTCCTTAGAACCGGGCGAGCTCTTATCGATGTATTTGAGCATGAGATCACATTACATGTTGGAACGGAAGCCATAACCTTCAACCTAAATCAAACTTCGAGATACTCCTCCAATTATGACTGTGAATCGGTGAACAAAATAGATGTCATCGATGTTGCTGCTGAGGAGTATGCTCAAGAGATTTTAGGTTTCATTGATGATTCTTCGAGTGAAAACCTCACTCAGTCTTCTCACCCCATCATTGCCAATTCTTCTCCTTCCCTCACTCCGTTTGAGGGAAATGACTTCATCTTAGAAGAAATGGAGGCGTTTCGTAAAAGTGACTCGATTACCGATGGAATTGATAATCAAGAGATTGACCTCAAGACGGATATTCTCACAGTTGAAAAATTATTAAACGAAGATCCCTCTCCTCTTCCTGTTCTACCACAAACACTTCATAAAGAGGAGGTCAAAAATGTTGAGAAAACTGATGACTTTCCCTAGGTTGAACTTAAGGACTTGCCGCCTCATCTTGAATATGCTTTTCTGGAGGGTGATGATAAATTACCCGTCATAATTGCTAAAGACTTAAGTGATGAGGAAAAGGCTGCTCTCATAAAGGTTTTGAAGTCTCATAAACAAGCAATTGCTTGGCGACTCTCCGACATCAAGGGCATTGACCCTGAATTTTGTACTAACAAGATTTTAATGGAGGACGACTTCAAACCTGCAGTCCAACAACAAAGAAGGGTGAATCCAAAAATTCATGAGGTTATCAAACAAGAGGTTTTAAAACTTCTTGATGCCAGATTGATTTACCCTATCTCGGACAGTCCTTGGGTCAGCCCAATTCATTGTGTTCCAAAAAAGGGTGGCATTACTGTTGTCACAAATGAGGAGAATGAGTTAATTCCAACTCGTTTGGTTACGGGATGGCGTGTCTGCATTGATTATCGAAAGTTAAATGACGCTACCCGTAAGGATCATTTTCCTCTGCCCTTTATGGATCAGATGCTCGAGAGATTAGCGGGGAATGAGTACTATTGCTTCCTTGATGGTTTCTCGGGTTACTTTCAGATTCCCAATGATCCGCAAGGTCAGGAGAAGACCACGTTCACGTGCCCCTATGGAACTTTTGCGTATAAACGTATGCCATTCGGCTTATGTAATGCTCCGGGCACGTTTCAAAGATGTATGATGTCCATATTTTCCGACATGATCGAGAAAACTATGGAGGTCTTCATGGACGATTTTTCGGTCATTGAGGATTCGTTTCAATCATGCCTCTCCCATTTAGACGACATGCTAAAACGTTGTGAAGACACAAAGTTATGTCTAAATTGGGAGAAGAGTCACTTTATGGTCAAAGAGGGCATTGTCCTCGGCCATAAAATTTCAAAGAACGGGATTGAGGTTGACAAAGCCAAAGTGGATGTCATTGCAAAATTACCTCATCCCACAACCGTGAAAGGTGTTAGAAGCTTTTTGGGTCACGCCGGTTTCTATCGTAGGTTTATTCAAGATTTTTCTAAAATCGCCCGGCCTATGACCCATCTTCTCGAAAAGGATGTTCCTTTTATCTTCTCCCCTGAGTGTATCGAAGCTTTTGAAACATTGAAGAAAAAGCTTACCGAGGCACTAATTCTTGTTGCCCCCGATTGGGACTTGCCCTTCGAGCTCATGTGTGATGCTAGTGATTATGCGATAGGGGTAGTCTTGGGGCAACGAAAAACAAAACATTTTCAGCCTATACACTATGCCAGCAAAACTATGACCAAGGCTAAAAGCCATTACACCACCACCGAAAAAGAATTATTAGCTGTGGTGTATGCTTTTGAAAAATTCCGGCCATACTTGATACTGACCAAAAGCATAGTGTATACGGATCACTCGGCTTTGAAGTACCTTTTTTGCAAAACAAGATGCAAAGCCGAGACTTCTTCGTTGGGTTCTCCTCCTACAGGAATTTGATATCATTATTCGTGATAAAAAAGGAGCTGAGAACCTAGCTGCTGATCATCTCTCCCGATTGGAAAAGCCCCATCAAGATGTCTTTGAGAGGAAAGAAATTAATGAAACATTCCCTCTCGAGACAGTCAATGCGGTTACCTTTCGTGGAAATTCTATTACCCCGTGGTTTGCCGACTTTGCAAACTACCTTGCGGGTAACTTTGTGGTGAAAGGGATGTCGTCCCAACAGAAAAATAAATTCTTCAAAGATGTAAAACATTACTTCTGGGACGACCCCTACTTGTTCAAAATATGTGTGGATCAAGTCATCCGGCGGTGTGTTTATGGCCAAGAAGCCTCTGAAATTCTTAAGGCTTGCTATGCTGGTCCCGCGGGGGGCCACCACAATCCAAATTACACCGCCAAAAAGGTGTTTGACTCCGGTTTCTTTTGGCCCACGATTTACAAGGATGCCCAGGAATTAGTCAAATCCTGTGACGCTTGTCAATGTCACGGGAATATTTCACAAAAGAATGAAATGCCTCAAAATGCAATTCAAGTTTGTGAAATCTCTGACGTTTGGGGCATCGATTTTATGGGGCCATTTCCTTCTTCTCATGGCAATAAGTATATACTCGTGGCTGTTGACTATCTATCAAAATGGGTTGAAGCGAAAGCTTTACCCACTAATGATGCCCGAGTTGTTGTAAAATTCTTGAAAGCTCTTTTCGCTCGATTTGGAACTCCACGCGCTATTATCAGTGATCGTGGTACGCACTTCTGTAATGAGAAATTTGATAAAGTCTTGCAAAAGTACGGTGTAACTCACCGTCTTTCTACTGTGTACCACCCGCAAACAAGTGGACAAGTAGAAGTTTCCAATCGAGGAATTAAGAGAATTTTGGAAAGAACTGTAGGTGAAAATCGTGCATCTTGGTCGGATAAATTAGATGATGCACTTTGGGCTTTCCGTACGGCTTACAAAACACCCATTGGGTGTACGCCTTACAAACTTGTGTACGGGAAAGCGTTCCATCTTCCGATCGAGCTTGAGCATAAAGCCTATTGGGCTCTCAAGCATGCCAATTTCGACCTCAAAACTGCGGGTGATCATAGGAAAGTTCAACTAAATGAATTAAACGAACTTCGTGATCAAGCTTACGAGAACTCTTTGATCTACAAAGAAAAGACAAAGAAGATTCATGACTCAAAAATCAAAAACCGCGTTTTTAACGTTGGTGATCGAGTCCTTCTTTTCAACTCTAAACTCAAGATCTTCTCTGGAAAGCTTAAAACCCGATGGACTGGTCCATTCACTATCGCAAAAGTTTGTCCTTATGGCACCGTCAAATTATCTCAAAATGACGGTCCAAATTTCAAAGTGAATGGACGTCGTTTAAAGCACTACTTTGGAGAGGACATACCATCCATGGTTGTCCCGGATCTCCAAACTTTCCCCAAGGACAATTGAATTCGGGGATCGAGTCAAGCTAGCGACTCGATGAACAAAAACAATAGCACAATACGGGTTTTCACCCGTATCTCTGATTTCCTTCTACTTTCTACCACCCTAGTGTGGGGGAATGGCCAACCCCCCGCTATTTGAAAATGTATATATGTATATAAGTTCCAAAAAAAAAAAATGTGTATATATAGAAATAAAGTGAAATATGGTGTTTCCACAGTTAGATTCGAATCTTGGCTTTTTACATTCAAAGAGTCGGCATAATAGCCGGGACTTTGAATATTGAGGACAATATTCATTTCTAAGTGTGGGGTGGAAATTCTAGCGAATTTTGTCGCAAAATACCTTCAAATACCCCCGTTTTTGGCCAAAATTTTCAAAATTTTTTCACTTTATTTCAAAATTTTTGTGGTAATCAGTCTGCCGTGTCTAAACGACAAAAGGGATTGGCTAATCAAGGAGCAAACGGCTCTTGGTAAAGATAACTCAAATCCATTTACGGCTTGCAATTTGCCAAAAATTGTATGGTTCCTCAACTCCCCATATCCTCAAAAGCAAATGAGTTGGCTAGCCCGCAAGATTATGGCTTGTGGTAAAGGCCGTGGAAAAACCATAATTGGTAATCAGCTCACCAAGATGTTGACTATTCCATCAAGAGCTGGCTAGTCCAGGAGCAAACGGCTCCTGGTAAAGACAAATCAAATCCGTTGACAGCTGGTGGTTTGCTCAAAATCACACGGCAATCAGGTGTGCCACAGTTCTTACACCTGGCTACTCCAGAAGTGATGGCTTTTGGTAAAGAGTTTAAAATCCATCAAGTTTTCCAAAAATATTGCTAGGGACTAGCAATAGTTTAGTGTGGGGGATTGATGAGTGCGCAAACACTCATCATTTTTATCGTATTTAAATTGCCAAAACATACAAAAACAATCGAAAAGTAATCAAAATACTTAAAATATCCCAGGGATTGTGTTTTATGTGTTTTAAATGCAAAACGAGCAAAAACAAATGAAAAATGATCAAAGTTTGCAATATTGGCAGTTTCAGTCCCCCAAGTTTCAAAATTTGTCAGAAATAGTCCCTATGCATTTATTTTGAAATAAAAGTCAACCCAAGTCCCTAAAAAATCAAAATTTATCAAAAACGGACTTTGGGTGATAAATTTGGAAAAGTTACATGTTTGGTCCCTGGAGTTTGGAAATTTCCAAGTTTTGTCCCTAGGAATTTTGGAAAATTAAAAAATTGCAAAAATTGGTTTATGGAATACTGATCTTGGCAACAATAGTCCTTGGTGATACTTTTGGAAACTTACACTTTCAATCCGTTGGTTTTGTCAAATTGCAAAAAAGGTCCCTATGTTTATAAACTACACCAACCGGACCCCTTTTGTTATTATCACCCAACACCAAACCAAGCCTATTCACTCCCTATCCAGCCCACTCCACCTTATATCCCCAGCCCATCAACACCCAGCCCACCACACAAATAATAAAAACAAACACCCCCGTTATTACCCCCCCTTTTCCCAGTCAAACCAAGTCAACAAAATAGCTCCCCCCTCCAACTTGCAAACCTGCTCCCCCTCTCCTCCACCTCAGCTTCCATACCCTCTCCATTGACTAACAACAACACTCCAAAGGGTTTTAATTACCCATTTTTGCCCACACTCCACCTCAATCTGACAAAGAGAAAAAAAAGGCGCCAAAGAAGCTTTTAAAGGGTCAAGATAGTGTGGTGATCATCTAATGGCTCAGGATGTATTTGGGATTCACTCATTAGGGTTTCAAAACCATAATGGTCCCTTATAAAAAGAAAGAGAAGCAACAGTGGTAAAAGAGTAGTTTTTAGTTGAAGAAAAAAAATTGTAATTTCGTTTTTTATTATAAAGTTGGAATATTAGTTTAACATTGTATCTCTGAGTTTCCAGTGTATTGTTTTGACTTATTTTAAGTATTAATATCAATCATTTTGCTTAATCTCAGTTTTATCAATTTTTATAAAAATCTTTAGTATGGATGAATGTTAGTTTAAGGTGTTATTATGGACTAGATTAGGTAACATATGCTCCCATGAAGCTTGATAAAGGCTTCTAGTAACCTAAAATGCAGTTTAACTAAAAAATACTCAAAAGAACAAAGTGGTCAACAAAAGTCAAACTGAGGAGATTTTGGTTTGGAATCTGATTCAGAGGTTATTTGGGAAAGGAAGCAGCTTTGGAATATTGGTTTAGATCCTCAGGGGAGGAATTAGGTTGGATACTTGGTTTCTAGTTCATCAGCTTTGATCATTGGGCAAAATTGTGAGTTCTAAATTCTAGTTTGTACCTTCTACTGTATAAAGTGCTTATTGAGCTTTTTATTGTTTCTTTTATGCTTACTTAATGTTGTTGAGCTGTAATGTGACTTAAAATTGTATTGTTATTTGTAAGAATCAAGGATTGTAAAGAATTGCAATTTCAGTCCATATTAGCATAGGGTGAAATTCTGAGTTTTAGTTGTAATTGTTGGTATTTGTGTGCTCATATAAGTTTATTACAACATATTAGGTCCCTAGGAATCAGTTTCATGGATTGAATGGATCTTATGTTTTAAAATTTTCACAAGTCAGTTAGATTAGGGGTGTTTGGATCATTAGTGTTCACTGAGTCTCAGACTCATTTAGTTGTTGTTTGTTGTTGATTTCAGTCAAGATAGGTTCTGTTTTGACATTCAAGTGATCAAAACCAAAGGTCTTTTGACCAAAAGTCAAAAATCACCCCAATTCACCCTCATCAGTTGTCTGTGGGATTTTGGAACATCAAATCTCACCCATCTTGTTTAAAACTTGTTCTTCTAGCCATCTTTAGTTGGAATATAGCTTAATACATCAGTTTAAACCAATAATCATCAACCAAAACTTACCAAAGTCAACTTTGCTTGTTTTCTCAAAAAGTCAAAAATTGAAATCTCAGATTTTCACCAAAATGGCATGAATTAAATTGATTTTTGTGTTTGGACTTAAGGTTTGAAATTGCTTGGGTAAGTAGACTATCAGCTGAACTTTTGAATTTCATGTTTGGTACATTTTTGTGACTTTTTCTTTGTGACCAAAACACCCTTGGAACACAGCTGCAGGGCAAGTTTGTGCCCTGCTTCAGCAGACCTAACTCACCCACCCAACTTTGGTGGTCATTCGTGGTTACCCCAGTGGGTCCCACACCCCATAGTTAGCTTTGCCCAACCCCCCTCCTACCAGGTTTTGATAATTGACCATTGGTTTGACCATTTGACCACTGGACCCCACCTGAATTTGATCCCAAACTCTGTCCCATTCTGTCTCAGAAATGCAATAAGCAAACTACTTATTTGTGTTTTGTAGCTTATTGAAGCTGGTTATTTATGCTAATCTAGCTTAATATTGTTCATGTAACTCAGAGAAACCAGTTTTAACCATTGTGGACCCCACCTTCTTCCATTTGAGCTTAAATCTCCCCACAGTCAACAAAAGTCAACTTAGTGGATCAATAAGCTCTCAAGTGCTTATTATTGGGTTATACCAAAAGTGTTTTCATAAAAAGTGCTTGTTTTTAGTGTATAATTAGTTTGGAAAAAGAAAAAACCAAAAAAAACCAACTTTAATTTTTAGTGATAGCTTCTATTTAATAGAAATTATCATTTTAATTTTATTTTTAGCTTATTTAGAAGCAATATATCATTTTCATATTTTTATTAATTCTCTTTTAGGTTAAAGTAATTCTAAAAATTTTTCCAGATTTTTCTTTTGTCTTTTAGTGGTTTTTATAATTAATTTTAGTTTAATTAATTATTAATTAATATTAAGTAATTAAATAGCATAATTGTATTTTATAAAGTACAACCTAGTTTTTACTAGCTTTTATTTAAGTTAAAACATTTTTATAAATTTTTCTAAAATTTATATTGTTCATTTTCTATTTTTTATAACATAAATAAGTTTAATTGGTAATTAATTAATAATTAGAAAATTAGTTTAAAAATATATAAAATCAACTTTTTATAATTTTTTAGGATTCCTATGATGGTTAATTAGATTTATAAATTTTTTCTTAATTTTCTAAGCCTTTTTAGTATTTTTAGTAATTCTAATTAGTTTAATTAGTTAATAAATAGATAATTAGTAATTAATTAATAATAAATAATTAAATAGTGTGAAAATAGTTTTTATTTTTCTTAAAATTTTCTTTAGTTGTTAGGATTGTAAAAATAATAATTTTACACTTGTAACCTTTTCTGTCCATCAGTTGTACTTTTTGTTTCGTTCGTCTGTGTACGTTTTTAATTAAAACGTACGTTTTTAGGTTTTAGCTCAAATCTTCTTAATCTCAATACCAGTAATCAATCACATAGCTTTCCTAAGCTATTTAATTTCATAATTCTCAAATAATTCTTATCACAACCCTTTTCTGTGAATAATCACCCGATCACAAGTACGCTAAAGCACAATCCACACCTCGTCGGGACATAACGACCTGGTGATACCCTTTATTACCCGGAAGCATTGGTCTAGGCTCTTTGACTTTGTTGACCATTATTTGGTCAATATAAGTTAACGGTTTAGCATCAATCAATGACAAGTTTTTGTTTCTTGGCATTGTTTGAATAGGTGGTTCTTGGTGATGATATGATAAAAGGATGAGGTTTGATGAATGTTGAGGATGATGGAATGTGAATTAAACATGCATGGGGATTATATAGTATGAAAACATGTTTGGAAATAGAATTAATTTAAAATTGTATTGTTAGATTCCAAAATCAGTTTAGTTTTTAAGGGAAATGGTAGCTGGGACTAGCAAAAGAGGTCACAAGTTGCAAAAGAAAACAGTGTAAAAACTTTTCTAGATTGCCGGTCCCCTTAAATGGAGGCCGGTCCCCTTAAATTAAAGGGGGCCTCCCCTTATGAATTAAGGGGGCCGCCCATCTGACGACCCAGAACTCAAAATTTTCAAAATTTTTCTGGAAAAACGTTATATTCTATTTTGTTTTTGCAGCAAGCTCTATTTGGGCATTTCACATTTGTTTTGGTCTATTAGAAAGCATACATGTCATACATATATATACAAAAGCTAAGCATGCAAGCAAATATATGGATTAAGTGATAAAACATGCAATCATAAGCATATATTGAACATAATTAAGCAAGTTATCAACCTAGTCAAGTATCCAAACAATCATCCAAAAGAAATACAAGTACTTCCGAATATAATTCGGACAAATAGCACATAAATATCCACGAACAAGAGACATAAAAATAAATATTGTTCAACAAACATAAGCTAATCTCCATCATCTCCTTTTCTTCCCGAAGATACCCTTTAACGTCTTCCTGATGGATTTGAAGCCACCTCTAACTTCTTCATGCAAACTCTTTTGTCGTCTAAGTACCTCGGTTGTTCGTTCATGAAGTACTTCGTCGGTTTGATCGCTAGGAGATGGGGTTGTATACTCGGGATAGTCGAGATCCTCTAGATTATCAACAAACTCGGAGAACGAAGGGGTAGTAGCATCATGGATTTTTTCCTCCTCATCGTCATCATCTTGTCGAGAAGATGAACCGTGAAAGCTATGACGACGAGATTTTCCCTTGTCACTTCGAGTTCGTCGAGCTCATTTTAGAGCGAGAGGACGTAAGGTGGGATAGATGGACTCGTAGATGCTATTGTCAAGATCAGGGTAGTACTCGATAATATGACGATAGAGACGAGTTAGAAACATTCCATATGGAAGATTGGCTTTGGGAGTTTTTCTAGCACACGCAATCCGTTTGACAAAGAAGTAGGCCAAATTGTATGGCTTTTCGACAGTGATACATTACAACATGTGAGCAAGGTACGCCGGGAGATGGTCTCGGTGACCTCCAGTACCGAACGCATTCTCACGAATGAGTTCTTCCCAACGCTTCATGTGGGGGCCTAATTCCTTGAGGAGAAGTTGGTATGAAGAGATTTGGACATTTTTGGATTTTATTTTTCGGGTTGTAGTGGCACGCTCCACACCAAGGACTTGACGAATTTCGTCGAGATGAGGGATGTCGGAGAGATATGGACCAAAGGTTGGACGAAAATGATGTAGTGATTCGAGGTCCCACTCGTTTGTGAAAACGGCTTGACCTCTAAAAGGAATTTGAACGATTTGACCAAATTGCTCGAGAGTTAAAGTGATAAATTCATTTTGGATCATGAAGGAGATGGTGATGGCACCAAGATCATTGGTTTGAACCGTGACTTGGCTATAGAAATCAACTATGAAACGAGGAATGATTGGTTCATTGATTTCAAAGAGGCAATTGAAGTTGATGCTTGTAAACAAGCAATTAATGTAGTCGGATTGAGTAAAAGCTAGATCTACTACACGTCCCTCATGAACGTTTCTATCTTCAATTTGACGATATGTACGTGCAATGGAAGGAGATATAGTAGGGAGTTGGGAAACTTTAGGAATATAGTTTTTAGTGTGGGAAAGATCTTCGGTAGTCGCTTTTGGCATTTTCACCTAAACACAACAACAATACAAAAGACCAAAATAAATATAAAGAAGAATAAGAATGTATATATTGTTAAGACTTATGTTGGAACGTAAACATACTTCGACTCTAAGACAATAATCCTAAGAAGTAGTTTACCATGTTCCTTATTTTTATTTTTAACTCGTTCTAGATATATTTTATGATGTTTAGCAAGTAGTTATGGACAAATCCAAACGCCCTTTTAAACATCTTAATACATCATGAAATTCACTAGATTTACTTTAGGTTGTAAACTAGCCATTTCTTACGAGTTTCTTATGCATGTGATTTGTTTTCGAAAAGGATGGTTTATGTTTTGACTCAAAAATGTCATTTTTTGTACTAAACCAAACGCTTCCTTAACTAGATACTTACACTACAAGTATGTCAATATATATATGAATTATATATCTTGACAAGCCCGAATTACAAGTTTTAGGTTTATAATCTTGACAACGTTTTATAAAAATTATAACGACTTAATTTCGACATTATTTGGATATAATCCAAACACCCTCTTATCGTGTACAAAAATATTTTTACTTAGTCGAAAAATATAGTTTCATGTTTTACAAGTTATAAGAATATAATGTGGTTAGTTTTAACAAGTTTTTATAGCATTATTCAACAATGTGTTTACCAAAATTTTTAAAAAAGGAGTGTATGAAATTTTTCAAAAATTTTCGACAAGAGGGTTTATAATTATTAGTTTCTAGTGTTAATTAAGCATCCTAATCCTAAGGGAAGCATTTAGTTATAGAAATTTTAGACCCAATTCGAAAGAAATTATGAATTTGAAAAAAATATTAAACATGCATAATCTTGAGTTTGACCAAATTAGATGGAATTAGATGAAATGTGTTATGAAAAACATACAATATGTAATGGTGATAGTGTTAGATGAATTTGCCCTTTGCGAATTAACTCGAATTAAGTGAATTAGAGGTTGGTTTTTGAGTTTTTAGGGTTTAGAATTCGTCACAGCAGTAGCAAATGGAAGAGGTGTTTGAAAATTGGAGTGTTTGGCAAACGAAACAAGAGAAAAAATGGGTTGGGAATATCAGATGGCCGGCCCCCTTAAACATTAAGGGGGCTGCCCTTTGTTTGGCTGCCGGTCCTCTTAAACATTAAGGGGGCCGCCCTCCAAAATTTTATTTTTCGTGGTTTTTGTTTCTGGAAAGAACAAAAAATATTTATATATATATATATATATATATATATATATATATATATTAGATTTATATTTAATCAAAAGTACGTTAGAGAGTATTCGCACGAAAGGAATTACTTGACACTTTTACTTGACATTTCGTCAATTAAAATTTCTTGATCATTTCGGATGAAATTTATCAAGTTGTCAAGTGGACGAGAGAGTTGTGGAAGGTTTGTAAGTATATATATATATATATATATATATATATATATATATATATATATATATATATATATATATATATATATATATATATATATATATATATATATATATATATATATATAGTATGAGCTTATAAGACGAGAATTTAGGAGGGAGACGTATGCAATGGAAGACGGGAGTTTGTTTCATCCATAGATTTTTCGACTCATTTCTCTACATCTACATGAGTGTCGTTGAACATTGAAGTTCAAGAAGGCAAATGAGGGGAAAGAAAAGGTTCGTAAACGAACAATTTCTAGTTCTAGAAAGTCAACAAATGAGTTTTCTAGGTTATAAGATTCTAGATATAGCTAAGTATATATATATATATATATATATATATATATATATATATATATATATATATATATATATATATATATATATATATATATATATAAGTATATATATATGTATAGATATAAAATCTAGAGGAAATATAAGCTAAGCAAAATCACATAAAAACTAGAGACTAAACTAAGCATGCATTTCTTGACAAGGAAATAAAAGAAAATGTGTACCTTTCGTCTTCAATGCGTTTTTCTTAAAGTCTTCAAGGAATTGTACGAGCTCGAGATGACAACTAAAATTTCCAAGTATGAATGGTGAATCTTCTACGTTGGTCCCCATTGTCTCATTTGACCAAAGTTATTTGATCCGAACATGTTTTGTATTTGACTTGGGTGCATATATGGTGGAAACATTCCCCGCGGATTGAAGTTCCACATTTTTTTATTATTGTTAAAGTTTCGTCTATTTTGGTTTGCTCTTGGTTGAGGTGTTTTTGATCTAGGGTAAAAGTTATTTGGTTTCCTTGGTGGTGGAGTTTTAGATCTTGTTTTAGGTTTAGACGATCCTACCTCGGTTTTTAAAGATGGTTTATAAAACGGTTTTATTTCTTCATCACTAGCAAGAGGTATTTTCTTATCATTTATGAGTATATACATAGGATTAGATTTTGGAGGTTTTAGTTCCTTGAGTTCACTTTCAAATTTAACATTTTTAATTTCACTTGTTAAAGCTTCGGTTGAGTTAAATCCTAAACCGGTTATATCCCCGGATACTCTTTGAATACTTATAATTTTACTAAGTGAGTTACTACTATTCTCAAATTTATCAAGTTTGCAAATTTCTTCCCTGAGTTTGTCGTTTACACTTTTAAGCTCTTGACATGATTCATATTCTTCAAAAATTTCTTTACCTTTTTCAAGTTGATGTATTTTAATTTTTAGTTCTAGTACTTCATTTTCTAATTGGTTGTTTATGTATTTTAGTGATTTGTTTTTAGCCATTACTTGTTGTCCTAGTTTGCATAATCTATTGTATTCAATATCTAAATCTTTTTCATCTAATGATAAATTTTCATCACTAAAGTATTCGGTTTCGGAACGTACCTCACTTGATGTCTTTGCCATGAGACACTTTTCTTTCTTTGTTGTTTCTTTCTCATCTTCATCGCTATCACTCCAAGCTCCTCCAACAAATGCTCTTTGATTTTGATCTCTTGTCATCATTGGACATTTTCCAATGAGGTGATTCGGATCACCACACTTGAAACACTTTCTCTCATTCTTGCTATACTTGTCATCATTATTCTTTTGAGGTGCTCTCCTTCATCGTGTGGTTGTCTAACGAATCTTCCTCGCCTTTTGAAGAATTTCTTGAAATCTCTTACGGCCATGACATATTCTTTGCCATCACTTTCGGAAGATGAGCTATCTTCGTTGATGGATTCCTTTCTAGCTTTCAAGGCGATTGACTTGCTTTGTTCTCGTTTTCCTTTGACCATTTCGGAGTCCTTCTTTATAATTGCTTTGTAGACTTTCAAATTTCCAATTAATTCATCAAGTTGCAACATTGACAAATTCTTTGATTCTTCAATAGCTGTCACTTTAGCTTGCCATTTTGGGTGAAGAGCCCTAAGAAACTTCCTAACAAAATTCTTACTAGAAAAATTCTCATCAAGTGCTTTTTGACTTGTGATGATAGTGTTAAATCTAGCGAAAGCATTATCAATTGATTCCTCTTCTGGAATCGTGAATTGCTCATATTGTTGAACAAGTAGATCTATTTTAGTGTCTTTGACTTGATTATTACCTTGGTGAGTTATTAATAAAGAGTTCCAAATTTCTTTTGCGGTTTCACACATAAAGATCCTTTCGTACTCTTTACGTGGTAGCGCATTATAAATAACCATTTTTGCTTCATTATTTCTAGCAAGTTTTCTTTTTAAATCATCATTTTGTTTTTCAAAAGGTACGATTTCATCTTTCTTTGTTTCAGGGTTATTTTGGATAGGTAAAAAACACCATTAGTAATAACATGCCAAAGATCTAGATCTTTTGATTTCACATAAGTTTCGAATTGATTTTTCCAATATAAAAATCCATCACTTTCAATTAGTGGTGGTCTTTGCATAGATTGCCCTTCTAAATATTTTTCAGATTCCATAGATCGTTACAAGTTTTAAAATACAATATATTTTAAAGATCTTGCAAGACGTGGCTCTTGATACCAATTGTGGAAAACTAGAAGGGGGGGGGGGTTGAATAGTTTTACGTCCTTTTAAAATTTATAAAAACAAGTTTGTTTTAAAAATTTCGATTCTAGTTTATGTGATCTCAATACTTGCACTATATGAACAATTATATAGTAACTAACTAACTAAGCTAATATAGTATAGGTAAATAAGTAAGTAATGAAAAGAGTTGGAAAGATCAAACCACAACACAAGGATTTATAGTGGTTCGGCTACAAGGTCACCTTCCTTGTTCCTACTCCACTCCCCGAGTCACCTACTCGAGAGTTTTCTTCACTATGTCAACAAACTCCCTTATGGCGGAGAAAACCTTACTCACCAATGTACACACCACAACTTCGTCACAACTTGATCACAACTTCTACACAACTTCTTCACCCCAATCTACTTCACACCTATCTTCTTCACACTAATCTTTTTCACACCAATCTACTTCACACCTATCTTCTTCACAACTACACTACTTCACTACTAAACAACTTCTTCTCCCTACACAATTTCTATTTCTTCTAAACTACTTATTACAAGCACAACACAACTTCACAAATAAGAAACACAATATACACAACTACTCTTCAATACTTCTTGAACTTAGTTGTAGAAGGAGTATTCTTCTTTTGCACTTTGGATGAGGATGGATGAGAAGGGATTGAATCACTTGAAACAAGGATTAGTAATCTAATGATCAAAGGGTTTTGAAAGATGTTAAGAGAGCTTTAGATCTGAAATTTTTGTGCTAAAGGTGGGGAAAAGTTCCAGATTTAAGGTGGTATTTATAGGAGAAAAATTCTGACAAATTCTGACACAGGAGCCTGGCCGGTCCCCTTAATTCATGGCCGGTCCCCTTAATTTTAAGGGGACTGCCCCTTATAATTAAGGGGGCCGCCCAGCTGTAACGGCCAGAAAACTTGTCATTTAGTGGGGAAAGTTTATTTGGTGAAAAATGATTGGGGCAAAAGCAGTCAGATATTATTGACCAAGGTCAATAAGTCAAAAACAGCTTAGGCCAATTCTCCGTGGATAGTATAGTGTTTCCCCGGGTCGTTATGTCCCAATGAGATTGTAATGGTGCTTTGAAAACATTTTTGAGAATGAGTGGCACTGAGGCCAGTAGCCAAAGATGATTGAGAAATGATTATGCTACTGATTATTTGGTATTTGAATAATTTGGAATAATATTATCAATAACAGATATACAGATATAATCACAGATACACAAATGGGAAATCAGATTACAGACAGAGAAAAGTGGGATTTAACAATTTACAACTACAGGGGGTGCAAGTGAAACTTTTTCAAACTTAAAATAAAAATAAAATTTAAAATGAAATGAAAATTATTTATTTGATTATTTTAATATTTAAATACTAATTAATTAATTAAAACTATTTAAAAAGTAATTTAAATCTAATTTAAATCAAACTAAAAATGACAAAGGCCACAAATTAAACTAAAAACTTGCAAAATTATTTTCTAAACCTCTAAATGAACTTGAAAGAAAGTATACAAATTAAAAAGAAATGTTTTTGTCTTTTTGTGGGTTTTCTATTAATTAAATACTAATTATATTAATTAAACTATTTGAAATTACTAAAAATACTAAATTGACTTATAAAATTATAGAAAAATTTATAAAACTAATTAACTATCATAGGAATCCTAAAAAATTATAAAAAGTTTCTAAAAATTATACTTAGACTATTTTACTGATTATTTACTTATTAATTAATTAAAACCTAATTTAACTAAATTAATTAAGAAAATTAGAAAATGAACAGTAGAATTTAAGAAACTATTTTCTAAAAATCTTAAATGATTTATGAAACCTAGGAAAAATATAAAAACCTACTGTTGTTAATTAGAAATTAAGAAAACTATTTAATTACTAATATTACCTAATTAATTAATTAAACTATTTTTAATTATAATAATTATCAAACTAACAGAGAAAAATGTAAGAAAATTATTGAAAATACTTTAAGGTGACAGGAAATTAATAAAATTATGAAAATGATAAAATGCTTATTAATAAGCTAAAAAGAAAATTTAAAAAGATAAAATCTATTAAATAGAAGCTATCACTATTTTTAAATTTGGTTTTTTTGTTAGTTTTTCTTTTTGACAAATGGAAATAAGCTACAAACAAGAAACTTTTGTGAAAAGACTTTTACAATAGCTTAAAAATAAGCTATGTGCACCCCCTTTTCCTAAACAGTGGACTTAAAAGCTTATTAGGACTTATGCCATGTTTGAAAAAGCTAGGAAATGACAAATTAAGCATACATAGATGATTACACACTTGAAATAAGCCAAATGGAACAAATAAGCACTCTGGAAAAGCTATTATGAACAAATAAGCACTTAAGTAACTACAAGGCCAAAACAAGCCAGACCCAAGGATTTTGTACCTCTGTGGGGTCCACAGAAGCCAAGGTGGGTCCAAAACAAGACTTGAAACTTGAAAAGGGATTGGAGGGATACGAAATAAGCCAATAAGCTAGACCTATGGCTTATTAATTGATGAGGCGAAAAATGATCCGTTTTTAGGGGGTCATTTAAGCCCGAATCCGAACTTATTTGATCAAATATTGCCCTAAATCGTTCCTTTTGTGATTTTAGGTACTTGGAGAGTGAATTCTGGAAAAGAAGCCATTTTGGACGTTTTTGGAGCATAAAAGTGAAGAAAACGGCAAAGTCTCAATTTTCCATGCTGGGAACAGGAGGTGACGGCGTCAAGAGTAATTCCCTGACGGCGTCAAACCTCAAGAATAAAAATCCGTAGTTGATGACGGCGTAACACACAGGGCGTCAAGAGCAATTTTTGTGACGGCCTAGGCCTTGATGGCATCAGAAGTAGATCAAGGCCGTCCGAGGAAGTATTTGGCGGCGAGATGACAGCGTCACACCTTTGTTCTTGACGCCGTCATCCCTATTTTCCTATATATAGTTTTCTAGTTTTTCACATTTAAAGAGAGAAGTTTTGGAGAAACCCTAAAGACGATTTTGGTGCAACTTTTGCAGGTTTTTCGAGGGTTCCAAACCCTTGATACCTTGCATTGTAATTGAGATAAGTGTTCTTCTAATTCAATCAATATGTCTATGTGTTGGTTGTCTATATCTTGTTCTTGTCTCAATTCCATTATGCTAGGCTAGATCTCTTTTGTGTTTGCTTAGATCTAATGAAACCTAGATATTGATTATGTGTTGATTACTTGTTTATTCTTGTCTTAGATGAATGATTTATATGTTAGGCTTAAGAAAACTGGCAGATCTCCAAATGGTAACATGCTTGAACGTCTTAAGAAACATGAACCGAGGCGTACTAGGTCTTTATTGGTTGTATTTAATGCATGAGCCACTGTTTACAATCCCTATAGTTGTGCTGGGCATGGTGTAGGAGTAGATAAGAGCTCATAGAATTGGGGAGTTATGTATGCCACCCCATGAATGGTATTAAGGAATACGATCCGTCATCCATGCAATTATAACAAGTAATTAACGTGTAAAAGATATCTAGGGAGTAGTGAAATCTAAGTAAACACATTTTCTCCAATCACTGCTCACAACTTTAATATAATTAGTTTATTTTCATTTTTTGTATTTTATTTTGATTGCATCTTAGTATTGGGTTAGTTGAATAGCAACTAATTCCGCCCAAATCCTTCAAACCCGAGATTTTTACTTGCTTTCCATAAAACAAAAAATTAAAAAAATAATCATCCCTCACCTTTAGAACTAGTATTTAGGCTTTCTAATCCTAGCGACACTATTCCTAAGCTGAACGATCAATCCCCCGGTACTTGTCGCTATACTATACTACAACGATCAGGTACACTGCCTGGTGGGGGTTGTAAGCTTCTCGAGATCCCTCGAGAGGTAAAGCCTGTTGCGATTCCCACGCATCATTAATAAGCACAGGGTAGGCTATGAAAGTTGGGGTCACACACTGAGTGACTCAGTGTACACTCAGGAACTAGTCAAACTAAATGGGGCTAGCAGCCCTATCAAATAAGCTCAAGACCTCAAAATAAGCTCTGATCTATCAAAATGGGTTGCTTGGCTTTCCAGAAAGCCAATAAGCTAAGGGTGGGTCCCACTGGTTGAGTCACAAATGGCTAAGGAAGTTAGGTCAATTACCCTGGTGCAGGGCATGTACTTGCCCTGCAGGTCTAAATGAGGGATTGCACAAGCCAGAGAAAAAATCACAAAAATAAGCTAATTGTGGATTTTGAAAGATGAGCTGGTATGCTTTATGTTGTGAAAAGCTCAGGCTTTGATTTGCTATACAAAATTCTGGAAAAATCTTTGAATTTTTGGTTTTCTTTTTAAGGATGCAATTTTGACTTTCAACTTAATTGAAGAACTTTGACTTTTGTGAGATTTGATTGACTCCTAAGTACTAAAAATGATGTAATAAGCCAAGATCCAAGTAATTTAAGCTTCTTTAACACTAACACTACCAGTTACTTGATTATGAGTCCACAAATTTTCATAGATGATAAAAAAGGAAAAGATCAATGGTGATTTTGACTTTCTTTCAAAGTGAGACAGGTTTTATTGGTTTGAATGACTTATAACAACTCAGTGTAGCATACACAAACAATCTTTGAACACAGAATCACCCTAGAACTCTACCAACTCAGTTATGCCAAATAGGCTTTAAAAACTTGATCTTGTTGATTTTCAAAGATTTAAACTACTATGATCCACAAACTTAACTAAGATTAACAACTTACACTGCCAAGAACATATTTAAACACAAAAATACAGATTCTAACCACAGATACTTCAAATCACAAATTTTACTCAAAATGACCAAATTATGAAAAACTTACTTAGAGCTAATATGACTAAATTCTATGGATTACCAAAAGTCTAACTATGACTAATAAACATAAATAGACACAATTCAACAACAATGAAGCATTAAAATCCTAAAAACACAGAAATACACTTTTACACTATAAAACTTGAAAATTTGAAATAAGAAATTAAAACCTTGTACTAGCTTTTTACTAGTGCCTCTTTATCTGCAACAAACTCCTACCTTATCAAAGATAAGCTAGGTAAAAGTCCATCTTACCCCTCCATTGCAGGAAACTTCCAAAAGCTTCCTGTCTCATGCAAAGGTACCCTTTGGTATTTTGTTTCTGATTTTCCTTTTTTATTTTTTTATGTTTTCTTATTAATCTATATTACCTAAGTGAGCTTATAACACAGTAATATTAGGTTTAGATCATTATTAAAGCTTATAAAGGAAATTGCAAATTGAAATACTAAAACTGAATTGTTAACTGAACACTTGGAATTTTGATTAAGAAAAGTTAAAATTACAATACTAAAACAGATTCCAAGCTTCTTGGAATAAAACTAACAACTCGATTTTGAAATTACATTAATTCGACATAAAATTTAAGCTAAGTGACTACTGTGTCTTCTCCTTGCAATCTCTTCCTTTTATACTTGAGTTTCTGAGTTCCCTGGGGTTCCCTTGTCCTTTCCCCGCATTTTTATTGACCATTAGATGACTGTGATTTAATCCTGGCCATCCACGCATTTTGGCGCCAAAACAGAAACAAAGCAATTGGCTCTGATTTATACCAATTGGAGGGGGGGATTTATTATGGTTGTCTTGTTAGGTGATAGTGGTGGTATGAGTGGTTTGGGCCGTGGATTTGACAGGGAAGGGGGGGGTGGTGATATGATGGTGCAAGTGGTGTGGGGGAGGGAAGGGATGGTGTGTTTGACTAGGATTTGACCGGGGGAGGGTCAAACGTTGACCCTGGGAATATATCAAAGGGGTGTTTGGGTGGGCTTTTAGTTATTTGGGCCAGGGGATGATGCGTGGGAATTGCACCAGGCTTTACCTCTTGAGGGATCTCGAGAAGCTTACAACCCCCACCAGGCAGTGTACCTGATCGTTGTAGTATAGTATAATGACAAGTACCGGGGGATTGATCGTTCAACTTAGGAATAGTGTCGCTAGGATTAGAAAACCTAAAGACTAGGTCTAGAGATGAGGGATAATTCTTTTTGTATTTTTATGTTTTTAGAAAAGCAAATAAAAATCTTGATTTTTAGAGGAGTGGGGCGGAATTAGTTGCTAATCAACTAACTCAATGACTAAAGATGCAATCAAAATAAAATAACAAAAATAAAAATAAACTAATTTAAGATAGTGGTGTGAGCAATATATGGGAGAATTGTGTTTACTTAGATTTCACTACTCCCTAGATATCTTTTACAGGTTAATTACTTGTTAGAGTTGCGTGGATGACGGATTGTATTCCTTAATACCATTCATGGGGTGGCGTACTTACTTCCCCAATCCTATAAGCTCCTACTTCACTCCTATGTCGAGCCGGCTAAGAAGCTCCTTACATGAGATCACTAGAATTCGCTCATGCATTAAATACAATCATAAAAACCTAGTACACATCGGTTCATGTTTCTTAAGACGTTCAAGCAAGTTACACAATGGAGATCTGCTAGTTTTCTTAAGCCTAACATTGAAATCATACATCCATTACAACTATAAACAAGCAATCAACCTATAATCAACATCTAGGTTTCATTACACCTAAGCAAACACATGAAAGATCTAGCCTAGCATGTTAAAATCAAGACAAGCATAAGATATATTCAAACAACACATAGACATATTGAATGAATTGAAAGAGGACTTATCTTAATTGAACATGAAAGGTTTCAAGGGGTGAAAACCCTTGAAAATACTGTTACAAATGACCTACGGTTTATTAGGTTCGACCCTAGTATTCTCCACACAAGTTCCTCTCTCAATGAATGAAAAATAGAAAAGTATATGTAGATTTTGTGAGGTGACAGCGTCAAGAGTAAATGTCTGACACCGTCATCTCGCCGCCAATAAAGTTCTCGGACTGCCTAGATCTGGGTTTGACGTCGTCATGTGTAATCCATCTTCAGGCCGTCACCAAAATAACTCTTGACGCCCTTCTCTTGACGCCTTCAGGTTTTCACTGGGTCGTCATGGATTTTACTCCTGACGCCGTCACAATTCCCTTCTTGATGCCGTCAGGTACTGTTCTCAGCATGGAAAATTAAGTCTTTGTCGTTTTCTTCACTTTTATGCTCAAAAAACGTCAAAAATGCTTCCTTTTCCAGAATTCACTCCCAAAGTACCTAAAATCACAAAAGGAACGATTTAGGGCAATATTTGATCAAATAAATTCAATTCCGGGCTTAAATGACCCCCTAAAAACGGTTCATTTTTCGCCTCATCATATACCCTTACACTTGAGATTTGCTTGTCCTCAAGCAAATGCACTTTTATTCTACTCAAAATACAAGTTAGAGGTCATTTAACACTAATATAAAAGTAATTACAACAAATAATCATTCCACTAAAGACCAAAGACAAGCACGGAGGTCATACACTAGCACCTCACAAATAGTGTTTAGATACTCACATCTCTCGGGTGTAATAAAGTAATATCACAATATGGAAATGGAAAGCATCTCTCACTACCTGTCATAGCAAAATAGATTACCATAGGCTTGGGAAAGGATCAAACCTCCACCACATGGTGTAAGCACCTAGGACAAACTATCAAAGAGGTCTTTTTAAAGGGTTGTAACGTTAGGTGTAGGGATATGGAATACACAGTTTTGTTGGATATAGGCAGTCTTTACTGGTGGCGAGTTAATAATCTTGGTTAGTTACATGTACAATGTGGCGTTGCTAAGCCAAGACTAGACTCGACTTAAGCTAATAAATGGATGGTAGTCCGTATGGTTTTTCCCTTTTCTTTTTCTATATATATATATATATATATATATATTCGATATTTTTTTTTTATTATTATTAATGTTTATTTTTTTGTGCATACACTCTTACCCTACAATCCAAAATAATACATCATAGGGAATGTACATTCCCCTTACACTTGAATTTTTACATACTTTACAATAAACTAATCTAATGACTCGAATTAAGATAATCAAAACACTTGGAGTACTTTTAAGATTAACGCACATATGAGGGTAATAGAATGACGTTCTTCCCCATTACTCCATAAATAAGTACTTTATCCATGAGTCCCAATCGTCCCAAAACAATATGTACAAGGATATGACTCGACTTAGCAACCATGTAATCAATTAGATAATTAACTAAGGGTTTAAACATATAACAATAATGCACTAAAGATGAGTGCATACACGAAAGGCTAAGGCGATTTGGTTGTACATTTAAGTGGGGTGTAACAAATTCTTCTTTTAAGTAAGATGCTTAAAGTTAGAAACGAAAAGATAGGCTCGGAGGGGTGTACTAGGGGTTTCGTGCACTAAAAATGAGTACAACGCTAAGGGTGTGGGAAAAATTAATTGACTTAAGTAGCCAAGTAATATGACTTAAATGGTGAAGTAATTATGATACGGGTTTAACACAAGGGTGATCCTAATGCCTCTTATAATGTAGTAAATCCTACTACACGAATGTAGTCTCACTAGCGGTCTCGGGATGCATCACTAACACAAGTTCTAGAATCTAAATGCTACCGGTACACTCATAAGCACTAATAGTAAATGCTTTTCCTATCAAATCTAAAGGCGAACCTCACATTTTTGGGTGGAAAATTTTTCTAAATGATACGGTTTTGTGCTAGTCATACAATCTCCTATCCATGAGACGCTTGCTATGGCTAAAGTTTCACTCCTAAATGTTGTATAAAATTTTAAATTTGGCGCTAAAATTACACTAACAAGTATTTCTCATAGTTTTATTACATATCTACTACCAAACAAACAAACTCAAGCGAAAGTGTATCTGTAAGGTATCATCGTTTTACCCTCCCCTTACACTTAGGATGAGCATTGTCCCCAATGTTCAAGTAAAGAATGTAAAAGTAAATAAGTAAAATGAATGAAATCAAATACTCCCCTGATTCGCTCGGTATGGATAATAAGGTGGCCAGGTTAGATCTTCCTCGAAGAAAATGAACAATCAAAGCTTCCCTTCTAGAATATAAATCATCTTCTTGTCATACATAACCTGTAAAACCTGAGAAAACAGACAAGGCAACCTCGCGTAAAATCGGCGGCAATCTATATATGCTAACAAATCCTAGAAAACAAAATAAGATATAATGCTTGTGGAATGATGTTTGAAGATCTCCTGGAGATTATTTACACGTGACGCCGTCAGGGGTTACTTCCTGACGCCGTCAGAAGTGACCAGCAGAAATTCTTATGTTATGTTTCCGGAAAATTTCTGGAAAAACTTTGTCCTACTTCCTGGAAAATCCTGGAAAACATCATTATTACTCGATACAAGCATTTGACTCTAACAAATACGAATATACATGTTCACTTAATATTGTGGAGAATCATGATCGAGTTTGTTTCTTAAAAACAAATTTGGGGTTTCCCTTCACACTTATCTTTTGCGAAATACCTTTGGATGAAGTTAACACTAAGCCAAACAAAAAAATAAAGTATTTTCACCATGTTAGTTTTGAAACATGATCTACCAACAATAAAAATAAAGCATGCATACGGAAGCAAATAACAATCAAACAAAATATAAATCACACAAAACATGGGTTGCCTCCCAAGAAGCGCTTTTCTTTATTTACGAGTCTTGTAGCTAGACTCAAGGTCATGGTCAACTACGTGACCTCATCATCAAACGTTACATCCTCCTCACTAATCATTTCACTACCATTTTCTTGATAATGTTTTACACGTTGTATGTTGACAGTAAATTCTCTACCTTCATCGTCTAGTAATACAACAGCTCCAGTTTTAGAGGAACTTTTCACCGTAAATGGCCCATACCATCTAGACTTTAGTTTTCCTGGAAATAACCGTAACCGAGAGTTGTATAATAGGACTTTGTCCCCTTCTAAAAATTCCTTGGGTTTCTTAATCCGTTAGTCATGCCATCTTTTTGCCCTCTCTTTATATGTGATGGAAGACTCATATGCATCTAGCCTTAGCTCATCAAGTTCGTGTAGTTGCAAAAACCTATTTGTTCCGGCAATTGTATAATCTAAATTACATGCCTTAAGCGCCCAATAAGCCTTATGTTCTAATTCTACCGGTAGGTGACATGCCTTACCATACACCATGCGGAACGAGGTCGTTCCAATAGGTGTCTTGTAGGTGGTTCGGAATGCCCATAAAGCCTCGTCAAGTTTAAATGACCAGTCTTTCCTGTTCTAACTAACCGTTTTTTCTAATATTCTTTTAATAGCACTATTTGTGTTCTCGACCTGGCCATTGGTCTGTGGATGATAGGCGGTGGAGAATTGATGGGATACCCTATACCTCCTCATGACCTTTTCCATTTGCGCATTGCAAAAGTGGGTTCCCCTATCACTGATGAGAGCTTTAGGATTCCCGAACCTAGCGAAAAGCTTTTTCAGGAAATGAATAACCACCCTGGCATCGTTGGTCCTAAGGGCTTGTGCCTCTACCCATTTTGAAACATAATCGATGGCAACTAAAATGTATTCATTCCCCCTGAAGATGGAAAGGGTCCCATGAAGTCAATCCCCCAGACATCGAAAACCTCACATACTTGTATAAAATTCTGAGGTGCTTCATCCCTATGTGATATGTTCCCGGCCCGTTGACATGCATCACATGCTTGTACCATTTCTTTGACATCCCGGAAAATTATGGGCCAATATAATCCCACGTCGAAAATCTTTCGGGCTGTGGTGCTTATCCCATGATGGCCTCCAGAGGGGCCAGAGTGACATTCTCTCATGATTTTTACTGCCTCACTTTCCGAAACACAACGTCTGATTATTTGATCGGGATACCTCCGGAATAAAAATGGTTCATCCCAGAAGTAGTATTTTAGTTGGGAAAAGAACCTTTTCCTTTCGTATATAGTCATGTATTCTGGAACGAGTCTGCTTGCAAGATAGTTGGCAAAATCGGCGTACCAAGGCTAAGAATCTGTCATTGACATGAGTTGCTCGTCAGGAAACGTATCCCGAATCTCACTTCTATCGTGCTCATCAAAGGGATTTTTAAGACGAGATAGATGATCTGCGGCCAGATTTTCTGCCCCCCTTTTATCACGAATTTCAACATCAAATTCTTGTAACAACAAGATCCACCGAATTAGTCGTGGCTTAGCATCTTGCTTAGCAAAAAGATATCAAAGAGCCGAGTGATCAGTGAAAACGACTGTCTTTGAAAGGACAAGATATTGACGAAATTTGACGAATGCGAACACCACGGCTAGTAATTCTTTTTCTGTGGTAGAATAATTCTCTTGAGCAGGATTCATTGTTTTGCTAGCGTAGTAATTAGGTTGGAATAGCTTGTCACGCCGTTGGCCTAATACTGCCCTGACAGCAAAATCGCTAGCATCGCACATGATTTCAAATGGTAACTCCCAGTTATGTGTAATCATGATTGGAGCTTGTGTGAGCTCTTTTTTCTGGAGATCGAATGCATACTTGCATTCTTGAGAGAAATCGAAAGGAGCATCCTTCATTAGTAATTGAGTCAAGGGCCGAGCTATTTTGGAGAAATCTTTGATGAATCTCCGATAGAACCTGGCGTGGCCCAGGAAGCTGCGTATCGCTTTAACAGTCGTGGGATATGGTAACTTAGATATAGCTTCCACTTTAGCTTGGTCCACCTCTATCCCATTCCCTGAGATCTTATGTCGTAACACAATCCCTTCTTTTACCATGAAATGACATTTTTCCCAGTTTAACACCAAGTTGGTTTCCTCACAGCGTTTAAGCATTTTTTCTAGATTAGCAAGGCAGCGGTCGAAAGAGTTCCCGAAGACCGAAAAGTCATCCATGAAAACTTCCATAAGTTCGTGAAAGATTGCGGTCATGCATCGCTGAAAAGTGCGGGGGGCATTACATAGCCCAAAAGGCATTCTTTTGTAGGCGAACGTTCCATAAGGGCAAGTAAACGTGGTCTTTTCTTGGTACTCATGTGCTATAGGGATTTGAAAATATCTTGAGAATCCATCCAAGAAACAATAGTACTCGTGCCCAAACAATCTCTCCAACATTTGGTCAATGAATGGTAACAGAAAGTGATCTTTCCTTGTGGCATCATTGAGCTTTCTATAACTGCATACCCGCCAACCAGTAACCGTTCTTTGGGGTACCATCTCACCCTTGTCGTTCTTAACCACAGTCTTCCACCCTTCTTTGGTACAACCTGTACAGGACTAACCCACGGGCTGTCCGAGATTGGGTAGATTAATCCTGCATCCAGAAGTTTGATGACTTCTTTCTTTACAACTTCATTAATGTTGGGATTCATCCGCTTCTGGGGTTGCATGGTAGGTTTATAATCTTCTTCCATGAAAATCTTATGCGTGCAAAAAGTTGAGTCAATCCCCTTAATGTCGGCTACACTCCATGCAAGCACTCCCTTATATTTCTTTAGGACTTCTAAGAGCTTACCTTTTTGTTCATGTTCGAGGGAGGAGTTTATGATTACCGGCAGTTGGTCCTCTCCCTAAAGGAAGGCGTACTCTAAATGGTTAGGAAGTTCCTTAAGATCTAGCTCAAGGGGTTCGATAATAGAAGGCTTAAGCTTGTTTCGGCTTTTTGGAGTTCGAGATGCTCAGTGGCCTCCTGTCTAGGGTAGAAGAAGACTGCACCAACATCCTCCATCTTTTCTACCTCCAACAAGGGGAGAAAACTCTCATCCCGTAACCAGCCTTCCTCGATCTGTTCATCAACACAGTCATCAATGATGTCCATGAGTTCATCGACCTCTCCAATGAAATAGAGCCGGTTAAGTGCCTCGAGAGAGAGGTCCATAGTGTCTTTAATGTCGAACGTTAAGCTATCGGTTCCTACTCGTAAGGTTAACTTGCCGTCATGAACATCAATGACTGTACGAGCGGTAGCAAGAAATGGTCTCCCTAAGATGATGAGTACCAAGTCATCCTCCTCCATCTCCAAGATTACGAAGTCAACCGGGAATTTGAATTTCCCAACCATGACTAGCACATTCTCGCATAACCCTACGGGGTATTTGGCTGATCTATCGGCTAGTTGGATGTTCATACGGGTAGACTTTAATCCGGAGTATCCTAGTTTAAGGAACATGGAGTAGGGCATGAGGTTGATACTCGCCCCTAAATCGGCAAGAGCATTCTTAATCAATAGAGATCCTATGGAGCAGGTGATTGATGCTAAACCATCAACTTATATTGACCAAATAATGGTCAACAAAGTCAAAGAGCCTAGACCAATGCTTCCGGGTAATAAAGGGTATCACCAGGTCGTTATGTCCCGACGAGGTGTGGATTGTGCTTTAGCGTACTTGTGATCGGGTGATTATTCATAGAAAAGGGTTGTGATAAGAATTATTTGGAAATTATTAACAAATATAGCTTAGGAAAGCTACGTGATTGATTACGGGAATTGAGATTACAAAGATTTGAGCTAAAACCTAAAAACGTACGTTTTAATTAAAAACGTACGCAGACGAATGAAACAAAAAGTACAACTGATGGACGGAAAAGGTTACAAGTGTAAAATTATTATTTTTACAATCCAAATAATTAAAGAAAATTTTAAGAAAAAGAAAAACTATTTTTACACTATTTAATTATTAATTATTAATTAATTACTAATTATCTATTTATTAACTAATTAAACTAATTAGAATTATTAAAAATACTAAAAAGTCTTAGAAAAATAAGAAAAATTTTACAAATCTAATTAACCATCACTAGAATCCTAAAAAATTATAAAAAGTTTATTTTATGTATTTTTAAACTAATTTACTAATTATTAATCTAATTACTTATTAATTTCTAATTAAACTAATTAAATTATAAAAAATAGAAAATGAATAGTACAAATTCTAGAAAAATTTATAAAAATGTTTTAACTTAAATAAAAGTTAGAAAAATTATAAAAACTAGGTTATACTTTATAAATTATAATTATGCTATTTAATTACTTAATATTAATTAAAACTTAATTAAACTAAAATTAATTATAAAAACCACTAAAAACAAAAGAAAATCTGGAAAAATTTCTAGAATTATTTTAACCTAAAATAGATTTAATAAAAATATACAAATGATATATTGCTTATAAATAAGCTAAAAAGAAAATTAAAATGATAAATCATATTAAATAGAAGCTATCACTAAAATTAAAGTTGGTTTTTTTGGTTTTTTCTTTTTCCAAACTAATTATACACTAAAAACAAAAACTTTTTATGAAAACACTTTTGGTGTAACCAAGAAATAAGCACTTGAGAGCTTATTGACCCAAACAGTTGACTTTTGTTGACTGTGAAGGAATTTATGCTCAAATGGATTAAGGTGGGGTCCACAATGGTTAAAGTAGGTTTCTCTGAGATGTTTGATCAATATTAAGCAAGTTTCAACCAAATAAGTAGCTCAAATAAGCCACAACACACAAATAAGCAGTTGCTTATTGCAATACTGTGACAGAATGGGGACAGAGTTTGTGAGCAAGATAAGGTAGGGTCCACTAGTCTAATGGTCAAAACAATGGTCAACTAATCAACCCTGGTAGGAGGGGGGTTGGGAGAACCCAAGTATGAGGTGTGGGACCCACTGGGTTGCCCACAAAATACCACCAAAGGTGGTGGGTTGAGTTGGGTCTGCTGAACAGGGCAAAAGCCTTGCCCTGCTGTCCACTTCCAAGGGTAGTGTATTCAATAAAAAAAATCACAAAAACATAAAAATTATAGAAATCATAAGTTCTGCTGGTAGAGTAAACACATAACAAGTTTCAGGTCCCAAATCACAACACAAAAATCATGGAAATTCACTCAACTTTTGCAAAAATCTGAGATTGCAATTTTGACTTTTTTGAGAAAACTAGCACAGTTGACTTTGATGAACTTCCAGTTGAATCTGTTGACTGATATTGATTAAATAAGGTATAAGAAGACTACATTAAGCTATGCTAACAACTTGTGAATGGATTTAAGCAATTATGGAACTTATTATGCTAACAGTGACTGCATAGGGCTAGTTTAAAGAGGTTTTTGACTTTTTAACAAACAAGACCTAGTGTTATTTGTTTAAAAGACTCTACTAAACCTTTTATGACTTGACTAAACCAAATACCCTAGCAAAATTTCACTGGAACACAGTGAACAATCATGAGCCAAACACCCCATTAAAAGTGACTGATTATGAATTAAGAAGCAAACTAATAACCTAAGCTAGACTATTGATTTAACTCAACTATTTATGCTATAAAACTGATTTTAAAACTAAAATGATACAGAGTTCAATGTACAATGACCAAGTTTGTGATTAGGCTAGGTAAGAGCTCACAAGCAGATATGACAAGTTAGTCACTCAAACTAACCAAGGCAATCAACTAAGCAACAAATAAGCTCAATAGGTTAAATAGGCAATAAGTTGACAAAGAAACACAGATTTTATGAGTACTGAGCTATTAAGCAATATTTATGGAAAATAAGCTAGACTGAGATTAAGACTTACAAACAACTGAGCTCAGAACCAAAGTAACCAGGCTTTTTCAAGCTATCCTATGCTCCCCATGGAGCTCTAAACCATTCCATCATTCAACATGCTCCATTCTGCTTTTTCTTCTTCTTTTATTATTTTTTTTTATTTTTATTTTTTTTTTAATTTTTTGAATTCTTGCTTATTTTTGGTATTTTTCTGGAATTTTTTTACTAAAACTATTTCTGGAGCAACTAAGACTTGTAAAAGCTTTCAGTAAATTCAGGTTAGCTAAATGGAATAAAGGAACATCGTCATTAACCTTTCTACACTAAAATGAGAACTTTACTCAATAATATGAAAAACTGAATTTGGACTGAAACCTTGTAATTTTTATTGAATAACTTCAAAAAGTACATAGGATTTTAACTAAGTAGTACACTGGAATAAGCTATTACATTAGAAAACAGAATTAAAATTAGTTATACATAACTAAGAATGAGCTAAAAACTACTACTTGCTCCCACTGCTTCTCTTTCTTTAAATACCCTTTAATTAGGATTTCTCAGTGCTCATTTGTCTTTTCCCCGCAGTAATATCAACCATAGGATGAGTGATAATTGATCTTGACCCTCCAAGGTTTTTGGCGCCAAAAACACAATTATCACATCTGTCTTGATAGCTTGTATAGGATTGATATTTTTGGACTAAGGTTGAGGGGAAGGTGGGGTGGCAGTGTATAGGGGTGATGATGAGAGGAGGGGGAAGAGTTGCAGGGTGATGATGGTGTTAGTTTTGCCAGGGAGTCACGGGGTGATGTTTGGAAGACGTAGTCAAAAGGGTCAAAGGGTCAAATGGTTGACCGGATGATTTTATTAAAACGGGGGTGAGTTGGGTAGTGGTGGTGGGCTGTGGGGGTTGATGGGCTTGGTGTTTGTTTTGGGTTTGGTTTGTTTTGGGTTTAATTAAACTAAGGATCCGGTTGGTAATATAGTTTCACACAAGGACCAACTTTGTAATTTTAACAAACATAAGGGACTGAAATTGTAATTCTCCCAAGGTACCACCAAGGACCCAAGATGCAAAGTTTAATATTCCCAAAGACCATTTTTGCAATTTTTTAATTTTCAAAATTCCCAGGGACTGTTTTTGCAAAATTCCAAACTCCAGGGACCAAACATGTAACTTTTCCAAATTTATCACCCAAAGTCCGTTTTTGATAACTTTTGATTTTTTAGGGACTTGGGTTGACTTTTATTTCAAAATAAATGCATAGGGACTATTTCTGACAAATTTTGAAACTTGGGGGACTGAAACTGCCAATATTGCAAACTTTGATCGTTTTTCATTTGTTTTTGCTCGTTTTGCATTTAAAACACATAAAACACAATCCCTGGGATAATTTAAGTATTTTGATTACTTTTCGATTGTTTTTGTATGTTTTGGCAGTTTAAACACGATAAAAATAATGAGTGTTTGCGCACTCATCAATCCCCCACATTAAACTATTGCTAGTCCCTAGCAATATTTTTGGAAAACTTGATGGATTTTAAACTCTTTACCAAAAGCCATCACTTCTGGAGTAGCCAGGAGTAAGAACTGTGGCACACCTGATAACCGTGTGATTTTGAGCAAACCACCAGCTGTCAACGGATTTGATTTGTCTTTACCAAGAGCCGTTTGCTCCTGGACTAGCCAGCTCTTGATAGAATAGTCAACATCTTGGTGAGCTGATTACAAATTATGGTTTTTCCACGGCCTTTACCACAAGCCATAATCTTGCGGGCTAGCCAACTCATTCGCTTTATGGGATATGGGGAGTTGAGGAACCATACAATTTTGGGCAAATTGCAAGCCGTAAACGGATTTGAGTTATCTTTACCAAGAGCCGTTTGCTCCTGGATTAGCCAATCCCTTTTTTTGTTTAGACACGGCGGACTGATTACCCCAAAAATTTTGAAATAAAGTGAAAATTTTTTGAAAAATTTGGGCCAAAATGGGGGTACTTGAAAGTATTTTGCGATAAAATTCGCTAGAATTCCCCCCCCCCCCCCCCCCACACTTAGAAATGAATATTGTCCTCAATATTCAAAGTCCCGGCTATTATGCCGAACCTATGAACGTAAAAAGATAATATTCGAAGCAAACTGTGGAAATATTGTTTTGTATTTTTCACTTTATTTATCTGTACATAAAATCACACATTTTTTTTTAACTTATATACATATATACATTTTCAAATTAGCGGGGGGTTGGCCATTCCCCCACACTAGGTTGGTAGAAAGTAGAAGGAAATCAGAGATACGGGTGAAAACCCGTATTGTGCTATTGTTTTCGTTTGTCGAGTCGCTAGCTTTGACTCGATCCCCGAATTTAATTGTCCTTGGGGAAAGTTTAGAGATCCGGGACAACCATGGATGGTATGTCCTCTCCAAAGTAGTGTTTCAAACGATGTCCATTCACTTTGAAATTAGGACCGTCATTTTGAGATAATTCGACGGTGCCATAAGGATAAACCTTAACGATAGTGAATGGACCAGTCCATCGGGTTTTTAGCTTTCCCGAGAAGATCTTGAGTCTAGAGTTGAAAAGAAGGACTCGATCACCAACGTTAAAAACGAGGTTCTTGATTTTGGAGTCATGAATCTTCTTTGTCTTTTCCTTATAGATCAAAGAGTTCTCGTAAGCTTGACCACGAAGTTCATTTAATTCATTCAGTTGAACTTTCCTATGATCACCAGTAGTTTTGAGGTTAAAATTTGCATGCTTGAGAGCCCAATAGGCTTTATGCTCAAGCTCGATCGGAAGATGGCACGCTTTCCCATACACAAGTTTGTAAGGCGTACACCCAATGGGTGTTTTGTAAGCCGTACGGAAAGCCCAAAGTGCATCATCTAATTTATCCGACCACGATGCACGATTTTCACCTACAGTTCTTTCCAATATTCTATTTATGCCTCGATTGGAAACTTCTACTTGTCCACTTGTTTGAGGGTGATACGCAGTAGAAAGTCGGTGAGTTACACCATACTTTTGCATGACTTTATCAAATTTGTCATTACAGAAGTGCGTACCACGATCACTGATAATAGCACGTGGAGTTCCAAATCGAGCGAAAAGAGCTTTCAAGAATTTTACAACAACTCGGGCATCATTAGTGGGTAAAGCTTTCGCTTCAACCCATTTTGACAAGTAGTCAACTGCCACGAGTATGTACTTATTTCCACGAGATGACGGAAATGGCCCCATAAAGTCGATGCCCCATACGTCAAATATTTCACACACTTGGATTGCATTTTGTGGCATTTCATTCTTTTGTGAAATATTCCCGTGACGTTGACAAGCGTCACAGGATTTGACCAATTCCTGGGCATCCTTGTAAATCGTGGGCCAAAAGAAACCGGAGTCAAACACCTTTTTGGCGGTGTAGTTTGGATTGTGGTGGCCCCCCGTGGGACCAGCATGGCAAGCCTTAAGAATTTCAGAGGCTTCTTGGCCATAAACACACCGCCGGATGACTTGATCCGCACAGATTTTGAACAAGTAGGGGTCGTCCCAGAAGTAATGTTTTACATCTTTGAAGAATTTATTTTTCTGTTGGGACGACATCCCTTTCACCACAAAGTTACCCGCGAGGTAGTTTGCAAAGTCGGCAAACCACGGGGTACTAGAGTCTCCACGAAAGGTAACCGCATTGAGTGTCTCGAGAGGGAATGTTTCATTAATTTCTTTCCTCTCGAAGACATCTTGGTGGGGGTTTTCCAATCGGGAGAGATGATCAGCAGCTAGGTTCTCAGCTCCTTTTTTATCACGAATAATGATATCAAATTCCTGTAGGAGGAGAACCCAACGAAGAAGTCTCGGCTTTGCATCTTGTTTTGCAAAAAGGTACTTCAAAGCCGAGTGATCCGTATACACTATGCTTTTGGTCAGTATCAAGTATGGCCGGAATTTTTCAAAAGGTACCACAGCTAATAATTCTTTTTCAGTAGTGGTGTAATGGCTTTCAGCCTCGGTCATAGTTTTGCTGGCATAGTGTATAGGCTGAAAATGTTTTGTTATGCGTTGCCCCAAGACTGCCCCGATAGCATAATCACTAGCATCACACATGAGCTCGAAGGGCAAGTCCCAATCTGGGGTAACAGGAATCGGTGCCTCGGTAAGCTTTTTCTTAAGTGTTTCAAAAGCTTCGATGCACTCTGGGGAGAAGATAAAAGGAGCATCCTTTTCGAGGAGATGGGTCATAGGCCGGGCGATTTTAGAAAAATCTTGAATAAACCTACGATAGAAACCGGTGTGACCCAAAAAGCTCCTAACACCTTTCACGGTTGTGGGATGAGGTAATTTTGCAATGACATCCACTTTGGCTTTGTCAACCTCAATCCTGTTCTTTGAAATTTTATGGCCGAGGACAATGCCCTCTTTGATCATAAAGTGACTCTTCTCCCAATTTAGACATAACTTTGTGTCTTCACAACGTTTTAGCATGTTGTCTAAATGGGAGAGGCATGACTGAAACGAATCCCCAATGACCGAAAAATCGTCCATGAAGACCTCCATAGTTTTCCCGATCATGTCAGAAAATATGGACATCATACATCTTTGA
The DNA here is from genome assembly GCA_030686995.1 of Artemisia argyi. Lineage (NCBI taxonomy): Eukaryota > Viridiplantae > Streptophyta > Magnoliopsida > Asterales > Asteraceae > Artemisia > Artemisia argyi. The sequence continues at coordinate 276,689,746 of CM060708.1, forward strand.
AACGTGCCCGGAGCATTACATAAACCAAATGGCATACGTTTATAAGAAAAAGTTCCATAGGGGCACGTGAACGTGGTCTTTTCCTGATCTTGCGGATCAATGGGAATCTGAAAGTAACCCGAGAAACCATCGAGGAAGCAATAATACTCATTCCCCGCTAATCTCTCGAGCATTTGATCCATAAAGGGTAGAGGAAAATGATCCTTACGGGTGGCGTCATTTAACTTTCGATAATCAATGCAGACATGCCATCCCGTAACCAAACGAGGTGGAATTAACTCATTTTCCTCGTTTGTGACAACGGTAATGCCACCCTTTTTTGGAACACAATGAATTGGGCTGACCCAAGGACTGTCCGAGATAGGGTAAATCAATCCGGCATCAAGAAGTTTTAAAACTTCTTGTTTGATAACCTCGTGAATTTTTGGATTCACCCTTCTTTGTTGTTGGACTGCAGGTTTGAAGTCGTCCTCCATTAAAATCTTATGAGTACAAAATTCAGGGTCAATGCCCTTGATGTCGGAGAGTCGCCAAGCAATTGCTTGTTTATGAGACTTCAAAACCTTTATAAGAGCAGCCTTTTCCTCATCACTTAAGTCTTTGGCAATTATGACGGGTAATTTATCATCACCCTCCAGAAATGCATATTCAAGATGAGGCAGCAAGTCCTTAAGTTCAACCTCGGGGAAGTCATCAGTTTTCTCAACATTTTTGACTTCCTCCTTATGAAGTGTTTATGGTAGAACAGGAAGAGGAGAGGGATCTTTGTTTAATAATTTTTCAAGTATGAGAATATCCCTCTCGAGGTCGATCTCTTGGTTATCGACTCCATCGGGAATCGAGTCACTTTTGAGAAACGCCTCCATTTCTTGTAAGATGAAGTCACTTCCCTAGAACGGAGTGAGGGAAGGAGAAGAATTGGCAATGATGGGGTGAGAAGACTGAGTGAGGTTTTCACTCGAAGAATCATCAATGAAACCTAAAATCTCTTGAGCATACTCCTCAGCAGCAACATCGATGACATCTATTTTGTTCACCGATTCACAGTCATAATTGGAGGAGTATCTCGAAGTTTGATTTAGGTTGAAGGTTATGGCTTCCGTTCCAACACGTAATGTGATCTCATGCTCAAATACATCGATAAGAGCTCGCCTAGTTCTAAGGAATCCCCGTCCAAGAATGAGAGGGACCCTAGAATCGGCATCAAAGTCAACAATCACAAAATCTGCCGGAAAATGGAACTTCACCACTTTAACGAATACGTCCTCGGCAATGCCAATGGGACGAGAAATCAAACGATCGGCAAGCTCTAAAGTCATGCACGTGGGGGTAAGTTTGGGAAGAGAGAGTTTCTTCCACACAGAATATGGCATTAGGTTATTGCTAGCACCTAGATCGGCCAAGGCGAAGCAATCAACCATACCCGGGAAAGTACAAGGAATGAAAAATTTCCCGGGGTCTCCAAGCTTTTCAGGAAGCTTTTTCAAAAGAACTGCAGAGCAGTTCTCATTCACAGGAGTTTTTGCCATCTCAAAGAGTTTCTCTTTATTACTTAACAGGTTTTTGATTGTCGATGCAAACTTGGGCATCAAGAGAATAGCATCCGCGAAGCTCATGTCAAAGTGCAAATCTTGGAAGATTTGGAAAAACTTATCCATTTGGTGATTAGCCTTTTCGCGGAGCTTTTGTTCACTGAGACGTGATGGATAGGGAATAGAAGTTTTGGATTTAGGGTTGTCCGCTGGAGTTTCTGGTGAATCAAAGACAACTCCAGGCTTACATCTGGTTTCAGGAATAACCTGAGGTTGGACGTGTGCTGTACTTCGTGGGCTAGGAGTTTGCACCTTGTCCTTTGTCACCTCAGGCTCACGATCCACTACCTTTGGAGGAGAGGAAGAAGAGGTAGTAGGAATCGTGGGTTCATCATATGAAACACCACTTCGTGTTATGATCGCCTTAGCATCGCCCCTCGGGTTAGCGATCGTGTTGCTCGGTAAAGTAGTACCTGAGCCCGAGGGTCGATCATTTAAAGACTTCCTGATGTCAGAAATCTGGCTGACCAGCAACTTGTTCAACTCATCTTGGGACTTCATGAATTGTTTCAACAACTCATCAGATGAAGGCCCGGTTGGAACAATGGCTTGATTCGGGTTAGGAATATTTGGAGCTCGATTGTTCGGATTGGGACCTTGATTTTGAAAATTACCCTGATTAGGGTTGTTGTTTCCATGAAAATATCCCGGATTGAAATTACCCTGACCTTGGTTCCGATTAAAGTTTCCTTGATTTTGCTATTGGAAACCTTGATTTTAGAACCCTTGGTTTTGATTGTGAAAACCGTGACCCTGATTGAAGTTACCTTGGTTTTGATAACCTTGGTTCGCTCTATTTTGATTTTGGCCACGGTTTTCGACATTTTGGTTTTGATTAAAACCAGGAGGTCCAGGATAATGATGTTGAGGATGATAGCTAGGGTCCATAGGAGGGCGATATTGATTGCCTCCTTGATTTTGGGACCCGGCTACAGCATGAGCTTCATATGGAGTACCATCAGTAGCTGTGCAATTGTAGTAGGCATGCGGCCCACCACAAGTCACACAGACTTCCACTTTTTTAACCTCAGCGGGGGGAGGATGTTGTGGAAATGAAACTTTCTTTGTTTGGGCGAGAACCAAAGCTTGTATTGCTTCAGTGAGCTTGTCAATCTTAGCATCCGTGCTTGATTGACTCATAGAAGATGAAGTGGAAGGACCCGCATTAATTTGAGAAACAATCGATTTGCTTCGTGTAGAGCGGACCTTAGACTTGTTTTCTATGATTTGCAAAGCTTCTTTTGTGGTTCTACTCAAAAAATTACCTCCCGCGGAGGCATTGAGAGAATCCTGATCAGCTTGGCTCACGCCATTGTAAAAAGTATCGAGTTGCATCAACTCAGAGAAACCATGATGTGGACACTTGCGAAGTAATTCTTTGAAACGATCCCACGCTTCACCAAAAGATTCATCATATTTTTGAGTAAACTTGGTGATTTTGTTCTTAAGACTCGTGGTCTTGGAAGGTGGGAAGAATTCATTCACAAACTTTTTGACAAGATCTTCCCATGTCTCAATAGATCGAGGAGGTTGTTTTTCAAGCCAAATCCGGGCTTGTCCCTCCAAGGAGAATGGGAAGAGAAGAAGCTTGATTGCTTCACACGGGACATTTTTGTACTTGATGTTTGGTGTGATTTTATTGAACCATCGAATATGAGCATGAGGATCGTCCCTCTCAAAACCGTAGAATTGACTTGAGGTTACAAGATTAAGTAACCCGGTTTTGAGTTCAAAACTATCAGCCACGATGGCTGGAACAACAATGGCATCTCTGTAACCCTCGATGGGTGCTTGGAGAAGCTCACACATGGGGCGGTCTTCCGCCATGGTGACAGTGGGTGTGGCAACAGTACGGATCTCCGATCCGACTGTTGGTGCCGAACATCTATGAGGTCTTCTAGGTTTTCGTACAAGCTCACGTAATGGGCAAGTAGACCTAGAAGAACGAGAGCGCATGCACTAGGAAAAAAAACCAATCAAAACAAAATCGAGGCAAATCCACAGTGAACTTAAACCAATAATCACGAGCAAATGGCTTCTTTAAGAAAGGTACACCACTCACAAGGATACAAAGGTAAGTTTTATATCTTTGGTTTGGGAACTTATTATGTTCACACCCCAAGTTGGTAGGTGTTCTGTCTTGGTTTGCGACAGTTTATTTTTATGTAGAATTATTATTCACAAGAAAAGACGGATGTTTTTGTGTTTTTGTGTATGGGTTTAAAAACTTTTGGAAAATATTTTTGGTATCGTTTCGTTTACCAAAATCGTTTATCTTTAAGAATCACCTTAAAAGAAAACCGATTCAGAAAACGTTACGATCTGTTTTGTTGTTTTTAATTTTTTTTGGTGTTTTAACACTTTAGGAAAAGTGTTAATGACTTTTTTTGTGTTTTGATTTAAAATTTACAAAAGTGGTGGTATTTGTACAGTGAATGAGGTGAAATAACACTAATCTCAAATGACGCTATAGAAACGCAAACACCTCCCCGGCAGCGGCGCCAAAAATTGATTGATGCTAAACCGTCAACTTATATTGACCAAATAATGGTCAACAAAGTCAAAGAGCCTAGACCAATGCTTCCGGGTAATAAAGGGTATCACCAGGCTGTTATGTCCCGACGAGGTGTGGATTGTGCTTTAGCGTACTTGTGATCGGGTGATTATTCACAGAAAAAGGGTTGTGATAAGAATTATTTGGAAATTATTAACAAATATAGCTTTGGAAAGCTACGTGATTGATTACGGGAATTGAGATTACAAAGATTTGAGCTAAAACCTAAAAACGTATGTTTTAATTAAAAACGTACGCAGACGAATGAAACAAAAAGTACAACTGATGGACGGAAAAGGTTACAAGTGTAAAATTATTATTTTTACAATCCTAATAATTAAAGAAAATTTTAAGAAAAAGAAAAACTATTTTTACACTATTTAATTATTAATTATTAATTAATTACTAATTATCTATTTATTAACTAATTAAACTAATTAGAATTATTAAAAATACTAAATAGTCTTAGAAAAATAAGAAAAATTTTACAAATCTAATTAACCATCACTGGAATCCTAAAAAATTATAAAAAGTTTATTTTATGTATTTTTAAACTAATTTACTAATTATTAATCTAATTACTTATTAATTTCTAATTAAACTAATTAAATTTTAAAAAATAGAAAATGAACAGTGCAAATTCCAGAAAAATTTATAAAAATGTTTTAACTTAAATAAAAGATAGAAAAATTATAAAAACTAGGTTATACTTTATAAATTATAATTATGCTATTTAATTACTTAATATTAATTAAAACTTAATTAAACTAAAATTAATTATAAAAACCACTAAAAGACAAAAGAAAAATCTGGAAAAATTTCTAGAATTATTTTAACCTAAAAGAGATTTAATAAAAATATAAAAATAATATATTGCTAATAAATAAGCTAAAAAGAAAATTAAAATGATAAATCATATTAAATAGAAGCTATCACTAAAATTAAAGTTGGTTTTTTTGGTTTTTTCTTTTTCCAAACTAATTATACACTAAAAACAAAAACTTTTTATGAAAACACTTTTGGTGCAACCAAGAAATAAGCACTTGAGAGCTTACTGACCCAAACAGTTGACTTTTGTTGACTATGAAGGAATTTAAGCTCAAATGGATTAAGGTAGGGTCTACAATGGTTAAAGTAGGTTTCTCTGAGATGTTTGATCAATATTAAGCAAGTTTCAACCAAATAAGTAGCTCAAATAAGCCACAACACACAAATAAGCAGTTGCTTATTGCAATACTGAGACAGAATGGGGACAGAGTTTATGAGCAAGATAAGGTGGGGTCCACTAGTCTAATGGTCAAAAAAATGGTCAACTAATCAACCCTGGTATGAGGGGGTTGGGAGAACCCAAGTATGAGGTGTGGGACCCACTGGGTTGCTCACAAAATACCACCAAAGGTGGTGGGTTGAGTTGGGTCTGCTGAACAGGGCAAAAGCCTTGCCCTGCAGTCCACTTCCAAGGGTAGTTTAGTCAATAAAAAAAATCACAAAAACATAAAAATTATAGAAATCATAAGTTCTGCTGGTAGAGTAAACACATAACAAGTTTCAGGTCCCAAATCACAACATAAAAATCATGGAAATTCACTCAACTTTTGCAAAAATCTGAGATTGCAATTTTGACTTTTTTGAGAAAACTAGCACAGTTGACTGTGATGAACTTCCAGTTGAATCTGTTGACTGATATTGATTAAATAAGGTATAAGAAGAGTACATTAAGCTATGCTAACAACTTGTGAATGGATTTAAGCAATTATGGAACTTATTATACTAACAGTGACTGCATAGGGCTAGTTTAAAGAGGTTTTTGACTTTTTAACAAACAAGACCTAGTGTTATTTGTTTAAAAGACTCTACTAAACCTTTTATGACTTGACTAAACCAAATACCCTAGCAAAATTTCACTGGAACACAGTGAACAATCATGAGCCAAACACCCCATTAAAAGTGACTGATTATGAATTAAGAAGCAAACTAATAACCTAAGCTAGACTATTGATTTAACTCAACTATTTATGCTATAAAACTGATTTTAAAACTAAAATGATACAGAGTTCAATGTACAATGACCAAGTTTGTGATTAGGCTAGGTAAGAGCTCACAAGCAGATATGACAAGTTAGTCACTCAAACTAACCAAGGCAATCAACTAAGCAACAAATAAGCTCAATAGGTTAAATAGGCAATAAGTTGACAAAGAAACACAAATTATATGAGTACTGAGCTATTAAGCAATATTTATGGAAAATAAGCTAGACTGAGATTAAGACTTACAAACAACCGAGCTCAGAACCAAAGTAACTAGGCTTTTTCAAGCTATCCTATGCTCCCCATGGAGCTCTAAACCATTCCATCATTCAACATGCTCCATTCTGCCTTTTCTTCTTCTTTTTTTTTTTTTTTTTTTTTAATTTTTTGAATTCTTGCTTATTTTTTGTATTTTTCTGGAATTTTTTTACTAAAACTATTTCTGGAGCAACTAAGACTTGTAAAAGCTTTTAGTAAATTCAGGTTAGCTAAATGGAATAAAGGAACATCGTCATTAACCTTTCTACACTAAAATGAGAACTTTACTCAATAATATGAAAAACTGAATTTGGACTGAAACCTTGGAATTTTTATTGAATAACTTCAAAAAGTACATAGGATTTTAACTAAGTAGTACATTGGAATAAGCTATTACATTAGAAAACAGAATTAAAATTAGTTATACATAACTAAGAATGAGCTAAAAACTACTACTTGCTCCCACTGCTTCTCTTTCTTTAAATACCCTTTAATTAGGGTTTCTCAGTGCTCATTTGTCTTTTCCCCGCAGTAATATCAACCATAGGATGAGTGATAATTGATCTTGACCCTCCAAGGTTTTTGGCGCCAAAAACACAATTATCACATCTGTCTTGATAGCTTGTATAGGATTGATATTTTTGGACTAAGGTTAAGGGGAAGGTGGGGGTGGCAGTGTATAGGGGTGATGATGAGAGGAGGGGGAAGAGTTGCAGGGTGATGATGGTGTTAGTTTTGCCAGGGAGTCACGGGGTGATGTTTGGAAGAGGTAGTCAAAAGGGTTAAAGGGTCAAATGGTTGACCGGATGATTTTATTAAAACGGGGGTGAGTTGGTAGTGATGGTGGGCTGTGGGGGTTGATGGGCTTGGTGTTTGTTTTGAGTTTGGTTTGTTTTGGGTTTAATTAAACTAAGGATCCGGTTGGTAATATAGTTTCACACAAGGACCAACTTTGTAATTTTAACAAACACAAGGGACTGAAATTGTAATTCTCCCAAGGTACCACCAAGGACCCAAGATGCAAAGTTTAATATTCCCAAAGACCATTTTTGCAATTTTTTAATTTTCAAAATTCCCAGGGACTGTTTTTGCAAAATTCCAAAGTCCAGGGACCAAACATGTAACTTTTCCAAATTTATCACCCAAAGTCCGTTTTTGATAACTTTTGATTTTTTAGGGACTTGGGTTAACTTTTATTTCAAAATAAATGCATAGGGACTATTTCTGACAAATTTTGAAACTTGGGGGACTGAAACTGCCAATATTACAAACTTTGATCGTTTTTCATTTGTTTTTGCTCGTTTTGCATTTAAAACACATAAAACACAATCCCTGGGATAATTTAAGTATTTTGATTACTTTTCGATTGTTTTTGTATGTTTTGGCAGTTTAAACATGACAAAAATGATGAGTGTTTGCGCACTCATCAGCAGGGCAAAGTGAAGCTGCCTGGATCGTCAACCTTTTTTGGTAACCCTCGATGGGCCACCACCGAACATTCTTCCCCCGGAGTCACGAGACCCTCGAGTTTCTTTCAGTTGGCGAGTAATTTTTTAAATTATGTGCTATACTTCGGCATGTGATAGCAAGCATCAAGAAGGGGTATGGTGATCACTGAGTCTTTAAGATATGACAAGAATCTTTTATTATTGTTCTCAGTTTTATGGTTTTTTAGTCGGGATGGGAATGGGATTCTCACAGGCTAGTTAGGCGGGGTTGATGGGGATGGGATCGCCACGGGAGGTTGCTCAGGAGCCTCGCTGCTCACATCGTCCTCCTCTTCGCGAGGCTTGTTTAGATCAGGGGTGATAGGGTGCGAGCTCGGGAAAGGGGGGTCCTTTGTTGTTGTTCCTGCTCGGGTGGTTATCGCGAGCATGGGGTCTTTTTGGCTTATTGACGACATTTCTAGGTTATCGAGGGTGAAGTTAAGCTTGTTGAACCATTCTCCAATGTCGTTCTGATGCTCATCGACAAGTTCATCAAGACCTTTTAATTGTAAGCCTTTTTCTTGAGTGAATGATTTCAAATTCAGGGCCTTCGTCTCCTTCTTTTCTCTTTACCAGATTTCCCTAGAGGGTATAATCGTCGTTTTGGTAAAAAGGCAAAAGGGAGGGATCAGCATAGATGTCACCTCCTGACAAGCACGCATGTTCAGTCGTGGTTTCTCCTTCGCATTCCTCTACATCATGCGGGCCTCCACAGTAGTCGCAGATCAAGTAAGGATTTGAAAGTCGTTTAGGTAATTGCTACCCAGCTAGGTATTCCATTCTTTTGTGAATTTTTCTTAACCGATCTGAAGATGTTGAAGTGATTTCAGACATGCTGACAGCCGACTCAGGTTCATCCCAAGTGTCATCCTGGTCTTGAGCATATTCCTCAATCCTATCCCATCCATCCTCGGCACTAAGATTGGCTAATCTCCCTTTTCTAGAATTGTTGATTCCGTTCCAATCATTTGAGGAGACATTGTCGTAGAAGATTTGGACCAAAAGCCAAAGTTCGATGCTATGATGGGGAACTTGTCTTATTAAATCCTTGAATCTAATCCATGATTTATGGAAGGGTTCGTCCTTCCCTTTTCGGAAGCGGAGGATCCTGTCTCTAAACGCTGAAGTTTTCCCAGCTGGAAAGAACTTCTCATAAAATTTGGATATGAGTTGTTCCCATGTGAAAATAGATTCAGAAGGAATTTTATCATACCACTCTTGGGCTTTTTCGTAGAGGGTGAAAGGGAAGAATCGTAATCAGGACGTATCTCTAGTAGCACCATCCGTATGGAGGGTGTCTACTATTTTCAAGAAGTCCTTGATGTGTTGAATTGGGTCATCATCATCTAGTCCACAAAACTTGCACACACTTTGGACAAGCCAAACATCGGTCGCATGCAAGACCTCATTGGTGTGTTCGTTTGGGTAGACAATGGCGTTTGAGAAACCACGAGGATTTGGGGAGGAGTAGTCCTTAAGACGCTTAGGAATGGGAGTTGCGGGGGTACTTATCTCATTGTTGGATTGGGAGCTAGGGGTTGTACGGTGATTTTCCGAATTTTCTTCAGAGAGGGGTGCATCAAAATCGATGGCTATGCTAGATGGTTCAGGTGTTGAGTGAGATCGTCTTAGCCTACGCATTTTGTTGGGAATTATACTAACAGTTACCACGGCTAGTGAAGACATTACAACTACTGAAGAATGTACTTGCAGTGGAAACTCATTATCACTGCAAGAACATATATTATCACTGCTGTTTAGATAACTGTTAGGAAACGTGTTTAGATAAATATATAATAGATCTTGTGTATATCTTATTCTATTAGCATTATACTTATCTTGTAGAAGAGGACTCCTTGTGCTATAAAAGGAGATCCTAGGTTAAAGGTTAGATACACGTTTCTAGAGCTTCAAGGTGTAACCCTAGTGATACAAAGATCACTCGTATTATTATCATTAATAATATTGGAGCTAACCGTTTGTTACATATATTGTTCTCATTCATAAACAACTGTTTCATTCACAATCAAACTTCTAAGTGTTACTAAGTAGATTCCGAATACTTAGTAATATAACTCAAAGTATGATACTAACACAGTTCAAGGTGTTTAGATCCATCAAGTGGTATCAGAGACAGGATTTGATACTTTGAGTTATACCACTTGATGGATCTAAACACCTTGAACTGTGTTAGTATGATACTTTGAGTTATATCACTATGTATGCGGAATCTACTTAGTAACACTTAGAAGTTTGATTGTGAATGAAACAGTTGTTTATGAATGAGAACAATGTACGTATCAAACGGTTAGCTCCAATATTATTAATGATAATAATACGAGTGATCTTTGTATCACTAGGGTTACACCTTGAAGCTCTAAAAACGTATATCAAACCTTTAACCTAGGATCTCCTTTTATAGCACAAGGAGTCCTCTTCTACAAGATAAGTATAATGCTAATAGAATAAGATATACACAAGATCTATTCTTTATTTATCTAAACACGTCCTAACAGTTATCTAAACAGCAGTGATAATATATGTTCTTGTAGTGGTAATGAGTTTCCACTGCAAGTACATTCTTTAGTACTTGTAATGTCTTCACTAGCCGTGGTAACTGTTAGTATAATTCCCAACAATCCTCCCCTAAACTTATGATTAATAAATAAATCAATAAGTTTCTTCAAGTAATCAGCAAATATGAGGATATGGGAATTCTTCCAAACACTTATCTTCTTCTTCTTAACTCTTTATCAGCTCTCACACTTTGATCATAGATCCATTGCAGCAAATCTTTTATGACTTGACTTCTTTCCCAACATCTAAGCTTCACTTACATCATCACAGTTAAAACTCCAGCTCTTAATGGATATTGTTTCTCTGCAAGCATAAACACATCAACTCCATCTTGAGTAGAAAGATGATGTACAGCACTTGAGTCATAAAACTTCCACAAAGTATTCATGTTGTGAGCTTCAAATCTCCAATATCTGTCACTTGGGTCAGGTTCATATAATCTTCTGAAGTGAACCCATAACTCCATAGCCTTGACATCAAAAAGTTCATCCTTCTTGAACTGATCTTGAACAATCCTCCACAAAGTATCCAAGTCTTCTCTATCACAAGATCTAACAATGTCTTCAAAATCTCTGCAAATACTTGTGACACTTCCAGTTCTGACAATCTTCCAAGCAACTCCAAAATCATCAGAATAGATTTCCCAACCAAACAACTGGATATTTTGTTTGTAATGGTTCAATATTAAGCACATCAGTCTCTATGAACATCATATTTGAAACTTGTTCTTCTGTCAACTTGCTAGGACCCTCTTCTGCTTGAGATAACTCCTGAATCTTCAATTTCTTTGCATCTTTTGATCCAAGACTCACTCCTGACATTTTTGTCTTCATCACTACAGGTTCTTGATCCATAGGAATGAAATTACTATCTTGTCTTTTAATCCTGTAGTAGATACCTTCAATTTGATCATGCGACATTCCTTTGAACTGAGCCATCTTCATATTTGATGAGGCAAAAAATGAACCACTTTTAGGGGGTCATTTAAGCCTGGAATTGAATTTATTTGATCAAATATTTCCCTAAATCGTTCCTTTTGTGATTCTAGGTACTTTGGGAGTGAATTCTGGAAAAGGAAGCATTTTGGACGATTTTGGAGCATAAAAGTGAAGAAAACGGCAAAGTCTTAATTTTCCTTGCTGGGAACAGTACCTGACGCCGTCAAGAGGCTTTTCATGACGGCGTCAAGAGTAAAACTGGTAACGGCCCAGAGGAAATGTGAAGGCGTCACCCAAGGCCGCCACGTGTTAACTTGTTAAAACTTGCGCGCGGAGTAGCTGATATTGTTTTGGTCATAACTTTTGCGTACGAACTCGGATTTAGGTGATTCAAAAGGCCACGCGAAGAGGACGAAGAGATCTACAATTTGGTGAAAAAATGGTCATGAAGGAGTCAAGAGAAACGAGCTGACGCTGTCAAGATGGGCCGACAGAAAACATGCCTATAAATATAACATAATAACTTCACTTTTTGTAAGCCCTAAACCCTAAGGTCGATTCCTGGGTTTAGGTAGGTGTTTTTCCAGCAACTTAGAGGGTTTCAATCACTCCATAAACATCATGTATTAGTTTGTTGATTCTATCTTAATTATGTTTTCCATTATCATTGTTGATTGCTCTTCTTTGATGATGTTTTGCTAATTCACCTTGTGTCTACTTATGATTGTGTGAAACTCGTGTATAATTAATTAGATCTCATTGATTTCTTGTTGATGTTTGTGTCTATCTCCATCAATGACGGCTTGTTGATGTGTGTGTCTATCTCCATCAATTAAGGCGTGACAACTTCAATAGATCTAGTTGATTTAGTTTATAATTCTTGTTTCCTATTGATTCTTGTTTTGATTGAATGAATTCGATGTTAGGCTTAAGAAAACTGGCAGATCTCCATTGTGTAACTTGCTTGAACGTCTTAAGAAACATGAACCGATGTGTACATGTGTATGCGTATGCATGTAAGTGACATATTAGTATTAATCAGATTTCAAAACTTGTACATGAAAGTCTTGGATGAAAGTAATAAAAGAATGGGACATGTAAACGTTTAGAATTTGTAAAACATTTATCTGTTTTGTATTCGTGTGAGTATGCATGTGGTAATAACATATTTTGGTCGTCGCGGTATAAGATTAATGTTAAGGATACGTTAATAAATTATGAACGACGGAGTCTAAAATTATTCTTTTAATCTAAAATTATAGTGTAAACTTTAAAATAATTTTATTTGAAATTCTTAATATTTAATTTTGATAATTTATATTTTGACCCTAAACTTTACTAAACTGACGTGTTTAACCCTAAACTATTATAATTGTCATTTTTGACCCTAATCAATAAAAGTTGCTAATACGGAAAAGCTACTAAATACGAGACCTTACTAAAACGGCAACTTACTAAAATTGGAAAGTTACTAAAAATGGAAAGCCGACTAAAATGAGTAATATGATTTAAAATAGTTCTTAATAATAATCCGATCATTAATTCGTGTAGATTCACTGAAGAAGGATGTGACTTCCTATTTTTATGTTGTGATTTCGTTCGCGATTAAGGTACAGATATTCTTCTCTTTTCGGTAGGGACTTCTCATGACTTTCTTTGATCCTTGACTTTGCTATGATCCCTTTTGATATGAGCCATTGCTATGATCCCTTTGTTATGATCTTTTGATATGAGCTTCTGATATGATCCTTCTGATATGAGCTTTGATATGATTCGTTTGATATGATTCGTTGATATGATTCTATGATTTGACATCCGTCTGCTATTCGTTTGCTATGATATGATTCAGTTCAGTTTGCTATGTTCTGTTGGATATGATTTGATTATTCGATATGATATGATATGATTTGTTCTATTCTGATGCCCGAGTTTTTATTCTACTCATGGAGGTACCATGGGCGTGTCATTGAAGCACCAATGGCATGACACTTTCTGTGGAGGTGTGATTGATCCACGGCGTCCCCATTTGATATGATATGTTATGAGCTCTGGATTATTATGATATGTATGATTTGTTTTGTAGGGGGGGCGTATGGATGCATCCTAGGAATTCTGTTCTGTGTAGGGTGAATGTGAGTGTGTGCTTACACTTCTTCACGTTGGAGCTAGCTACTCTATTTTGGTACTTAGAGGTCTACCCTCTTTGTGCACTTATGATTTGACGGATATGTGATTATATGGTTGGAGACCTATTCGAGTATCTCATTAGGTCGGCTCATGGCTTTCCTATGTTTCGTGTGTCTATTCGAGTATCTCGGTAGACAAGCCTTTGTTCTAGCTGCTCATGTGATTCTGGTTACTATATAATTCGTATTACCATTTGATTCTTCATGTTCTTTATTCAGTTGACTTATGATGCTTGTTCAGTTATCGTTGATCTCTTATGCATTTGACAGATGATATTCGTTTCAGCAGGACCTTATGATTTCTTTTCTTATACTTATATACGTTTCGATTATTCGTTTTGTTATATATCTATTCACTGGGCTTTTTAAGCTCAGCCGCATTTCTTTTCTTCCGCGGCAGGTTTTAGGTTGGAAGCTGGGTTTGAGCGAAGAGTGCATAGGAGCATTTAGTGGACTACCCTGATGATTAGACAACCATTTGCTTTGGATTAGACTTGGTTTAGCTTCAGTTAGATTTAGTTTATTTTGTATTTCAGTTTTGGATTTCATCTTGCATAGAGTTAGTATTTTCCTTATTATCTTAGAATACCTTTGTAACTTTCATGTTTATAAGTCTTCCGCTTGCGTTAGTATGTTCTGATTTGGCACCATAATGTGGCATTTTGACCCATGTCGGGTTGGGGTGTTACACTTTACATTGCCTTTCATATTATTGAAAATAAACTTTGAAAAATTGAAAGTCCTATCAGTTGCCAAACAAACCAAAGGATAAGCCATGGTTGATGCAAATTGTTCATAAGATGTTTTCTTAGGACATAGGCAAAGTAAAAGAGTGTGAATAAAAAATCTCCAATGGGGACAAAAATATCCTTTTCTAAAAGTTACTTTTTGTTCAGATGTATCATACCCCATTAAAGCAATATTAGTGAAAATTTCTGAATTGGGTAATGTGATGATACCATTGAGATCATCCAATTGGAGAATTCTCCTCAAGGATGACTCAGTAACATCAATAGTTACCCCATCCACTGTGGCTCTTAAAGCATCCACAGATTCATGTGTGTCTCCCTGTTCAAGAGTTATGGATTCCACAGTGTTCCAGAACTGTTTGATATGAGAGACATAGATTGTGGGATTAATAGTTAAGGCATACCTTATATGAGTTGTGTTTAGAAAATCCACAATCTGATGAAAAACAGGGCCACTCTTCTCATTTGACTTTTGTAGATAGGCCACTTGGTTGTGCTCCTTGACAAATTTTAGAATCGCCATGATACTTGTGAAAAGAGAATAAAAGTGTTAGTAATCAAGATAAAAATCAAGCCGTATGATGATCAATTTATACTAATAGGGTTTGAGGAGGTTTCGCAATGTGAATTATCTTTAGAAAGGATTATCTTTGGAAAAGAATAAATTATAATAGGTAAGAAGATAATTCGCAAAAGATTTACTCTATTAATAAGGAAAGACGGTTATATTTACAACCCCAACTACATTGAAGTTCCTTATATTTTTTTAAGGAGCAAGTTGAGCAATAATGGAAGAAGAGCCAATTGGAAGATTGTTGCTTCATGGTGATGATTTTTTTAACTTCTACAAGGTTTTAAATTTATAAATTAGAAAGAAGAGAAACATTATATTTCGCGACCAAGAGATTGCAAGAATCACATATAAATGAAGCAATTGTAATGTTCGATCAAATTGTGCTTCCATTAGTATGTGGATAAATCGTATACATATATATTTTATGATCGAGTAAAACCAAAATTGTTGTGTGATATAAACGAAATACATGTACACATATACATGTGTTCTTAGTTATATAATATTAGCTTCGATTTTCTTTGTTTTAAGTACGTATTTATTGCATTCATACGCAAATGCAAAACACGACATTTGATTATTTCCTTATTGTAAGACTATAAAGTGTACATTGACGGTATCACTAAACCCGGTATCCTTTGATGATATCATATTTGATTATTACCTACGGAGTATGTTTTAAAATGTAATTTTACCACCTTCTTTCGCTATAGAAAAATATTCCAATGATAATTATAAGATATGACCAGGTAACTAACTAAATTTTATTTATTTATATTGTTTCTTAACATATATGCACACCTAAGATGATTAACTTGACTACCTACATGTTTTGCCATTTTGATGGCCCATAATTACCGATAAGAATATAGATTGTTGTTCCGAATTGAAAAGTTACTTAAATTGATCATTCGGGCATTAAAAAGTAATCACATTTACCCCACGTTGATTTCAACTTATTCTACTCCGTATCTCTTTTCTTTTGTCATCCACCTGACGCAAAACTAAGATAATTGATTGTTTTAGTAGTTTATCCATTATCCAATAGCTACAAAGTAGATCTGAAACGGGTGAGTTGATAAATAAATAAATAGGTAAAAGGAGAATGGGTTGAACAAGTTGAAGGCTACCCAAAGTCTATTATCAATGGATGCAACCTCCTGATTTGCTTCAACTGAATAGTTATTATACTAATACTATTGTTCTTGTCACTAATGCATTAATAAAAGGCTGTACACAAAAGTTTTTGTGTGTCAGTCCAACCGTACCCAACCTCTATTAACCTATACTAAAAAGTGACCATTCCAATCTGATACTGCTTTGACCCGTTACACAACATACATTGCTGTCTTTGATTTTGAATTATTTAATCTGAGCAATAGAAAATTTCTTCTTTTTCTTCTTAGTATCTTTCTGAACCTTGAATCCTTTCCCTTTATCTTTTGGATCTAGTTCTTCTGATTCAGAAGTACTTTCATCATCTTTTTGTGCAAGCTCAGAAATATGTATTCCTCCAGTAGGTCTTCTAAAATTCATCATAACTTTAGCAATTGTTTCTTCATCACTTGCAGTATGTACTCTTACTTCCTCTTGATGTACAAAAGTAGAAGGACCAGCTTCATCTTCATAGTTCTTTGTAGAAGGTCCAGCTGCAGTGACTCCACTTTCATCAATATTTCTAGAAGAAGTACCTTGCTCAGCAGTACCTTGCAGACTTATGTTTTCTGTAGCAGTACTTTGAACACCAGCACTTTGAATATTCTGTGCATCTACATCCTGCTTAACATTTTCTTGCTCATCATCTTTTTGCTCATTCTCTTTCTCTTCTTGTGCAATATTTTCAACCTCATGTGCAATATTCATATCTTCTTCAACATAACTTTCTGGTTCAAAAGTCTTTGGACTTTCTGGATATTGCCACAAGTGAGCATCTTCTGAAGCATCATCTTTATCCAAATTCTCAGCTTGATTCCTCCCCAATTTGGTAAATGATGACTTCCTATGCCGCCTCTTGGATTTAGAAGACTTCTTTGAAGATTTTGACTTTGGCTTCTGAGACTGCTTCTTTTCTTTCACATAAAGCCTAAAATTCTGAACAAGAGGCCAAACAAATTTCTTCTATCTTTTGAACTGCTTTCTTAGCTTTTTGATTTCTGCAGCTTGAGCATTAACAGTTGTCTTCATCTTCTCCAATTCCTTAGCCAAATCAGAAGTACTCTCAGCACCTGCAATTCCCTCATCTCCTCCAGGTGTTTGAAGCCCACCTGTGGAAGTATAATCATTGGGAGTAGGTACTTGTGAATCCTCTGAAGCAGTACCTTTAGAATCAGTACTTTTTGGAGATGTACCTTGAGCAGAAACAGATGTATCCAAGGAAGCTGTCACTGAGGGAGTCCTTTCTCTTGAAACAACATGCTGAGGGAGTCCTAATAGCTTGAGCTACCTCTAACATATAAGCATTAAGAGGTGTATTCCTACCTGAAAAATTAACTTCCTTATTCGACATAAAAGTGAAAACTTTAGGTGGCATCCTAATGGTAGGTACATAATCCTGAGGTTTAGGTATCCCATCTAATGGATTCTCTAAAAGCAATTGAACAAATCTAGGATACATTAGAAAGGGTTTGCCAGCCTTAATGTGAGTAAGCATACCTTCAAGGATCATGTATGAGAAATTGAAAGGCTGATTGGTAATAAGACCAACAAAAGTAGAAGCTATGGAATGACTAAACTGATCCCAAGCAGTACTCTTTGGACTCAAACAATGTAGCAAAACATGAATAAGAAATTTCCAATGAGGACTAACCATAGCCTTCTGAAAAGTAAGCTTAGTCAAAGAACCTTCATACCCAATGTCTCTGAGTGTGGTCCAAATCTCTTGTTTTCCAAACAAAACAGAGCCTCCTTCATCATCAAATAACAGAGCTTCCCTGATTGAAGCTTCTGTTACACGAATAGCTCTCCCAGCAACTGTAGCAGTAATGATATCCTTTCTATCTTCAACCTGTGACGTGGCTGTATCCCAAAAAGCTTGAATCCAAGGTCCAATAATCTCTGGGTTGACTAGGATGGAGTAACAGATGTTGGTCCCAGTGAGAAAGTCAATAATACCATGAAAATCAAGGTTATCTTGGGTTTTCTCAAGGTTTGCGATCATGTTGTGTTTGGTGTTGGTTCGTCGATTAGCCATGGTGATTAGGGTTAGAATGAGAAAAGTGATGATCGATACAAAGTAGGTATGAGTTTAAATAACAGGAAAGGTGAATAAGGTGAAAAAAAGGAAAAGATATGAGGCTGTATATAAGGATAAGATACAAAAAAATCACGGTTAATAAATAACTTTACCGTTATTTTTGGAAGTAATTATCCCCATATCTTTCGAAAGGTTGTTAGCCGCAAATCTGACCATTGGAACAGTATCTGACACGTCAGCGAACCCTTTAATAGCACCAAGCAGTACGTTCCATAAAATATGGAGCAGTACTTTCCGTTATAAACTCACACAGTATGTTGACCAAAGGACTTTCCCACAAAAAAATCAAGAAAGTTGACCATTTGACCAAAATATCTTTGAAAGTCAACCCTAATTAATGACTATCTCCCCAAATTAAATCCCAAAGCTACCCTTTCTAAGTGAACATCAATACACTTCATTAAATGCCCTTTTACCTTTAGTTTACTTATAAAAGCAACTTGACCATCAACACCTTGCAATCACCATATCTTTCTTTAGCATAACACAAAAAACTAGTAAGCACAATGAGTCATATTCCAATCGTGAACATCTCTTCAGATTCAAATGGCACCACTGATTCAGAGATAAGTTACTACTCTGATTCTAAGTTTGAAGATCCAGGATGGTCAGATTATTTTCCTCCTCATGTTCAGTGGATGGGACACCAAGAATCTTCATCAACAATGAGTGCTGCCAACTCTACCATAACTAATGTAGGTAGTACTACCAACAAAAAGCCCAAGAAGAAGAAAGTTGTCCCTGGTTCATCTTTGGCTAATGAGCTTCCACATGCTTTGACTCAAGCCCTGGAATCATCTATTCAGAACATGAAGTGGCCTGCTCCAAGGAAAGAGAGACCTTCCAAACAGGTTCTTGGCCTGGCTTGCCCAAGAAAGCAGGCTTCTTTTGATGACAAGAGAAAGACTACTCACAAGGGAAAACAAAGCTATGAGGGCAAGGGAAAAAGGCCTATGGAGTAGGTGTGTGGAGCTTGGTAGTAGGTTATGATAGTTGATAGTAGATGTAGTCTTGTGTTTGTTTTGTCTTTTCTGTGTCTGTATCTGTAGCTTGGTAACAATAATGGTGATGTATGAACTCTGAATGGTGGTTGTAACATCTTTCTGAATGATGAATATATATATTTTTTTTGAATGATACATGTAACCTCCCCTGAAATAATGACTAACTAATAACTACTTATGCCTCCTCTTAAAAATAGCTTACATATTAATCATGCCAATACTCACAACCAAAAAAGTAAATCTTGAAACATCAAAGCCCTTTGTGAGTAGATCTGCTACATTATCATCAGTATGAACTTTAACCACATTGATAAGCCTTTGTTCATAGCAATCTCTTATAAAGTGATGTCTACTCTGAATGTGCTTGGTCTTGGAATGATATACTGGATTCTTGACAATACAGATAGTACTTTCATTATCAATGTTGATAGGAGTATTTTTGAAATTGAATCCATAATCCAAAAGCTGATTTTGTAACCAAAGTACTTGTGCACAACAACTTGCAGCAGCTACATACTCTGCTTCAGTGGAAGAAGTTGCTGCAATTGTTTGCTTCTTACATTGCCATGACACTAATTTGCTTCCAAGGTACTGGCATCCTCCAGTTATGGATCTTCTGTCATAGTTATCTCCAGCATAATCACTATCTGAAAAGGCTTGGAGATGGAAAGGTGAATCCCTAGGATACCATAAGCCTAGCTTAGGTTGTTGCCTAAGATACCTAAAAATCCTCTTGACAGCATTCAAGTGAGATACCTTTGGATTAACTTGATGTCTTGTACATAAGCTTACAGCAAAAGTTATATCAGGTCTTGATGCAGTTAAATACATGAGACATCCAATCATAGACCTGTATAGTGTGACATCAACATCTTCTCCATCTTCATCTTTTCCCAAAGGTTTGTTAGTATCCACTGGTGTAGATGTAGGCCTAACAGTTGTGAAAGTGAATCTCTTAAGAATATCTGCAACATACTTATCTTGAAAAATATAAATTCCACTGCTTGACTGTTGCACTTGAAGTCCTAAGAAAAATGTTAATTCTCCCATAGAACTCATCTGAAACTCTTTCTTCATAAGATCTTCAAATTCCTTCACCATAGATTGCCTAGTAGCACCAAAAATAATATCATCTACATACACTTGAACAAGCATGATATCCTTCTTATCTCTCTTAATAAACAAAGTCTTGTCAATAGCTCCTCTTCTGTAACCATGTTGTAGTAGAAAATTGGAAAGTCTTTCATACCATGCTCTTAGAGCTTGATGAAGGCCATACAGAGCCTTGATTACCTTGTAGACTTTGTTTAATTGTGCAGGGTTTTCAAAACCAGGATGCTATTTGTTGGGAATTATACTAAGTTACCACAGCTAAGTGAAGATGTTACAACTGCAGAAGATTGTACTTGCAGTTGAAACTCATTACCACTGCAAGAACATATATTACCACTGCTTATTAGATAACTGTTAGGAAACGTGTTTAGATAAATATAGAATAGATCTTGTGTATATCTTAATCTATTAGCATTATACTTATCTTGTAGAAGAGGACTCCTTGTGCTATAAAAGGAGATCCTAGGTTAAAGGTTTGATATACGTTTTCTAGAGGTTCAAGGTGTAACCCTAGTGATATCAAGATCACTCGTATTATTATCATTAATAATATTGGAGTTAATCGTTTGTTACATACATTGTTCTTATTCATAAACAACTGTCTTACTCACAATCAACTTCTAAGTGTTACTAAGTAGATTCCGCATACTTAGTGATATAATTCAAAGTATCAATCTAACACAAGTTCAAGGTGTTTAGATCCATCAAGTGGTATCAAAGCCAGGTTTTGATACTTTGATTTAGAAGACTCTAGTTCACTCAGAAGAATCAATGGAGACAGAAACCAGTAACTCAAACATTGTTGCTAAGCTTCCAAAGCTTAAGTTGAATGACTTTGAGATGTGGAGGCTAATGATCGAACAATTCTTTATGGTCCAACACTACACACTCTGGGAGATCATTATGGTTGGAAATTCTTTCAAACCAAGTTCTACTTCAGAGATGGTTGGTGGCAAGGAAGTAATTAAGGTCAACACTGAACCTGTTACTAATGATGAAAGACTTCAGATGAAGAATGATCTGAAGGCCAGAGGCTTGTTGCTGATGACACTTCCCAGAGACCAAGTTCTAGCATTCAGCAAGTACAAGACTGCAAAGACTCTTTTTGATGAGATCTGTAATGTTTTTGGTGGTAATGACTCCACCAAGAAGACTCAGAAGACTCTGCTGAAGCAGACTTATGAAAACTTTGGTTCAACAAGTAATGAATCAATTGATAGCATCTTTACAAGGCTACAAAAGATTGTTACTCAACTCACAGTTTTTGGAATTGAGGTGGAAAGGGAAGACAACAATCTAAAGTTCTTAAGAAGCTTACCCTCTGAGTTTGGAACCAATGTTGCTGTGTGGGAAGATAAGCTAGATTTGGAGACCATGAAACTTAATGATTTGTACAATAACTTCAAGGTTATTGAACAAAGATTGAAGAAAGCTGGCAAATTAAGCTCAAGTTCAGGAAGTGTAGCACTTATATCATCATCTCTTGATGATAGTTGTTGAGATGAAGAAAGTGATAGTGATGATGACAGTGCTAACATTGTTGTTTCCACTAGTAGTGGAAGTGTTTCCACTGGTAGCTTAAAGAGACAGATTGCAGGACTCAGTGATACTACTTTTTATGCCTTTATATCAAGTCAAGTGGGTGGTTCAATTCTCAATCATGAGGATTTGGATCAAATTGATGAGGATGATATAGAGGATATGGACATTAAATGGCAAGTGGCATTACTAAGCTTAAGGACAAAGAAGTTTTAGAAGAAGACTGGAAGAAAGATCAACATCACTGGCAATGAAATAGTAGGTTTTGACAAAAAGAAGGTGGAGTGCTATAATTGTCATAAGAAGGGGCACTTTGCCAGGGAGTGTAGGAAGCCAAGGAAATCTGACAACAGGTCAACTTGGTATAAGCAGGACAAGAAAAAGGAACCTACTACTGATGAGCCAAAGGGGATATTGGCTATTGATGGAGTGAGTTTTGATTGGAGCTTTATGACTAAAGACGAGGAAGATGATTCAGAGTTTGCAATGGTTGCTACAGAGCTTGCACTAATGGCTTTTTCTGACTCTGAGGTACAAATTAATAATGCTTGTTCTAAATCTTGTAAGGCCTTAAAAGAGTATGAGAAAATTAAAGCACAATATGATGAACAATTGCTAGAGTTAAATCATACTAATTACAACTTAGCAAATCATAAAAGGGGCCTAGGTGTTTTAGAAACTCAATTAGAGCATTATAGGGCAAATGAATCTAAGTTCAATGATGATATTGCAGTATTAAGAAGAGACTTAGATTATCAGGTTGCTGTAAATAAGGTTCTTTGAGAAGAACTAGAAAAGGTTAAAATTGCTAGTGAGAATATAATGATAACTAAGCAAACACTAGATCACCAATCCAAGTGTATTGACAAAATTTGGGAAGCCCAAGTTGTGAACAAAGCCAAATCATGAGTTGGATACAAATCAGTTCCACCACCTCAAAGAGGTGTTCCATCACCTCCTGGCATTGACTTAGCTCACACAGGATTAGAAGAATTCCAGGAACCACCTATGACCTATGGACCAAAGTTTGTTAAACCAGTTGAAATTGAAAAGGTTCAGGTTAAGGTTGATACATTTGATAGTGCTAGTGACTCATCTCTTAAAGATGAAAATTTGAATGTTGAGTCTAAACCTAGTGTCCCTGAGAATGTTAAAGTGGAGGTTAAAAAGAGTATTCCTGAGGTAGTCAAAGAGAAGCCTAGGTCACAACCTAATTTCACTAGGCCCACTACTAGATATGCAGAGATGTACAGAAATAGGTCACCAACTCCTAGGGGTAATATGAGGAGTTGGAATCATGTTAAATCTAGGCAATTTGGTAGTGATTTTGTGTTCAATAACAAACCCTGTCATATATGTGGTAGCTTTGACCATTTGTCTTATAGCTGTACCTACCACTTAAGAAGAAGGGAAGTGTTTGGGAATACTAGGATGAATGGACAAAATGCTAATAACTTAACTCACCCAAATCCACTTAGCAAGATGATTCCCAGGTCTGTTTTGCTTAACTCTGGCATTAAACCAATTTCCACTGCTAGATCAGCAGTTTCCACTGCTAAACCAGCAGTTGCCACTGCCAGAAATAAAAATAGTGTTTACCCTAAGCCCCCTGTTACTACTTTTGTTAAATCTACTCAAACAGGGAAAAAGACCAATTTTGAAAAGAAAGTTAACAATAATCAGAAGTGGGTACCCAAAGTTTCAAAACCAGCAGTTTCCACTGCTAAGCCAGCAGTTACCACTGCAAGGCCAAAGGTTACCACTGATGGGTCTGTTAACAAGAAAAGGGTAAATATGGGAAATGCTGTTAAGGCCTCAGCACGTTGGGAATCGAAACCAAAAGGAACCATAACCTCAAACAATCCCAATGGTGTATCAATGACCTTTGATAGATATAATTATATTGATACACGAGGCAGATCCAAGTCATTTGTGGCTTGGGTCCCCAAAAGGAACTAATTCCTTTATTTTGTGTGCAGGAACATTCAAAGACTACAAATGATCAAGGATACTCAGACAGTGGATGTTCCAGGCACATGACTGGGAATAAGTCCTATCTTTCAGACTTTCAACCTAATGATGGACAATTTGTCAGCTTTGGAGGAGGAATTGGTGGTAAAGTTTCTGGCAAAGGAACAATCAAGGCTGGAAACATTGACTTTGAAGATGTGCAGTATGTGAAAGAACTCAAGTACAACCTTTTTAGTGTGTCACATATGTGTGACAAGAAGCATAGAGTTCTATTCACAGAAGATGAATGCTATATCTTATCTAAGGATTATAAGCTTCCTGATGAAAGTGACATTTTGCTTAAAATCCCTAGTAAAGGTAATTTGTATAGCATTGACATGAAGAACATAGTGGCTAATAATGATGTTACTTGCTTGCTTGCTAAAGCCTCTTTGGATGAATCAATGCTTTAGCATAGAAGACTTGGTCATGTCAACTTCAAAACCATCAACAAGATTGTGAAAGATGGACTTGTCAGAGGTTTACCAGAGAAAAGATTTGAAAATGATCAAACTTGTGTTGCCTGACTCAAAGGAAAGCAACACAGAGCTTCATGCAAGACCAAAGCATTCAATTCTATTGATCATCCACTCTTTATGCTGCATATGGACTTGTTTGGTCCTACTTCTGTGAGCAGCATCAATTTGAAGAAGTATTGTCTTGTTGTGACTGATGATTTCAGTAGATTCACATGGGTTTTCTTTTTAAGAACCAAGGATGAAACCACTGGCATCCTTAAGACATTCATCACTGAAGTTGAAAATCAATTTGAAAAGAAAATCAAGATCATCAGGTGTGACAATGGGACAGAGTTCAAGAATAAAGTTATTGATGATTTCTGCAGAGACAAAGGTATTAAAATAGAATTTAGTGTAGCAAGAACTCCTCAACAAAATGGAGTTGCAGAAAGAAGAAACAGAATACTAATTGAGGCTGCTAGAACCATGTTAGCTGATTCAAAGCTTCCAGTGACTTTTTGGGCTGAAGCAGTTAACACTGCTTATTACATTCAGAACAGGGTTTTAGTGGTCAAAACAAAGAACAAGACACCTTATGAGTTGTTCAGAGGAAGACCTCCTACTTTGGAGTTTATGAGGTCATTTTGGGTGTCATGTTACCATTCTCAATACCATTGATCATCTGGGTAAATTTGAAGAAAAGTCTGATGAAGGCTTCTTTGTTGGATACTCTATGGTTAGCAAGGCTTTTAGAGTCTATAACTTAAGAACAAAGAAGATTGAAGAGAACTTGCATGTTCAGTTTCTTGAAAATAAAGCAAACATGGCAGGTTCAGGACCAGATTGGCTATTTGATTTTAAAACATTATCCAATACAATGAATTATGTACCTCTCACTTCAAGCACTGGAGACAAAGATCTTGAAGATTCAGAAGAATTCATTGATGAAGATGAAGCTTGTAAAGATGATGAAGATCAAATTATTATGCCACTTTGGGACTTTGTTGATAATTCTGAAAAGACAAGTGATGTAGATGGTGTGAATTTTGATGAATTGAGTAAAGAAATTCCTACTAGTAGTGGTAACTCAATTCTCACTGCTACACCAGAAGTTTCCACTGTCAGCCCAAATGTGGAACATACTTCTCAGGAATCACCAAGTGATGATGTAGAGATCTCAAACATGCCTACAACATATGATATTCCTAGCACATCACAGTCTTCAATTCACAAAGTGCATCCGCTTGATAATGTTATTGGTGAACTTCAATCGGGTGTGAAGACTAGAAGACAGACAAAGAAAGATGATATTCATGGGTTCATAAGTGAAGTGTATGAGTCTAAGAAACATAGTAAGAAGAATGAGTGTTTGTTTTTCTGTTTTCTCTCACAGGTGGAGCCTAAGAATGTGTATATGGCTCTAGGAAAATCTACCTGGGTTGAAGCTATGCAAGAAGAGTTGCTGCAGTTTAAGCTTCAAAAGGTTTGGGTTCTTTGTGACTTGCCTGATGGTATGAAGGTCATTGGTACTAAATGGGTTTTCAGAAACAAGAAAGATGAAAGAGGTATTGTAATAAGAAACAAAGCTAGATTGGTTGCTCAAGGATACACTCAAGAGGAGGGTATTGATTATGAAGAAGTTTTTGCTCCTGTTGCAAGGATTGAGGCTATTAGATTGTTTTTAGCCTATGATCATTTATGGGCTTTACAGTCTATCAAATGGATGTTAAGAGTGCCTTTCTGTTTGGTACTATTGATGAGGAGGTATATGTCTTTCAACCTCCAGGCTTTGAAGATCCTTGTCACACCCCAATTTACCTGACTTGCAGCGGAATGGAATGCCTGGGGGTGTAACTGTCATAGCACCATAACAAGGAAATATTGAACGACCTAAAGTGTCGTTTGGAAAATACACATCGTTTGATTTATTTAAAAACATCCAGTGTTACAAAACATAGGTCCCAAAGGTTGAAACATTTACAGGAAACAAGTCCAGGAAATGTCAAACGATAATTTACACAAGTGCATGAAAAATCCAAAATGTAGTGCATCATCCCTGGCACACCCTAATGTGACTCCATGCATGTAATATGATAATGCCTTAGTTACCTGAAAATACATTGCGAAAACGGTCAACATAAAGTTGGTGAATAATCATAGGTTTATGAAATGTAATGTTGTACGGCCACCACAAGTATAAGTGCATGACAAAAGTCACGTAAAAATAGTACAATAGACCTTAAGCTCATGACACCGAAGCTAGACTGATGAAATTATGCCCCTCCTGAATGTTCTGCCAAAACACTCAAATGTAACAGACATGAAATGCATCAGCTTACTGTTGGTAAATACTACCACGGATGGAGGCGTCACCCTCAATAGATCTATCCACTCACTCTCGCTTAATCGGCAAATTAACGGTTCATGATGATACTAGGGGACTTATCACATAGCAGACAAGCTACTTAAGCAATGTACATAGGTTTTGATACTTGGGCTCGTACTAAAATGGTGCAACGTATTCTCCCCCGTGGGATTTGAAAACAATAAAAAAAATGTATACGGGGCTATGAAAACTCACCTTAACTGATGATACTGTGATGATGTGAAATGAACAACAATGAACGGTTAGCTGCCTCAACCTAATATGAATGATGAACGATCTAATTTAGATCACCAGATGATGTTATGAATGTCCATGCACATGTTCCTATACCACTCTACTCTTTGGAAAATACTTGTTATCAAAAATATATATATTCCAAGACTTAGGAAAATATGGCTAATAGAAAAATAAAACTAGTTGAAATATATATACATATATATATATATATATATATATATATATATATATATATATATATATATATATATATATATATATATATATATATATATATATATATATATATCGTATGTATCAATGTTAGTGTTGAAATCCTCGGGTTGAAATCACGCCTTGTAGTGATAAAAATATACTTGTAATCACTAATACTTCGTTAGTTATGAAATTGGGTACTTGATATTATTTCTAGAAATCTAGAGTTACTACGTAGTTTTAGCGTTATATTTCCAAAAGCTGTCAAACTAAAATGAGTTTTGCCGATATTCAAACGTGAATATCTTTGTCGTTATAAGTCCGTTTTACTTGTTCTTTATATCCACGGTTACGTCTTAGTATGTAGTAATATATTTTGGAAAGCTTGGCTCCTCCGGGTTACGTCTAAAGCCTCTTTTCGTCCGACGAAAAACGTCCAACAGCATGTAATTTTCAGAAAAATACTTTTCGTCAATAAACTTGCAAAAATCATAACTTCTTCGTTATAAACTCTTTTTAATCCGTTCTTTCGCCTACGGATTCGTTTTTGAATGTATTTTCTAAAAATTTTGCCAAAGTTTCCTTTATGTTTACTGATTTTCCTGGATTTACCGAAATGGGACAGTAGGTTTATATACTAGTTACAAATCCATTTTCAAGGTTCAAAACTAGTTTCTACATCAACCAAAACTCTTGCAAACACCACAAAGCTATACTAATCCTACCATACACCTTCTTAGGGTGCCATGGGTTCCTAATGATCACTAAACAAGTTAATTTAACAAAGGAGTACCTAAATCAAAATCTAGGGTTTGTATGATCAAAAAGTCTACAAAAATAAAGTGGTATAGCTAGCTTGTGCATGAAATTAAGCATGAAAACCATAAGAAACAAGTGTTAATTAGATGAAAACATGAAAGTAAATTTGATAACTCACTTTGAAATTCTAGGTGATGAGATGATTAGAAACCTTGTTTTACTTGTGTTTTTGTGGTATGATTCTTGATTAGGAAGGTAAAATGAACAACTTCTATGCTTTAACTTTTGGAAAACGATCACTTGATCATGGATTATGGTGAAGTCGTGGGTTTGAGATGGAAAGGATGAAGAATGAGAGCTTTTTGATCTAAAAATTATACATGATTATGTTTTAGTGGTTTATGTAAATAAGTAGTATAAGTTTATAGTATAATATGTATACATAAATGCCAAGGGTTAAGAAATTGTGTAAATTTGACCTAGTGAGGACTTTAGGGGCCGGCCTCATGGGGATGAAGGGGGGGGGGGGGGGGGGGTTGGGATAGTTTTGATTTAATTAGGATTTTAGTGTAAGGTTTAGTGTAGATATGAGTTATTTGTTAAAATCGTGTACCGGGTTTGATAGAAATAAATGTTAACAAAGTTATTCGGGATAAAATAAAGTTGTAAAAATGTTAAAAATATGTTGGGTACAATTACTGAGTGATTGGGTGATTATTGTTTAGTTTTCACGAAAACCGTCGTAATATTTATAAACTTACGTTATAAATAAAATAAATTTCCAAAATACTGGGTAAATGAATGTTATAACTTTTATGATGATAAAATGGATATAAAAATATGTCGGGACCGTTGTGGGAATATTTAGATATATTCGTCGTGTATATTAACCGTGTCTTAACGTTTATTTATAAATAATTATACGTAAAACGTTAAATATATAAAATATATAAATTTGAAAATCCTAAGAGTGGTATAACATGAAAATGCTGTTATGATGATATGCAAACTGTCTCTAGTCCGTATGCAGTGTCCTTAGCACTACTGAAATGAATTCGCATCTAAACCAATCCGGTTACGTGAATTTGAATACCCGTAAACTAAATTTACGATGAAATGAGTAATGCAAGTGAATAGTGAAAACTTTTCCAGAAATGAATAGTGTTCAGTGAATAGCAAAATTCTCAAATGTTTCTCAGAATATCAAATTGACCTCGAAAATTATGAATAGTAAAACGATGAATAGTGTTTTGATGAATAGTGATTTGTGAATAGTAAAATGTCGAAGTTTGGGAAATGACCTGAAATGGTGAGTTGTGACAGTCGCCCACCCAAAAAAGGAATTCAGTCCCTGAATTCAGCTAGTGTTGGTCTCGGTAATAGGTTTGGTGAAAAGGTGTGGATACTTGCGTTGCATTTGATCTTCACGTTCCCAAGTAAACTCGGGTCCTCTTCGAGAATTCCAGCGAACCTTCACAATCAGAATTCGACTCTGCTTCAACTGTTTGACCTCTCGGTCCATGATTTCAACTGGTTCCTCCACAAAGTTAAGCTTGTCATCTAGCTGAATATCTTCTAATGGTATAACGGAAGACTCATCTGAAAGGCATTTCTTGAGGTTTGAGACATGAAATGTGTTATGTACGTTGCTGAGTTCTGATGGTAATTCAAGCTTGTAAGCTACTGGACCAATCCTTTCCAGTATCTTAAATGGACCAATGTATCTCGGGTTTAACTTTCCGCGTTTTCCAAATCGTATCACGCCCTTCCAAGGCGAGACTTTCAACATGACCTTGTCTCCAACCTGGAATTCCAATGGTTTGCGTCTAACATCTGCATAACTCTTCTGTCGGCTTCTAGCTGTTTCAAGCATATCTCGAATCTGTATTATCTTTTCTGTTGTTTCCCTAACCATCTCTGGACCTGTGCATTGTACCTCTCCAACTTCTGCCCAACAAACTGGGGAACAACACTTACGACCATAAAGTGCCTCAAATGGTGCTGCTTTAATACTTGAATGGTAACTGTTGTTATAAGAGAACTCGATTAATGGCAAATGGTTAGCCCAACCATTCCCAAAATCAATCACACACGCCCTTAGCATGTCCTCTAGTGTCTGAATAGTTCTCTCACTCTGACCATCGGTCTGTGGATGGTAAGCAGTGCTCATGTCTAACTTGGATCCAAAAGAATCTTGTAATGACTTCCAAAAGTTTGAAGTAAAGCGACTATCCCTGTCTAAAATGATAGAAACTGGTGCTCCATGCCTCGAGACTATTTCCTTGACATAAAGTCTGGCAAGCTGTTCCATGGAATAAGTCTCTCTAATGGGTATGAAATGTGCTGATTTGGTAAGAAGATCAACAATTACCCAAATAGCATCGTAACCTCCTGACGTCTTGGGTAGTTTAGTAACAAAGTCCATTGTAATACGCTCCCACTTCCATTGTGGAATTTCTGGTTGTTGAAGTTGTCCTGACAGTTTCTGGTACTCGGCTTTCACTTTAGCACAAGTAAGGCATTTGCTGACGTACGTAGCTATTTCTACTTTCATGTTTGGCCACCAATAAAGCTTTTTGAGATCCTGATACATCTTGTCAGAACCTGGGTGAATAGAATACTTTGACTTATGTGATTCATGCATAATCAAATCTCGTACTCTGATTGATGCTAAACAGTCAACCTTAAATTGACCAAGTCAATGGTCAACAAGGTCAAACTCCCTAGGTCAATGCTCCAGGTAATATAAGGTATCACCAGGTCGTTAAGTCCCGTTGAAGTGTGAATTGTAACTTTAGCGTATTCGTGATCGGGTAATTATTCACAGAAAAGGGTTATGATCAGAATTATTTGGAAATTATTAACAAATATAGCTTAGGAAAGCTACGTGATTGAATACGGGAATTTAGATTACGAAGATTTTAGCTAAAACCTAAAAACGTACGTTTTAATTAAAAAAACGTAAACAGACGATCAAAACAAAAAGTACAACTGATGGACGGGAAGGGTTAAAAGTGTAAAATTAATATTTTTACAATTCTAATAATTAAAGAAAATTTTAAGAAAAATAAAAATTATTTCTACACTATTTAATTATTTATTATTAATTAATTACTAATTATCTATTTAATACTAATTAAACTAATTAGAATTGTTTAAAATACTAAAAGGACTTAGAAAATTAAGAAAAATTTTACAAATCTAATTAACCATCATGGGAATCCTAAAAAATTATAAAAAGTTAATTTTATGTATTTTTAAGCTAATTAACTAATTATTAATCTAATTACTTATTAATTTCTAATTAAACTAATTATATTATAAAAAATAGAAAATGAACAGTAAAAATTCTAGAAAAATTTATAAAAATGTTTTAACTAAAATAAAAGCTAGAAAAATTATAAAAACTAGGTTATACTATATAAAATCTAATTAAGCTATTTAATTGATTAATATTAATTAAAACTAAATTAAACTAAAATTAATTAGAAAAACCACTAAAAGACAAAATAAAAATCTGGAAAAATTTATAAAATTATTTTAACCTAAAATAGAATTTCTAAAAATATAAAAATGATATATTACTTAGGAATAAATTAAAAAGAAAAATAAATTGATAAATCCTATTAAATAGAAGCTATCACTATTTTTAAAATTGGTTTTTTGGATTTTTTTCTTTTTCTAAACTAATTATAAACTAAAAACAACTACTTTTAATAAAGACACTTTTATTTTAACCCAAGGAATAAGCACTTGAAGTGCTTATTATACCCACAGTTGACTTTTGTTGACTGTGGAGTATTTTTAGCTCAAATGGTGAGGTGTGGGGTCCACAATGATTGATTTTGGTTTCTCTGAGTCCAAAGAACAAGAATAAGCAGGTTTCAAGCAATAAATAAGCTTCAATAAGCCAAAAAGCCAAGATAAGCACTTTGCTTATTGGAATTCTGAGGCAGTTATGGGACAAGGTTTAAGGGCCAAAGTAGGTGGGTCCCACAGATATCTAGGTCAAACTTATAGTCAAAAACCCAAGCCTACCAGGAGGGGGGTTGAGGGGAACCAAAAACAAGGACTTTGGACCAATGTAGTGGCCACAAACCACCACAAAAGGTGGTGGTGTGCAGCTGAACTGCTGAGACAGGGCAAGTATCTTGCCCTGCAGCTCACTTTGAGGCTTGGTGGGCCCTACTAAACAAAATCCATAAAATCTGGGAAAAATCTTAAAAATCAACAAGGTGGTAAAGATTGAGCTTGTAAAATCTCAAGTCCTAAATCCTAGTATTAAGCAATTTAAAGAGTTCCAAACTTTGAGCAAAATAACTGACTCAGCTTTTGACTTTCAAAGAAAACTAAGCACTTTGACTTTTATGAACTTTGGTTTGATCTAACTAACTGAAAACATGTTTTTAAGTTAAAGTGAGACTAAAATATGTTGAAACAACAACTTATGCTATGAGATTATGGATTTTTAGGATCAAAAACCACCACAGTTAACTGTGGTGGTGAGATTTGCTTGATATTGACCTTTTGTTAAAAACACACAAGGTTTAATGACTTTTCTGACCTAAAGGGACCTAGTGAGATATGTTGACACCACAAGTAACAACTGAGATACTTAGATGCACCCTAAACAGATATAAGCCAAACACCCCCTTAAAGAGGTAAAAATGAGATTTTCAAAGTATTTGGTTGATTCAAGCTGTGACACAGATCCAAATTGTGAACTTATGATGCAAGGAACTTTTTTTTAGCACAGTTGCATATCAATTAACTACAATAACTACAGAAACCTAGAGAGATTATATTGACTGTGAATCAAGAAAATGTGTTAACTAGAAAATGCATTGAACAAACACCAATCCTTATACAATATTATCACTAATTTACTTCTGAACAACCCTAATAAACATAAAAAGATATGAGGACAAGCAATTACATAATTCCATATAAAAAAAAATAAGGAAAAATCTTACAAGAGCATTCCTGCTAAACCTTTGAGAACCAAGAACCCAAGTGACAACCTATAGCTTTCCAAAAGCTCTAATACCCAACTCCCATCCAGGCTTAGCTTCCAACCATCTCTGCTTTCCCTTTTTCTTTATTTTTTTATTTTTCTTGATTTATTTTTATTTTTACTAATTTTTCTTGTTTTCCTGAAATTTAAACTTGAAGCAGAATTAATGCTCAAAACAACTTATAAAACCTTACTAATACTAAATGTGAGCTTATGAGTCAATAAGAACCAAGTTTACCACTAATTTAGGTACACATGTAAATTATACTAAAACATGAAAATGTTTAATTTAGACATAAACCTTGGATTTCATTGAACAAAAGTTAAAAGTACACTGCTTCACTAAGGATACAAGATAATTCAGAACTTGAAAGTTAACTTTTACACAAATTAGAAAATTACAATTTTAAACCTAAAAATTACACTACGACCACTGCTGCATCTCTCTCTCTTTATATGGGCTCACTAGGGTTTTGGAACCCTAGGAAGTGAATCCCAACTGCCTCCTCAACCATTGGATTAGTCTCAAGCAATCCCCACCATTTAAATGGATTTGGCGCCCTTTTTCTTTTCTTGACAGCTTGGAGTTACTTGGAAGACTTTGGGAGCAATAAATGCATTTTGTAGCATTAGGGAGTTGGGGGAAACATGGAGTGGGGCTGCTGATGTGGAGGAGGGGGGGGGGTTTTGTGTCTGGGTGGTTTATCAGTCCAAGTGGTGAGGGTGAAGGGACGGTCAAACAAAAGTTGACCCTTTTTTTTTATTTAAAACGGTTGTAGGGATTTGGGTGGGCTAAAGGGCACATGGGCCTGGATTGTTTGGTGGGCTTGTATTTTGGGTTTTGGGTTGTGATAACTTTTAAGGGTCCGGTTTGTATAATGGTAGTAACACAAGGACTATATTTGAAATTTGACAAAACAAAAGGGCTGTATTTGCCATTTTCCAAAAGTTATATCAAGGACCATTGTTGCCAAGTTAAGTATTCCACAATCCAATTTTTGCAAATATTTTTTTATTTTCAAAATTCCCAGGGACTAAATTTGCAAATTCCCAAACTCCAGGGACCAAAATGTAACTTTTCCAAATTTATCACCCAAAATCCGTTTTTGATAAATTTTGATTTTTCAAGGACTTGGGTTGGCTTTTATCTCAAAATGAATGCATAGGGACTAGTTCTGAAAACTTTTGAAACTTGGGGGACTAAAACTGCCAATATTGCAAACTTTGATAGTTTTTCGTTTGTTTTTGCTCGTTTTGCATTTGAAACACATAAAACACAATCCCTGGGATAATTTAAGTATTTTGATTACTTTTCGATTGTTTTTGTATGTTTTGGCAATTTAAACACGATAAAAATGATGAGCGTTTGCGCACTCATCAATCCCCCACACTAAACTATTGCTAGTCCCTAGCAATATTTTTGGAAAACTTGATGGATTTTAAACTCTTTACCAAAAGCCATCACTTCTGGAGTAGCCAGGTGTAAGAACTGTGGCACACCTGATAACCGTGTGATTTTGAGCAAACCACCAGCTTCCAACGGATTTGTTAAGTCTTTACCAAGAGCCGTTTGCTCCTGGACTAGCCAGCATCTTGATGGACCTAGTCAACATCTTGGTGAGCTGATTACCAATTATGGATTTTCCACGGCCTTTACCACAAGCCATAATCTTGCGGGCTAGCCAACTCATTTGTTTTTGGGGAGTTGAGGAACCATACAATTTTGGGCAAATTGCCAGCCGTCAACGGATTTGATTTATCTTTACCAAGAGCCATTTGCTCCTGGATTAGCCAATCCCTTTGTCGGTTAGACCTGGCGGACTGATTACCACAAAAATTTTGAAATAAAGTGAAAAATTTTTGAAAATTTTGGCCAAAAATGGGGGTATTTGAAAGTATTTTGCCATAAAATTCGCTAGAATTTCCCCCCCCCCCCCCCCCCCCCCCCACACTTAGAAATGAATATTGTCCTCAATATTCAAAGTCTCGGTTATTATGCCGAAGCTAAGAACGTAAAAAGCCAAGATTCGAATCTAACTGCGGAAATACCAAATTCACTTTATTTCTATATATACACACTTTTTTTTTTTTGATCATGTATACATTTTTTTTTTTTTTTTTTTTTTTTTATACATATATACATTTTTCAAATAGCGGGGGGTTGGCCATTCCCCCACACTGGGTGGTAGAAAGTAGAAAGAAGTCAGAAATACGGGTGAAAACCCATATATGTTGCTAATTTTTGTTCACCGAGTCACTAGCTTGACTCGATCCCCGAATTTAATTGTCCTTGGGGAAAGTTTGGAGATCCGGGACAACCAAGGATGGTATGTCCTCTCCAAAGTAGTGCTTTAGACGATGTCCATTCACTTTGAAATTAGGTCCGTCATTTTGTGATAACTCGACGGTGCCATAAGGATAAACCTTAACGATAGTGAATGGACCAGTCCATCGGGTTTTGAGCTTTCCCGAGAAGAACTTGAGTCTAGAGTTGAAAAGAAGGACTCGATCACCAACGTTGAAAACGCGGTTTTTGATCTTGGAGTCATGAATCTTCTTTGTCTTTTCTTTATAGATCAAAGAGTTTTCGTAAGCTTGATCATGAAGTTCGTTTAATTCATTTAGTTGAACTTTTCTATGATCACCCGCCGTTTTGAGTTCGAAATTGGCATGCTTGAGAGCCCAATAGGCTTTGTGTTCAAGCTCGATCGGAAGATGGCACGCTTTCCCGTACACAAGTTTATAAGGCGTACACCCAATGGGAGTTTTGTAAGCCGTACGGAAAGCCCAAAGTGCATCATCTAATTTGTCCGACCACGATGCACGATTCTCACCTACAGTTCTTTCCAATATTCTCTTGATGCCCCGATTGGAAACTTCGACTTGTCCACTCGTTTGAGGGTGGTACGCAGTGGAAAGACGGTGAGTTACACCGTACTTTTGCATGACTTTGTCAAATTTGTCATTACAGAAGTGCGTACCACGATCACTAATAATAGCACGTGGAGTTCCAAATCGGGCAAAAAGAGCTTTCAAGAATTTCACCACTACTCGGGCATCATTTGTGGGTAAAGCTTTTGCTTCAACCCATTTTGACAAGTAGTCAACTGCCACGAGTATGTATTTGTTTCCGTGAGAGGATGGAAACGGCCCCATAAAGTCGATGCCCCAGATATCAAAAATTTCACAAACTTGAATTGCATTCTGAGGCATTTCATTCCTTTGTGAAATATTCCCGTGACGCTGACAAGCGTCACAGGACTTGGCCAATTCTTGGGCATCCTTGTAGATCGAGGGCCAATAAAATCCGGAATCAAACACCTTTTTGGCGGTGTAGTTGGGATTGTGGTGGCCCCCCGTGGGACCAGCATGGCAAGCCTTTAAGATTTCAGCGGCCTCCTGACCATACATACACCGCCGGATGACTTGATCCGCGCATATCTTGAACAAGTAGGGGTCGTCCCAAAAGTAATGTTTTACGTCTTTGAAAAATTTATTTTTTTGTTTGGACGACATCCCTTTCACAATGAAGTTACCCGCTAGATAGTTTGCAAAGTCGGCAAACCATGGGGTAATCGAGTCTCCACGAAATGAAACCACATTGAGGGTTTCGAGAGGAAATGTTTCATTTATTTCCTTTTTCTCGAAAACATTTTGGTGGGGGTTTTCAAGACGGGAGAGATGATCAGCAGCTAGGTTCTCAGCTCCTTTTTTATCACGAATAATGATATCAAATTCCTGAAGGAGGAAAACCCAACGGAGGAGTCTCGGCTTTGCATCTTGTTTTGCAAATAGATACTTCAAAGCCGAGTGATCCGTATACACTATGCTTTTAGTCAGAATCAAGTATGGCCGGAATTTTTCAAAAGCATACACCACAGCTAATAATTCTTTTTCAGTGGTGGTGTAATGACTTTGTGCCTCAGTCATAGTCTTGCTGGCATAGTGTATAGGCTGAAAATGTTTCGTTTTGCGTTGCCCCAAGACTGCCCCTATAGCATAATCACTAGCATCACACATGAGCTCGAAGGGCAAGTCCCAATCGGGGGCAACAAGAATCGGTGCCTCGGTAAGCCTTTTCTTGAATGTTTCAAAGGCTTCGATGCACTCAGGGGAGAAGATAAAAGGAGCATCCTTCTCGAGGAGATGGGTCATAGGCCGGGCAATTTTAGAAAAATCTTGAATAAACCTACGATAGAAACCGGCGTGACCCAAAAAGCTCCTAACACCTTTCACAGTCGTGGGATGAGGTAATTTTGCAATGACGTCCACTTTGGCACAGTCAACCTCAATCCCATTTTTTGAAATTTTATGGCCGAGGACAATGCCCTCTTTGACCATAAAGTGACTTTTCTCCCAATTTAGACATAACTTTGTGTCTTCACAACGTTTTAGCATGCTGTCTAAATGGGAGAGACATGTTTTAAACAAATCCCCAATGACCGAGAAATCGTCCATAAAGACCTCCATAGTTTTTCCGATCATGTCGGAAAAAATGGCCATCATACATCTTTGAAACGTGCCCGGAGCATTACATAAGCCAAATGGCATACGTTTATATGCGAAGGTTCCATAGGGGCACGTAAAAGTGGTCTTTTCTTGGTTTTGCGGGTCAATGGGAATCTGAAAGTAACCCGAGAAACCATCGAGGAAGCAATAGTATTCATTCCCCGCTAATCTCTCGAGCAACTGATCCATAAAGGAAAATGATCCTTACGGGTGGCATCATTCAATTTACGATAATCAATACAGACGCGCCACCCCGTAACCAAACGAGTTGGAATCAACTCATTCTCCTCATTTGTGACAACGGTAATGCCACCCTTTTTTGGAACACAATGGATTGGGCTGACCCAAGGACTGTCCGAGATAGGGTAAATCAATCCGGCATCAAGAAGTTTTAAAACCTCTTGTTTGATAACCTCGTGAATTTTTGGATTCACCCTTCTTTGCTGTTGGACCGCAGGTTTGAAGTCATCCTCCATTAATATCTTGTGAGTACAAAACTCAGGGTCAATGCCCTTGATATCTGAGAGACGCCAAGCAATTGCTTGTTTATGAGACTTCAAAACCTTGATAAGAGCAGCCTTTTCCTCATCACTTAAGTCTTTGGCAATTATGACGGGTAATTTATCATCACCCTCCAGAAATGCATATTCAAGATGAGGCGGCAAGTCCTTAAGTTCAACCTCGGGGAAGTCATCAGTTTTCTCAACATTTTTGACCTCCTCTTTATGAAGTTGTTGTGGTAGAACAGGAAGAGGAGAGGGATCTTCGTTTAACAATTTTTCAAGTATGAGAATATCCCTCTCGAGGTCGATCTCTTGGTTATCAATTCCATCGGGAATTGAATCACTTTTGAGAAACGCCTCCATTTCTTCTAAGATGAACTCACTTCCCTCAAACTGAGTGAGGGAAGGAGAAGAATTGGCAATGATGGGATGAGAAGATTGAGTGAGATTTTCACTCAAAGAATCATCAATGAAACCTAAAATCTCTTGAGCATACTCCTCAGCAGCAACATCGATGACATCAATTTTGTTCACCGATTCACAGTCATAATTGGAGGAGTATCTTGAAGTTTGATTTAGGTTGAAGGTTATGGCTTCCGTTCCAACACGTAATGTGATCTCATGCTCAAATACATCGATAAGAGCGCGCCCAGTTCTCAGGAATCCCCGCCCAAGAATGAGAGGGACCCTAGAATCGGCATCAAAGTCAACAATCACAAAATCTGCCGGAAAATGGAACTTCCCCACTTTAACGAATACATCCTCGGCAATGCCAATGGGACGAGAAATCGAACGATCAGCAAGCTCTGAAGTCATGCACGTGGGGGTAAGTTCGGGAAGAGAGAGTTCCTTCCACACAGAATATGGCATTAGGTTAATGCTAGCACCTAGATCGGCCAAGGCGAAGCAATCAACCATACCCGGGAAAGTACAAGGAATTAGAAATTTCCCGGGATCTCCAAGCTTTTCAGGAAGCTTTTTCAAAAGAACCGCAGAGCAGTTCTCATTCAGAGGAGTTTTTGCCATCTCAAAGAGTTTCTCTTTATTACTTAACAGATTTTTGATTGTCGATGCAAACTTGGGCATCAAGAGAATAGCATCCGCGAAGCTGATATCAAAATGCAAATCTTGGAAGATTTGGAAAAATTTATCCATTTGGTGATTAGCTTTTTCGCGGAGCTTTTGTTCACTGAGACGTGATGGATAGGGAATAGAAGTTTTGGATTTAGGGTTGTCCACTGGAGTTTCTGGTGGTTCAAAGACAACTCCAGGATTACATCTGGTTTCAGGAATAACCTGAGGTTGGACGTGTGCTGTACTTCGTGAGCTAGGATTTTGCACTTTGTCCTTTGTCACCTCAGGTTCACGATTCACTACCTTTGGAGGAGAAGAAGAGGTAGTAGGAATCGCGGGTTCATCATATGAAGCACCACTTCGTGTTGTGATCGCCTTAGCATCGCCCCTCGGGCTAGCGATCGTGTTGCTCGGTAAAGTAGTACCTGAGGCCGAGGGTCGATCATTTAAAGACTTCTTGATGTCAGAAATCTGGCTGACCAGCAACTTGTTCAACTCTTCTTGGGACTTCATGAATTGTTTCAACAACTCGTCAGATGAAGGCCTGGTTGGAACAATGGCTTGATTCGGATTAGGAATATTTGGAGCTCGATTGTTCGGATTGGGACCTTGATTTTGAAAATTACCCTGATTAGGGTTGTTGTTTCCATGAAAATAACCCTGATTGAAATTACCCTGACCTTGGTTCCGATTAAAGTTTCCTTGATTTTGTTGTTAGAAACCTTGATTTTGGAACCCTTGGTTTTGATTGTGAAAACCGTGACCCTGATTGAAGTTACCTTGGTTTTGATAACCTTGGTTCTCTCTATTTAGATTTTGGCCACGGTTTTGGACATTTTGGTTTTGATTAAAACCAGGAGGTCCAGGATAATGATGTTGAGGACGATAGCTAGGGTCCATAGGAGGGCGATATTGATTGCCTCCTTGATTTTGGGACCCAGCTACAGCATGAGCTTCGTATGGAGTACCATCAGTAGCTGTGCAATTGTAGTAGGCATGCGGCCCACCACAAATTACACAGACTTCCACTTTTTTAACCTCAGCAGGTGGAGGATGTTGTGGAAATGAAACTTTCTTTGTTTGGGCAAGAACCAAAGCTTGGATCGCTTCAGTGAGCTTGTCAATCTTAGCATCCGTGCTAGATTGACCCACAGAAGATGAAGTAGAAGGTCCCGCATTGATTTGAGAAACAATCGGTTTGCTTCGTGTAGAGCGGACCTTGGACTTGTTTTCTATGATTTGCAAAGCTTCTTTTGTGGTTCTACTCAAAAAATTACCTCCCGTGGAGGCATTGAGAGAATCCTGATCAGCTTGGCTCACGCCATTGTAAAACGTATCGAGTTGCATCAACTCAGAGAAACCATGATGTGGACACTTGCGAAGTAATTCTTTGAAACGATCCCACGCTTCACCAAAAGATTCATCATATTTTTGAGTGAACTTGGTGATTTCGTTCTTAAGACTCGTGGTCTTGGAAGGTGGGAAGAATTCATTCACAAACTTTTTGACAAGATCTTCCCAAGTCTCAATAGATCGTGGAGGTTGTTTTTCAAGCCAAATCCGGGCTTGTCCCTCCAATGAGAATGGGAAGAGAAGAAGTTTTATTGCTTCACACGGGACATTCTTGTACTTGATGGTCGATGTGATTTTATTGAACCATCGAATATGAGCATGAGGATCGTCCCTCTCAAAACCGTAAAATTGACTTGAGGTCACAAGATTGAGTAACCCGGTTTTGAGCTCAAAATTATCAGCCACTATGGCTGGGACAATAATGGCATCTCCGTAACCCTCGATGGGTGCTTGGAGAAGTTCACACATGGGACGGTCTTCCGCCATGGTGATAGTGGGTGTGGCAACAGTACGGATCTCAGTTCCGACTGTTGGTGCTGAACGTCTACGAGGTCTTCTAGGTTTTCGTACAAGCTCACGTAATGGGCTAGTAGACCTAGAAGAACGAGTGCGCATGCACTAAGGATAAAAATCAATCAAAACAAAGTCGAGACAAAACCACAGTGAACTTAAACCAATAATCACAAGTGAGTGGCTTCTTTAGAAAAGGTACACCACTCACAAGGATACAAAGGCAAGTTTTAATCTTTTTGATTTGGGAACTTATTTGTTCACACCCCCAGTTGGAAGGTGTTCTGTCTTAGTTTGCGACGGTTTATTTTTATGTAGAATTATTATACACAAGAAAGAGACGAATGTTTTTGTGTTTTGTGTATGGGTTTAAAAACTTTTGGAAAATATTTTTGGTATCGTCTCGTTTACCAAAATCGTTTCTCTTTAAGAATCACCTTAAAAGAAAACCGAATCAGAAAACGTTACGATCTGTTTTGTTGTTTTAAATTTTTTTGGTGTTTTAACACTTTAGGAAAAGTGTTAATGACTTTTTTTTATGTTTTGATTATGAAAATATACACAAGTGGTGGTATTTGTACAGTGAGTGAGGTGAGATAACACTAATCTCAAATAACGCTATAGAAACGCGCACACCTCCCCGGCAGCGGCGCCAAAAATTGATTGATGCTAAACAGTCAACCTTAAATTGACCAACTCAATGGTCAACAAGGTCAAACTCCCTAGGTCAAAGCTCCGGGTAATATAAGGTATCACCAGGTCGTTAAGTCCCGTTGAAGTGTGAATTGTAACTTTAGCGTATTCGTGATCGGGTAATTATTCACAGAAAAGGGTTATGATCAGAATTATTTGGAAATTATTAAAAAATATAGCTTAGGAAAGCTACGTGATTGATTACGGGAATTTAGATTACGAAGATTTGAGCTAAAACCTAAAAACGTACGTTTTAATTAAAAAACGTATACAGACGATCAAAACAAAAAGTACAACTGATGGAGGGGAAGGGTTAAAAGTGTAAAATTAATATTTTTACAATTCTAATAATTAAAGAAAATTTTAAGAAAAATAAAAATTATTTCTACACTATTTAATTATTTATTATTAATTAATTACTAATTATCTATTTAATACTAATTAAACTAATTCGAATTATTAAAAATACTAAAAAGACTTAGAAAATTAAGAAAATTTTTACAAATCTAATTAACCATCATGGGAATCCTAAAAAATTATAAAAAGTTAATTTTATGTATTTTTAAGCTAATTAACTAATTATTAATCTAATTACTTATTAATTTCTAATTAAACTAATTATATTATAAAAAATAGAAAATGAACAGTAAAAATTCTAGAAAAATTTATAAAAATGTTTTAACTAAAATAAAAGCTAGAAAAATTATAAAAACTAGGTTATACTATATAAAATCTAATTATGCTATTTAATTGATTAATATTAATTAAAACTAAATTAAACTAAAATTAATTAGAAAAACCACTAAAATACAAAATAAAAATCTGGAAAAATTTATAAAATTATTTTAACCTAAAATAGAATTTCTAAAAATATAAAAATGATATATTACTTAGGAATAAATTAAAAAGAAAAATAAATTGATAAATCCTATTAAATAGAAGCAATCACTATTTTTAAAATTGGTTTTTTGGATTTTTTTCTTTTTCTAAACTAATTATAAACTAAAAACAACTACTTTTAATAAAGACACTTTTATTTTAACCCAAGGAATAAGCACTTGAAGTGCTTATTATACCCACAGTTGACTTTTGTTGACTGTGGAGTATTTTTAGCTCAAATGGTGAGGTGTGGGGTCCACAATGATTGATTTTGGTTTCTCTGAGTCCAAAGAACAAGAATAAGCAGGTTTCAAGCAATAAATAAGCTTCAATAAGCCAAAAAGCCAAGATAAGCACTTTGCTTATTGGAATTCTGAGGCAGTTATGGGACAAGGTTTAGGGGCCAAAGTAGGTGGGTCCCACAGATATCTAGGTCAAACTTATAGTCAAAAACCCAAGCCTACCAGGAGGGGGGTTGAGGGGAACCAAAAACAAGGACTTTGGACCACTGTAGTGGCCACAAACCACCACAAAAGGTGGTGGTGTGCAGCTGAACTGCTGAGACAGGGCAAGTATCTTGCCCTGCAGCTCACTTTGAGGCTTGGTGGGCCCCACTAAACAAAATCCATAAAATCTGGGAAAAATCTTAAAAATCAACAAGGTGGTAAAGATTGAGCTTGTAAAATCTCAAGTCCTAAATCCTAGTATTAAGCAATTTAAAGAGTTCCAAACTTTGAGCAAAATAACTGACTCAGCTTTTGACTTTCAAAGAAAACTAAGCACTTTGACTTTTATGAACTTTGGTTTGATCTAACTAACTGAAAACATGTTTTTAAGTTAAAGTGAGACTAAAATATGTTGAAACAACAACTTATGCTATGAGATTATGGATTTTTAGGATCAAAAACCACCACAGTTAACTGTGGTGGTGAGATTTGCTTGATATTGACCTTTTGTTAAAAACACACAAGGTTTAATGACTTTTCTGACCTAAAGGGACCTAGTGAGATATGTTGACACCACAAGTAACAACTGAGATACTTAGATGCACCCTAAACAGATATAAGCCAAACACCCCCTTAAAGAGGTAAAAATGAGATTTTCAAAGTATTTGGTTGATTCAAGCTGTGACACAGATCCAAATTGTGAACTTATGATGCAAGGAACTTTTTTTTAGCACAGTTGCATATCAATTAACTACAATAACTACAGAAACCTAGAGAGATTATATTGACTGTGAATCAAGAAAATGTGTTAACTTGAAAATGCATTGAACAAACACCAATCCTTATACAATATTATCACTAATTTACTTCTGAACAACCCTAATAAACATAAAAAGATATGAGGACAAGCAATTACATAATACCATATAAAAAA
This sequence comes from Artemisia argyi, assembly GCA_030686995.1. Classification (NCBI taxonomy): domain Eukaryota; kingdom Viridiplantae; phylum Streptophyta; class Magnoliopsida; order Asterales; family Asteraceae; genus Artemisia; species Artemisia argyi. The sequence continues at coordinate 276,733,557 of CM060708.1, forward strand.
AAATAAGGAAAAATCTTACAAGAGCATTCCTGCTAAACCTTTGAGAACCAAGAACCCAAGTGACAACCTATAGCTTTCCAAAAGCTCTAATACCCAACTCCCATCCAGGCTTAGCTTCCAACCATCTCTGCTTTCCCTTTTTCTTTATTTTTTTATTTTTCTTGATTTATTTTTATTTTTACTAATTTTTCTTGTTTTCCTGAAATTTAAACTTGAAGCAGAATTAATGCTCAAAACAACTTATAAAACCTTACTAATACTAAATGTGAGCTTATGAGTCAATAAGAACCAAGTTTACCACTAATTTAGGTACACATGTAAATTATACTAAAACATGAAAATGTTTAATTTAGACATAAACCTTGGATTTCATTGAACAAAAGTTAAAAGTACACTGCTTCACTAAGGATACAAGATAATTCAGAACTTGAAAGTTAACTTTTACACAAATTAGAAAATTACAATTTTAAACCTAAAAATTACACTACGACCACTGCTGCATCTCTCTCTCTTTATATGGGCTCACTAGGGTTTTGGAACCCTAGGAAGTGAATCCCAACTGCCTCCTCAACCATTGGATTAGTCTCAAGCAATCCCCACCATTTAAATGGATTTGGCGCCCTTTTTCTTTTCTTGACAGCTTGGAGTTACTTGGAAGACTTTGGGAGCAATAAATGCATTTTGTAGCATTAGGGAGTTGGGGGAAACATGGAGTGGGGCTGCTGATGTGGAGGAGGGGGGGGGTTGTGTGTCTGGGTGGTTTATCAGTCCAAGTGGTGAGGGTGAAGGGACGGTCAAACAAAAGTTGACCCTTTTTTTTATTTAAAACGGTTGTAGGGATTTGGGTGGGCTAAAGGGCACATGGGCCTGGATTGTTTGGTGGGCTTGTATTTTGGGTTTTGGGTTATGATAACTTTTAAGGGTCCGGTTTGTATTATGGTAGTAACACAAGGACTATATTTGAAATTTGACAAAACACAAGGGCTGAATTTTCCATTTTCCAAAAGTTATATCAAGGACCATTGTTGCCAAGTTAAGTATTCCACAATCCAATTTTTGCAAATATTTTTTTATTTTCAAAATTCCCAGGGACTGAATTTGCAAATTCCCAAACTCCAGGGACCAAAATGTAACTTTTCCAAATTTATCACCCAAAGTCCGTTTTTGATAAATTTTGATTTTTCAAGGACTTGGGTTGACTTTTATCTCAAAATGAATGCATAGGGACTATTTCTGAAAAATTTTGAAACTTGGGGGACTAAAACTGCCAATATTGTAAACTTTGATCGTTTTTCGTTTGTTTTTGCTCGTTTTGCATTTGAAACACATAAAACACAATCCCTGGGATAATTTAAGTATTTTGATTACTTTTCGATTGTTTTTGTATGTTTTGGCAGTTTAAACACGATAAAAATGATGAGTGTTTGCGCACTCATCATACTCCACCATAGAGTGGTATCCAACTTCGATCCTTGAAGCATAACACTCCATCTGCTCTCTTAACGAAACCATTTTTGTTCTCGGGCATACCATAAAGTTTCTCCTGTGGTCGATTTTCCTCCTTGAGAGCCTCAATCTGAGCTTCTAGAATTTTTGATGGTAATGGTGAAATAATAGTCATTCCCAACAATCTAACCCTCAAAGGTTTGAGTCGTTCTTTTCGGCTAAGTGCATCTGCTACGACATTTGCTTTTCCTGGGTGATATCGGATTTCACAATCGTAATCACTCAACAATTCTAGCCAACGACGTTGTCTCATGTTAAGTTCCTTCTGATCAAGTATATGCTGTAAGCTCTTGTGGTCGGTAAAAACTACACATTTAGTACCATAAAGGTAGTGTCTCCAAATCTTGAGTGCAAAAACAACAGCACCCAACTCCAAGTCGTGTGTAGTGTAATTCCTCTCGTGTGTCTTAAGCTGTCTAGATGCATAAGCTATCACCTTCTCGTTTTGCATTAGCACAGCTCCAAGCCCTTTATGCGAAGCATCGCAATATACCACAAAGTTCTCAATACCTTCTGGTAGTGACAAAATCGGTGCACTACAAAGCTTCTGCTTCAATAACTGAAATGCAGATTCTTGTTTCTCTCCCCACTCATACTTTTGATTCTTTTGTGTCAGCTTAGTCAGCGACTTCGCTATCTTAGAAAACCCTTCAATAAACCTTCTGTAATATCCTGCAAGTCCTAAGAATTGACGAATTTCTATAGGAGACTTGGGCGTAGCCCAATCCTTTACTGCCTCGATCTTTGCTGGGTCGACTTGTAATCCTTGACTATCAATGACATGGCCAAGAAATTGAACTCTTTGTATCAAAAAATCACACTTTGAAAACTTGGCATACAATTGCTCCTTCTTGAGTAGTTCCAATATTGTTCTGAGGTGTGCTTCATGCTCTTTCTTACTGTTGGAATAAATCAGGATATTGTCAATGAATACAATCACATACTTATCAAGATATGGTTTGCACACTCTGTTCATGAGATCCATGAATACGGCAGGTGCATTCGTTAATCCAAAAGGCATCACTTGAAACTCATAATGACCATAACGTGTTCTGAATGCCGTCTTCGGGATATCTTCTTCCCGAACTCTGAGTTGATGGTAGCCTGATCTTAAATCAATCTTGGAATAAAAACAGGAACCTTGTAGCTGATCGAACAAGTCATCAATCCTAGGGAGTGGATAACGATTCTTCACCGTTAACTTGTTCAGCTCACGATAGTCTATGCACATTCTGAAAGATCCATCCTTCTTCTTCACAAACAAAACCGGTGCTCCCCAAGGCGAAGAACTCGGTCTAATGAATCCTTTCTCTAAAAGTTCTTGTAATTGGTTAGACAATTCTTGCATCTCAGAAGGTGCAAGCCTATATGGTGCTCGTGCAATTGGTGCTGCTCCTGGCACCAATTCAATCTAAAACTCAACCTGACGTGTAGGTGGAAGTCCTGGTAATTCTTCCGGAAAAACTTCTGGAAATTCCTTAAGAATAGGCACATCTTCAAGTCGTTTCTCATCTGACTTCTTCTCTGTGATGTGAGCCAAGAATGCATAACAACCCTTCTTTATGTACTTCTCAGTTTTAATGCATGATATGATACTGAGTCTAGTTCCACTTCGCTCTCCGCGAACAACTAAAGTTTCACCTCCATAAGAAAGATGAACAACTTTTTCATCACAAATGATTCTTGCACGATGTCGAGACAACCAATCCATACCGATCACAACGTTAAAACTTCCAAGTTCTACGGGCATAAGGTCTATATTGAATGGGTGATTTAGGAAATTGATGGTGCAACCACGGATAACGGTGTTGGTGTTAACTAAAGACCCATTGGCTAATTCAACAATATAGGGAATGTCTAAGGTAGTTGGTTCTATGTTAAGTAAAGGTGCAAATGCAATAGAAACAAAACTTCTATCCGCTCCTGAATCAAATAAAATGGATGCATAACGATTATTAACGAGGAACGTACCCGCAACAACATTCGGGTCCTCACGGGCATCTTCTCCTCCCATAACATAAGCCCTTCCTCGAGCTACTCCGCCCTGATTTCCAGCTCTTTAATCATTCCTCTTTGGGCAATTGTTCTTGAAATGACCCAACTCTCCACAACCATAACATGCTCCTGGTTGGTTCTGATTAATTACCCCTCGTGGAGCTTTGCATCCCCTAGTCGAATGACCGACTTTTCCACAGTTCTCACAAGCTCTAGGACAATTTCCAGGGTTGTGATGAGTTTGACATTTGTTACACTTGGGTAGTTTTCCAGTATATCCTTTTCCTTCTGTTGGTCCTGCAGCATAGGCCTTTGCCACTTCCTGTCTCTTAGGTGCTGGTTGGATAGCATTTCCACCTTGGTTATTATCAAACCTCCTCTTGTTGTTATTGTTGTTATTATTTTGGTTATGTTGGTAGTTGCGGTTTCGGTTATTGTTATAGTTGTTGTTGTTTCGAGTGTTGTTGTAGTTAGTGTTGTTTGAACGGTTATTGTTGTTGTTTGTAGCAGATTTTCCTTTTAACACTTGGACCATAAGTTTCTGAGTTATACGAATAGCATCTTCCATTGATTGTGGGTCGAAAGACATCACATCCCCTCGGATGCTTTCGGGTAGTCCTCCAGTAAAATTTTCCATCTTTTTCTCATCATCCGGAACCATAGTTGGACATATTGCAGCCAACTCCTGAAACTTCCTGATATAAGTCTCAATGTCATCACCTTTTGTTACCAGCTCATAGAATTTGGTTTCCAACTTTTGCACCTCAGTACGAGGGCAAAACTTCTTAGTCATCAGCTTCTTGAATTGATCCCAAGTGAGCTTGTAGGCATTCTCCATACCAATAGGCTGAGCATACGAATTCCACCAAGACATAGCTTCATCAAGAAGCATACCAGTAGCAAATTTTACCTTGTTAACCTCCTGACAACCGCACATGAGAAATACATTCTCAGTCTTCTCAAACCAGCGGATCAAAGCAACCGCTCCCTCAGTGCCCTTATACTTGACGGGATCACTAATCTTGAAATCCTTCCAAGTACATTCACGCCTAGTAGTGGGTTGAACCACTTCAGTATTAAGTGGAATCTCAGCAGCCCTAGCAGCAACTTCAGCTCTCTCAGTCTCCAGAGCTTCTGCTATACTATCCCTGACCAACTTGCGGATAGCGGCTTGAGTCATAGCGGGTGTTTCTGATGTAGCCTTTGCTTTCTTTGGCGCCATACTTCTGATAAATACTAATCGACAACAACCATGAGAAAACTATAATAGAAATAGTCATCGTATAAAAATATACGCCCACAACATGTATATATACAACCACAACAAGTATAAATACAACCACGACATGTACGAGTACAACCACAACCTGTAATAATACAACCACGACACGTATAGATACAACCACAACAAGTATAAATACGTTAACCATAAAGAGCAACAATGAAACATCATAAATATAATCACAACACATGAATATAATACATGAAAATTTCGGCCTACATGGACCGATATATATATAGCACAACATTTCCAACATAGTAGAGTCGCACTTGATATATTTGTTTGTACAACAACCAAAAGACTACAAGTTCTTGAACTATGTCCCACACCTCGGGACTAGGAAATAGTAAAAGCTAATACAATGCTAGTCTATGTCTAAGCTCCTCCAGGTGCTCTAGATGGTCCAGGAGCTCCAGATGCTCCAGGTGCACTCCTCAGACGACGAATCTCCCTGTCCATCATAACTGCAATCTCCTCTAAATGCTGAACTCGAAGCTGAAGAGCAGCATCTCTACCCTCCATCATAGCCAACCTCTCATGTGCTACTGCCAACTGGTGTGTCTGCTCTCCCTGAGCCTCCTGTGTAGTCTGAGCTCTATCCCGTATCTCTGGTAGCTCACCCCTAAGCTGGTCAATCTGCTCCCGATGTCCCTCCTGCCATGCCTCAAGTCCATGATACGACACGTCGATACTAACTCTGCCTAAAAGCAAACCCTCGACCTGCTCCTCAACCGCCTCAAGTCGAGTAGTGATATCCGCATCAACCCTAAAACCCAAACTATCAACCTGCTCCTGCTGAGCCCCTAACTGATCCTCTAATGTAACATCTGTAGGCTCCCTAGCAGTAGCTGCTCTCGAGCTCTCACCTACATGGTATACTGGTGGTGGTTCTGATTCTGACTCTGTAGTAGGTGAAGCTGGTGTAGTAAACCTCGCACGCTTCCTAAGCGGCAATAGTGAAGTGGATATGGATGTAGTAGCGGGTATGGCTGGTGGTGGTGTGGGTAACATAGGAATAGCAGGGATCTTAAAGGTAGATGTAGCAGTGCAAACTTTCTTACTAGGACCTATAGTCGTCTTCCTACGGGGAAACATAAGTCTAGGTTCTGATGGAATAGTGGTAGCAGAGGATGATGTGTCAGTGGGTGCACGGGTAATCTCAGGTGGTGCAATAGGGGAAACATGAGGAGTAGGAGCAGTCTCATCCTCCTCAAAAGGCTCGGTTTCCTCACCTGATGCCGAGAGTGGCAACACAGGTACAAGAGGAATGGGTGGTGGTGAAAAGGCAGTGGAAGACATAGAGCCTTCAACATCGGAGTCTGTGATAGAGTAAAGTATAACAACGTTTGGGTTTGAAGACATGGTTCTGTGATAATCAAGGTGAAATAAAATAAATAACTCGTATTATGGAATCACCTAAAACAATGAACATGCACTTATGATGAAATGATGAGATGCTATGATAATGTGGTTATAGTCTAGGGATCGTATACATCATAAATCCTATCATGATGCATCCTAGTTCGCTATAACCTTGGCTCTGGTACCAATCTGTCACACCCCCAATTTACCTGACTTGCAGCGGAATGGAATGCCTGGGGGTGTAACTGTCATAGCACCATAACAAGGGAATATTGAACGACCTAAAGTGTCGTTTGGAAAATACACATCGTTTGATTTATTTAAAAACATCCAGTGTTACAAAACATAGGTCCCAAAGGTTGAAACGTTTACAGGAAACAAGTCCAGGAAATGTCAAACGATAATTTACACAAGTGCATGAAAAATCCAAAATGTAGTGCGTCATCCCTGGCACACCCTAATGTGACTCCATGCATGTAATATGATAATGCCTTAGTTACCTGAAAATACATTGCGAAAACGGTCAACATAAAGTTGGTGAATAATCATAGGTTTATGAAATGTAATGTTGTACGGCCACCACAAGTATAAGTGCATGACAAAAGTCACGTAAAAATAGTACAATAGACCTTAAGCTCATGACACCGAAGCTAGACTGATGAAATTATGCCCCTCCTGAATGTTCTGCCAAAACACTCAAATGTAACAGACATGAAATGCATCCGCTTACTGTTGGTAAATACTACCACGGATGGAGGCGTCACCCTCAATAGATCTATCCACTCACTCTCGCTTAATCGGCAAATTAACGGTTCATGATGATACTAGGGGACTTATCACATGGCAGACAAGCTACTTAAGCAATGTACATAGGTTTTGATACTTGGGCTCGTACTAAAATGGTGCAATGTATTCTCCCCCGTGGGACTTGAAAACAATCAAAAAAAATGTATACGGGGCTATGAAAACTCACCTTAACTGATGATACTGTGATGATGTGAAATGAACAACAATGAACGGTTAGCTGCCTCAACCTAATATGAATGATGAACGATCTAATTTAGATCACCAGATGATGTTATGAATGTCCATGCACATGTTCCTATACCACTCTACTCTTTGGAAAATACTTGTTGTTATCAAAATTATATATATTCCAAGACTTAGGAAAATATGGCTATTAGAAAAATAAAACAAGTTGAAATATATATACATATATATATATATCGTATGTATCAATGTTAGTGTTGAAATCCTCGGGTTGAAATCCTTGAAATAACGCCTTGTAGTGATAAAAATATACTTGTAATCACTAATACTTCGTTAGTTATGAAATTGGGTACTTGATATTATTTCTAGAAATCTAGAGTTACTACGTAGTTTTAGCGTTATATTTCCAAAAGCTGCCAAACTAAAATGAGTTTTGCCGATATTCAAACGTGAATATCTTTGTCGTTATAAGTCCGTTTTACTTGTTCTTTATATCCACGGTTACGTCTTAGTATGTAGTAATATATTTTGGAAATCTTGGCTCCTCCGGGTTACGTCTAAAGCCTCTTTTCGTCCAACAGCATGTAATTTTCAGAAAAATACTTTTCGTCAATAAACTTGCAAAAATCATAACTTCTTCGTTATAAACTCTTTTTAATCCGTTCTTTCGCCTACGGATTCATTTTTGAAAGTATTTTCTAAAAATTTTTCCAAAGTTTCTATATGTTTACTGATTTTCCTGGATTTACCAAAATGGGACAGTAGGTTTATATACTTGTTACAAATCCATTTTCAAGGTTCAAAACTAGTTTCTACATCAACCAAAACTCTTGCAAACACCACAAAGCTATACTAATCCTACCATACACCTTCTTAGGATGCCATGGGTTCCTAATGATCACTAAACAAGTTAATTTAACAAAGGAGTACCTAAATCAAAATCTAGGGTTTGTATGATCAAAAAGTCTAAAAAAATAAAGTGGTATAGCTAGCTTGTGCATGAAATTAAGCATGAAAACCATAAGATACAAGTGTTAATTAGATGAAAACATGAAAATAAATTTGATAACTCACTTTGAAATTCTAGGTGATGAGATGATTAGAAACCTTGTGTTACTTGTGTTTTTGTGGTATGATTCTTGATTAGGAAGGTAAAATGAACAACTTCTATGCTTTAACTTTTGGAAAATGATCACTTGATCATGGATTATGGTGAAGTCGTGGGTTTGAGATGGAAAGGATGAAGAATGAGAGCTTTTTGATCTAAAAATTATACATGATTATGTTTTAGTGGTTTATGTAAATAAGTAGTATAAGTATATAATATAATATGTATACATAAATGCCAAGGGTTAAGAAATTGTGTAAATTTGACCTAGTGAGGACTTTAGGGGCCGGCCTCATGGGGATGAGGGGGGGGGGGGTTGGGGTAGTTTTGATTTAATTAGGATTTTAGTGTAAGGTTTAGTGTAGATATGAGTTATTTGTTAAAATCGGGTACCGGGTTTGATAGAAATAAATGTTAACAAAGTTATTCGGGATAAAATAAAGTTGTAAAAATGTTAAAAATATGTTGGGTACAATTACTGAGTGATCGGGTGATTATTGTTTAGTTTTCACAAAAACCGTCGTAATATTTATAAACTTACGTTATAAATAAAATAAATTTCCAAAATACTGGGTAAATGAATGTTATAACTTTTATGATGATAAAATGGATATAAAAATATGTCGGGGCCATTGTGGGAATATTTAGATATATTCGTCGTGTATATTAACCGTGTGTTAACGTTTATTGTTGATCCCAGTTGAGCTAATACGATCTTATATAGAAGTTAACTTAAACAAATACTTAAGCTTAAATGCGGAATATAAAAGCTTAACTTAAGAAGATTAAGAATTCTCTTTCAACACTTCAATATTTATTAATACGAGCACTCAATAATGCTAGGGTTTTACAACCTTGAAGTGAATAATAATACGTACATAATCTAACCCTAGGATCCTCCTTTTATAGGCCAAGGAGTCCTACTAGGTTTACAATACCTTTCTCTACAAGATAAGAATAATCTAAATAGATAAACTATACAAAGAATCTATTCCATAATTATCCTATCGTATACAATGTTAATCCCTTCAGCAGTAGTTTCACCAAGCAGCAGATTGTCTTCAGCAGCAGAGTCATTAATACCAGCAGTAGTTTCATTGTAGCAGCAGTATTACTCAGCAGCAGAGTTACATAGCAGTAGTGTCACTTGGTCAAAACCCAACAATCCTCCCCTAAACTTAATATTTATTTCTAAATATTCAAGTTTCTTCAAAGCTCAATTAATCACTTGGAGGATGCTTCCAAACACTTCATCTCTTGAAAATTCAGTTGATCAAATATCTTCTTATACTTTGACAGCAAATTGAATGCTTGATCATCAGAATCATAATCTTTCTGCAGCTTAAGTGTTTTGTCACCATTAACCATCTGATTGACAATATTCCAGTATTTTACCACTGGGTAATCTACTTCAGCTAGCATATACAAAGTAATAGGTCCAATTTCTAGCACATGAACTCCAGAATCTTGAAAGAGTCTCCATTTTCTTACTTTGTATTCTACTATCTCTGTCCATTCAGAATCATCCATTGAAGGTTCAAACATAAGTTTAAGAGCTTTCCACATAACATTATCAGAAGCAGTTAAGATATGATCAATTTGATCTACCTCATACTTTTTACCATCAAATTTCTTAGCCCCAAACTTTGCCTTGTATAACTTCCACAAGTCTTCAACATCCTCTCTATCAAAGTAGTGTAACATCTGTTGAAATCTAAGAAATCTATGAGTTTTACCATCAGATCTCTGGACATCATGAAATGCTCCAATGTTAGTATCATACCCTGTAGTTACTTTGATAATAGGATACTTGATTCCTAATGGTTTAGCATCAACCACTTCAGGATCTTCCATCTTGCCAACCACAGTATAACTCTTCAATTGTTCTTTTTGATGCTCAGAAGGAATGTGATCAAGACCATATTTAAACTCATCTCCTTCAGGCATAGAACTACTTCCTTCTCCAATCTTTCTCTTCTTCTTTGCAACTGACTTATGAATAACACCTTTTCTTTTATCACCCTGCACAGAAGAAGTAATCTTTGCTGCATCACTTTCAATCTTTTCAACAACATTAGCTTCTTGTATCTGCTCTGCTTCAACAATCTTTTCAGGCACCAACTTCTTGTTCATCTGAGCAATATGTTCCAAGTCCTCAGCACATCCCATAGTATAAAAAGTATCTGTTCTTTTCTTTGTTTGTTGATACAAATCAAAAACTTCTTTGTCAGAATAAGCTTTCAACTGCACCAATGTCCATCCACCCATATTCTTTAGATACCTTTCATATTCTTTCCTTTGCTGTTTAACTGTTGGACCTTTGAATACTTTAACTTTTCTTCTAGCAGCAGCATTCTCTTTTCTCTTATTAGAAGCAAAATTACTATACCAAGATTGCACATTAAAATTTGGAACTTCATTTTCTTCAATCTTGATCAGCTTGTTCAATTCAATATCAGCAGCAATTCTGATCTTTTCATCATCCCATTCATCATACATTCTTAAACCTTCAGCCTCTTTCTCAGCCAGCTTTTGATCTTCCAAGTTAATCAACTCTTGTGCTTTAATAGCAGCAGCTTCATCATGTTCAACTTGCAATGGCTTAGGCCAAGAATCAAAAGGTACATCAGTAAAATCAATCCCTTTATACATCCACCTCTGAACATCAACTTGCTTGCCTTTACCCTTATCTGTAGAAGATGATGTGATTGTCTTCTTTTGAGTAGCAGCAGGTTCTCTTATTGTTATTCCTTTTTGAGGTTTTCTTGTTGCTGAAGTTATGGTAGTTGTTGTGATAGGTTGTGATGATGATTGAGTTGGTAACTGAGGTGTATGTGAGTCAGCAGTAGTCTTCTTACTTAGCAAAACCATTGCCTCTGCAGCAGCATTATCCAAAGATCCAGCAGCAGAGTCTTGTACTTCAGCAGTATTCACTATTCCACTAGCAGCAGAACCATCAAAAGTCTTAGCAGCAGAATTATGAATAGCAGTAGAGTCAGCAATAACAGCATTTTCCACTGAATCTTCCAAAGTCTTTAACACATTACCCATCAACCCTGTTGCCTTCACTAGTTGCTCAGACTCCAAAGTTTTAAGAGTATCTACCACCTTTTCTTGTACAGCAACCAACTTTTCCATAACAACTTCATTCCCAGACTTATCAGCAACTACAAAGTCTTCATCATTCTGAGGACTATCCACATCCATTTCATCAATCACTGGAACCTCCCCTGAAACTATTCCAGCATCCATATCTTGAACATTATCAACTTTTTCAAGATTTACCTCCCCTGAATCCATGACAATCTCTTTCCTCCCCTGTTTGGAAGCATCCTCTTCCAAATGAGTAGATGGTTCAGAAGAACTTACAATCTGAGTAGTCCCCACTTTCTTCATTCTTTTCAAGGAGGTGGAAGATCTTGATTTCTTGAAGCTCTTAATCTGTTTTCTCATTTTGATGATAACCTTGGCTTGACCAGCAACAACATCAGATAGATTAAGAACCTTATCTTCCAAAGACTCACATTTCAACCCCAAAGCGGTACAAGTAGCCGTCAATTCTTTTATAAGTTGCATTGTAGTCTCATCACTTCGACCTGTATTACCTGGTCCGAGAGGTGAATCACTGACATTGTCATCATGTACAAGTGGATCCATCAATTCATGAGTCACTGGCCTGTCCTCATCACTTCGACCTGTGTGACCTGGTCCGAGAGGTGAATCTTGGGACAAAAACTCAGTATCAAACCTAGTTTGATCATCTGAGCCCCCTATGTTTTCCATTTGGCTAGGATTACCATCCTGAGAAGCAGACTCATAAGAATCCTTTTCTCTAGATGTTGCCTTGGTTTGGGTCTTATTGATGTTATCACTATCCTGCTCTGCTACTAAGCTAGAAGCAGTAGTGACAGCCCTTGCCAACATGTCCTCTCCATCACCTAGGACAGCCTCATCTGGTACATCCATACTAACACTATCCTGAGGTAGATTAGTGTCCTTTTTGGTTTTCCTACGTGTATATTGTTTTGTAGGTTGTGTAACAGATGTAGTAACATTGGGTGTGTGATGGGAATCAGTGGGATTTCCTGATCCTTCACCCTGGTTGTTGTGCACAATTTGTTCCATAAAAGAAGTAAGATTTGTATGTGCACCAGAAAAACCTTTGCCATGTTTATTCAAAAAGGTAAAAGTTCTTGAAGCCAATTTTGGAGCATCATATTCAGAAACATGGGTTCTTGTTTTGGAAATTTGTTTTTCAATAAAGATTTGAAGAAATCTTGGATATAGCAAATAAGAACCATCTTCAACACCTTTAAACAACCCAGCCAATATCAGTTTTGAAAAATTAAATGGTTGACCTTTGCACAGACATATCATTGCAGAAGCAATGGTAGTACTGAACTCATGCCACCCAGATGTTTTAGGACTCAAACAATGAAGGAATAGATGTATCAAAAACTTGTATTGAGGACAGAGGAGAGCTTTTTGAAATTTTAAATTTGTATGTTTCCCCTCATATCCCAATTCTTTTAAACCAGCAAAAATAGCATCATTGTCAAGGCAAGTGGTCTCTGTTTCATCATCTAAGAGAAGAAATTCCCTTATGGATGATTCAGTTACACGAACCTTTTGCCCATCAACAAAAGCACTGACATGTTTTTCCCCATTCATAGTTTTGATTTTGGCAGTAAACCAAAACTGTTTGATGTAAGAAACATATATAGTAGGGTTCACAGTGAGTGCATACCTAAGAGAAGTAGCATTCAAAAACTTTACCATGTCTGTGAAACCTTCAGGAACTAACTCTTCATTCAAAACGACCACACTGTTGTGTTGCTCAACCCAGGTACGTGTTAGCTCCATGAATTAGGTTTAGTGAATTTGGGGATTTGTGATTATTGGAATGATTAGGTGTAAGGGTTTGTGATAACTTCAATTTAGAACATATGAAAACCAATTATGAAGGTCAATTAGGTTTTAAACTGATGGATGAAAGTTACACATAACACCCTCTTACTTTCGACCATAGCAGCAGAACCGTATCATTCACAACTAGCAGCAGAGTGATAGAACTAGCAGCAGAGTGAACTGGAGCCAGCAGCAGAGTTGACTATCGACCTTGGTCAACAATACATAACAATTAATGCACATATCACTCCGTAATCCCTATAAAATCGGCGAGATCTTTTCCCCAAATTATGCAATCAAACCCTAATCTCGTTCAAAAACGCCACAATCAGAATCAATACTATCCATCTTTACAATCAATTCACCAAACAATGAAATCAACACCCGAAATTATCAATATCTCATCCGATTCATCATCCGAAGATGAGAGCCCATTTGAAACCTATGTACCGCCATTCCGTCCTCCTCATGGTGGTTGTAGAACTAAAGAGCAAGCAAAGAAGAGAAAACATGATCTTCCGGTGTTCAAAGATCTCCTCAATTTGAATCAAACCCCTAGCACTTCCAGGGGTAAAGCTGTGATGACCCCACAATCTCCATCATCTTCAGAGTCTTCAGAAGATACAGCTTGGATCCCTGTTAGGCAACCATCCCCAAAAGAGCTTGTATCCCCTTTCATCTACACATCATCAGATGAAGATGAGGAAGAACCACCAACCAATCCACCTGCCACTCCTGAGAGGCCACAATCTTCAAGGCCAAGGCCACAATCATCAAGGTCGAGGCCACAACCATCACCTGGTCTTTCTCTTGGACCATCAAGACAAAACCCTCCTCTCCCAAAGGATAGAGAGGTTGTGCTTGGGCTTCCATGCCCTAGGAAGATGTAGATTTAGGTGTTAGGTTATGATTACAGCTTTTGTATTTTGTCTTTTGATGTTTGATCTTAGTACTTTTCTGGAATGAATGAATGATAAGATCGTTCTTGTTTAATTGCTTGCAAATCACCATTCATATATCTGCAAAATGTTAGACCAAACACCACAAAGCAAACAACCAACATATGTACTAGCAGTAGAGTTAGAAAATCAATGAGCAGCATAGTACATTATATCTCAAACATATACATATTAACAAGCAGCAGAATAACAAGCAGCACATGCATTACAAACTTTAACAAAAACAAAGAGATAAGTTTTTTTTTTATTTTATTTATTTATTTATTTTTTTTTTTATTTTTTTTTTTTTAAAGATTAATCATACCAATGTTTGCAATTAAAAATTGAAACCTCCCCACATCAAACTGTTTAGTGAGAAGATCAGCAACATTGTTATCAGTATGAATTTTAACAATTTGAATCAACTTCTTTTCATAGCAATCCCTTATAAAGTGATGCCTTATCTCTATATGTTTTGTTTTAGAATGAAACACAGGATTTTTAATTATGCAAAGTGTGCTGTTGTTATCAATATGGATTTTAGTATTCATGAAATTGTACCCATAATCCAATAATTGATTCTGCATCCATAAGACCTGTCCACAACAACTTGAAGCAGCCACATACTCAGCTTCTGTTGTTGAATTAGCCACCACTGTTTGCTTCTTGCATTGCCATGACACCAACCTGCTTCCAAGAAATTGACAACCCCCTGTTGTAGACTTTCTATCCAAAGAAGCTCCAGCATAATCACTATCTGAGTAGGATACCAAATCAAATGGTGAATCCTTAGGATACCAAAGGCCCAATGTTGGTTGATACCTCAGATATCTAAAAATTCTTTTCACTGCATTAAGATGTGATTCCTTGGGACACACTTGAAATCTTGCACAGGCACATACTGCAAACATAATATCAGGCCTTGATGCAGTAAGATACATCAATGATCCAATCATAGACCTGTACAAGTGTATATCCACTTCCTTTCCATGTTCATCCTTCAGCAATGGCTTATCTTTTTCCATGGTAGTCTTGGCAGGCTTAGCATCTTCAAATCCAAACTTCTTCAAAATATCATTGACATACTTATCCTGACTGATAAAGATGCCATTTTCTTTCTGTGTAACTTGCAGACCTAAGAAGAAGGTGAGTTCTCCCATTGAACTCATAGCAAACTTGTCCTTCATAAGCTTCTCAAAACTAACACACATAGCTTTGTTTGTAGACCCAAAGATGATGTCATCAACATAAATTTGAACCAGCAAAATATCACCTTTTTGTCTTTTGAGAAACAAGGTTTTATCAATCTTACCCCTGCTAAACCCAGACTCTAGCAAGTAGGTTGACAAGGTGTCATACCAAGCTCTAGGAGCTTGATGTAGACCATACATTGCTTTATTAACCTTGTAGACTTTGTCAGGATGATCAGGGTCTTCAAAGCCTGGTGGTTGAGACACATAAACTTCCTCAGTAATGGTCCCATACAGAAAAGCACTTTTCACATCCATTTGATACACTACAAAGTCTTTGTATGAAGCATAAGCCAAGAATATTCTAATAGCCTCTATTCTTGCCACTGGTGCAAATACTTCATCATAATCAAGCCCTTCCTGTTATGTGTATCCCTGTGCTACTAACCTTGCCTTATTTCTTATGACAATTCCTCTCTCATCTCTTTTGCATCGGAAAACCCATTTTGTGCCAATCACTCTTTTACCATTTGGCAGTTCAACCAAAGTCCACACTTCTTGCAGCTTGAATTGTAAAAGCTCATCTTGCATTGCTTCTACCCAACTTGCTTCTTGTAAGGCTTTGTAAGTGTTTTTGGGTTCAATTTGAGAGAGAAAACATGCAAACAGGCAATTTTGAAGATCTTTATGACTATTTCTTTGATGCAGAGATCTGGCAAAGAAACTTTGATGTTGAAGATCTTTCAAGGCTTTAGTCATTTGCCTAGTTTGAATAGATGATTGTGGATCACTTAAGATTTGATCTTTTGGATGATCCTTGTGTATTCTTGTGGTAGTTGTAGGACTAATAGGAATATTGAGTTCCAAATTAGTAAAATCTGCAGCAGCTCCAAATAACTGACCATCAAGTACATCATCATCTGTGTCATAATAAATATTCTCAAGAGGAGGCATATTAGGATCATCAGGATAGATAGATTCAGCAATGGGTCTACCCTGAGAGTCCAAATTAGGAAACATAGAAGTAGCAGTAGAGTTAGTAGGCTTGGAAGCAGAATGTGGTGGAGCAGTAGTTGTAACTTTTGGCCTAGCAGTAGAGTCTTCTGAGTCAGCAGTAGAGTCTTCTGGCTGTTTAGGAGAGACATCAACAACTACTTTGAGAGGCTCATTACTATCTTTTTCTGCTTCAATTTGTATTTCAATACCTTCTTCAGTTTCCTTAGGTTTATCATGAGAAACAACATCATCTTTAGGGCTGTGATCTTTCTGAAAGGGTACAAAGGTTGGACCAATCTTCAATTTCTCAATCACAACAAACTCTTCCTGTGGTTTATCAACATTGGCAATGACAGGAACATAGTTCATTGTTTTGGCAAGAATATCAACATCAAACAGCCATTCTGGTCCTTTCCCTGCAGAATTGTATGTGTTTTCACTAAACTTGATATGCAGATTCTCCTCCACATGTTTTGTTCTCTTATTATAAACCCTGAAGGCTTTACTATTTACAGAGTAACCAACCAAATTACCTTCATCAGCTTTTTCATCAAACTTGCCTAGCTGATCCTTTGTATTTAAAATGGTAACAGGACATCCAAATGGTTTGAGAAAATCAATCATTGGCTTCTTTCCATGAAATAGCTCATATGGAGTCTTGTTATGAGGCTTGACTACCTTACTTCTGTTTTGCACAAAACATGCAGTGTTTACAGCTTCAGCCCAAAAAGGTACAGGTAGTTTTGAATCAGATAGCATAGTTCTTGCAGCCTCAATAAGTGTCCTGTTTCTTCTTTCTGCAACACCATTTTGTTGTGGAGTTCTTGCTACACTGTACTGTCTAAGTATTCCTTTTCCCACACAAAATTGATTCATCTCACTGTTCTTGAACTCAGTACCATTGTCACATCTGATAATCTTTACCTTGTGATTGTGCAGGTTTTCAACTCTTGTAATGAAAGCTTTGAGTACTCCTGGAGTTTCATCTTTGGTGGCAAGAAAGAATACCCATGTAAACCTGCTAAAGTCATCAGTGACAACCAAACAGTATGACTTCTTGTTCAGACTTTTTACAAATACAGGCCCAAATAAATCCATGTGTAGCAAGTGTAGTGGCACAATATTTGTGTTTACAATTTTGGACTTGAAAGAAACTCTGTGTTGTTTACCCTTTTGACATGCAACACAAGTTTCACAATTCTCAAAAATCTTTGTAGGCATACCCCTCACAAGATTTCCTTTCACCAATTTGTTCATAGTCTTGTAGTTCAGATGTCCCAATCTTCTATGCCATAATTTGGACTCATCAATAGTTGCCTTTGCAATTAGACAAGTCAAAGCCCTCTTAGGAATAATATTCTTAATATGGTCACTGTATATATTTTCCTTTCTAGGGACCTTCAGTAACACAGATTTGTCATCTGGTAATTGAAAATCAGGAGAAAGAATCATACACTCAGTGTCTGTAAAAAGAACAAAATTCTTTTTGTCACACATTTGTGAGACACTAAAAAGGTTAAACTTAAGTCCTTTCACAAGAAACACCCTCTCAAAGTCCAAATTACCAGTCCTTAGAGTTCCAATACCAACAATCTTTCCACCTCTTGGATCATTCCCAAAAGCTACATAACCACCATCAAAAACCTCAAGATCTTCAAGTTGAGATTCATCCCCAGTCATGTGTCCAGAGCATCCACTGTCAACAATAACCATATCCTTAAGCTCATCCAGTAGATTGACCTGCACATGAAAAATAGAGAAATCAGTTTCTCTTGATGACCCAAGCCATTACTGACTTGGATCTGCCCTGTGCATCAGTATAATCAAATTTCTTCAAATCACTTGATGCACTACTATTCTTGGAAACAGAGTTTGAAACATTTGTTTTTGGTTTCCAAGTCCAGCAAGCTGAGGCCTTAACAGCATAAAAGTGATTACCAACAACTATATTTGGAAGATGTTTTGGCTCAGAAGTAGAAAGTTTTGTACTAGCAGTAGTTTGCTTGCTAGCAGCAGAGTACATACTAGCAGCAGAATGCTTACTAGCAGTAGAGCCACTAGTAAAACTAGTTGTTGATTTGAAAACACCATTTGGTTTAGCAGCATAAATAGATCTAGTAGCACCAGATCTCAACAAAACAGCTCTAGGAACCATGTTTCTATTTGGATGTGGGTGAGTTTGTTTTGTGACATATTTGTGATTCACCCTAGTGTATTGATTCCAAACAGGCTTTTGGTGTTCAGGACATCTAACAATCAAGTGGTCAAAGCTACCACACTTATAACAAGCCTTCTTTTGTAATTGAAACTGATCACCTAATCTTTTTGAAACTAGGTTATTAAAGTTTCTTTGGTTACCCCTAGGCTTATTATTGAACCTTTTCATCTGTTCTCTAGGTACCTCATTGTACTCTACCAGTTTTCTAGAGAAGTTATTACCTAACACAGGTTTAACAAACTTTACCTGTTCAACCTTAGGCTTAACCTGAGTAGGAATTTCTTCCTTTTTAAAACTTTGTTTTGGTTTAACCTGTTCCTCTTCACTATCACTATCACTATACCATTCCTCAATAATTGGAGCTTCAGGAAATTTTCTATCCTCAACCTTAGGTATTTCAATTTTACTTGTACTACATTCACCTACAGGTTTTTCAATATTTAGCTCACTAATGAAGGATAGTTCTTTTCCTGGTGGAGCAAAAGCACTTTTGGCTGGAGGAGCCACTTCATTATATCCAATTCCACTGCCTTTTCTCATCAAGGTGCTCTCTATAGACTTATTAACCATATCAGAAGCAAATTGTTGTTTTTGTACTCTTACTACATGTTTTTCTTTTTCAGCAAGAGCTTCCTCTTTTTCTTTTTCTGCTTCTACCAACTTATTTTTAAGAACTTCTACTTCACTGTTTTTCTTAAAAATTTCTATATCTCTTAGATTAAGTTGATCTACATATTCTTTTTCACACTCTTTGAGATATTCTAACCTCCTCTCAACATTTTGAATACCTACTTTGTAACCTAAATTATCAAGTTTTAGGTGTTCAACTTCTCTATTTAAACTCTCATTCCTAGCCTTAAGAACTTCAATAGTGTCAGAACAAGATTTAAAAGAACAACCAGATGATTCAGAGTCATTAGATACCTCAGAGTCAGAGCCTGATGATGAACCATATGCCATAAGTGCAAAGTTATGCACTTTGGGTTGAACAGCAGCAACCAAAGAGAAATTTGGTTCTTCTTCAGCCATATCACTCCAGTCATATTCTCCCAGCCCATCACAAGCTACCATTGCAGACTTTGATTCTTCAGTCTTCTTTGGAACTTCAGCATTCTTCTTTGGAGATCTACACTCTCTAGCAAAGTGTCCCTTCCTGTTGCAATTGTAGCATTCAATCTTAGACTTGTCAAACCCTGGACTCTCCTTAGCCTTGTATTTGACTTCTCTTCCAGTCTTTTTCCAGAACTTTCTTGCTCTTAAAGTCAACATTGCCATTTGCCATTTGAGATCAATTTCTTCAAGATCATCTGGATCAATATGATCCAAATCTTGATTTATGACATGTGATCTTATGGTTGTAGTAAGCTCAGCCAAGAATGCACATAAAGCAACATCACTGGTAGAAATCTTGTCATTTGAACTAGCAGCAGATCCAGATCCATCAGCAGTAGATACTCCATAAGCAGTAGAGTGAGTATCTTGTGTCTCTTTGGATTTTGAAGACACAAAAGCAAGATTTTGTGTACTAGAAGATGAAGTAGAAGAAGTAGCCAATTCAGATTCATATACCCTTAAATTGTTGTAGAGGCTCTCCAACTTCATTGTCTCAAAGTCAGGCTTATTTCTCCACACCACTGTATGCATGCTCCATTCAGGTGCAAGACTTCTTAGAAACTTGAGATTCACATCTTCCTGTGGAACAACATACCCAACAAGCTTTAGATGACTAACAAGTTGATTTAGCCTGTTGTATGTGCCAATTATCTTTTCTCCAGGTTCAGAAGTAAAGTTTTCAAACTGATGCTTCAACATATTCTTTCTGGACTTCTTAGTAGCATCATTCCCTCCAAACCTGAATTCTACTGCATCCATTAATGCTTTTCCTGTTTCACAATCATCAAAGTCCATTTGAAATTCATTAGGTATTCCCATTAATAGAATACTATGAGCCTTGATTTCCAGCTTCCTAGTTGCATTAGCTTCAGCAGACTTGATTGGTATCTCCTTACCATCAGCACTCTTCTCTGGTTCAGAATCACCATTAACAATCACATTCCACATGTTGAAGTCGATCATGCGAATGTATTGTCTGATCCTCCTCTTCCATAGCTCATACTCAGAAGGATTGAGCATGGGAACCCTTGAAGCAGTCACCATATGAGTTTCATCACCCATCTTATGCAAACGATTTGGAACAGCAAACTTTAAAGAAACAAAATCTTCTTGATTATAACTTCTAGATCACAAGCTCTGATACCACTTGTTGATCCCAGTTGAGCTAATACGATCTTATATAGAAGTTAACTTAAACAAATACTTAAGCTTAAATGCGGAATATAAAAGCTTAACTTAAGAAGATTAAGAATTCTCTTTCAACACTTCAATATTTATTAATACGAGCACTCAATAATGCTAGGGTTTTACAACCTTGAAGTGAATAATAATACGTACATAATCTAACCCTAGGATCCTCCTTTTATAGGCCAAGGAGTCCTACTAGGTTTACAATACCTTTCTCTACAAGATAAGAATAATCTAAATAGATAAACTATACAAAGAATCTATTCCATAATTATCCTATCGTATACAATGTTAATCCCTTCAGCAGTAGTTTCACCAAGCAGCAGATTGTCTTCAGCAGCAGAGTCATTAATACCAGCAGTAGTTTCATTGTAGCAGCAGTATTACTCAGCAGCAGAGTTACATAGCAGTAGTGTCACTTGGTCAAAACCCAACATTTATTTATAAATAATTATACGTAAAACGTTAAATATATAAAATCTGTAAATTTGAAAATCCTAAGAGTGGTATAACATGAAAATGCTGTTATGATGATATGCGGACTGTCTCTAGTCCGTATGCAATGTCCTTAGCACTAATGAAATGAATTCGCACCTAAACCAACCCGGTTACGCGAATTTGAATACCAGTAAACTAAATTTATGATGAAATGAGTAATGCAAGTGAATAGTGAAAACTTTTCCGGAAATGAATAGTGTTCAGTAAATAGTAAAATTCTCAAATGTTTCTCAGAATATCAAATTGACCTCGAAAATTATGAATAGTAAAATGATGAATAGTGTTTTCATGAATAGTGATTTATGAATAGTAAAATGTCGAAGTTTGGGAAATGACCTGAAATGGTGAGTTGTGACAATCCTCAACACCCAAATAAAGTGTATAAAGTGGTTAAGGCTCTTTATGGCTTACATCAGGCTCCAAGGAAGTGGTATGAAACCTTAGCTAATTATTTGTTGAATAATGGGTTTCATAGAGGCAAAATTGATCAAACTTTGTTCATCAAGAAAG
This sequence comes from Artemisia argyi, assembly GCA_030686995.1. NCBI lineage: Eukaryota > Viridiplantae > Streptophyta > Magnoliopsida > Asterales > Asteraceae > Artemisia > Artemisia argyi. Next base: position 276,755,359 of record CM060708.1, read on the forward strand.
ACAAGGGTGATATTCTACCTGTTCAAGTTTATGTTGATGACATTATCTTTGGGTCTACTAAACAAGAGATGTGCAAAGAGTTTGAGAAGCTGATGAAGGATGAATTTCTAATGAGTTCTATGGGAGAACTTACATTCTTTTTGGGGCTACAAGTACAACAGAGTAAAGAAGGCATCTTTATAAGTCAAGACAAATATGTGGCAGAGATCATTAGGAAGTTCAAGTTTACTGATGCAAAACCCTCAAATACCCCTGCTGACAAGACCACTCATCTATTGTTGAAGAATGATAGTGGTGCTAATGTTGATGTTCACACTTACAGATCTATGATTGGTTCTTTGATGTATCTCACTTCATCAAGGCCAGACATTATGTTTGCTGTATGTGCTTGTGCAAGATTTCAAGTGAATCCAAAGACATCACATATGACAGCAGTGGAAAAGATTTTTAGGTACTTGAAGACTTATCCTAATCTAGGCTTATAGTATCCAAGAGACTCTCCTATGGAATTGATCACATACTCAGATAGTGACTATGCTGGTGCAAGTTTGGATAGAAGATCAACTACTGGAGGATGTCAATTTCTTGGATGTAGATTGGTGTCCTGGCAGTGCAAGAAGCAAACTATGGTTGCTACTTCAACCACTGAAGCAGAATATGTTGCAGCTGCTAGTTGTTGTGCTCAGATCCTTTGGCTTCAGAATCAATTATTGGATTATGGGTACAATTTCATGAACACCATTATCTATATAGACAATACTAGTACCATATGCATTATTAAAAATCCTGTGCAACACACTAAAACTTAACATATTGAAATTAGACATCACTTTATTAGAGATTGTTTTGAGAAAAAGCTTATTAATGTTGTCAAAATCCATACTGATGACAATTATGCTGATTTATTAACAAAAGGGCTTGATGTGGGTAGATTTCAATACTTGGTAACAGGTATTGGAATGCTAAATCCATAAATCTTTGATGTCTAATACTTTTCAGTGTGGCAGAATAGTTTTTAGGTACTAGTATTGTTTGTATTGTATATATGGTTTTCTACTAATTTGTATGCAGAGTTATCAAGAGCACAGTGGAAATAATCATACAACAGTGGAAAGATTGGTGATAATAGCAAGAACAAAGAGTACTTTTATTGATCATAAAAGAGAGTACATCACATCCATTCAGAAAACATTGTCACCAACACAGAAAACCATCACAAAAGACATAAACCTACAACCTAACACCTACTCCATAGGTTTCTTTCCTTTTCCTTCATAATCATGCTTGCCTTTGGAAGCTTTCTTCCTCTTGTCATCAAAAGAGAGTTGTTTCCTTGGACAAGCAAGTCCCAGAACTTGCTTGGGAGGCCTTGGTGCTAGGGTAGGCTTCTCAATAGCAGGCCAATTCATGTTGCTTATGGCAGTCTTCAATGCTGTGGTGAGGGCCTTTGGAAGCTCTTTGGAAAGATCAAAGGTTGGATCATTATCATCATCAGAGGAAGAACTAGTATAGAACTCCAAAGATGGAGCAGGAGAAGCTTCAGTCTTTTTGGATGGCTTGTTGGATGCTGTGGAAGTGGTTGCACTTGGTGGGAAGTAATCACTCCATCCTGTTGAAAGATCCTCTGAGTTTGAACAATAGCTGATTTCCTCATCAGATGAATCATCAGAAGATATGTAAACTATTGGGAACCATCTCATTGTGTTGATTAAGGGTTTGTGTTATTGAAGTTGTTTGTTGATGAGAGATAAAAGTTTTGAGCCCGCTTTTATAAGCAAAGTCAAGGTCGAATTCTAATTAATGAAGAATATTTACTCTTACCTGTTTTGGTAGGTTGGAGGAGTAAATTTGGTTATTATCGGGTTAACTTTTGGAAGATATTTTTTGTGAATAGTAACTTGGTTAAAAAGTTACTTTGGGTTAATCTTTATGGGTTAAGTTGAAAGTTAGTTTGTTTTGCAGCATACAACTCATATTATTGGAGTTATTGGAGTTATAAGGTGTGTATCATAGACACACAACAAATGGTTATTGATTCACCATGTCTAATCCACATAAGAATCAACTAGTCCAGAGCAAACGGCTACTGGTAAAGACTTATCAAATCCGTTTATGGTTGATAGTTTACCAAAAACTATATGGTTATCAACTCACCATACTCCAAGTGATCAAGAGTTGGCTAGTCCATAGCAAACGGCTAATGGTAAAGACATATCAAATCCGTTGATAGCTGGTAGTTTGCTAAAAACTATGATAATAGCAGCAAATTTTCATGTTTTATTCACCACTGCTCTTTGATATGTTGTGAAAATTTTACCACTGCTAGTTCGTTAGTTACCACTGCAAGAGTAATTTTTCCACTGATGAACTAGCCGTTACAACTGTTGTGTCAGTAATCTATTTTTTACTAGCCGTTATAAATATAACCGTCTTTCCTTATTAAAAGGGTAAAATCTTTTGTGAATTATCTACTTACTTATTATAAATTATTCTTTTCCAAAGATAATTCTTTCTAAAGATAATTCACATTGCGCAACCTACTCAAACCCTATTAGTATAAATTGATCTTCATACGGCTTGATTTTTATCTTGATTACTAACATTTTTATTCTCTTTTTCACAAATATCATGGCGATTCTAAAATTTGTTGAGGAGCACAACCAAGTGGCCTACCTACAAAAGTCAAACGACAAGAGTGGCCCTGTTTTTCATCAGATTGTGGATTTTCTAAACACAACACATATAAGGTATGCCTTAACTATTAATCCCACAATCTATGTCTCTCATATCAAATAGTTCTGGAACACTGTGGAGTCCATAACTCTTGAATAGGGAGACACACATGAATCTGTGGATGCTCTAAGAGCCACAATGGATGGGGTAACTATTGATGTTACTGAGTCATCCTTGAGGAGAATTCTCCAATTGGATGATCTCAATGGTATCATCACATTACCTAATTCAGAAATTTTCACTAATATTGCTTTAATGGGGTATAATACATCTGAACAAAAAGTTACTTTCAGAAAAGGATGTTTTTGTCCCCATTGGAGATTTTTAATTCACACTCTTTTACATTGCCTAAGTCCTAAGAAAACTTCTTATTAACAATTTGCATCAACCATGGCTTATCCTTTGGTTTGTTTGACAACTGATAGGACTTTTAATTTTTCAAAGTTTATTTTCAATAATATGAAAGGCAATGTAAAGAGTCAATATAAATTTTTGATGTATCCAAGGTTTGTGCAAGCAGTGTTAAATGAGTTTCAATTGCAACCTCACAATAGAATTTATGAGCCTTCCTGCCTTAAACCAAAAGTTTTTCAAAACATGAGTAAGGCTTCAGATCTTTGGAATGGGGAGGTTCATCCACTTTTTCCTCAAATGCTTGCTAAAATTGCTCAAGTACAGGGTGAAGATGCAACCATCCTAGTTGTATCCCAAAACACACCCACTATTGTTGTTCCACCAATTCACCATACCCCTGCTATAACTTACACTTATGAGAGAAGGTCTAAACAGCCAACTTCTCTCATCTCAACATTGCATGTTGCTGAACCTTTTGGTTTAGGGACAAGCAGTGGTGGTTCAAGGCTTAATCCTAGTCCAACTAGGGAAGAGCCTGAATCAATGCCTCATGATTCACCTCTCCCAGCAGGTTACACAGTTGGAAGTGATAAAGGCAGTGTGCAACTACCTGAATTGATGGACATGTGTACCAAATTAGTCAAGCAGGTTCAAGCTCTGGAGAAAGATCTGGCACAGACCAAAGAACAACATGCCACAGAGCTGAATCAACTGAAGGCTGAGATTCAAAGATTGCAGAATGAGGTTGAGAATCTCAAGAAGAAAAGACCTGCTAAAGTTGTGTTATCTTCATCATCTTCACCTCAGGATAAGTTTTCTGCAAGTTCTACTAAAGATTTGGGAGATTCTTCCAAACAGGGGAGGAAAACAGATGCAGAGTTTAAGGAGAGGAGTACAAATTTTGAAAAAGAGTTTGCTGAGCTCACTGATTCTGACAATGCTTAAGCAAAAGATGATGTAGCTGAGACTGAGGGGAGGAAATTGGATTTTGAGAGATACGCTCTAGAACCCGCGCTTAACCCAATGGCTTCTAATCAAACCAGATTAGGACCCGCACCAAACAGTCAGACTTCTGGACACATCAGTTCAGGACTCGTGCCTAATGGAGCTCATTCAACAAACACAGACAAACCTTCAGAACAAGAACTGGAAAATTTCTTCGAGTTAATGTTTGATGAATACTATGGTGGAACTTCGACAAATGCATCTCATCAACATTCCGCTGCACCCGCTCACAACCATCAACCACCACCACCACCACTGGATGCATCTACAACAATCGAAGCTGAAGCACCAACTACATCAACATCATCTACATCTACTCAAGCCACTCCAGTACTTGAAACTGAACTACCAAGAGTTGATGAGCAAAATCAAAACACAAATTTTCAAGAAGAACCAACAAATAATTCAAACGATGTTGCGTTAGAAGAAGGAGAAGAAGTATTTGAAAACCCGTTTGCAACAGACTCTGCTGAATCTTCTTCAAGGTTACATGAACCGTCTAACACACATACGTTAAACCCAAGGTACCCTTCTACGTTTCAATGGACAAAAGACCATCCAATAGAACAAGTTATTGGTGAACCTTCAAAGCCAGTTCAGACGAGGAGACAACTTGCCACTGATCTCGAATTGTGCATTTATATTTGCTCAATCAGCCTCAAAGAACCAAAGAACATTTGGGAAGCAATGGCAGAATACCCTTGGATAGAAGCGATGCAGGAGGAACTTCTTCAATACCTGTTACATGATAGTTGGGAACTTGTGGAAGAACAAACTGGATGAGGAAATGACTGTAATTCATAACAAAGCTCGTCTCGTGGCTAAAGGATATCCACAAGAAGAAGGGATAGATTTCGAAGAATAATTCGCGCCTGTAGCTAGACTTGAAGCAGTCCGGATTTTCTTAGCCTATGCAGCTCACAAAAACATCACAGTCTATCAGATGGACATTAAGACAGCTTTCTTGAATGGAACTCTGAAAGAAGAAGTGTATGTGAGTCAGCCAGAGGGATTCATCGACAAAGATCATCCAGACTACGTCTACAAGCTTAAGAAAGTCATCTATGGTTTAAAACAAGCTCCAAAAGCGTGGTATGACGAACTATCATCTTTCTTGCTCAAAAACAATTTCATAAAAGGAACGGTTGATGACACCTTGTTTATCAAAAAATTCAAAGATGACATTTTGATCGTTCAAATTTACGTGGACGACATAATTTTTGGATCAACCAATCCTAACCATTCAAAACATTTTGAAAATCTCATGAAAAGCAAATTTGAAATGTCCATGATGGGGGAGCTAAAATTCTTTCTTGGTTTACAAATACATCAATCCCCTCGTGGTATTTTTATCAATCAAGCTAAATATACAATAGAGATTTTGAAAAAACATGGAATGGAAAATTGTGATTCTGTTGGTACTCCAATGGTCACTTCACCAAAAATTGATGCTGATTTGTTTGGGAAACCCGTCGATCCGAAGAAATATCGGAGCATGATCGGTTCTCTCATGTACTTAACTGCTAGTCGACCTGATATTGAATTTGCTGTTTGTTTGTTAGCACGGTTTCAGGCAAAGCCTACCGAACTTCACCTCAAAGAGGTTAAAAGGATCTTTCGGTACCTACGAAGAACCATTAACATGGGACTTTGGTATCCGAATGATTCGGGGTTTAATCTAACAGCCTTTTCAGATGCCGACCATGCAGGAGATCAAGTTACAGCAAAAAGTACATCAGGTGGAGCACAATTTTTGGGTGAAAAGCTAGTAAGCTGGTCGTCAAAGAAACAGGATTGTACTGCGCTATTAACCGCCGAAGCCGAGTATGTGTCTCTATCTGCGTGTTGTGCCCAAGTTCTTTGGATGAGGACACAGCTCACAGATTATGGCTTTACTTTTGACAGAATACCTATGTATTGTGACTCAAAAAGTGCCATAGCCATCTCGTGCAATCCCGTACATCACTCTAAGACGAAGCATATCAAAGTCCGCTATCACTTCATCAAAGAACACGTGGAAGAGGGTACTGTTGAATTATTTTTCGTTAAGACTGATTACCAACTCGCCGATCTATTTACTAAAGCCCTTCCAAAAGAAAGGTTTGACTATTTAGTTCGACGAATTGGCATGCGAAGCCTAACTCCTGAGGAGCTAGATCGTCTTCTCGAATCTTCTTGAAAAATGTTTTCAAAATCGCTTCGCTGTAAATATTTTTGAAAAAAACAAAATACAAAATTTGAAAAACCAACAAAAACAAAATACAAAAATATAAAATTTCAAAAAATACAAAAACAATATAAATTCAAAAAATCCAAAAATATTCTTCTCACGACATGTCTCTCATATAAATCAATATTCTGTACGTTTCTAGAAATGTCATTCAAAAATGATACGGACATGTACAGATGCTTGAGCGGGAGTTCTTTTTAATGTTTTTCTAAAATATGTCGTTTCTCAAAATTTTCTTCACAATGGCTTTCGTATACTTCAGTACGAAACCCGGGCTTAAACGATGACTTCTTAGTATTTCAGCTAAGGACTCGTTCTTCAAAGAAAGGAAAGTGCTCAAGTTTAAACAAAGGTTTTAAATATTTTTCGAGCACTTATCCTAAAAACATAATGGCTTATGCACACATAACAGTGTATAACCCGCGATTTTCAAATAAAGGACTCTGTTGTACATTTATGTGCGACAATCCTACAAGAAAAGAAGACTTCTCACCAAAAAGCTTATTAAAGTCTTCTTAATTTTTGAGCAAAATTTTGAGTAATGTATCAAAAGGTTTTCAAAACTTTTTAGCTCAAGATATTACTCCCTCAAATCCTTAAAAGCTTTAATTTAATCAAAATGTTCTATTTTTGAGGGGGAGTAATATAAAGTTGTTCCAAAAAGATCATGCTTAAAGGAATCGAATCCCATAAGCTATCCAAAAAGAAAAGGTTTTAATCAATTGGTATCAAAAATACCATGGATATGCTATTTTTGAGGGGGAGAAGACGTGATTAAAATGTGATCGTCTTGAATCTCAAAAGAGCTCGACTCAGAAATGACCCAAGAATTGACGAAACAACAAAAGTTAGTAATCGAAAAGACTTATCCTCGACGGGTAATAACATCAAGTTAGTTATTAGAGCTAGTTGTCACCTAAAAGCTGACAATGGAACTCTTTAACTAGCCACGTAAGCGTGTCTCGAAAAGGATTTGTCTTAGTAGAAATGTACCGTTTCGAGAAACTTTCTGTGGATATGACCAGGCCGGGTAATAACTTCAAGCTAGTCTAACTAGTGATGTAAGCGTGTCTCGAATCGATTGTGTTCATTGAAAGTGAATCAATTCTAAAAGTGCAAACTCCTCACGCATGTGCAAATTTCTTAACAATCCATGAGCACATGTGAAGGGGGAGTCCTTCATGAAATGTAAAACTCTCGAAGTGTTAACAAAGTATGTTTTATTATCATAACACTTTGAGAGATTTTTCACAAATGGTTTGATGGCAACAATAGGATAGTCATGAAGTTATAAGGTGACTAAGGTTAGGAAAAACCGTCCTATGATCCGCCAGAGCCGGAGGGATCTACCCAAGGACAATTCCAATAGATTAGAATTAGAAGTCCTTAGGTATGATCTGAAAAAAGGAGAAAATAATGAAAGGAGAAAGAAGGGGTTGAAGAATTAAAAAGAAAAGCAAATGAAAGGGTGAAAAGAAATAGCCCTCCAAATGTTCAACCTTAGGGCAGAAACCGGGTTCAACTCATATGCTACTGGTTGTTACTTAGGTGACACTGGTATTGAAGACAAGACGTCATGGACCCAGTGACGCACTGCACTTAACCTTCTATCCACTCAAGTTCTCTTAAAAGAGCTTGTTTCATTCTCACGGGGAACCGGTGTAATCTATCGACTTATCTCTTAGAGATGGTTGATATTGAAGCAGGAGACCCCTCCCTAGTCTCTGCATAGGAAACCAAATTATGCACTTATCGAGTCTAGAGCCATGAGATACGTCAAAAGATCTCTTAGGATACACTTCCTATGAATACACTTGTGTTCGCCTAAAAGGACACAAGTTGTAAGAGTCTTTATGAGATCTACGGATCTTGCCTTATCTATCATGATGGTTACTATGTTCCAAAACGGTTTACAGTTGTGGGGTGATCTCCAGCAACTCACCTGAATCATTGATGTACTTCGGTGGATCTAGTAAGCCCTTTCAAGGGTATCTGGTTCAGGAACGGCCTTGGTAAGGATTAGAAGGAGTCTTCACACTATGCTGTTGACGATCTCTAATTCCGAACCTGTAAGTACTGGTTGATTTATTGCTAACTATTTTATGTAGGCACTCATGAATGTTCCTTGGAGAAAGACCGTTACCATCACTCAAAGATCCACATGCTCATACCCTACAAAGCTCTCTTCAAAGATCTAAGCATAGCAAAGTTCAGAACATTTCTAAGCCAAAGTCAAAGAATCTGCAAACTAAAGAAACAAAGATTAAAGTCAAAGAGAAGAGAACTTCACAAAGATTCAAAGTCAAACAAAGTATGAGCATGTTGGAAAAGACGTAAAGACAACAAAGTAAAGATGTTGATCAAAGGCAAGAAAGATCACAAAGCATGATTGGAACAAAGGAACTAGCAAAACTATTACACAAGGACTCAAAGTTCAAGAGAACAAGCTTCAAAGATCAAAGATCAAAGTCACAAAAGAGAGATCTCAATGATCACCCTTAGGGGGAGATTGTTAGGATTGAAAGTGACGATCATTATTGAGTCAAATAGTTAGTTAAATATATCAATGTAATAGTTAGTAAATGCTAGTTTATTAAGTTTATGTGTATTATTCATGCTTGTATAAAGTCTAAGGGCTAGTTATGTAAAATGGTCAAAGATATGTGAAGCCCTAGACTACAAGTATAAATACACTTGTAAGGCCTCATTTTGAGGTTGGTTCTCTTAGTGATTCATTTAGTAATATCAAGGTTTTTATTCCACACACTTGAGTTCCCATCCACTCTCTCTCTCTACTTACTTTCTCTCTCTAGGTTTAAGCTTGAATCATATGTGAAATAGGTTGTTCTACGGTCCTACAAGTGGTATCAGAGCTAACCGGGGGTGAATCGTGGTGTTTTTGGGTGAAAAAATCGTGTTTTTAGGTGAAATAATGGATCTGGTACTGTTCATCGAAAGTTTGTCAAGTTTGAAAAAAATTTCGAGTTAAGAAAAATTTTATCGAGTTAGCATGTTGTCCATCGAGTTTTGATCCAATTTCTTATCAAGTTAGCATGTTTTCATCGAGTTACGATCCATTCTTATCGAGTTTGGCTGAAGAGTTATCGAGTTTGGGATTTGGTGCATAGCGAGTTAGGGGTGTATATCGAGTTAGGGGTGTATCGAGTTAGGGGTGTATATCGAGTTAGGGGTTAAGTTCCATCGAGTTAAGTGATCAATTCTTTCTAGTTAGGAGTTAAACTTATCGAGTTTGGAACTCAATTATGGCGAGTTAGCCTGTCTTACCTAATCGTTTATCGAGTTAGGTCTATCGTTTATCGAGTTAGGGGAAACTCTGCCCAAATTTCATGGACTTATCGAGTTAGAACCAACTTATCGAGTTAGGCACCAAGTTATCGAGTTAGAACCAAGTTATCGAGTTAAGCACCAAGTTATCGAGTTAGACACCAAAGTTATCGAGTTAGGCACCAAAAAAAAAAAAAAAAAAAAAAAAAAGTTTTTTGGCGGGAAAAGTTGAGTAAAATTTATTTTTCACACGAGACTTAACGTTCAATTTTTACGCGAGATTTTAATTTTGGTACAAGGTTGAAAATTTTGGCCCGAAATTCAAATTTTTAGGCCAAAATTCAAATTTTTTCGGTGAAATTTTGCGTAAAAATTTTCAAAACTCAAATTTTTCTGGTAACCTTAGAATTGCATTTCATAGTGATTTCCAAATTATGGGCGAGAAAATTTTCCAATTTTATTTTTGGAGGGAAAATACGAAATCACTATGAATCACCCGATATAGAATTTCAAGCTTCACCAAAACACACCACGGATTGCTTAAACGAACCTGATCAAGAATCACATTCAAATAACAACGGCTAGTATCAGATTTTTGTGACTATGGAGTTTTTGTACGATATTGCTTATTTGGGTTTAAAGTTCATTTCACGGGCATGTGTACTTATTTATCTCAAAGTCTAGGGGTGGATGGATGCATGACTTTCGGAGATACTTGTTTGGGCAAACACTGGTAGAGATAGTGATTAAGACTTGGATTATCTAGTTATACCCGATGTATGGAGTTACATTGTAGTACTCACGGGTTATAGCTATCACTTTAAGGAGTTACGTTGTAGTACTCAGTGTCACATGAAGTTGTGGAGATTCCAAGAAGTGAATATTTCATATACTGTTTGTTGGTTTGGGTATATGGCACTACCTATGCTTAAAGGAGTTACGTTGTAGTGTTCAGTATAGGTTCTTAGTCACACCTTCGTACAAGATTAAGTCACATATCTATGAGATGTTTACTTCATTCTCAAATTGGTTATATTGGGTTCTCTCCATACAGTGGTCATTTACTAACTGGTTGGAATTTGAAGAGGTCGCTTAAAGGTTGAAGAGAAGAGATGAGATTGTAGAATAAAGAGAGTCATATCCTATCAGCATATTCTCACAAATTATGCTTACATGGTCTATCTATATTGCATCAGAAGTGTAAAGTACGGGTAATTTTGGCATGAACACACAACAGTATGATGATTTCGATACATCGCAACCATCAGGAGGGAGAAGAACATGCCAAAAGAAGTAGTGTTTCATCTCTAGTACGTTGGTTGATCGAGGGAATTGTGCTTACACTGGAATCGAAGAAGTACTAATGATGTGTATATCAGAGCGTATTACCAACCTTCTGTGCAATACTATGTGAGTTATCCTATGATGCTCCCAGAACGACAACCATGGTGCAAACACATTAGTATCTACCTTATCCGCTGCGAGATGAGAAGAGAGTTGTCTGTTCAGGAGGGAGCAGAAGAAAAAGAATAAAGGCTCACTAGATAGGAGGGAATAATAACCTAACTAGACCATTACAGTTGAAGTTCAGAGCTACAAAGACCTTTGCCGTCAGTGTCAAAGAACATACGCCGAGATCGTCGGAAGAGACTCTGCGCTTCAACAACGTCAACATAGTTTACTATTGTTGTAACATACATGTTTATGTGTTTATAGGTCTCATTGTATCCATTCATGTGTGACGATATCTTGGAGGGAGATTGTTAGCCTTGCTATTTTATAAAAGATAACGTCACACATAAAGAAATGGACTAGATATCATACATATAGTACTTTAGGGACTATTATTGTAATATAGGCAAACTAGTGATGTAATGAGCCTATAAATACCCCTCATGACTCTCCATGAGGGGTGTGGGAAAGTGTGTGTAAAGTTTAGCTTCATTTCATATTTAATAAAACCCTTTTCTCCACCTTTCTCTCTCTACTTTCTCTCTCTAAAACAATGTTGCATTTTGATCAACCTTGACCTCCCGAACGTGTTTCTTGGTCTTAACATGAAGATATGGATGCTGATGCTGGTTTTAACTTTGATGATATAGTTGGAACTACTCAACCAATTTCCACTGAAGCAGAACAAGTTCCCACTGATCAACTAATTACAACTGCAAGTGAAAAAGTTCCCACTGCTACTCAAGAAATTACCACTTCAGAAGAAGAAGCTGCCAGAATAAGATCAGTCAAAGGAAAAGCTATTGTGACTGCTTTAGATCAAGAGCAAACAAGAAAGATTTCTAAGAAAGAACAAGCTCAAATTGATTTTGATGCAAGATTGGCATAGCAACAGCAAGCAGCAAAGAATGAAAGAAAGAGAAAGCTAGAGGAAGATGAAGTTGCTAGTTTTATGGAAGCAAAGAGGTTGGATAAACTTTAAGCTGTAATGGCAGAACCAATTTCAAGTATTTCACCAATTGTCATTCATGAGAAACCTCCTTTATTCACTTATGTGCCTACAGAAGAAGAGATTGACTACTTGATTAACAATGATCAAATAATCAAGAAGAAGGCCATTGAACTTATTGCAAATACAACCTTGAATGAAGAAATGGCTCAATTCAAAGGAATGTCACATGATCAACTTGAAGGTATTTACTACAGAATCAAAAGACAAGATAGTAAATTCATTCCAATGGATCAAGAACCTATAGTTATGAAGACAAAAAGGTCTGGAGTGAGTCTTGGATCAAAAGATGCAAAGAAATTGAAGACTTGGGAATCATCTCATGCAGAAGAGGGTCCTAGCAAGTTGACAGAAGAGCAAGTTACAAACATGTTGTTCATAGAGACTGATGTACTTAATATTGAACCTCTACAAGCATAATATCCAGTAGTTGGTTGGGAAATCTTTTCTGATAGTTTTGGTGTAGCTTGGAAGATCATCAGAACTAGAAGTGTCACAAGCATTTGCAGAGATTTTGAAGACATTGTTAGATCTTGTGATAGAGAAGACTTGGATACTTTGTGGAGGATTGTTCAAGAACAGTTTAAGAAGGATGAACTTGTTGATGTCAAAGCTAAGGAGTTATGGGTTCACTTTAGAAGGTTATATGAACCTGACCAAAGTGATAGATATTGGAGATTTGAAGCTCATGATATGAGAACTTTGTGGAAGTTATATGATTCAAGTTCTGTGCATCATCTTTCTACTCAAGATGGAGTTGATGTCTTTATGCTGGCTGAGAAAGAATATCCATTAAGAGCTGGAGTATTGGATGTGATGAGGACAGTGAAACTTAGGTGCTGGGAAAGAACTGAAGTCATAGAAGATTTGCTACAAAGGATTTATGATCAAAGTGTGAGAGCTGATAATGAGTTAAGAAGAAGAAGATAAGTGTTTGGAAGAATTCCCATATCCTCATGTTTACTGAATACTTGAAGAAACTTATTGATTTATGTATTAATCATAAGTTAGGGGAGGATTGTTGGGAATTATACTAACAGTTACCACGGCTAAGTGAGGATGTTACAACTGCAGAAGATTGTACTTGCAGTGGAAACTCATTACCACTGCAAGAACATATATTACCACTGCTTATTAGATAACTGTTAGGAAATGTGTTTAGATAAATATAGAATATATCTTATGTATATCTTTTTCTATTGCATTATACTTATCTTGTAGAAGAGGACTCCTTGTGCTATAAAAGGAGATCCTAGGTTAAAGGTTTAATATACGTTTTCTAGAGCTTCAAGGTGTAACCCTAGTGATATCAAGATCACTCGTATTATTATCATTAATAATATTGGAGCTAATCGTTTGTTACATACATTGTTCTTATTCATAAACAACTGTCTTACTCACAATCAACTTCTAAGTGTTACTAAGTAGATTCTGTAAAACCTCGCAAAAATTCGTATAATTAACTTCGGTTAATTAAATAAATAATCTCTGTCATTATTGTAATCACCATTTTTACGGGGAAATTTAAAATTTTCTTTGTATATTAAAATGGTCACGATTACGATATTGCCAAATTCGTCGAACGACAAAAGAAGTTCTCGACAAAATTAACAAAATATTAATAATACACTAATACTAATTTATATTTCCTAATCACTAAAATATAACCAAATGGACCTTAATAATTTCCAGCCCGAACACCCTTCTCGTCACTGTTCATCAGCCCACAAACAAGAGCCCAACTTTCCTTGTTATTTCAGATTTCAATCGAGCAGGTCATCTCCAAAACGCCCTTGTATTTTTCGATTCTTGAACACAACGTCTACATATTTTTGTACCTCCTAATAGTCTACCCACCAAAGAATTAGGATGCCAAATATTAGCTTCTAAGACGAACGTTTGATACGTTTAATAGAGGCAAAGTGTTTGGCTAAAATCCAACCCAATCGATATAGAATAAATTCAAAACTCAACCGTTTTAAACCCGGATTGTTTCTATTCGATCCTAATAATTATTCCCTCATGTTTTCATGTTAGTAAACATGTTTCTTCAGCTTGTAACCAAGTTCTATGCCAAAAACCAAATCGTGTACCCAAATATAATACTAGTCGACATATATATTACAAACTCAATTCACACTTTGCTTCCTTCACTCTCACAAACCTCTTAAAGTATTATATGTCAGTAAAATCTATCCAAATATCCCTGCCATGAATAGTTGGAGCAAGTAGCATGAAGAAAAACTTGATACAAACTCCATAAGTGTTATATACTCATATATATTTCCTCATTCGTTCATCACTTCTCACACTTAACTTCTTTCTACATTTTTTACATCTCTCTCACCCTCAAAAGAGTCTCAAAGACCAGAAGTCATCACCATACTTTAATTCCAATTCATTCGAAATATGGGTTTATATATATGTGTAGTATATATTGATTTTATATACGTATAACATATCTTTCCATTTCACATCTCATCTTCATCTCCTTTCTATATTCTCTCAATCTCTTTTCATCATTTAGAAACTCCAAGAAGACCAGAATTGAGTCGCATATTCATTTGGAAGCAAACAAGTAAAATCGAGTTATATAAATATATATAAATCGTTACTTGGGTTTTTAAACGAACGTGTGAATTCTTGTGTTTTCTTCCCTTTCACTCGACTCTCTACCACCCTAGAGGTGTTGTAAGTCCTCACGTTCCCTTTTCAATTCGTTTCGCACGTTATTCTAAGTCCATGCATTATATATTATTTTTTATCTAAAGTGTTTAGTTTCATATATATATACATACGTACGTACAAACATATAGCACCACGAGCGTGACTAGCCTCCATCTTGGAAGGCCTAGGAGTCACGTAGCACACTTGTTTCACGTTTATTTTTATGTTACATGCATCACACGAACTCATTTTGAACTATATATCAAATGTATAAAAATGTTGCAAAACATAGAAATAATTCTAAGTCTTTTAATAATAAAAATCTGACCCAAGTCACTTATAAAACCGCCTTTTATCTCACAATTTAGCGTAACAAGCATGTCATATTTTTACACCATCTAATAGACACCATGGCTAGCTACAACTTTCGTATAAATAACATGTAAAAATAACCACGTCTTGACACTCTAAATCGACCAAAGTAAATTGCAAAACTCGTATATACCAAAAACACTTAGAAATTTTCTCTGTCTTTTTACCCAGAAAATAGGTCCAGATCGTGACTAAAATGACCCTTTAAAACTTAATCCGACTTAATAACCACCCAATATTTTTACACAACCTATTTCTCCTTGCTACAAACTACAAGTTTCGTACATATACTTTTTAATAATAAGCTCGTTTAGACCCTTTAAATTGGCCAAAGTAAACCACAAAAACTCATTTTTCAAAAACTATTTATAAAGCTTAATGGACTGAAAAGCCCAATAAGCTGAAAATAAGCTCTTCGTATAAGCTGGACCAAAAAGCTATTTTGATATGATTCTATAACATTAAAAATGAGTCTAGGGATAAGCCCAACTTGTCTCAACTCTCACGGATTTTAAAACGTTAACGGGCCTTTAATTTAGCTTGTTAAAGCCCATTTATTTAAAAATAATCTATTTTTGTAAATAAGCAGTTGAAATAAGTTTTAATAAGCTTCAATAAGCTCCCGAAATTTTAAGATAATTTTTCCCATAATTTTTGAACGTTTGGACTAAAAATGTAACGCGACGACACCTAGAAGGACTAAATGTGTAAACTGTGAAAACTAAGGACTAAAACTGTAAAAATAGAATTATTAAGGTAGAAAATGAATTATTATTAATTTCCAAGCTTAGATTTTAATATTGGACATGTAGTGGACTATAATTGTAAATTATATATAAAAAGGACTAACGGTGTAACGCTAACTCCGTTAGCATAAAAATTGTAAAATTGGAAAAAGAACAAGGACTACACATAATCTATTTGACATTCTTATTTTATTTTCTATTTTACGGCAACCATCACGTCATATGCATTTTTATTACGTTTTATATATATATTATTTATTTTTACGTTAATTATATATATAACGATATCTAAAAAGTTAATATTTTTATTTACGATTAAAAAGGTAAAACTACGATGGATATTTTAAATAAAGTATTTTAACATATCATGCATGACATAATAATTTCACTACACATCACCTATTCGTCATAACGAATAAATCTTATTCGTTATTCGTTCGTATTTACCAAATAGTATTTGGTTATATTCTCTGATAAATTTATTTATCAGGTTCCGTATAAAAGACGTTTCTATAATCGTTCCCATAAATCCCATCCTATCTTACTTTTCATTATTTCCAAATCAATCCAGGTGAGTCATAGCCCCATTTCAAATAATTGTTTTTAACTCATTGGGGGAGATACATGCTTACATATACTTTGATAACTTGATAAGTATATGAAATAAAATAAAATACATGATTCAAATCAATTTCCTAATTTATATTAAAATAATATAATTTGTGATTTATAATATATCAATGTTTCCAATGTGATTATTGTGGTATGTGAAATATATATTTATTGATGAATTATTTGACTGAAATATTGTTATTCATATGAAATTGTTCTCAATTCGATTATTGTGGTATGTGATATAAATGTGTTACTGGCAAAATATTCAAATTGAATTTCTGATACTCAAACGATACTATTTTCAAACTGAATTTGTGATACTCAAACGATACTATTTTCAAACTGAATTTCTGATACTCAAATGATGATATTTTCAAACTGAATTTATGATACTCAAATGATGATATTTTCAAACTGAATTTGTGATACTCAAACGATACTATTTTCAAATTGAATTTCTGATACCCAAACGATGATATTTTCAAACTGAATTTCTGATACTCAAATGATGATATTTTCAAACTGAATTTATGATACTCAAATGATGATATTTTCAAACTGAATTTCTGATACTCAAACGATACTGTTTTCAAATGGATTTCTGTGATACGATACTTGATTTCATGATGTATGCTAAATGAGCCCATTAGTCCTTGATATTGCCTAAGTTAGCTTATCGCCATATAGTCCCTCTATCATGAGCCATTCATCACTGTAAAGTGAGCGCGAATATAGTGGACAGATTCGAAACCTGTTTCGGGTTGACCTCCGATCCCACTAATGCTTGACGGAATGCCAATTGCAATTGGTTAGCCGCATTAGTCGTGATACACTATATTTGAGTAAAAATAGGAATTGGCAAATCACCTATTACACGAGGGCAAAATCTGTCATTGATTTGATAGAACACCCCTTCTGTTAACGTCTTGCGTGTCATGAGGCTTGGTGCAATATCTATAAAGGAAAGATATATGTATTCAACATATATTTAGATACAGCTGTATAGGTTTGACCATATGTGAATTGTTTATCTGATTGATTTAGTATCATGAGTTTCCAGCTCATGTTAAGATTATTGATCCTTTATTGAATGTGATTGAATATTTATATGATTTATTTGTAATTATACTCGATACTTGTTTCATTACTATTTGTATTTTAACAATACCAAATATTCCTGAAATTTAACAAAATAAAGGGTTTTTCCTAAAACTCTATGAACTCACCAACCTTTGTGTTGACACTTTTAAGCATGTGTATCTCAGGTGATTTAATGGAGCAGGACAAGACACGGAGTGGGCATTTATTACTCTGATAAATTAAAATGGTGTAAAAATCAAATTTGTCATTTTTACAAGCCTTTATATCTTTTAATAAGATTTTAAATCAAATGGTTCATCTTTTATCAAAATTATTATGTAAATGACAAATGACTTTCAAAATGTTTCTTTTAAACCGTTTTATTGGTTAAAACTTCGATCCTCACCGTAATACCCAAATTAATTTTTCCGCTGCGACAAACTTTAAAAATGGGGGTGTTACAGATTGGTATCAGAGATACAGTTATAGAGAATTAAATGTTTTCAAACATTAAAACTATAACTTCATTTTCAAAATAATGATTTTACACCATAATATTTTATGCCCTCCGTGTCTGCAGACTGCCATGCTCCATACTTTATTCATTGAGATTATCTTACATGCTTAATAGTTACTCTTACACAATTGTTATTTCATCTGTACTGTTATATCTTTAACATACAAAATACTCATAAAATATTATTCTCGGTTACTACTGTAGCATGTCTTCAGGAACGCCCGTGAATGTCAAAACAAATATCCATAATACTAATACCTCATCTATAAATAAAAATTCTCCGAATAATGAAGATCCTTACGTACAAATAATAAAATCCCAACCTAATATAGAACTCAATCAGAAGAGCACTTCCATCGTCATCTATTCGTTCACCTTTACGTCAAAAACTCAGAAGAGCTACCGAGTCATATGAAGATTTGATTGGTGGTCAAGCAAACTTTCGAAGTTGGACGAAGTTCAAGCCAAGAGATACCGTAGAAGAACGTTGAGCCAAATTCTCCGTCACCTTATACTTCATATTCCTCAATACCAAATATTTCCAAATTCTCTATTTCCTGACGCCCCAAATTTCTCGATACAATACATCTCAAATGATGTATCTTCACTCAATTCCCCTGAACAGAAAGTTGTACCCACTAAACCAAAAAGTTTTTGGTTAGTGATGACAGATTTCCTAATATTCTGAAATTCTCAAAACTTGTAACCAACCTCCAATAAAAATCTCCTTTCGTTATAACCCTCTGTTGTTAATAAATTCTTTCCATCATGATGCTATGCATTCATGTAATGATTCCTCATACCTTCATGAAAAATCTCACCATTTGTTACTCTCTTTGGTAGACAAATGACTCCTCTCATATCAATGGAGTATTAATAAAAGATCTTGTATCGTTTGTTTTGCAAAAACAATCAATCAAGTTATTAATATAATATTGATTATAGTGAATATATTCAAATTTACCTTAAGAATACCTAGGATTATTATGATTCCTTATACCTACCATGATTGGGCTATAACCATAGAATTTTATAAGACAAATTTTTGGAAGAGAACTTGAAGAATAGAGAGAAGGTTATTGAACTTTAGCTTTAGTAGATAAGTCCGTTTGTTCATTAGCAATCCTATATCAAGAGTTGATAAATTATATAAGATACTACCCAGACATATCTTGAAATTAGATTACAGTAGGGATTCAATTCAGTCTATCATCAATGAAATAATTAGCTCCATATTTTAAAGGACCTAACCAAGTACTAAGAATATCCAGAGGTTAGTAATCAGTATCATTGCAGTAATACTAGAAGTAACCATAGTTCCTCCAATTAGCAACGATATAGTAAGAAAAGAAAATAAGATGGCCATATCTTGTAAGTAAAACCATGAAAGATTTTACGGATTTTAGACCAACTCACCTTAAGAGAAAAATAAGAGTGACTGAACGATAGATTATTACCACCCTGTAAGAATTATCTCATGAACTTTAAGTTTATACCAAGGATATCCTAGTATTTTCTTAGAAATTCCTGACTCATCACCATATTATAAACAAAATTTTACTAAATTCTTTTGAAAATGATTAGATGTCACTCAATCATTGAGACTGAACCATCTAAAACAATTTAAAGAAAAATAAATAACATTATTACTGAGCCAAGCATTACATCATTTGGTCCTCAATTATACATAGCCTAGCTACCTATGTATAATTTAGGAAGAATTATGTCATAAATGGAACAGTTATGTTTTCAGATTTTCTAAATAACAATCTTCATGTAAAAGCAAAATTTTGAGATTTAATAAACTATTCTTAAACCTTATTTTTGACAAACTCCAATAAATATTTACACTTAATACCCATCACTTTTATTATAGTAAGTCGAGAAAAGTAAAAATATTAGAAACCTAAGATTTCACAAAGGCTTATGAAGAACATCAATAGCAAAAATTTTATTAGAAACCATGGAAATTAATACATAGGCATATAAAATTAGCATAGGAAGTGCTATTATTTCAAGGATTTCAATAAAAAGTATAGAATCTCCAATAAGTTGAACCGGCATAACAATAAGGATTCCCATCAACAGTACCATAGCAAGAACCACCATAGGATGAATTACTCTGATTATTCTAAAAGATAAGTATAAGTACACCATTAGAAACAATAGCAAGCCTAGTTCTTAAACATAAAGACAAATAAGTATTATTTCATATTTATTGAGGATTACATAGAAACATAACAAGGATACATTTTAAATAAACCTAGCTTAAGACTAGTGCCTCCATATCTTATCAACATCATATGATAAAACCGTTAGTGGTATTACGAACCCCACAATCCCGACCAAAATTACATAATCTTCATCCGGAACAAAAGTCAAATAGGTAATGGCCAAAACGATATATACCATTGCGATAATAGTAATTAGGCTCGGCATTTTCGGAAGTATTTAATGAGAGAAAAGGATTAAGAATAGTGTTAGCCTTGCTATTTTATAAAAGATAACGTCACACATAAAGAAATGGACTAGATATCATACAAATAGTACTTTAGGGACTATTATTGTAATATAGGCAAACATGTGATGTAATGAGCCTATAAATACCCCTCATGACTCTCCATGAGGGGTGTGGGAAAATAGTGTGTGTAACCAAACCTTTGTCATTTTAATAAACCACCTTTTCTTCCCCTTTCTCTCTCTACTTTCTCTCTCTAGAAACATGGTGTATTTCGATCAACCGCGACCTCCCGAATGTGTTTTCTTGGTCATAACAAGTGGCATCAGAGCTAACCGGGGGCGAATCGTGGTGTTTTTGGGTGAAAAAATTGTGTTTTTGGGTGAAATAACGGATCTGGTACTGTTCATCAAAATTTTGTTGAGTTTGGAAAATTTTTCGAGTTAGAAAAATGTTATCGAGTTTGGATAATTCTTATCGAGTTTGGATAAATGTTTACCGTGTTTGGAAATATCCTTACCGAGTTTGGATACACATTTACCGAGTTTGGATTTTCTATTGAGTTAGGTATTTTGACTTATCGAGTTTGGATCTTAAATCTTATCGAGTTAGGATCTAAATTTGGCGAGTTAGCCTGTTCACCTAATCGTTTATCGAGTTAGGTTTTTTGTGGCTTATACCTAGATGAAACTCTGCCAAAATCAATCAAGGTTTATCGAGTTAGGATCCAAGGTTATCGAGTTTGAGGTATTATCGAGTTAGGGGTAGTACCGAGTTTGGAGCTTATCGAGTTTGGGGCTTATCGAGTTTGAAGGTTACCGAGTTAGGAGATTATCGAGTTAGGAGATTATCGAGTTAGGGGCTATTATCAAATTAGTCAAAGAAAAAAAAATAATAATAATAATAATTTTTGAGAGGAGACTAAACGTTCAATTTTTACGCGAGATTCAAAATCCGGTATAACGTTGAAAATTTTGACCCGAAATTCAAATTTTTAGGCCAAAATTCAAATTTTTTCGGTGAAATTTTGCGTAAAAAATTTTTAATACTCAAATTTTTCAGGTAACCTTTATATTGTATTTCATAGTGATTTCTAAATTATGGGCGAGAAAATTTCCAATTTTATTTTTGGAGGGAAAATACGAAATCACTACGAATCACCCAAAATAGTATTTCAAGCTTCACCAAAACACACCACGGATTGCTTAAACGATCCTGATCAAGAATCATAATCAAATGACAACAAGTATCAGATTTTTGTGGCTACAGAGTTTTTGTACGATATTGCTTAATTGGGTTTAAAGTTCATTTCACGGGCATGTGTACTTATTTATCTCAAAGTCTAGGGGTGGATGGATGCATGACTTTCGGAGATACTTGTTTGGGCAAACACTGGTAGAGATAGTGATTAAGACTTGAATTATCTAGTTATACCCGATGTAAGGAGTTACATTGTAGTACTCACGGGTTATAGCTATCACTTTAAGGAGTTACATTATTGTACTCAGTGTCACATGAAGTTGTGGAGATTCCAAGAGGTGGATATTTCATATACTGTTTGTTGGTTTGGGTATATGGCACTACCTATGCTTAAAGGAGTTACATTGTAGTGCTCAGTATAGGTTCTTAGTCACACCTTCGTACAAGATTAAGTCACATATCTATGAGATGTTTACTTCATTCTCAAATTGGTTATATTGGGTTCTCTCCATACAGTGGTCATTTACTAGCTGGTTGGAATTTGAAGAGGTCGCTTAAAGGTTGAAGAGAAGAGATGAGATTGTAGAAAAAGAGAGTCATATCCTATCAGCATATTCTCACAACTTATGCTTTCATGGTCTATCTATATTGCACCAAAAGTGTAAAGTACGGGTAATTTTGGCATGTACAAACAATAGTATGATGATTTCGATACATCACAACCATCAGGAGGGAGAAGATCATGCCAAAAGAAGTAGTGTTTCATCTCTAGTACGTTGGTTGTTCGAGGGAATTGTGCTTACACTAGAATCGAAGAAGTACTAATGATGCGTACATCGGAGCGTACTACCAACCTTCTGTGCAATACTATGTGAGTTATGCTATGATGCTCCTAGAACGACAACCATGGTGCAAACTCATTAGTATCTACCTTATCCGCTGCGAGATGAGAAGAGAGTTGTCAGTTCAGGAGGGAGCAGAAGTAAAAGAATAAAGGCTCACTAGTTAGGAGGGAGTAATAACCTAACTAGACCATTACAGTTGAAGTTCAGAGCTACAAAGACCTTTGCCGTCAGTGTCAAAGATCATACGCCGAGATCATCAGAAGAGAGAACTTCAAGTCTGCCTCAGTATCTAGACTACAGAGACTCTGCGCTTCAACAATGTCAACATAGTTTACTATTGTTGCAATTTACATGTTTATGTGTTTATAGGTCTCATTGTATCCATTCATGTGTGACGATATCTTGGAGGGAGATTGTTAGCCTTGCTATTTTATAAAAGATAACGTCACACATAAAGAAATGGACTAGATATCATACAAATAGTACTTTAGGGACTATTATTGTAATATAGGCAAACATGTGATGTAATGAGCCTATAAATACCCCTCATGACTCTCCATGAAGGGTGTGGGAAAATAGTGTGTGTAACCAAACCTTTGTCATTTTAATAAACCACCTTTTCTTCACCTTTCTCTCTCTACTTTCTCTCTCTAGAAACATGGTGTATTTCGATCAACCGCGACCTCCCGAAGGTGTTTTCTTGGTCATAACAAATAGGAAATGTGAAATGATTGGAAAATGGATGATGAAAGAATAGGAAATTAAATGAGGTATTTATAGGCTAAAAATCTAACCGTTAGGACCAAAAATATAGCCGTTAAGTTACTATTCATGACCGTTAATATTCACTATTCATTAGCCGTTATTTTTCCACTAATTGCAATATTCACAACCCTTAAATACCTCAGTTATTTTGTCTTGTTTAGTACAGGTAAATCTAACTGAATCACGTTTTCTCGAATTTCGGATAAAAATCTCTCGACAACCCTCTGTTCAAAATTCTCCACTCAAGTAATCACGTTAAATTTGAATTTCGGGACGAAATTCAGAATGACATGTGGGTACTGTAAAACCTTGCAAAAATTCGTATAATTAACTTCGGTTAATTAAATAAATAATCTCTGTCATTATTGTAATCACCATTTTTTCGGGGAAATTTAAAATTTTCTTTGTATATTAAAATGGTCACGATTACGATATTGCCAAATTCGTCGAACGACAAAACAAGTTCTCGACAAAATTAACAAAATATTAATAATACACTAATACTAATTTATATTTCCTAATCACTAAAATATAACCAAATGGACCTTAATAATTTCCAGCCCAAACACCCTTCTCGTCACTGTTCATCAGCCCACAAACAAGAGCCCAACTTTCCTTGTTATTTCAGATTTCAATCGAGCAGGTCATCTCCAAAACGCCCTTGTATTTTTCGATTCTTGAACACAACGTCTACATATTTTTGTACCTCCTAATAGTCTACCCACCAAAGAATTAGGATGCCAAATATTAGCTTCTAAGACGAACGTTTGATACGTTTAATAGAGGCAAAGTGTTTGGCTAAAATCCAACCCAATCGATATATAATAAATTCAAAACTCAACCGTTTTAAACCCGGATTGTTTCTATTCAATCCTAATAATTATTCCCTCATGTTTTCATGTTAGTAAACATGTTTCATCAGCTTGTAACCAAGTTCTATGCCAAAAACCAAATCATGTACCCAAATATAATACTAGTCGACATATATATTACAAACTCAATTCACACTTTGCTTCCTTCACTCTCACAAACCTCTTAAAGTATTATATGTCAGTAAAATCTATCCAAATATCCCTGCCATGAATAGTTGGAGCAAGTAGCATGAAGAAAAACTTGATACAAACTCCATACGTGTTATATACTCATATATATTTCCTCATTCGTTCATCACTTGTTACACTTAACTTCTTTCTACATTTTTTACGTCTCTCTCACCCTCAAAAGAGTCTCAAAGACCAGAAGTCATCACCATACTTCAATTCCAATTCATTCGAAATATGGGTTTATATATATGTGTAGTATATATTGATTTTATATACGTATAACATATCTTTCCATTTCACATCTCATCTTCATCTCCTTTCTATATTCTCTCAATCTCTTTTCATCATTTAGAAACTCCAAGAAGACCAGAATTGAGTCGCATATTCATTTGGAAGCAAACAAGTAAAATCGAGTTATATAAATATATATAAATCGTTACTTGGGTTTTTAAACGAACGTGTGAATTCTTGTGTTTTCTTCCCTTTCACTCGACTCTCTACCACCCTAGAGGTGTTGTAAGTCCTCACGTTCCCTTTTCAATTCGTTTCCCACGTTATTCTAAGTCCATGCATTATATATTATTTTTTATCTAAAGTGTTTAGTTTCATATATATATATACATACGTACGTACAAACATATAGCACCACGAGCGTGACTAGCCTCCATCTTGGAAGGCCTAGGAGTCACGTAGCACACTTGTTTCACGTTTATTTTTATGTTACATGCATCACACGAACTCATTTTG
This sequence comes from Artemisia argyi, assembly GCA_030686995.1. Taxonomy (NCBI): domain Eukaryota; kingdom Viridiplantae; phylum Streptophyta; class Magnoliopsida; order Asterales; family Asteraceae; genus Artemisia; species Artemisia argyi. Next base: position 276,780,482 of record CM060708.1, read on the forward strand.
AACTATATATCAAATGTATAAAAATGTTGCAAAACATTGAAATAATTCTAAGTCTTTTAATAATAAAAATCTGACCCAAGTCACTTATAAAACCGCCTTTTATCTCACAATTTAGCGTAACAAGCATGTCATATTTTTACACCATCTAATAGACACCATGGCTAGCTACAACTTTCGTATAAATAACATGTAAAAATAACCACGTCTTGACACTCTAAATCGACCAAAGTAAATTGCAAAACTCGTATATACCAAAAACACTTGGAAATTTTCTAAGTCTTTTTACCCAGAAAATAGGTCCAGATCGTGACTCAAATGACCCTTTAATACTTAATCCGACTTAATAACCACCCAATATTTTTACACAACCTATTTCTCCTTGCTACAAACTACAAGTTTCGTATTTATACTTTTTAATAATAAGCTCGTTTAGACCCTTTAAATTGGCCAAAGTAAACCACAAAAACTCATTTTTCAAAAACTATTTATAAAGCTTAATGGACTGAAAAGCCCAATAAGCTGAAAATAAGCTCTTCGTATAAGCTGGACCAAAAAGCTATTTTGATATGATTTTATAACATTAAAAATGAGTCTAGGGATAAGCCCAACTTGTCTCAACGCTCACGGATTTTAAAACGTTAACGGGCCTTTAATTTAGCTCGTTAAAGCCCATTTATTTAAAAATAAGCTATTTTTGTAAATAAGCAGTTGAAATAAGTTTTAATAAGCTTCAATAAGCTCAAGAAATTTTAAGATAATTTTTCCCATAATTTTTGAACATTTGGACTAAAAATGTAACGCGACGACACCTAGAAGGACTAAACGTGTAAACTGTGAAAACTAAGGACTAAAACTGTAAAAATAGAATTATTAAGGTAGAAAATGAATTATTATTAATTTCCAAGCTTAGATTTTAATATTGGACATGTAGTGGACTATAATTGTAAATTATATATAAAAAGGACTAACGGTGTAACGCTAACTCCGTTAGCATAAAAATTGTCAAATTGGAAAAAGGACAAGGACTACACATAATCTATTTGACATTCTTATTTTATTTTCTATTTTATGGCAACCATCATGTCATATGCATTTTTATTACGTTTTATATATATATTATTTATTTTTACGTTAATTATATATATAACGATATCTAAAAAGTTAATATTTTTATTTACGATTAAAAAGGTAAAACTACGATGGATATTTTAAATAAAGTATTTTAACATATCATGCATGACATAATAATTTCACTGCACATCACCTATTCGTCATAACGAATAAATCTTATTCGTTATTCGTTCGTATTTACCAAATAGTATTTGGTTATATTATCTGATAAATTTATTTATCAGGTTCCGTATCAAAGACGTTTCTATAATCGTTCCCATAAATCCAATCCTATCTTACTTTTCATCATTTCCAAATCAATCCAGGTGAGTCATAGCCCCATTTCAAATAATTGTTTTTAACTCATTGGGGGAGATACATGCTTACATATACTTTGATACCTTGATAAGTATATGAAATAAAATAAAATACATGATTCAAATCAATTTCCTAATTGATATTCAAATAATATAATTTGTGATTTATAATATATCAATGTTTCCAATGTGATTATTGTGGTATGTGAAATATATATTTATTGATGAATTATTTGACTGAAATATTGTTATTCATATGAAATTGTTCTCAATTCGATTATTGTGGTATGTGATATAAATGTGTTACTGGCAAAATATTCAAATTGAATTTCTGATACTCAAACGATACTATTTTCAAACTGAATTTGTGATACTCAAACGATACTATTTTCAAACTGAATTTCTGATACTCAAATGATGATATTTTCAAACTGAATTTATGATACTCAAATGATGATATTTTCAAACTGAATTTGTGATACTCAAACGATACTGTTTTCAAATTGAATTTCTCATACCCAAACGATGATATTTTCAAACTGAATTTCTGATACTCAAATGATGATATTTTCAAACTGAATTTCTGATACTCAAACGATACTGTTTTCAAATGGATTTCTGTGATACGATACTTGATTTCATGATGTATGCTAAATGAGCCCATTAGTCCTTGATATTGCCTAAGTTAGCTTATCGCCATATAGTCCCTCTATCATGAGCCATTAATCACTATAAAGTGAGCGCGAATATAGTGGACAGATTCGAAACCTGTTTCGGGTTGACCTCCGATCCCACTAATGCTTGACGGAATGCCAATTGCAATTGGTTAGCCGCATTAGTCGTGATACACTATATTTGAGTAAAAATAGGAATTGGAAAATCACCTATTACATGAGGGCAAAATCTGTCATTGATTTGATAGAACACCCCTTCTGTTATCGTCTTGCGTGTCATGAGGGTTGGTGCAATATCTATAAAGGAAAGATATATGTATTCAACATATATTTAGATACAGCTGTATAGGTTTGACCATATGTGAATTGTTTATCTGATTGATTTAGTATCATGAGTTTCCAGCTCATGTTAAGATTATTGATCCTTTATTGAATGTGATTCAATATTTATATGATTTATTTGTAATTATACTCGATACTTGTTTCATTACTATTTGTATTTTAACAATACCAAATATTCCTGAAATTTAACAAAATAAAGGGTTTTTCCTAAAACTCTATGAACTCACCAACCTTTGTGTTGACACTTTTAAGCATGTGTATCTCAGGTGATTTAATAGAGCAGGACAAGACACGGAGTGGGCATTTATTACTCTGATAAATTAAAATGGTGTAAAAATCAAATTTGTCATTTTTACAAGCCTTTATATCTTTTAATAAGATTTTAAATCAAATGGTTCATCTTTTATCAAAATTATTATGTAAATGACAAATGACTTTCAAAATGTTTCTTTTAAACCGTTTTATTGGTTAAAACTTCGATCCTCACCGTAATACCCAAATTAATTTTTCCGCTGCGACAAACTTTAAAAATGGGGGTGTTACAGATTCTGCATACTTAGTGATATAATTCAAACTATCAATCTAACACAAGTTCAAGGTGTTTAGATCCATCACTGTTTGACATAAACTTCTTCTGTGATTTTTCCATATAGAAAAGCACTTTTAACATCCATTTGTTATACAGGAAATCCCATATAGGATGCAAAAGCCAAAAATAGCCTGATGGCTTCAAACCTTGCCACAGGAGCAAAAACTTCATCATAGTCTCCTCCTTCTTCCTGTCTATATCCTTGAGCCACTAATCTTGCCATGTTCTTAATAACATTCCCTCTTTCATCTCTTTTTACTTTGAAGACCCATTTAGTTCCAATAAGTTTCTTTCCATCAGGTAAATCACATAATACCCAAACTTCTTGAAGTTTAAACTGTAGGAGTTCTTCTTGCATTGCTGCCACCCAACTTTCCTTGGCTAATGCTTGTTTGATATTCTTAGGCTTTTCCTGAGATAGAAAACAAGCAAATAAACACAACTTCTGATCCTTGTGATTCACCCTGTTTTGCTTGTAGATAAAACTAAGTAAAGAAGTATGTTGTTGAGAGATATTCTTAGCCTTAGTTCTTGTGAGCACCCCTGAAGCTGAGGGTCCAATTATGTTGGTAACAGGATGAGTTTTATGAATTCTGAGAGTAGGAGTTGGTGAGACTTCAAGATTATCTTCCAAGTTAGTTATATCAGGATCTTCATTAGAATCTGAGTAAATGCCTTCATGATCCAATTCATCATCAGTGTCTTCTAAAGTAATTGTGTTTGGATCATCAGTATCTTCTAAGTCAGGCATATTAGAATCATTAACAGCATCAGTATTTATCCAATTTGAAGTATCTAAAGGTTGAAAAGTATTTTCAAATGGATTAGCAGTACTTTGGGGTAAAGTACTGGCTGTTTCTTTTGCCTTCTTCTTTTCTGCTTCATAAGCCCTCCTTTGTTCGTCTTCATACGACTTAGCCATTGTTTCTTGAAAAAGCATCCTAGAAAGTTCATCTTGAATGGCTTGATCTTCTGTAGATACTGGGATTTGCGGTGGAACAGTACTTTGAGGATCAACAGTACTGTTAGGTTTAGCAGTACCTTGAGGCTCAGAAGTACTCTTCTTCTCATCATTGGCATTATCTTTTGGCTCATCTTCAGATCTTAAATTAACATCATGAACAATGTACTGTGCTTCTTCTTCAGTGGGAGCAGCTTGATTTTCTTCCCTTACAGGTACATAATTCATTGATGAAGACATTAAATCAAGATCAAACATCCAATCAGGACCTTTACCTTTAGAATTTTCTTGTTCTTCCAGAAAATCAACATGAAGACATTCTTGAACCTTTTTGGTAGCCCTGTTGTACATTCTGAATCCTTTGCTATTAGTACAATATCCCAATTAATATCCTTCATCTGACTTCCCATCAAATTTTCCCAAATTATCAGCAGTGTTTAAGATGGTTAGGGGACATCCAAAAGGTTTCATAAATTTTATGCTTGGCTTCTTTCCCATGAGTAACTCATAAGGTGTCTTCATTTGAGGTTTAGTCACTGATACTCTATTCAACACATAACAAGCAGCACTCATAGCCTCAGCCCAGAATGGAACAGGTAGTTGAGAGTTTGCAAGCATTGTCCTTGCTGCTTCTATAAGAGTTCTATTCTTTCTTTCTGCAACTCCATTTTGCTGAGGAGTTCTAGCAATACTGAACTCTCTTTTAATTCCTTTCTTGGCACAAAATTCATCCATTAGCTGATGTTTGAACTTAGTCCCATTATCACATCTAATGCCTCTAACCTTAAGTCTTAACTGATTTACAAGTGCTATTATAAGGTCATGAATAGCATCAAAAGTTTCATCTTTAAAGCATAAGAAAAGACCCAACTAAATCTGCTACAGTCATCTGTTACAACCAAGCAGTACTTCTTCTTGTTCAGACTAACAACTGAAACATGTTCAAACAGATCCATGTGCAGCAATTCCAAAGGCTCTCTAATGGTTTTCTCATCAATCTTCTTACAAGAAGCCTGTGCTGTTTACCCTTCTTACAAGCAAGACATGAGTGATCATTCTTGAATGTCTTAGAAGGTAAACCTCTAACTAAAGTACCTCTGACCAGCTTATTGATGTTATTGAAATTGACATGCCCCAATCTTCTGTGCCATTGATGTGCTTCTTCCATAGTTGCTCTTGCAATCAAACATGTTGCTCTTTCAGCAGAATTTACATTCTTTAAATCTATGATGTACACATCATTAGTTCTTGGTGCTCTCAGCAACACCAGGTTTCTATCTTCTAACTTGAAATCAGGAGAAAGTATAAGACATTCTGTGTCAAAGAATAACACAGGGTACTTCTTATCATAAATCTGAGAGACTGACAAAAGATTGAATTTTAGCTCCTTCACATATCTAACATCTTCAAAATCAATGTTTCCTGCCTTGATAGTTCCTTTGCCAGTAATTCTTCCTCCATCAGGATCATTCCCAAATGCAACTTTTCCTCCAAAATAAGCTTTAAAATCTGACAAGAGCTCCTTTTCTCCTGTCATACTGCCAGAGCAACCACTATCTATAATAAGATGATCTTTAAGCTCCTCCTCTGGGTTGCCCTGCATGCACATTAAAAAGGTTAGTTATTTTTAGGAACCCAAGCCATTACTGACTTGTGTTCCCCTTGTGGAGTGACATACTCAAAATTTTTGAGTATGTAATCACCACTGTCTTTGAAAGCATGATCAAGAATTAAGGTTTTAGTTTCCAAAATAGTTGGTTTTTCAAGTTCAATTTTCCCTTTTTCACCCTTAACCTCTGAAAGTACTGGTTCTACCCCAGCAGTACTTTCTTTCTTAACCCATTTAGTTGTAACTTTAGAGTTGGGTTCTGTGTCCTAGCATCTTTTCTTGTGTTGTAAGGCCTTCTAGGGTTGTAATGATTGTACCTCCTAGATCTTACACTTGAGTGTTTGCTAGAAACATTAGGGAACTTTCTATCAGTACTTTGTGAAGGTACTGAGGGTTTGGAGTATGACCTTTTCTGATGAGGGTACCTATAGTCTTTTGAGAAATTACTATGGTTAACCCTATTTGTATAGTTCCAAGTTGGTTTATTGTCCCTTGGCTTCTTCTCCCTATGACTTGGTTGTGCAGTTCTGGTCTTTGGATATTTACTTAGATAATCTGAATGATAATCACAGTCTTTAATCAAATGATGAGGACTATAACAAACATAACAGACCTTTGGACCAATATCCCCAAATCCCTTTCCATAAGTGTTTCTAAAATTAGCAGTATTTTGAAAGAATTTTCTTTGAGGTACTGCTGAGTGATCAGCAGTACTTCGAAAAGTGTTTGAAGGTACTGCTTGTTTTGAAAACTTGGTCTCTTCTACCTTAGGTGCTTCAACAAACTTTTCTAAAGTTTCAGGATTAAATTTACTTTTAAGCTTTTTCCTAAACTCTAGATTATCTACACCATAACAATCAACATCTTTTCTAGGTGGTTGAAAGCTACCTGGGGGGTGAGGAACTGCATTATATCCCTTTTCTTTCTTAAATTCAGGAGGTGTTGGACTAGGGGATTCCTCATCACTAGAAGTGTTTTCATCTAGACTTATGAACTCGTCATCACTAGTGGAGGTTTCTACTGTAAGATTTAGTTCCTTGCCCTTAAATGGAATACCTTTATTCCTATCATTATCATAACCTAGGCCTGTTTTGATATTAGATGTTCTTTGCTTTTCAACAAATTGAACATGTGACACACCAGCCTCATTCCATACAGCAAGTTTTTCTAACTACTTATCCCTTTTAGCAGTCACTTTCTCTAGTTCAGACACCTTACATCCTAGTTTCCATTCACTTAACTTAACTAGGTACTCCTGTTGTTTATATGTTTCAAGCCATGCTACTTCATTGTTTTCATGTGTAATGATTTTGGCTTCCAATGACTCTAAAGTCAATTGATAACCAGTTATCTCAGCCCTAGCTTTTTGAAATTTATCTCTTTCAGCTACATATTCACTAAGTAACTTTTGATACATATCATTACACTTAGAGCATACCTCAGAGTTAGTGGATGAACATGGTGAAGCAGCTACCATAGCAAGCTGAACAGGTGCTTCTTCAAACTCCATGCTCCAATCAAAGCTTCCTATATCACCTCTTGACTCCAAAGCAGCATATCAAGGCTCTTCATCAAATGTTGTGCTCCAGTCTTCCAATGCAACCATTGAATAGGTTACAGGTTCATCATCAAACTCATTGGACCAATCAATCTCTAACAGATTCTCTTGAGTAACCAAAGCTTTTGGTTTTGGTTCAGTAATTGGAATCTCTTTTCTTTCAGGCTTAGGTGGCTCAATCATCTTGTTTGCTTGATACTTTGCAAATTTGCATTCCCTTGCAAAGTGACCAGTCCTTTGACAGTTGAAACACTCAATCTTGGATTTGTCAAATGTGATTCCTTGTTTAGCTCTTAAATTGATGTCTTTTCCTGTCTTATTCACATACTTCTTGATCCTTGCAGTGAGCATGGAAACTTGCCATCTGATATCAATTTCTTCCAATGCATCATCATCTATTTGTAATACATCTTCTTGATAGGTGACAGGTAGAGATGCTTGTTGAGCAAAGAATGAACATAGAACATCATCTGAGGTGGGGGTAAGTGATTGTGAAGAATTGGTGGTGACCATTGTTGTGCATGGAACCTGTGTTTCAGTCACAGTACTTTGAACAGGATAACCAGTACCTTTGTTAGAAGTACTGCTTATTTTTTCAGAAGAGACAAAAGCAATGTTCTGATGTATGCTTGAACCTGTAGTACCATTCATCTCATGCTCATATACCTTCATATTGTTGTAAAGATCATCAAAGTCCATAGTATCCAGCCCTGATTGTCCTCTGATCATAGTAGCAACTACATGCCATGCTGATGGCAAACTTCTCAGAAACTTTAAATTAGCATCTTCAACTGATGCCTCAGCATCATATAGTTCTAGCATACTCAGAAGATGTTGAAATCTTTCATAACCAGAATCAAGACCTTCTCTTTCACCAACAGCGAAAGTTCTAAATTGTTGCTTCAGCAAATTCGTATGCATCTTCTTAGAAGCATCATTACCTCCAAACTTCTTCTTTATTACAGCCCATAGTTGTTTGGCATCTTTGGCATCATGAAACTTTAATAGGTGACCATCAGAAATAGCAGAAAGCAGTATGTTGAGAGCTTTGTCTTGATTTCTTTTGGTAGCAGCAGGTACAGTAGGTTTTGGTGGTGTTGGTTGTCCAGGTACCTCTACTGGTTCATCAATTTGCATGTTACCATTGACAATCACATCCCACAAAGCATGTTCTGTGATGACAATGTACTGCCTCATCTTCATGGCCCATAGATTGTATTCTCCCTTCTTATCAATAGGAATTCTGACAGCAGTGATTGAGGGAGCAGGTGCAGCTTCAGTCGACATCTTGAAGGGTTTGTAGTGAAATCGGTTTAAAGGTTTAAAGGTTTGTCTTCTTAATCAGAGTTTCCAACACAAGCTCTGATACCACTTGTTGGATCGATATACTCTGACCAAACTACTTTGTAGCTTGTAAGGGTTTAACAATATTGAGTAAACTCAACACTATTAATATTGAAACACTGTTTTACTTTGTAAAGTATGCGGAATCTACTAACACAAAGCTTAAGAACTTTTATATTAATCAAACTTTGAACCTGCTTTGTTACACAGATTCACTAACAATCCCTAACTATTTATCAACTTTGATCGACTCTAAAACTTATGAGAACTTCTCTAAAACTTGTATCGACTAATACCTCTTAAGGCTCTTTATATAGATAACCTTAAGTCGGTTTACAACATATAATCCTTGAACGACAAGTCATTATCCCTAACTAATTCTAGAATATTCATTTAATGTTACACATTAAACCTTATCTAATATTGCACATCAGTCTTTCTTTCTTTCGAAGTACTTTAAACATTCTTTAATAACAGCAGTACTTTGACTTTTTCCTCCAGCAGTACTTTGACTTTATTCTTTATGCAGCAGTACTTTGACATCTAGAAGTACTTTGATATTTCATATCCCAACAAATTATTAGGTGTTTATTATAGTTTAGTCGGTACACATTAGGTTCATTAGGATTATTTAAGTCATAAAATACATAGTCTCTTTTATAAAAAGTCAAAATTAAAGTTTATCTCAGTTTTTGCAAATAACAGTTAGTTATAAGGGTACATAATCATAAAGATAGGTGTAGTAGTTGTTCATTTGCATTAATCTAGCTTCATTTTAGTTTATAACTTTATTTTCATTCATTTTAGTTCAATCAAACTTCACATAAGTCAAACCTTTCAAAAACATAAAAAGTCAACATAAACCTTAAACTGGTCCATACGCATCTGATCTAGGCTACTTTTAGGGTTCAATTGGTGCATGAAATTTAGTGCTTTTGAGGTTTTTAGGTACCCACTAGTACAGTCTTTCATTTGCCCCCTTGTTTTCCCCAAAATTAGCTTATTAGAGTACTTATAATTAAGCTAGAAGTTGCGTCCTTAGGCTTTATTTCTGTTTCATAGCAGCTGCAAATTAGTGCTTCTTTGGCTTACGCCCTGGGCTTAATTGAGTTTTTTGTGTTGAATTAAGTTTTTTTAGGTCCATTACACTATACCTGAGCTTTTAGTGCATTCTAGTGCTTATTAGCTTATTTGAAGTGCTTATTTAAACTGCTTATTTGCCTAAATTGCTTATTAGTGTTTAGGATTTAGGTGATTTTAATTTTTCTAGGTTTAGATTAATATTTTAGAATTTCCATAAAGTTTTCATAATTTTCCTACTTCATTAGTACTTTTCTAAATTAATATTAGTTTATTAGTATTTTTGAATCAATTTAAATTCAGAAAAATTAAATAAAAATCCAAAAAAATAGCTTTTCAATTTTAGAATTAGTTTTATAATATTTTAGAATTTTCAAAATTAAATTTTCATTTTTCTAGCTTAAATTCATATTAAATTGTATTTTTAATATATTTTAGATATTAAAAAATAGTTTTTAATACATAAAAATTAATTAAAAAGCAAAAAATATATATTTTCGGTTTTAAAATTAGTTTTAAGGTAATTTAGATTTTTCAAAATTAGATTTGCATTTTTCTCACTTTTATTTGTATTTTTAGTACTTTTTAATTAGTAAAAATAGCTTTTAATTAATAAAAATTATATAAAAGGTCATAAAAATATTTTTCTTTTTCTCATAATTTTCTTTTGTCTTTTTGAACTTAGGAAAATCATTTTCTTACCCGTAGGATTATTAATGCCTTAAATCCACTTTTTATTTCGCACGTCTACGTTTATTTTAAGTTTAACTTTCGTTTTAGTTTTAATTACGTGTTAGGATTACGTGTTTTCTTATTTGTGCACATTTATTTGTTTTTCGTTTGCATTACTTGTAGTAATTAGGGGTCCCCATAAACCCCATTCACATTCACATCATAATTCGCGACATTGAACCAACGAGCTTGAATTCATCCTTCGTTGGGAAAACGACTCGGGTTGCATATTTTCTTTGCAACCTTCAGAGATATACTTATACAATATATATTATATATATTGTGTTTGTACGTAACCACATAACACTCATAATATCATAGAGAATAAAATATGATCATGACCTGAAAACATGGGTTGCTACATACGTTGTATCCCACATATCTTCAGTGGAGAATAAGAAAGAATATTCCAGCATATTTGTACATCATCTTTAAATACAGCATATTATTAAAGTATGATACGGTGTATACCTTTGAATCTTGATACGCTTGGACTGAGGATAAGATCATAAATACGGCGTATGGCCAAAGTTTCGTATGATGTATATCTTCAACGTTGACTTGGGCTTTGACTACAAGGCTTTAAATATGGCGTATTGCGAGAGTTAAATACGCCATATGTCTTCTTATCTCGATACTTGATGAATCCTTATAAGTATTTTATACAGCGTACCTCCAGTGTTGGATACGCCATATGCTCTTGCTAGGTTTATACAGATTCTTCATTTTAGCAGCAAGTTCCATCATTTTCTATGTCTTTTCAAACATTGCTCCATAATACTGAAAATCATAAATTTAACCAATTAATTAACAATTCAGATATAAAAACATAATAAATGAGCAGTCTACATAAGATAAATGATATATAAATATTGTACTTATTTGATGCTATTAGGCGTATATGACAAATTCCTATACAGCATATAGGAATTTTACTTATACGTCATACAGGACTCTTGGTGTATAAGAATAAAAATATGAAATTAAAATAAAATTGGACGTTTCACCCAACAGGTTTTATCTAATTTTTATAAAGTTAATTACATAAAATCATCATTGTGGTTAGGCCATAGTTGCAAGTTTTGTCATTAACTCCCAATAATTACACCATTCGTCCCTACGGTTGTCCATTTTGAGTTGACATGTCCTTTGACCATAACGACGTCAGTTTCGTTAGTTAAGTCAAGTCTTCATGTGGCAAAGTTAGTCCATTTAGTGAGCGATCATTTACAACGTTAGTCCTTTATACAACGATCGCTTGCAAAGTTAGTCCTTTATACTAACACCCACCACCACTACAAATTACCACCACTACTCACTACCGCCACCCATCATCCCCACCACCACTGCCACCTACAAACCACCACCACCACTTACCATCGCCAATCACCATCACTGCCACCCATCACCACCCACCCACCCCCACCCACCACTTACCTCGATAACTCATCACCACCACCAAAAGCCACCAGCCCCACTACCACCCACCACCACCATCACAACCCAACCCCACCACTACTCACCGCTGCTCACCACCACCACCACTAGATCATTAAAAGCATTATACATATTTTTATACACATTTTAATATATGTTTTTACACACATTTTTATACAAGTTGTTATTGGTGCGTAGGGATTGCACCAGGCTTTACCTCTCAAGGGATCTTGAGAAGCTTACAACCCCCACCAGGCAGTGTACCTGATCGATGTAGTATAGTATAATGACAAGTACTGGGGGATTGATCGTTCAGCTAGGAATAGTGTCGCTAGGATTAGAAAACCTAAAGACTAGGTCTAGAGATGAGGGATGATTCTTTTTTGTATTTTTATATTTTATGTAAAGCAATTAAAAATCTCGGTTTTGAAGGAGTTGGGCGGAATTAGTTGCTAGTCAACTAACCCAATTACAAAAGATGCAATCAAAATAAAATACTACAAATGAAAATAAACTAAATTAACTAGAGGTGTGAGCAATATATGGGAGAATTGTGTTTACTTAGATTTCACTACTCCCTAGATATCTTTTACATGTTAATTACTTGTTACAGTTGCGTGGATGATGGGTTGTATTCCTTAATACCATTCATGGGGTGGCGTACTTACTTCCCTAATCCTATAAGCGCCTACTTCACTCCTATGTCGAGCCGGCTAAGAAGCTCCTAACATGGGATCACTAGAATTTGCTCATGCATTAAATACAACCAATAAAACCTAGTACACATCGGTTCATATTTCCTAAGACGTTCAAGCATGTTACACAATGGAGATCTGCCAGTTTTCTTAAGCTTAACATTGAAATCATTCATCAATTACAACTATAAACAAGTAATCAACATGTAATTAACATATAGGTTTCATTACATCTAAGCAAACACATGATAGATCTAGCCTAGCATGTTGAAATCAAGACAAGCATAAGATATATTCAAACAACACATAGACATATTGATTGAATTGAAAGAAGACTTATCTCAATTGAACATGAAAGGATTCAAGGGGTGAAAACCCTTGAAAATATTGTAAAATACGACCTAGGGTTTACAAAGTTCGGCCCTAATATTCTCCACACAAGTTCCTCTTTTATGAATGAAAAATAGAAAACTATATACAGATTCTGATAGGTGACGGCGTCAAGAACAAATTTCTGACGCCGTCATCTTGCCGCCAAGTAATTTCTCGGACTGCCTAGATCTGGGTTTGACGCTGTCATGTGTATTCCAATTGTAGGCCGTCACAACGTTAACTCTTGATGCCCTTCTTGTGACGCCTTCAGGTTTTCACATGGTCGTCACGGATTTTACTCTTGACGCCGTCATAATTTTCTTCTTGACGCCGTCAGGTACTGTTCTCAGCATGGAAAATTAAGTCTTTGCCGTTTTCATCACTTTTATGCTCCAAAAACGTCCAAAATGCTTCCTTTTTCAGAATTCACTCCCAAAGTACCTAAAATCATAAAAGGAACGATTTAGGGCAATATTTGATCAAATAAATTTAATTCCGGGCTTAAATGACCCCCTAAAAGTGCTTCATTTTTCGCCTCATCATATACCCTTACACTTGAGATTTGCTTGTCCTCAAGTAAATGTGCTTTTATTCCAATCAAAATACAAGTTAGGGGTCATTTAACACTAATATAAAAGTAATTACAACAAATAATCGTTCCACTAAAGACCAAAGACAAGCACGGAGGTCATATACTAGCACCTCACATATAGTGTTTAGATACTCACATCTCTCGGGTGTAATAAAGTAATATCACAATATGGAAATGGAAAACATCTCTCACTACCTGTCATAGCAAAATAGATTACCATAGAAAGGCCATCCTATCAAACTTTCAGGCATTAAGATACGTTTCAAACGTGGATGCGGGAAAGGATCAAATCTCCATCACATGGCGTAAGCACCTAGGATAAACTATCAAAGAGGTCTTTTAAAGGGTTGTAACGTTAGGTGTAGGGATATGGAATACACGGTTTTGTTGGATATGGGCAGTCTTTACTGGTGGCGAGTTAATCATCTTGGTCAATTACATGTACAATATGACGTTGCTAAGCCAAGACTAGACTCGACTTAAGCTAATAAATGAAAAATAACGAAAACATAAAATAAACATAAAATGAAACGGGAGGGTAGTCCGTATGTTTTTTCTCTTTTCTTTTTTTTTTCTATTCATTTTTTTAAAAAAAAAATTTCGATTTTTTTTACATTCCCCTTACACTTGAATTTTTACATACTTTACAAATAACTAATCTAATGACTCGAATTAAGATAATCAAAACACTTGGAGTACTCTTAAGATTAACGTACATACAGGGGTAATAATATGATGTTCTTCCCCATTACTCCATAAAATAAGTACTTTACCCATGAGTCCCAATCGTCCCAAAACAATATGTACAAGGATATGACTCGACTTAGCAACCATGTAATCAATTAGATAGTTAACTTTGGGTTTAACAAATAACAATAATGCACTAAAGATGAGCGCATACACAGAAGGCTAAGGCGGTTTGGGTGTACATTTAAGTGGGGTGTAACAAATTCTTCCTTTAAGTAAAATGCTTAAAGTTAGAAACGAAAAGATAGGCTCGGAGGGGTGTACTAGGGGTTTCGTGTACTAAAAATGAGTACAACGCTAAGGGTTGGGGAAAAACTAATTGATTTAACTAGCCAAGTAATATGACATAAATGGTCAAGTAATTATGATACGGGTTTAACACAAGGGTGATCCTAATGCCTCTTATCATGTAGTAAATCCTACTACACGAATGTAGTCTCACTAGCGGTCTCGGGATGCATCACTAACGCAAGTTCTAGAATCTAAATGCTACTGGTACACTCATAAGCACTAATAGTAAATGCTTTTCCTATCAAATCTAAAGGCGAACCTCACATATTTGGGTGGAAAATTTTTCTGAATGGTACGGTTTTGTGCTAGTCATATAATCTCCTATCCATGAGACGCTTGCTATGGCTAAACTTTCACTCCTAAATGTTGTAAAAAATTTAAATTTGGCGCTAAAATTGCACTAACAAGTATTTCTCATAGTTTTATTACACATCTACTATCAAACAAACAAACTCAAGCGAAAGTGTATCTGTAAGGTATCATCATTTTACCTTCCCCTTACACTTAGGATGAACATTGTCCCCAATGTTCAAGTAAAGAATGTAAAAGTGAAATAAGTAAAACAAATGAAATCAAATACTCCCCAGATTCACTCGGTATGGATAATAAGGTAGCCAGGTTAGATCTTCCTCCAAGAAAATGAACAATCAAAGCTTCCCTTCCAGAATATAAATCATCTTCTTTTCATACATAACCTGTAAAACATGAGAAAATAGACAAGGCAACCTCGCATAAAATCGGCGGCAATCTACATATGCTAATAAAACCTAGAAAACAAAATAAGATATAATGCTTGTGGAATGATGTTTGCAGATCTCCTGGAGATTATAAAACTAATAATTCAACAAAAACTTTAAGATTCCGTAAGAAAAACAAAACTGGTAAAATTTCCAGATTTTTACACGTGACACCGTCAAGAGTAAAACTCGTGACGCTGTCAAAATTGACCTGCAGAAATTTTTATGTTAAGTTTCCGGAAAATTTCTGGAAAAACTTCGTCCTACTTCCTGGAAAATCCTGCAAAACATCATTATGACTCGAAACAAGCATTTGACTCTAACAAATACGAATATACATGTTCACTTAATATTGTGGAGAATAATGATCGGTTTTGTTTCTTAAAAACATATTTGGGATTTCCCCTTACACTTATCTTTTGCAAAAAATACCTTTGGATGAAGTTAAGACTAATCCAAACAACAAAGTAAAGTATTTTCACCATTTTTGTTTTGAAACATGATCTACCAACAATAAAAATAAAGCATGCATATGGAAGCAAATAACAAACAAACAAAAATAAAAATCACACAAAACATGGGTTGCCTCCCAATAAGCGCTTTTCTTTATTTACGAGTCTTGTAGCTAGACTCAAGGTTATGGGTTACTACGTGACCTCATCGTTGGTTTCACTCTCTAGGTCATCTCCTATACCAGTTTTGTATTCCGAACCTAGTTGCAAGCATTCTTTGTAGAAACCAAGCATCCTATTCATCACATACTCTACTCCTCTACGTCTATCCTCATCATTCCTATAATAAGCAGCTTGTTTGTGTTCCTTTTCTATATTAGATAGGAGGCGGTATTGCTCAATCTTATAGGGCATTTGGTAGGCAATCTCATCATTCTCTTCCTTAAACCTAACTATCCCTAGAGTCGGATCATAACTCATCTTAGTGGTCTCAACAAATGGTTTTCCGAACACTACTTGGCTTAGGCAATCATCTATCACCGGACGAGTATCTTCTACTATCATAAAATCGATCTCGTAAGTGAAATTACCTATAATCACATGTAATCCCTTCACTCTTCCTACAAAATTACTTATCAAATTCTTATTGGGCATTATCCTATAATCAAGTTGTTTCTTCATCACCCAATTATAATAAGTCCTAGTCATGATGTTTATAGGAGATCTAGGATTGATATAAGCTTTCCATATATGCATATGCCCGATGTTGCATGGTATGTTGATGTTAGAGGGGTCTCCCATTTTGATAAGGGGTGTGCCAAGGATATATGGTGTCTCGGGGCCATCGAATAAATCCTTATGGTATTCCCGTTCTTCCTTGGTGGGCAGCTTATCAAAGTACTCTTCTATAGTTTCTACTTCCTCTAACTCTTCTCCCTTATTAACCTCAACTTCCCTAATTTCATCCCTATTCTCGGTTTCTACTTCAACTTCATCTTTGTCACATTCTACTATATCCTTATATTTTGGCTTAACGGTGACAACATTGACAAAGTGGACATGTTTGGATGACGAGGGGTCCTTAGTTTGGATTCCGTTATTGGCTTCCCTAGTGTCCTTCCTAGGTGTAGTCAACGCTTGGTTGTTGAGGGCTTTCAACAAGTTGTCTATTTTGTTGGTCATCTCCGTTTGTTGTTGGTTGAATTCGGTTTCAAACCTAGCTATGCGAGCCTCTTGAGATGCCATGAACTTAGACATCAATCCTTCAAGATTGTTGGTACTAAAATAGTTGTTAGAAGGATTGTTGTTGAAAGTACGGTTTGAGGGTGGACCGTTTGGTTGGTAACGATTAGGCGGATTGGAAGAATTGGCTTGGTTTTGTTTCCACCTAAGGTTTGGATGATTTTTCCAAGAAGGGTTGTAGGAATCACCATACGGGTTTGGCTCGGGTTTGAAAGTGTACCACTTATCTTCCACTTCGTCGGTACGCGAGGATGCATAGTCCGCAAAAGCTGTTCCGGGGAGTTCCACACAATCACGAGTGTCATGGGGACCACTACATAATTCGCATGAAGAAGTGATTTTGTTCACTTGGCTTGAAGGCTTAGGACCTTCGTAAGATTTCATGAGAAACTTGACTTGGTCCTCAAGTTCCATGATCCTACGGTCGGGAGTGCTAGAATTGTTCAAAGGCAAAGATATTGCCTTGACCGTTTTGTTCAAATCATGGGGATCATTCCAACTTTCGTTGTCATGGAGAGTAAGATATTCTATGAGTTCCCATGATTGTTCCACACTTAGATCACGTAGCTTACCACCGGCCGATTGGTCAATGGCTCGCCTTATGGAGAGATCGATATGGTCATAGAAGATTTGGACTTGGAGCCAAAGATCTATGCCATGATGAGGGACTTTTTGGCGTAAGTCCTTGAAACGAGTCCATGCTTCATATAGAGTTTCATTTTGACGTTGTTGGAACATCAAGATGTCATTTCTAAGCTTGGTAGTTCTCCCCGGTGGGAAAAATTGAGCAAGAAAACAAGTGGTGAGATCATCCCATGAGGTGATGGATCCCGCGGGTAAACGCTCAAGCCATTGACTAGCTTGATCACGTAGAGAGAATTGGAATAGGCGTAATCGGGTTCTCTCTAGTTGTAACATCAAGGTCTATAGAATCTACGATTTTAAGGAAGTCCTTGAGATGTTGATTTGGATCTTTGGAACGAAGTCCATGGAATGCACATCCGCTTTGCACCAACCGGATGGTGTCGAATCGCAAGGGGGTCACATTGGGTCCTTGGGTGAGCTCAATGGTGTTTCGATAGCCTTGGTGGCTAGGTCAGAAAGACTCTCCTAGGGTTCGGGGCCTAAAAGGTTGGTTAGCTAGTGGTGGGTTTTGTTGTGGTGGGATGATGGGTTCAAAGATTTTACCATCGTCCATGATGTCAGATGGCGAAGAGTTACGAACAAAGACACGAAGAAATAAGATAGACTAAAGAGAACCTAAAAAATAAAAATAAAATCTTACTAGAAAGGAATCTAGCAAGTAGACCTAATAAAAAGAGATTCTAACCTAGACAATAACTATTCCCCGGGCTGCGGCGCCAAAAACTTGGTGCGTAGGGATTGCACCAGGCTTTACCTCTCAAGGGATCTTGAGAAGCTTACAACCCTCACCAGGCAGTGTACCTGATCGATGTAGTACAGTATAATGACAAGTACCGGGGGATTGATCGTTCAGCTAGGAATAGTGTCGCTAGGATTAGTAATTAAAAATCTCGGTTTTGAAGGAGTTGGGCGGAATTGGTTGCTAGTCAACTAACCCAATTAGTAAAGATGCAATCAAAATAAAATACTAGAAATGAAAATAAACTAAATCAACTAGAGGTGTGAGCAATATATGGGAGAATTGTGTTTACTTAGATTTCACTACTCCCTAGATATCTTTTACATGTTAATTACTTGTTACAGTTGCGTGGATGACGGGTTGTATTCCTTAATACCATTCATGGGGTGGCGTACTTACTTCCCCAATCCTATAAGCGCCTACTTCACTCCTATGTCAAGCCGGCTAAGAAGCTCTTAACATGGGATCACTAGAATTTGCTCATGCATTAAATACAACCAATAAAACCTAGTACATATCGGTTCATGTTTCCTAAGACATTCAAGCATGTTACACAATGGAGATCTGCCAGTTTTCTTAAGTCTAACATTGAAATCATTCATCCATTACAACTATAAACAAGTAATCAACATGTAATTAACATCCAGGTTTCATTACATCTAAGCAAACACATGATAGATCTAGCCTAGCATGTTGAAATCAAGACAAGCATAAGATATATTCAAACAACACATAGACATATTGATTGAATTGAAAGAAGACTTATCTCAATTGAACATGAAAGGATTCAAGGGGTGAAAACCCTTAAAAATACTGTATAATACGACCTAGGGTTTACAAAGTTCAGCCCTAATATTCTCCACACAAGTTCCTCTTTTATGAATGAAAAATAGAAAACTATATATAGATTCTGATAGGTGACAGCGTCAAGAACAAATTTCTGACGCTGTCATCTCGCCGCCAAATAATTTCTCGGACTGCCTAGATCTGGGTTTGACGCCGTCATGTGTATTCCAATTGTAGGCCGTCACAACATTAACTCTTGACGCCCTTCTTGTGACGCCTTCAGGTTTTCACTGGGTCGTCACAAATTTTACTCTTGACGCCGTCATAATTTTCTTCTTGACGCCGTCAGGTACTGTTCTCAGCATGGAAAATTAAGTCTTTGCCGTTTTCTTCACTTTTATGCTCCAAAAACGTCCAAAATGCTTCGTTTTCCAGAATTCACTCCCAAAGTACCTAAAATCACCGAAGGAACGATTTAGGGCAATATTTGATCAAATAAATTCAATTCTGGGCTTAAATGACCCCCTAAAAGTGGTTCATTTTTCGCCTCTTCAGTTATACATATTTTTATATATGTTTTTATATATGTCTTTATACACACATTTTTAGACAAGGTTTTTTTCATGTTTTTATATATGTCTTTATAAATGTCTTTATTTACGTTTTTATGCACCTTTTCAGACATGTTTTTATACACATTTTTATACGTGGTTTTATACACGTTTTAATACATGTTTTTATATATGTTTCTATACACCTTTGAATATACACATTTGTATACATGGTTTATTGCACGTTACATTTTATATACGTTTTTAACTTTTTATGCACTTGTATAAAAACCGCCACCCATCGCCACCACCTCCACAGCCACCCACCACCACCGCCGCCACCACCCAGTGCTACCCACCACCACACACCACCACCACTAATCACTACCAACACTCATGACATTTGATAGAAACCTAGACATACATGCTTTTAATGATCTTGTGATGGTGGTGGTGAGCGACGGTGAGTGGTGGTAGGGTTGGATAGCAGTGGTGGTGGCGAGCGACGGTAAGTGGTGGTGGGGCTGGGTGGTAGTAGGGGTGGTGGTTGTGGGTGTTGGGGGTGAGCGACGGTAGTGAGTGGTGATGGTGGTATATGTGGGTGTGGGTGGGTGGCAATGCTGGTGGTGGTGGGTAGCAATAGGGGTTGTGGTTGGGGGTGGTGTTGGTGAGCAACGTGGTGAGTGGTGGTGGTGGTGGGTGAAGGTGGGTGGGTGTTAGTAGTGTTGGTGGTGGGTGAGGGTGGGTGGGTGGTGGGTGGCAGTGGGATTGGTGGTGAGTGGTGGTGGTAAGTGCTGGTAGTTGGTGATGGTGGTGAGGTTGGGTGGTAAGTGTTTGTGGTCGGTGGTGGTTGGCAGTTAGGGTAGTGGCAATGGTGAGTGGTGGTGGTGGTGGTGGTGGGTGTTAGTATAAAGGACTAACGTTGTAAACGATCGTTGTATAAACGACTAATGTTGCAAACTTCCTTGGCTAAATGGACTAACATTGCCACATAGTGACTAGACTTAACTTATGAAACTAAAATCATTATAGTCAAAGGACATGTCAACTAAAAATGGACAACCATAGGGATGAATGGCGTAATTTTTTATAGTTAAGTATGAAACTTGTAACTATAGATGAACCACAAGGACGATTTTTGTACTTAACTCTTTTTTTTTTCTTTTTTTTTATCAAACAATACCAAAGACAAAAAATTATCCGCTGCATAATATGAACAAGGTATTTGCGCCCGCAGCGTTGCAGCGGGTGCTTTCGGCATGTACTTTTGTTTTGTGTTTATGTGGCACTGATAGTTTTGGTGCATTAAAATTGTTGGTAAGTTGTGTATTTTGTGACTTTCTGCAAGGGTTTTCTAATATTTGTTTGTGTCCGTTGTTTTGGGTTTGTTCATATGGGCTTGGAGAATCATGGGTTAGGCTACTATGATATTAGGCTACTTTGAACTTGTAAGATTTATGCTTGGCCTAAAGGTAGTGTCCTCTTTTTGGTTAAATGTGGATTGTTGGTGAAATACTGAGAAAGCCCAATAACGAAATTATATAACGGTGCACAACGCTCAAAGTTGTGCCCCATAATATATATAGACAATATATGATGACAACAAATGTTTTAAAACCTGGGTTGACCCGGTCAATTGAACCGGTTGAATCGTGAATCGGCTCGAAGACCAGGCCGGATGTGACTTGGTTTTTTCTTGTTTGAGAACCGGATTGAACCGCCGGTTTTTTTACCCGGTTTGATAAACCCGGCTGGGTCATAACTGTTATCAAAAAATCTAAGAAAATATTTTTTCTCCATCAACCTTTATAAGTTTAATTAACGAGTTGAAGTAAGTGTTAGTTAAAATTTTATAAAACAATAAACTAAAGCTATATATTATTCTTATAAACACCAACTATTATAGTTTTAATATACAACATTATAACTTAAAATTATAAATTGATTTTTGTTGCAAATATTGGCTAGATTGGTGTAAATATATAACTTAAAAACAGTGCCTTATTGGTAGAATATTAAATTTTTTCATCAGTTCAATCAAAAGTTGGGAATAAAATCGGATACAAATATTAAATATACAAAAGGTATACAAGTGTAGAACCGTTTTGACCCGACGGTTCAACCGGTTGAACCTGTGAGCCGGTGACTAAACCGAGTCAATAAAAAACCGGTTTTTAAAACATTGATGAAAACTGTTTGTTCCTTTTGTAAATTCCACCAATCAAAAAGCTTCAAAATAGTAAGATGAAATTGTATTGATATCACAATATAATAATTTCATTTTTATTCATTGTGTAGGACTGGCCACTGGGTTGCTTAATTATAGTTTGTGAAATAAGTAGGTGCCAGTTTCTTTCATAAGTTTTGCTTTTCAAATATTAACTACTAAAGGGGTCCTCACTCGCACTCCCCCAACCGCCAACCCCACAAATCTTAAATATAATACTTGTAGTCTTGTACCAACATAATTACTTAACAATCAAATATGAAAGGTAAACAAGAAAAAAGAAAAAAAAAATAATTATGCAATATAACTAGAATGATATATATATATATATATATATATATATATATATATATATATATATATATAGTTAGTATCAAATAAGAAGAATAATAAAAATAAGAAAGATAATAATTAATCACAACCACACATTTTAGATGCACCTATTTTTTCCCTCATAAATTAAAATGTGTGGTTAAAATTACTTCTTACCCTTCTCATTTTAATTATTCTTATTATTAGATCCCTTATATATATATATATATATATATATATATATATATATATATATATATATATATATATATATATATATATATAGGGTAAAGATCAAATAAAAAGACAAATTTCCGTAAAAAGAATAAAAGATATTTTATTTTTTTTTAAAGTTCTCGAAAAATTCCAAAAAAGTTTCACAAGATCGGGTATGTTGGTGCATGAAAAAGTTTTAAAGGAAGTTTATCTAAAAGTGGATACTTTATCCCAAAAAAATTATAAAAAAATACGTTTTTGCATTAAATTGTTTTTTTTTTTTGGATAAAAAATTCATTTTTTGACGTAACTTCTTTTGACTTTTTTCATCAAAATAACATTGCGCATCTAACTAAAACACGTTAAAAATTTTGTGCATTAAAATTTTTTTGCGCATTAAAATCTGTTTTTGTGCATTAAAAAAACGTATAAAACTCAAAATTAGAAAAACTTCTTTCACAAAAGTTTTATGCACTAACATACCCGATCATGTGGAATTTTTTGAGAATTTAAAAAAAAAAATATTTTTATTCTTTTTACGGATATTTGTCTTTTTATTTTAACTTTACCCACACACACACACACACACACACACACACACACACACACACATATATATATATATATATATATATATATATATATATATATATATATATATATATATATATATATATATATATATATATATATATATATATATATATATATGTATATATATATACTTTAATATTTTCTGTCGAAAAAAAAAACATTTTCTATTTTTAGATAAGCCAAATAGTATACAAAAATTATCTAGCCCGCGAGAGTTTATTGTTTAATTTTATAACACTTAAGAGTTAATGTAATGGTGATATGATCACTACTGTCAAATTAGCGCCAACTTTTTCATGACCAACTTAGTTTAATAAGAATACCACAGTCACTATCAATTTATCAAACATGTACCTTACAAAATTCATACACAAAAATACTACGCACACAAACTTCCTCTCACAACTCGGTCTTATTTTTTACCGAGTCCTTGCAAACTACACATATTAGACGCGCCTTGCGTGAGTTGTGTAGCAAGGCACGATACGTTCTTGGTTGCCAAGTGAGACGAAAACACGTCCAATTTATCCCATTACGACCGGTCTTAATTACAAAACCTCTTATTGGGCCATATCAATAAATTTAAGACGGACAAAATTTTTAGCAGCCTTATATGTGTACTATTGGCATCTTGTATAGTTATCTATATCTATACCACATATAAGTTTTATCTAGACATACATTTCAAATAAAGATAGAAAAATTTAAAATATATCACATAAATTTATTCTACATATAATGAAGGTATGACTCTCACTTTTTTAACTTAGTAAGATGTCAATAATGCACATATAAGTTATATTTAGAAACACGTTTTAAATAAAGATGGAGAAATTTCAAAGGAAATACATCTGTCTCAACTGCTTATAATGCATATGCATTATTTAAACTGAAAATGCTTAAAGATTGAGTTATATTAGTGAACTATTATACTATTAATTAAAAATGATAACATCGTCTACAATTAAATTAATTTTAAATATTGCAATCCTTAAACTTTTATTATTTTTAGTTTCTAACCCATGAACTTCTCCAAATTGAACCAGTAAGTTTTGCATCAAGGGTCAAACCAAAATCACGATTTCACAAGTATAATTATTTTTCATTATACACCATCCTTTTGCACTTATATTCGTCTAGTCTTTATATGTGCATTTAAAATATGTGATTATTATCCATTCTTACACGTCTCAATTTATTTTTATTTCTCATTTTGAACCTACATGTTAAACAAGGTTTATTAGAATGGCGGTTCGCTACAATTTTTAACTTGTGTGCTTTGTCTATTTAATTATAAAAGATAAAAGTAACTGAATATTTCTCAATGATTCTTCTAACGTTTATTCATCGCTTGTAATAAAAAAATTTTATATGTATAAAATGTTTTGACTATTCTACTCCATAATCCATATCATTATACATATTATATTAGACGTTAGATGTTAACGTTTGCTTTTATGATTACATGTTATTGTGTCATTCGTAAGTGGGAGTTATTGGCATGGAATGTGTTCTCGAAAAAAAAATAATTATATAGCTAAACTCATGTGAGCATTTAGGGTCACACGCTTATACACTTAGACATCATTATTTATGACATAAATAAAGTACTTGTTATACAAGTATCGTGTTATTGAATAAATGGAGAATTGGTCTCATATGCTTAATTGGGCTAGTCCTAATGAATGACTAATGGACTCATGAGATGCTTAGTCCATCCCAAGTCCATTAGCCGCCCCATAAGCCCAAGTAGGAAAGGCTTTTGGTTAATTAGAAAGATATTGGATTATGGTAAACAGGGGTGTTTATCGGTTCGGTTATCGGGTTACTCAGTTTATTTGGTTCGGTTAATTTGGTTAAATTTTTTTCTAGGTAAAACCGAAAACTGAACCGAAGCGAATTCAAATTTGATTCAATCAAACCGAAACCAAACCGAAAAACCAAAAACCGAACCCCTATAACCGAAAACTGAACCCAATAACCGAATTACATAATTTTAATTACTTTTTCATTTAATTATTATATTTTTAGCACAAATTTTTATTTTCAAATTTAAATAATGTTATATTTATATAAAGAAAGAGTTTTAGTAATTTTTTTCATATAAAGACATAGAAAAGTATTTATTTATATGAATTCAGTTTATAGTTCGGTTTTTGGTTATCATTGCCAAAATCATATCCAAACAGATAATCAAATATTTAGTTCGGTCTGGTTCGATATTGACCAATTCGGTTCAGTTACGAATTTGGATCAGTTTTTTTTCGTTCGGTTCGGTTTCGGTTTCGGTTTCGGTTTTTGATTACTGTAGATATTACCCGATCCGTGAACACCCCTAATGGCAAATATAGAATCAATTTTTTTTTATTTGTTAACCAAGAAAAGATTTGTCTCCCCCTCCTTCTTAATTCGCTGAACTAAACAAACAACCCATAAAGTTTTGTTTTTCATCTTCTTGTTTCAAGGTGGAAGAGTAGTGATACTTGGTGGTGGAGTAGCATCCTCTAGATGTCGTTTGACGTGTAGTGTGGATGACTAAAGAGACAACCTATCTTGGTTGTTTTGGTTCTTGTTCATTCGATTCACCCTACCCAAGAAGAAAGGTACGTGATTTTCTTCTTTATTTGATTAATTATATGGCACATATGGATCCTAAATTGTAGCCGAGGCTTGGATGCGAACAGTGATGAAGTTAAGGACATAATGGTAAAATCCAACTTTCTACACACACCTTTGGTACAATGGAGTTTCCCGGTTCGTTATTTGGGCATTTCAATGCATTATAGAGGGCATGTAGATAACTTAGACGGCTAAAACATTGTTGAAGGAAGTTTTAGTTAGGGAAGACTTCTTCTATGATTTTATACTGTCGAGGTCACCGAAATTTTACATTAACTTCTGGAAAATCTTGAAGGTTTTTTGTTTCACTTGTTTCTTCAATGGTCTTGAAGTAAGTGGGAGCCCAACTTGGGTATTTTTGCTTGTTCCTAGTTAACTTCTTGGTTCTTATAATGGGTCATGAGACCAAGCATGACGAAGCAAGCTATGGATCATGCAATTGGTGGTATCGATTTTTGGGTCAAAGTGAAACTCTTTTACAATCATGTTAATTACATGACGAAACGAGCTATCGATCATGCGGTCGGTGGTAAAATTCATGATAAGATTCCAGAGAAAATCATGGGTCATTATAGATTACTTATCCTTCAAATAAAGTGATAATTCGAGTGACTTAGAACTCGTTAGTAAGCCGGTTAAAGCCATATCAAACATTTCTAACCACTTTCTCATTGAGTTTGAAGATCATGTTAAGTACTTAATAAAATCCAAAGAAATCTCCAAACTTCCAATCAAGTGAATAAAATCATTTCCACGTGGATGGGTGTAATGGTCCCCGTGACACTAAAAATTGCACGAAAGATCTTGACCAATCTTTTTGAAGATTATGTATCTTCACGCACCAATGAAGCAGGAGGAAAAGGGTTCAATTTAAAACCTAATCAAAACAATTTTAGTGATAACCAATGAAATATTGAGAGATTAGTATCAATTTCATATGTTCTCAAGATGCTCATTTGTCTAAGTTTGAAGCCGATTTCAAACAACAATGCTAGATGACAAGTAATCTTGATGCTCTTATGAAGGTCATCAATGACTAAATGATGGGTACACTCTCTAGTGATATAGTCTTGAATCCAAATGTTCATATTCATTTCATTTCATCCAGTCCTTCAATGAGTGAAACACCTTACATGAAAAATTAATACTCAAGGAACCATCAAAATTCTTTTCTTCTCAAAATCTTTCATCATCATCATCATCATCATCATCATCATCATCATCATCATCATATGAAAATTATCATGATGCTAAATTGCAAGTTTATAAAATTAACTATATTAGGAAAAGTTATATCAAATATGGAAATTATTTGACAAACCCTAAGGCTATGTTTGGCAAAAGTAGCTGTGAACAGTAGCAGGTAGCAGTGAGCAGTAGCATTGAGATGTGAGCAGTAGTCATATCTCACTACTCACCGCTCACAGCTTTTTAAAGAATCATTGAAAAAATGAGCATTCCTAAAAAATAGGAAAGCTCACCGCTATTGTGACAAACGAACACTAAAAATCAAAAAGCTCATTGCTTACCACTCATCGCTCAAAAAAGCTCTAAAAAGCTCTACGCCAAACATAGCCTAAGTGCTACATAAAAATTATCCATACATGCAATAATTGTTTGTAATATTGATAATAAATGCTCATTCCCTACATTTAACCTCTCTTAATTGACTTTAAGTATCACCACTTATGCATGTTTTTATTTCCTAAATAGGGTTATTAGACAAATATGTTACTAAAGTTTGCAAAAATGTTCACCTAAATTAATAAAGTTTCTTTTCGTTACAAAGAGGTTACTCAAGTTAACGGGTTTATTATATGGGTTACTTAACGTTTAAAAATGTGACATTCTTGTTACTACGAGGGTAGGCAACCGGAAGATATACCGGTTCCCTTGTTCTCCTCAGCACCATAGTTTAAAATGTTATAAGGAAGTTACTATAGTTTACAGGTTAATTAAATAGGTTACTGAACCTTAAATTAAAGTTACTATTCATTTTTTTTTTTGTAAATTTTTATTATTGTTTATTTTTTTATTCTTACATTTTTCTCCTTCGTACGTCTTTGTATATTTTCTTACATTTCTATCCGTTTATGTACGTTTTTCTCTCTTGTCGTACTTTCTTTACATTGTTTTACGTTTTTGTCCATTTTTGTATGTTTTTGTATGCTTTCATCCGTCTTTTTACATATCTATCTGTTGTCATATGTTTTTCTCCAGTTTCGTACGTTTTTGTCAATTTTTGTATATTTCATCTGTTTTCATATATTTTCATACGTTTTTTTACGTTTTCATAGGTTTTCATAATTTTTTTTATTACATTTGTATGCGCATTTATACGCTTGTGTACGTTTCATACGCCTTTTTACGTTTTCATACTAGTTTTACACTTTTCTACACCTTTGTATATTTTATACGTTTGTATGTTTTATACTTGTTATGTTTTATACATATCTATGTTTTATACATTTTTATGTTTTAAAGTTTTATCCGTTTTTATACATTTGTATGTTTTCCACTTTTTTATACGTTTGTATTCTTATAACGTATCAAAATATAAAATGACGTCCAAAAACGTATAATAACACTCAAAAACGTTAAAAAACATACAAATGTATAAAAAATTGTAAAAAAAGTGTACAAAGACAAAAACGTAAGAAAATGCATAAATCGTATATAACATATGAAAGCGTTTAATAACGCCCAAAAAATTGTCATTAAAAAAATAAAAAATAAATAAAAAAATCGTAGTAGAAGGTTAAAACATACAGAGTAACTTATATAACCGGTGATCAAAGTTGAGTGATCTCTTTGTAACGAAAAAAACTTTAGTAAGTTAGGTGAACATTTTGGCAAACTTTAGTAACATCTTCGTCTATTATCCCTTCCTAAATATAATCCTAAAGGCTATATTTAGCAAAACCCATTAAAAAAACAAGAAGATCCCTTTAAAGATTTAATTTGAATCTAGGGGCTAAGCATTATAACGAAAAACCTAAAATTTTCTTCGTTCGTAAAACTACTATCACGTAAAATCTATAATCTAAAAACTGAGTGCCGAAAATCTTAGTTGTAGGTACCCGTGCCCTATTAGTATTATCAATAGTACTATAGTTAGGCTAGTAGCAGTGGTCGGTCGTACTTGCTCAGTCGTGGTCGGTCCTCATCGGTCGAGGCCAATGTGGCTCTTCAGGCGCCTTCGGTCGTGGGACGACAAAAACTTGAAGATGGTCGTTTACTCGACCGAGTTTAAACTCACAAAAAACAAACAAAACACCCTTTATTAGATGGTATGCATGTAGACGAATTCAACAACCATTATCTGTTTTCCTTCAAGATTGCATGGTCTACGGTTTGATCAGGTGATGATGAATGTGCAATGTAGATTAGTAATGATCCGTCTGAGCACGTAACGAAAAGGTTTGAATTGTGTGTGCCTTATTTATTTATTTATTTATTATTTTTTTTTTAAATGAATTGAGGGGATGATGACGTAGTGGGATGTGTGCTTGAACAAAGCATTTGTTTTTGTAACATGCAAACCATCAAATATATGTAGTCTGCATACACGTTGTGTTTGAGCTTTGCATGGCACATCCTATGTATACAACACGTTGCATAAAGAGATTTGAATTTAAAAGAAGAAAAAAAAGAAAAAAAAAATAACTTGGTCGTCACTCTTGCAACTTGATCGTCGTCAGGTAATCGTAAAGAGAAAACTGATGTGAAACGGTCGTCGCAGGTCACCGCTGCTACTAGCATTTTAAAAACTGAAGTTTTTTTAAGCGTTAATTACCAAAAGAGGACTTTTTCTTGATCAAATTCCCAAAAAGGGGACAAAACCAAATAGTCTTCCCAGTTTTTTTAAGTGGTTGTGTCATCTCTCATTTATTTGTTTCACCTCTCTCCCTTTTTCTTCCGGTCACCACCACCATCAACACCACATCACCGTCACCACCTGATACTTCCATCACCACCACCTACAAATCCATCATCACCGCCGCCTGATACTTCCACCACCACCACCAAACCACCGTGACCCAAACCAACACATGGATCTAGTGAAATTTCTTTCTCCTATGAATGTAATGCTTGGACCGAAAGATTTAGTTTATGAGTTTTGGTATAAAGATGTCGGATCTGGGTTTTTTTTGAAGTTGTGGGTTTTGTTCTTGATGTTCTTCGCCGGATCTGTGGTGGTGTTGATCATGTGGTGATGGTGGTTGTTGATCGGAGAAAAAAAGAGAGAAGAAAGGAAGTCGCACATTCACACATTTAAATCTGGAAATAAAATGAATCTGAAAATAAAACTAAGGGTAAATAAGTAATTTTTGTCTGGACACATGGGGGACAAGAGATAGTGGGTGGTACAAGTGACAAGTGATAGTAGGAGATAAGTGACCAAATTGAGAAAACAAGTTGGTTTTGTCCCTTTTTGAAAATTTGATCAAGAAAAAGTTATCTTTTGGTAATTAACGCTTTTCTTTTTTTAACTAAATCATATAGCTTATCTGATGATATCTACCAAAGTTTTGATGGCCTTAAATGTCGCCCTCTTCACATGGTACAAATAAAATCTTGATCGTGACTCTCAACCATATTCAGTGCCCTACTCAGTCATGCCACAGGACTAGGAAGAATGACCTTAAAACCACAAACCTCTGTCATATTTAATTTTAACGTTTTTCTGTAGACTGGTTGCCTGTTATTAATAAATGCAATATAAATTTTAAAGAAGTACTTTATTTTATATTTAATGTTGGGTTAATTTCATAAATTAATAATGTACTTTCAAAACGTTCCACATTTATATAACTTACTCAGAAAATTACCATAACAAGTAGCAAAACTTGTTTAAACCGGTCACTAAAAAAGAATTGCAATTTCATATCTCCCATTCTTTTAGTTGAAAATTTCATATACACTCAAACATGCATTTAACATTGTACATTATGAATTCAATACTTGCACTTTAGGTATATATGAAATTAATCATTAAAGTATGATGATATATGAAATCTTTTATATAATAAAAGAATTACATTATTTCGGAGTGTTTTTGCAAAACATTTCTCATAAAAAAAAATAAATAAATAAAATTGGACCTATAGGAGAGCTCGGTTTTGCCACCTAGGCAAAATCAAGCAACATGATTGGTCAATAAAAAGTCAAAATTGAATTGATTTTGGTCAAACTTTAATAAATTTGGTGAAGAAATTTGGTTAAGAAAAAAACACATAAAAATATTTGTGTCAAATTTGTGAAAACAAAAACTTAAAAAAAGAGGAGTAATTAATAAAATTTTAGTGGTTGAATTTTACAAAAGTTATATAGAGCTAAGTGTAAAATTACAAGTTTCCATATTTTTTAATAACTTAAAAAAAATAAAAAATAACCACTTGCAGTTTATACCCTTATATTTTATAAGATGATTTTTGTTTAAAATTACATAAGTATTAGTATTATTTTCAGAGTTTTATCTATTAAAAATTTAAAATTAGAAAATTTTATAAATATACGAATTAGTTTAATATACGTTAAATATTTTTTAAAAACTAATATTCGTTTTAAACTTTCATCCATTAAAATTTATATATATATATTTTTACTATATACGTTAAATAAGGGCTCATGTTATTTTATTTGAAAAGTTTAATTTATTCGTACACGGGCTTGAATATTAAATACGGCTAAATTATTGTTAACGGGAATATGAATATCAAATGTAAGCACGGATTACTGTGATATGAAAATAAATATACGATATTTTACTTATAACAACGATTCATGAAATTCTTATTTAAAGCTTATATATGGATACCCAGAAAAACATTTCTGAAAAACTTTACGTAGCATATTTTAACTTCATCAAAAGGACTTCCCACATTACGAAAGGTGTCCCATTGATGGCATACTGATATATCTCTTATTCGTGTTGATTATGTGCTACTAAACTCGCACATTTTGTACGACACGACATGAATAATTAAAGTTTAACAACAACATCAATCTCAACATCTACATTTATGTCAGTTAAACAAAGTTAAATCTTCAACCAACAAAATTTTTTACAAAATATAATTATAATAGATATTAATACATGATAAAAAAAATCCTGGAAAAGGTATTAGTTATACTTATATTACAATTTTCACAGGTAAATTCTTATATGTTCATATACTAAACTAAAATTTTAAAATAAATTTGATTCCTGTGTAAACCCCGTGCGTGCACTTACATCATTTCGAAATGTTTTTGCAAAACCCTTCTCATCGAAAAAAAATAGACCAATAGGATAGCTTGATTTTGCCACCTAGAAAAAATCAAGCAACATGATTGGTTAATAAAAAGTCAAAATTGAATTGATTTTAGTCAAACTTTAATAAATTTGGTGGAGAAATTTGGTTAAGAAAAAAAACACATAAAAATATTTATGTCAAATTTGTGAAAACAAAAACATAAAAAAAGAAGAAGTAATTAATAAAACTTTAGTGTTTGAATTTTACAAAAATTATACAGAGCTAAGTGTAAAATTATAAGTTTCCATATTTTTTAATAACTTTAGAAAAATAACAAATAACTCCTTAAAGTTTATACCCCTATACTTTATAAGATAATCTTTGTTTAAAATTACATAAGTATTAGTATTTTTTTGAGACTTTCATCTATTAAAATTACAAAATTTTGTATATATACGAATTAGTTTAATGTACGTTAAATATTTTTTAAAACTAATATTCGTTTTAAACTTTCATCTATTAAAATATTTTTTTTACTATATACGTTAAATAAGGACTCATGTTATTTTATTTGAAAAGTTTAATTTATGCGTACACGGTCTTGAATATTATATACGGCTAAACTATTGTTAACGGGAATATGAATATCAAATGTAAGCACGAATTACTGTGATATGAAAAAAAATATATATACACTTTTATACTTATAACAACAACTCATGAAATTCTTATTTAAAGTTTATACATGGATATCCAGAAAAACATTTCTAAAAAACTTTATAGAGCATATTTTAACTTCATCAAGACGACTTCCCTCACTAGGAAAGGTGTCCCATTAGGGATGAGTATTTCGACCCGAATCTCGGAACCGTACCGGTACTGTACCGAAACGGTACCGATCTCGATATATGGTACGGCACCGGGACTACGAAATAAGGTGGGA
Organism: Artemisia argyi; assembly: GCA_030686995.1. NCBI lineage: Eukaryota > Viridiplantae > Streptophyta > Magnoliopsida > Asterales > Asteraceae > Artemisia > Artemisia argyi. Next base: position 276,813,234 of record CM060708.1, read on the forward strand.
AAAAATTCGGGACCACTAATTCAGTACGGGACCGGTACCAAATTGGGAAATTTCCGAAAAAAAAACCGGAAAATCCCGATTTCCTTGTACCGGTACCGGTACCGATACCGGTTTCGTTATCCGAATCCCGTTCGGTACGGTACCGGTACCACTAATTTATGTTCGGAAAAAAATCGGTACTACTAATTCGGACCGGTACCGTGCTCATCCCTATGTCCCATGGATGGCGTACTGATATATCTCCTATTCGTGCTGATTATGTACTACTAAACTCGCACATTTTGTACAACACGATATGAATAATTAAAGTTAAATAACAACATCAACATCAACCTCCATTTCAACATCTATGTCAATTAAATAAAGTAAATCTTAAACCAACAAATTTTATTAAAAATATTATTATAATAGATTTCAATACATAATAAAAAATCCTGAACAAGGTATTAGTTATACTTATATCACAATTTTCACGGGTAAATTCTTATATGTCCATATGCTAAACTAAAATTTTAAAATAAATTTGATTCATATGTAAACCCCGTGCATGCACGGGACTTATAGCGAGTTAATCCTTAAAAAAATGACCGCTTGAGACCTCATGAAAAATATTTTCCAAATGTAACTTCCTTTTCCAACTATACCAAGTTAAACCTAGTTCTTTCTACTATTATAAGCCAAAACTTGAACCAAGACCCAATGCCACAGATGTTGAAACTAATTAAATAACTATTGACCCACAAAAAACACCTTACATTATGACCGTATAATCCAACTCTCCGTCTGAAAACAATAGTCCATATTCACTTTCTGGAATGTCTCAGAATAATTGTCTACTTTTCTTTTTAGGTAAAAACTAGAAAATTTAGTAGAGTAATATTCTATTTGAGTGGTAGAAAATTAAAGTGGCCACACTTTTATTAAACTTTGTGATTCTTGTCTCTTGACAATAATTTTGAAACGGGTGAGTACTTTGTATGAAAAGCTAGTAAAAAATAATATTCAAAATATAAAATAATACTCTGTATGAAAAGCTAGTAAAAGATAATATTCAAAGTCATACTGATAATTTTCAAAATTATAAATGGAAGAGGAGATAAGTGGGGCGGTATGGGAACCAAGAGCCTTTTATGAAACTAAGAGTCAAATTAAAATAAGACACCGTTGGTCCCTAAACTTTCCCAAAAACATCGCCTGGGCCCAAACTTTGAAAAAATCATCGCCGTGCATCCAAAAGTTGGGTTTTTGAGGCCAAATGCATCCCTTGACCCATAATGGTCAGGTCAATGTCCCGTTATATGTTGTAAATTACCGTTATCCGTTCAATTTGGAGGGTAAACTCGTCTTTTAACCGTGTTGAGTTTTTCTCTCTCTCGATGTACTATCCAGCAGACGTCTAATCAATTTTTCCGCCATTATATCTAATATAAGTAGGCCATGTACTCATTGCTCATTCCCAAACTTGTTTTGGAAGCCTACAAAAAAACCCTAATACAATGTAACTCATGAATCTAACAATCTAAGTAAGAAATTAACAAGCACCAACCTTGGATTTACTCTATGGCAAATTAGAGAAGAGTCATTCTTCGATGACCATGAGATAGAGTGAATGTGTGCAATCAGGAGATATGGTAAGTGTTTTTTTGGTGATAATCATTTACACTGATATGTTTTTTTTACGTTGTTTAAGGTATTTCCCTTTTAGGTAAGATAATCGTAACACTGTATTCTTATGTGTTTCAACAACTGGTCAATCTGGTTTGTTTAGCATGCGGTTTCATCACAATGACACATTTAAAAATTTGGCCAGGTAGAATATACCAAGGAGGTAAGGAATGTCAGGTTGATTTTGTTGAAATGAATGAGGTATCTATTGATAAGTTGGATGCTCTCATGACCGAAATCGGTTATTGTTGGATCGATATACTCTGACCAAACTACTTTGTAGCTTGTAAAGGTTTAACAATATTGAGTAATCTCAACACTATTAATATTGAAACACTGTTTTACCTTGTAATGTATGCGGAATCTACTAACACAAAGCTTAAGAAGAACTTTTATATTAATCAAACTTTGAACCTGCTTTTTTACACAGATTCACTAACAATCCCTAACTATTAACTTTGATCGACTTCTAAACGTATCTAAGACTTGTAAAACTTATATAACTTATATCGACTAATACCTCTTAAGGCTCTTTATATAGATAACCTTAAGTCGGTTTACAACATGTAATCCTTGAATGACAAGTCATTATCCCTAACTAATTCTGGAATATTCGTTTAATATTACACATTAATACTTATCTAATATTGCACATCAGTCCTTGTTTCCTTCGAAGTACTCTAAGCATTCTTCAATAACAGCAGTACTTTGACTTTATTCTTCAGCAGTACTTTGACTTTATTCTTCATGCAGCAGTACTTTGACTTTATTCATCATGCAGCAGTACTTTGACTTTATTCTTCATGCAGCAGTACTTTGACATCCAGAAGTACTTTGATATTTCATATCCTAACAGTTATGCAGATGGACAAACCAATTACTACTGCTTTGTTAAGCCTGGTAGTACATTGGATGACGACTTATCTAGTTTTAGTGAAGCTGTCTATCTTAAGTTATTGAAAGACATTGTCAAAGACCATAAGTTGATAGATGTTTATGTTGAAATAGTTAAGACAAGATTAGAGTTGTCTAAAATGTTCCCATAGTCCATTAAGACTGTATTTTGGGAGATGGATGAACAAAGTAGAAAAGTAGCTAGTGCTGATATCCAATTGTGTTGTAGACGATTGGTTTTATATGACCTAGATAATGAGCTCGTACTTCAGCCATTTATGCAACACACACAAATACCTATGCACGTCGATTCTCTTGGGGAATCTAGTTAGTTGCCACACATTGAGCCTATATTTTCCACGTTTGACATGTCCTTTGCCAGTCAACCTATTGATAACAGTGAGGGTGCATTAGTACTTGTTGATAAGTACAATAGTTTTCAGGACCCTGATAATTTTGAGGTAAATCTATTCTGAGTGACTCAGGATAAGCTGTAAACTCCCGTAAATTTCCCTATAAATAATAAAAGTAAATCAAAGACTAATATATCATTTTGTTAATTAATAAGACCTTTTTATAAACCTCTTATAGTGGATGCCCTAACTCTAGATTTAAGTTTTTTTAAATACTTTCTCCGTCTCAAAATAAGTGTTTAGTATGACTTTTTAGAGTAAAACTGGTCTAACTTTAAACTTAAATATATATTTTTTAATTGTGTTATATAACACTTGATGAAAAATGATACAATTGAAAAATACACTTAAAACTCAATCCATTTATATATTTTGCATCAAATATTTTATGACACCCACAAAATTTGTTAAGGTCACAGTTGAACCAGTTTGACTCTAAAAAAACAAACTGGACACTTATTTTTAGACGGAGGTAGTATCAAACATTTGAATTAATTATAGCAATTTTTTTTGTTTTTTTTGTATTTTTTTAAAAATTAGATCCACTTTCAACTTGTTTTTTTTTAATCAAAAATTAATATCTCTTAAACCGCTAATCGTTAAACGAAAAAAAATTACACAATGGCGACAAACATTTAATTATCTTTTTATAGAGGGACAGTTTAATGCAGGGTTAATTGCTTGAAAGTGTATAATACTTGCCACTTTTTGTTATTATGTATAATGAACTTCTATTCTTCTTATTATGTGTACTAAACTTTCAAATTTGATTATTATGTATATTTTGTGACTATCATACCCTTACTTTTTTTTTTCAAATTTTGAAAGGTAAAAATGGTCATTTCACATGGCTGAATAGTCACATAATACACACAATAATTGAAATTTAAAAGTTCAGTGCACACAAAAAGAAAAAAAAAAGTTCAATATACACAATAACAAAAAATGGCAAGTATGATACATTTTCAAGTAAATAACCATTTAATATACTTTCGACAAACTTTTCTTTTTCATTTATTTTCACGTTTTTTGTCTTTTCTTCTTCTTTTATTTTTCGTTGTTGAAACTTGCATTATAAATCACATGTGATTAAACACTAATTTGAATATTTGAATATCTAAATATGTAAAAAGAATGAGCATAACTTTTTCTATAATATTTTAAAAGTTTCACGTTTTCTTCTTCTTCTTCTTCTTCTTCTTCTTCTTGTAAACTAGACATTCATAGCTTTCAACAATATATAACACATTAGGTTTTACACCTTTCATAGGAATAGTATAGATACGCCGTCACCCTTAGGTTTTACACCTTTCATAGATGACCCACGCTTAAAACGTATAAGAGAATTCTATGCTCAGGCATCACCTAATACTCCACCAAATACTATTTTACACCCACCATTCCCTCTCCATGATTTGAGCCACACGGGTTCTTTCTTCCTAGATACCCATATATACCTAGGAAACTTATCCCTGCCTATACCCCTAGATATGACCCTAGACAACCCTATACCTTAGCACCCACACCTTACTTAGTAAACCCTCCCACTTCATCTTGGAAAACTGAAGTCGGAGAAAATTCCACTAGGACAACTATAGTAAATCAGGAAAATCAGGTAGAGGATATTTTAAATAACCTAGATGAAATTTTCCTTGACCTTATTGAGAAGATAGAAAAGGTCATGATAATAGCATAGGTACCTGACCTGATTATAGTAGTTTAAGAAACACCCTACAACAAGCCCGTTTTAAGATAGCTAAATTACAGAAAAACCAAATGAGATACCACCATAAGATAGCCTTTGCCCGTTTTAAGATTTGTACTTTAGAAAAGATGATTGAAGATGATGAGGAATTTCATCAATCAAATCTAGGAAACATCCCAAACTCAAACCCTTAGATTTAAGAGAACCTCGGAAGAAATCCCTAAGTAGTATGCCTTTTATAGCTTTAGGAGTTTTGCCCTAGAATAATGCCATAATACTTATAAGATATGTAAGATAGGAAATCAATAATATAAGTTATGCCTTAGATACCTCTTACTCTCACTTCCTAGTGCCTCTTAATTTAGGATAACTTAGCTAACCTAGGATTAGGTATGCCTCTTCTAGATTACCCTAGGTTATTCCGAACCTTATAGTAATCCGTAGGAATTTAGACATATCCCGTAAAATATAACAAGTTGGGTACTTGTTATAACCTACCTTAAACCCTTACCCCATTATAACCCCTAGGAACTTAGGATGAACTGTCCCGATGCCTTAGATTCATAGATTCTCAAAACTCTTAAACCTTAACTCGTTTGGGTTTCGATTTCCATCCCAAGACCTTACTGAGAGCCGTCTCGTAAGGATACTTATTCTTGAACATTAGGCATTTTAGGGAAGCCTAAAGTGTCATTCTATAAAGTCTGTTCCCTATTTCCATTTTCTATTTTTCCTCCTTAGGCAATCTGCCTAAAATCCCTATCCTCTTAAATCTAACAACAAGACATTTGGCATAAATAGCAATACTTGTTAAAAACAAGTTATTTATGACCTTATGCGGTTGTTAACTTCTGCTCCAATTATTTTATGACATTATATGTCAAGAATAACAACTTCCCTCGAACTTCATCTCTTTTCACCTCCTAAAAACCAAATCCCTTAAAAACACTCCCTTATCATTTTATATGATACTCATAATGAGAATTATTATTCTACATCATAGAGATCCGAATTCTTTCCAAATTCAGTATCTCTAGCCCTCACTACTTCCTTAGCCCTCTTTAGTTATCTTCCCATAGCTATTCTTATTCCCAATCAATTAGGCTAGTACACATTCTCCCTGCTGTTTACAACTCATTTTCATTTCCACATTTCATTTCTTTTTATTTAGTTTTATTAAATAACAATCATAAACCCCTTTTAAAACGTGGCATAAGACTTAACTTAGAATTCAGATACTAATATCTCTTGGGATGACCTCGGTTTTACTGAATACTGAACTACACATGACTGGGTACACTGCTCGTTACTGCATAAGGTAGACCATAGGTAGATGAGTAACTTTATAAATATTAAACCCTACTCAGAAATCCTGCATCAAGTTTTTGGCGCCGCTGCCGGGGAGCTATTATAGGATTTTTATTTAAGTTTGTAATTTTTAGTTTAATTTCTGTTTTTTTTACATCTTTGTTTCATTTTTAGGAACTATGGAAGTTGTGGATATTGATACGCTTACCCTCGAGGAGTACCTAGCTATGACTCGTGAATAGCAAGGACCAAGGCTTGTTAGGCCGGTTATTGGAGCTGATGTCATTTCAAGATAAGGAACCAGTTCATGAGGGAGTTGCGTGAAAAACCCTTTTCTAGTAACAAGACTGAAGACGCGTATGAACATGTAGAACATGTATTGTACATTGCTTGGCACTTCAATATTCCAGGAGTTTCTCAAGATGCTGTCATGCTCTAAGTGTTTTCGATGACACTCACAGGAGCCACAAAAAGATGGGTTGACAGATTGCCAGCTAGGGTAATCAACACATGGGATCTCCTAAAAAGGATATTCATCTAATGATATTGCCCACCTTTAAAGATGGTGATCGTATAATGAATTGCACTACCAGGCCTTGCGATGGTGATCGAAGGAAACAAGTGTTGTGAGGGTGCGCCAAGCTTATTGATAACCTGAAATAAGAAATACAAAGACACTATGTTAAGTGATTGCGCAGGGGGTTAGCCCTGCAAATCACCTCCGGTGTGTGAATGAGTATTTGATATGGTATATAAATAAGTTTGAGAGGATATGTATGTGTTTTGTGAATGCACCATATTTAATGACTCGTCGAAGCTATTTATAGGAGAGGGACATAGGCCTTAGAGAGTTCTATGCTCAATCTGTGGAAATCAAGGAGGCATTCCATGATTTAAAGTGACTGCTAGTGTTTAGGAAAATATCATGGGGATGATAGGTGATGCGTTGATTGCAACCTCACAAAAGGTTTTACCTCTCAAGGGATTTTGAGAGATTTTGCAATCTTACAGGCAGTGCACCTAATCATTGTAGTGTAGTATATGGTATGTCCGGGGGATTGATTGTTCTCTAGGGGAATAGTGTCGTTAGGATTGAAGTATAGGTCAACTAGGTCTAAAGGTGAGGGATGATTCTTTTTGTATTTTATATTTTATGAAAGCAAGTAAAATCTCGGGTTTTGGAAGAGAGGGCGGAATTAGTTGCTAATCAACTAACCCAAAACTACAATTTAAACTAAAAAAAATAAAATAAATAACAAGAAAATAAAATGTGGTGGACTTCGTATATGAGACAAACTTGTTTACTTAGATTTCATTACTCCCTAGTTATCTCTTGTTGGTTTGTTGAATGGGTTGTATTCCTTAATACCAGTCGTGGGGGCGTGCATGTCCTTCCCCAACTTTATGAATATCTATCTCCTCTTATGATGACACGTTTAGTACCCTATCATAGAATCATCAATATATACTCATGCATTAAATACAACTAATAAAACCGTGGTGTACATTCGATTACGTTTCTTAAAACGTTCAAGCTTGTCACACAAAGGAGGTTAGCCAGTTTTCTTAAGCCTAACATGAATCAAACCAAACAATAAACAACTCACCAACAATCAATAACTAGGTTTCATTAGATCTAAGCAAACACTAAATCACTTAAGCTAGCATGTTAAAAGGAAGAGAAGCAATAAAGATAGTCAAATAACACATAGACATATTGAATAATTAGAAAGTTACTTATCTTCAATAAAACATGAGAGAAAGGAGGGTTTGAGAACCCTTGAAATCTCAGAAAATTCGGCCCTAGGGTTTATCTCCAAAATTGCACACTTAATGAATGAAAAAGCCTAAACTATATATAGAGATTACAAGGTGACGGCGTCAGGTTATAAGTCCTGATGCCGTTTGAATGCCGCTTTTTAGGGTTTCATATTGCCCAAACAACATCCTGACGTCGTTACTTTGTAAAGTCATTAGGCCGTCTCGTGTAATCCTAAAGCCAGACGGCCTCACTTCAGGGTGTCAGGTGCAAATATTCAATTTCTTTCTGGGTCCTCACGTTGTAATTTCCACCAGTTTTATCCTCAAGTGATGATGTCAGCATCTAAAGCCTGATGCCGTCAGGTGTAAATCCTGACTTTTTCTTAACTTTCTTATTTTCTTCATTCTTGAGCCCAAAAACGTCTGAAATGCTCTAAAATGCTCCATATTCCAGAAATCACGTCCCAAGTACCTAAAATGAGAAAAGAAACGATTTGTGTAACACCCCCAAAATACCGCAGCGGAAGACTGTGTCACTAGGGGTGCCACTTCATAATACAAAGTACAAGTTATAGAAAACGAACTCTAAATGAGACGTTTTGAAAAGTTACCATTCGATTAATGAATTCAAAGTTACAAACATGAGATTCCAAAGTATGTTACATAAATGTATACAAATGTTTTGAATGGTAAATGATAAAAGCGTAAGTCTTCAGAATATGCAGCTTGACTCTATGTTCCATGCACTAGCTATCGCCTTACTAACCTGAGATAAACATGCTAAAGTGTCAACACAATGGTTGGTGAGTTCATAGAGTTTGTTTAACAAATAAAGCCTATAAAAATGATCACACAGCAAAGGCATCGTGAATCCACTCAGTTGCAAGTCCCGTCGTAAGAGACTTGTAACCTGTGTGTTCACAACCCACTGCTAAATATATAGTATGAATAAGACATGTATAAGTTCATCAAAACAATTAAGCAATTAGTAGTGAGTCTCTACTTCATCTCCGAAGACCTCACTTGGGAGCCAATTCCCAAAGACAACTGGGAGCCAATTCCCAAAGACAACTGGGAGCCAATTCCCAAAGACAACTACTAGCCACTAAATAGAATAACGCAATTAAGTATAACGCAGTCATGTATGTATGTAATCAAGTATAACACAGTCAAGTATAAACGTTTTGAGTATTTGTACAAGTAAGCAAGTATTTGAGCATGTGTCTCCCCCAAAGAGTTAAGACAAGTAAAAAAATAGTAGGGGCTATGACTCACCTTAAGTTTATGTAATGAGAAATGAAAGTAGTAGTCGAATCGCGAAAGTCTCTAAGAGTAGCCTATAATAGAACGTTGCAACTTAGGTTTGGAGTAACATCTAAGAATACGAAGATTTGCCTATATTTGTCTTGCATAATGTTCATGATGTAGTACTTAGTATATAGTGTAAGTCTTTGAATATAAATGGTTTATGAAACATGTATAGGTTGTATATCTCTTACTACCGTTCGGACCGACATAATTCAGAAGTCATGGAGTAAACGTTCGAGGAGCCAGGACACTTTAATTCATAAATCCACAACTCATCTTGACGGCTTACTTAATGAACTCCTCACATGAGGCTCCCTACTATTGTAGTATTTGATAACATATATATAAGTTTTTTATCTTTAAAAGTTATATAGTCTTTAGCCGTGGCTTTGCCGTAACCTTGGTCATTGTTACCATGGTCTTGAGACTCAACCTTGGCTTTAGCCATGGTTGTGGTCTTGGCTTTAGGTCATTAGACCTCTTGGTTTTAGTAAAACATAACTATTATATAGTGACTTTGGTATATATATAAAATAGCTATTAAGAAACGGAAGAAAATCTCATTCGTTATTGGTTTTCTGGAGACGTGCCCCTGATTTTTTGAAGAAAACGTGATTCCGGACAACTTTCGTGCTTTAACTTTTTCATGAAATGGACCAGAGGGGCCTCTTTTTGCGTGTTTTATGTTCTGTCACAGAAAGTATTTGGCAGTTTTGCCGTAAAGTTTTGGTAATTTCAAATGGTCATAACTTTTGACTCGGGTACTCATTTTGGGTGATTCAAATTGCTATGTTTTCCTTGTTAAGTCCTCTTTAACAGTAAGTAAGTATCAAATATCATAGTTATACTATTTTGGTCGTGGTTCTCCAAGAAAGTTACTAGTTTACTTGTTTTACTAGTTTTTATACATCATGAACATAATACAAAGACCATATATAGCATGAAAGAAACATAATAAGCATGAAAATGATATTGAGCAAGAAAGTGTAATAGGATTTCTTACAAATTTTGGCTTTCTAAAGCAAGGAAGTCAAGTATGAAACTAGGACACTAAACCTATGCTTGCAAACCCTTCACCACAACTCTTGTAACCCTTGCTAGCCTTGATATAGACCTTGTGAAAACCATTTAACTTCAGCCCCTAATCACCTTGTGTAGCTCCTAATTCAACCATGGAATCACCAAACAAACTTAAGAACTAGGTAGAGAATACTAAGACCTTGAACTTTGTAGTGTAACTTGTAGTTTGAAGATCAAAGGATCATGGTGCTAGGGATTAATGGTGTGGCGTTTTTAGTGATGAAGAAAGAAAAGAAAATGAGTTTTCTAAGTCATGAATGAGTATTTATATAAGCTAGGATGAGGAGGTGCAAGTATTATATATTTTTCTTAAACTTGGAGACCAAGTTCAACATGTGTTCTAATCCTAGGGCTAGAGTCATGAGATTAAGCCACATGGGCTGATTCCCCCCCCCCCTAGAGGCGGTTCACAATACTTGGGGAGGAAGTGTTGGCTTTTGATGGTATTATCCTACTTATGTGACTAGTTTTGGACCCGTAAAATGCTAACCGTAAGTTGTTAAGTCACGAAACGTAAAACCGGGTATCCTAAAAATATGAAACTTATAAATATGCTAGAACTTATCAATATACTCTATAATAAAATATAAAATGAGTGGTAGGTTCTATTAGGGTGCTCAAACCCTGCTAAAACTGGAAACACGGGTCTAAAACGCGTAATACGTAAAACTTACGAAAGTTGCGTAAAATTGAGAAAAGTAAAATGTAACTTTTCTAATAAGATAATAATGACTTAAAATGACTTATAATGTCTAGGCTAGGCTCTGTCTAGTGTCGGTTGGTATTTAATGTCTTTAAACTTAAAACCGTAAGCCCAAAAATCAAGGAATGATTTATAAAATCAAGGAATGATTTTTGGTCAAAGGAGGAGGGAAAAATATGTTGACTTATTCCAAAAATATGAAAACTCAAATTGTCTTAGAAACACGGTGCAGGTATAGGCTAAGGTTACGGCTGAGTAAAAACGCTTAAAAGTGAAAATTCCAGTTTTTCACGGCCGAGGTTTATTTGGTCATATTTTTCTTAGTCATGATTAATTCTCTAATTAATCATGAGAGTACTAAACATTTTTCTGATGCGGGGTCACTTAACGCTGTCGAGTTTCGTTGTGCGTAGAATTTTTGAATGACGTTTTACCCTAAAACGTGTAATTCCTTAATAACTTTCACGAAAATGATCTGATGAGTGTCAAACTTTTAATTTGCTATGGAAATGATTTATCACTCGAGGCCAAGAAACAAAAATCAAATTTCAGGAAAAATGAATAGTAAAAGAGAATAGTGAAATTTTTCGGGAATAGTAATTAATCTGAAAATGCGAATTGTTACAATTTGAGGCAATATTTGATCATAAATTCATGACTTAGGGCTTAAATGACCCCCTAAGAATGCATCAAATGAATCATTATCAAATATCCCTACACTTGGGATTTGCTTGTCCTCAAGCAAATGAGCTTTTATACCAATTGATTTACAAGTTAGGAGTCATTTAATATTAATATAAAAGTAATTACAACAAATAATCATTCTACCTTAGCTAAAACAAGCACGAAAACTGTACACTAGCACCTCACAATAAGTGTTTGGATACTTTCATCTCTGGGGTGTTATAAGTTTATATATCACAAATGGAAGTGGGAAAATATCACTCACTACCTGTCATAGTAAATAGATTACCATAGGCTTGGGAAAGGATCAAACCTCCACCACTTTGGCGTAAGCACCTAGGATACACTATCAAAGAGGTCTTTTAAAAGGTTATAACATGATAACGCTCAGTTCGTACATGTTTTAGTCGCGTTATTTATTTTTTGGTGCATTGTATTTGGTTTTGTTTGTGAACATATTATGTGAAAAGGGTACAAAAATATGTATTAAGGTTCAGGTACAATCAAATCCAAGGAATAGCTAGAAAGATGGAGAAAAGTCATTTAATCAAGAGCTTATGCACAAAGAAAGGGATTCGTCCCATAATAAAGACCTCAGGAGATCATCAAAGATAAAGAATCAAGTTATAAAGATTTCTGAGCTCAAGAAAAGATTAAGTTTTAATGATATGAATGAAAGTTACATGCAAATTTTGTTACAAGTTATGTTTTTCTTCCTAAACCAAAGGTTCAAGAAATGCAACAAAGGTTTAAGTTCAACCTAAGGTTTAAAATAATCACTACAATCTTGGGCATAAATATGAACCTTAGGTTGAGACTCCAACATTGGGTTGAGGCAACTCCTGGCTTCTTTAGTGGTCACTATTAATGATGCAACTCTTCATGTGGGTTGTCATTATGCTTCATTTACTTCAAGTGCAGAATTTTATGACACTTTGAGCCCAAGAAACTTGCTTGTTGGCCAAGGGTTAGTATTTATATTAATTAGAAGCTTGGCCATGAGAGAAGAGATCATACCATACAATTCACACACTACAATTAATCTCATAATCAATTTACTCTCTCAAGAAGGCTACAAAGAAGAAAAACATAGGAAAGAGTTGGTTTTACATTCATCATCAACCATTGTAATCATTCAAGGAATCATTGTTGATCATCTCATAATTGTTCCTAATTCTTGTAATAATCATTACAACTCTTGTAAGACTCTTTAATCATGATTTCAAGTGATATAATTTTTGTGATTATTTCTTTGTTTGCCATGAGTGACTAAGTGCCTTGTGCACTTTCCTAGATGATGTTTGTTGCATGAATATTGATTGATTATGACTTTATGGTTCTAATTTAATAAAAAGCTAATACTAGGCTCGAATTGTGCTTTCAAAGTTTTCATAAACAAAAAGAATTATCAAGTTTGGTTGATTATTAATAGTGTATTAGGCCGAAAGAGACATTGTTATTTAATCAATTGTAGAACCTTTGTCTATGAAGGATTTACCGTATGTATTGACCATTTCATATGTAACTTGGTTAAACTTGGAAAAATTAAAAAGTGTAGTTGTCAAATTACTTGTTAAACGAAAGCGAATCAAGTGATTGAATTGTGTTAGTCTTATTTGATCAAAACTTATTGTTGTTTTTTTTCATCTTAAAATCTTGATAAGGATTGAAAGTGTTGAAAACAAGAGGATTAGTACACCAACTAATCAAATTAGAACACCATCTAATTTATTGATCATAATCGTTTTGAACCATTGTCATAATCATATCAAAGGAATTGTGCAAACTAGTCTAGGCAAGTGTAGTTTTTAATACATTGAATTTACATCACCATCATTATTTGCTTGCTTAGAATCGTCACTAAGTCTTTATTATAATCAAAACTCACATTTCATAAAACTAAACAAATCCTTGTGAACGACCTCGGCTTACCATTTTATCTCTTACTACACACGGATGAGTATACTTGCTCGTATGTGTTTCGTTTGATTCATTTGTAGATCGTGTTTATAAATTTAAAACTTGTACTCTCGATACACATCATAACGTTAGGTGTAAGGGTATGGAAAAACACGGTTTGTTGGATAAAGGGAATAATTTAGTGATAGTAAGTCAATTGTCTTGGTCAATTACATGTACAATGAGGCATTGCTAAGCCAAGACTCGACTCAACTTAAACTAACTACAAACTCTTTTTGGTTTTTTTCAAGACACTATTTGACTCAACATAAATAAAAGAAACGGATGGTAGCCCATATGTTTTTCTCTTTTCTTTTTCTATTTTTTCACTTCTCTTCTTTTCGAGTTTATATATATATATATATATATATATATATATATATATATATATATATATATATATATATAGGGAATATATTAGCTACAAATTATTGTAGCTAATTGGCTACAATTTTAAGCTATAAAATTTGGGTCCCTGATTCTTTTTGTGGTCCTGATTCTTTTCACTGGTTCCCTGATTAATTGCTAGTGTAATTTTTGTGAAGGATTGTAGCCAATTGACTACAAAAATTGTAGCCAAGATATCCTCATATATATATATATATATATATATATATATATATATATATATATATATATATATATATATATATATATATATATATATATATATATATATATATATACTTCCATAAACTTTTACTCTACCATCCAAAATAATATATCATAGGCAGCTCGTTTCCTCCCTATACTTGAACTTTTACATAATTGAAAGTAAAGACTCGAATTAAGAAAATTTAAACACTTGGAGTACTTTAAAATATTAACGCACATAAGGGGGTAATAAATGACATTCATCCCCATTACTCCATAACACTAGTACTTTACCCATAAGTCCCAATCATCCTAAAACAATGTGTACAAGATATGACTCGACTTAGCAACCATGTAATCAATTGGACAATTAACTAAGTGTTTAAACATGTAACAATAATGCACTAAAAATGAGTGCATACAAGGAAGGCTAAGGCGATTTGGGTGTACATTTTTGGGTGGATAGACTCTGAGGGGTGTACTAGGGGTATCGTGTACTAAAAATGAGTACATCGCAAAGGTGTGAGAGAATTACTTGACCAATGAAGTTAACATAATTATAAAAACAGGTTGAAAACATGGGTTATCCTAATGCCTCTTATCATATAGTAAATCCTAACTACACGAATATAGTCTCACTAGCAGTCTTGGGATGCATCACTAACGCAAGTTCTAGAATCTAAATACTACCGGTACACTCACAAGCACCAACAATGAATGCTTTTTTCTAAAGATCTAAATGCGAACCTCACATATTTGGGTGGAAATTTTCTAAGTGGTACAGTTTTTGTGCTAGTCATACAATTCCTTTCTATGAGACGCATATTAAGATTAAAGTTTCACTCCTATATGTTGCAAAAAATTTTAAATTTGGTGCAAAAAATAAACTAAGAAGTATTTCTCTTAGTTTTATTACACATCTACTATTAAACAGAACAAAAAATCAAGTGAAGTTATAGTTTCTAAGGTATCTCAATTTACCCTCCTTACACTTAAATCGAACATTATCCCTAATGTTCAAAATAAAAAATGTAAAAGTAAAGATAAATGAAAATGAAAGAAACTAATACTCCCTTGATTCGCTCGGTATGGACGATGTGGTAACATGGCCAAATCCTCCTCCAAGAAAATGAATATGTAAAGCTTCACTCCTGAAATATAATCATCTTCTTGTACAATATAACCTGTTAAACAACAAAGAAAACAAACATGAAATCTCGCATAAAATCAGCGGTAAATTCTATATAAAAGTAAATCCTATAAAGCAATTAAATATATAATGCTTGCAAAATAAATGTTTGCAGATTCCGGGTGTTTTAAAATTAAAGATTTTACGAAACTACACAATTCCAGCAGAAAAACTATTGGATCAGCTCCTAGATAGATCTTTGAGCCTTAGGAATCGATAGAATGCTAATGTAATCAAAAGCAAACTATATAGAGAATCTCTATAAAACTTATGTTCACGCAGAATATAAACACAAGAGTAAAGAAGATGAGTAACTAAAATACTTTGATCCTCTATGGAGCTGAGCCCTAACAGAGGACTCTGTAACCACACACTCTTCACCATCAATTGTAGCCACAATATCCTTTGGTTGGCCTTCAATCGATCGTTCCTCAGCAGTTTCCCAGAATTGTGTGACCAAGGATTCATACACAAGTTCAGGATAATGAGTGAGAGCATATCTAAGCTTCGACCGTTGTAAAAACTCCACCATTGGTTCAAATATTTCATCCCCTTTAGCACTTCCCAAGAAAGCAACTTTGTTATGATCCCCTTTGAACTTAAGTGCCGCCATTAAAGATTTGAGAGAATGAGTTGTGAAATTGAGAAGTTATGAAATGGGTTTGAGTTTTTAATGAGAGGGAATCAGTTATTTTGGGCGTGGGATACACACGTTAGGTTATAAAAGGTAGTTTCCCAATCGTGAAAGTTAGTTGACAAGAATCTTGGAAAGAATAATTGACCAATTTTGACTTTAATTTTTACCGAAAATAAAAACCCAAATCTGACACTATCTGCAGCAACCATAAGTTAAACAGCAATAATACCAGATCAATCAGCAGAATCCCACATTTTTTTGACAATGGTCAATAAGTCAACTCAACCAGCAGGAATAATGAACTATCAGCAGAAACGACAGTCAACTCGCAGGAACAACCATCAGCAGAAACAACCCCTCAGTAAAATATGATCTTTTGGTCAAATCTTCTTCAGTAAATATCTCCAACTTTAATTTTCGACCGACTAACCATTAAATCGCATTAACTTCACTAAATAAAACTTTCACCAGGCTTATAAAAGGGGCTTCTAATCCCAATCAAAACACAAAAATCAATCTTCAAATCCCTAATTGCGCATCAAAAACTTCAATCAGCCGCAACCATGAACCTTAACCCAGAAATCATTGAGGTTTCATCTGATTCTTCATCTGATTCCACTGTATTGAACAATGTTCAACCACCCCGAGCATTCAAACTGATAATATCAAATTTACCCATGATTTAAGTGTTAATTTCCCCCTTAATTGCTCATCTTTTCTATTCATATGTGGGATATATACTCTCATTTGTTTATATTATGGTTTTAGGGAAAAGATGAGCAAAAGAACGAAGAAATGCAGAAATGGAAGGACTTAAGTGAAAATACATGAAAAATGTGGATTCTGCACTAACTACGGCATAGAGGTTCATCTACCTACGCCGTAGCAAAGATTTATGAAGACTATGGCGTAGCTCACTCCATGAATACGGCGTAGAGATTTGCTAAAGGGCACTACGGAGTAGCAACTCTCCACCTACGGTGTAGACCCTAATTTGAGGTAGTAAAGAACTCACGAGGCCAAAGAAGAAGTTACGGCGTAGTTACCCTAGCAACTATGCCATAGAAGCATCCAACGAATAAACTACGCCCGTAGCACTTGATCAAGCTACGGCATAGTCCAGATTTACAAAGGCTACGGCGTAGCAAGTTAATCAGCTACGCCGTAGCAAAGTCGGGCCTATAAATACCAGCCCTAATTCCGAGTTTATTCATTCACTTTTCACCACACAGAAGTTGGGAGAAACTCAGGGAGCAAGAGGAGCAAAGTTCTAGCCACATAGAAGTCATTTCCAAGGGAGGATTCACACACCATCATAAGTTTATCATTTCCTTGTCTTGTATTCGATTCATGTGTACATTTGTATTAATTCAACATTGTTTTACTGCAATTATGAATATGAGTGGCTTAACACCTCTTGGTGTTAGCCTAGTTATGAAATTGTTTTTTTATGATTTAGTTTTCTACTCATCTATTGTCTATTGTTTGTATACTTTCATGGCGAGTCTTAGGACACTCTAGTTCTGGTAGTGTTGAGCATTGGTAGTTCGTTGGAGGCTTGGGGAATTAACCCTAGGAACCAAGCCGATAGGGATGTGACTTGGTGATAGCAATATCACCATACATGTGCGAATTAACCCTAGGACCACCTACCGATGCGATACACTTAAAGGAGTTAGAGGGGATGTAAGATCTGACCATACCACATCCCGCTAGATTTGTCCATGTTAGTAGAGGTACATAATGACTCTTACATCTTCGTAGGTTCACACCGCCCGATGAATCTTCGGCTTTACAATAGTCGGGGATAGGACAAGGTGTAAGATAGATTTAGGTTATTTAACCCTTTGATCCTGAATGAATATAACCCCCAGACGATATGATAGGATGCACTTATAGAAAACTAATCATAATAATAACAAGAGTAGTAATTTGGTTAGCACTATCTCTCTTTATTGACTTCCTTCTATTTACTTATTTGCTTTGTCATTTACATTTCCTAGTTAATCAATCTTTTCAATCATAAAACCCCTTTTACACGTGACACTAATCTTAGATTAACTCCACACACATAGCTCTTGGGACGACCTCGGCTTTACTATCTAGCTATACCTCACACAATCGGGTACACTGCCCAATAGTGCATTAGGTAGACCTTAGGTAAACAAGACACTTTATAAATATTAAAACCTGGTCGGTAAAACCTGCATCAAGTTTTTGGCTCCATTTCCGGGGAGCTATTAGGAATTTATTTGAGTTTTTATTTTTATTTTTATTTTTATTTTCAGTACTCACGATCTTTTTCAAGTTTCAAGTACCATGGCAGAAGTTGACATTGACAACCTCACGCTTGAAGTGTATTTGGCTCTTACACGAGAAAAGCAAGGGCCTGGTTTGGTTTGGCTGGCTATTGGGGATGAAGTTCAGTTCGAAATCAAGAATCAATTCATAAGGGAACTACGAAAAGACCCATTTTCAAGGAGCAAGATGGAAGATGCTCACGAGCACATTGACAATGTTCTTTACATTGTTAGTTTGTTCAACATTCCTGGAGTATCTCATGGTGCGATAATGCTCAGAGTTTTCCCGGTGACATTAACCGGAGCAGCCAAGAGATGGATTGATAGGTTACCAGCAGGAACAGTAAAGACATGGACTCTCCTATAGAAGCATTTCATCCAAAGATATTGCCCTCCTTCTAGGACGGAAAGCAGCTTGAAGATATTCACAACTTTAAGCAAGACGGGGATGAAACATTGTACCAAGCTTGGGATAGGTACAATGATATTTTGTACAAATGCCCTACTCATGATCTCAACAAGAACCAAATGGTTAACATTTTCTACAAAGGGATCAATATCTCTAACCGCCAAATGCTAGATTCTTAGGGACCAATCCCTGGAATGACCCCTGCTCAAGCCTTAAAGGCAATTGAAGATATGGCGGACCACTCGCAAAAGTGACACAATGGTGGAAGTAGTAGAAGCATTGCTGGGAACTCGGATGGAATTAACTTGATCACCAACAAACTCGAAAGCTTAGGGCGTGACATGAAGAAGCTCAAGGAGAATGTTCACGCTATTCAAGTTGGTTGCGAGATTTGTGAAGGACCACATTTGTCTAAAGATTTCCCTTTGAACGAAGGCGATGGGAAAACAGAAGAAGTGAAATATGGGGAAGGTAGACCATTCCAAGGTAACGGTTATTGTACAGGGCCATCTGGGTACAATCGACAACCTTATGGAGAAAGAAGATCAAATCTTGAAGAAACCATCAATAAATATCTCGAAAATTCTAGGAAGAAACAAGGAGAGCAAGATATATGGTTGAAAGACTTTCAAGAAGCCACTAACAAAAGCCTGGCTAACCATGATGAATCTCTCAAGAATCTTGAAGCAATGATTGAGAATTTGGCCGATAACATCCACAAGAATAACATAATCGAAGAAAATAAGAAAACTATTGGAGCATGCAAGGCAGTTTTCACAGAAGATGATGATAGAGACTTAGGTAAGGACATTCTTTCACAAGAAAACATCAAGCCTAATGAAGAGATACCTTGCCAATTACCCAACAAGGAGGATAGTTCATAAAGCTTCATGGTGCCATGCACAATTGGTAACTCTGACTTATTTGCATTAGCCGACTTGGGGTCTAGTATCAACATCATGCCATTATCTTTAATCCTATCCCTTAAACTAACAAGCCTCAGGAAAACTAGTTTGACATTTAAAATGGCTGACACTACTAAAACGAGTCCAATCGGGATAGTGGACAATGTCATCCTTAAGATCAACAAATTTTTATCCTACGGACTTTGTAGTCATAGACATGGCTAAAATTCCCAAGGAGGACCTAATTTTAGGAAGACCCTTCCTCGCTACCGCGCATACCAAAATTGGTGTGTTTAAAAAGGAAATATCATTTGGAGTATACGACGAGAGGATCATGTTTAATATGAATATGGTCTCCTCGATTTTGAATAAGGAAGAAGCTAGTTCATGCAAAGCTGATCAAGTAGGAGAAGAAATCTCCCCGATACTTCAAATCTCCGATGATGTGTTTTCGTATATAACCCCATTGTGCTCTAAGTATGAGCAAGAGGTTAACACATATCCGGATGACGAATCTTTTTGGGATGACACTTATGAAGAGGATGAAAGATTAGAAATGGGGGATGAGGAAGGAGGACCGGTGACTATTGTAACAAAATTTCACTGTTGCGAACCTTCAACAACTATAGTCGACGGGTCAAAAATAACTCTTCCTACTTGTGACCCTCTTGTCAAGTATTGTAATGGAGGGGGAATGTTTCGGATTAGGAGATTAAAGAAGGAAGCTAAGGTTTGGTGGTGTTTTGAAGATGAGCGAATCATTAATAAAACATGGTTTCAATTCCATTTCATGAACTCCAATTTGAACGAAATGGTGGAGTGGACGGTTCACTATTGTATACCAGCTGTGATGACATATCGAGGAACAACCCAAGCTTGGCCTACTTGTGACCCCTTTAAGGAAGAAGTGATGGAGGGAGGATGCCCGAACTCAATCTAGCCAAACGTAGCGAATGGGCATGTTTTAATGCACACAAGAAAAATCTAGTAGGCTACCATGGGATATCATTTCAAAATTGGGTTAAGGTGAAATTCGGGGACAGACAATTAAACAAGCAAATGGAGATGCAATACCGTGACAAATGGGTCAAGACTAACTTTTTAGTCGAAGATCAACTTAGCATGACACCATATATAGCTTCCAATGTTTGGGACCGTCCACCAACCTCTTGGAACAAGGGAAAGGACAAGCATGTCCGAGCACCCACTTGAAGGCCGTGGCAGTGAGTCTAACTTAAAGACTCAATAATAAACAGAAGTGCTCTTTTGGGAGACAACCCGAATTATCCTTTTCCTTTATTTTGTTGGTTTGGTGTGCTTTGTATTGATAGTTTGCAGGTCCTAGAGGAAGGTTTGTGTTGGGGAACTAATTTTTTGACTTTTGCACCAAGAAAAATCCCCCAGGACTTAGCTACGGTGTAGCTCCTACCATGACTACGCCGTAGCAACCCCCAGGTGTCATTTTTGAAATTTTTAGCAACTACGGCATAACAACCCATTTCAGCTATGCCGTAGCTATCTTCTGAACCTTAAAAGCTTATTATTTTTTACAAATCATTACTTAAACTTGTATTAGTTTTTAAATGAATTTATGGGTGTGTTCCCTGTAAACCCTCATGAGACTTCACTCGTCCACTTGGGACACCAAGTGGTTTAAAAGGCTTGTTGCATACGCTAAATGCAAGCGAGATTCCTACGAAAGTGATTTAGGTTTTTATTTTTATTTTTCTTTTTTAGGCTTTATGCTTTTGGTAGTTGTGTGATTTCAGGGAATTGAAGTTTGCTGATTAGGTGAAGATAAGTCACATTTTTCAACATGATCCTTCTATCATTTTCAAGAGCAAATTTCAGGGAAGTTCTCGTTCTAATTCTACCTTTCCTCTTTATATTTATGTACAAAAGGACTTTGTACAACTCAAGTGGGGGGGGGGGGGGGGACGGGAGTAGAATTATATACTTGAAGTTTATGTTGCCACCATTTTTTCTAGTTTATTTTGAAAAGTTATGCCAATTTAAAACTTTTGACATGTTTTTCCGAACCTAACTAGAATAGACCTTAGCCGAGCACATTAACCTTTAATACCATGGTGAGGTTTAACCTATTTTAGTTTCCGCTGTTTTACCCCAAATCCACCTAAATTATAAGTGTGCCGTTAGTTTAAAAACTTTAGAACTTGGCCTTTACATCATTTTGAAACCATAGACGAGTAGTGTATTGAGATTTCTTGATACATTTGGAAGAAACTTTTTAAGAAGGCAATATTTTAGGATTATCACCTAAATAACCTTTATGTGTGTGTTTATCGATTAGTCACATTGACTATTCAACCCCCATGATAAACCCTTTGTTGCACTCACCTTTAGTGCAAGATACCCCTAGATCTACCCTTTTGAGCTATCTTTTCGTTTCTTACCCATATTATTGTTTCGATACACCTATACACCTTAGCCTACTGTGTAGTCTTGGTTTATGGTTGGGAAGTTGCCACTTGTTCTAGTTCAAGGTTCAAGTCAAGATATTCAAGAATCATGCCTACGTTGAAGACAAACCCTTGAAGATCATGAGAAACCCACTATTGTACATGTATAGTTCATCCCAAGTGGGGGGGGGGGGGGGTATATTTATTTCTTGTATTAGTTATTAAAAAAATGTGAATTTCCATATGTAGATATGTTATCTTTGGTGCAACCTTGTATAGCACCGTAATATGAGCTTTGAAAGAATTAGTATCGAAGAGGCCACTTCGGTCATATTTGAAGAATGAAGTTGTTGGTTCTTAATCACCAACATGAAGACCAAGTGTGGTGCCCACGATGACGTTCGCTAATGGCACACACTTGTTACATAATCCAGTTTTTGCATTTTGAAGCTTGGACTTTGGATGAACAGCAAGTGGTAGCAACTCGGTTATAGGCTAAGACTATTTGCTTTCTTTTTCCTTTTACACCATTATTGTGTATCCCATGTCTTATCCTGCCCTTTTAGTTGTGAATCATACTTAGGTGAAGGATTTGAGCAGTCATTGGTGTCTTGTTCGGCGTTCTTGTCATGTACCATTGCCTTTGTCGCCTTTGCCGTAGTATGTTAGTAACAACACTACACCCACAAGCCAATCATATGTGTTCACCCAATGTTGCCTTTAAATTTTTTTTTCAACCTTAGCTCTAGTTGTATAGATTTGTGTAATTGTCAAGCCTATGATAGAATACATTCTATGACTGTGCGTTGAGTGATCACCCAGAAATTAACACTTAGATTAGGAGAGAGAGATGAGTATTTGTTCCAATTTTGTGAGGTGTTCGACTTTGATATATTCTAGCATAGGAAGTTTTTATACTCATATTTTCCAGTTTCTCGGGAAATATCTTTTTAAAAATTATTCTAATAAGGTCTACTTGGGGGCAAGTAGAGTTCAAGTGGGGGGATATTTGATAACGTCAAATTTACCCATGATTTAAGTGTTAATTTCCCCTTTAATTGCTCATCTTTTCTATTCATATGTAGGATATATACTCTTATTTGTTTATATTCTGGTTTCAGGGCAAAGATGAGCAAAAGAACGAAGAAATGTAGAAATGGAAGGACTTAAGTGAAAATACATTAAAAATGTGGATTCTACACTAACTATGGCGTAGAGGTTCATCTACCTACGCCGTAGCAAAGATTTATGAAGACTACGGCGTAGCTCACTCCATGACTACGGCGTAGAGATTTGCTAAAGGGCACTATAGAGTAGCAACTCTCCACCTATGGCGTAGACCCTAATTTTAGGCAGTAAAGAACTCACGAGGCCAAACAAGAAGTTACGGCGTAGTTACCCTAGCAACTACGCCATAGAATGTGGAATTTTTTAGACTCATTGGATCGTTTTAATCACTAGGGTTAAACAATAACAATGATTAATAAACATGTACACGCAGCGGAATAAAACAAATCAAAGTTATTGAACAAGGTTTTTCCAGTCACCTCCAATTATTATTTGATCAGAATAATAATGTGTTACCTAACTGTAACAGGGATCTAAGACACCTCAGATCTTAGAGGATATGAACTAACTCTAGTCTAGGCGTTTACATAAACCCTACGCCCTAGAGACACGCACCTTTAGATATCTACATTATGGAAGACATAATAAAAACCCTAACCCTTGATCTCTTTATATAATAGAGATTTAGGGTTTACAAAAGACTACAAAGGACTAATAAATAAATATTCTTTTTCAATCTAGTCCCTTGTGTTTCATTCTTCATCTTTTGTAGAATTCCAGCTTTGCATTATGGTCTATTTGTTTCATTTATTTATTTTTTTTTTTTATTTTTTTTTTTTTGTCACATCAAATCAAGAATCCCAACATAGAAGCATCCAATTAAGACACTACGCCCGTAGCACTTGATCAAGCTATGGCGTAGTCCAGATTTACAAAGGCTACGGCGTAGTAACTCAGTCAGCTATGCCGTAGCAAAGTCAGGCCTATAAATACCAGCCCTAATTCCGAGTTTATTCATTCACTTTTCACCACACAGAAGTTGGGAGAAACTCAGGGAGCAGGAGGAACGAAGTTCTAGCCACATAGAAGTCATTTCCAAGGGAGGATTCACACACCAATCATAAGTTTATCGTTTCCTTGTCTTGTATTCGATTCACGTTTACATTTGTATTAATTCAACATTGTTTTTCTGCAATTATGAATATGAGTGTCTAAACACCTATTGGTGTTAGCCTAGTTATGAAATTGTTGTTGTTATGATTTAGTTTTCTACGCATCTATTTTCTATTATTTGTATACTTTCATGGCGAGTCTTAGGACACTCTAGTTCTGGTAGTGTTGAGCATTGGTAGTTCCTTGGGGGCTTGGGGAATTAACCCTAGGAACCAAGCCGATAGGGATGTGACTTGGTGATAGAAATATCACCATACATGTGCGAATTAACCCTAGGACCACCTACCGATGCGATACGCTTAAAGGAGTTAGAGGGGGTTTAAGATCTGACCATGCCGCATCCCGCTAGATTTGTCCATGTTAGCAGAGGTACTTAATGACTCATACATCTTCGTAGGTTCACGCCGCCCGATGAACCTTCGGCTTTACAATAGTCGGGGATAGGACAAGGTGTAAGATAGATTTAGGTGATTTAACCGTCTAATCCTGAATGAATATAACCCCCAGACGATATGATAGGATGCACTTATAGAAAACTAATCATAATAATAACAAGAGTAGTAATTAGGTTAGCATTATCTCTCTTTATTGACTTCATTCTATTTACTTATTTGCTTTGTCATTTACATTTCTTAGTTAATCAATCTTTTCAATCATGAAACCCCTTTTACACATGACACTAAACTCAGATAAACTCCACACACATAGCTCTTGCGACGACCTCGGCTTTACCATCTAGCTATACCTCACACGACCGGGTACACTGCCCGATAGTGCATTAGGTAGACCTTAGGTGAATGAGACACTTTATAAATATTAAACCTGGTCAGTAAAACCTGCATAAAAAACCAATACCTGGATATAGGACCAAGGAACAAGCTCAAAAGAAAAAGCATGAGGTGAATGCTTCTTCCAAGCTTCCAACTCCTTCTTCTTCGGATGAAGATATTTCACACCTTCCTCGATATGTATATGATTTTGAAGCCGATGATGCTACCAATCGAGTAGAAAAGGTGTTCCAACGAGAATTAGAGAAGGCTGCATCAACTTTTAGGAAAATTCCAGTGCCTGAATCTACTCAGCCATCTCAACCACGTCAAAAACCACCCAAACAGATTCTTGGGCAGCTATGCCCACGGTTGTGGGAAGGCATCAAGGACAGAGATGTGCAAAAGAGTATCCCTGATTTGAAGGACAAAGGCAAAAGGCCTATGGAGAAGTTGTTTAGGTTTTTGATGTTTGTAAAAAAAACCCTACTTTTGTAATCCATCAATAATACAAAAATTATCCTAAAATTGTGCTTGTTTAACTTTAATTCCTGCAAAAATGTTAGTGCACACAGAAAATGGACTATACAAAATAATACAAAAATGACACAAAAATTATCCTAAAATTGTATAACAATAATCCTCCCCTTAAGCAATAAGCCTCCCCATAGGCTTATTCCTCCCCTCAAACAGAACAGTCAGGGGTTAACCATCCCAATGTGGACTACTAAGTAATTAAAACTAGGGCCATCAAAAGCTTTGGTTAAAAGATCAGCCACATTCTCATTAGTATGGATTTTAAGCACTTGAATAAGATGTTTTTCATTTGCATCTCTTATAAAATGGTTCCTAATTTCAATATGCTTTATTCTTTGATGAAAAACTGGATTTTTAACAATGCAAAGAGTACTTTGGTGGTCAATAAAAATATTGGTGTTCATAAAATTGAACCCATAGTCAAGAAGTTGATTTTGTATCTAGAGTACCTGACCACAACAACTAGAAGTAGCAACATACTCTGCTTCAGTGGAAGATGTAGCCACAATGGTCTGTTTCTTGCATTGCCTGGAGATTAATCTCCTACCCAGAAATTGACACCCACCAGTAGTAGACTTCCTATCTAAATTAGCACCAGCATAATCACTATCACTGTATGCCTCCAACACAAATGGAGAGTCTCTGGGGTACCAAAGACCCAACTTAGATTGGCCTTTCATATTCTTAAAGATCTTCTTTACTACATTTATGTGAGAAGTCAATGGGGTAACTTTGTGTCTGATGCGTGGGAATTGCACCAGGCTTTACCTCTCGAGGGATCTCGAGAAGCTTTCAACCCCCACCAGGCAGTGTACCTGATCGTTGTAGTATAGTATAGTGACAAGTACCAGGGGATTGATCGTTCAACTCAGGAATAGTGTCGCTAGGATTAGAAAGCCTAAAAACTAGGTCTAGAGGTGAAGGATGATTCTTTTTGTATTTTTATATTTTATAAAAGCAAATAAAAATCTTGGTTTTGGAAGGATGGGTGGAATTAGTTGCTAGTCAACTAACCCAATAACTACAAATGCAATAAAATAACAGAAATGTAAATTAAACTAATTACTAATGTGGTGTGAACAATAGATGGGAGAATTGTGCTTTCTTAGATTTCACTACTCCCTAGATATCTTTTACAGGTTAATTGTTTGTTACAGTTGCGTGGATGATGGGTTATATTCCTTAATACCAATCATGGGGTGGCGTACTTACTTACCCAATTTATTAAGCTCCTACTTCACTCCTATGTCGAGCCTGCAAGAAGCTCCTAACATGGGATCACTAGAATTCGCTCATGCATTAAATACAACCATAAAAACCTAGTACACATTGGTTCATGTTTCTTAAGACGTTCAAGCAAGTTACACAATGGAGATCTGCCAGTTTTCTTAAGCCTAACATTGAAATCATTCATCCATTACAACTATAAACAAGCAATCAACCTATAATCAACATCTAGGTTTCATTACATTTAGGTTTCATTACATCTAAGCAAACACACAAGAGATCTAGCCTAGCATGTTAAAATCAAGACAAGCATAAGATATATTCAAATAACACATAGACATATTGAATGAATTGAAAGGATACTTATCTCAATTGAACATGAAGGGTTTCAAAGGGTGAAAACCCTTGAAAATACTGTAAAAGTCGTGTTAGGGTTTATTAAGTTCGACCCTAAAATTCTCCTCTCTTTAGAATGAAAATTACAAAAACTATATATAGATTTACTAAGGTGACGGCGTCAAGAAGAAAGTTCTGACGTCGTCAACCCGCCGCCAAAAATATTCTCGGATTGCCTAGATCCATATCTGACACCGTCATGTGTATTTCTGCTCTGGGCCATCACCACTAACGTCCAAAATGCTTCCTTTTCCAGAATTCACTACCAAAGTACCTAAAATCACAAAAGGAACGATTTAGGGCAATATTTGATCAAAAAAATCCCAGTTCAGGCTTAAATGACCCCCTAAAAACGGATCATTTTTCGCCTCATCAGTGTCTTGAATAAGCACTAAATGCAAACATAATGTCTGGCCTTGAAGCTGTCAAATACATGAGTGAACCAAATATGGACTTGTAAAGATGAACATTAACAGCAAGATCTGGTTCATTATTTGATTTTGGTTTTGGAGCTTCATAAGGAGTAGTTGCAGTTCTTATAGTTTCCATATCATACTTCCTAAGTACGTCTTGGACATACTTCTCTTGACTGATAAAAATACCATCAGACCTTTGCTTGACCTGTAGTCCTAAGAAGAATGTAATCTCACCCATAGCACTCATCTCAAACTCACTTTTCATTAGTTCTTCAAACTCCCTACACCAAGCCTCCTTAGTGGAGCCAAAAAGAATGTCATCCACATAAACATGAACAAGAATGATATCCCTGGAGTTTTTCTTGATGAAAAGTGTCTTGTCAATAGCACCTCTTCTGTAACCATGTTGCAGCAGGAATGAGGACACTCTAGCATACCATGCTCTGGGTACTTGATGAAGACCATAGAGTGCTTTCTTTACCCTATAAACCAAATCAGGATTCTGTGGGTACACAAAACCCTTGGTTTGAGTCACATAAACTTCTTCTTGAATCTCACCATAAAAAAAATGAACTTTTGACATCCATTTGATAAACCATAAAGCCCATATATGAGGCAAAGGCTAAGAAGAGTCTAATTGCTTCAACTCTTGGTACAGAGCAAAAACCTCATCATAATCAATACCTTCCTCCTGCCTGTGACCTTGAGCTACCAATCTTGCCTTGTTTCTTACCACAATCCCCCTTGCGTCCCTTTTACACTTCAGAATCCATTTAGTGCCAATTGCAAACTTGCCATCAGGCAATACCACCAACTCCCATACATCCTGATTCAGGAATTGTTGCATTTCCTCTTGCGTAGTAGCAACCCAATATGAATTTCCAAGAGCTTGAGCTAGACTGGTTGGTTTTACTTGAGACAAGAAGCAAGCAAACAGTCAATGTTGAAAGTCTACATGATTGTTCCTTTGTTGATGCTGAATGTAACAAACAAAGGCAAATTCATCAAACTTGGACTTCTTTACCTTGTTTCTTGTTTGAATAGTTGAAGTGGGATCACCAAGAATCAATGATTGTAGATGAGCAATGTTGATCCTTTTAGTCACATGAGGACTAACATCAACTGAGGTTGGGAGATTAGTGATTGTAGGTGCAAAGTCATCATCATATGAGGAGGAAGTGAAAATGCCTGTACTTGATTGGTGATGAATACCTTCCAACTCAGAGTTTGAAGATTGCTTAATTGCAAGATCAGATGGACTAGGAAATCTTGTGGGAGAATCATTAAACCCCAATGAGTCAACAGATGGGGTATCAGCAGGAACAGAGCTATCAACAGTAGGAACACTACCAGCAGAATGGGTAGCATTAGCAGAAATAGTAGTAGCAGGTACTGGAACACTACCAGCAGGAACAGAACTATTATCAGCAGCATCCATGTTCCTGCGGGCTTCAATAGCTGCTTGTCTCAATAGTTCCTCTGTGTCTTTAGAGAATTCAAAACCAAACTTTTCAGCTGCATCCATTGCTTCATGCTCTTGTCTTTGAAGCTTAGCATGTTCTTCAGCATAACTTATATCAGCTTTAGTCATACTAGAAGAATCATTAGGCTTAGTACCTGAAAAGTGGTTAGTAGGATAAGAAGGAACCACAATAACTTCTTCAAACATTTTGAATCTGAATCATCATCTAAGGCACCTGCAGTGTTAGCTTGTAGATCTTGTGTACTTGCAGATTGATTAGCATTGAAATGAGTATAACCCAAATGATCAGTTAAATAGTCAAGGTCAAAATACCACTCATGACATGTACCCTGAACACTAGGTTTCTCTTCAAGAAACCTCAGATTCATTGTTTCTTCTATCCTTTTGGCAGATAAATTATACACCCTGTAAGCTTTACTATGAGCAGAATAGCCAACAATATACCCCTCATCAGCTTTTCCTTCAAATTTACCCAAGTGATCACTGGTATTCAAGACAGTCACATGACATCCAAAAGGCTTAAAGTAAGTAATTTTAGGAATTTCCCAGTCAAAAGTTCATAAGGTGTTTTGTTGTGAGGTCTAGTAATCAATACCCTATTCAAAATATAGCGAGAAGTGCCGACTGCTTCAGTCCAAAACATAGTGGGTAGTTTAGAATCAAAAAGCATAGACCTTGCAGCTTCTATAAGGGTTCTATTCTTTCTTTCAGCAACCCCATTTTGTTGTGGGGTCCTGGCATTGCTATAGTCCCTGTGGAAAACTAGAAGGGGGGTTGAATAGTTTTCCCTTCTTTTTCATTTTATAAAAACTTTGTTTCAAAATGTTGATTCAAATTTATTCAATTGTTTGTTTGGAAAACTTCAATTAGAGTTTAGTATGAAAACAACATATAATCAATATGATCAATTATATATGTAAGCTTTTGGAAAAGCTTAGTTTTATGAATGAAGCTTTGGTCGATCTTTATGTAAATATGTTTTCCTTTTAAAATCTTAAAACGTTTTGTATCAAATTATCTATCAAGTTAAACTTAATATGAGAAGTGTGAATAATAATCTATTTGACCATATCATGCAATTATACACACAATCACAATATTAACTACTATGTTCAACACAATCAATCATCACAACTATATAAGCAACAACTAAGACATGTAGGCAAGCATAGAAGTAAAGCGATAAATGCAAGAACAAATGATAAGAGATAAGAGAAAGGAAATGCAAACCGGACACGATGATTTATAGAGGTTCGGCTACAAGGACACCTTCCTTGTTCCTACTCCACTCCCCGAGTCACCTACTCGAGAGTTTCCTTCACTACTCAACAAGCTCCCTTTTGGCGGAGAAAACCGTACACAACTTTTGCTTACACCATTTAGCGACACTAAGCTAAATGTCGAGTTCTAATAGTAGCTAGAACCAATCTCACAACACAACTTCGATCACTACACAACTTCTACACAACTTCACGACTTCATCACAACTTCTTCTAAACTTCTTCACGGCTTCACAACTTCTTCACCTCTTCACGACTTCACAACTTCATCACAACTTCTTCTAAACTCCACTACTTAATCACACACCTAGATCTTCACAACTACATGTCTTCTCCACACTACTACTTCCTTCCACTACTTCTTACTCACTCATTAAATCACTACTAAGTAAGATCATCTTGATCTACTTATTACATATACATAACTCACAACTTCACATAAGCACTAACTAGATCCTAATACATCTTTGGCTTTATGATAGGGAGGATTCTTCTCTTGCACTTTGAGTGATGAGAAATTAGATCACTTGAAACAAAGATTAATAATCTTATGATCAAAGGGTTTTAGAAGGACGTTTAGAGAGAGTTGGATCTGAAAATTTTTGTGCAAAAGGTGAGAAAAATTCCAGGTTTGAGGTGGTATTTATAGGGAAAAATTTCTGACCAAATCTGACAGGGGAGCGTGGCCGGTCCCCTTAATTGTGTGCCGGTCCCCTTAAAATTAAGGGGGCCGCCCCTTATAATTAAAGGGGCCGCCCTACTGAAACGGCCAGATTTTCTGTCTTTTAGTGGGGAAAGTTTATTTGGTGAAAAACTAACTAATTTTGGTTAAAAGTTTGAAATCATATATTTAGTATGATTAAAACATTTTTCTTTATTACCAAAAGTGTTTTTCAAAAATATATAATATGTTTATATAATTAAATAAACTTTGTATTAGTTAATTAAATACTCCTTTGATCATGAGATGTATTAAACACTTGTTTATCCCTACCTTAAGTGATTGTTGAAGCATACTTGAGACATTGAGATGTCGAGGCTTGTTGACATAAGAATGCATAGGAGAATTGTGATCACAAGTAACTTAAGCACTTTACGTTATATGTTGTAACTTACATCTTTGTCATCATCAAAACTTGAAGAGGATGTTTAGATTAAATATCGTAATATTCATGCCAACAATCTCCCCCTTTTTGATGATGACAAACTATGTAAACTATAACTTATAGTAAAATGTATAAGTTACTTGTTTACACTTCTTCTCCCCCTTTTGTCGAAGCAAAAAGGTGGACTCTAAGACGAGACTTCTACTACGCTTGAACTCTTGAGATAGAATGTAAAAGGTGAGCTTGCATCATCGTAAGTGAAGCCTTGATCCAATCAACCTTAATGCTCCCCCTTGGTGTATGCTCCCCCTTGGTGTATACTCCCCCTTGGTGTATGCTCAAAACTAGTTTTGGCTACCAAAGAATTGAGCGATGAAGTAGTCCTTCAAAACAAAGTTAGTAGACAAGTGCAAATATATATAATGATGATGATAGGTATATGCATGATACTAATAGGGGAACAATATATGGACGTAATAGGTATATGCGCTAAAAAATATGACACATGTAATTATTGTTTTAAAAACAACAACCTAACTTCCAAAAAAAAAAATTACCATGACCAAAGCTTAAGACATGATAATGATTGGAACCTAATGCAAAGATTCTACCGACATATTTTGGCAAAAGATACCAAAATATATATTCTAAAAGAGAAAAAAAAAATGATAATGATGACTTCTTTTAAAAACGTAGAAAAATAAAGAAGGATGAGCGTGAATGAAAAGGGAAGGTAATGACAAAAGGTTGACAAATATTGTTTAGATTAATATAACATTTGACAAGGGTGGATGATTTGGAATCAAGGGATTTTTAGGTGTTTTGTTGGTTGGCGACCGAAAATGGATATGTGAATGAGGTGGTGATGGCTTGACAACACTTGATGCATGGATATCTTCTTTGTGTTCTTCACTTGCTAGGAAGTGGAAAAGATGCATTTCATAAATAAATTCGTTTGACTTTTAGGGGTGTAGATTTAGGAGCGGAAGAGGTTGATTGAGAGTTTGGATGTTGTTCAAGTGATGATGTTTGTTGAGATCTTGTAAGAAGATACTCAATCCAAGTGAGGTGCTCATTCAAGGCAATGGTTTGTTGTTGAAGGAAGATGCAACAAGGGCAATTGTTGACATGCTTCTCAACTTGGTTGATGTTGTGTGGTGATGATGGTGAGCTTGATTGGGTTTGATCCAAATTGTGTTGCGCAAGATGTAATGCTAAAAGAGCACTAAGCTCATGAGCCTCTTTTAGCTCCTCAACGAACTTCAAGTGTTCGGAGGAAGGTGATGATGGTGGAACATGATGGTTGTCTTGGGTAAAGGTTTGAACACGCAACATAGGAATGGCATGTGAGGTTGTAGGATGTGGTGTTGGTACTCTTGGTGGTGGAGACATGGTTGAGCTTGGGTAGTCATGAAAACATGAAATGGGTGGAAGAGGTTCTCCAAGAGTGAGTGGTGTTTTTGTTGAATGAGCAACACGTGAAGTATTGATTGAGAGATTGGGATTGTTGTTTTGGGATTGAGCATGCTCATCATAAGAAGAAGCATGAATGAGGGAATGAGTGGGTGATAGGTTGTGAGATGAGTCATTATTGTGGGTTTGAGGTTTAGTAGTTGGTTGACTTAGAACAACATCACTTGAGTTATGACAAGAATCAAGTTTCCTCCTCCAAACGGGTTTGACGGAGATCCTTGCGGTTCTTGAAATCTTAGGTTTTTGGTTGTTGGGAGATGACATGTTTGGGTGTAAGGTAGAGGAATATATGTGAGTGAGTGTGTTTTCCCTTCCCGTTAAATTCGTGCTCATCTGGACATAGAGTTAAGCATGTAAAGGCATACAATCAAATCACATAGGAGCAAATAAACATCTAGAAACAACATATATGCGATATGCCATAAATCTAGGAATGAAAGAATCAAATGAGAAGCAAAGTTCATAAAAGTAAACTAGCGTTAGGTATATATAGGAAGAGCAATTTAATCAAGTTGGAGAATGAGTATGAGACTATTACTAGTGGTGCTCAATTCAGGCTAAACACAACCATTTTTACGGGTTACACACACCCAACTTCTCACATAGAAGCAATTCAACCGTTAGGTTAAATTGAATTTCTAGTCAATAGATTCTCCAGTAGTCATTCTCTTTTTAGAAGAAATTGAGTTCCTAAATTTACCTATCGAAGATTACCAAACATGAAGTTTGCTTGATTCACTAATACTTGGCTTAATGTGACTCACACATCATGTTTTAATGAAGGTAAATCTAGATGATATATTTTATTCACGATCCTAATAGAGACGTGTTGAATGTTTAGATAAGAGTAAACAAAAAGTTTTAATCTTTTCTTTATGATTTACCGGTTGTTTGGTTTTGATGACATATTACTTGATTTAATAACTGTGCTAAACTTAAGAGTGCACCTTAGCATCTCTTGTGAAATGAATCTCATTAAGATTATTTATCTTAAATGAGTTTGTGATTCTCAAATGATATCAAAACTAGACATTAATATATTTTTAAACAAATATTATTTTCTATGATTTTTGCCAATGTTATATATCATACTTTAACAAGTATTTAAAAAAAAATTATTTGTTTATGGATTGTGACAAGTTATTTTTCACTTCTAATAACTTATATTATTTCAAAAAGGAAAGTGTAGTGCATTATCTTGTAACACAACCATTCATGCTACAAAGAAAATGAAATACATAGAATATATAGTGTGTATTATTCTTAAATATGTATTTTATCTTGAAGTGACGATTTTAAGTAGTGTGAGCAAAGTTTACATATGTTGTTAGTTTGCTCATGTTTGGTTTTTCGGATATGACACATTTATCCATGGCATTGCAATGTAAATTGCTTGAATATTTCAGACGAAACATCCAAGTCGTCAATCCTACTTCATTGTATATTTTATAAATGTGTTTAAAATGTTATTCTAATATTTGGAACACAATTATTGGACAAGTAGATTCAATATGACATTATCAACACAAGTGTGAGTTATGATCCAATGCACACTCTTTTCATCTACAAAGGATGTAACTATTTTCATATCAATCTAGTGTGATTGAGTATGTAGATTCAAGACTATATCTTTTGTTGTAATTTGATATAATATTGAAGCTAAACAAATAGCAATCTAATTTCTTGTCCACACTAAAAAACACGTCAATTAGATTTGATGAATATATCAACCATAATTTGAATAATGAATTGATATAATATCAAGATCTTTCTTGACCCTCACGGACATTCATTTGAAATAAATAAACATTTTGATAGTGTGTTCCATTAATCCTAAGATTATTTATTAGTGAGGGATTGAAAGTTGACTTATTATTTCATGATTGTTATATACTTTGTTTTTTGTGAAAGACTCTTCATTTTTACTTATTATGAACACACTTAGATTTTGAAAATACTTTTTCTTTTATATAACTATTAATGTTTTACAATGATTCAATTTCTCTTATTAAACATCTTAAGGTAAAACAAGCTAATTTGTAGAAAATATTTAAGTGTGTTGTGAAGAGTAGATTAAATTGTTTGAAATGTTTAGGTGACTAGATTGAACTCATTTACAAGATGTTTGAGTAACATTAAGCCATCTATACCTATATGCAATGCAAGCATATTATAACAATCCTAACGCAAGAAATCTAGCATGGGGTCTAGTTAAGTATAAATCGGCAAACTAGCTATACATTAATAGGGCACATATGCATAGATATATACATAGCTAAACTTCAAATAGCAACAATCATTTAATATATTCAATTAAGAAAATAAAATCACAAAGAAGTTCACATAACACATAAAACACTTGTCATCGTTTTGTGTATTATATACACCAACGTTTACTTAGCTCGAATTTATTTGAAAATAAAATAGTTTCCTCCCATTCTATAATTTAATTAAGATCAATATTTTGAAAACATAAATACTTAATTTTTCAAAAGTATATCAACTAGGAATACCCGACTTGAAGGAAAAGGTAAAACAAAAGTTTTACATTAAAACGAAACACAAATTTTTGACCACCGTATAGTATTTTGACTTTCTTACTTATTTAAGTTTGTAATGGTTACTTGTAAGTATTTTTAAGTGAAAGTAGACTCAATTACCTTTAAAACGCCGGGTGGCACAACTTCTACGAAGTTACGGTTAATTTTATATGATTTTTCAAAGTTTTTGAAAAACTGTCGAACAGACAGGCGGACCCCTTAAATAATTAAGGGGACCGCCCAGTATTTAAGGGGGCCACCCATCTGGTACTCAAAATTTCATTTTTTTGTAAAAAATTGTTTTCTGACTTTTCGGAAAGGTGTGTAACTTTCTGATTTTGATACCGAACCTATAACACTTATTTTAAGCATAATATTATTTCGAGCTAGTATAATTAGTGTATATATCATCAAAACTAATACAAGTCAATCAACAAAAAACTTTTCATATTTAATCCTCCTTAATGGGTAATTTGATACATGGATCGTACTCAATTTTTAAAACCATTTGTTTTGAAAATTTGAGCGACGTGGCTCTGGTACCAATTGTGGAAAACTAGAAGGGGGGTTGAATAGTTTTCCCTTCTTTTTCATTTTATAAAAACTTTGTTTCAAAATGTTGATTCAAATTTATTCAATTGTTTGTTTGGAAAACTTCAATTAGAGTTTAGTATGAAAACAACATATAATCAATATGATCAATTATATATGTAAGCTTTTGGAAAAGCTTAGTTTTATGAATGAAGCTTTGGTCGATCTTTATGTGAATACGTTTTCCTTTTAAAATCTTAAAACGTTTTGTATCAAATTATCTATCAAGTTAAACTTAATATGAGAAGTGTGAATAATAATCTATTTGACCATATCATGCAATTATACACACAATCACAATATTAACTACTATGTTCAACACAATCAATCATCACAACTATATAAGCAACAACTAAGACATGTAGGCAAGCATAGAAGTAAAGCGATAAATGCAAGAACAAATGATAAGAGATAATAGAAAGGAAATGCAAACCGGACACGATGATTTATAGTGGTTCGGCTACAAGGACACCTTCCTTGTTCCTACTCCACTCCCCTAGTCACCTACTCGAGAGTTTTCTTCACTACTCAACAAGCTCCCTTTTGGCGGAGAAAACCGTACACAACTTTTGCTTACACCATTTAACGACACTAAGCTAAATGTCGAGTTCTAATAGTAGCTAGAACCAATCTCACAACACAACTTCGATCACTACACAACTTCTACACAACTTCACGACTTCACGACTTCATCACAACTTCTTCTAAACTTCTTCACGGCTTCACAACTTCTTCACGTCTTCACGACTTCACAACTTCATCACAACTTCTTCTAAACTCCACTACTTAATCACACACCTAGATCTTCACAACTACATGTCTTCTCCACACTACTACCTCCTTCCACTACTTCTTACTCACTCATTAAATCACTACTAAGTAAGATCATCTTGATCTACTTATTACATATACATAACTCACAACTTCACATAAGCACTAACTAGATCCTAATACATCTTTGGCTTTATGATAGGGAGGATTCTTCTCTTGCACTTTGAGTGATGAGAAATTGGATCACTTGAAACAAAGATTAATAATCTTATGATCAAAGGGTTTTAGAAGGATGTTTAGAGAGAGTTGGATCTGAAAATTTTTGTGCAAAAGGTGAGAAAAATTCCAGGTTTGAGGTGGTATTTATAGGGAAAAATTTCTGACCAAATCTGACAGGGGAGCGTGGCCGGTCCCCTTAATTGTGTGTCGGCCCCCTTAAAATTAAGGGGGCCGCCCCTTATAATTAAGGGGGCCGCCCTACTGAAACGGCCAGATTTTCTGTCTTTTAGTGGGGAAAGTTTATTTGGTGAAAAACTAACTAATTTTGGTTAAAAGTTTGAAATCATATATTTAGTATGATTAAAACATTTTTCTTTATTACCAAAAGTGTTTTTCAAAAATATATAATATGTTTATATAATTAAATAAACTTTGTATTAGTTAATTAAATACTCCTTTGATCATGAGATGTATTAAACACTTGTTTATCCATACCTTAAGTGATTGTTGAAGCATACTTGAGACGTTGAGATGTCGAGGCTTGTTGACGTAAGAATGCATAGGAGAATTGTGATCACAAGTAACTTAAGCACATTACGTTATATGTTGTAACTTACATCTTTGTCATCATCAAAACATGAAGAGGATGTTTAGATTAAATATCTTAATATTCATGCCAACAGTCCCTTTTAATTCCCTTAGACCCACAGAGTTCAATCAACCTAGCATTTTTGAACTCTGTCCCATGGTCACACCTCATAGCTTTAACCTTTTTGTTTAGCTGGTTCTCATGGGTAATAAAGTCTTTAAGGGTCTGAAAGATTCATCCTTAGTCCCCAAAAAGAATAACCAACAAAACCTGCTATAATCATTAGTGACCACAGGCAGAAGTATTTGTGATCAATACTTCTGATAGAAGTAGGAACAACGATATCCATATGAAGTAGTTGGAGAGGTTCTGAAATTGTGCTAACAGCTTTAATGGACTTGTAAGAAGCTTTGTGCTGCTTTCCTTTGTTGCAAGCAACACAATTGTGCTCATTAGTAAAATCTTTAGAAGGAAGCCCTTGGACCAATCCATGTTTAGCCAGCTTGTTGATGGTTTGAAGTTCACATGTGCCATCCTTCTATGCCATTTAGTAGACTCATCCAAGGATGCTTTTGCCACTAAGCAAGCTAGATCTCCTTCAGGCTGGACATCATTCAGATTGTGTAACACCCCCATTTTTAAGGTTTTCAGCAGATTTAGGGTTGAGGTATTACTTCATGGAATCACAGTTACAGTAATAGAAAACGACTCGAAAAGAGACGTTTTTAGAAATTTAGTTATCATTCATTTAATTATCAGAGGTTTTTTTTTTTTTTTTTTTTTTTTTTTTATTATTATTATTTTTTTTAATAGTAAAAGATAAACTTTTACTATTGATGAGGTCCCAAAGTCTAGGTGTTAAGTTATGTTTCAATGGTAACTGGTTTGAAAGTCCTCCAAGTTCAGTGCCTCCTTCTGCCATATCCTCATAGAAGTGATATACCTAGAATACATGCTTAAAAGTCAACACTAGGTGTTGAGTGAGAGTCATAGGTTTAAGTGTTAGTGAATACAAGTTCCTTGGGTTCCGTTGTTACACCCATCTGGGAAAATGTTGTGTGTGTGTGTGATAATTGTGATGCATGCACAATTATCAAGAGTGGGGTGTGTTGCACTAAGCTCATGAACCACACGCTAACAGTCCGGGTCATGGGGTCTGCAAACCAACCATGAGGGGATGGGAAGGATAACTTGCCAAAGTTAATCATTCAGTGGGTTCAAATATAGTACTTATTGATACCATCCAGAAAGATGTAGTATCAACGGAAGTTGTCAAACTCCAATAGATCTATCAACTATATTCGCGTTCGCGTGGGTAAAATATCCTAAACAATTAGATTCATGAATTTTAGTTATGTAGTGGTGGCAGATAGTTTACTCGTGTACCAACCAAAGAAAAGACTTGTATTCAGTTTTAAGTAAAGCAACTAGCACGTATCCCCTTCATAGGGTTTGTAAAGCATTTAGAGTGAAAGTTTAAAAAGATGTAAGGCTATGAAACTCACAGAAAAAGAGTGTAAGGCTATGAACTCACCTGGGCTTAGGGAAATCTAATTGATGCAACAAGTGACTCGGGAATTAGACTACCTTACTCATGTATCCTGGTGGTTTTGTTGGTGTGCATGTATGTCAAGCTTTAGTTATCTTGTTTAAGTTTCTTATATAATCATTCTAAGGTTCGTTAATGTTTTAGATATAACATAACATCGTTCGGGCCATCACAATTCAGAAGTATAAGACTCCTCACATGTAGCTCCCTGCTATTATATTATGTTATCAAATAATATCGTTCGGACCATCATAATTCAGAAGTTAATACTCCTCACGTGAAGCTCCCTAAACTTATAATACTTATATTATTTATACTTATAACTATCTATACATGACACAATTAGGCCCTAAACTTCTATATTTTGAGAAAATGACAGAAATAACGCTTGGACTTATAATTTTTTCTATATTTACCATTTATACCGTTAACTTTATAACTTTTGCAAAACTAGTCCTTTTAAGTTTATAACTATTTAACTTTTTATCCTAGGGCTTTATAACTTTTCAAAATGGATCCTTATACTTATAACTTCTAAGAAAGTTCAAAAATAGTCCCTAGACTTAATATTTTTAGAAAGTTACCATATATACCCCTATGCATGTAAAGTTTTGCAAAACTTGTCCTAACTTTAGGTATACTATATTCTAATGAGATTTTTAAGTTTCTAAGCTTAAGATTAGTTAATATATGTCTAACTAAGTCACTTAAAGTGGATTTGTAATAGAGCAATTTAGCATATAAACACATAATTTTCTAAATCTAGGGTTTTGAAATGAAAACTTCTAAAATAAAATAATTAAGGCTATCCTATGGTTTCTAAGGCATGTTCTAAGCGTCCTAGGTCTGTACTAAGACTACTAGATCAAAAGATAAGGCTTACCTAGGTCGTGTAAGGTGTAAAGAGGGTGCTAGGGTTTCTCTCGGCCAAATCACAACTTGAAAAGGGCAAGGCTTAGTTAGATCGACTCCTAGGCCTACTACAGCTCGTGTACAACCACTAGGACCAGAATATGTATGGAGAGAAATAAGATAAAGTGTGAGGTTGAAAGGAAGAGGGGTACGGGGTATTTATAGAGCCACGAGGAGTAGCGACCAAGAAATTGAAGTAGGAGGTGTTGAGGAGGGGGTAGATGAGTAAGTTGAGCTAGAGGGGGGTTGTGGCAGGTCTAGGGTGTGACAAGGATAAGCTATGGTGTAGTTAGGGGGCTGCTAGGGCGGTTGTGGTTGTGGTGAGCTGAGAGGAAGAAGGTGGTGACAAGGAGGTGAGACACCTCCTTTCTTGGGTTCTTGTAACTTGCTAGGGTGTGTGCTTGGTTAGGGGAAGGTGCTAGGGTGCTAGGTTAAGGTGCTTGAGGTGCATATGTTTAGGTTTTACTAGTTTAGGTTAAGTTTAGTCCTAGTTTTACTTAGTGTGAGTTTAGGGTTTTACCTAAGGTTTAGTGCCTAAATTAGGTTCCTTTGAGTGTCTAGCGACTAATCCTAAGTCCTAAGGGGCTTATACTAAGTGTTGGTAGCTTATTGTGAAGTTTTGGGGTAGTTTAGACCTAATTCCGGGAAGTCATGACCTAGTTATGGTTTTGTGCTTAAGGGACTTGTACCTAAGCTCTAATGTGTTGTACTAGTTTCTAAGGGTCCTAAGGTATCCTAATGTTCCTAAGGTAACTCATACTTAAGCCTTGGACACTCTCAAACTAGTTTTGTTAAGCATATAGGGTTTAGTAAGCACATAGACCTAATTAGGGCTTAATTAGGGTTCATTAGGGTATTGTGATATTTTTAGTGTGTTAGATTGGTAGATTACTTATTATGGTGTTGTTATGATCTTATGCTTGACATACCAAGAGTTTATAGGATGTGAGTGTTGAGTTATTTAGCTTATGTGGATACGTGAGCAGGTCTAGAGAGTCATGCAAGTAATAAATGCACATAAAAAGCAAAAATTTACATGTGAAATACCTACTATAGGTATTTGTAATGGAAATGATAATGATGAGATTTTGTGGGTTGTTACAGTCTTACCCCCTTAGAAGAAATCTCGTCCCAAGATTTAGATAAACGTAGGAGTAGGGGAAAGGATGAGTCGAGAAAGATAAGAGAAAAGAAGAGAGTTGTACAAACAGAGTAGGAATTGTTTGTACATGTGCCAGATACTTGGTCTCATTGGTTTATATCTCATTACTTACAATTAATGGCGTCCCATTTCTCATAAGCAAGAGCTTATAAATTCAGGATCCATTCGATTTATAACTTTCTTCTTAAAATGAAAGAGCGTCCAAATTCATTTTAATAGAGTAGTCATCATAAATCTTCCTTATGTAGTATCGGCGGAAAACAGAAAATGTGGTACACATTTATGGAAATGTGATCCAAGAATGTTTTGGAGACAAGTAGCAGTCATGGTAGTGACAAGTCCAATCCATGATAGAGACAAGTTCTAGTCATGGTAGAGACAAGTTTTACAGTCTCCCTATTTAGCAACTTGCCACACGGTAACTTCCCATGTTATGACTAGAATGACGGGTGTTGAAGATCTCATTTTTTGATGAGACGAAAAGTGTACCACTTTTAGGGGGTCATTTAAGCCCAAAGTCGAGATTATTTGATCAAATATTGCCCTAAATTGTTCCTTTTGTCATTTTAGGTACTTTTGAGGAGAATTCTAGAAAAGGAAGCATTTTGGACGTTTTTGGAGTGAAAAAGTGAAGAAAACGACAAAGTCTCAAATTCATGCTGAAGATAGTACCTGACGGCGTCAGGATTTGCTTATGACGCCTTCACCCTTTGAAAAAGAGGTGGATAAATCAAGTTACACGTGACGCGCCTGAGAGTTTT
Source organism: Artemisia argyi (assembly GCA_030686995.1). Lineage (NCBI taxonomy): Eukaryota > Viridiplantae > Streptophyta > Magnoliopsida > Asterales > Asteraceae > Artemisia > Artemisia argyi. The sequence goes on from CM060708.1 coordinate 276,855,188, forward strand.
TGGTGGAATTATACATGACGGCGTCACCAAGGCCGTCAAGAGAAAATAACATGTGACGGCCAAGATCAAGTTAACACATGACGGCGTCAAAAGTGGATCTAGGCAATACGATGATAATTATGGCGGCGAGTTAAAGGCGTCAGAAGTTACTCTTGACGCCGTCAGACCTAATAATCTATATATAGTTTTTGATTTTTCATTCATTAGTGTGCAACTTTGAGAGGAGAAACCCTAGATGAATTTACAGTATTTTTAAGGGTTTCAAACCCTTGTTTCATCCATGCTTAATTAAAGATAAGTTTTCCAATAATCATTCAATATGTCTATGTGTTGTTTGATTCTATCTTATGCTTATCATCACTTTAACATGCTAGGCTAGGTTTTCTTTGTGTTTGCTTAGATGTAATGAAACTTAGATGTTGATTATTGGTTGGTTGTTTGTTTATAATTGCTGTGGATGAATGATTTAGATGTTAGGCTTAAGAAAACTGGCAAACTTCCAATTGGTAACTTGGTTGAATGTCTTAAGAAACATGATCGGATGTGTACTACGATATATTGGTTATATTTAATGCATAGGTAACTACTAATGAGGCCATGTTAGGAGCTAGTAGTCGGCTCGACATAGGAAGAGGTAGAAGCTTATAGAGTTAGGGAAGATCATACACGGCCCTACGAATGGTATTAAGTTATATAACCCATCATCCATGCAATTGTAACAAACTAATCAACCTGTAAAAGATAGCTAGGGAGTAGTGAAGTCTAAGTAAACACATTTTCTTTTATTATTGTTTTTGCCACATTTACTTTAGTGTCATTTTTATTTTATTTTGTTTGCATTCTTAGTAATTTGGGTTAGTTGACTAGCAACTAATTCCGCCCCTCCTTCTAAAACCGAGATTTTTACTTGCTTTCCATAAATATAAAAATACAAAACGAATCATCCCTCACCTCTAGACCTAGTTTAATCGAGTTTTAACCATAGCGAACACTATTCTTTGAGTTGAACGATCAATCCCCCGGTATTTGCCACAAAACTATACTACAACGGTCAGGTACACAGCCTGGTGGGGATTCCAAGCTTCTCAAGATCCCTTGAGAGGTAAAACCTTTTGCAAGGTTACAAAGCCACGCAACAAGTTTTTGACGCCGCAGCCCGGGGAATAGTTATTGTCTAGGTTGAAATTTCTTTTTATTTGGTCTACTTGCTAGATTCCTTTCTAGTAAAAATTTTATTTTTATTTTTATATGTATTCTTTAGTCTATCTTTTTCTATGTTTCTTTTGTTCGTAACCTTTGCCATCCGCCATCATGGAAGGTGGTAATCTCTTTGACCCCATCAACCCACCACAACAAAACCATCCACAAAACCCACCACAACCAAACCAACCTCCTAGACCCCGAACTTTAGGAGAGTACTCCCATCCTAGCCACCAAGGCTATCAAAACACCATTAAGCTCACTCAAGGAGCCAATGTGCCTCCCTTGCGATCCGACACCATCCGGTTGGTGCAAAGCGGATGTGCATTCCATGGACTTCGTTCCGAAGATCCTAATCAACATCTGAAAAATTTCCTCAAAATCGTAGATTCTATAGACCTTGATGTTGAAACTCGAGAGACGACCCGATTACGTCTCTTCCAATTTCTCTACGTGATCAAGCTAGTAAACGGCTTGAGCGTTTACCCGCGGGATCCATCACCTCTTGGGATGATCTCACCACTCGTTTCCTTGCTCAATTTTTCCCACCGGGGAGAACTACTAAGCTTAGAAATGACATCTTGATGTTCCAACAACATCAAGGTGAAACTCTCTATGAAGAATGTACTCGTTTCAAAGACTTACTCCACACCATTGATCAAGCCGCTGGAGGTAGATTGCGTGAGATGAGTGCCAAAGAGTCATGGGAAATCATTAATGCAATTTCATTACCAGGGGGGACCATTCAACTTTCCGAAGAAAACCTTTGCTTGAGAAAAAAGTTGTCTATCTCATGGAAAAACAAAAAAAATCTTTAAGTCCCAGACATGCATCGATCAACTCTATCTCAAACGTAAACCCAAAACCATTGTCTGAATCACCTCTTAGAGAGAATGCCAAAACCTTACAAAAATATGCTCGACCTTAGTCACCTCCTCAAAACCTCAGCCCAGAATTCGAAACTCGAATGAGAGAATATATGTCAACCCATTCTGAGCGATTAGAAAAATTCGAGGAGGCAGTCTATAGAAAAAAGGAGGAGATGCAAGAGAAAATGACAGAGATGATGAGCTTATTGGAGGAATACTCAAACCTAAAAACTCTGAAAAAGGTGTTGTTAAGGAAGGAAAGCGTCACCCCCACTACCAAGTTTGTTAACTCTATATCCATTGTCCACGAGGGCAATGAAGAGAAGGAAAACCCTATTGCACAAACCGTTGAGGAACCACCAAAATCCCAATCATTAGGGTACTACCTAAAACATGATATAAATGAGAAAACCATAACCAACTGGATAAAGGGTTACGGACGTAACCAATCCTCCAAAAGGGTCTCTGAAGGAGAAGAGTGGGAAAATGAGTATGATGCATTACAAGGGGGGCCGGTATACGAGAAGCTACTTAAGCAAAAAGTGGCTATGAAGCAGATGGCTTATGGGAACTTTGAAATACCAGCTAGCATTGGGAAATTGCAATATTTGGATGCTTTAGCCGATCAAGGATTGGAGGTGAACCTGATGCCTTTAACTGTTTATACCCAACTCACTAAAGAGATTCCGGCCACCACCCGGGTTAGGCTATCCTTCGCTAGTCACTCTTACGTGTATCCTTTGGGAATTGTAGAGGATGTGCTGGTCAATGTAGCAGGTTTCATGTATCCCGTCAATTTCATGATCGTTGACGATAAAGAAAATAGGTGTATGCCAATAATCCTTGGAGCACCATTCCTCGCCACAGTAAGAGCTGTTATCAAGTATGAAAAAGGGGAAATTGAACTTAAGTTAGGGAAAAGGAAGATTCACTTCCCTATGACCCCACGATACGTGCGAGAAAGCATGATGGAAAGGAGGCTCAAAAACTACGCCGGCACACCACATAATCATGTTCAAGAAAAAATACTCGCATGAGAGACAAGAATTAAAAGCTACAAAGAAACTACGCTTGAGAGATGCAAAGGTAATGATAAGATTCATGTAAAATTCGAGCGCAATCAGCCGATGGAGAATCATGCCCCATTTATGGAAGGAGACTTAGTACTCTGTAAACATTTAGGGATGAAGGAGCCTCCCAATAAATCAAAATCTTGGTGGTATGGACCATTCACGATCAAAAACTTAGGTCACAATAGAGTAGCATTCTTGAACAGCGAAAGGGGTGGAGAAATGACTGTGAATATTGAACGATTGAAACATTACCACCCGAATAGCATGGATTATGTTGATAAGGGGTACATCATATTGCGAGACGAGGTCACGTAATAGCCGGTGACCTTGAGTCTAGCTGCAAGACTCGTAAATAAAGAAAAACGCTTCTTGGGAGGCAACCAAGTTTTATTTGTTTTATTTGTATGATTGATTGTTTGTCTGATTTTATTTGTTTTCGTATGCGTGCTTTATTTTTATTGTTTGTGGCTCATGTTTCAAAATAAATTGTGAAAATGCTTTATCTTGTTGTTTAACTTTGTCTTAACTTCATAAAAAGGTATTTCGCAAAAGCTAAGTGTAAAGGAAATCTAAATTTGTTTCTAAGAATGGAATTGGACATGAACCACAATAATATTAAATGAACATGTATATTTGTATTTTTTTGAGTCAAATGCTTGTATTGAGTCATAATGATGTTTTGCAGGAATTCCAGGAATTAAGGCATGAGTTTTTCCAGAAATTTTCCGGAAACTTAACATAAGATTTCTGTCAGAACACTCTGACGGCGTCAGGATCATAACCTGACGGCGTCAGGTGTAAAATTCTGAAAAATTTTGAGACTTTTGTTTTTCTACCGGAGTCTTAAAGTTTTTGTTAATTCTTTAGTTTTATAAACTACAGGAAATCTGCAAACATTCATTCCACAAGCATTATATCTTTATATATATAGATTGCCACCGATTTTACGCAAGGTTTGCCATGATTGTTTTCTCAGGTTTAACAGGTTATATTGGACAAGAAGATGATTTATATTTCTGGAGGGAAGCTTTCAACGTGCATTTTCTTAGAGGAGGATCTAACCTTGTTATCACATTATCCACACCGAACGAATTAGGGGAGTATTTGTCTCATTCTTTTACCTTCATTACTTTTACATCCTTTTTATTGAACATTGGGGACAATGTTCAGCCTAAGTGTAAGGGGAGGGTAAATGATGATACCTTAGAGAATGCAATTGCAATTGAGTTTGTTTGTTCAATAGTAGGTGTATAATAAAACTAAGAGAAATACTTGTTGGGGCAATTTTAGTGCCAAATTTATTAAATTTACTTAGAGAATGCAATTGCACTTGAGTTTGTTTGTTAAATAGTAGGTGTGTAATAAAACTAAGAGAAATACTTGTTAGGGCAATTTTAGCGCCAAATTTAATTTTTTTATAACATTTAGGAGTGAAGCTTTAGCCTTAATGAGCGTCTCATGGATAGGAGTTGTATGACTAGCACAAAAACCATACAACTCAAAATTTTCCACCCAAATATGTGAGGTTTGCCTTTGGATTTGTTAGGAAAAGCATTCATTGTTAGTGCTTATGAGTGTATCGGTAGTATTTAGATTCTAGAACTTGTGATAGCGATGCATCCAGAGACCGCTAGTGAGACTAAATTCGTGTAGTTAGGATTTACTACATGATAAGAGGCATTAGGATCACCCTTGTGTTTAAACCCGTATCATAATTGCTTGACCAATGAAGTCATAATTACTTGACTAGTAAAGTCAATTAATTTTCTCACACCTTTGCGTTGTACTCATTTTTAGTACACGATAACCCTAGTACACCCCTCCGAGCCTATCTTTTTCATTTCTAACTTTAATCATTTTACTTAAAGGAAGAATTTGTTTACAATCCACCCTAAATGTGCAACCAAATCGCCTTAGCCTTCCTTGTGTGCACTCCTCTTTAGTTCTTTATTGTTATTTGTTAAAACCCTTAGTTAATTATCTAATTGATTACATGGTTGCTAAGTCGAGTCATATATTGTACATATTGTTTTGGGATGATTGGGAGTCATGGGTAAAGTAATATTGTTATGGAGTGTTGGGATATAAAGTCAAAGTGCTGTTGAAGAGTCAAAGTGCTACTCATGTATAAAGGTCGAGGTACTACTCAAGTGAAGAACGTCAAAGTAATGCTATTGTTAAAGGACTAATATGCAAATCGTTAAAGGATTGTTATGTAAAGTTATGATTAAAATATTTTAGAAGTAGTTTACTTAGAATTAGTTTACTTGTCGTACAAGAATTGTAAACCGACTAGGGTTTTCCTTATGCCTATAAAAGGACCCCTATGGTGGTATTAGACATATGCACACGTACGATATTAGAGAGTTGTTTAGCGATTAAGGTTGTTAGTGAATCTGTATAATATGCAGGTTCAAAGTTTGGTTTAAATATAATCATTGAAGTTTTGTTATTCTTCTTAGCTTTGTTGAAGTAGATTACGCATAATTAACAGAGTTATATCAGTGGTTCATTTTAGTAGTTTTTGAGTTATTCAAGATTGCTAAACCTTTACAAGCTACATAGTTAGTTTGATCAGAGTATACATTGATCCAACAAGTGATATCAGAGCTTGTGTGGAAACTCTGATTAAGAAGAAACCCTTAAAACCTATTTAACTACAAACCTTAAAAGATGGTGACTAAAGCTGCACCAATCCCATCCATCACCTCAATCAGAATTCCTATCATCAAGAAGGGAGAATATGATCTCTGGAGCATGAAGATGAGGTAGTACATTGCTATCACAGACCATGCTCCATGGGATGTGATTTTCAATGGTAATGTTGTTCTTGAAGAACCAGAAGAAATCCCAGGACAATCTAAACCACCTAAGCCAACCTTGCCAGCAGTTACAAAAAGAAATCAAGATAAGGCTCTCAAAATACTACTGTCTGCTATTCCTGATGGTCACCTACTAAAGTTTCATGATGCTAAGGATGCGAAACAACTATGGGCTGCTATTAAGACAAGATTTGGAGGTAACGATGCTTCCAAGAAGATGCATAGAAATTTATTGAAGCAACAGTTTGAAACATTCATTGTTGGTGAAAGAGAAGGTCTTGATGCTGCCTATGACAGATTCCAAAATCTTCTTAGTATGGTAGAGTCATATGGTGCAGAAGCATCTGTTGAAGATGCAAACTTGAAGAACTTAAGAAGTTTACCATCTGCATGGCATGTGGTTCCTACTATGATTAGAGGATAACCTGGTTTGGATTCTACGGACTTTTTTGATCTCTACAATAATTTAAAGGTGTATGAGCATGAGATGAATGTTCAAATAAGTTCAAGTTCTCATCAGAAATCCTAAAACATTGCTTTTGTGTCTTCTAAAAATAGAAGCAGTACCTCCAATAAAAGTATTGCTTATCCTGTCCAAAGTACTGTTGGTGATAAACAACACATTTGCACAACCATGACTACTACCACTTCATCACCATCAAACAACACCAACTCTGATGATGTTATATGTTCCTTCTTTGCTCAACAAGCCACCTTACCTGTTATTTATCAAGAAGACTTGTTGCAAATTGAAGAGGATGCTCTGGAAGGAATTGACATAAGATGGCAAGTTGCCATGATCACTGGAAGGATCAAGAAGTTCATGAACAAAACAGGAAGAGTTATTGACTTCAAAGCCAAACAGGGTATAGCATTTTACAAATCTAAGATTGAATGCTTCAATTGTCAAAAACATGGACACTTTGCAAGGGAATGCAAGTTTGCAAAATATAAGGCAAATAGAATGATTGAAAAACCCAAGGTTGAAAGAAAGGAAGTTCCTATTGCTGAACCAAAATCACAAGCTTTGGTGGCCCAAGAAAATATATCAGAGGTTGACTGGAGTAATGAATTTGATGATGAACCAGTAACCTACTCTATAGTTGCATTGGAAGAGTTTGATTGGAGCACAGCTTTTGATGAGGAACCAGGATTTGCTGCTTTGGAAACAAGAGATGGCCTTGGAAGCTTTAATTGGAGCATGGAATGTGAATAAGAACCTGTTTTGTGTGCTATGGTAGCTATTGCACCAAGTTCATCCACCATCTCTGAGGTATGGTCAAATGTAGTAATTTTTAAAAAAAAATCTTAAAGAATATGATACCGAAAGAGATAGTTGTAGAAAGGCTAGGTCTGAGGTAGCTGGCTATCAATTGACTTTAGAGTCAATGGAAGCCAAAATAATCACTCATGAAAATAATGAAATGGCTTGGGTAGAAAAATATGAGCAACAAGACTATCAATTAAAATTGAGTGAATGGAAGTTAGGATGTAAGGTTTCTGAACATGAAAAGATCACTAAAGAAAGGGATGATTTGTTAGCAAAACTTGCTAGTTGGATAGAATCTGGTCTTTCATATGTTAGTTTTGTTTAGAAACAAAGAACAACAAACATTAAAACTTGTCTAGGTTATAATGTTGAGTATAACAGTTCAGAGGAGATATCAACTAGTGATGAAGAACTCACTAGCTTAGAAGAAAACACATCTAGTAAAGAGGAACCAATTAGTCAAACACCTCCAGAATTTAAGAAACCCAAGGGATATAATGAAGTTCCTCCACCCACTGGTAGCCTTCAACCAGCTAGGACAGATGTTTCTTGTTTTGGAGAAGACGATTTAGAATTTAGGAAAAAGCTTACTGGTCAATCTAATTCAAGTCCATCCAGTTCTGAATCCTTAAAAGAAACAGTTGAGAAACCTAAGGATGATAACAAAAGGAGTAATGTTAAGGGTGCAGGGTGTGTTAACAATGATAAAAAGTTTCCTAAAGTATTTTCAAAACAAGCAATACTTCCAAAATCTTCTTAAAGTACTGCTAGACATTCAACAGTACCTTCAAGAAAAACTTTTCAAAATACTGCTAACTTTAGAAACCCTTTTAATCATTCACCAAAATGTCAAGATAGTTTTGGAAAAAGATTTGGGAATATGGATCAAAGGTTATGTTTTGTATGCTATAGTCCTGATCATTTGATTAAGGACTGTGACTTTCACTCAGATTATTTAAGTAAATTCCCAAAGACCACATCTACCAACCAAAAGTCAAGGATGAATAAACTAGGTTGGAATCACTTAAATAGGGTTAACCATAGTAATTTCTCAAAAGACTATAGGTACTCTCATCAGAAAAGACCTTTTTCAAAACCACCAGTACCCTCAAGAGATATTTTTCAAAGTACTGGCAAGTCAAAAGTCTCTCAAGCAGTACCTTCTCAAAGTACTGCTAAGAATTCACCTAATCAAGGTACTACTAGCTTTTTGAATGTAAGACCAAGGAGATTCAATTACTATCAATCTAGAAGGCCTTACACCTCAAGTAGAGTACGTAGATCAAACAACTCAACACACAATGTTAAATCTAACTGGGTTAAGAAAGAAAGTACTGATGGGGGACAAATAGTACTTTCAGCAAGAAAGGATGAAAAAGAAAGTGTTGATGAAAATCCAACACAGGTTTTAGAATCAAAGAAAATAATTCTTGATCATGCTTTGAAAAAACAGTGGAGATTACATACTCAAAGAATTTAAGTATGTCACTTCAGAAGGGGAACACAAGTCAGTAATGGCTTGGGTTCCTAAAAGAAACTAACATTTTCATCTTTTATGCAGGGCAACCCAGAAGAGGAGCTTAAGGATCATATTATTATTGATAGTGGTTGCTCTGGCAGTGATTGGTTCCAAACGGTCAACCTAAATTGACCAGGGAATGGTCAACAAGGTCAAACTGCTCAGAGTCAATGCTCCGCGGAATATAGTGTTTCCCCGGGTCATTATGTCCCGACGAGGTGTGGATTGTATTCAAACAGTTTCGTGATCGGGTGAATTTGGATGAAAAGGGGTTTGTGAGTGATCTGAACTAAGGAAGCTACAGTGAAATAGCTTAAAGAAGCTATATGAATAAGACGGGAAACTAGGAAAAACCAGAAACGTTTAAAACCTAAAAACGCGTACGTTACGTTTAAATAAAACGTAAACGTACAAAATAAAAAGTGAAAACGGAAATCTGAAAACCCCCAAGGGGTGAAAATGACTTTTTTACAAACTTAAAAGTAAAAGAAAATTTTTAGAAAAAGAAAATTAATTTTAACACTAATTAATTATTTAATATTAATTAAAAACTATTTAATACTTATTATTAATACTTAAATAACTAAAATACAATATAATATTATTTAAATACTAAAAAAAATGAAAATAAAATTTCTAAAATTATAAAATAACTAAAAATAAGTTTTAAAATTAAAAATAAGTATTTTTGTCTTTTTGTGGATTTTCTATTAATTAATTACTAATTAATTACTAATTAATTACTAATTAACTAATTAAACTATTTTAAATTAAGAAAAATAGCAAATGAACAGTAAAAATTCTAATAAAATTTCTAAAATTGTTTTATAACATATAAAAGATAGGAAAAATATAAAAACATGGTTTTGCTTAATAAAAACTAATTATGCTATTTTAAACTTAATATTAATTAATTTCTAATAAAACTAATATTAAATATAATAAATACCAAATGATGAAATAAAAATCTGAGAAAATTAATATAAATACTTTAATATAAGATATAATTAATAAAAATATAAAAATGACAAGTACTTAATAAAAATTTAAAAATGAAAATTAAAATTAAATTATATTAAATAGAAACTATCACTTAATTTTAAATTTGTTTTTCTTGATTTTTCTTTTACAAACCTATTTAATACTTAAAAACAAACACTTTTTGTAAAAACAAACTTTTTGGAAATCAAAAATAAGCCAGAATAATCCAATAAGTTGTGACAGTTGACTTTGTTTGACCAAATGGTAAAATGAGCTGAATTGGGCTACAGTGGGACCCACAAAGGTTAAATCTGAGCTAAATAAGTTAAGTTAACTTGAATAAGCTGGAAAAAGCACAATTGGACCTCAGAATAAGCTATAAGCACAAAATAAGCAACACCAAAACCAAATCTGACTCAGAAAGAGGGACAAGGTTAGGGACCAAATTCAGGTGGGACCCAGGGCTTCCTAGGTCAAAACTATGGTCAAAATAGAAAGTGTGGTAGGAGGGGGGTTGAAGGAAACAAGGTTGTGGCTTGGGGCCCACTGAGGTGGCTAGAAAACCACCACCAAGGGTGGTGTTTGGGCTGATGTGCAGCTGCACAGGGCAGACCTTGCCCTGCAAGTCACTTTGGGGCTTTGTGGGGCCCAGGAGAAATTTAGCAAAAATCAGATGATCATGGGATCTTAAAGTTGAGTTAGTAGACAGTAAATGGAAACAAGTCACACCCCCTAAAAGCAATCACAAAAATCAAATTAAATCCTTGAAGTTTGGGAAAAAAACTGAAAACATGACTTTGACTTTTTGCTAAAAACTACTTATGTTGACTTTTTTGGATTTTAATCCTACTTTACCTACTGATTATGTAATTATAAGTTAAAAAGAAACTAGATTAAGTTAAAATGATAACTAGGGAGCTTAAGTGAGGGGTTTTGCAACTGCTACATTTGACAGTTAAGGAAATCAAAAGATTACAAATGAATTTTGACTTTCTACTCAACAACCTATTGATTTTATGGTTTATATACTCTAATATGATCTTATGTGAGATGCTTGACCCAAAGTTTACCACAGAACCAAGTTAAATGACATCATAAAGCACTGATCCAAACACCCCTGTATCTAATTGATTATGTGATTTTTGAAGCTAAAGATGTATTTGAACCATGAAACAGAAACCTGGGCTTATATAAACATGAGATAAGCATAAATGATTCCAAAATGAACAATAAAAAGTAGTTAGAAATATCATGAGCAAGTTATGCAAATTCAATTAAAAAATGGGAGCAGTCTTACAAACCATTCCAAGCACAAAGGGTGAACCAAGAAACCAAACCTACCACTCCCCATGGAGCACTAAACCCTGCTTCCACAACTTTCTTCCTTCTTCATCTTGATTTCTTATTTTTATTATTTTTCCTATTTTTTTTTTTTGAGTATTTTTGAGATTTTTTCAATCACTAAGCTAAACTGATTTAAATGCTTGGACAGCTTTGAAAAACTTATAATTGAACTTAATTGAGTGGTAATGAAGACTAATCAACACTTTTTGATAACATTGAAGTTCATATGGATTTTTTACTGAGTTGGCATAAACTGAATCAAACAAACAACTTTAACATTATAAGTAACTAAAACTTTTACAAACACTGAGAATGGTGAATACAACTGTTTAAAACTAGGAATTACAACTTATACATAAACCTACATTAAAAACGACTTAAACTAAATTTAACTAAACATTAATACTACTCTCATAAGCCTTCTGCTGCTCTCTTTCTTTTCTTTTATAGGTCCTGGAGTCAAACTCTGACTTTCCCACTTCAATACAAGCCGTTGGATGGGCTCTATCAATCTTTACCGTTTAAACTTTGTTTTGGCGGGAAATTTGGAGATAGCAGTTGAGTGGGTTTGGTGTGGGAATTAATGAGGGTAGGAGGGGGAAGGTGAGGTTGGTGTAAGAGTTATTGATAGTTGGTGATAAAGGTGAGGTTGGAGGGGGGGAACATGGAAGCGTGAAATGGGGAGGTGGGGGATGATGAACAGTGCCCTGGGGTGGACTTTCCTTGACCGGGTGTTATTATTTTAGGGGTGGGCCGGTTTGTGTGAGTTGGGCTTGGTGGTGTTAATTTGGATCATGCCTGGGTATTGGATTGGGTTGTTGGGTGGGTAGTTTTATTACAAAAGGGTTCAATTTGGTAAGTAGTTAAACACAAGGACTAATGTTGTATTTTCTGAAAAATCATGGACTGAAAATGTACAAAATACAAAGTGCTCCCAAGTACTAATCTTGCCATAGTCTAATAATATAAGGAACATAATTTTTTTTTTTTCATTTTAAATCACGAGGGACCAAAACTGACAAGTTTGCAAAGTACAGGGACCAAACATGTAATTTCCACAAAACTTTCACCCAGGGACCATTTTGATAACTTTAGATTTCCCAAGGGCAAAAAATGATTTTTCTTTCAAAATTACCCCACCAGGGACCTTTTCTGCCAATATTTGAAACTCCAGGGACCAAAAGTGTAAATTTCCAAAACTTTCCAATTTTTCACCAAAGGACTAAATATGACAACTTTTGATTGTAAAAGGACCTTTGGTGATAATTTTCCATATTTTGAATGACCAGGGACTAATTTTGTAATTTTATGAAAGTTGGGGGACTGAAACTGCCAATTTTGCAAACTTTGTGCGTTTTTCATTTGTTTTTGCTCATTTTGCATCTAAAACATATAAAACACAATTTTGAAATATTTTTGGTATTTTGATGCATTTCTGAGTGTTTTTGTATGTTTTGCAGTTCAGATTAGACCAAAAATGATGAGTGTTTGAGCACTCATCAATCCCCCACACTAAACTATTGCTAGTCCCTAGCAATACTGTTTTGAAAACTTGATGGATTTGAAAAACTCTTTACCAAAAGCCATCACTTCTGGAGTAGCCAGGTGTAAGAACTGTGGCACACCTGATAACCGTGTGATTTTGAGCAAACCACCAGCTGTCAACGGATTTGAGTAGTCTTTACCAAAAGCCGTTTGCTTCTGGACTAGCCAGCATCTTGATGGACTAAGACAACATCTTGGTGAGCTGATTACCAATTATGGTTTTTCCACGGCCTTTACCACAAGCCATAATCTTGCGGGCTAGCCAACTCATTTGTTTTCGGGGAGTTGAGGAACCATACAATTTTGGGCAAATTGCAAGCCATAAACGGATTTGAGATGTCTTTACCAAGAGCCGTTTGCTCCTGGACTAGCCAATCCCTTTTGTCGCTTAGACAAGGCGGACTGATTACCACAAAAATTTTGAAGCACCAGTGAAAATTTTTTTTTTTAATTTTTTGAAATTTTGGCAAAAACGGGGGTATTATATAGTAAAATGTGATAAAATTCGCTAGAATAGCGAATACCCCCCCATACTTAGCATGAATATTGTTCTCAATATTCAAAATCCCGGCTATTATGCCGACATTTTGAACGTTAAAGGGCAACATTACAAGCTAAGCGTGGAAAACACCATTTTGTTTTTCACTTTTGTAATCATAGCATGGGGGACTCCCCCACACTTAGGGTGAAAACCCTCTAAGCATGCTCTGTTTTTGTTTACCGAGTCGCTAGCGTGACTCGACCCCGAATTCATTTGTCCTTGGGGAAGCATGATGTGGAAGAAGCAATCTCAATCAGACTTTCATTCAAGATGTTTGGACAAACATTTGAAGCACGTGAAAGTTCCACACCGATGAGATAAATATCCGGCTCAAGATAATGATACATGAAAATGCCAGGATCAAATATGGTGTCTTCATTCCCGAAGGAGTGAAGAACAAGAGAAGTCACCTTATAGGTGAAGAAAAGGAAGAAAACCATGATGTAAATCATGATTTGATTTTCTTCCTCGAAAGCAGGCTCATTAGCCTGAATTTGGATTTCAAAGGTTAAGCTCGTAAACAACCCGGGAGGGTGGGTGGGAATTTGCAAATTCTCATAATTGAGAGCATCTCCCCCCGGGCTATCAAACTCCGGAGGAGTTATGATATGATGAGTGAGTTCACCGGAGAACTCCTCATGAAGAGAATTATTCACAAGATGTGAATCTGTGAACTCGTGTTACGGAATAGACTTACAATCCTCGTTCTGAATATCAAAGAGTGGATTATCAGAAATCAAAGTGAATTCAGATCCGAATTCAAATAGAGGATTGGTGAGAGTAGTATTGTATGTTTCGGGAACAAAGAGATTATCATTCTCTATTGGACTGCTGGGATCAGAAGTGAGTGACGGATCATGATAAAGGAGACTTTCAATTTCTCCCAGATCGGCTTCAAAGTCAAGGAGACCATCGTCACTTTCCAATGAAAGTGGATTGATGTGAGTAAGTTCATCGATGAACTCCTCAAGAAGATGATCAGCATCAGAATGTGAAACTGACGCCTCAACATACTCGATGTCTCCTTAAGATATACAATCATCGCTATAATCTGAGAAAGTCTCAAATTGATCTTTAGGACACTCAATGGGGAAAGGTAAATCACACATATGATCCAAAGTTCCCTGTGACTCTCCTGGGATTGGGACAAGGATCTCAACACTAGACTTTATTAATTCGTCCGATTCCTTATCAGGAACAGTGCTAAGATGCTCATCCCCCATGTTAAGAGAGTGAGTGTGAACTTCGGGTGTGATAGCAGTTGTTTGAGATGGAATCTCAACTGCTGGGGTATCAACTGATGAACTTGATGGATCTTTATAGAATTGAAGGATATCAAGTGTATCCTCATCATCACTGTCATCAGGAATGAAACAGAACAAAGAGCTAGATTTGGCTGCTTTTTCTCTTGCAATGGATTCCCTCACAGATTTTTCATAGGCATCTTGGGAATTTATTCTAGCAGCTTGCTCTTCAGCAAGCAATTCTTCCATGGATTTTTGATGAGTATGTCTTTGGGTAAAGTCGTTAACTAAACCCTTAAGCTCATCAACGATTTTCATCATATTTTGCATTTCTGGAAGAAGTGCTTGATTCATATCATACTGTGGAGGTTGGTCGTAATAAGGTGTGTCAAAATTGTCACAAGGATATGGATTTCCCGTTTGACAATCTGAGCTAGTGTGTGGACCTCCACAATACTCACAACAGTAAAATTGTTGAGGCTGTGAGTCGTATGTGCTAAAGTCAAAATTGTTATCAGGAAACTGCTCATAGACAAGCGTGTTTCCTGATTGACAATCAGAACTGTAGTGTGAATGATGAGTTCATAAAAACTCATCATTTCTGTCAAATCTAAACAACAAAAACCTGTAAAAACACTCCGAAACACCACAAAATACTACAAATATCTTTAAAAGGTGTTTTTATATGTTTCAAACATAAAAGAACTAAAAACAGGGAAAAACCGCCAAAGTTTACCAAATTGTCAAAATCAGTCCCTGAACTTTCAAGAAATGTCAGAAATAGTCCCTGGATGATTAATTTTAAAGAAAAGTCAAAAACAATCCTCAGGAATCATGAAATAACAATTTTTACCCTTGGAAGTTCAAAATATCAAAATTGGCAAAACAGGTCCCTGCAGTTTCAATATTGACAGAAAATACCCCTCAGTGTTCAAAAATGGATTTTTATCATCAAAGGGTCCTTGGTAATTCACAACTTGATAAATTTGACCCTTAAATGATAAATTCAATGAAATTACAAAACAAGTCCCTGCAATTTGGAAAATGGCAAAATTGGTCCCCGGTTATTTTAAATTTGGAAAAATATTAAAGAGGTCCTTAAAATATTTAAACATGGCAAGAAAGGCCCTTTTTATTATATTTTGGAAAAGTAATAAGATTGGTCCCTGGAAATTCAGAATGTGCAAGTTTAGTCCTTGGGCTAAACTTTATACAACCAAACGGATCCAATATTACATTTAAAACAAAAATCCAATCCAAGAAATAAAAAGCCTGGTCCAACCTTTTTATCCAAAGCCCAACACTTAAAGCCCATTCCCTTTTAATAACACGCTGGTCGTTGACCCGCGTTGACCCTCCACCTCCTTCTTCAACCTCCCACCCCCTCACACCTGCTTCATCACCATCCACCATACCACCCCCCCCCCCCTCCACTTGCAATTTCTTTCTACCTCTAGTACACGTGTAATCCTCTCCAAGAGTCCTCAAACCTTAGCCTTGCTCCAGGAAGGAACACGTACTACTCCCACCATCTCTGCATCACCTCAACCTACTATCCTACACCACCATCACCCCTTACACTCCATTTTGTTCCTTTAACCCTCCATTGTCACATCAATCGCATTAAATGCTTGAAAAATGGCTGCAAGCAACCTATGTGGGTTTTGGCGCCAAAATATCTTTTGAACAGGCGTGTTCAATACAGATACGTGTCAAGGGTAAAGAATGGTGGGATTTGCATGGGTGGACACCTGGAACATTGAAGCTTATAAAAGGAGGAAGAAGACCAAGGAATAGTTAGTTAGTTTTTTAGTTAATTTCCATTTCAAATCGTATTAGTTGTAAACCTAGTCTTTCAGTTTAAATTTAAGTTCTTAAGCATTTCAATACTATTGTAACATTGTAAGAAACCTTTGTTCAAGTTTTAATATAAGCTCATGTTCAATTTCAGTTTATGAATTCTTGTTTTAAATTCAAAAATCTCTTTAAGCTTTATAGTTATTATCTGTTGTTGTTTTCAATCTTTAAGCTCACATAAGTTTATAATATAGCTTATTCAAGTTATTAGAATCCTCAAGTATCAGTACAACTTGAAAAAGAAAAAAAATAAGAAAAATCAAGAAAAATAGAAAATAAATAAAAAATAAGTGTGCAAAGATGATCAGGGCTGGAGCAGGGCTGATTCTGGATGGCCTTTGGTATTAGAAGCTTTGTGGAAAGCTTATAGGAAAGAAAATTGGGTCCTTGTTCCTTGTTCTCAGTTCTAGCTTGGAATGCAAAAATTGTGAGCAAATTTCTTACTTTCTATTTTACTGTATACTAATTATTATAGCTTAACTTTAAGATTTTATTGCTTAATTACTAATATTTAGTCATAATCTAATTTAATATAGATAGCTTGTGCATTTAAATTTGTAGCTGCTAAAAATTTTCTTTTCACAGTCACAATAGGTTTATTGTAACCTCTGTATTTCATGCTTGTATGAATGTTCATTTGTGCTCATATAAACTTATCATATGAAAATATCAAGTTTAAAAGCAGTTTGAAGGTCTAATTCAACCAAATGCTTTGAAAATCAAGTTTATAGTGTATTAAAGGGATGTTTGGTTTTGCTGATAACTGTGGTATGCAGGTTGTTTTTGTTGTTGTTCTTTGTTGAAATACATTACAATAGGTCTTAATAGCTTAGTCAAAACATAAAAACCAGTACTTACTTGTTGTAAAGTCAAAATAGTTCTTAATTTTCTTTAAATTGTTATCTGTTAGAATATATAAGTCCATAATCTTCATATTAGCTTAAAAGTTGTTTGTCTAGCTTAATTTCATTTTATAATGGTCTAGTATAACATATTCAGTAAGTAGATTTAGATCAAATCTCACATTAGTCAAATATTAGGTTTTACTAAAAAAAAGTCAAATATCCATAACTGTCAAAATGGCCAAACCTTTTAGGTAATGCACAGTGCTCATAATTAATTGGAAATAAATAATTATTGTTGATTTGTGATCTTTAGTAGCCTGTGAGTGTGATTCAACAAGAAAATTTGATTTTCAAAATCGTTTGCTCATCCTAAATGGCCCTTAGAGTTGGCCTGTTAAGCATGTACCTCCCCTGTGCACAGGTTTAATGCCAATTTCATAAGCTTGGCTAAGCTTTAGTAATTGCCCTTAGCTTGTGTGTTTTGTGGTTTTGTGAAGCTTAACTGGTATACTTGTTATTAGTACTTTTAACTTTCCATGTATTGCTTATTATCTGAGCTTATTATGCCTAACTTGTTTGTCCAAAGCAAATCACTACACTGAGCAATCAGTGTAGTTGATTCAACTTCATAAGCTCTCAATAAGCTCAACAGTGAACCTTAGCTTAAGTAATTTAGCTTTTTGTGAAGTTTAACCACCCAATTCAAGGTTCCATGGCTTATTTTTCATTTTCTAGCTTATCTGCTAGGGCTGCTTAAGCCCTTTTGTTTGTCCTATCCTAACTGCTTATCTGAGGTACCCAGTGAACCACCAAACTTCAAAGACCTCTCAAGTGCTTAATAGTGGACCTCAAGGTTTGCTTTTTGGCTTATTGAGAAGCCACCCAGGTGAACTTGATAGCTCAAGTTTCATTTTGGACCTTTGTACTTAATTGTGGGCCCCACACAAGCCTGCACATTGGCCTTTGGCCTGTTTGGCTGAGCTGCTCATTAAGAGTGCTTATTTGAGCTTAAAGCTCATTCCTTTAACTTATTTAAATTAGTTTAACTTATTTTAGGTATAAATTATTAGTTTGTAGCTTATTTATCCTTTGGTAGCTTATTTATAGCTTTTAGCTTGTTAAAAAAAATCATTTTTGGCTTATTAAGCCATCTGTTGAGCTAATAAGCTCTTACAGAGCTTATTTGTGTGAAATAAAAAAGTTGTTTTTTTTAAAGTTACTTATTTTTGCTTATTTATTAGTTGTGTAAAAAGAAAATAAAAAAAATAAAAGTTTAAAAAATTTGGGGTGTGTGGGAATCGAACCTGGGACCTCTAGATAGCATGCATGTTTAAGTGACACACCCCCTTCCACAAGCTCTGGGGCACCAGTTCCGTCATATGTTGCATTAATAATATACTTAAGGTTGTTTTTGGGATATAAGCTTAAATAAGCTGTTTTAGCTTATAACTGCTTATTTGAATAAGCTGTTGGGCCAAACTAAATTTTCCTAGGCTTTTTATCATAAAATATACCTTCTGTTATTTTTTCATAATTTTTACTTTTCAAATACTAATTATTTTAATTAATCCGAGTTTAATTAGTAATTAGGTAATATTAGATAATTAAATAGTTTTAATAATTTTTAGTTAATAACAACATCTTTTTATATTTTTTAAAAGTCTTATAGACCATAGGGTATTTATAAAAAATAATTTCATAATTGTTACTGTTCATTTCCTATTTTCTTTAATTAAAATTAGTTAAATAGATCTTAAATAATAAGTAATTAATTAGCAAATTAGCCTAAATATAATATTTAGAATAATTTTATATTTTTTTAGGATTGCTGTGATGGTTAATTAGTTTTATAAATTTTTTTATAATTTTCTAAGTTATTTTAGTATTTTTAGTAATTCAAAATAGTTTATATAGTTTAAAAAGAATAATTAGTAATTAATTAAAAGAAAAACCATAAAAAGACAAAAATATTTATTTTAATTTTTTATACTTTCTTCAAGTTCAATTTAAAATTTATAAAATATTTTTGCAAATTTTTAGTTTAATTTATAGTTTTTATTATCTTTAGTTTAATTTAAATAATTTTAATTAAATAGATAAATAGTTTTTATTTAAATAATTAATAGTAAATAATAAAATAATCTAAAAAATAATTTTCTTTTTAAATTAAATTTTCTTTTAAGTTTAAGTTTGTAGAATTTTCATTTTCACCCCCTGTAGTTTAAATTTGCATTAAAACTCACCTTTTTCCCTGTACGTAAACGTAAGTTTTAATTTGTATACGTTTGTTTTGTTTACGTAACTGTTTAAAGTTTATTTGCTTATTTGTTTAAATTGTGTAAATCAGTAGTATAAATCAAACTCACCTTTGCCCATTCATAATCACCCGATCCTAAATTTTGTTTTATTACAGATTTCACGCCTCGTTGGGAAATACGACCCGAGGATACATTGTACTCCACGGAGCATTAGTCTAAGCTGTTTTTGACTTATTAACCTTGGTTAATAATAATCTGACGGTTCAGCACTGATCAAATTTTGGCGCCGTTGCCGGGGAGGTGTGCTGCGTACAACGAATTTGGAAGCATACGTGGTTCTGAATATCAACTCATTGTACAAATACCATCAGTCTGTAAATTTTTGTAAAAATAAATATCATAATTGAAAAGTTCACTAACACTTTTCCTAAAGTGTTAAAAACACCAAAAAAATTAAATAACAACAAAATAAATCGTGAAGTTAAATTACTTCGTTTTCTTTAAAATCACAACCTGAAACAGCTGGTATAAGGTAAGTTCTGACATTAAATTGCGAACTGAAGAGGAATCCATTTATTTCCTCCCGCTAGCCTGCGAGTGATTTTAAAAGAACGATTTCGGTTAACGAATCGATTCCAAAAATATTTTCCAAGTTTTCACCCATACACATATACCCAAAAACATTTTCTTGTGAATAAATTACAATTAAATAACCTTCAGAATAAGTTCCCAAACATAAGATAAAAAAATTTAACGTAATATCCGTGTAAGTGGTGTACCTTTTATAAAGAAGCCATTTTACCTGTGATTATTGGGTTAAGTTTACTGTGGTTTTGCCTCGATCTTATTTTGAAAATTTTGTTTTTAGTACATGCACACACGTTCTTCTAGGTCTACAAGTCCTCATCGCGAGCTTGTCAGTATTCCTCGAAAACGTACACAATCTGCCCCGAAAATTGAAACTCAAATACAGACTGAACCTAAACCTGCAGTCATCATGGCAGAAGAACGCCCAATGTCAGAGCTTCTCCAGGCACCCATCGAGGGTTATGGAGATGCTACTATTGTACCCGCCATAGTATCTGATAATTTCGAATTAAAAACCGGATTACTTAATCTGGTTACTTCTAATCAGTTCTATGGTTTCGAAAGGGACGATTCTCATTCACATATAAGATGGTTTAACAAAATTACATCGACCATCAAATATAAGAATGTCCCGCCGGAGGCTATTAAACTACTTCTGTTTCCATTTTCTCTCGAGGGAGCAGCCAGAGTCTGGCTGGAGAAACAACCCCCTCGATCCATAGAAACATGGGAAGATCTAGTTAAAAAATTTGTGAATGAATTCTATCCACCATCCAAAACTGCCTATCTGAGGAATGAGATCACCAAGTTTTCACAAAGACCTGGTGAGACATTCAGTGAAGCATGGGATAGATTCAAAGAGTTGCTTCGCAAATGCCCCCACCATGGATTTTCTGAGTTAATGCAACTCGACACATTTTATAACGGAGTAAGCCAAGCAGACCAAGATTCCCTTAATGCCTCAGCAGGAGGGAATTTTTTGAGTCGTACTGTCAAGGAAGCTTTAGCAATAATTGAAAATAAGTCCAAGGTTCGAACCATACGTAATAAACAGGTCGATCCTTCTTCTTCTACCGTGAATCAATCTAGTACCGATGCTAAGATTGATAAACTCACGGATGCTATACAAGCCTTGGTTCACTCCAATCAGAAGAAAGTCTCGTTCCCACAGAATCCTTCACATGCTGAAGTGAAGAAAGTGGATGTTTGTGTTACCTGTGGTGGACCACATGCCTATTATAATTGTACTGCCACAGACAATAACACATTTGAAACCAACGCGATTGCTGGTAGCTCTAGCCAAGGAGGCAATCCATATCGTCCTCCTGCTGAGCCACCATGGCGTCCGAACTCTGTACCACCTGGTTTTAACCAGAATACACAAAACCGTCCCCAAAACCCAAACAGAAGTAACCAAGGTTATTCTAACCAAGGTCACTTTAATCAAGGTTATCCCCAAAACTTTCAAAATCAGGGGAATAGAAATCAGGGACCGAGTAACTATAATCCTGGCTACTTTCATGGAAACCCTAATCAGGGACAATTCCAAAATCAAGGGTTTCAGCAGAACACTCGAGGGCAAACCCCTCCCGTTCAAACACCAGCTGTTGTTCCAAACCCTACCTCTTCTGATGAATTGTTAAAACAATTCATGAAAGCACAGGAAGAAACCAACAGGTTGTTGATCAGCCAGATTTCTGACATAAAGAAATCTTTAAATGATCGACCCTCGGGCTCAGGTACTTTACCTAGCAACACGATCGCTAATCCGAGGGGTGATGTTAAGGCGATCACCACAAGAAGTGGAGCTTCTTATAAAGGACCTAAAACTCCATCTACCTCTTTCTCTTCTCCTGAGGTACTGGAAAAAGAAGCTGAGGTTACAACGGACACGATACCTCCTATTCATAAAGGAAGTACCGAAGACGTCCCACCTCCAGTTATCCCGACTCCCCCTAAAAGAGTCGTGTTTGAAACTACCGAAGGTCCTGTTGAAAATCCAAAAGCCAACCCAAAACCAACAATTCCATATCCCTCACGATTGCAAGACCAGAAGCTCCATGAAAAAGCTAATCATCAGATGGAAAAAATTTTTCAGATTTTTCAAGAACTACACTTCGATATTAGCTTCGCGGATGCTCTTCTTTTAATGCCCAAATTCGCATCGACAATCAAAAACCTGTTGAGCAATAAAGAAAAACTGTTTGAGATGGCACGAACTCCACTCAACGAGAACTGCTCTGCAGTTCTGTTGAAACAGCTTCCCGCGAAGCTAGGAGATCCTGGAAAATTTCTAATACCTTGCGTATTTCCAGGAATGGTTGACTGCTTTGCCTTGGCCGATCTTGGTGCAAGCATCAACTTAATGCCCTACTCAGTTTGGAAAAAGCTCTCTCTTCAGGCACTTAGTCCCACATGCATGACTCTCGAGCTTGCAGACCGTTCAATTTCACGTCCCCTTGGT
Source organism: Artemisia argyi (assembly GCA_030686995.1). Taxonomy (NCBI): domain Eukaryota; kingdom Viridiplantae; phylum Streptophyta; class Magnoliopsida; order Asterales; family Asteraceae; genus Artemisia; species Artemisia argyi. The sequence goes on from CM060708.1 coordinate 276,877,608, forward strand.
ATTACCGAGGACGTATTTGTAAGAGTGGGAAAGTTCCATTTTCCGGCAGACTTTGTCGTTGTTGATTTCGATGCGGATCCAAGAGTTCCTCTCATTCTTGGGAGGGGATTCTTAAGGACGGGTCGTGCATTAATCGATGTTTTTGATGAGGAAATCACGTTACGGGTTGGCACTGAAGCGATAACGTTCAACCTTGATCAAACCTCGAGATACTCCTCGAATTATGATGCTGAATCGGTCAACCGAATTGATGTCATTGACATTGCATCCGAGGAGTATGCTCAGGAAATCCTTGGTTTCGCTGATAGTTCTCCGAGTGGCAATCCCACTCCCTCTTCTCACCCCATAATCGCTAATTCTTCTCCTTCCCTCACTCCGTTTGAGGGAAGTGATTTCGTCCTTGAGGAATTAGAGGCCTTTCTCAAAAGTGATTCAATTCCCGAGGGGATTGATAACCAAGAGATTGACCCGGAAAGGGATATACTTCTCCTTGAGAAATTATTGAACAAAGATCCCTCTCCCATTCCTGTTCTACCTCCACAACTTCATAATGCGGAAGTCAAAAATGTTGAGAAAACTGATGATTTCCCCGAGGTCGAACTTAAGGACCTGCCTCCTCATCTAGAATATGCATTCTTGGAAGGTAACGATAAGTTACCGGTCATTATTGCTAAAGACTTAAAGGATGAGGAGAAAACCGCGCTGCATAAGGTTTTAAAGTCCCACAAGCAAGCAATTGCTTGGAAACTTTCAGACATAAAGGGTATTAACCCGGATTTTTGTACACACAAAATCCTAATGGAAGAGGACTTTAAACCTACCGTGCAGCATCAAAGAAGGGTAAATCCAAAGATCCACGAAGTTATCAAGGAAGAAGTTATCAAACTTCTCGATGCAGGATTAATTTACCCTATATCAGATAGTCCTTGGGTTAGCCCAATACATTGTGTTCCAAAAAAGGGTGGCATCACGGTTATCACAAATGAGGATAACGAGTTGATACCAACTCGTTTGGTTACAGGGTGGCGAGTATGTATCGATTACAGAAAGCTTAACGAAGCCACCCGCAAAGACCATTTCCCTCTGCCCTTTATGGATCAGATGCTCGAGAGACTAGCGGGGAATGAGTATTATTGCTTCCTCGACGGCTTCTCGGGTTACTTCCAAATTCCCATTGATCCACAGGATCAAGATAAGACTACCTTCACATGCCCTTACGGAACATTTGCCTATCGTCGCATGCCTTTTGGGTTATGCAATGCTCCGGGCACCTTCCAGAGGTGCATGATGGCTATTTTCCACGACATGATCGGGAAAACTATGGAGGTATTCATGGATGACTTCTCAGTCATAGGGAATTCTTTCGACTCATGCCTCTCCCATTTAGAAAAGATGCTTCAACGTTGTGAAGACACTAATCTTTGTCTAAACTGGGAGAAGAGCCATTTTATGGTTAAGGAGGGCATTGTCCTCGGCCATAAAATTTCAAAAAGTGGGATTGAGGTCGATAAGGCCAAAATTGATGTTATAGCTAAACTGCCTCATCCCACCACCGTTAAAGGAATCAGGAGTTTCCTTGGCCATGCCGGGTTCTATCGGAGATTCATTCAGGATTTCTCCAAAATAGCCCGGCCCATGACTCATCTTCTTGAAAAGGATGCTCCTTTTATCTTTTCCCCCGAGTGCATCGAAGCTTTTTCTACTTTAAAGAAAAAGCTTACCGAGGCACCAATCCTTGTTGCCCCCGACTGGGACTTACCCTTCGAACTTATGTGCAATGCTAGCGATTTCGCTATTGGTGCAGTTCTGGGGCAACGCAAATCCAAACATTTTCAGCCAATACACTACGCAAGTAAGACCATGAGTGAAGCTCAAGTACATTATACCACCACAGAAAAAGAATTATTAGCTGTGGTATATGCCTTTGAGAAATTTAGGTCTTACTTAATCCTAACCAAATGTGTGGTGTACACGGACCACTCGGCTTTGAAATACCTGTTCACTAAACAGGATGCAAAGCCAAGACTGCTCCGTTGGGTCCTGCTCCTTCAGGAATTCGATATACTCATACGAGACAAAAAAGGAGCAGAGAACCTTGCTGCTGATCACTTATCCCGGTTAGAGAATCCTCATCAGGATATTCTCGAGAGAAAAGAAATTAATGAAACTTTTCCTCTGGAGACTCTCAATCTAATATCTACCTGGGATGATACCTCTACCCCATGGTTTGCAGATTTTGCAAATTACCATGCGGGTAATTTTGTTGTGAAAGGGATGACGTCCCAACAGAAGAAAAAATTCTTCAAAGACGTTAAACACTATTTCTGGGACGACCCCTACCTCTTTAAGATATGTGCGGATCAAGTCATCCGACGGTGTGTCCATGGTACTGAAGCCATGGAAATTCTCAAAGCATGTCATGATGGACCCACTGGGGGACATCACAGCTCAAACTACACCGCCAAAAAGGTGTTTGATTCTGGTTTCTATTGGCCCACCATCTATAAAGATGCCCAAGAACTTGTCAAAACTTGTGATGCTTGTCAGCATCACGGGAATGTTTCTAAGAAGGATGAAATGCCTCAAAACATCATCCAAGTCTGTGAAATATTTGATATCTGGGGCATTGATTTCATGGGCCCATTCCCATCTTCAAGAGGTAACAAGTATATACTCGTGGCTGTAGACTATTTATCTAAATGGGTTGAGGCAAAAGCTTTACCCACTAATGATGCCCGAGTTGTTGTGAAATTTTTGAAGTCTCTCTTTGCTCGATTCGGGACTCCTCGTGCCATTATCAGTGATCGTGGTACACACTTTTGCAATGATCAATTTGCAAGAGTGATGCTGAAATATGGTGTAACTCACCGTCAATCTACTGCATATCACCCCCAAACTAGTGGGCAGGTGGAGGTCTCAAATCGAGGCATAAAGAGAATTTTGGAGAGGACGGTTGGTGAAAACCGTGCCTCTTGGTCGGACAAATTGGACGACGCACTCTGGGCTTTTCGTACGGCTTATAAAACACCCATTGGGTGTACTCCATACATGTTGGTGTACGGAAAGACATGTCATCTTCCGATCGAATTAGAGCACAAAGCCTACTGGGCTTTGAAACATGCAAACTTTGACATTCAGACAGCGGGTGATCACCGTAAGGTTCAGCTAAATGAACTAAATGAACTACGTGATCAAGCTTACGAGAATTCTTTAATCTATAAAGAAAAGACTAAGAAGATACATGACTCTAAAATAAAGAACCGCGTTTTCAACGTTGGTGACAGAGTTCTTCTTTTCAATTCAAGATTGAAAATTTTTTCGGGCAAGCTAAAAACCCGTTGGTCTGGACCATTTACTGTAGCAAAAGTATACCCATACGGAACTGTTGAGTTATTATAACCCGACGGTCCCAATTTTAAAGTAAATGGCCATCGTTTGAAACACTACTTTGGAGGGGACATACCACAAGTGGTTGTCCCAGATCTCCAAACTTTCCCCACGGACTAATTAATACGGGGTCGAGTCAAGCTAGTGACTCGGAAAACAAAAACATTAGTATCATGTACATAAATAATAATGAATTTTGTAAATTTTGTTCAAATATCTATCCTTGTATGTATATTATATACTTTATCATTCAACTCCCGGGCTGTCAGGGCATATTTATTACAGTTAATCATTCACAAGTGATTAGCTAGCGTGGTAAACCTGACACAAGCCTGGAAGGTAGTGATTACATATACTATATCATATTTCATTTCATAAACAATATAAAATACAAAAATATTTTTCCTTTGCACACAACTTGCCCAGTTTGATTAATCCCTCAGTTACAACATTTGGTTGTTGGCTGTTTACAGTTACTGAGCTCTGTCAGACCCAGATTCCCTTTCGAGGGGCGGTTGTTAGGAATTTTCTTTCTTTTGTACATATATATAAAATTTAAAAATACAAAAACATTTATAAAAAATAAAAATTAAAAACAGTAGTATAAACATGGGTTTTCACCCGTGTGTATCACCCAAGTGTAGGGGAGTTGCCCTACTGTAAATAAAGTACATAAAATAAAAATGAAAAATTCAAAAATAAAATAAATGTTGTTCCTGCATTTAGCTTGTGATATTCCCTTTTTACGTTCAAAGAGTCGGCATAATAGCCGGGACTTTGAATATTGAGGACAATATTCATTTCTAAGTGTAGGGGGGGAAATTCTAGCGAATTTAATCACATTATACATCTAGTACCCCCGTTTTTACCAAAAATTTAAAAATTTTTTTCAAAATTTTCACTTAATGAAGTACTTGGCATTAACGCAACAAATGGTTATTAGTCCACCATGTCTAATCCACACAAGGAATGGCTAATCCAGGAGCAAACGGCTCTTGGTAAAGATAACTCAAACCCGTTTATGGCTTGCAATTTGCCAAAAATTGTATGGTTCCTCAACTCCCCATTATCCTCAAAAGCTAATGAGTTGGCTAGCCCGCAAGATTATGGCTTGTGGTAAAGGCAGTGAAAATCCATAATTGGTAATCAGCTCACCAAGATGTTGACTTTGTCCATCAAGAGTTGGCTAGTCCAGAAGCAAACGGCTTTTGGTAAAGACTAATCAAATCCGTTGACAGCTGGTGGTTTGCTCAAAATCACACGGTTATCAGGTGTACCACAGTTTTCACACCTGGCTACTCCAGAAGTAATGGCTGTCTGGTAAAGAGATTTCAAAATCCATTAAATTTTCAAAAATGGGTTTTTAGTGTATGCCAGATTGCTAGGGACTAGCAATAGTTAAGTGTAGGGGATTGATGAGTTCATAAAAACTCATCATTTCTGTCAAATCTAAACAACAAAAACATGTAAAAACACTCAGAAACACCACAAAATACTACAAATATCTTTAAAAGGTGTTTTTATATGTTTCAAACATAAAAGAACTAAAAACAGGGAAAAACCGCCAAAGTTTACCAAATTGTCAAAATCAGTCCCTGAACTTTCAAGAAATGTCAGAAATAGTCCCTGGATGATTAATTTTAAAGAAAAGTCAAAAACAATCCTCAGGAATCATGAAATAACAATTTTTACCTTTGGAAGTTCAAAATATCAAAATTGGCAAAACAGGTCCCTGCAGTTTCAATATTGACAGAAAATACCCCTCAGTGTTCAAAAATGGATTTTTATCATCAAAGGGTCCTTGGTAATTCACAACTTGATAAATTTGACCCCTAAATGATAAATTCAATGAAATTACAAAACAAGTCCCTGCAATTTGGAAAATGGCAAAATTGGTCCCCGGTTATTTTAAATTTGGAAAAATATTAAAGAGGTCCTTAAAATATTTAAACATGGCAAGAAAGGCCCTTTTTATTATATTTTGGAAAAGTAATAAGATTGGTCCCTGGAAATTCAGAATGTGCAAGTTTAGTCCTTGGGCTAAACTTTATACAACCAAACGGATCCAATATTACATTTAAAACAAAAATCCAATCCAAGAAATAAAAAGCCTGGTCCAATCTTTTTATCCAAAGCCCAACACTTAAAGCCCATTCCCTTTTAATAACACGCTGGTCGTTGACCCGCATTGACCCTCCACCTCCTTCTTCAACCTCCCACCCCCTCACACCTGCTTCATCACCATCCACCATACCACCCCCCCCTCCACTTGCAATTTCTTTCTACCTCTAGTACACGTGTAATCCTCTCCAAGAGTCCTCAAACCTTAGCCTTGCTCCAGGAAGGAACACGTACTACTCCCACCATCTCTGCATCACCTCAACCTACTATCCTACACCACCATCACCCCTTACACTCCATTTTGTTCCCTTAACCCTCCATTGTCACATCAATCGCATTAAATGCTTGAAAAACGGCTGCAAGCAACCTATGTGGGTTTTGGCGCCAAAATATCTTTTGAACAGGTGTGTTCAATACAGATACGTGTCAAGGGTAAAGAATGGTGGGATTTGCATGGGTGGACACCTGGAACATTGAAGCTTATAAAAGGAGGAAGAAGACCAAGGAATAGTTAGTTAGTTTTTTAGTTAATTTCCATTTCAAATCGTATTAGTTGTAAACCTAGTCTTTCAGTTTAAATTTAAGTTCTTAAGCATTTCAATACTATTGTAACATTGTAAGAAACCTTTGTTCAAGTTTTAATATAAGCTCATGTTCAATTTCAGTTTATGAATTCTTGTTTTAAATTCAAAAATCTCTTTAAGCTTTATAGTTATTATCTGTTGTTGTTTTCAATCTTTAAGCTCACATAAGTTTATAATATAGCTTATTCAAGTTATTAGAATCCTCAAGTATCAGTACAACTTGAAAAAGAAAAAAATAAGAAAAAACAAGAAAAATAGAAAATAAATAAAAAATAAGTGTGCAAAGATGATCAGGGCTGGAGCAGGGCTGATTCTGGATGGCCTTTGGTATTAGAAGCTTTGTGGAAAGCTTATAGGAAAGAAAATTGGGTCCTTGTTCCTTGTTCTCAGTTCTAGCTTGGAATGCAAAAATTGTGAGCAAATTTCTTACTTTCTATTTTACTGTATACTGATTATTATAGCTTAACTTTAAGATTTTATTGCTTAATTACTAATATTTAGTCATAATCTAATTTAATATAGATAGCTTGTGCATTTAAATTTGTAGCTGCTAAAAATTTTCTTTTCACAGTCACAATAGGTTTATTGTAACCTCTGTGTTTCATGCTTGTATGAATGTTCATTTGTGCTCATATAAACTTATCATATGAAAATATCAAGTTTAAAAGCAGTTTGAAGGTCTAATTCAACCAAATGCTTTGAAAATCAAGTTTATAGTGTATTAAAGGGATGTTTGGTTTTGCTGATAACTGTGGTATGCAGGTTGTTTTTGTTGTTGTTCTTTGTTGAAATACATTACAATAGGTCTTAATAGCTTAGTCAAAACATAAAAACCAGTACTTACTTGTTGTAAAGTCAAAATAGTTCTTAATTTTCTTTAAATTGTTATCTGTTAGAATATATAAGTCCATAATCTTCATATTAGCTTAAAAGTTGTTTGTCTAGCTTAATTTCATTTTATAATGGTCTAGTATAACATATTCAGTAAGTAGATTTAGATCAAATCTCACATTAGTCAAATATTAGGTTTTACTAAAAAAAAGTCAAATATCCATAACTGTCAAAATGGCCAAACCTTTTAGGTAATGCACAGTGCTCATAATTAATTGGAAATAAATAATTATTGTTGATTTGTGATCTTTAGTAGCCTGTGAGTGTGATTCAACAAGAAAATTTGATTTTCAAAATCATTTGCTCATCCTAAATGGCCCTTAGAGTTGGCCTGTTAAGCATGTACCTCCCCTGTGCACAGGTTTAATGCCAATTTCATAAGCTTGGCTAAGCTTTAGTAATTGCCCTTAGCTTGTGTGTTTTGTGGTTTTGTGAAGCTTAACTGGTATACTTGTTATTAGTACTTTTAACTTTCCATGTATTGCTTATTATCTGAGCTTATTATGCCTAACTTGTTTGTCCAAAGCAAATCACTACACTGAGCAATCAGTGTAGTTGATTCAACTTCATAAGCTCTCAATAAGCTCAACAGTGAACCTTAGCTTAAGTAATTTAGCTTTTTGTGAAGTTTAACCACCCAATTCAAGGTTCCATGGCTTATTTTTCATTTTCTAGCTTATCTGCTAGGGCTGCTTAAGCCCTTTTGTTTGTCCTATCCTAACTGCTTATCTGAGGTACCCAGTGAACCACCAAACTTCAAAGACCTCTCAAGTGCTTAATAGTGGACCTCAAGGTTTGCTTTTTGGCTTATTGAGAAGCCACCCAGGTGAACTTGATAGCTCAAGTTTCATTTTGGACCTTTGTACTTAATTGTGGGCCCCACACAAGCCTGCACATTGGCCTTTGGCCTGTTTGGCTGAGCTGCTCATTAAGAGTGCTTATTTGAGCTTAAAGCTTATTCCTTTAGCTTATTTAAATTAGTTTAACTTATTTTAGGTATAAATTATTAGTTTGTAGCTTATTTATCCTTTGGTAGCTTATTTATAGCTTTTAGCTTGTTAAAAAAAATCATTTTTGGCTTATTAAGCCATCTGTTGAGCTAATAAGCTCTTACAGAGCTTATTTGTGTGAAATAAAAAAGTTGTTTTTTTTTAAAGTTACTTATTTTTGCTTATTTATTAGTTGTGTAAAAAGAAAATAAAAAAAATAAAAGTTTAAAAAATTTGGGGTGTGTGGGAATCGAACCTGGGAGCTCTAGATAGCATGCATGTTTAAGTGACACACCCCCTTCCACAAGCTCTGGGGCACCAGTTCCGTCATATGTTGCATTAATAATATACTTAAGGTTGTTTTTGGGATATAAGCTTAAATAAGCTGTTTTAGCTTATAACTGCTTATTTGAATAAGCTGTTGGGCCAAACTAAATTTTCCTATGCTTTTTATCATAAAATATACCTTCTGTTATTTTTTCATAATTTTTACTTTTCAAATACTAATTATTTTAATTAATCCGAGTTTAATTAGTAATTAGGTAATATTAGATAATTAAATAGTTTTAATAATTTTTAGTTAATAACAACATCTTTTTATATTTTTTAAAAGTCTTATAGACCATAGGGTATTTATAAAAAATAATTTCATAATTGTTACTGTTCATTTCCTATTTTCTTTAATTAAAATTAGTTAAATAGATCTTAAATAATAAGTAAGTAATTAATTAGCAAATTAGCCTAAATATAATTTTTAGAATAATTTTATATTTTTTTAGGATTCCTGTGATGGTTAATTAGTTTTATAAATTTTTTTATAATTTTCTAAGTTATTTTAGTATTTTTAGTAATTCAAAATAGTTTATATAGTTTAAAAAGAATAATTAGTAATTAATTAAAAGAAAAACCATAAAAAGACAAAAATATTTATTTTAATTTTTTATACTTTCTTCAAGTTCAATTTAAAATTTATAAAATATTTTTGCAAATTTTTAGTTTAATTTATAGTTTTTATTATCTTTAGTTTAATTTAAATAGTTTTAATTAAATAGATAAATAGTTTTTATTTAAATAATTAATATTAAATAATAAAATAATCTAAAAAATAATTTTCTTTTTAAATTAAATTTTCTTTCAAGTTTAAGTTTGTAGAATTTTCATTTTCACCCCCTGTAGTTTAAATTTGCATTAAAACTCACCTTTTTCCCTGTACGTAAACGTAAGTTTTAATTTGTATACGTTTGTTTTGTTTACGTAACTGTTTAAAGTTTATTTGCTTATTTGTTTAAATTGTGTAAATCAGTAGTATAAATCAAACTCACCTTTGCCCATTCATAATCACCCGATCCAAAATTTCGTTTTATTACAGATTTCACGCCTCGTTGGGAAATACGACCCGAGGATACATTGTACTCCACGGAGCATTAGTCTAAGCTGTTTTTGACTTATTAACCTTGGTTAATAATAATCTGACGGTTCAGCACTGATCAGTGAACCACCACAGTACTCACAACAGTAAAACTGCTGAGACTGATGGTGTGGTAACTGATGAAATGAATCAGTCATGTCATGGTAGGATTAGGGATTTTGGTTATAGACAGACCCGTTTCCCGACTCAACCATGCCACAACTGGGGCAATTGCCACCATTATGAGGATTACCACACCACTAGCAAATCAGAAAGTGTGGATGAGACATAGAAAGAATCAAATGTGTATAGAGGGTGAGGAAATGAGAATCAAAAGGGTAGGAGGGTGAAGAAGGATATTTTTGGTGTTTTGGATAAACATTTTGTACAAATAAGAAAGAAAATGTTTTTGTGTTTTTTGTGTTCGTTGAAAACTGAGTTTAAAAAGTTTTCGGAACAGTTTTGTTTTGAAAATAAGAAAATATGAACAAAGGATGAATAAATGTACAATGGAACGAATTCCAAAGACACTAATCAGAAAAACCGTTTAGATACGCACACAACCTCCCCGGCAGCGGCGCCAAAAATTGATTGGTTCCAAACGGTTAACCTAAATTGACCAGGGAATGGTCAACAAGGTCAAACTGCTCAGAGTCAATGCTCCGCGGAATATAGTGTTTCCCCGGGTTGTTATGTCCCGACGAGGTGTGGATTGTATTCAAACGGTTTCGTGATCGGGTGAATTTGGATGAAAAGGGGTTTGTGAGTGATCTGAACTAAGGAATCTACAGTGAAATAGCTTAAAGAAGCTATATGAATAAGACAGGAAACTAGGAAAGACCAGAAACGTTTAAAACCTAAAAACGCGTACGTTACGTTTAAATAAAACGTAAACGTACAAAATAAAAAGTGAAAACGGAAATCTGAAAATCCCCAAGGGGTGAAAATGACTTTTTTACAAACTTAAAAGTAAAAGAAAATTTTTAGAAAAAGAAAATTAATTTTAACACTAATTAATTATTTAATATTAATTAAAAACTATTTAATACTTATTATTAATACTTAAATAACTAAAATACAATATAATATTATTTAAATACTAAAAAAAATGAAAATAAAATTTCTAAAATTATAAAATAACTAAAAATAAGTTTTAAAATTTAAAATAAGTATTTTTGTCTTTTTGTGGATTTTCTATTAATTAATTACTAATTAATTACTAATTAACTAATTAAACTATTTTAAATTAAGAAAAATAGCAAATGAACAGTAAAAATTCTAATAAAATTTCTAAAATTATTTTATAACATATAAAAGCTAGGAAAAATATAAAAACAAGGTTTTGCTTAATAAAAACTAATTATGCTATTTTAAACTTAATATTAATTAATTTCTAATAAAACTAATATTAAATATAATAAATACCAAATGATGAAATAAAAATCTGAGAAAATTAATATAAATACTTTAATATAAGATATAATTAATAAAAATATAAAAATGACAAGTACTTAATAAAAATTTAAAAATGAAAATTAAAATTAAATTATATTAAATAGAAACTATCACTTAATTTTAATTTTTTTTTCTTGATTTTTCTTTTACAAACCTATTTAATACTTAAAAACAAACCCTTTTTGTAAAAACAAACTTTAAAAATAAGCCAGAATAAGCCAATAAGTTGTGACAGTTGACTTTGTTTGACCAAATGGTAAAATGAGCTGAATTGGGCTACAGTGGGACCCACAATGGTTAAATCTGAGCTAAATAAGTTAAGTTAACTTGAATAAGCTGGAAAAAGCACAATTGGACCTCAGAATAAGCTATAAGCACAAAATAAGCAACACCAAAACCAAATCTGACTCAGAAAGAGGGACAAGGTTAGGGACCAAATTCAGGTGGGACCCATGGCTTCCTAGGTCAAAACTATGGTCAAAATAGAAAGTGTGGTAGGAGGGGGGTTGAAGGAAACAAGGTTGTGGCTTGGGGCCCACTGAGGTGGCTAGAAAACCACCACCAAGGGTGGTGTTTGGGCTGATGTGCAGCTGCACAGGGCAGACCTTGCCCTGCAAGTCACTTTGTGGCTTTGTGGGGCCCAGGAGAAATTTAGCAAAAATCAGATGATCATGGGATCTTAAAGTTGAGCTAGTAGACAGTAAATGGAAACAAGTCACACCCCCTAAAAGCAATCACAAAAATCAAATTAAATCCTTGAAGTTTGGGAAAAAAACTGAAAACATGACTTTGACTTTTTGCTAAAAACTACTTATGTTGATTTTTTTGGATTTTAATCCTACTTTACCTACTGATTATGTAATTATAAGTTAAAAAGAAACTAGATTAAGTTAAAATGATAACTAGGGAGCTTAAGTGAGGGGTTTTGCAACTGCTACATTTGACAGTTAAGGAAATCAAAAGATTACAAATGAATTTTTACTTTCTACTCAACAACCTATTGATTTTATGGTTTATATACTCTAATATGATCTTATGTGAGATGCTTGACCCAAAGTTTACCACAGAACCAAGTTAAATGACATCATAAAGCACTGATCCAAACACCCCTGTATCTAATTGATTATGTGATTTTTGAAGCTAAAGATGTATTTGAACCATGAAACAGAAACCTGGGCATATATAAACATGAGATAGGCATAAATGATTCCAAAATGAACAATAAAAAGTAGTTAGAAATATCATGAGCAAGTTATGCAAATTCAAATAAAAAATGGGAGCAGTCTTACAAACCATTCCAAGCACAAAGGGTGAACCAAGAAACCAAACCTACCACTCCCCATGGAGCACTAAACCCTGCTTCCACAACTTTCTTCCTTCTTCATCTTGATTTCTTATTTTTATTATTTTTCCTATTTTTTTTTTAGTATTTTTGAGATTTTTTCAATCACTAAGCTAAACTGATTTAAATGCTTGGACAACTTTGAAAAACTTATAATTGAACTTAATTGAGTGGTAATGAAGACTAATCAACACTTTTTGATAACATTGAAGTTCATATGGATTTTTTACTGAGTTGGCATAAACTGAATCAAACAAACAACTTTAACATTATAAGTAACTAAAACTTTTACAAACACTGAGAATGGTGAATACAACTGTTTAAAACTAGGAATTACAACTTATACATAAACCTACATTAAAAACGAATTAAACTAAATTTAACTAAACATTAATACTACTCTCATAAGCCTTCTGCGGCTCTCTTTCTTTTCTTTTATAGGTCCTGGAGTCAAACTCTGACTTTCCCACTTCAATACAAGCCGTTGGATGGCCTCTATCAATCTCAACCGTTTAAACTTTGTTTTGGCGGGAAATTTGGAGATAGCAGTTGAGTGGGTTTGGTGTGGGAATTAATGAGGGTAGGAGGGGGAAGGTGAGGTTGGTGTAAGAGTTATTGATAGTTGGTGATAAAGGTGAGGTTGGAGGGGGGGAACATGGAAGCGTGAAATAGGGAGGTGGGGGATGATGAACAGTGCCCTAGGGTGGACTTTCCTTGACCGGGTGTTATTATTTTAGGGGTGGGCCGGTTTGTGTGAGTTGGGCTTGGTGGTGTTAATTTGGATCAGGCCTGGGTATTGGATTGGGTTGTTGGGTGGGTAGTTTTATTACAAAAGGGTTCAATTTGGTAAGTAGTTAAACACAAGGACTAATGTTGTATTTTCTGAAAAATCATGGACTGAAAATGTACAAAATACAAAGTGCTCCCAAGTACTAATCTTGCCATAGTCTAATAATATAAGGACCATAATTTTTTTTTTTTTTTTTTTGCATTTTAAAACACCAGGGACCAAAACTGACAAGTTTGCAAAGTACAGGGACCAAACATGTAATTTCCACAAAACTTTCACCCGGGGACCATTTTGATAACTTTAGATTTCCCAAGGGCAAAAAATGATTTTTCTTTCAAAATTACCCCACCAGGGACCTTTTCTGCCAATATTTGAAACTCCAGGGACCAAAAGTGTAAATTTCCAAAACTTTCCAATTTTTCACCAAAGGACTAAATATGACAACTTATGATTATAAAAGGACCTTTGGTGATAATTTTCCATATTTTGAATGACCAAGGACTAATTTTGTAATTTTATGAAAGTTGGGGGACTGAAACTGCCAATTTTGCAAACTTTGTGCGTTTTTCATTTGTTTTTGCTCATTTTGCATCTAAAACATATAAAACACAATTTTGAAATATTTTTGGCATTTTGATGCATTTCTGAGTGTTTTTGTATGTTTTGCAGTTCAGATTAGACTAAAAATGATGAGTATTTGAGCACTCATCAGGCAGCATGACAGGAGACAAGGAGATTCTGTCAGACTTTAAGGCATATTTTGGAGGAAGAGTTGCTTTTGGAAATGATCCTACTGGAGGAAGAATTACTGGAAAAGGAACCATCAAGACTAGATGCATTGATTTTGAGAATGTTCGTTATGTGAAGGAGCTTAAATTCAATGTTTTATTAGTATCTCAAATATGTGACAAGAAACATCCTGTTTTATTCCTTGACATAGAATGTCTTATTCTCTCTCCTGAGTTCAAGTTTGTTGAGGATCACTTGGTAACAGTAAGAGTACCAAGAACCAATGATGTGTACAACTTAGATTTGAAGAATATCAACTCTACTGAAGAGCAACATGTTTAGTGGCAAGGGCAACAATGGAAGAAGCACGTCTATGGCACAGAAGATTAGGACATGTGAATTTCAAGAATATCAACAAGTTGGTCTAAGGAAATTTAGTTAAAGGTTTACCTTCTAAAACATACAAGAATGATCATTCATGTTTGGCCTACAAGAAGGGTAAACAACACAAAGATTCATGCAAAAATATTGAAGAAAGAACTATTAGAGAGCCTTCGGAGTTGTTGCACATGGATCTATTTGGACCTGTGTCTGTTGAAAGCTTAAATAAGAAGAAATACTGCTTAGTTATAACAGATGATTGTAGCAGATTTAGTTGGGTCTTTTTATTGGGATTTAAAGATGAAACCTTTGATGCTATTCATGATCTCATAATAGCCCTTGAAAATCAATTGAGACTCAAAGTAAGATCCATTAGATGTGATAATGGGACTGAATTCAAAAACAAGCATATGGATGAATTTTATGCCAAGAAAGGAATTAAGAGGGAGTTTAGCATTGCTCGAACTCCATAGAAGAATGGTGTTGCAGAAAGGAAGAATAGAACATTGATAGAAGCAGCAAGAACAATGCTTGCAGATTCTCTATTACCTATTCAATTTTGGGCTGAAGCTGTAAGTGCTGCTTGCTATGTGTTAAATAGAGTATCAGTCACTAAACCTCAGATGAAGATACCTTATGAGTTATTTATGGGAAAGAAACCAAACATTCATTTTATGAAACCTTTTAGCTGTCCTCTGACTATTCTGAATACTATTGATTCTCTGGGAAAATTTGATGGCAAGTCAGATGAAGGATACTTATTGGGTTACTGTACCAATAGCAAAGGATTCAGAGTGTACAACAAGGCTACCAAAAAGGTTCAAGAATGTCTTCATGTTGATTTTCTTGAAGATCAAGAAAGTCAAAAAGGTAAAGGTCCTGATTGGATATTTGATCTTGATATTTTGACTCCTTCTATGAACTATGTTCCTGTCAGAGAAGAAAATCAAGTTGTTCACACAGAAGAAGATTCAGAGTACATTGTTCATGGAATCAATGTTAGACCTAAAGATGTTCTTGATGAAGACCCCATAACTATTGAAAAGGAGAAAAGTACTGTTCAACCAGATTCTATATTATCTGATGAAGACCAAGCTATTCAAGATGAACTTAATAGGATGCTTTTTCAAGAAACCATTGCAAAATCCTGTGAAGATGATCAAAGGAGAGCTTATGAAGCAGAAAATCAAAAGGCTAAACTCATAGATAACTCTCACAGTACTTTGATTCAAAGTACTGCTGAACCAGTTGACAGTACTTCCAATGTCTTCAGTACATCAAATTGGATCAATGCTGATGATTCTAATCCTGATGATTTAAATGATCCAAACTTGCCCGAGTTACAAGACATTGATGATGAGCTTAATGCTGAAGGCATTTTCTCAAATTCCCATGAAAATCCTGACCTCAAAATTTGGAAAATGGTCTTGAAGTTCCACAAACTCCTACATTAAGAGTTCATAAAGATCATCCTGCTAGTCAAATCCTTGGACCATCCACTTTAGGAGCGATCACAAGAACAAAAGGTAAAGGTCTCTCTAAGCAACATACTACTTTACTTAGATTTGTTTATAAACAAAATAAGGTAAATCATAAGGATCAACAAATGTGCCTATTTGCTTGGTTTCTATCTCAAGTAGAACCTTTGAAGGTATCTCAAGCATTAGCTGAGGAGAGTTGGGTTGAAGCCATGCAAGAAGAACTTCTACAATTCAAACTTCAAGATGGTTGGGTATTATGTGATTTACCAGATGGAAAGAGATTAATTGGTACAGGATGGGTTTTCAGGATTAAGAGAGATGAAAGAGGGAATGTCATCAAGAACAAAGCATGATTGGTTGCACAAGGATATAGACAAGAAGAAGGAGTTTACTATGATGAAGTGTTTGCTCCTATAGCAAGAATTGAAGCTATAAGGTTATTTCTTGCTTTTGCATCTTATATGGGATTTCCTTGTTTACCAAATGGATGTCAAAGTGCCTTTCTTTATGGCACCATTACAGAAGAAGTTTATGTTAAACAACCTCCTGGTTTTAAGGATCCTGCACATCTAAACAAAGTCTATAAAGTTACTAAGGCTTTGTAGTGCCTCCATCAAGCTCCTAGAGCTTGGTATGAAAGACTCTCCACTTTTCTATTGCAACATGGTTACAGGAGAGGTGCAATTGATAAGACTTTGTTTATCAAAAGAGACAAAAAGGATATTATGCTTGTTCAAGTCTGTGGATGACATCATTTTTGGAGCCACAAAACAGTCAATGGTGAAAGAATTTGAGCGGCTCATGCAACAAGAGTTTCAAATGAGTTCCATGGGTGAATTAACTTTTTTTGGGGCTTCAAGTTAAACAATCAAGTAGTGGAATCTTCATTAGTCAAGATAAGTATGTCACTGACATTCTTAAAAGGTTTAACTTCACCACTGTCAAGCTAGCCTCCACACCTATTGATGCTACTAAAACATTAGGAAAAGATGAAGATGGAGAAGATGTGGATGTTAAACTTTACAGATTCGTGATTGGTTGTCTTATGTACTTAACTGCATCTAGACCTAACATAACATTTGTTGTATGTTTATGTACAATACATCAAGTCAAACCCAAGGTTTCTCATATGAATGCAGTCAAGAGGATTTTTAGGTATCTCAGGCGACAACCTAAGTTAGGATTGTGGTATCCAAGGGATTCACCTTTTCACTTGGAAGCTTTTTCAGACAGTGATTATGCAGGAGATAATTATGATAGAAGATCAACCACTGGAGGATGCCAATATCTTGGAAGGAGATTAGTCTCATGGCAATGTAAGAAACAAACATTTACAGCAACATCATCCACTGAAGCAGAATATGTTGCTGCTGTAAGTTGTTGTGGACAAGTACTTTGGTTGCAGAATCAACTCTTGGATTATGGATTAAATATTAAGAATACTCCAATCAACATTGACAATGAGAGTACAATTTGCATTGTGAAGAATCCTGTTTATCATTCCAAGACCAAGCACATTCAGATTAGACATCACTTTATTCGTGATTGCTATGAGCACAGGCTTATTAATGTAATTAAAGTCCACACAAATGATAATGTAGCTGATATACTCACAAAGGGATTTGATGTTTCAAGATTCAACCATTTAGTGGTCAGTATTTATATGATTAACTATTAAGCTACGTTTGAGGGGAGGATTTAGTTTAGTTTAGAACACTTTCTTCAAGGCTTTTTGAAAGTATATGCTTTGTTTGAGGGGAGGCAACACAGTTCTTTTGAAGAAATACTTTGATGTATCTGTTTGTGGAAAGTACTGCTTTGTACTCAATGAAAGTACTACTTAGTCCTAGATGGAAAGTATTGCTCTTTTGTCAGATATTGTTCAACGGTAAAAAATAAGGGATAAAAAGTAACAAACTTGCTACGGAGGGGATAAAAGCCAAAAATAACGGTAAAATCATTAATTGGGCCGTGATTTTTTAAATCTTACCCATTTATTCATGTGCTAATCTCTTCCATTCATTTTACTTTCATATTTATTCCCTTTCATTCATTAAATCTTTAACAAATCCACCGCCGATGAACATATTCTTCCATAAACAATCAATGGCTAGTCGTCCAGCCTGTAGTATGCATAATATGATCGCCAATTTGGACAAGACGGCGTTGAATATCACTTTTCATGCTATCATTGATTTCTTAACTGGGTCGTCAATCAATTATGCTCTTCTGGTCAGTCCTGACATTATTGGAACATGGATTCAAGAATTTTGGGCTACTGCTGAATCTTCTGTTCAAGATGATGGAGATGATGAATCTTTTATTCAAGCTATGGTTGCTGGAAGGCCAATTCGCATCACTGAGGCTACAATAAGGGCAGATTTATTGTTTCATGATGAAGAAGGTACTGTTTGCTTTGATAGACAAATACTATGGGGTACACTCTGAGATATAGGATATGAAGGTTATCTCACTAAAATTACTTTTCAGAAGCCTTTATTTAGTCATCATTGGAAGTATCTTATTCATGTCATACTTCATTGCTTAAGTCCTAAAAGTACTGCCTGGGATCAGTTTGGTCAAAGCATAGCCTCTGGATTAGTAAGATTAGCTACCAATCAACCTTTTAATTTCTCACATATGATATTTAATGGTATGCTATCTCATTTCAATAATGGTTCACCATTTTTTATGTACCCTAGATTTGTTCAATTGTTCTTGAACAAACAGCTTGAGGATCTTCCTAAACCTCCAAGCTTTTTACCTGCTGTTTTACTTCTTTCAAAGGTGTTTACATTCATGGCTAAAAAGAGTGTCAAGTTTTCTGGGCGCAATACACCTTTAACTGCTCATATCTTGGAAGTAGCACAAGTTGTTAGAGATGAAGTTGATTCACCTAGTCATACTAAGCAATCAGGTTCAAACCATACTCAATCTCCAGGTCATGAATCTTCTCAACATACTGCTCATGAATCTTCTCAACATACTGCTCCAAGGGAAGGTACTGTTCCTTTGCAAAGTGCTGCACATGATGATTCAGATCAAGGTGTGAATCCTCCACCATCTCCCAATGATTATACTTCCACAGATGGGTCTCAAACATCTGGAGGAGATGAGGGAGAAATGGATAATTATGCCTTGACAAGGGAATTGCGAAGACTGAAGAAAGAGAATGCTGATCTAGCTTCACAGCTATTGAAGTTGAAAGCTAAATTCAAGAGGATGCGTAGATCTGTTTGGCCACTTGTTAAACATCACAGGTTATGGGTAAAGCATTAGAAAAAGAGTGGTCATCATACTAAGAAGAGAAAGAAACAAAAGAAGCATTCTTCATTCACATTAGGGAGGAATTTGGATAGTGAGAATCTGAATGAAGATGCTGAACCTCATAAAGATCAAAATGAAGAAGCTAATATGACGCATTATGAGGATACACCACTCTTTAAAGCGTTGTTCATCAAGATACTGCTCACCATGATACTGCTGAAAGAAAAATTGATGAAACTGAGCAAGTCATTTTTGAAGATAAGAATGTTGTTGTTGGTGTTAATAGTGGAGATAAAGAAGAGATAGATTTAGAAGGTACTGATGTTCAAGGTACTGCTGCTCAAGGTACTGCTGCTCAAGGTACTGGTGTTCAAGGTACTACTTCTCAAGGAACTGGTAGGCAAAATCTTATTACAATAAGAACTCTGAATTTTGATGAAGATGTTGGTCCTTCAAATCCTATTCAGCAAGAAGAACATAGTGCTAGTGATGATGAGACCATTGCTAATATTATCCTCAACATGTCAAGACCAAGAGGTATTAGTATTCTTGGAGTTGAACTATCTCAAGTTTTACAATCTTCTTCTCAATCTATTGAAAAGTTGGATCCAAAAGATAAAGGAAAAGGAATCATGATAGAATCCAAGAAAAAGAAGAAGAAGTATACTTTAGCAGAGCTAAAAGCAATTGAAGAAGCTAAAAATGAAGAAGCTGCCAGAAAGTTGCAAGATGAATTGGATGCTGAACCAATAGAGCTAATTGTTCAACCGAGAAGGCCACAGACCATTGCACAACAAAGAAATTCCATGACGAGTTTTCTGAAGGGTCAAGGATATAAAGATTTACAGAAGTTAAGATATCCAGAGATGAAAAGCTTATATGATGGTGTTAGAGAAGCTATTCAAAGGAATGTTGATAGTATTATTCCTTTTGAATCTAAAAAGGAAAAGCTGATTGTTGATGCAAGAAAAGATAGAGCTATCAAAAGAAGTTTAAAGAGAAAAAGGACAACCAATGATGAATTGCTTGAGTTGAGAACAGATACAGTTGATGAGCTGAGAAATTGTTTAAGAGTTGTTGATTTTGAGAATCCAAAGAAGTCAGAATTTGGTGAGACATAGTCTATGATTTCTACATTCTCTGTTGTAGAATCATTAGAAGGATACTATCTTATCTTTTATAGAGAAGATGGAAGTTTTAGAGTATTCAACCTGTTGTGGGACATACTGCACATGATAGACAGAGAAGATTTATATCATCTGTATCAACAAGTGCAAGTTTATTTTGAGAATATTTTGCTAACAGGAGTAGGATTAGTCTTACTGGGTGATCTTATAACCATCTGGGAAACAAAGGAAACAAGTAATGATGCTCTCTGGAATACTCAAGAAAATTGGGAAATCACAAGATGGAGATTTTTTGAAGCATCAGGAGTGCATTTACTTAAGTTAGAAGATGGTACCATGATTCATATGCTAGCAGAAAGGAGATATCCTCTTACAAGAGATCTTATGAGGAGAATGCTAGATCATGGTATGGAAGTTGAACATGAGAATGAAATAGCACTGATGGTTATTGAATTGTTTATCAAATAGACAAATTCAGATGATGATGATGCATGATTACTGTTATGGTTTTTATCATATATATTTTTTGAAGAATAAGTACTTTATTCAAAGTACTGCTAGACAAACAGTACTTTATCAAAGTACTGCTTGCAGCAGTAAACCAGTAAAGTCTTTCTGATTAAAATAAAAAAAAAAAAAAAAAAAAAAAAAAAAAAAAAAAAAAACTTTTTGAAGCATAAGATGACAGCAACAAATTGTTTTAAGAGTAACACATGGTGTTAGTACTTGTACTACATAACAAATGGTAATCAACTCACCATGATTAATAAACAAGAAAGAGTTTGATTCATCATGAGGGTACGGCTCTAATGTGATTATCAAATCCATTTTTTGTTGACAATTAACTAAAAATTGTATGGTTTTCAACCCACCATATCTATAATAGTGAAGAGTTGGCTATCCTAGAAGAAAATGGTTTGTGGTAAAGGCTGTGGAAAATCCATTTGCATGGAAATTAGTTCACCATGGTAGTGTTTGTACTAAAAGAACTAACTAGCCCAAAAGCAAACGGCTCTTGGTAAAGACTTAACAAATCCGTTGATAGCTGATGATTTACTAAAAATCATATGGTTATCAATGTACCATGGTTTTTAACCTAAACATTGGCTACTCCAGAGTTAATGGCTTTGGTAAAGAGACATCTAATCCATTAATTTTCAATGATTCACCTCTCACAGGAGTTAACACACCTGGAAGTGATGAGAATAGTATGAAACTTTATGATCTGATGTACACTTTGTCATATGTTGTTGCTGAGTAGCTGAAATTAGTTACTGTAGAGATATCATCTGTTGCTGATAAAGAGTACTTTGATGATGACAATACATATTGAGCATAAGACAGACAGAAGTTAAAGATACAATCTTTCCTTGAAGACAAAGATGTTGCAGTTAAAGAATCATAAAGAAACTTGAAATCAAGCAAGTAGAATTCAAGTTAGGGGAGGATTGTTGGGATATAAAGTCAAAGTGCTGTTGAAGAGTCAAAGTACTGCTCATGTATAAAGGTCAAAGTATTGCTCAAGTGAAGAAAGTCAAAGTACTGCTATTGTTGATGACGTATAGTCCATATTCGGGTCACGAACCCGATTAATGAACATTACTAAGACCCAAACCCACCACGACTAGGCTATCATAACAATGATTAGGCTACCATACTAACGGTTTGGGCTCAAGAAAGCCCAAGCCCAAAGTTATTTATAGTTGTGATATGGATATCTCTTATTTAAGGGATATATATCAAACCGGATATACACCGATGAGTAAGGAGCACATATCCAATAAGGATTACGTGCCTATATAAACAATGTCATAACTCTCGTTTAAGGTACGCCTTTACAACCCTAACTCTTCAAGTATAACCCTAAAAACCGATTACTTACTCTCACGCTGGAGGATAATCATGGCAGACAATCCCATGATAAGCCTAATGGTGTTTGTTTGTTTTCTTAGTGCGCAGGTCTCAAGCATTAAGGTTGAATTGGTACGAGAACAGGAACCCGAATAAGGAACGTCCAACTTTTGTATCAACAAGTGGCGCCATCCGTGGGACCCTACACTAAGAACTAGAATGACGAAGCACAAAAACTCAAGCCAGCGGACTCCGCAGTTGGAAAAAACACACAGTGATTCTCCGAGGAAGAAGCATCAAGACTCGACCTCAAAGCAGGCCTCTGGAACAACCAGTGCGCCTGGTCTCCAAGAAGGGGGCCCTACTCTAACTCTCCCAACGGTAGAGTTACCTACGAGGACTTCCCAGGCCACAATGCCCCTAAGCGCTGAAGATCTCCAGCGCACTCTTTTCACCACTCCCCATCAGACGGCATTGATTGTGGACAACAATGTGCCGCCGTGCGCGCCCAATCGTGATAGGGGGCCTAATGTGGAAACAGATGTCCTCGTAGTAGAAAGAGAGGCTCCAGAATTCACACTCAGTAATTTTGTATCCCAAAATTACGAAACCCTAACTGCCCTCTGCAAGAAGAAGCAAGGAGAAGGTCAAGTATGAGCCTGCAAGCCCGGCTCAACTTTGACCCTGACCGCGAAATATCCCCACCACGCTATCAGAATGAGATGCGCGAAAAGGGTATACGCCGACCCCCAGTATTCACCAAAATTGGAAGAAAAACTGCGGAAGATGAAACATCTGATTCGCAGTACTCAGAAGAATATGAAGATGATGGAAGGCGCACCAATGTCCACGCTAGACTTGGTAACCGCATAATATAGGACAGACTTAGACAGCAACGCTCACTGACTGATAGCTCTTCAAGGTCTGGTAGTAGAAGAATTTAGGATAGACTAGGGAGACAGGCTTCCCCAAGTAAAAGACCTCCAAGATCAGATTCTGAGGAGAAACGGCGCAAGCGCCGTAAAAGAGACAACTCCTCCTCAAATGACTCCTCGGACAACGAGGACAAAGAAACAGGATATTGGAAGTCCAGAGGAAGACATCGCGAGGAAGAAGACGAAGATATGTCTCTTCCTTGGGGTTGCCAAAAGGTTGATGCATTCACACGACACATCAATGATTATTCGGATGATAAGAAGAGGCGCATGCCCGCCAATGTTAAAACATATAATGGAACGGGTGATCCTGATGATCACCTAAAAATTTTCGAATCTGCTGCTACCATTGAAAATTGGCCACAGCCTGTGTGGTGCCATATGTTTAACTCTACATTAGTGGGGAATGCGCAAACTTGGTTTAGCAAGCTTCCACGAAGAAGCATAAACGGGTTCGAAGAATTACGAAAAACATTCTGCTTTAACTTCACCCATAGGAAGAAGTGCGCCAATAACCCTGTTGAACTGGCCAGGGTGAAACAGCGCCAAGGGGAATCAACAAGCGCTTATGTGGAGCGCTTCAAGGATGAATGCATACACGTGAAGGCGTGTCCTGAAGTGCTAAAAATCTCAGGGTTCATGAATGGGATAAATAACCCAGAACTCATTAGGAGATTAAATGATAAGGTTCCCCAAACCTATGATGAGCTAATGAAGCGCACAAGGTCCTTAATCTAAGGAGAAGCAGCAGCCGCGGATAGTAAAAAAGGCAACTCAAATTACAGGTCACAAGAGCAGCCTAGGAGACAATCCAATGACAAAAGTAGCAACCGCGGCAAAAATTATCGAGGTCAGGAAAGTGGACGAGATAACGATAAATACACCCTCTCACAAAGACACCAAGGGAGATATTCGTAACAAAGGGCGCAAACTTCCCGAAACCTCCACCAATGCGCACCCAAGAGGACCGGCGCGTGGGGAATGGATATTGCGAATACCATGGACAAAAGGGCCATACCACCAATGAGTGCGTCCAACTACGACTACTAATTGAAAAGCTAGTGAAGGAAGGTAGAATGGATCATCTCGTTTAGAATATAAAAGAAGGTAAGGACAAACCAAAGAATGGAGGTAAGAAGGAGACACCCAAAGACAAGGCTGACACCGTCTACATGATACATTCATGGCAGCGAAAGACCAGTCAAAAAGTCAGCCAAAAGTTCTCCTCTAATAATGAAACTTCTTTCCCCACTCTCGCTGCGGACAATGCAGTAATGGAGCCACTCACCATTGAAATACATACAGGGGGTCACGATATTCATACCATGTATGTCGATGGAGGGGCATCTACAGACATTATGTACGAACATTGTTTCAGAAGGCTGCGACCTAAGATACAAAGTCAGCTAATTCCAGCCACGACATCGCTGACAGGCTTTACAGGAGAGAAGATATGGCCCATGGGGCAATTATGCTTACTTGTGGTCATTGGTAATGAGGAACAACTATATGGTGATCAAATCCCCCTCGCTGTACAACGACATCATTGGGAGACATGGAATATCATCCATGCACGCTGTTTCCCAGTAGAAGGAGGCATCGTCACCCTCTACAATACCACCGTGTCACCTAAAGAATGAAACACAGTGACCAGTGAAGCAGAGGATGTCCCAGTACAGCGCGCAGCCAAAGTACCAAACTTAAAAGTTACCATTTATCCAGATTATCCAGATCAGCAAATATCAATTAGAGGGTCACTGTCTGATAAGGCAGAGCAGCTGTATGCACACTATTACAAAAGAACTTAGATATCTTTGCATGGGAACCAAAGCACATGACTGGAGTACCACGATCTATTACGGAGCACAAGCTACAAATCCGACAAGGATATCCTCCAGTATGACAGAAAAAGCGTGGCCAAGCCCTGGATCGCGCAAAAGCCATCCTGGAAGAAGTACACAAACTTGTAGACGCAGGTATCATGCGAGAAGTCTACTACCACGACTGGCTTTCCAATCCAGTAATGGTAAAGAAGAGTGATGGCAGTTGGAGAATGTGCGTGGACTTCACTGATCTTAATAAAGCATGTCCACAGGACTGCTACCCACTGTAAGAGATAGACTGGAAGGTAGAATCTCTGTGTGGATATCCCTTTAAATGCTTCCTAGACGCATACAAAGGGTACCATCAAATTCGGATGTTTGAGGAAGATGAAGAGACAACAGCCTTCCGCACAAGTCAAGGGGTCTTTTGCTATACAAAAATGCCCTTTGGTCTAAAGAACGCAGGAGCAACATACCAGCGATTTGTGGACACAGCATTTGAAAAGCAAGTAGGTCGCAACCTGGAAGTTTATGTCGATGACCTTGTTATAAAGAGTCATACTGAGGAAGAACTGGTGCGCGACATCGAGGAGACGTTCAAAACACTGGAAAAGATAAACATGAAGTTAAACCCCAAGAAGTGCACTTTTGGCGCGACAGAAAGCATGATTCTTGGATATCTAATAGAACTTGATGGCATCAAGCCTTGCCCAGAAAAGACAAAAGCTGTCATCGATCTCCCTTCACCGCGCACATTGAAAGAAGTCCAGTCATTAAACGGAAAGCTAGTTGGGCTAAACCGATTTTTGTCCAAATCAGCAGATAAGTCACTCCCTCTCTTTAAAACACTCACGAAGTGCACAAAAAAGGGATACTTTCATTGGACTGAGGAGGCGGAGGAAGCCTTCCAACAACTTAAGCAACATCTCGCAGCGCTTCCCAAACTTGTCGCACCCAGACCAGGGGAGGAATTGATCATGTACTTGTCTGCAACTCATGGAGCTGTCAGCGCGGTGCTATTGATGGATAGGAACTCTGTTCAAACACCCATATACTTTGTAAGCAAAGCACTCAAAAAGACAAAGACTAACTATACTACTATGGAAAAGCTGGTCCTAGCTTTGGTATTTGCAGCTAAAAGATTGCGTAGATACTTTCAGGCGCACCTAATAGCTGTAATAACGGACCAACCTATCAAACAGGTTATCTCTAAACCTGATGCATCAAGACGACTACAAAAATGGAGTGTGCTATTGAGCAAGTACAACATCTCGTATAGACCACGCATTGCAATCAAGGGGCAAATATTAGCAGACTTTATTATTGAGAAGCCAGATACCGATACTCCACCTCCGACAAGCAAGGTAGAACTACAAGAACCATGGGTTCTATTCACAGACGGATCCTCGTGCGTGGATGGATCAGGCGCAGGCCTTATCCTCACTAATCCAGATGGAGTGGAATTCACTTACGCACTGCGTTTCAAATTCACAGCCACAAACAATGAGGCAGAATATGAAGCCTTACTTGCTGGACTACGCATTGAAACTCAAATGGGTGTACGTAACCTAGAGGCAAATGTAGATTTCAGGCTAGTAGCCAATCACGTGCTAGGTTAATATGAAGCCAAGGATGAACACATGGTCAAATACATCGAAAAAACCAAGTCTCTAATTCAGAACTTTGATAGGTTCACCATCAAACAAGTCCCTAGAGGAGAAAACAGGAAAGCTGATGCGCTTAGCATGATCGCGTCTACAAGCTTTGTGCACCTATCAAAACAGGTTTTGGTGGAAACTCTGAAAAACAAATCAATCTCGGAGATGGAAATATCCACGGTGATTGAGGAACGGGATCCTACTTGGATGACACCTATCATTGAATTTATAAGCAAAGGAATCTTACCACAAGATCAGAAGGATGCTCGTAGGGTACGGCGCACAGCACAGAGATTTGAACTCCGAGATGGCGTCCTATATCAACGTTCATTCCTACAACCATGGCTCCGGTGCGTTGGACCTCTTCAAATAGATTACGCACACCGAGAGATTCACGCTGGTTCATTCAGTATGCACTCAGGACCACGGTCTGTAGTGGCGCGTGCCCTGCGGTCAAGATACTATTGGCCCACTATGCACCACGACGCGCGGGATATGATAAAGAAATGTAGCGATTGCCAAGTCAACAGGCCAATTCCGCGCCGACCACAATAAGAGCTAACCCCCATCACCTCACCATGGCCATTCTATAAATGGGGCATTGACATCGCAGGCCCTTTTTCGGTTGCAGCGGGAGGGCTAAAATTCCTCATCGTAGCTATAGATTATTTTACTAAGTGGATTGAGGCAAAAGCATTGGCAAGCATCACGGGCAACCAAGTCAAACGCTTCGTGTGGGACAACATTGTATGTCGCTTTGGACTACCTGGAGAAATTATTTTGGACAACAGAAAACAATTCTGTGACAACCCGTTCAAAGACTGGTGCGCGAAATTAAACATTACACAACACTTTGCTTCAGTTAAGCACCCACAAACCAATGGCTTGGTTGAACGCGCGAATCGTAGTCTGGGTGAAGGAATAAAAGCGCGCCTTGACAGACATAAAGGAAGGTGGGTGGATGAATTGTCACATGTTTTATGGGCGCACCGCACGACAATTAAAACTAGTACTGAAGACACACCATTCTCTCTTGTCTATGGGACAGAAGTCGTCGTAACAGCCGAGATTGGAATGCCAACTATCCGTACGGCGGAAATAAATGTCACAACAAATGAGGATGAGCGGCGCATAGACTTGGATCTGTTGGAAGAAAGGCGTGAACGCGCAGCTATATGTGAAGGAAAGGCTAAATCAAAGATGAAGAAGTATTATGATGCAAAAGTCAAACACACTTCTTTCAGGCCAGGAGACTTTGTATACCGCACCAATGATGCAAGCCATGCAGAAGACACAGGAAAACTTGGACCCAAATGGGAAGGACCCTATGAGGTCACAGATGCACTAGGCAATGGTGCATACAAGTTGCGCGATATGGAAGGTCATGAGCTGGCACGCACTTGGAATATCTGCAATCTCAAGAGATGCTATCTTTAGGAAAGGCTACGGCCCACACATAGACAACCTTGCACTTTAGTACGTGCCTAATAAATGTCTGTATTTGAATTTTCTTTTTTAGGAATTGTCTTTTATCTTCAAAACTTGCAAGTATTAATAAAATGTTATGGTTTCTAGCTAACTCCATAACACATTTAACTTTATTGCTTACATTTTTCTTATGTCTCAATATTTTTATTTTATATTTTGCCTACATGGCGTGCATGCACTTACTAAGACCTACGACGGCAGAACGAATGAGTAAACCTACTAACTAACTCATTGAGTAAGAGGGTTACAAACCCATCAACACTGGATCACACATCCTTGCTAAGCATCTCACTTTCAAGACTTTGAAGTAAGCTTAAATGCACACCCCACGAAGGATGCGCAACATCACGTACACTGTACATGCTTAGCAATTTACGAGCCAAGACTCTTGGTTATTTGATACAGTATTTGCAACACAATGCAAGTCTATCTTTACACTTGTGATTTTTGTTAAGTTACGCACTTAATACAAGTCATCTCAAGTATGTCTCGGTTTCAATTTGACTCTTGGATAATCTTTTACACAAAAGAAAACAATCTAAGTAGAAATAACAAGGCGTACGTAAAAAGATAAAAATTATTATTCATAAGAACCATGAGTTTATAAAAATTATATCTACAAAAATCCATAGACATCTAAATGTTATGCGCATGCCTATGACTTGAGCTACTAGCTGTAGACACCAACTCCCCAGCCTCACTCAGCCTTCTCAACAGGCTGCTATCCTCCTGAGATACCATTGGTATGCTAACGGGAATCCCATCAGACCTGGGGAGATGGGCTGCGCCAACACCGCAGAGAATAGCCTTTCCCTTTACAGCCTTCTTATGTACAGCTCTCGTAATATGGGCCTCCAATGACTTCTTAAGAGGTACCTCTTTTTCAAGGGCGAAAGGATTAAGTATGTCGCGGAGGCGAGCAAAAATGGGTGCCTGCAGCTGCGATTCATCTGGCTTCAGGAAGAAATCAGGCTGGGCCTCCGCATCCTCGCCCATGTGCCTGGCCAGAGTTAGACCCTGCATGATCACGCCGATTGGATAATCTTGATCACGCTCCAATCGGGCGATGTGAGGAAAGTCAAAAACCTTCATCCTCTCCATAGCCTCCACAAGTTCATCAAAGGCATCTGCCTTGTACCCAGGCACCTCTGCAAGTGGCACCGTCAGCAATTTGCTCTCATGAAGCTCTTCCGTAGCATGCGCCTTGCCACACGCCATGGCGCACTCCACAACTTTCCCAAAAGCCTCCACGACTTCTTGGGACTCCAGCGTGCCCATGGCTGCCAAGCGCAGACCAAGGCTGATCAACTACCTATGAATATAACAATGCACGCATTAAAAAAAATGAAAGAAAGAAAAAAAGGAAAGAAGGGAAGGAATGAATACCTGCGCTCAGCAACAGCGGAAACTAAATGAGGATACAACTCCTCATCATACTCTATACTCAATTTGTGCAGCTTGCTCTCCTGCACCTTCAGAGCCTCCTCCACACGTTCGCGAAGTTCTTCAAGATGGGCGAAGTGCTGGGCTCTATTTTCTTGAAGGTACTTTAAACCCCAAGAGCAGTTTGCCCTGTGCTGATCAGTCTCAGTGCGCTCTCGCTTTACCTCAGCCATCAATGACAGCTTCTCATCCTGACGCTCAGCAGCCACCCAACTCCTCCATCAGCTGCTGCGCGGACATCTCCTCATTCACCTTCAACGACTCCTCCACATGCTCATGAGCCGCTTGGGGTGGTACCAACTTCTCAACAAACGCTACATCACCCCCTGCAGCATCGTCACTAAACGCAAACACAACAAAGTCAAGGAATGGCACAGCGTAAAAAACATATATATATTAGAATTAAATAAAATTTTCTTTTATATTAAAGTATTTTTAGGAATTTTTCTAGATTTTTCTCTTGTCATTTAGTATTTATTAGAATTAAATATAGTTTAAGTAATAATAAATTAATATCTAAGTATTAAATAGCAAAATTAGTTTTTATCAAGTAATACCTAGTTTTTATATTTTTCCTAGCCTTTATATGTTATAAAATAATTTTAGAAATTTTTCTATAATTTTTACTGTTCATTTTTTATTTTTTAGAATTTAATTAGTTTAATTAGTAATTAATTAATATTTAGTTTAATAATTATTAAAATAGTTTAAAAACATATAATATAGACTTTTATATTTTTCTAGGACTCCTGTGATGGTTAATTAGTTTTATAAAAATTTTCTTAATTTTCTAACTCTTTTTATATTTTTTTAGGATTCCTGTGATGGTTAATTAGTCAAGGAATGGCACAGCGTAAAAAACATATATATATATATATATATATATATATATATATATATATATATATATATATATATATATATATATATATATATATATTAGAATTAAATATAATTTTCTTTTATATTAAAGTATTTTTAGGACTTTTTCTAGATTTTCTCTTGTCATTTAGTATTTATTAGAATTAAATATAGTTTCAGTAATAATAAATTAATATCTAAGTATTAAATAGCAAAATTAGTTTTTATCAAGTAATACCTAGTTTTTATATTTTTTCTAGCCTTTATATGTTATAAAATAATTTTAGAAATTTTTCTATAATTTTTACTGTTCATTTTTTATTTTTTTTAGAATTTAATTAGTTTAATTAGTAATTAATTAATATTTAGTTTAATAATTATTAAAATAGTTTAAAAACATATAATATAGACTTTTATATTTTTCTAGGATTCCTGTGATGGTTAATTAGTTTTATAAAAATTTTCTTAATTTTCTAACTCTTTTTAGTATTTTTAATAATTTTGTTTAGTTTAATTAGGTAATTAATATTAAATTAGTAATTAATATAAAATCCACAAAAAGACAAAAAAAAATATTTTTAATTTTAAAATTTGTTTTTAGTTATTTTATAATTTTAGAAAATTAATTTTTATTTTTCTAGTATTAAAATAATATTCTATTGTATTTAAGTTATTTAAATATTAATAATTAGTATTAAATAGTATTTAATTAATATCAAATAATTAATTAGTGCAAAAATTCATTTTCTTTTTCTAAAAATTTTCTTTCATCCTTAGGTTTGTAAAAAAGTCATTTTCACCCCCTGAGGGTTTTCAGATTTCAGATTTCACTTTTTATTTGGTACTTTGATGTTTATTTAAACTTAAACGTACCTTTTAAGTTTTAAAACATTTTCACTTATCTGGTTTTTCAGTTTTTTTCCATATTAAGTATTTGTATCATTTTCAGTTAAAAATCAGTAGTATAATCATCATAACCCTTTCCCATCCAAATCACTCGATCACAAACCCGTTTTGAATACAATTCACACCTCGTCGGGACATAACGACCCGGTGATATCCTATATTATCCGGAAACATTGACTCTAGGTGGTTTGACTTTATTGACCACATCTGTGGTTGACTTTAGTTGACTGTTTGGAGCCAATCAAATTTTGGTACCGCTGCCAGGGAGGTTGTGCGCGTTATTCAAAACGGTTTGCAGATTAGTGAATCTGGATATACGCTTATTGTATATTTATCCATCCTTGTTTATATTTTCTTATTATTATCAGATAAAAACAAAACAGTTCCCGAAAACATTTTAAAATCAGTTTTCAAAAAACACAAAAACACAAAAAGATTTTCTTTCTTATAAAATGTTTATCAAAAATCTCAAAAATATCCATCTTTACCCTTCTAGCTTTTTGATTCTACATTCCTTACCCTCCAAAAACATTTGATTCTTTCTATGTCTCATCACCTTCTTATTTGTCATTGGTGTGGTAGTCCTCATAATGGTGGTAATTGTCCCAGTTGTGGCATGGTAGAGTCAGGAAACGGGTCTGTCTATAACCAGAATCCCTATTCCTACCATGACACGACTGATTCATTCTATCAGGTACCACACCATGAGACTTAGCAGTTTTACTGTTGTGAGTACTGTGGTGGTTCACACTACAGTTCTGATTGTCAATCAGGAAACACGCTTGTCTATGAGCAGGTTCTTGATAACAATTATAACTTCAGCACATACGACTCACAGCCACATCAGTTCAACTGTTGTGATTACTGTGGAGGTCTACACTTCAGCTCGGATTGTCAAACAGGGAATCCATTTCCTTGTAACAATTACGACTATCCGTATCATGACCCACTTCCACAGTACCAAATGATCCAAGCAACTCCTCAAATTCAGCAAGACCTTTATCTTGATGCCCTTGAAATACTGAAAGAACTTAAGGAGGAGTTGGCTAGTATTACCTTTCACAGCTCTTGTGAGAAATCTATGGCAGAATTACTTACGGAAGAACGAGAGGCTAGAAACAAAAAGAGTATGGAGGAATTACTTATCGAAGAACAAGCAGCTAAAACACGTGCTATATTTCTCAAAGCTGCTCTTCTAGATGCTGATGATAGTGATAATGAAGATACCCTTGATATTCTTCAATTTTATAAGGGTTCTTCAAGTTCATCAGTTGTGATTCCTTCCATTGAAAATCAGGGAGAAAATAATGTGACGGAGAAATTACTAGCAGAAGATCAAATAGAACTCGTACAATCCATGAATGCTAGCTCTTCTCTACTCCCTCAGTCTGTTGTTATCACACCCGAAGGTCACACTCACTCTCTGAACATGGGGGATGAGCATCTTAGCACTATTCCTGAAAAGGAATCGGACGAATTCATAAAGTCTAGTGTTGAGAACCTTGTCCCAGTCCAAAGAGAGTCACAGGGAACTTTTGATCATATGTGTGATTTACCTTTCCCTCTTGAGTGTCCAAAAGATCAATTTGAGACTTTCTCTGATTGTAGCGAAGATTGTGCATTTTATGAAGACATCGAGTATGTTGAGGCATCAGTTCCACATTCTGATGTTGATCATCTTCTTGAGGAGTTCGCCGATGAACTCACTCACATCAATCCACTTCCAACGGGAAGTGACGATGATCTCATTGACTTTGAAGCCGATCTAGGAGAAATTGAAAGTCTCTTATATCATGATCCGTTACTCACTTTTGATCCCAACAGTCCAATAGAGAATGATAATTACTTTGTTCCCGAAACATTCAAAACTACTCTCACCAATCCTCTGTTTGAATTCGAATCTAAATTCACTTTGATTTTTGATAATCCAATCTTTGGTACTCAGAACGAGGATAGTGATGAGTCTACACAGGAACATAAGTTCACTGATTTACATCGTGAGATTGATTCTCTTCACGAGGAGTTCTCCGTTGAACTAACTCATATCATATCTCCACCGGAGTATGATAACTTCTACTTTGATCAAGACACACCCGGGATATGTCTTGATCACATGAGCTTAAATGATGAGATTCATAATACTGAAATTATGGATTCTCCTGTGGGTGATGACGAGTTAGTCATGATTTTCATCATGGTTTTCTTCCTTTTCTTCACCTATCCCGTGACGTCCTCTCTTCTTCACTCCTTCGGGAATGAAGACACTATCTTTGACCCCGGCATTTCCATGTATCATCCTTTTGAGCCAAGGTCTCTTAGTATATCTCATCGGAGTGGAACTTTCACGTGCTTCAAATGTTTGTCCAAATACCTTGAATGAAAGTCCGATGGAGATTGTTTCTTCCACATCTTGCTTCCCCAAGAACAAATGAATTCGGGGTCGAGTCAAGCTAGCGACTCGGTAAACAAAAATATTAGCATACATATGTGGTTTTCACCCTAAGTGTGGGGGAGTTGCCCCTGCTATTGTTAGCATCTAAAAAAAGAAAAAAAAATAATGTATGTATATACATATCTATAAAGAAAGTGAAAAAAAATGGTGTTTCCACATTTAGCTTGTAATGTTGGCTTTTTACGTTCAAAAAGTCGGCATAATAGCCAAAACTTTGAATATTGAGGACAATATTCAATTCTAAGTGTGGGGGGGGGGGAATTCTAGCGAATTTGATCACATTTTACCTTCTAGTACCCTCGTTTTTGGCCAAAATTTAAAAAAAAAAAATCACTTTATTTCAAAAAAAATTGTGGATATCAGTCCACAATGTCTAACCCACAAAAGGACTGGCTAATCAAGGAGCAAACGGCTCTTGGTAAAGATATATCAAATCCGTTTATGGCTGAAAATTTGCCAAAAATTGTATGGTATTCAACTCACCATATCTTAAAAAGTAAAGAGTTGGCTAGCCCGCAAGGTTATGGCTTGTGGTAAAGGCAGTGGAAAACCATAATTGGTAATCAGCTCACCAAGATGCTAATAGCTGCATCAAGAGTTGGCTAGTCCAGAAGAAAACGGCTTCTGGTAAAGACAAATCAAATCCGTTTAAAGCTGATGGTTTGCTCAAAATCATATGGTTATCAGTGTACCATAGTTCTTACTTGAACTGAAACATTTGGCTACTCCAGAAGTAATGGCTTTTGGTAAAGAGACATCAAATCCATTAAATTTTCAAAACAGGTTATTTTTGGATTCTGTATTGCTAGGGACTAGCAATAGTTTAGTGTGGGGGATTGATGAGTGCTCAAACACTCATCATTTTTGGTCAAATCTAAGCTGCAAAACATTTAAAAACACTCAAAAAGGCATCAAAATACTGAAAATATCCCAGAGATTGTGTTTTATATGTTTTAGATGCAAAATGAGTAAAAACAGATGAAAAACGATCAAAGTTTGCATAATTGGCAGTTTAAGTCCCCCAAGTTTCAAAACATGTCAAAATTAGTCCCTATACATTTATTTTGAAAG
Organism: Artemisia argyi; assembly: GCA_030686995.1. NCBI lineage: Eukaryota > Viridiplantae > Streptophyta > Magnoliopsida > Asterales > Asteraceae > Artemisia > Artemisia argyi. Next base: position 276,912,048 of record CM060708.1, read on the forward strand.
ATAAGTCAACCCAAGTCCTTTAAAAGTCAAATATTATCAAAAATGGTCTTTGGTAAAAAGTTTTGAGAATTTACAAGTTTAGTCCCTGGAGTTCCAAAATTGACAAAATTGGTCCCTGGTGAAATATTTTTGAAGAAAAGTCAATTATGGTCCTTGTGTTAGTGAACTTTGGCAAAAATAGTCCTTTGATGAAAAAGTTTGAGGAAAATACAATTTTGGCCCCTCAAATTTGAATTTTGGCATAACAAGTCCCTGGGGATTCAAATTTGGAAAATAACATTTAAGTTCCTTTGAATTATTGGAACTTGGTAGGAAACACCCTTGGATAACTTTGGAGAAGTTGCAAAACCCACCCTTCAATTTTTGAAAATTATACATTTGGTCCTTCTGAATTATAACTACAAACCAAATGGACCCTTTTATTTATAAAAAACCAAATCCACCAAACTCCAAATCCAATCCACCCACAAAAGCCCAAACCCCCTGGCCCAACATTCACCCCGTTTAATATTAACACTCCATGGTCAACGAAAGTCAAGCCATGTCAAACGACCTTTGACCCTTTCCCTCCTTCATACCCACTTGGCTGCTACAACCCTGCAACACTATACCTCCCCATCCTTCCACCTGACCTCTCCCACTACTTGTCCCCCCACTAACACTACAAACCAAAGACCAATTAATGATCCCAAAGTCCTCCGAGCAACCTGCAAGCTGCCAAAACAAGTTTCCCGCCAAAAGGAATTTGAAGGCCAAGATTGATTGTAACTAATCCAATGGTTCTGAATGAATGTGGGAAAGAGAGAGGAACTCCCCAAGGTCTATTTAAATGAAGAAAGAAGCAGAAAAGAGGAGTTTCTTAATGTAGTGTGGTTATTTTAGTAGTGTAGATGTCGACTTAGTGTAATTGTAGTTTCTAGTTGTATTTTTTAGTTTACATGTATTGTATTCAGTCTTTTAAAGATATTGTAGACTTAATTTAACCTTAATTTAAAGTTCCTTATCCTAAATTCAGTTTAGGCGTTTTTAAGTGAATTTGACATCCTCACTTAATCATTGTTAAAAGTTGTGTTTTAAAGTTACATTCAGTTAAAATAAGCTTACTTACAAGTTTTTAATAGGTTACAAGGCCTAAGAACCAGTTTAGTGAATATCTCAAAAAAATCAAAGAAAATAGTTCATAAATAAAAATTCAGTGAAGAAGAAGATTGAACAGTAAAGCAGGATTTATAATGGATTTCCCTGGGTTAGAACTCCATGGGGAGTGATAGGGATATGTGTTTGAACCCTGGTTACTTGTGTTGCAGCTTGGAAGCTTTTGTAAGTTCATTTCTTAAATTTTGCATAATACTGTTCAAGTGCTTTTTAACTGCTTATTTTTGTGCATTGAGGCTTATTAGGTACATCCCAGTAATATTATTGCCTAATACTGGGTAATTGATCATTAGAATACTTGGTAGCTCTTTTTCTCATTTTTACTGTTTTGAATTAGCATAATGTTGATTCATGATGTTTTGTTATTATAAGTGGTACTTTTGTGCTTAAAATAGTTTCTTATATCATAATAAGTAATTATTAATCAGTCTCATGGTCTAAAAAAGGCTTTTGCTTTGAAATCCTCTTTTTCATGTACTTAAAGGGGTGTTTGGATTTGGCTGTTCCATGGGGTTCAAAGGTGTTTCTGTTGTTGTTAACTATTGAGGCAAGTCACATGTAGTTATATTAGAACCTTTGGATCATATAAATCAGTGGTTATAGGGTAGAAAGTCAAAATTAGCTTTCCATCTCTCTCAATTGTTAACTGTTGAGTTTGTAGGTCCTGAATCTCATTTTATCATCACATTAGTTGTTAATATAGTTTAATTCAGTCCATTGGTAGCTTAATATAGCATAATCATCAAGTAAGAATCAACCAAACTTCAATTTGGTCAACTTAGTTGTTCATATTTAAAAAGTCAATATTACCCCTAGGTAGAATTCCCACTTTTTTGGGAATTGTTTAGATTTTGTGTGGAAAACTAGAAGGGGGGGTTGAATAGTTTTGCGTCTTTTTCGTTAATTAAAAGTTTGCTTTCAAAGAATTAATAGTAATCGTAAAAACCTTAGAAGCTAAAGTATAGATACAAATTAATTTACCTGTATCACATAGATACTACTTATTTAAAGTGATGAATAGAAATTATAATTTCATGTATCTCACTTAATTATAAGTAAGTATTTATATATGTATATGTGTTTTAATAATTGTATATACTTATATTTTACTAATTGTATAATTAAGGTTTTAAATGGAAACTAGTTTGATCTTTATGTGAAATCAATATATGTACAACACACAATAATAATAATGTACGAAAAGCAAGTAAGTAAACAAGTAAAGAATGAGAGATGGAAAGATCAAACCGAGAGACAAAGGATTTATAGTGGTTCGGCTACAAGGAATCCTTCCTTTCTCTACTCCACTCCCCGAGCACCGAACTCGAGAGTTTTCTTCACTAAGTCGATAACCTCCCTTATGGCGGAGAAAACCATACACACCAAAAGCTTACACCAATTAACGACACAAAGCAAAATGTCGAGTTCTAATCATAGCTAGAACCAATCACACACCAAATATCACACCACAACTTCTTCACACCTTTTACTTCTTCAATGCTTCTTCACACCATAAGTATCTTCACGCCTTCACAAAATACTTCACGACTTCAATGTCTTGCAACTTCACAACTCCAAAGCACCAATGTCTTCACAACTTCAAACCAATAATATCTTTGCACCTTCAAGCCACTAGATTCTTCACAACTTTAATCTACTAATGTCTTCTAGTCTTCTCTACTTGGAAGCTTCAATTTCTTCACTACTAGTCACTATTGCTACTCTCTCCTATCTTCACTACTATCCAACACTACTTCTTCACTTCAAGTTCCACTTCACACTTACAACAATTCTAGATTCTACAACTAAATCTAGCAAACTAATACATACACCTTATTCACAAAAATATGAAAGATCAACAAGATGAAACAAACAACCAACTTAGATAGCAAGATGATACTAAGTTGTAATACTTCTAATAGAAGTATTCTTCTCTTTGCACTTGAGTGTTGAGGCTTGAATCACTTTGAAACAAAGATCAAAATATATAAGATCAAAGGATTTTTAGAGGATGGAGAAGGATGTTTAGATCAGAAGGTTTATAGTGCAAAAAGGTGAGAAAAATATGTGGAATGATCCAATATTTATAGGGCCAGAAAATACTGTTCTGGAGCGTGCCGGTCCCCTTAATTAGTGGGCGGTCCCCTTAATGATTAAGGGGGCCGCCTAGTAAAATTAAGGGGGCCGCCCTCCTGAACGTTGGATTTTCTTGTCCTTTTGTGAGGGAAATTTTTCTGGATTAGATTTGCCATTTTTGGTTGAAAATTTGAATTCACAAATTTGTAATGAATTAAACATATTATTTTAATTCCAAAAATGTTTTACAAAAGATATAAAATGTTTTGTGACATTTTATAAATATCAAGTGATTGACAAAAGTGTTCCTTTGATCTTGTAATACATTAGACACTTTGTTTATTCATACCTTAAGTGATTAAATGGTAAAGATGAGTATTTACTACTAAATACTAGTTTATGGCATAATCTTTGGTTTGATGAGTTTTCGTTTTGTGATTATCAAAACATAGAGATATCGAAAGATATGAATAATGTTTTTAGTCATTTATTTATATCAACAATCTCCCCCTTTTTGATGATTACAAAACCTAAACTCATTAAATCCAAAAATTAAATTTTAGACAAGTATTTAGTGAGTTTATATTCACTTCTCCCCCATTTTGTAAAGTCAAAAAGGTTTAAGCCAAAAGAAGGAAAGCTCCCCCTTGATGTATGCTCCCCCTCATTTGAGGGCACCAAGGGTTCGAGAATTGGAATTCTTGCAAGAAAAATATTAGAAGCACAAGCATGGCACAAGCAAACACATATATCATAATACCAACAAATAATAAGCATGGCAAAAGATAATTAGGAACACATATTAAGCAATTCATTGATAGAAAATGATTATGCCAACCCATAATCATTGTTACAAACGCCATAAAAATAGAATACTAAACTAAGTAGAGCATCCTATTATGCCAATCAAGGAGTGTCACCAAACTTTCTTGAATCCCAAAATGGTTAAAGAGTGTTATTTGAAAATGAGAAACATAAGCATATAAAATGCTTGGTGGTTTAGTGGAGATAAACTTTTGGTTGCATGGATGTTGGTGAGTTTGGAGATGTGGAACTTGTAGGTGGTGGATTAGAAGTAGGATTTGTTGATTGAGGGTTTTGATATTGTTCAAGTGATGGTTTTTGTTGAGATCTTGTAAGAAGATACTCAATCCAAGTGAAGTGCTCATTCAAAGCAATGGTTTGTTGTTGAAGGAAGATGCAACAAGGGCAATTGTTAACATTCTTCTCAATTTGGTTGATGTTGTGTGGTGATGATGGTGAACTTGATTGGGGTGGATCCAAATTGCGTTGAGCAAGATGTAATGCTAAAAGAGCACTAAGCTCATGAGCCTCTTTTAGCTCCTCAACGAACTTCAAGTGTTCGGAGGAAGGTGTTGGTGGTGGAACATGATAGTTGTCTTGGGTGAGGGTTTGAACATGCAACATAGGAATGGCATGTGAGGTTGTAGGATGTGGTGGTGGTACTCTTGGTGGTGGAGACATGGTTGAGCTTGGGTAGTCATGAAAACATGAAAAGGGTGGAAGAGTTTCTTCATGAGTGAGTGGTGTTTTTGTTGAATGAGCAACATGTGAAGTATTGATTGAGATGTTGGGATTGAGCATGCTCATCATAAGAAGAAGCATTAATGAGGGTATGAGTGGAAGACAGGTTGTGAGATGACACATTAGAGTGGGTTTGAGGTTTAGTAGTCGGTTGATTTGGAACAACATCACTTGAGTTATGACAAGAATCAAGTTTTCTCCTCCAAACGGGTTTGACAGAGATTCTTGCGGTTCTTGAAATCTTTGGTTTTTGGTTGTTGGGAGATGACATGTTTGGGTGTGATGGCATTAATGATGGGAAGAGGGTATTTATAGTGTATTAGAAATGTGGTTTAGGAAGGAAAATTTGAGGGATAGTATGGGACAAAATATGTTTGTGGATTTTGGGAAGTATAGGTTAAAATGGGTCAAAAAGTGATAAAGAAAACGGTATCCCCGACCATCAGATGGCCGGTCCCCTTAATCATTAAGGGGGGCGCCTTATATAATTAAGGGGGCTGCCCATCTGGTGATTCCCAGAATGCCAGAAATGGGTTTTTGGCAGAAAATTTTCAAAAAGGTTGTGTTTTTGGATTTGGATTCAAGTAAGTTCAACTCTTTGAGTCAATATAGGGCATACTATTCATGAATGTAGAGAGTGATATAGAAATAATTAAACTAGGCAATTAATTTCTAATAATCATGCTATCTATTAATTTATCAATTAAGATATGCAACTAAGGAGGTAATAAGGCAAATAAGTTAAATGTGTAACTATATGAAGATGATAACATTTAGTCTAGAGCAAACATATAGATGATTGTTAACAAGTAACAAATAGGTGGAAATGATTATATGGACTTCAAGACTTGTTACAAACAAGATCCATATGGGCAAGCCATGATTATCATGAAATGATTTGATTAAATCATGAATGTCATTTCCAATAGAAGTGTATGACACATGTGAGAAAATCAAATGTGTTTTAAGTAAAACGTTTTTAGTTTTATTCAACAATGTTTTGAAGTAAATTCAAGTGTGCATTACAATAACACAAAATGAATTTTGTTTAACATAGTGAAGAAAAAAAAAATTTAATCTTGTTTTTGATTAAAATTAGGTTATGAAAGAAATTTTAGTTAAGTAAATTGTTTCAAGAAAAATAATATAGATATTTAAAAGATTTTCATTCAAGAAGAGAGAAGTTTAAAACATGATGTTTAGATCATGATAATCAAGAAATTGCAAGTGAAGGATTTAAAATAGAAGTTTATCATGCTCAAGAGAATCGATTAAGCCCATTGTCATACATAATCATCTCTAATGACACCTAAAGATATGAAAGAGAGATGGTAGATATTTATGATCTAAATGCAATGGGATAGAAAGGAGCAAAGTAAATTATTCATGGATACAAGATAGACATGTGTGTGTATATATATATATATATATATATATATATATATATATATATATATATATATATATATATATATATAAAAAGAACATCATAATATCAAGTTGCTAACAAGTCTTAATTATAATACATCTATTTATACAACTAGTAAGATCATATAGCTTAAGTGGAAAGTATTCTACTATAGATCATAGAAGATTAAAAAAAATGATAATAGACTAAACAACAAGAAGGTCAATAATGCTAATATCATATATGCATATATTAGTCTTAATGATCTAAAAGCATGGCAACTTATAAGTTAATTCATATTCACATACTAATTAAAGCATTCTAAAATATATTGTAATATTGGCAAGTTTTTGAAAAGAAAACTTATCTCAGGTCCAGCTTTTCTTTAAGAGTGGGCATGAGGGTAATGGAAGAAATCTTAAAAGTTTGTCCAAAACATGTCGAAATAGCCAAATAACATTTCAACGCAATAGAAATCAAGGGAGCTAGATCCGAGATGCTTAATCGATCACACCAATCATCACAAGTCGTGAAGGCAAATAAAACTAGTGCTTTGGAGGCTTCATCTTGAAATAGTAACGGACACACCATGATATCAATAATCCAAGAGTTAAGAACAAAATGCCGAGACAAGAGGATTCCCGCAACGACGTCATAGGCGAATCATTTGCAGAATGTGAAACAACGTGATAGAAACCAATAGCCGACAAAGGTAATAGAGCTAGATGAGTAAATCAACACGTAATAGACTCTTCGTTCGTTAATTACCTAAACATAATAAAAAGCTTGGTACCCAGATTCTCATGGGTCCTAGTTGGTTAAATGAGAACATCCATTGCATTTGAATGCACATGATGAGGATGTTGTCGATAAGTACAAGAATTCATCAATAGTTTGTTTTAATTAACAAACAATGACTTTCTTGACTAGAGTAATAAATAATGAATGTTAATAGTATTAGTTCTAAATTTATTCACTAGGTTTAACAAATTTTATTTGTTTTGATACATTTGTTGAATGATCATTTACGATAAATCCTAAGCCGGTTTTATCATAAAATGACTTTTGAATGTTGAGAAGATATTTTAAAGATTTAGAACTATTTTCGAATTTTGCCAATGTTTTTGCTTTTTCATTTTCCATTTCAATTCCATGTTTGTAGTCTTGACATTTTTTACATTCAAGATCGATTTCAATATTACTTTCAAGTCTAGACATTTTATCTTCTAAAATTATTTCTTTTTCAAAGTTTTTTTCAGCGGATGTTGAAAATTCGTTTTTAAAAATAATTTTTGAGTCAATGTTGCAAAAATGTTTGAAGTTGTTTTCCATTTTTGAAAATTCTAATATAAATTGATCATAGCAAAAATGTTTGGTTTTGGGTTGTACCTTATTTGTAGTTGTACATTCTTCACATGCTATACGGTGATCAATTCCATTGTCCATGTCACTCCATATTTTGTTTGTAGTTTCGCTTGGATCTAGAAGCATGTAGTCCTTGCCATCAATACTTGTGTTCACATTTGTTTTAATATTCTCATAAGCCGTATTATCATCGTCTTCTTTGCACTTGTTGCACCATGATTTATTCACGCTCTTTCTTCGGATTTGGCTCATGTATTCTTCGTTATAGATACCTTCAATGATCACATTTGAACTAGTAGTACATGTGTTTGTTTCAACTAAATATTTATTTACTAAATTTTCTAGATTAACTATTTCTTGTGCAATATCAAGTTTATCATCTTTGATTTTACATTTCTCTTGGTGAAACTTTAAAAGACATTTCCAAATATCATTTGCCGTTTTACAACGAAATAATCTTTCATATTTAACTCTTGGTAGAGTTTTGAATAAGTAATTTGGCTGTAGTGTTTTTATCAATTTTGGTTTGAAGATTTTTATATTGATTTTCAAAATCCATTTTGGTTGGTTTAAGATCACCAATTGAAATGATATGCCAAAGATCAAGATCTATTGATTTCACATAATTTTCAAATTTGTTTTTCCATTCAAGAAAATGATCATTTTCAAATAATGGTGGTTGTTGTGTAAATTCCCCTTCTAAATATTTTTCAAATTCCATAGATCGTTACAAGTTTTAAAATACAATCTATTTTAAAAATCTTGCTAGACGTAGCTCTTGATACCAATTGTGGAAAACTAGAAGGGGGGGTTGAATAGTTTTGCGTCTTTTTTGTTAATTAAAAGTTTGCTTTCAAAGAATTAATGGTAATCGTAAAAACCTTAGAAGCTAAAGTATAGATACAAATTAATTGACCTATATCACATAGATACTACTTATTTAAAGTGATGAATAGAAATTATAATTTCATATATCTCACTTAATTATAAGTAAGTATTTATATATGTATATGTGTTTTAATAATTGTATATACTTTTATTTTACTAATTGTATAATTAAGGTTTTAAATGGAAACTAGTTTGATCTTTATGTGAAATCAATATATGCACAACACACAATAATAATAATGTACGAGAAGCAAGTAAGTAAACAAGTAAAGAATGAGAGATGGAAAGATCAAACCGAGGGACAAAGGATTTATAGTGGTTCGGCTACAAGGACACCTTCCTTGCCCTACTCCACTCCCCGAGCACCAAACTCGAGAGTTTTCTTCACTAAGTCAATAACCTCCCTTATGGCGGAGAAAACCGTACACACCAAAAGCTTACACCAATTAACGACACAAAGCAAAATGTCGAGTTCTAATCGTAGCTAGAACCAATCTCACACCAAATATCACACCACAACTTCTTCACACCTTTTACTTCTTCAATGCTTCTTCACACCACAAGTATCTTCACGCCTTCACAAAATACTTCACGACTTCAATGTCTTGCATCTTCACAACTTCAAAGCACCAATGTCTTCACAACTTCAAACCAATAATATCTTTGCACCTTCAAGCCACTAGAGTCTTCACAACTTTAATCTACTAATGTCTTCTAGTCTTCTCCACTTGGAAGCTTCAATTTCTTCACTACTAGTCACTATTGCTACTCTCTCCTATCTTCACTACTATCCAACACTACTTCTTCACTTCAAGTTCCACTTCACACTTACAACAATTCTAGATTCTACAACTAAATCTAGCAAACTAATGCATACACCTTATTCACCAAAATATGAAAGATCAACAAGATGAAACAAACAACCAACTTAGATAGCAAGATGATACTAAGTTGTAATACTTCTATTAGAAGTATTCTTCTCTTTGCACTTGAGTGTTGAGGCTTGAATCACTTTGAAACAAAGATCAAAGTATATAAGATCAAAGGATTTTTAGAGGATGGAGAAGGATGTTTAGATCAGAAGGTTTATAGTGCAAAAATGTGAGAAAAATATGTGGAATTATCCAATATTTATAGGGCTAGAAAATACTGTTCTGGAGCGTGCCGGTCCCCTTAATTTGTGGGCGGTCCCCTTAATGATTAAGGGGGCCGCCTAGTAAAATTAAGGGGGCCGCCCTCCTGAACGTTGGATTTTCTTGTCCTTTTGTGAGGGAAATTTTTCTGGATTAGATTTGCCATTTTTGGTTGAAAATTTGAATTCACAAATTTGTAATGAATTAAACATATTCTTTTAATTCCAAAAATGTTTTTACAAAAGATATAAAATGTTTTGTGACATTTTATAAATATCAAGTGATTAACAAAAGTGTTCCTTTGATCTTGTAATACATTAGACACTTTGTTTATTCATACCTTAAGTGATTAAATGGTAAAGATGAGTATTTACTACTAAATAGTAGTTTATGTCATAATCTTTGGTTTGATGAGTTTTCGTTTTGTGATTATCAAAACATAGAGATATCGAAAGATATGAATAACGTTTTTAGTCATTTATTTATATCAACATTTTGCATTTGGATTCTGACCTTGTGCTTTTCAGAAGTTATAGTCCCCCAGCTTATCTTTAGAATCCCACATTCATTATATTTTTGTGATTTTTCTTGTGGGCCCCACAACCTTCCAAACACAGCTACAGGGGGTATCACTTCCCTTGCTGCAGCAGCACCACCATCAGCTGCGCAACTTATGTGGGTCCCACAGGAGACCAAAATGGGCCCCACAGCCTCCCCCTTGGTTCTTTGGACTCACAAGCTGGCCCTCTACCCATTTCAATCTTTTGTTGAAGCTTAAGCTCACTAGGACCCACATATATTGGCCATCAAAAGGTTTCCCATTTCTGTGTTGAATCAAGGTTTCATGTGCTTATTTTGTGTGCTTATTTGCTTATCAGTAGTATAATTGTGTTTTTTTGGCTTCATATCAGTCCATGTCACTTATTTGCACCCAAAGATACCCCTGTGGACCCCATAGAGGCTTTTTTGTAGCTTAACTCAACAAAAAAGTCAATTGTAGAGCTTTTAGTGGCCATTTTGCTTATTTTTAAGCTTTGTAAAATAGATTTTAAATGATAGCTTCTATTTAATATTATTTATCTTTTTAAATTTTCCTTTTTAGCTTTTTATTAAGTAATTTGCATTTTAATATTTTTCTTAATTTTCTTTTATATTAAAGTATTTTCAGGAATTTTTCTAGATTTTTCTCTTGTCATTTAGAATTTATTAGAATTAAATATAGTTTAAGTAATAATAAATTAATATTTAAGTATTAAATAGAAAAATTAGTTTTTATCAAGTAATACCTAGTTTTTATATTTTTCCTAGCCTTTATATGTTATAAAATAATTTTAGGAATTTTTCTACAATTTTTACTGTTCATTTTCTATTTTTTAGAATTTAATTAGTTTAATTAGTAATTAATTAATATTTAGTTTAATAATTAGTAAAATAGTCTAAATACATATAATATAGACTTTTTATATTTTTCTAGGATTCCTGTGATGGTTAATTAGTTTTATAAAAAATTTCTTAATTTTCAAAGTCTTTTTAGTATTTTTAATTCTTTTGTTTAGTTTAATTAGGTAATTAATATTAAATTAGTAATTTATTAATATAAAATCCACAAAACGACAAAAAATATATATTTTTAATTTAAAATATTTTTTTTAGTTATTTTATAATTTTAGAAATTTAATTCTCATTTTTCTAGTATTAAAATAATATTATATTGTATTTAAGTTATTTAAATATTAATAATTAGTATTAAATAGTATTTAATTAATATCAAATAACTAATTCGTGTAAAAATTCATTTTCTTTTTCTAAAAATTTTCTTTCCTCCTTAGGTTTGTAAAAAAGTCATTTTCACCCCCTAAGGGTTTTCAGATTTCAGTTTTCACTTTTTATTTGGTACGTTGACGTTTATTTAAACTTAAACGTACCTTTTAAGTTTTAAAACGTTTTCACTTATCTGGTTTTTCAGTTTTTGTCCATATTAAGTATTTGTATCATTTTCAGCTAAAAATCATTAGTATAATCATCATAACCCTTCCCCATCCAAATCACTCGATCACAAACCCGTTTTGAATACAATTCACACCTCGTCGGGACATAACGACCCGATGATATCATATATTATCCGGAAGCATTGACTCTAGGTGGTTTGACTTTATTGACCACATCTGTGGTTAACTTTAGTTGACTGTTTGGAGCCAATCATTGTGTCCTTTGGATCCTTCTTCTTCTAGAAAAGCAAGGTTTGGTCCTTCCTTTGCTTGATCACTCCAGTCATAATCTCCTAGACCATCACAAGACAGCAAAGTAGTAGTAGTCTTGGTTTCATCAACAACCTTCCTTGAGCTTTCCCCATTCTTCTTAGGTGGTCTGCATTCTCTTGCAACGTGACCTTTCCTCTGATAGTTGTAGCACTCAATCTTGGACTTGTCAAAGCCCATGTTATTTTGTGCTTTATACTTGAGCTCTCTTCCAGTCTTTCTTAGAAATTCCCTAGCCCTCATAGTCAGCACAACCATTTGCCACTTCAAATCAATCTCTTCAAGATCATCAGGATCAATGTGTTCCATATCCTGATTCAAAACTGTAGTACTTGTAGTAAGATCAGCCAAGAAGGCACAAATAGCAGCATCACTAATGTTGTCAATATTTGTAGAACCAACAGTAGAAACATTAGTGCTAGCAGTAAACTCCATAAGCAGCAGTAGAATGAGTTTCCTGAGAACTGCTAGGATTTGTGTTGTTTGAGGACACAAAAGCTAGATTTTGTGCAGCAGATGAGGAGCTTGATGACCCTTTCACTTCATATTCATAAACTTTCAAATTGTTGTAAAGATTATCCAAACTCATCTTCTCAAAGTCAGCTTTGTTTCCCCAAACCATAGTGTGCATACTCCATTCTGGTTTCTAACAAACTTGAGACTGATATCTTCTTGAGGAATTGTAACTTGCAAAAGCTCTAGCTGGCTTACAAGCTGCTGAAGTCTGTTATATGTTCCATCAAGATTTTCTCCACTTGAGGCAGTGAAGTTTTCAATTTGATGCTTCAGTAGATTCTTCCTTGACTTCTTAGTAGCTTCATTCCCACCAAATCGCTGCTCAATAGCCTCCATTAATTCATTGGCAGTTTTAATGTGATTAAAGTCCAACTTGTATTCATTAGGTATTCCCATCATGAGAATACTATGATTTTTGGTCTCCAGTTTTCTTTGAGCCCTATCTTCAGCAGACTTAATTGGCACAACCTTCCCATCAGCACCTGTTGTTCGCAATTGATCACCATTCATAATGATATCCCACATAGCATAGTCAATCATCCTGATGTATTGCCTCATTCTCATCTTCCAGATCTCATACTCTCCAAGCTTCATTATGGGCACCTTTGATGTAGTAACCATGTATGTTTCTAATTCCATGTCTTAAGTTGATATTTAAATAGATGTTACTTAACACAAATTCTTCTTAATATCAGTTTCTAGATCACTAGCTCTGATACCACTTGTTAGTCCCAGTTGAGCAATGATCTAGTTAGTTATTTTAGATATAAATCTAAAACAACAAGTAGAGAAACTGATTTAAACTTGAAAACAATATTAAACACTATGCGGAATTAATTTTTAATCTTAAGAAGAACAATGAATGTAAAACAATGAAATTCTCACAAAACACTTCAATATATTAATATACGAATACTCTCAAAGTATTAGGGTTTAGAACCTTGAAGTGATCGACTCTATGAATGATACGTGTTCAACTCTAACCCTTAAACCTCTTTTTATAGAATAAGGAGTTCTAGTCGGTTTACAATGACTTTCTATACAATATAAGAATCTTTGTAATCTATTCTATAATTATCCTAACCGACTATACAATTATCACATAAGCATTAGAAACTATCTCTAGCAGTAGTATCCATAAGTCTAGCAGTAGTATCTACTTGGTGTATTTCTCTTATCTTTTCAGCAACTCCAGTAGTAGTATGAAAAACACTAGCAGTAGTATCATCATAACCAGCAGTAGTATTCACACTTAGTGAATTTTCCATCAAGCAGTTGTATGATCCTTAATAGCAGCATCTCTAAACCCAACAAGGGGTGAATTCAAGCTACAATTTACCAATTTCAAGAGATCATATTCAAGAGTTGCAGAAGAAAAACCCTAATACAACAGTTCTACTAAATGTGGAACGGCCTGCAGAGGATACTCTTCCAACAAGAGAATTCAAGAGATTGTATGTTTGTTTAGGTGCATTAAAGGAATGATTTAAAGCATGTTAGAGATAGTTGTTAGGGATATATATGCTTTTCCTATTGATGGCCCTTTGAAGGGTAAACTTCTAACAGTTGTGGGAGTTGATAGCAACAATGGTATATACCCTTTAGCTTATGCTTTTGCAGAATCAGAAAACATAGGATCATGGACTTGGTTTCTTCATTGTTTTATCTGATGATCTTGGACTTGAGTCAAACTCAATCTTCACTTTTTTTAGTGACATTCAAAAAGGTACTCCTTTAAACAAATATTGATTTCCAGTTCATCTGTTTTTAAATTGACACTAAATATATGTGTTTTCGTACAGGATATCAATGCAGCTTTAAGAGAAGTTTTTCCAAATGCAGAGCACATATTTTGTCTTAGAAGCATTCATTAGCCTATGAAACTTTATTGGAAAGGTAGCGCCTTCAAAGACCATCTATGGAGATGTGCAATAGCCTCAACGGTTGTACAGTTTGAGAAAGCTACGGCTGCTTTCAAGATATTTAGTCAACCTGCCCATCCTTAGTTAAGTCAGATACCACCAATCCATTGGTCAAGGTCACATTTCTCATGTAAGTCTTCTATCTGAGTAATTTAATTGGTATATGTTAGTGTACTATGAAATGTATAAGTAATACAACTTTATGTATTGTATAGGGAGACCTCATTTTGATTTGTTACTTAATAACATGTGATAAGTGTTTCATGGAAAATAATTTAGTGTATAAATAAACCAATTATTACAGCCTTAGAATACATCAGGTAATATTGTATGAAGAGAATAATGCATGTTGTGATGGTCATTGAGAAGAGTAATGGGCCATTAACATGAACTGCATAACACATGTTAGATGGTATTAAAAAAGAGGCTGTTAAGTATAATGTTTTATGGAATGGGGGTGATAAATTTCAGGTTAGTGGTCCATGGGGGAGATCAATGTGTAGTTAATGTTGTAGACAAGTCTTATACTTGCAGAAGATGGGAGATAACAGGTTTACCATGTAAACAAGCTATTGCTACCAATTGGAATATGGCTTTGAATGGACAACAAGTAGGATCTGTGGAAACATGGGCTCATCCTTGTTACTATCTTAGCACTTGGGAAGCAACCTACAAACACAATGTCCAGCCCATAACGAGCAATGAGCATTGGGAAAAATCATCTATGCCCACAAAAATTGTTCCACCAAAACTTCAAACAACTGCAGCTAACTCAACAAGTAAAGAAAGAGTAAGGCTGGCTCTTGAAACTAAAGAAATTATGAAGAATGGTAAGTAGTTTAAGGCTGGGAAGAGTGTAAAGTGTAGTCTTTGTGGCATTGCTAGACACAACAAAAACACATGTCTTGGCCATGGTGGAACTCAAAGTAGTCAAACTGGCCCTAAACAAAAATCTTCACGTGATATGGGTAAAGGTAAACAAGTGCCTCAAAAGGTTGCAGCAAAGAAGACACATCATACAGGTAACAAAATTGCAGCAGATAAACAAGTTGAAGGTGCAGATGTTGTTGAAAGTCAAGATTATGCAGTTCAAGGTACTTCTGTTTAATCTGGAATTCAAGATCAAGCAACTAAAGATCTGATCATACATGATCAAGATGTTGCAGCAAATAAACACGGTGAAGGTGCAGGTGTTGGTAGTAGTCAAGATGTTGCAGCAAAGAAACAAGGTGAAGGTCCAGGTGTTCAATCTGAAAGTCAAGTTCAAGCTACTGATGATCCCATCATAAATGATCAATCCCAGTCCCAATCCTAGCAAGCTGTCTCTATTTCATACTAGCCTATTACAGGAAGAATGACTAGGCAGCAAGTTGCACTTGAAAGAACGATGGTGTAACCATAGGTCAATTCTGTTATGTTAATGAACAAGACAGTGTTTCATCTAGTATGTTTGCTATGAAAAAATTATGTACTCTAAACACATATGTGTGTGTCTTACTGATGAGGCGAAAAATGAACCATTTTTAGGGGGTCATTTAAGCCTGGAATTGAATTTATTTGATCAAATATTGCCCAAAATCATTCCTTTTGTGATTTTAGGTACTTTGGGAGTGAATTCTGGAAAAGGAAGCATTTTGGACGTTTTTGGAGCAAAAAAGTGAAGAAAACGGCAAAGACTTAATTTTCCATGCTGAGAACAGTACCTGACGGCGTCAAGAGGAAAAATGTGACGGCGTCAGGAGTAACATCCATGACGACCCAGAGAAAACCTGAACGCGTCAAGAAAAGGGCGTCAAGAGTATTTTTGGTGACGGCCTGCATAAGGAGTACACATGACGGCGTCAAACCCAGATCTAGGCAGTCCGAGAAATTATTTGGCTGCGAGATGACGGCGTCAGAAATTTGTTCTTGACGCCTTCACCTCTCAGAATCTATATATACTTTTCTATTTTTCATTCATTAGAAGGAGGAACTTGTGTGGAGAAAACTAGGGTCGAACCTAATAAACCCTAGGTCGTTTTTTACAGTATTTTCAAGGGTTTTCACCCCATGAAACCTTTCATGTTCAATTGAGATAAGTCCTCTTTCAATTCATTCAATATGTCTATGTATTGTTTGAATATATCTTATGCTTGTCTTGATTTCAACATGCTAGGCTAGATCTATCTTGTGTTTGCTTAGATGTAATGAAACCTCGATGTTAATTATAGGTTGATTGCTCGTTTATAGTTGTAATGGATGAATGATTTCAATGTTAGGCTTAAGAAAACTGGCAGATCTCCATTGTGTAACATGCTTGAACGTCTTAGGAAACATGAACCGATATGTAATAGGTTTTATTGGTTGTATTTAATGCATGAGCAAATTCTAATGATCCCATGTTAGGAGCTTCTTAGCCGGCTCGACATAGGAGTGAAGTAGGCGCTTATAGGATTGGGGAAGTAAGTATGCCACCCCATGAATGGTATTAAGGAATACAATCCGTCATCCACGCAACTGTAACAAGTAATTAACCTGTAAAAGATATCCAGGGAGTAGTGAAACCCAGGTAAACACAATTCTCCCATATATTGCTCACACCACTAGTTTAATTTAGTTTATTTTAATTTTTAGTATTTTATTTTGATTGCATCTTAGTCATTGGGTTAGTTGACTAGCAACTAATTCCGCCCAACTCCTTCAAAACTGAGATTTTTAATTGCTTTTCATAAAATATAAAAATACAAAAATAATCATCCCTCATCTCTAGACCTAGTCTTTAGGTTTTCTAATCCTAGCGACACTATTCCTAGCTAAACGATCAATCCCCCGGTACTTGTCATTATACTATACTACATCGATCAGGTACACTGCCTGGTGGGGGTTGTAAGCTTCTCGAGATCCCTCGAGAGGTAAAGCCTGGTGCAACCCCTATGCATCAAGTTTTTGGCGCCGCAGCCCGGGGAATAGTTATTGTCTAGGTTAGGATTTCTTTTTATTAGGTCTACTTGCTAGATTTCTTTCTAGTAAGATTTTATTTTTATTTTTAGGTCTTCTTTAGTCTATCTATTTCTTCGTGTTTTTGTTCGTAACTCTTTGCCATCCGACATCATGGAAGATGGTAACATCTTTGAACCCATCATCCCACCACAAAAAAACCCACCACTAGATAACCAACCTCTTAGGCCCCGAACCCTAGGAGAGTATTCCCGACCTAGCCACCAAGGCTACCGAAACACCATTGAGCTCACCCAAGGAGCGAATATGTCTCCCTTGCAATCCGACACCATCCGGTTGGTGCAAAGCGGATGTGCATTCCATGGACTTCATTTCGAAGATCCAAATCAACATCTCAAGGACTTCCTTAAAATCGTAGATTCTATAGACCTTGATGTTACAACTAGAGAGTCAACCCGATTACGCCTATTCCAATTCTCTCTACGTGATCAAGCTAGTCAATGGCTTGAGCGTTTACCAGCGAGATCCATCACCTCATGGGATGATCTCACCACTCGTTTCCTTGCTCAATTTTTCCCACCGGGGAGAACTACCAAGCTTAGAAATGACATCTTGATGTTCCAACAACGTCAAAATGAAACTCTATATGAAGCATGGACTCGATTCAAGGACTTACTCCAAAAAGTCCCTCATCATGGCATAGATCTTTGGCTCCAAGTCCAAATCTTCTATGATCATATCGATCTATCCACAAGGCGAGCCATTGACCAATCGGCCGGTGGTAAGCTACGTGATCTAAGTGCGGAAGAATCATGGTAACTCATAGAAGATCTTGCTCTCTATGACAACGAAAGTTGGAATGATCCCCGTGATTTGAACAAAACGGTCAAGGCAATATCTTTGCCTTCGAAAAATTGTAGCACTCCCGACCGAAGGATCATGGAACTTGAGGACCAAGTCAAGTTTCTCATGAAATCTTACGAAGCTCCTAAGCCTTCAAGGCAAGTGAACAAAATCACTTCTTTATGGGAATTATGTAGTGGTCCCCATGACACTCGTGATTGTGTGGAACTCCCCGGAACAGCTTTTGTGGACTACGCATCCTCGCGTACCGACGAAGCGGGAGATAAGTGGTACACTTTCAAACCCGAGCCAAACCCGTATGGTGATTCCTAAAACCCTTCTTGGAAAAATCACCAAAACCTTATGTGGAAACAAAATCAAGCCAATTCTTCCAATCCGCCTAATCGTTACCAACCAAACGGTCCACCCTCCAACCGTACTTTCAACAACAATCCTTCTAACAACTATGGTAGTACCAACAATCTTGAAGGATTGATGTCCAAGTTTATGGCATCTCAAGAGGCTCGCATAGCTAGGTTTGAAACCGAATTCAACCAACAACAAACGGAGATGACCAACAAGATTGACAACTTGTTGAAAGCCCTCAACAACCAAGCATTAACTACACCTAGGAAGGACACTAGGGACGCCAATAACGGAATCCAAACTAAGGACCCCTCGTCATCCAAACATGTCCACTTTGTCAATGTTGTCACCATTAAGCCAATAGATAAGGAGATAGAAGAAAGTGACAAAGATGAAGTTGAAGTAGAAACCGAGACTAGGGATGAAATTAGGGGAGTTGAGGTCAATAAGGGAGAAGAATTAGAGGAAGTAGAGACCGTAGAAGAGTACTTTGATAAGTTGCCCACCAAGGAAGAACGGGAATATCATAAGGATTTATTCGATGGCCCCGAGACACCAAATATCCTTGGCACACCCCTTATTAAAATGGGAGACCCCTCTAACATCAACACACCATGCAACATAGGGCATATGCATATATGGAAAGTTTATATCGACCCTAGATCTCCTATAAACATCATGACTAGGACTTATTATAATTGGGTAATGAAGAAACAACTTGGTTATAGGATGATGCCCAATAAGAATTTGATAAGTAATTTTGTAGGAAGGGTGAAAGGATTGCATGTGATTGTGGGGAATTTCACCTATGAGATCGATTTTATGATAGTAGAGGATACTCGTCCGGTGATAGATGCTTGCCTAAGTCAAGTAGTGTTCGGAAAACCATTTGTTGAGGCCACTAAGATGAGTTATGACCCGACTTTAGGGATAGTTAGGTTCAAGGAGGAGAATGATGAGATTGCCTACCAAATGCCCTTTAAGATTAAGCAGTATCGCCTCTTGTCAAATATAGAAAAGGAACACAAACAAGCAGTTTATTATAGGAATGATGAGGATAGACGTAGAGGAGTAGAGTATGTGATGAATAGGATGCTTGGTTTCTACAAAGAATGCTTGCAACTAGGTCCGGAATACAAAACTGGTATAGGAGATGAACTAGAGAGTGAAACCAACAATGAGGTCACGTAGTAACCCATGACCTTGAGTCTAGCTACAAGACTCGTAAATAAAGAAAAGCGCTTCTTGAGAGGCAACCCATGCTTTGTGTGATTTTTATTTTGTTTGTTTGTTATTTGCTTCCGTATGCATGCTTTATTTTTGTTGTTGGTAGATCATGTTTCAAACTAAAATGATGAAAATACTTTATTTTGTTGTTTGGCTTAGTCTTAACTTCATCCAAAGGTATTTCGCAAAAGATAAGTGTAAGGGGAAACCCCAAATTTGTTTTTAAGAAACAAGACCGATCATGATCCTCCACAATTGATGCGTGGGAATTGCACCAGGCTTTACCTCTCAAGGGATCTTGAGAAGCTTACAACCCCCACCAGGCAGTGTACCTGATCGTTGTAGTATAGTATAGTGACAAGTACCGGGGGATTGATCGTTCAGCTAGGAATAGTGTCGTTAGGATTGAAATTAATCTAACTAGGTCTAAAGGTGAAGGTTGATTCTTTTTGTATTTTTATATTTTATGAAAAGCAAGTAAAAATCTCGGGTATTGGGAGAGTGGGCAAAATTAGTTGCTAATCAACTAACCCAAAGGCTAATAATTAAACTAATTAACAAGAAAAGTAAACTAGGGTTCTACAAGATAAGTGAAGCATGTCTACCTATGATATGTTACTCCTTGCTAGCTATCCAATTCTACCCATTGAATTGTTACACCTTGTTTTAATTGACAGGTTGTATTCCTTAATACCATTCATGGGGTGGCGCACTTAATTCCCCAATCCTATGAGTGCCTACTTTACTCCTATGTCGAGCCGGCTAAGAAGCTCCTAACATGGGATCATTAGAATTTACTCATGCATTAAATACAACCAATAAAACCTAGTGCACGTCAGTTCATGTTTCCTAAGACGTTCAAGCATGTTACCCTATGGAAGTCTGCCAGTTTTCTTAAGCCTAACATCGAATTCATTCAATCAAAACAAGAATCAATAGGAAACAAGAATTATAAACTAAACCAACTCGATCTATTGAAGTTGTCACGCCTTAATTGATGGAGATAGACACACACATAAACAAGCCCCTCATTGATGGAGATAGACACAACATCAACAAGAAATCAATGAGATCTAATCAATTATATACAAGTTTTACATAATCATAAGTAGACACAAGGTGAATTAGCAAATCATCATCAAAGAAGAGCAAACAACAATGATAATGGAAAACATAATTAAGATAGAATCATCAAACCAATACATGATGTTTATGGAGTGATTGAAACCCTCTAAGTTGCTAGAAAAACACCCACCTAAACCCAGGAATCGACCTTAGGGTTTAGGGCTTATAAAAAGTGAAGTTATGATGTTATATTTATAGGCATGTTTTCTGCCGGCAAGGCTTGATGCCGTCAGGTCGTTTCTCTTGACGCTGTCAAGATCATTTTTTCACCAAATTGTAGATCTCTTCATCCTCCTCGCATGGGCTTTTGAATCACCTAAATCCGAGTTCGTATGCAAAAGTTATGACCAAAACAATATCAGCTACTCCGCGCGCAAATTTTGACAAGTTAACACGTGACGGCCTTGGGTGACGCCTTCACGTTTCTTCTGGGCCGTCACCACTTTTACTCTTGACGCCATCATGAAAAGCCTCTTGACGC
Organism: Artemisia argyi; assembly: GCA_030686995.1. NCBI lineage: Eukaryota > Viridiplantae > Streptophyta > Magnoliopsida > Asterales > Asteraceae > Artemisia > Artemisia argyi. The sequence continues at coordinate 276,933,293 of CM060708.1, forward strand.
CGTCAGGTACTATTCCCAGCAAGGAAAATTAAGACTTTGGCGTTTTCTTCACTTTTATGCTCCAAAAACGTCCAAAATGCTTCCTTTTCCAGAATTCACTCCCAAAGGACCTAAAATCACAAAAGGAACGATTTAGGGCAATATTTGATCAAATAAATTCGAATTCGGGCTTAAATGACCCCCTAAAAACGGTTCATTTTTTGCCTCATCATATACCCTTACACTTGAGATTTGCTTGTCCTCAATCAAATGCGCTTTTATTCTACTCAAAATACAAGTTAGGGGTCATTTAACACTAATATAAAAGTAATTACAACAAATAATTGTTCCACTAAAGACCAATAGACAAGCACGGAGGTCATACACTAGCACCTCACAAATAGTGTTTAGATACTCACATCTCTCGGGTGTAATAAAGTATAAATTACAAAATGAAAACGGAAGATATCTCTCACTACCTGTCATAGCAAAATAGATTACCATAGGCTTGGGAAAAGATCAAACCTCCACCATATGGCGTAAGCACCTAGGATAAACTATCAAAGAGGTCTTTTAAAGGGTTGTAACGTTAGGTGTAGGGATATGAAATACACGGTTTTGTTGGATAAAGGCAATCTTTACTGGTGGCGAGTTAACAATCTTGGTTAATTACATGTACAATGTGGCGTAGCTAAGCCAAGACTAGACTCGACTTAAGCTAATAAATGAAAAATAACCAAAAACATAAAATAAACATAGAATGAAAAGGGATGGTAGTCCGTATATTTTTTCTCTTTTTCTTTTTCTATTTTTTTTTTCTTTTTCATGATTTTTTCGATTTTTTTTTTAATACACTCTTATCCTACCATCCAAAATAATACATCATAGGGAATGAAAATTCCCCTTACGCTTGAATTTTTACATACTTTACAAAAAACTAAACTAATGACTCGAATTAAGATAATCAAAACACTTGGAGTACTTTTAAGATTAACGCACATACGGGGGTAATAAATGATGTTCTTCCCCATTACTCCATAAATAAGTACTTTACCCATGAGTCCCAATCGTCCAAAACAATATGTATAAGGATATGACTCGACTTAGCAACCATGTAATCAATTAGATAGTTAACTTAGGGTTTAACAAATAACAATAATGCACTAAAGATGAGTGCATACACGGAAGGCTAAGGCGATTTGGGTGTACATTTAAGTGGGGTGTAACAAATTCTTCCTTTAAGTAAAATGCTTAAAGTTAGAAACTAAAAGATAGGCTCGGAGGGGTGTACTAGGGGTTTCGTGTACTAAAAATGAGTACAACGCTAAAGGTGTGGAAAAATTAGTTGACTTAACTAGCCAAGTAATATGACTTTAATGGTCAAGTAATTATGATACGGGTTTAACACAAGGGTGATCCTAATGCCTCTTATCATGTAGTAAATCCTACTACACGAATGTAGTCTCACTAGCGGTCTCGGGATGCATCACTAACGCAAGTTCTAGAATATAAATGCTACCGGTACACTCATAAGCACTAATAATAAATGCTTTTCCTATCAAATCTAAAGGCGAACCTCACATATTTGGGTGGAAAATTTTTCTGAATATACGGTTATGTGCTAGTCATACAATCTCCTATCTATGAGACGCTTGCTAAGGCTAAAGTTTCACTCCTAAATGTTGTAAAAAAATTTAAATTTGGCGCTAAAATTGCACTAACAAGTATTTCTCATAGTTTTATTACACATCTACTATCAAACAAACAAACTCAAGCGAAAGTGTATTTGTAAGGTATCATCATTTTACCCTCCCCTTACACTTAGGATGAACATTGTCCCCAATATTCAAGTAAAGAATGTAAAAGTGAAATAAGTAAAACAAATGAAATCAAATACTCCCCTGATTCGCTCGGTATGGATAATAAGGTGGCCAAGTTAAATCTTCCTCCAAGAAAATTAACAATCAAAGCTTCCCTTTCAGAATATAAATCATCTTCTTGTCATACATAACCTGTAAATCCTGAGAAAACAGACAAAAACCCAAAGCATCAACCCGAACAAAGATAACTCACAACTAGATGTAATTCCAGACTTAGGAATAAAAACAAAACAATTAAAGATATAATGCTTGTGGAATGAATGTTTGCAGATTTCCTGGAGTTTATAAAACTAAAGAATCAACAAAAATTTTAAGAGTCCGGTATAAACAAAACTAGCAAAATTTCCAGAATTTTACACGTGACGCCGTCAGAAGTGACCTGCAGAAATTCTTATGTTAAGTTTCCGGAAAATTTCTGGAAAAACTTCGTCCTACTTCCTGGAAAATCCTGCAAAACATCATTATGACTCGATACAAGCATTTGACTCTAACAAGTACTAATACACATGTCCGTTTATTATTGTTGTGGTTCATGCTCAATTTCGTTCTTATAAACAAATTTGGATCTCCCTTACACTTATCTTTTGCAAAATACCTTTATATGCAATTAAGATGAAGTTAAAAACAAAATAAAGCATTTTCACAATTTACTTTGAAACATGAGCCACATACAATAAAAATAAAACATGCATACGGAAACAAATAAAATCAAGAAAAACAAACAAACAAACAAATAAAAACACACAAAACATGGGTTGCCTCCCAAGAAGCGCTTGTTTTTGTTCGAGTCACGAGCCTGACTCTACCCTTATTTAACAGAAATAGGTGAGGTTTTCCCTACACTTAGGATCAAGTGTGGGTGAAAGTAGCGATACACACCCTTAGGGTGTGAATATGCCATGTGAGGTGAAGGGGGTGAGTGAATGGCTTCCTTCATCCTAAAACTACCCGGATAATATTGGTTGATGGGTGGGTCGGTTCCTCTTTTGTCTCCTAGAAATATATCTAAGGATGGAAAGGTGTGTAAAGATTAAGGTTCCGGTTCATCAACACTAGGAAATTCCCTAGAACTAGGAGTAAGGTTATCATTACAAGTGTTCAAACCTATATCCTCAAGTGGTGCCTGGTCCAAGGGTTCTACCTCCATCGGAATTCCTAAAGTTTCTTATACTTCTTCCGGGTAAGTCACGGGCGGTGTGTGTGCCTCAAATGATGGTTGAGTATTTTGTGGGCTTATGTTATTGACCTCATCATTCCATGTGTTAATATCACCTATATCCTCAACATGTGTTTTATTATAATCTAACCCTAACATTCTCCCAAGTATCTCACGTGCTTCTCTAGGCATCTCAACTTCTATGTCCGAATCATAAGGATCATCCTCAATATTCTGACTGCTATATACAAATTGCCCAAGAGATTCATCATCTGTTTCTTGAGATTCATCATCATCGATCATAAAACCTAGGTCTTTTTGATCAATGTGATCATGCTTGGCTAAATCCTCCTCAATTGTTTTCTTAGGTAGTGATAATAGCAAACCTAGTGCTTCATCCAACTTATGATTTGTTGCAATGGCTCTTTACATAATTCCTTGGCAAACTAGGTCGCATTTCCTATTGGCATTACTAAAACTAGATCTTAAACATGGAGGTTGTTCATAAGAATCTATCTTAGGTGAAGGCTCATATGATTCATAGGGGTCTCTAAATGAGGTATTTTGCACTCTTTGGTGTGTTAGCCGCTCAACCCTATCTTGCAATCTTAGAAGTCTAAGTGTAAAGTCCATTTGAAGCAAATTACAAACAAAATCACAAAGAAAAGATAGACTACGAGAAAGCTACAAAGTAAAAAGAAAAAATCTCACTTGATAGGAATCTAATGAGTAGACCTAATAAAAAACAAATTCAACCTAAATAATAACTATTCCCCGGGCTGCGGCGCCAAAAACTTGATGCGTGGGAATTGCACCAGGCTTTACCTCTCAAGGGATCTTGAGAAGCTTACAACCCCCACCAGGCAGTGTACCTGATCGTTGTAGTATAGTATAGTGACAAGTACCGGGGGATTGATCGTTCAGCTAGGAATAGTGTCGTTAGGATTGAAATTAATCTAACTAGGTCTAAAGGTGAAGGATGATTCTTTTTTTATTTTTATATTTTATGAAAAGCAAGTAAAAATCTCGGGTATTGGGAGAGTAGGTGGAATTAGTTGCTAATCAACTAACCCAAAGGCTACTAATTAAACTAATTAACAATAAAAGTAAACTAGGGTTCTACAAGATAAGTGAAGCATGTCTACCTATGATATGTTACTCCTTGCTAGCTATCCAATTCTACCTATTGAATTGTTACACCTTGTTTTAATTGACAGGTTGTATTCCTTAATACCATTCATGGGGTGGCGCACTTAATTCCCCAATCTTATGAGTGCCTACTTCACTCCTATGTCGAGCCGGCTAAGAAGCTCCTAACATGGGATCATTAGAATTTACTCATGCATTAAATACAACCAATAAAACCTAGTGCACGTCAGTTCATGTTTCCTAAGACGTTCAAGCATGTTACCCTATGGAAGTCTGCCAGTTTTCTTAAGCCTAACATCAAATTCATTCAATCAAAACAAGAATCAATAGGAAACAAGAATTATAAACTAAACCAACTAGATCTATTGAAGTTGTCACGCCTTAATTGATGGAGATAGACACACACATCAACAAGCCCCTCATTGATGGAGATAGACACAACATCAACAAGAAATCAATGAGATCTAATCAATTATATACAAGTTTCACATAATCATAAGTAGACACAAGGTGAATTAGCAAATCATCATCAAAGAAGAGCAAACAACAATGATAATGGAAAACATAATTAAGATAGAATCATCAAACCAATACATGATGTTTATGGAGTAATTGAAACCCTCTAAGTTGCTGGAAAAACACCCACCTAAACCCAGAAATCGACCTTAGGGTTTAGGGCTTAAAAAAAGTGAAGTTATGATGTTATATTTATAGGCATGTTTTCTGTCGGCAAGGCTTGACGCCATCAGGTCGTTTCTCTTGACGCCGTCAAGACCATTTTTTCACCAAATTGTAGATCTCTTCGTCCTCTTCGCGTGGGCTTTTTAATCACCTAAATCCGAGTTCGTATGCAAAAGTTATTACGAAAACAATATCAGCTACTTCGCGCGCAAATTTTGACAAGTTAACACGTGACGGCCTTGGGTGACGCCTTCACGTTTCTTCTGGGCCGTCACCACTTTTACTCTTGACGCCGTCATGAAAAGCCTCTTGACGCCGTCAGGTACTGTTCCCAGCAAGGAAAATTAAGACTTTGGCGTTTTCTTCACTTTTATGCTCCAAAAACGTCCAAAATGCTTCCTTTTCCAGAATTCACTCCCAAAGGACCTAAAATCACAAAAGGAATGATTTAGGGCAATATTTGATCAAATAAATTCGAATTCAGGCTTAAATGACCCCCTAAAAATGGTTCATTTTTCGCCTCATCAACAATATTAAGTTAACATGTATATTCATATTTGTTAGAGTCAAATGCTTGTATCGAGTCATAATGATGTTTTGCAGGATTTTCCACGAAGTAGGATGAAGTTTTTGGAGAAATTTTCCGGAAACTTAACATAAGAATTTCTGCAGGTCACTTCTGACGGCGTCACGAGTTTACTCTTGACGGCGTCACGTGTAAAATTCTGAAAATTTTACTAGTTTTGTTTTTCTAACGGAGTCTTAAAGTTTTTGTTGAATCATTAGTTTTATAATCTCCAGGAAATCAGCAAACATCATTCCACAAGTATCATATCTTATTTTGTTTTCTAGGATTTGTTAGCATATATAGATTGCCACCGATTTTATGCGAGGTTGTCTTGTCTGTTTTCTCAGGTTTTACAGGTTATGTATGACAAGAAGATGATTTATATTCTGGAAGGGAAGCTTTGATTGTTCATTTTCTTGGAGGAAGATCTAACCTGGCCACCTTATTATCCATACCGAGTGAATCAGGGGAGTATTTGATTTCATTCTTTTTACTTATTTCACTTTTACATTCTTTACTTGAACATTGAGGACAATGTTCATCCTAAGTGTAAGGGGAGGGTAAAATGATGATACCTTACAGATACACTTTTGCTTGAGTTTGTTTGTTCGATGGTAGGTGTGTAATAAAACTATGAGAAATACTTGTTAGCGTAATTTTAGCGACAAATTTAAATTTTTTTACAACATTTAGGAGTGAAACTTTAGCCATAGCAAGCGTCTCATGGATAGGAGATTGTATGACTAGCACAAAACCGTACTATTCAGAAAAATTTTCCACCCAATTACGTGAGGTTCGCCTTTAGATTTGATAGGAAAAGCATTTACTGTTAGTGCTTATGAGTGCACCGGTAGCATTTAGATTCTAGAACTTGCGTTAGTGATGCATCCCAAGACCGCTAGTGAGACTACATTCGTGTAGTAGGATTTACTACATGATAAGAGGCATTAGGACCACCCTTGTGTTAAACGCGTATCATAATTACTTGACCATTTAATTTATATTACTTGGCTAGTTAAGTCAATTAATTTTTCCCACACCTTAGCGTTGTACTCATTTTTAATACACGAAACCCTTAGTACACCCCTCCGAGCCTATCTTTTCGTTTCTAACTTTAAGCATCTTACTTAAAGGAAGAATTTGTTACACCCCACTTAAATGTACACCCAAATCGCCTTAGCCTTCCGTGTATGCACTCATCTTTAGTGCATTATTGTTATTTGTTAAACCCTTAGTTAATTATCTAATTGATTACATGGTTACTAAGTCGAGTCATATCCTTGTACATGTTGTTTTGGGACGATTGGGACTCATGGGTAAAGTACTTATTTTATGGAGTAATGGGGAAGAACATCATTTATTACCCTCATATGTGCGTTAATCTTAAAAGTACTCCAAGTGTTTTGATTATCTTAATTCGAGTCATTAGATTAGTTTATTGTAAAGTATGTAAAAATTCAAGTGTAAGGGAAATTTTCATTCCCTATGATGTATTATTTTGGATGGTAGGGAAAGAGTGTATGCAAAAAAAAAAAATAAATAAATAAATAAATAAATAAATCAAAAAATCAAAAAAATCAAGAAAAAAAATAAAAATAAAAATAGAAAAAGAAAAAAAAAAAAAAAAAAAAAAAAAAAAAAAAAAAAAGGAGAGAGAGAAAAACATATGGACTACCATCCCTTTTCATTCTATGTTCATTTTATGTTTTTGTTATTTTTGATTTATTAGCTTAAGTTGAGTCTAGTCTTGGCTTAGCAACGCCATATTGTACATGTAATTAACCAAGATTGTTAACTCGCCACCAGTAAAGACTTCCTATATCCAACAAAACCGTGTATTCCATATCCCTACACCTAACGTTACAACCCTTTAAAAGACCTCTTTGATAGTTTATCCTAGGTGCTTATGCCATGTGGTGGAGGTTTGATCCTGTCCCAAGCCTATGGTAATCTATTTTGCTATGACAGGTAGTGAGAGATGTTTTCCATTTTCATATTGTGATATTACTTTATTGCACCCGAGAGATGTGAGTATCTAAACACTATTTGTGAGGTGCTAGTGTATGACCTCCGTGCTTGTCTTTGGTCTTTAGTGGAACGATTATTTGTTGTAATTACTTTTATATTAGTGTTAAATGACCCCTAACCTGTATTTTGACTAGAATAAAAGCGCATTTGCTTGAGGACAAGCAAATCTCAAGTGTAAGGGTATATGATGAGGCGAAAAATGAAACGTTTTTAGGGGGTCATTTAAGCCCGGAATTGAATTTATTTTAACAAATATTGCCCTAAATCGTTCCTTTTGTAATTTTTGGTACTTTGGGAGTGAATTTTGGAAAAGGAAGCATTTTGGACGTTTTTGGAGCATAAAAGTGAAGAAAACGGCAAAGACTTAATTTTCCATGCTGAGAACAGTACCTGACGGCGTCAAGAGGAAAAATGTGACGGCGTCAGGAGTAAAATCCATGACGACCCAGAGAAAACCTGAAGGCGTCAAGAAAAGGGCGTCAAGAGTATTTTTGGTGACGGCCTGCATAAGGAGTACACATGACGGCGTCAAACCCAGATCTAGGCAGTCCGAGAAATTATTTGGTGGCGAGATGACGGCGTCAGAAATTTGTTCTTGACGCCGTCACCTCTCAGAATCTATATATAATTTTCTATTTTTCATTCATTAGAGGGAGGAACTTGTGTGGAGAAAACTAGGGTCGAACCTAATAAACCCTAGGTCGTTTTTTACAGTATTTTCAAGGGTTTTCACCCCTTGAAACCTTTCATGTTCAATTGAGATAAGTCATCTTTCAATTCATTCAATATGTCTATGTGTTGTTTGAATATATCTTATGCTTTTCTTGATTTCAACATGCTAGGCTAGATCTATCTTATGTTTGCTTAGATGTAATGAAACCTAGATGTTAATTATAGGTTGATTGCTCGTTTATAGTTGTAATGGATGAATGATTTCAATGTTAGGCTTAAGAAAACTGGCAGATCTCCATTGTGTAACATGCTTGAACGTCTTAGGAAACATGAACCGATGTGTACTCGGTTTTATTGGTTGTATTTAATGCATGAGCAAATTCTAATGATCCCGTGTTAGGAGCTTCTTAGCCGGCTCGACATAGGAGTGAAGTAGGCGCTTATAGGATTGGGGAAGTAAGTACGCCACCCCATGAATGGTATTAAGGAATACAATCCGTCATCCATGCAACTGTAACAAGTAATTAACCTGTAAGAGATATCTAGGGAGTAGAGAAACCTAAGTAAACACAATTCTCCCATATATTGCTCACACCACTAGTTTAATTTAGTTTATTTTCATTTTTAGTATTTTATTTTGATTGCATCTTAGTCATTGGGTTAGTTGACTAGCAACTAATTCCGCCCAACTCCTTCAAAACCTAGATTTTTAATTGCTTTTCATAAAATATAAAAATACAAAAAGAATCATCCCTCATCTATAGACCTAGTATTTAGGTTTTCTATTCCTAGCGACACTATTCCTAGCTGAACGATCAATCCCCTGGTACTTGTCATTATACTATACTACATCGATCAGGTACACTGCCTGGTGGGGGGTTGTAAGCTTCTCGAGATCCCTCGAGAGGTAAAGCCTGGTGCAATCCCTACGCATCACTTACTATAATTATTATGCTTTGAAAGGTATGAAATTTTATGCATTTGGAATTATATGCATTTGCATTATCTATGGAACCATGCTATGTTTGTGTATTTTCATATATTGACCAAGCTTTTGGTGTGCATAATTTGCATCTTGTGTGGACTATCTCTTATTTCAAGTCAATACTTCATAAGAATGTAGACAATTAAAAGTCAAAACTAACCAAATTGATAACCATCTGCATGAACATAAGGCAGTAAAGCCAAAACTAACCAAAGTCATTTACTTCATAAGGATGTTGAAAATTAAAAGTCAAACCTAATCAAATTCATATCCATCTGCATAAACATAATGTAAACTCAGCAAATTCATAACCATCTAGGAGACAAAGTTACTACCATTCAAGAGAATCTAAGTTAGAACATATTACATAATAGTTTGGACAAGGTTGTTACACTACCATGATGGCCTAACAAGTAATTACATTTCCACAAAAACAAAATACGGCCATCATACATTAAAACTAAAAAAGTTAACCAAGTGCATAAACAATCAAGAACAATATCCAATTGAGCACCAACTAAATCTTCCACTTCCACACATCACCTTGAGAAGCTTCTAATCTCCTCGAGATCATTTCCCCCCCCCCCCTCAAAAGGCCTAGTATGATCATTCTTGAACGAGCACACATTTCCGGATTATAGCATCCTATCTATCGACAAGGTAACCCCTAACCATGAATACAGCAAGTCATTAAACAACCACCATTGTCACCATTGTTACAATCTACTTTGCTAATTGCAAATCTTAAATCCCACTTACTTGATTAGGACAACCATAGAATCGATACCCTGGGTTCGCCGAGGTCCACGAAGTGCGAGTTATAGCTTGCTTACCACACCAGCAGCGTACCATGTTGAAAGGTTTAATGATTTATAGAAGAAAGGTTTTGAGGGAAAGTTTAGGGATGATAAGTGACGGTACAATTATGGCTCATTGTAATATAGGGAACTGGAACACTGTACACTGGCTTGACAAAGGAAGCAACAGTGAAAGACAATTTTGCACTCACCAATAATTCGTTAACCTGACTATTACAGGTCAAGGGACGCAATCGTCCTCAAAAACCCAACTATTGGATGCACGACGACGATTTTATCAAGGTTTGGGCCTAGGCAATGTCTTTGGGAAAGCTTAGGGACTAACGGTGTATTTTTGTCTTAAAAACTTCTTAAAGTCTAACAAATAACCATCATTTTCAACTTCGTGGAAACAAAGTAAAATAGAGGACAGAGAGATGAACATAATGTATTCTTACAACTAACTTCTACAAAGAATATACGTTCGTTGATTGCTAAATGATGTTTACATTGTTTCCTTTTACTTCTTTTATTATTATTTTGAGCGTTGTAACAACCAAACATAGATGGGTATGCACTCTATGTTTTTCAATTTTTCTTTGGGTGTGAACCCTATGGATAGGATGACTACATAAAGAAACATCAAAAAAATTTACGTTACAAAGAGAAATTATAAGGTATGCATGTGCATACGCTCTCATGGGTGTACACGTACCCCTGCGCACCATGACATAATTATATACCCTTCACATAATGCAATCCACACATATGTTTGACCTCCATTGGAAATATGCATATTATGAATATTAGAATTTGCAAACCTTGATATGATCTGAATACTCATCTTCTTTACCCACCCAAACAGTTTACGGTATCAACAAAACCCATCTTTTTTTCCCATAAATTAAACACGTGATTCAATAATTTTAACAAATCTACAAAAATCGATTAACAACATATTTTTCAAGCGGCGTGTGTAGTGTTTTACGATAGTTGTTGATGGCCGGAAGTTGTTGTTATGGTGTTTAACCAGAAGATTGTGGTATGGTGATGGGAAAATGAGGAAGTTAGAAGGTCAAGAAAGAATGATGGTACCAAAAAAAAAAAAAAAAAAAAAAAAAAAAAAAAAAAAAAAAAAAAAAACATGATGCAGAAAACAAAATTTATAATTACGTGTAAATTATTTTTACCAGTTCAATAGGTAGCACGTGAAAGAAATGATGAAATTTCTAATATTGTAACAAGTTCAAAAGTTTTGATATTGGTAATAATATTTTTTTTAGTAAATTACTTGAATGAAATTTTTTATAAAAGTACATTATTACTTTATGGACTTAATCCTTTTATTTTAGGACAGTGATACTTACACGAACAAAATTGATTTTCACACAGAAATTAATGTGCATGGACACTTATACCCCGACATTAAATTAGCCTAGTTTTAATTGTTGATTATTCAAACCCCATAATACACTTTCCATTTCTACGAGCGTCTTGTCGAAAGAACATTTCTACATGAGTAAACATCTGTCTTTATCTTCTTCAAAAGGTGAAGAACGGTGGGATTACCCTGGTCCCATGCATCCTAAGGATGCCAACCGGACCCTCCCCCAAGGACTCAGCCCCAGGCAATGAGCACCTATCCCAGTGACTGTACTTATCAGGAGGTGAGCTTTGAACCCTATCCATTTTGTCCAATAGGCCCCTCGTTGACCAGTTAATTTGAGCATTTGCGGTGGGGATGGTAACTTTGAGAACTTTAGGACAAGTTAATCTGCCTTCATCTTGAGTCCTTCCATGGTTCCACTATCGTGGGTGAATAATTTTCCACTTTAATTGTACCAAAAAATTGTAATGAAATCGGTTATTTATCTCTCCAAGTTAGTTTGTTTTGTTGTTCATTTGTTTTAAGCTATGTGTAGATAATTGGTCTTGACTATTGTTAAAGTGTTTAAATGTGACCTCCTAAAGAATGATTAGTCATGCATGTTCTTCAAGAAGAAACGACTTGGTCACTTGGGTGAGTACACGAACAGTTGCTGCCATCGTCTTATTTTCTAGAAAAGGTTTTGTATTCTTAAAAGCAAATAAGGCCTTTGATCTGGCTTTTTAATGGCCCAGAAATGCTTAAGATGACCAAGAAACGTTTCCAGCCCAACATCAGGCGTTTCCAAAAGCTGTGAAACGTTTCCCATTTTCCCTATACGTTTCAGCCGCGTGTCCAGACGTTTCCAGCCATTTTCGAAACGTTTTCGGTACCGGAGACGGCACCCCCAGGCGTTTCCGTGCAACATACGTTTTTCTTAGGGAGGAGGGTATGTTTGAGGGTTTTCCTTCATCATATCAGTTTTCTCACTCTCTTTAATATTTTCCTTCAAATTTTCCCCAACCACTAAAACACCTTCCCTCTCTTTCATTAATTTCTTTTTCTATTTTTTATCATTTAAAAATACCCATTCACAACACAATAAATATATATTTTCTCTCGTAGAACACATTATCTCTCTTTTTTCCTTCGAATTACACTCTCGCATGAGACATATTTTGTTCTTTTCGTGCTGGTTTCTGCAAGAGAAGGGAGGGAAAAAGTAGTCCCGCACATTTCCTTTTGGGTGTTTCTCGTTGTGCACACTTACATGGTTAATATGATGCTTCAAACAACTTTTTAGCATTCAAAATATTTATCAATTCTTGGAACTTCATGTATAGAAGTACATAACGATGATTAAGAATAAACTATTTATCTATATTTTTACGACGACAACAAAATATCTCACAATATACAACCACAAATTAGCTCACATGTATTAAGATGGACTTGAACCCGCGACCATTTTGTTGGAGAGCTTCTCACACAAGAAAGGGTACCATTGGGATACAACCCTTTTGGTGATAAACATTTATATATGTTTTGCAACAAATTTTAGATATTTAAGTGAAGCTAAATTTATTTTCTTGATCTCTGTAAACTTGATAAATGACGAATAACTCAACTTGTGCGTGATACTCTTATAAAACTCAAAATTTATGCGTCTTTGATGATTATTTTGGCGATGCATCGATTTTAAAACTCAAAATGATCTATTTGACAGATATATAGGCCTACATGCACCCCTTTTATATTCTATCCAAAGCTTCATAAAGTCCTTAGTTTTATTTGGTGTTGATAAGTGAACAATGCACTTCCATTGAAAACAATAAAAATAATGAAATCACCTTAAAAGACCCAATGATTCTTGTATATGTTTCGCATCCTTATTGATCCGAAGTGGTTTAAACGGTCATGCCAATTAATAATCTTGGCTCATAAACTTTAAGTTTTTGATCACATATGTTTAAATTGCACTTGACTTTTATGTAAAAATCCAATAATATAGCAAACTTAAGAGTGTCATCACAATTAACGCTGTGTTCTCAAGAATTATTTAAGGGAGAAAGGAAATGATTTGGAAAGAAAATAAAGTTTATTTGTGTTTTTGAGATCTTTTAAGAAGAGAAAAGAAGAGAAGAGGAAGAAAAATATAAGGCTATTTTGGCTCTCAAGTTTCTTACCACTTTTAGGATAATTGTGTTTCTCTTCTCTTCTCTTCTCTTCTCTTCTCTTCTCTTTACTTCTTTTCTTTTCTTTCCCTTAAAAATATGAAGATCCACTTGACTGAAGCATTATTACTAAAGAAACCCATCTTCTATACTAATGAAGCTGCACAATTTGATACAAACATATATACTATCAAGCAATTGATCAAACGTCTCACATATAAGCAAATTAAATTACATAATAAATAACTCATGCATACATGACAAACTCAATAGCACAATTAGAACAACTAAGAAAGTTTATAGTTACCTATAATAATATTATTTGCCAACATTCGCAATAAGTAATAGCTTTGCATATTTTTTGTTTATTCATAATCCAACATTTATATAAAAATGTTTCGTGTGTTAATCAAAAGATAGTGTATAAGCAAACTATCTCTTGTGTTAGTCATGCATTCAAGATCTTTTTCACAAAAGCAAGTAATAATAGCAGTGATTTTATTTAAGCAACCAATTAATTAAAAAATAAAATGATAGCATTTTTGCATAACGATTTATATAGATAGACATCATGAACTGAAACGTTGCTATGTTTGGCGACACATAGCAATAAGCAGTAGTAATAAGTAGTAAGCTTAAGCAGTAGCAGTAAGCATTAGTTGCTTGTTTAAAAAACGTGTTTGGTAACGTTGCTGTAGTTGTAATTATAAAATGTAAAATTACGAAAAAGGGCATATACTTATGAATGAATATTATTTTTAAAAGTAAATTAGTAATATTAAAAGTAAAACGCTAGCGGTATATTGGAAAACTTCTTTAGGAAGCATTAAGATTGCAAGCTGTTGGGGTGTTGCTAAACGCTAGCAACAGTGTTGCCAAACAAACATTAAGACTGGAACGCTTGTCGCTTGTCGCTTACCGCTCTTAAACGCTTCCAAAAAGGTGTTCCCAAACATGATGTGTAAAGACTCTTTCTAAAGAATCGTATAATTAAAAGTGATCACTTGTATATCATAAAAATAAAGATTAGATTCTTAATCTCATCCATACGGTAATCTAACTAGTAGATTAATAAACCAAGTCTTGTTTCAACTCAACCAAATTTGACAAAACGTATCACAAATATGTGTATCAACTAGCATGATCAAACAAGTACGATAACAAACATTCCTTAATCATTATTTAAATTTTGTGGCTTTATTATGGGCTAATGATTTACGGGTAAAGATCCAGTGAGAAGAAATCTTAAATTGAGAAGAATGAGAAATAACTATAACTGCATATTTGAGATGCATCGACTTAAATTAGATGCATCGACTTGAATTTAGATGCATCACAATTAGTTTCGAAAGTGATTTTGAAGTGAAAACGATGCAAAGTAGTACTAGCAATAAATTTGAGCCGCAGAGGACGAAAAATACATAGGATTCTTCTAACTTGACGATATGCATTTAATATATGTATATGCATCTAATTTTTAGCTAGAAAATATATTATGATGCATCTAAACGATTAGGGATGCATCTAATTCAAATTTATGTATCTCTAATGTGTAGTTATAGTTATTTCTCATCCTTCTTATTTTAAGGATTCTTCTCATTTGATCTTTAGTCAATGATTTGCACACTATAAAAATATATTTGCACACTCAAGGTACCAGCAGTTGAAGCAGAATATTTAATATTGTACAAGTATTTAATGCACAGATTAAGTATCCCAATCAATCTCCGAATTGTGCAAATCAATTTCTTTTATTATGGGATATGACTTGTATACTCTACTTTTTGATTGAAACATTTAATTGTATGCGTTAAACTCTTGTATTATGTATATACACTATTTTATTCGGTTGCACATATAAATGTGCAAATAAAAAAAGAAAAAACATTGTGCAAATAATCTCCTTTCGTTATACTTGCAATCAAAATAATAGTGAACTAGATTACTGCAACACATAAGGGAAAATATGTTTCACATAATAATACGTTAATATAACTCAAAAAAAACTAGTGCCAAGCTGTAAATTAATACAACAAACCATGGCTAATAGTAACTAACTACCCATATCAATAACCGAATAGATAACACTAGCTAGGGCCAGGTCAATGAAAAATAAAAATAAATAGGACCACCAAATAAATTTGTAGCATCTAAGGAATACAATGACTCCTTTCATTGTTTGATATAAGATGTAGAATTCAAATTTAAATAAAATGATTCCTCATAAAAAAAAGTTGGGAATCTTCTCATTCCTTTGACACGTTTTCAATATATCTTTCTTTTATTTAATTTGTGCCCACATGATCACATGAAAAATGTAATTCATGTAAACTAGTATATAATATTATTTGTTACATTCCAACAACTTCTTCTTTTTTTTTTATTCTTTTTTTTCACTAACTTTTAGTTATATTTTTTTTCTATTCTTTATTAATATTAATATTAAAATTTGAATCGTAATTTATATCAAACTTTATAAACAAACAATGTTTTCATCAATCACATTTTATTTCTTTCTTTTACTTTTCTTTCAAACCAATCCAAATTCCTAATTTCATTACAAACCCTTCTACAAACAAAACAAGCCCTTAATTTATGATTAGGCCCAATGGCATTGACGAAGATTTCAATGTCAAGTACTTGTTTCAATAGAAATCAATATAACTCATGTACTTCATATAATTTTGTTTATTAATGATTAACGATGTTGTCCTTCCCAATAATAATGTCACAATGAAAACTTAGGGTGCGTTTGGTATCCTACTACGGGAATGGGACTATAACTATGAAAGTGACTAAAGGTTTTTGTTAAAATGAGGGGGGCTATCACTATTATAATAAATAATAGATATAATCCATTCTTCATATACATCAAGAGAGCTAGGTATGGATCTTTTATAGGCGATAGATCCACCACTACTATCAAACTCATACCTATTATTACAGCATACCAAACACACTAGAGTATGTTTGGTATAAGGCGTTGGGGCGTGAGATTAGATATCACATTTATATTAATTGTTTGGTATAGGGGGCATTAATATTAAAAGTAGTAAGCATCTTGATATATAACACTTTTGACAAATCGTATTCACATACCCTGGTTTTCTGACATTTTTTATTATTATTATTTTTTTAATTTTTGGTTTTTTACTTTTTGTGAGGCCAGAGTAAAAGTTAGTTACCGCCACTTATCACTCTTTTTACTAGTTATAAAAACAAAAAGATAAAAAAATTCAAATGTTGAACCACTGTAAAACTATTTTATTTTATTAAATATTAAATTTTCTCTTTTTTACATTTACCTAAAATCCAAATCTTACACAAATTCAAATCCAAATATAAATTTTTATCTCACATTTACAAAACAAAGGGGCACATATAAACTATTAGTCTACATGTAATATATTAGTCTACATGTGTGGTGAGTTACGAATTATGAAATAAAGTAAGATACAACTATGATCATCATTTAAAATAAACACAACTAACTAACAAAGCTATGTTGCACATATAATAAATAAACTTAATATTAATCTAGCTGATGTTTGAATTCACATTAAGACTGTTTTATAACTTTTTTTATATACCTTTAGTCAATGTCTTATAAAATATGAACATACATACCATAATTATCCATCATTATTATGTTAATGAGGTGCTATATTTTGGATACTCAAAAAGTGCCACATACCAATGGACCAATCAGAAGCGTCGGATAAAAAAAACAATTTTTAATAATAAAAAACACGGAGGACTATTTTTGCCAACTCACCAAACTTACCCCACCAACCCCACCCCCACCCCCTACCTCTCACTTTCCACACATCAGATATCAAAAAAAATCCACTTTCTCTCTGTAACCATCGTCAAAAACTACCATAACAAATAAAAAATAACCACTTTTTAACCGTTCAAATCATCAATAAAACACAAAAATAGAAGAATCATCAAGTGCACAAGCAGATCCATGAAAAAACCGGTTCAAAATGAACCTACTGAATCTCGAGATGAAGGTATGATGCTTGTGACTAATTATTTAGTTGTTTTATTGGTTGTGGTTTTAGTGTTTACATTTGGTAGAGTTTCTGAGTAAAAAACTTTGTATACATGGATGCACACCAAGTGTTTGATGAAATGTGCAAGTGAAAAGTATTGTACGTGTGTATCACCAGTGATATTTAAAGTTGAACTGTATATGTGTATTATCATTAGCGATATTTGTATTTGACTTAACCGTGCAAATCACATAAAGCACACAGAAAATGAAAAAAATGACATCTAAAACAACGAATACTTTAGTTTTTACTGTTATAGAATCATTATTAGTGTGTTTTACTAGTTAATTTTCGATAATTTGTGATGTTGTGATGATTTATGTGATAAAATGAGAGATTAAAAGTTAGGTTTAACAGAACAAAAGATATGTTGTGATGCGTCTGTTTGATTTGTGGTGGATTTGTATGTTTAATGGATAGATTGTGCATGTTTCAAAAGGTTTTACCGCGGTAATTGAAAACAATATTGACTAGTAGTGTATCACATGTGATATAAAAGTTAAATTGTTGTTGATTGGTAGAATATCTATTGTGATAACAAATAGTTATTTGTTTTACATATGATATTGAAAACAAATGAACTATTCGTACACTAACAAAAATTATGAAAATATTTTTATGCAGATTTGAATGAGACCTGTGCAAAAAACAGCCTCATCAAACGAAAAAAATCAACAACAAGTGCAATTGTTGTTGAAGAAAGCACAACATCTTCACAACCAAATTAAAGAAGCTCAAACACTTGTGATATCACAAGTTCCTCCATCACCACAATTAATTCAACAAATAGAAGAAAGCTGATGCACATGTGATATCACATGTGATATCACCAGTGATATCACATGTGGTATCACCTGTGATATCACATGTGATATGTGATCACATGTGATATCAAAGGTTCCCCCGAAAGCACCTGGGAATAAAATGAAGGTGCTGGTTGATGAACCAATGAAGAGGACGATTGTTGAAGAACAAAAGTAAATAAAACAAGTTGATGAAAACAGTTGCATTGTTATGTTTTAACAACTAGTGCTAAAATCTTTTGGTTAGTAATATACAATGCTAATGATAACAATTTATGTTCTGTATATAAAAATGTGTTATTAACTGATATACCCAACTAAGAATGTGAATTATCATAAGAGATAATCAACTTTATATAGAGTGTTATGATTTCAATTTTTGTTCTCTACATATGTGTGTTATCAATTGTGATACTCAACTAAGAATGTGAAATATCACATTCTTATCACATGTGATAATGAATTTTGTATTTTAACAAGTGTATATGAAAGAATAATAAACATCAATTGTCATATTTTATCACCAGCTCAGCCTCCGGCTTTTGAATTGCCTAAAACTTAAACACTTTTCTTTACCTTTACAGTGTAGTATCACAAGTGATACATAAAAGTGAAGGTCATGTAAAACTGAAAGTAATTTAACATCCATTTAAATATTTAGAAAAACAAAACAGAACGCAAATTCCTCAAACACTTATCAAAATAAATCCTCAAACACTAGCTCAAAATCATCAAACATAGAAAATTATTGTTGAATGTATGTACACACACGTCCGTTAAAGTAGATGCCTCATTTGTAAGCCCCTCGTTAATTTCATTCTTCTCACAAATAATGATTTATTTTCTTCCTCAACTCGGGTGGAATTAAGTCCATTTTCCAATGCCTCAACATATATAATTGTTCTGGGATACGTATGACATTACAATTCTTGAGCACACAAAAAATATGTGTCAACATAGAATCCCACAACGAACACAAAGCTGACAAACAAACTACTAAACTATCTTGTTTGTTATACAACACCTTCATCAAAACAAACAAAACACATTAAAAAAGATATGAAATAGAATATCATAAGTGATACTACACATATGATGCAGAACAGATTTAAAAAAAAAATTAATATCACAAGTGATACTATACATATGAAACAGAATATCACAAGTGATATTACACATATTGTACTACATATATGATGCAGAACAGATTGAAAAAAAAAAAGAAAAAAAAAAGAAAAACTTTAATATCACAAGTGATACTACACATATTGTACTAGTGTAGCCAGCTCTCTTTTTTTTTTTTTTTTTTTTTTCAAATTGATTGCAGATCTTTTAAGTGATAAAAAATATATATATGGTAGATATATTGAAATAGTTAATTTAGTACAAAACGCCATCATTGATCATATCATTAAATCTTAGCTAACATCAAGATATACATCAGTTTTACAAAATAAATATTAGCATCCTCTTATCAAACATTACAAAAAAGGCTACTCGGTTGACACCTATGGAACAATAAAAGGCGCTACTTGGTTGATAGCTACTTATCTATTAATCGGTCGGTATTCTTTCACGCATCCTCCGCTTTCACTTTCTCAGAAATAAATCTAAAAAAATTTTACAAAAATAATAGCTTTAATACCAATTCAGGGGTAAAAAAATATAGGAATTCCACCTTACTCAGGTGCAATAAACTTACCTGCAAAGAAGTCGAATCTCTTCCACTTACCAACGACGGATGCTGATTCAAGACAACAAATTAACAGATTTCATTAGGTGCACTAAGAAACTTGAGAATAAAAGATACACTTCTAAATTAAATATGAAGAGCAACAGCCATTACTTCTACAAAAGCTTCATTTTTGTGCTCGCCTTAAATATGAATTATGTCTTATAAATAATAAGCAATATTACACTATAATTAACAACTTATCAGTAATTTATACTCACAGCTTATCCCCACAAACTTATATTTTTATCCTCATCAAAATGTCAAAAATATTATAAAACAAATTAAACATCTTAACATAAACAACTTATAAATAAACAAATTAACAATTATCACTGGTGATACTAAACGTATATCACTAGTGATACTAAACCAGCTTATAATCATCAACTTCAAATATCACTGGTGATACTAAACGCATGCTACAGAGCAGATTCAAAAACACAATTAGATACAAAAACAGCATTCAATTGCAGTTAAAAACATAAATTCAACTAACAACTTAATTAATAAGCAAAATTACAAGAGCAGATAACAAAATTATCAAACATTTTTTACTTAAACATTTCATCAAACACTTGGTTTGCAACTTGATAAGAAGAAATGTTAACAACTTGATTCACATAATTATCAACTGGTTCAACAACATTATCAACCGTAACAATATCTATCAAATCTGCTTCTGAAGCAAACGCTTATTTCATATCAAAAGAAGCCATAAAAAATGATGATAATGATCGGAATGGTGATGGTGATCGGAGTTGTGCTGGTGATGGTGATCGGAACGGTGATGATGAAAGACACGGTAACTGTCGATTGGAACAGTGATGGTAATCGGAGTGGTGATCGGAACATTGATGGTGATGATGAGATGATGATCGGAACAGTGATGGTGATCGGAATAGTGATGGTGATGATGATCGGAATGGTAATTGTGGGTGAGGATAACTGATTTATGAATGAAAGGAATGAGAGTAGAGGAAACACACACATGAAGTGTGTGTAAAAAATGAGGCGAATGAAAAAAAAAAAAAAAAAAAAAAAAAAAAAAGAAAAGGCTTTATATAGTTGGGAATATTAAGGTTAAACATATTAAATCTTAGATAAATATAGAGCATTAGATCAAAATGGATGAAAGGTGAGGATTTGTCCATTAGTATGTAACAAAATAAGGTATGCATTTGAATTTTCCTCTTATGTTAATATGCAGACTTTATTGAAGGTCAAACCATAAAAGGTAGTGTATTACTCCCTACATCTCTAAATAAATGTCAATTATTGACTTTTAAAGTCTTCTTTTATTAACTTTGACCTTAAATTATTTTATGGGTAACCTAAATAAACCCTAATTTCCCACTATATAAACCTTTTGATTGCACAATTATTATATAATTAATATTTTTTTAGTTTTGCTAATATGTGCCCATTGGACACATGTTAAAGTAAATAAAAAAGAAAGGTTCAATTTAATTAAGTCATAAAATGCATATAATTAAGGTAATTTTTTTAGCTATAGTCGATGTTTATTAAATGTGTTTGTTAATATAAAAGGAAAACACGTGTTCATTTAATACGCCTAATCATGTGCCTGATAGGCAGATGCTAGCAAAACCCATATTTTTTTAAAGAAAAATGATTGAGAGACCTAAAACTTGTGCCTAATTGTATTCCTAACATATGTGGAGTTACCTCATTGGATTGTAAAGCGGTGGGCCCTATTGTTACAACAAATGAATTATTAACATGCAACTTTAGGCATAAAATTAGGCCTAAAATTAGGTCTCCCAATTATTATTATTTTTTAAAATTGAGTCCTGATTGGTATGCCTAAAAGCTTGCCTAAACTGAGATGTCATTTTTTGATTGGTAACATCAAAGGACCCTACTTCTTTACATTTTTATCTTTCCTCATATCCACTCTTCATTTTGCCACTTGTCTTCATCATCTTGTTAGGCATATTTTTAATCATACCAATTAGGTATCTGAATTATTTTCCTTTAAAACCAATGCATTCTCAGCCAAAATACCATCTTTAAGTATTTCGGATTATTATTATTACTTTTTTTCTCTCTCCGTTACCACTACTATTCAATCTTTCTCTCTCATTACCCACCAATACAATTCTCTCACATATGCAACCAATCTTATTAACATACAAAATCAAACAAGTTAAGCAATCAAAATCATTACTAATCTATCAAAGCCTCACAACGTAGTCACACCACCACCGACAGCCATCACAGCCATAGACGAAACTTGAACATTTTTCTTGAGGGAGACGAATTTATTTTTGGTGGCCCGAATCGGAGATTTGTTTGTAACTTCAACTAAACTACTCCTAAAACCTATAATATTTACAGCAGGTGTCGCAAATTTTGAGGGGGCCGGGGCACTCCTCTGCCCCTACATAGTTCTGTCCATGATCACAGCCACAGCCGAACCTCACCATTGCCGGAAACCTCCCCTCTAAAAGATCGAATATTCAAAAGTAAGATCATTTTTCAGATCTAGAGCCCCTCACCAAGATCCGATATTTAAAAGTAATATCATATCTTTTGTAGAGAAAGATTGTTGTGATGCCTAAAATCCGGTTTATCGGAATCCCTAATATCCAGTTTACCGGAATGTGTCGTTTTTTGGAAAATGGTGGTTGGACATAAATAGGAGACGTAAATAAACAGGTAAAAAAAGAAATTAGATGATGATATCGTGATTTAAATTAGACAAAGCAAATAATGAAAAAGGAAAAGATTTTTAGTAAGAGAGTGAAACTGATAAAAAAAAAAAAAAAAAAAAAAGAAAAAGATACATGTTGGTGTGTGTAAGAAAAATAATACATTTATTAAAGTTTTTATATTTTCAATAAAGTTAAGTTCAAAAAAAAAAAAAAGAAAAAAAAAATCAATAAAGTTATACTAATGTTTTAAATTGAGTTAAGTTTGACTAATTTTTAGTTAGGTTTAAATAGTGGAGTTGGTGTTGGAATAGTATGACATTATTTTATTTGTGTTGTATAATACTTTATGCAAAATATATGAATGGATTGAGTTTCAAACGTATTTTCATTGGTATAATTTTTATCAAATATAAAAAACTTTAAAAGTCTGGACATTTATTTAGGGACGGAAGCGGTATGCGTTTACAATATTTGTCAAATGGTATTTTCAATTGACCCGATCAGGGCATTCAAAATGTTAGGACCGGGCCTCATTTAACCTTTCATCTCTAGTTTTACAGCAAAGCGTCCTTTAATTTTGCGTGTGGTCACGTACTTGTTTTCCGATCAGGTCGGCTCCATTTTCATTTAAGACTTTCCCATTTAATTGGTGTTTATAGTCAACAGCATATATACATATACATGTGATTTATTAATTACTATGATGGAAGTGGTAGACAATGACTAATTGGTTAAAAAGAGAGGCGGCGGATATGATATCTCACGTTATGGTAAAGAAAGTGAGGTTAAAAACTATATAAGTCGATAATAGTTGGCACATAATAATTGTATATTTAAGTTTTTTTAAATACTTCATCCGTCTCAAAATAAGTGTTTAATTTGACTTTTTAGAGTCACACTGGTTTAACTTTAAACTTAAATATATATTTTTTAATTGTGTTATATAATACTTGATGAAAAATGATACAATTGAAAAATACACTTAAAACTCAATTCATTTATATATTTTGCATTGTTATGAATATATTTATTATATTGATTGTACACATTAATCATCATATTCATGACCTTTATGATTAGTCTTGTAACACCCAATATGTACTGAATACCATTCATGTTAATGTCCTTATAAATAGGACACCTAATGTAATGTGAAGACACATCAATAACAAGTTCTATCTTTCCTCTCATACTCTTTTATGTTCCTTTGATTATTGTTCTTATTGTGCTATTAGGCCGTTGTTTCACAACACGTTATCAGCACGAATTGACTCAACAAAAGGTTTGCGTTGATAGGACAAGATTCAGTCCATTGATGGGGATCTACTTTTGATTCCACGAGAGGTTAGTTTACTATCGATTTCACAATAATAAAGTTTATTGATCTGCTCAAAAAGTTGATTCTTAAACTTGTGATCTATATTAATAATTGATATTAATATCTTATTCTTGAAACGTATTGCATAAAATATTTCAATAAACGTTATTGATATAATTTTGATATTTGCTGAAACCCAAGACTTTCGATATGTACATGTCCACCAATAATTTTGTAATTTTATTTCTTCTTTGTTCTTTATTGCCATCACTAAAACTTTGAAAAAAAAAAAGTATTTGGCCAAAGCTTTCATATGTCTAATATACGTATGATACTATACTAAACTATGGAATAATATGTTTAAAATAATCATTATAGATTTGTTCTATGCATGTAAAGACGGGTTACATTGTATATCCCTGTATCTAATTTGATAATAGTTTATTTATGTAGTATTATCTAATTTTATCGCATACAAAAGCATTAGCCCCACTATTAAGATTGTTATGTCTGCATGGTAGATCTAACTAAAAATAATAAAATAATAAAATAAAATAATTCACTAATTTTATGTTGATAGACGATGTTTTTTTTTAATCGTATTAAAGTCGTAAACCCCGTAAATCACTTTATATGATGATATCAACATATTTGATAAAATTTTAAAAGAAAATTAAATGTGTTACGTTTGTCTTATTTGTAATCATCATCCAAAGATGTCGTATACCGGAACTTTAGATGTTTAAACAATTTAAAATATTTGTGTTTCAATCTCATGTATGTCTGTGAGAGTTTGTTGATGATATGATAAAACTTTGATTTTACCTTTTCGTGAATTATTTGATATTAGATTTCATGATATCTATAAAACATATAAAGTGTTTAAGAAACTTTTGTTGAAATCTTTAACCCGTAACTCAGTGTAGATCGAAAACATGCGTGTTTTTATATATATTATATGACTTATTATGAATGAACTTTAAAGAACTTTGTTTATTTTTATTGTTGCTAATATTTAGTTCTAATAGTCTTACTGACATAATTACCATTATGAAATCTCAAGTTTTGATTTATGTGGTCCGATTTCATCAAACTTTCTTATAATTTGTGATGCAATTTGTACTGAATTGAAAAGAAACGGTAGTATATATTCGTACGTTTTGCTAAAAGATCCTAAACCCTTGTTTTAATTACGTGCTTCAATTTTATCAATAACTTTGTGAGGCAATATCCCCAAGTGTATAAAGGAGCTATGTACTCTTTTTACTTCACTAGAAGTTTGTCCCATTGATTTTTATCTAGTAAGGTTTTAACGAGGCATAATCCTCAAATGGAGTAAAACAAATATTTTGGTATCTTCAAGGTACAAAGGATATGGGTTTATATTTCACTAACCCATAAAATACAAGTTTAGTTGGTTTTGCAGATGCATGATATACGTCTGACCCTCACAATGGTTGATCTAAAACTGGATATGTATTTACAAGTAGAGGAACAACAATTTCATGGAGTTGAATAAAGCAGACAATCTCAGCAATGTCATCTAACCATGCAGAAATTCTAGCGATCCATGAAGGAAGTCGAGAATGTGTTTGGTTAAGAAGGGTGATACAACACATACGTAGATCATGTGGTATTTATGTTGGAAATGAGGGACCAACAATTTACACGAGGAAAAAGCAGCATGCATTGCTCATCTGAAGGATTGGTTTATTAAAGGTGACAGAACCAAGCACATTTCACCGAAGTTCTTTTTTACTCATGACCTACAAAAGAATGGCGCTATTATTGTTCAAAAGATTCGTTCAAGCGACAATCTAGCAGATTTATTTACCAAGGCACTCCCTACCTCAACATTTAAGAAATTGGTATATGACATCGGAATGCAGCGTTTCAGTGAGCTCAAGTGAAGTGATTATGAGGGGGAATAATACGCACTGCACTCTTTTTCCCTTAGCTATGGTTTTTCTCCCACTGGGTTTTTCCCTAGCATGGTTTTTAATGAGGCGGTACCCAAAGCGTATTTTGAATGATGTACAATCAAGGGGGAATGTTATGAATATATTTATTATATTGATTGTACACATTAATCATCATATTCATGACCTTTATGATTAGTCTTGTAACACCCAATATGCACTGAATACCATTCATGTTAATGTCCTTATAAATAGGGCACCTAATGTAATGTGAAGACACATCAATAACAAGCTCTATATTTCCTCTCATACTCTTTTATGTTCCTTTGATTATTGTTCTTATTGTGCTATTAGGCCGTTGTTTCACAACATGCATCAAATATTTTATGACACCCACAAAATTTGTTAAGGTCACAGTTGAACCAGTTTGACTTTAAAAAATCAAACTGGACACTTATTTTGAGACGGAGGTAGTATGAAACATTTGAATTAATTATAGCAATTTTTTTTATTTTTTTAAAAATTAGATCCACTTTCAACTTTTTTTTTTTTTTTTTTTTTTTTTAATGGGGTAAAGCTAAGGATATGCAACATATTTGTTCAAATAAACACATTTACGTAATATACTTTCTAAAATGTCAAAGTTACTTAACATACTTTCAAATATGATTCAATCTACGTACTATGACCTGTTGCGCATTTGATCCTATTTAGTTAACGGTCGTTAAAATATATATTTTTTTTTAACTTTTTAAATTTTTTTCTTAAAATCTAAATAAAGTCTTTTTTTTTTTTAATTTCATTTTTTTCACAAAAAAAAAAAAAAAGTACAAAAGTTTATCGTCAGATTAAAAAAAATAAAAAATAAAATAAACTTAAAAAAATGTGTAAAAAGGTTTATCGTTTTTTTTTTCTTTTTGAAAAAATATATCCAGATTAATAAAAAATGATTAACTTTTTTACACATTTTTTAAAGTTTTTATTTTTTATTTATTTTTTTGAAAAAATATATCTAGATTAAAAAAATAAAAGAAAATAAAAACAAATGTGAAAAAAAGTTTATCTTTTTTTTTTTTTTTTTTTTTTTTTTTTTTTTTTTTTTATGAAAAAATTGAAATTAAAAAAAAAGAGTTTATTTCGATTTTAAGAAAAAAAAATTAAAAGTTTTTAAAAAATCTTTTAACGACCGTTAACTAAATACGATCAAATGCGCAAATTTTTTCCAGTTTGGGGACTAGCGGTGTGACTTTTAATCCTTCGTAACCTGTAAACCTGCTGGTAACAGGTCATATTACGTAAATTGAATCATATTTGAAAGTATGTTACGTAAGTTTGACACTTTAGAAAGTATATTACGTAGATGTGTTTATTTGAACAAATATTTTGCGTATCCTAAGCTTTACCCCTTTTTAAATCAAAAATTAATATCTCTTAAACCGCTAATCGTTAAACGAAAAAAAATTACACAATGGCGACAAACATTTAATTATCTTTTTATAGAGGGACACTTTAATACAGGGTTAATTGCTTGAAAATGTATAATACTTGCCACTTTTTGTTATTATGTATAATGAACTTCTATTCTTCTTATTATGTGTACTAAACTTTCAAATTTGATTATTATGTATATTTTGTGACTATCATACCCTTACTTTTTTTTTTCAAATTTTGAAAGGTAAAAATGGTCATTTCACATGGCTGAATAGTCACATAATACACACAATAATTGAAATTTAAAAGTTCAGTGCACAAAAAAAAAAAAAAAAAAAAAAAAAAAAAAACAAACAAAAAACAAAAAAAGTTCAATATACACAATAACAAAAAATGGCAAGTATGATACATTTTCAAGTAAATAACCATTTAATATACTTTCGACAAACTTTTCTTTTTCATTTATTTTCACGTTTTTTTGTCTTTTCTTCTTCTTTTATTTTTCGTTGTTGAAACTTGCATTATAAATCACATGTGATTAAACACTAATTTGAATATCTAAATATGTAAAAAGAATGAGCATAACTTTTTCTATAATATTTTAAAAGTTTCACGTTTTCTTCTTCTTCTTGAAAACTAGACATTCATAGCTTTCAACAATATATAACACATTAGGTTTTACACCTTTCATAGGAATAGTATAGATACGCCGTCACCCTTAGGTTTTACACTTTTCAAATATGACCCATGCTTAAAACGTATAAGAGAATTCTATGCTCAGGCATCACCTAATACTCCCCCAAATACTATTTTACACCCACCATTTCCCTATCCAAGATTTGAGCCACACGGGTTCTTTCTTCCTAGAGACCCATATATACCTAGGAAACCTATCCATGCCTATACCCCTAGATATGACCCTAGACAACCCTATACCTTAGCACCCACACCTTACTTAGTAAACCCTCCCATTCATCTTGGAAAACTGAAGTCGGAGAAAATTCCACTAGGACAACTATAGTAAATCAGGAAAATCAGGTAGAGGATATTTTAAATAACTTAGATGAAATTTTCCTTGACCTTATTGAGAAGATAGAAAAGGTCATGATAATAACATAGGTACCTGACCTGATTATAGTAGTTTAAGAAACACCCTACAACAAGCTCGGTTTAAGATAGCTAAATTACAGAAAAACCAAATGAGATACCACCATAAGATAGCCTTTGCCCGTTTTAGGATTTGTACTTTAGATAAGATGATTGAAGATGATGAGGAATGTCATCAATCAAATCTAGGAAACATCCCAAACTCAAACCCTTAGATTTAAGAGAACCTCGGAAGAAATCCCTAAGTAGTATGCCTTTATAGCTTAGGAGTTTTGCCCTAGAATAATGCCATAATACTTATAAGATATGTAAGATAGGAAATCAATAATATAAGTTATGCCTTAGATACCTCTTACTCTCACTTCCTAGTGCCTCTTAATTTAGGATAACTTAGCTAACCTAGGATTAGGTATGCCTCTTCTAGATTACCCTAGGTTATTCCGAACATTATAGTAATCCGTAGGAATTTAGACATATCCCGTAAAATATAACAAGTTGGGTACTTGTTATAACCTACCTTAAACCCTTACCCCATTATAACCCTTAGGAACTTAGGATGAACTATCCCGATGCCTTAGATTCATAGATTCTCAAAACTCTTAAACCTTAACTCGTTTGGGTTTCGATTTCAATCCCAAGACCTTACTGAGAGCCGTCTCGTAAGGATACTTATTCTTGAACATTAGGCATTTTAGGGAAGCCTACAGTGTCATTCTATAAAGTCTGTTCCCTATTTCCATTTTCTATTTTTCCTCCTTAGGCAATCTGCCTAAAATCCCTATCCTCTTAAATCTAACAACAAGACTGATGGATCTAAACACCTAGAACTGTGTTAGATTGATACTTTGAGTTATATCACTAAGTATGCGGAATCTACTTAGTAACACTTAGAAGTTTGATTGTGAATGAAACAGTTGTTTATGAATAAGAACAATGTATGTAACAAACGGTTAGCTCCAATATTATTAATGATAATAATATGAGTGAACTTGATATCACTAGGGTTACACCTTGAAGCTCTAGAAAATGTATATCTAACCTTTAACCTAGGATCTCCTTTTATAGCACAAGGAGTCCTCTTCTACAACATAAGTATAATGCTAATAGAATAAGATATACACAAGATCTATTCTATATTTATCTAAACACGTTTCCTAACAGTTATCTAAACAACAGTGGTAATATATGTTCTTGCAGTGGTAATGAGTTTCCACTGCAAGTACATTCTTCAGCAGTTGTAATGTCTTCACTAGCCGTGGTAACTATTAGTATAATTCCCAACAATCCTCCCCTAAACTTATGATTATTAAACAAATCAATAAGTTTCTTTAAGTAATCAGCAAACATGAGGATATGGGAATTCTTCCAAACACTTATCTTCTTCTTCTTAACTCTTTATCAACTCTCACACTTTGATCATAGATCCTTTGTAGCAAATCTTCTATGACTTCACTTCTTTCCCAGCACCTAAGCTTCACTGACATCATCACAGTCAATACTCCAGCTCTCAATGGATATTCTTTCTCTGCAAGCATAAACACATCAACTCCATCTTGAGTAGAAAGATGATGTACAACACTTGAGTCATAAAACTTCCACAAAGTATTCATGTTGTGAGCTTCAAATCTCCAACGTCTGTCACTTGGGTCAGGTTCATATAATCTTCTAAAGTGAACCCATAACTCTTTAACTTTGACATCAACAAGTTCATCCTTCTTAAACTGATCTTGAACAATTCTCCACAAAGTATCCAAGTTTTCTCTATCACAAGATCTAACAATGCCTTCAAAGTCTTTGCAAATACTTGTGATACTTCCAGTTCTAATGATCTTCCAAGCAACTCCAAAATCATCAGAATAGATTTCCCAACCAACTACTGGATATTTTGTTTGTAGAGGTTCAATATTAAGCACATCAGTCTCTATAAACATCATGTTTGTAACTTGCTCTTCTGTCAACTTGCTAGGACCCTCTTCTGCTTGAGATGATTCCTGAGTCTTCAATTTCTTTGCATCTTTTGATCCAAGACTCACTCCTGACCTTTTTGCCTTCATCACTACAGGTTCTTGATCCATTGGAATGAACTTACTATCTTGTCTTTTAATCCTGTAGTAAATACCTTCAATTTGATCATGTGACATTCCTTTGAATTGAGCCATCTTCATATTGCCAACATGACAACAAAAAGTCTTCATCTTAGCAATGATTTGTGCCTGTGTAAGTTTCCTTGGCTTCTTTTGACCTTTTCTAACATCCTCAATGACATCATCAAGAGCCTGCTGATTCTTCATTTGAATGAAATCTTTTAGTTGAGCAGACCTTTGTTCTTCATTCAAGGTTGTATTTGCAATAAGTTCAATAGCCTTCTTTCTGATTATTTGATCATTATTAATCAAGTAGTCAATCTCTTCTTCTGTAGGCACATAAGTGAACATTGGAGGTTTCTCATATATGACAGTTGGTGGAACAACTGAAATTGGTTCTGCCATTACTGCTTCAAGTTTATCCAACCTCTTTGCTTCCATAAAACTAGCAACTTCATCTTCCTCTAGCTTTCTCTTCTTTTCATTCTCTGCTGCTTGTTCTTGCTCTGCCAATCTTGCATCAAAATCAATTTGAGCTTGTTCTTTCTTAGAAATCTTTCTTGTTTGCTCTTGTTCTGAACTAGTCACAATAGCGTTTCCTTTGACTGATCTTATTCTGGTATCTTCTTCCTCTGCAGTGGTAATTTCTTGAGTAGCAGTGGGAACATTTTCACTTGCAGTGGAAATATGTTGATCAGTGGGAACTTGTTCTACATCAGTGGAAATTGGTTGAGCAGTTCCAACTGTATCATCAAAATCAAAAGCAGCATCAGTATCGATATCTTCAAAATCTAACTTCCTCCCCTTAGTCTCAGCTACATCTTCTTTTGCTTGAGCATTATCAGAATCAGTTAACTCAGGAAATTCCTTATCAAAATTAAGTCTCCTCCCCTTAAACTCTGCATCTGATTTCCTCCCCTGTTTGGAAGAATCTCCCACATCTTACTAGAATTTGCAGAAAAGTCATCCTGAGGTAAAGATGAAGAGGAAAACACAACTTGAGCAGGTCTTTTCTTCTTGAGACTCTCAACTTCATTTCGTAGCCTTTGAATCTCTGCCTTCAGTTGATTCAGCTTTGTGGCATGTTGTATTTTGGTCTGTGCCAGATCTTTCTCCAGAGCTTGAACCTGCTTGACTAATTTTGTACAAATGTCCATCAATTCAGGTAGTTGCACACTGCCCTCAACACTTCCAACTGTGTTACCTGTTGGGAGAGGTGAATCATAGGGCATTGATTCAGGCTCTTCCCTAGTTGGACTAGGATTTAGCCTTGAACCACCACTACTTGTCCCTAAACCAAAAGGTTCAGCAACATGCAATGTAGAGATGAGAGAAGTTGGCTGTTTATGCCTTCTCTCATAAGTGTGAGTGACAACAGGGGTATGGTGAATTGGTGGAGCAACAATATTGGGTGTGTTTTGGGATACAACTAGGATAGTTGCATCTTCACCCTGTACTTGTAAAATTTTAGCAAGCATTTGAGGAAAAAGTGGATGAACCTCCCCATTCCAAAGATCTGAAGCCTTACTCATGTTTTGAAAAACTTTTGGCTTAAGACAGGAGGCTTCATAAATTCTATTTTGAGGTTGCAGTTGAAACTCATTTAACACTGCTTGCACAAACCTTGGATACATCAAAAATTTATATTGACTCTTTACATTGCCTTTCATATTATTGAAAATAAACTTTGAAAAATTGAAAGTCCTATTAGTTGCCAAACAAACCAAAGGATAAGCCATGGTTTATGCAAATTGTTCATAAGATGTTTTCTTAGGACTTAGGCAATGTAAAAGAGTGTGAATTAAAAATCTCCAATGGGGACAAAAACATCCTTTTCTGAAAGTTACTTTTTGTTCAGATGTATCATACCCCATTAAAGCAATACTAATGAAAATTTCTGAATTTGGTAATGTGATGATACCATTGAGATAATCCAATTGGAGAATTCTCCTCAAGGATGACTCAGTAACATCAATAGTTACCCCATCCACTGTGGCTCTTAGAGCTTCCACATATTCATGTGTGTCTCCCTGTTCAAGAGTTATGGACTCCACAGTGTTCCAGAACTGTTTGATATAAGAGACATAGATTGTGGGATTAATAGTTAAGGCATACCTTATATGAGTTGTGTTTAGAAAATCCACAATCTGATGAAAAACAGGGCCACTCTTCTCATTTGACTTTTGTAGGTAGGCCACTTGGTTGTGCTCCTCGACAAATTTTAGAATCGCCATGATATTTGTGAAAAGAGAATAAAAGTGTTAGTAATCAAGATAAAAATCAAGCCGTATGATGATCAATTTATACTAATAGGGTTTGAGGAGGTTGCGCAATGTGAATTATCTTTAGAAAGAATTATCTTTGGAAAAGAATAAATTATAATAAGTAAGAAGATAATTCACAAAAGATTTACCCTATTAATAAGGAAAGACGGTTATATTTACAATGGCTAGTAAAAAAAATAGATTACTGACACAATAGTTGTAACGGCTAGTTCATCAGTGGAAAAATTACTCTTGCAGTGGTAACTAATGAACTAGCAGTGGTAAAATTTTCACAACATATCAAAGAGCAGTGGTAAATAAAACATGAAAATTAGCTGCTCTTATCATAGTTTTTAGCAAACTACCATCTATCAACGGATTTGATATGTCTTTACCTTGAGCCGTTTGCTATGGACTAGCCAACTCTTGATCACTTGGAGTATGGTGAGTTGATAACCATATAGTTTTTGGTAAACTATCAACCATAAACGGATTTGAGAAGTCTTTACCAGGAGCCGTTTGCTCTGGACTAGTTGATTCTTATGTGGATTAGACATGGTGAATCAATAACCATTTGTTGTGTGTCTATGATACACACCTTATAACTCCAATGACTCCAATAATATGGGTTGTATAATGCAGAACAAAATAACACTCAACTTAACCCATAAGCATTAACCCAAAGTAACTTTTTAACCAAGTTACTATTCACAAAAATATCTTCCAAAAGTCAACCCGATAATAACCAAATTTACTCCTCCAACCTACCAAAACAGGTAAGAGTAAATATTCTGCAATTAATTAGAATTCGACCTTGACTTTGCTTATAAAAGGGGGCTCATTAACCTTTATCTTTCGTCAACAAACATCTTTAATAACACAAACCCTTGACTAACACAATGAGCTGGTTTCCATTAGTCTACATATCCTCAGATGATTCATCTGATGAAGAGATCAGCTATTGCACAAATTCAGAGGAACTTTCTACAGGGTGGAGTGATTACTTTCCTCCAAGTGCTAACATATCCACAGCATCCAACATGACATCCAAAAAGACTGAAGCTTCTCCTGCTCCATCTTTGGAGTTCTATTCCAGTTCTTCCTCTGATTCTGATGATGATCCAACCTTCAACCTTTCTAAAGAGCTTCCAAAGGCCCTCACCACAGCATTGAAGTCTGCCACAAGCAACATGAAGTGGCCTGCTGTTGAGAAGCCTGCACAAGCACCAAGGCCTCCCAAGCAAGTTCTAGGACTTGCTAATCCAAGGAAGCAACTTTCTTTTGATAACAGGAGAAAGAGAGCTTCCAAAGGCAAGCATGATTATGAGGGAAAGGGGAAGAAACCTATGGAGTAGATGTTAGGTTGTTGGGTTATGTTTTGTGATGTTTTACTTCTTCTTGGTGATGATGTAATCTTAATGGTTGTGATGTACTTTCTTTAAGATAAATAAAAGTACTTGTTCTTTATGCTTTTATCACCAAACTTTCCACTGTTGTATGATTATTTCCACTGTCCTCTTGATAACTCTGCATACAAGTTAGTAGAAAACCATACATA
This sequence comes from Artemisia argyi, assembly GCA_030686995.1. Taxonomy (NCBI): domain Eukaryota; kingdom Viridiplantae; phylum Streptophyta; class Magnoliopsida; order Asterales; family Asteraceae; genus Artemisia; species Artemisia argyi. The sequence continues at coordinate 276,967,680 of CM060708.1, forward strand.
CAATACAAACAATATTAGTACCTAAAAACTATCCTGCAACACTGAAAATTATTAGACATCAACGATTTATGGATTTAGCATTCCAATACCTGTTACCAAGTATTGAAACCTACCCACATCAAGCTCTTTTGTTAATAAATCAGCATAATTGTCATCAGTATGGATTTTGACAACATTAATAAGCTTTTTCTCAAAACAATCTGTTGGGATATAAAATATCAAAGTACTTCTGGATGTCAAAGTACTGCTGCATGAAGAATAAAGTCAAAGTACTGCTGAAGAATAAAGTTAAAGTACTGCTGTTATTGAAGAATGCTTAAAGTACTTCGAAGGAAACAAGGACTGATGTGCAATATTAGATAAGGATTAATGTGTAATATTATACGAATATTCTAGAATTAGTTAGGGATAATGACTTGTCGTTCAAGGATTACATGTTGTAAACCGACTTAAGGTTATCTATATAAAGAGCCTTAAGAGGTATTAGTCGATATAAGTTTTACAAGTCTTAGATAAGTTTAGAAGTCGATCAAAGTTAAAAGTTAGGGATTGTTAGTGAATCTGTGTAACAAAGCAGGTTCAAAGTTTGATTAATATAAAAGTTCTTCTTAAGCTTTGTGTTAGTAGATTCCGCATACTTTACAAGGTAAAACAGTGTTTCAATATTAATAGTATTGAGTTTACTCAATATTGTTAAAACCCTTACAAGCTACAAAGTAGTTTGGTCAGAGTATATCGATCCAACAAGTGGTATCAGAGCTTGTGTTGGAAACTCTGATTAAGAAGACAAACCTTTAAAACCTTTAAACCGATTTCACTACAAACCCTTCAAGATGTCGACAGATGCTGCACTTGCTCCCTCAATCACTGCTGTTAGAATCTCTATTGTTAAGAAGGGAGAGTACAACCTATGGGCCATGAAGATGAGGCAGTACATTGCCATCACAGACCATGCACTATGGGATGTGATTGTCAATGGTAACATGCAAATTGATGAACCAGTAGAGGTACCTAGACAACCAACACCACCAAAACCTACTGTACCTGCTGCTACCAAAAGAAATCAAGACAAAGCTCTCAACATACTGCTTTCTGCTATTCCTGATGGTCACCTATTAAAGTTTCATGATGCTAAAGATGCCAAACAACTATGGGCTGCAATAAAGAAGAAGTTTGGAGGTAATGATGCTTCCAAGAAGATGCATAGGAATTTGCTGAAGCAACAATTTGAAACTTTCACTGTTGGTGAAAGAGAATGTCTTGATTCTGCTTATGAAAGATTTCAACATCTTTTGAGTATGCTAGAACTATATGATGCTGAGGCATCAGTTGAAGATGCTAATTTAAAGTTTCTGAGGAGTTTGCCATCAGCATGGCATGTAGTTGCTACAATGATTAGAGGACAATTAGGGCTGGATACTATGGACTTTGATGATCTTTACAACAATCTGAAGGTGTATGAGCATGAGATGAATGGTACTACAGGTTCAAACACACAACAGAACATTGCTTTTGTCTCCTATGAAAAGAGAAACAGTACTTCTAACAAAGGTACTGCTTATCCTGTTCAAAGTACTGTGACTAAAACACAGGTTCCATGCACAACAATGGTCACCACCAATTCATCACAATCATTAACCCCCACTTCAGATGATGTTCTATGTTCATTCTTTGCTCAACAAGCATCTCTACCAGTCACCTATCAAGAAGATGTATTGCAAATAGATGATGATGCTTTGGAAGAAATTGATATCAGATGGAAAGTTGCCATGCTCACTGCAAGGATCAAGAAGTATGTGAACAAGACAGGAAAAGGCATCAACTTCAGAGCTAAACAAGGAATAACATATGCAAGTCCAAGATTGAGTGTTTCAACTGTCAAAGAACTAGTCAATTTGCAAGGGAGTGCAAATTTGCAAAGTATCAAGCAAACAAGATGATTGAACCACCTAAGCCTGAGAGAAAAGAGATTCTAATTACTGAAACAAAACCAAAAGCTTTGGTTGCTCAAGAGAATCTATCAGAGATTGATTGGTCCAATGAGTTTGATGATGAACCTGTAACCTATTCAATGGTTGCATTGGAAGACTGGAGCACAACATTTGATGAAGAGCCTGGATATGCTGCTTTGGAGTCAAGAGATGAGTTAGGAAGCTTTGATTGGAGCATGGAGTTTGAAGAAGCACCTGTTCAGCTTGCTATGGTAGCTGCTTCACCAAGTTCATCCACTAACTCTGAGGTATGCTCTAAGTGTAATGATATGTATCAAAAGTTACTTAGTGAGTATGTAGCTGAAAGAGATAAATTTCAAAAAGCTAGGGCTGAGATAACTGGTTATCAATTAACTTTAGAGTCAATGGAAGCCAAAATCCTTACACATGAAAACAATGAAGTAGCATGGCTTGAAACATATAAACAACAGGATTACCTAGTTAAGTTAAATGAATGGAAACTAGGTTGCAAGGTGTCTGAACTGGAAAAAGTGACTGCTGATAGAGATAAGTTGTTAGAAAAACTTGCTGTATGGAATGAGGCAGGTGTGTCTGTTAGAATCGTATTTTTATTTATAAAAAGTGTCGGTCATTAATGTGTAGTTATAGGTTGCTTTAGAATATCATTATGATGAAGTTTATGTGTAGTTTTCATGATTTTATAAAGTCTAAGGGCTAGTTACGTAATAAGGTCAAAGATATGTGAAGCCCTAGACTTTGAGTATAAATACTCTTGTAAACCTCATTTGAGAGGTTGGTTCTCTTAGTTATAACAAGGTTATTATTTCACACACTAGAGTTCCCACTCACTCACTCTCTCTCTACTTACTTTCTCTCTCTAGGTTTTAGCTTGATTCAATAGTGATTTAGGTTGTTCTACGGTCCTACAAGTGGTATCAATCGCCTAGGGATAATTTTAGGTTGTTTTAGATCGTTTTGTGGGTGAAAAATCGGTTTTCTAAGAATTTCGTTACTGTTCATCATTGGTTTTTCGAGTTAGGTTAGTTTTTTTTTTCTATCGAGTTTGAAGAAAACTAGCGAGTTTGGATTTCTCAAATTTTGGCGAGTTAGAAAAGTTAGCGAGTTTGGACTTTTCTATCAAGTTTGGGATATTTAGTCTTAGCGAGTTAGGTTTTTTCTCAAAACTTACCGAGTTTGGGTTTTTATCTATCGAGTTAGGATCACAAAACTTACCGAGTTTGGGATCTTAAGTTGGCGAGTTAGCCTATTTGCCTTATCGTACATCGAGTAAGGTTCTAAGTGGCAACTTACTAAGGGGAAACTCTGCTAAAATTTACCTAACATACCGAGTTACAGTTTCTTAAATCCTTACCGAGTTAGACAGTTTTAAGACTTACCGAGTTTGAGACCTATTCTTGCTTATCGAGTTTGAGGTTTATCTGAACATACCGAGTTTGACTACAATCAAAATTTTACAGGAGATTAAACGTTCAATTTTTACGCGAGATTCAAAGTTTGGTATAACGTTGAAAATTTTGGCCCGAAATTCAAATTTTTAGGCCAAAATTCAAATTTTTTCGGTAAAATTTGGCGTCAAAATTTTGAAAACTCAAAATTTTCTGGTAACCTTAGAATTGTATTTCTTTGTGATTTTCAAATTTTGAGAAAGAAAATTTTCGTATTCATTTTTTTTGGAGGGAAAATTTGAAATCACAAAATATCAACCGAGAACGCTTTTCAACTTCACCAAAACATCTAATCTACAACATCAACCTTTGTTATCTTTCAAAAGATCCTAAGAACAACTTTTCACTTAGAAGTCAATCCATGGCAACACAACAAGATATTCATGCTGCCGGTGCCGAAAACCGACCTCCCATGCTGTCAAAGGGTGGATACTCATAGTGGGCTAGTCGTATGATGCGTTATCTTAAGAGCAAAACAAATGGAAGTCTTCTCATCAAATCCATTGTGGATGGACCCTTCAAACCATCACAAGTACTAGACCCTGGTGATCCAAATGGTACCCCCCCAGTACAACCATACTACAGAGAACAGAATGAGACTGAATACACTGTGGAAGACAGAAAACAGATTGAAGCTGATGATCAGGCATTTCATTATGTCGTTCTTGGTTTACCTGAAACCATTTATGCTACTGTTGACAGTGAAGTAAGTGCTCATGCAGTCTGGGAAAGAGTCAAGACGTTAATGTATGGGACAGACATCGGGAAACAGGAAATGGAAACACAATTGCTTAAGGAACTTCGCAAGTTTACTTCAATTCCTGGTGAATCCATAGAGACGTACTACCACAGATTCTGTAAGATCATGAATGATTTATCAAGACACAACCTCAGTCAGACAAATATTGCTAACAACACCATTTTTCTGAATGAGTTACAACCAGAATGGGGAAGATATGTCACTATTGTTTATCAGACAAAGAATTTGCATGAAGTTACTTATGATCAAGTGTATGACTTCTTGAAGCAAAATCAAGATGAAGCTAATGAAGTAAGAGCTGAATTACTTGCTAAAAAGCATGATCCTCTAACATTAATGGCTGATACACCAACACCTATACCAGTGAACACACAACAACAACCATCATCATCTTCCACTCACAACTACTTGCAACCATCCTACATTCAACAACCAACACCGATCTACCAACAACAATTCTACCCACAACAACAACATGTTATTCCACAACAGCAATACCCACATTTCCAAGAACCAGAATTCACTGACAATGATGAAGCTACTGCAGCCTTGACACAAGCGTTTGCTTTTCTGACAAAAGCATTCCAAGGACGCTATTCTACACCAACAAACAACAACCAAAGGATTTCATCGATTACTCGCAACAGGCAGATCGCTCAGCCGAGTTTCAATATGGGCAATGGAGGCCAAATGGTTGGAGTTTATGGGAATCAGCAAGGATATGCTATTGGAATTAACATGGGTAATCAGAATATGCAGAATGCAGGTCAGTATGCAGGGAATCAGTATGGTCAGTATGCAGGGAATCAGATGGGTCAGCATGTTGGAAATCAGAGGGGTCAGAATGTTGGTAATCAGGCAATGGGTAATCAGAATAGGAATGTGGCAGCTCCAGTTGTTGGGAATTATGGAAATGTGAATCAGGGTAATCCGGTAAAGTGTTTCAACTGCCAAGGAGTAGGTCATATGGCAAGGAACTGTCCTACTAAGCCAAACAAGAAAGATCTAGAGTATTTGCAGAAAGCAGTACTGTTGGCACAAAAAGAGAAGGCAGGGTTTCAGTTGAATGCAGAGGAACATGATTTTATGGCTCTTATGGATGAAATGGAAGACAGAGAGGATATCGATGCGAACTGCATATTCATGGCGAATCTTCAGGAAGCTAAGTATGACACGGATTCTGACACACTTCCTGTTTATGACACCAGTGCACCATCTGAGGTATCAAATTTCAACACATGTCATAATAATGATATATTTGATATGTCTCCTCATGAGGAACAGCATTCTGAGAAGCAAGCACCCACTTATGATACATACTTGGACACGCCAACTAGTAGCACTACTTCTTCAGCAACTCCAGATGTGAATCATAATGGAGGCTTCATTTCACAGCATGCTGAGAATGATGAGGAAACACGTGCTTTATTTGAATCATTATTAAATAATTGTGGTATTGAAATCGAGAAAGTGAAAAAGGTCAAACGCGATGTTAAGGCCGCGAATGAGAAATTGACCACTGAGCTTGAGAGATACAAGGAAAATGCAAAAAGTTTTCAAATTCACAAAGAACGCGAGTCAGAATTTGAAATTGGTTATAAGAAGTTACTTGTTAAAGATAGGGAATGGAAAACCAAGTTTGCTAATCTTGAAATAAGTTCAACAAAAACCATTAACTCTTTAAAACAAGAAATTTCTGAATTAACAAACCAACTTTCAAAACAAGAAACAGCTTACACCAATCTTGAAAAAGAAAGGGATGAGTTGAAAAAGGAATTTGCAAAGAAAGAAGATAAACTTTTGGAAGAAATCGTAGAGTCAGAACACAAGATTGCACATCTAGAAGAATTAGTGGTTAAGTCGGGTCAGTCAAGTCAAACAATGAAAATGATTTCAAATCAAACTAATCCGATTTACCATACGAAACACAAAATGGCTCTTGGTAACAACAATCCTTGTAATCTCAAGAAAGCTCAGGAAGAACAGAACGTCTTGTATAATGGTAGTGTTTTTTACACCAAACATGATCCTCCCGTCGTTCGGGATTCTGTGCAAACGATAGAACATGTCGAAGAGAGCATTTCTAAAATGAAACAAAAGGATTTGAAACCCATTGATTACAACAAATTGAACAAACTTTCGGGAATTACTTTTGTTCCACAAAAAGAACCATCTGTGTTTTCCATAAAACGACCATTCTCAAAAATGTTTTCTAAGAAAGTAGTTGCTTCCAAATCGATTTCTAACATGGAACATATTTCCTCAAACAACACTTTTAACACAAGTGCTGCACGGGGATATCTTGATGATCTTAAAACCAGAATTGGGCAACTTAAAACGACTTTAGAATCTAAAACGAGACTTAATGAGATCAACTGGAATTCCACGGTTCATTTACAGCTTAAAAAGATTCTCGAAAATGAATTTGCTCCTCAAATTAATAACATCCATGCTCGAGTAATTCATTTTGAACAAGCATTTTTGAAAGAAACAGCTGACTTCGTCACGGATCACAAATTCCTGATAAAGAAGGCAAATGAATCTTTTGAGCAAATCAATGTTTTGGAAAACCTAAATGATTCTCTCTTCGAAGCAGTTCTGTCTACTGAAATTATGTCCATCATTTTACAAACATATTCTGTTCATGACGATGAAAGACTGAGAGCTGAGACCTCCGAAATTGTTTCAAAATATGAAAATGCTCTTATTAAGCTTGAAAAAGAAAATATGACATATTTTAAACAACTTGATCGAAAAAGCGAAGAATGCAAATATGACAAACTGTTGTATGAGCGTGAATTAAAGAAAATGAAAGAGCAAAATGATCTTTTGAGGGCTCAGCTTGAAAGTCAAAAAGGGAAGGGTGAGGAAACTAAGTTTGCAAAACCGTCGACTTCGGAGAAACCAAATGTTTCAAACACGGTTCAAAAACCAAAAATGTCAATTTCAAGGTTTGCTCCAAAAGTCGATGAGAAAAAGGATTTGACAAAACCAGTCACTCCAACACCCTTGCCCAAGAAAATTGAAAATGAAAAGATTGTTGATAAAGGAAAAGCGGTTGTCGAAACACCAAAAGTGATAGCACCTGGCCTTTTTAGGATTAGTCCCACTAATGCGTTTGCCTCCACATCTGAGACTTATGAGGGCAAAAAGGATAATTCTAAAGAGTCTAGTGATGCTAAAAAGGACAACAATATAAATCCTAATGTGTGTGCCTCAACTTCTACAGGATTAGAAAGCACCTCTAGGAGCAGCAGACTACAGCCTAGGAGCAATACAAGGAACAATAGAGTCTCGCTTGCCTCTACGAGTAGTAGCAAGAATAAAGTAGAAGAACACCCTAGGAATTTATCGCTTTTTAATAAGAGACATGTTTCATCTGAATGTAATGTCGAGAGTACTGGTTCTAATGCATGTAATGACTCTGTTTGTTTGACATGCAAGAAATGTTTAATTAATTATGTTCATGATGAATGTGTTTCTAAGAATGTGAATGTTATGCCTGAACAGAAGAATGTTCCAAAAGGAACTAGTCCTAGATCTAGATCTATTGAAAGATTAGTTGCACGCTTTAGGTCTACCACTAGTAATCAAATGCCTAGGAACTATCTTAAGTATTGTGTATGGAAACCAACGGGTAGAAAATTCATTCTCCAGGATGGAACATTGAAAGTTGTTCAAATTGAACATGTTGAAACATTCTATGAGTGTGATATGGATTTTACTCCTAACCCAATGGAACCAAATTCAAAACGGTTTCCAAATACAAAATCTTCTGTTCTTCGCAGGTTGTCGAAATATGTCTTTGGATCGTCGACTCGGGTTGCTCCAAGCACATGACCGGGAATTTAAAGCTGCTGATCAGTTTCATTTGGAAATTCATGGGAACGGTACGCTTTGGAAATGATCATGTAGCAGCTATCCTGGGTTTTGGAGATCTTCAGTTTGGGAATTTTTTGATCACTCGAGTTTACTACGTCGAAGGATTGGGACATATTTTGTTTTCAGTTGGGCATTTTTGTGATGCAGATTTAGAAGTTGCATTCAGGAGAAACACGGTTTTTATTAGAAATTTGGTTGGTGATGATCTCTTAACTGGTAATCGTGGTACAAACTTGTATGCTATCGACATCAACCAAATGGCTTCTACATCACCAATTTGTCTTATGACAAGGGCAACCGAAACTAAGTCCTGGCTGTGGCATAGAAGGTTATCCCATCTCAATTTCGACAACATCAACAAGTTAGCCAAAGACAACATCGTCACCGGACTTCCTAAGTTCAAATACACCAAGGAACACCTATGTCCATCATGCGAACAAGGAAAAAGTAAAAGAGCATCATATAAACCCAAAACCGTACCTAGTTCGGAAGCAAGGTTACATATGTTGCATATGGACTTATGTGGCCCAATGAGAGTTGAAAGCATTAATGGGAAGAAGTATATTCTTGTTATTGTTGATGATTATTCAAGATATACTTGGGTAAAGTTTTTGAGATCAAAAGACGAAGCACCAGGCATCATCATCACCTTGCTGAATCTTCTTCAAGGTTACATGAACCGTCTAACACACATACGTTAAACCCAAGGTACCCTTCTACGTTTCAATTGACAAAAGACCATCCAATAGAACAAGTTATTGGTGAACCTTCAAAACCAGTTCAGACGAGGAGACAACTTGCCACCGATCTCGAATTGTGCATTTACATTTGCTCAATAAGCCTCAAAGAACCAAAGAACATTCGGGAAGCAATGGCAGAAAACCCTTGGATTGAAGCGATGCAGGAGGAACTTCTTCAATACCTGTTACATGATAGTTGGGAACTTGTTGAACGACCACTTGATAAACGCGTTCTTGATCTCAAGAGGTTGTGGAAGAACAAACTGGATGAGGAAATGACTGTAATTCATAACAAAGCTCGTCTTGTGGCTAAAGGATATCCACAAGAAGAAGGGATAGATTTCGGAGAATCATTCGAGCCTGTAGCTAGACTTGAAGCAGTCCGGATTTTCTTAGCCTATGCAGCTCACAAAAACATCACAGTCTATCAGATGGACATTAAGACAGCTTTCTTAAATGGAACTCTGAAAGAAGAAGTGTATGTGAGTCAGTGATTCGTGATAAATCAAGTTATAGTATAGATAGTAAGCTCAAAGAAATCCGCAAAGAAATACGGATAACCCGAGGTCGTAATCCGTGTGAAGGGTGAATGGAATTCCGAATTTCCGATTCGGAAAACGTGTCGTGAAAAGTGGTACAAAGTGATATATATGAGATTACACTAATGATATAGCAAATAAAGCACAATTAATCACTTAAGCACGTATTTCAAATAAGGCAACTAAAAACGTCACGTAAAACCGAAACCGTACACTAAAACGTTAAATAAACGACAACGTACGAAATAAAACGCGAGTTTTAAGTTACACGACTCCTACGAACTTGGAAATAATTTCTAAAAATCAAAAATGATAAAAGAAAATTTTGAGAAAAAAAAAAATATTTTTTTGACTTTTTAATAATTTTTTATGAATTAAAAAACGAATTATCTAATTTAAAAATTAAAAGAAAATGTAAATAAAATGAGAAAAATGCAAAATAAATTTCTAAAATTATAAAATAACTAAAAACTATTTTCTAATATTTTTTTGGATTTTTCTGGGCTTTTTCTGATTTTTTTGTATTTTTTAATAATTAAAAAGTAATTAAAGATGATTAAAAAGGAAAATTAAATAGGAAAAATAGCAAAACAACTCAGAAAAATCTGAAAATTTCAGGGAAATTCTAAAATACCAAAATAAACTTGAGAAAAAATTTTGAAATCAAAATAAGCTAGGAAACTGCTGAAAAGCTCTAAACTGCTTGAAAATAAGTGCTTATTTATAAGCAAACTTGACCAAAACTGTTCAAACGTTTACCAAATGATTATAGTACCAAATTAAGCATGTAGGAACAATCCAGAAATGATAAGATCAACAGGAACTCAATGTATGATCAAACAAGCTACTATTAAGCACTTAAAATTAGAAATAAGCCAAGGAAGATAAGCAGAGGTGAACCAATACTTGAAACAGATGCACACTACTATATTAAGCTAATTTCAATCAAAAACTTCAACTTTGGATCAACAATAAGCTGTAGCAGCCCTCATAAGCAAAACAGAATGATCAAGAATGGTACAAGTAGAGAGGCTCAATAAGCAGTGCAAATAAGCTCTTAAGTGGAACTTTTTGGAACAAAGGTACACTCTACCAACCCAGGAACTAGAATAAGCTTCAATAATGGACTCTTGATCAATTTAGCTAGCTTAAAAATGCCCAAGAAACAAGACCTTAACTGTTGGTGCAGGGCACATGTGTGTTCAACAAGCAGACTTTGATAAGCTTTTCTAATAAGCAAATGGCTTTCAAATTCAAAATTTCCTTTTCCAATATAAAGGTTAGGTGTCAGGCTTTCCAAAATAACAAGTTTTATCTATTTCCAAGTTATATTGAACCCTACACAGTCCTTTGAAAATTTGGACAAAAGCTGAGTAACAAGTATTTGTTGACTATTTTATGAAAACAGAAGTTTGACTTTAATGAACTTTGATCACTTCTAAATAACTAATAAGGTGTAATTAAGCTGTGATTAGACTACTATAAGCTATTACTAACCATTAAGCAACTATCCTAACAATTTCTTACCTAAAATCTTACTAATGCTAACTGCTATACTAATTTTACTAGTGTTTTGACTATTCTAAACTAAGACCTTTTGTTTAAATGTTCTATTACTACTATTTTACCCTACTAAAACTTTATGAACTAATAATTCCTACTGAATCAAGCTTGCACTATCCAAACAAACACAAACCAAACACCCCTTTATGGGCTTATCACAACACAGTTAACACTATAATAGCCACAAATCACTTCCAAACCAATTTTCAAACATTCAAACTGATGCACTATCATGATCTAAGCCAGAAACAACAATCATAAACATCTTTTCAACCAAGAACAAAGATCCACAGATTTAAGCTTATTTGAGACAGTTAAAGAGCAAATAACACAAAAGTCACTCAAATTCTTGAAACAAATATCCAAATAGCAACACACAGTTATAATAAGCAATGATCAAAAGTAATAAGCAATGAGATCAGATCTAAACTAATGTACCAATAAGCTAATATGAGAATGGAAGAAAAAGGAAATGAACTCACAAGATTGGGACCCCTCAGCTAGAACAGAGGGGTTTCACTATGCAAGCCTGTCTTTAGACAGGCCAATGGTCACCTTTTGGCTGCCTTTAACCACCACAAGCCTCAGCTTATTTGAAATAAGCTGAGGTTTGACTTTTGTTGACTTTTTTAAGTCTTTGCAATTTTGGAACAATAAAGAAGTTACAATGATCACTAAAAGCTATAGAAGCTTAAATGACCTTGAAACCACAATAAAACAATAAAGAAGAAGATCAAAGATCAAAACAGATGGAAATATTTTTTTGCTTTTTGTAAGTTTTTCTATTATATATTTTTTTTTTTGGTTTTTCTTTGATAAGTAAACAACAAGAACAATAAAAAGAAATGGAAACAGATGATCAAAACTAAATAAATAACAGGAAAGGAACTTGCTTCAAAGTAAATAAGAAGTAAATAAGCTGAATAAGAAAGAAAGTAAAAAGCAATAAGTAAATAAGTAAAGACAGAATTTAAATAAGACAATAAAAGTGCTTTTCATTAATATTAAAAGGTTTACAAAAAGATTTTGGCAGAGTAACTTTACACAAGGAACTCCACACCGATTACAATGATATGAGGGGGTTTTTATAAGCTAACTTAGAGGGTTCTAGAGGATGATGAGGATGCTTCAATCTTGGCCCTTGATTTATCTTGATCATAAAGCATCTCTCTGTGGTCCATTGATCTTCTAGTATATGGAGCACGATGGGTTTAAGCCTCTACCATTTGTCCACGTACCCTGCTTTGTCCTTCTGTGTATCGTGCTCAAAAAGATGCTCCACGCATGTCATTGGTCCTATTTTATTACCCAATCAAGGTAATTTAAAGTAACAGAGGGGATTGGGGTTTTAGGGTTTATGGTGAATAGTAAAATCTGGGGACGGGGGTGTAATTGGGGGGCGGTTAATTTAAATGGTAATTAATATGGGATGGGTCGGGTAGATTAGAGTTGGGCCGGGTATATTACTTAGGTGTAGGGCTTTGGGGTATAATAAGAGGGGATGGTGGGCTGTTAAGTGTGTGGGCTTTTGGTGGATCCGGTTGTGCATTTGTATGCTTAGGCTTAGTACTAATATTAAGATACAAGGACCCATTTTGTAATTTTGAAAACTGAAAGGACCAAATCAGTAAATTCTGAAACATTTTCCCAAGGGCATAAATTGTAACTTTCAGAATGATGGAGGACCATAATTGCCATAGTCTTCAAATAGTGCTTTAGGGACCATAACTGCAAATCTTTGAAACTGCAGGGACTAAATCTGCCAATCTTCCAAAGTTTCTTCCAAGGACCAAAATTGAATTCTCTGAATCTCTGAGGACTTCAAATGATATTCTGAGCAACCTTTGATCATTAGCTTCCCCGGCTACGGCTTTTGACCTTTTCCAATCTCGTGCTCGTTTTTGTCGGTTTTGGCTTGTTTTCGTTCAGTTTTCACATATTCGTACCTGCACATACACAAATACAAAAACACACGTTCTCTTGGCATTTAAGGTTAGTATTTGGTATTTTTGGTCTGAAATAAGGCCTAAAAAGGATGAGTGATTAAGCACTCATCAAAATCCCCCAGACTAAGGTATTGCCGTGCCCTCACGCAATGTCATCACCTCACGCTTAAGAGATAAATAATTTCAAAACCTCTTTTTACTGACGTTGTAAAGTAGCAATGACTTTCAAAAGAGATAGTAAAATCATTTATTCCCAAAAACGCTCCGTTTTCCGATTTTTCATAAATAATAATTACAACTACTCTTTTTGTATTTTTTTTTTCATTTTTATATGTGACGGTTTATTTTGACTTTCATTACCAATTCATATCTGTTGATAATTTTCAGGGTCAACGAGTAGAAACACTTCTCACGGAGAAGAGACCATACGGATAAAAATCGTCATCCTTGATTTTTCACAAGCTCCCAAACTAAGCGTAAAATCGAGATCATTGTTTAACTAGAAGTTAGATGCTAACACTGCCCACAAAAGTTAGTTGTGTATTACCTCTTGTTCCCAGGTCCTATGTTTTGTATCTCAGGATTTTAATTTGTTGAGAAATGAATTGCTTCATATTTTCTCGTTTTGATATTTGTTAGTCCGATAAGAGCACAAAATTTGAACGCTAAGTAGTTTCCAAACTTTCCCTCGAAAATCTCTGCATACAAAAGTCGGGTCCACATGAAGGTCTCTGATTTAACACGATTTGTAGGGGCTCCCTTTTTATTTACGACCGAGACATACCATGTTTGATACCCGAAATGGAAGCTTTTTATTAGGGAAACCCCCGGAGTCGAAGCTTGGCATTTTTGCATAACTATAAGCACTTTAATAATATTTGGTCCTTAGTCCTTTATTTCAATTACAATCAACGGTTTTGAGCCGCCAAGATGCAAGAGCTTTATTATGACTTTCGGATTATATCCTTTTCTTTTTTACAGCTTTGGATTCCTCTGCCTTTTTATTTGGCTTTGGATTATTATTATTGATATTCATAATCATATGCCAAACCCCAAGTCCTACGGCTTTTACTAAGATCACAACATCGGCTGCGAACCGGCAAGATGCAATAGTCTATTTTACCGTAACACTGGCAGTACCCCTATGTGTACCAAACCCTCATATGCAGAAATTTTGTTGGGAACGAGAAAAAACTAAGTATTGCCCAAACCGTATACACTTAATTAATCCTAGAAATCTATTTATATAGGTGTGCAAGCTTGTGGGAACAAGGAGGCCACAAGTACCTCTCGTGGGTTTTTTAAATCCCAGTAATGCGATCCGTGTATAGCACGAAACTTCTAAATAAACTCTATCATTCCTCGATCTCCGCAAATTTAAAATCCCAAGTAATGAGATCCGCGGATGCTTAGCCATAATCTTTTGATTATATTGGTTAAGGGAGACGAGCTAGGGCTCAACACGCCCGGTCAAGTCAAAATATTTATTTCTACTCTCGCCGGTAGGAAAGTCAAAACAAGGTGTCAAATCTTATTATTCATAACATAACATTCATTCATTTTTTTTTTTTTTTTTTTTTTTTTTTTTTTTTTACATTATAAAGAGGTGACAAAAATTAAAATTTTTGGTGGAAAACGGAGTTGCGTAAGTTAACAGCTCAGACGATGGTACAGGTCAAATCGAATCGAAGATTCACCCCCCCAGACTAAAGTGAAACATTGTCCTCAATGTTTTAAGGGTAAAGGTAATCCTACGTAAAATCTAAGGCCGTTTATTAAGTATGCCAAGAGATAAACGTTAGTCGATAAGATTTTGGATATGGTGAATTTCCAATAGAGCAGCGAAGGATGAGACTCGAGTGGAGAGAACGACAAACCACGAGCACGAGAGTCCTCAAACTTCGGGGAAATTCCTGAACATTCACAAACAACCACGAAAACACGAGTTTGGAAAGGGTCGCCCCCCTCACGTAACGTTATTCTTAGAAAGTAGATAATATAGAAGCTGAATTGGATAAGCATGGGGTGCCTCCCATGAAGCGCTTGTTTTTGATTACCGAGTCACATGAGCTTGACTCGATCCCCGAATTTAATCGTCTTTGGGGAAAGTTTGGAGATCCGGGACAACCACGGGTGGTATGTCCCCTCCAAAGTAATGTTTGATACGATGACCATTCACCTTGAAGTTGGGACCGTCATTTTGAGCAAGCTCAATGGTTCCATAAGGAAATACTTGAGAAATGGTGAATGGTCCAGACCAACGGGTTTTTAACTTGCCCGAGAAAATCTTTAATCGAGAATTGAAAAGAAGGACCCGATCACCAACATTAAAGACACGATCTTTAATCTTAGCATCATGAATCCTCTTTGTCTTCTCTTTGTAGATCAAAGAATTCTCATAGGCTTGATCACGAAGTTCGACTAATTCATTCAATTGAACTTTACGGTGATCACCCGCGGTTTGTAAGTCAAAATTAGCATGTTTCAAGGCCCAGTAGGCCTTGTGCTCAAGTTCAAGGGGCAAGTGGCAGGCCTTCCCGTAAACCAGCTTGTATGGAGTGCACCCGATGGGTGTTTTGTAAGCTGTACGGAAGGCCCAAAGTGCATCATCTAACTTGTCAGCCCATGAAGCACGGTTTTCTCCTACGGTCCTTTCTAAGATACGTTTCAAGCCACGATTGGAGACCTCAACTTGACCACTCGTCTGTGGGTGATATGCCGTAGAAAGACGATGTGTGACACCATATTTGAGCATAACCTTAGCGAATTGGTCGTTACAGAAATGGGTCCCACGATCGCTTATAATAGCACGAGGTGCACCAAATCGGGCGAAGAGACTTTTGAGAAATTTCACAACAACTCGGGCGTCATTGGTGGGGAGCGCCTTCGCTTCCACCCATTTAGACAAATAATCGACGGCCACGAGTATATATTTGTTTCCATGAGAAGACGGGAATGGACCCATGAAGTCGATACCCCAGACGTCAAAAATTTCACAGACTTGGATGGCATTTTGAGGCATCTCGTCCTTCTGAGTAATTTTTCCTTGACGCTGGCAAGAATCACATGATTTAACCAACTCATGAGCATCCCGGTAAATCGTCGGCCAGTAGAAGCCGGAATCAAATACTTTCTTAGCGGTGAAGTTGGCACCATGATGTCCCCCCGTGGGTCCATTATGGCATGCCATGAGAATTTCAGCTGCTTCCGTGCCGTGAACACACCGCCGGATCACTTGATCCGCACAAATTTTGAACAAATAGGGGTCGTCCCAGAAATAATGCTTAACATCTTTAAAGAATTTCTTCTTTTGTTGGAACGACATCCCTTTACGGATAAAATTCCCCGCATAGTAATTCGCAAAGTCGGCAAACCATGGGGTACTAGAATCACCATGTGATAAACTCCCCAGTGTTTCGAGAGGAAATGATTCGTTAATTTCCTTTTTCTCGAAAGCACTTTGATGGGGATTCTCTAAACGTGAAAGATGATCGGCAGCAAGGTTCTCAGCTCCTTTTTTATCTCGAATTTCAATTTTGAATTCTTGAAGGAGGAGAACCCACCGCATCAAGCGTGGCTTGGCATCTTTCTTTGCCATTAGGTATTTTAGAGCCGAATGATCTGTATACACTATGCTTTTCTTCAAGAGCAAATAAGATCGAAATTTTTCAAAAGCGTAAATGACGGCTAACATTTCTTTCTCAGTAGTCGTATAATGATATTGAGCGTCGGTCATAGTTTTACTAGCATAGTGTATCGGCTGAAAATGTTTTAGCTTACGTTGCCCCAGGACTGCACCAATAGCATAATCGCTCGCATCGCACATTAGCTCAAAGGGCAAGTCCCAGTCGGGGGCAATTAAGACCGGAGCCTCCGTTAACTTCTCTTTGAGTATATTAAATGCTTCGATGCATTCATTAGAGAAGATAAACGGAGCATCTTTTTCAAGTAAGTGGGTCAGGGGCCGGGCTATCTTAGAAAAATCTTGAATGAAACGTCGGTAAAAGCCGGCATGACCCAGAAAACTTCTAATTCCTTTAACGGTGGTGGGATGAGGTAATTTAGCAATCACATCGACTTTTGCTCTATCGACCTCAATCCCAGATTTTGATATCTTATGGCCGAGGACAATGCCCTCTTTGACCATGAAATGGCACTTCTCCCAATTTAGAACCAAGTTGGTGTCTTCACACCGTTTTAGCATACTTTCTAAATGGGAGAGGCAAGAAGTGAAAGAATTTCCATAAACCGAGAAATCATCCATGAAAACTTCCATGGTTTTCTCGATCATGTTCGAGAAAATAGACATCATGCACCTTTGGAACGTGCCTGGAGCATTGCATAAGCCAAAAGGCATACGTCGATAGGCAAACGTACCATAAGGGAAAGTAAAGGTAGTCTTCTCCTGGTCCGGAGGGTCAATTGGTATTTGAAAATAACCGGAGAATCCATCAAGAAAACAATAGAACTCATTTCCCGCTAGGCGTTCTAGCATTTGATCCATAAATGGAAGTGGGAAATGGTCCTTACGAGTCGCATCATTTAATTTTCGATAATCAATACAAACTCTCCATCCGGTAACAAGACGTGTCGGAATCAATTCATTATCGTCATTAGTTACGACGGTCATTCCACCTTTTTTCGGAACGCAGTGGATCGGGCTAACCCAAGAACTATCCGAGATTGGATAAATCATTCCGGCATCGAGGAGTTTGATAACTTCCTTTTTGATAACCTCATGAATTTTCGGGTTAACCCGTCGTTGTTGCTGAACGGACGGTTTGTAATTATCTTCAAATAAGATTTTATGCGTGCAAAAACGAGGGTCGATACCCTTTATGTCGGAAATTTGCCAAGCGATGGCATTTTTGTGCTTCTTGAGCACATCTACGAGACGGTTCTTCTCCTCATCTTTTAGTTCTTTTGAAATTATGACGGGAAGTTTATCGGTTCCTTCCAAAAATGCGTATTCAAGATGAGGAGGTAAATCCTTGAGCTCGGGCTCCGGAGGATTCTCAGTAGACGGCTTAATTTCTTTAAAATCGGCCATTTTTAGGTCCATCGGAGGGAGGGACGGGTTGGGATCTTCATTTAATAATTTTTCAATCAAAAGAACATCTCCCTCCGGGTCACAAACGGAATGATCAATTTCCGGTGAAATCGAATCATTAGCAAGAAAGGCCTCGATCTCTTCCAAGATGAAATCACTCCCCTCAAACGGAGTGAGGGAAGGGGAAGGATCGGAAATGATTGGTTCAGAAGAATGAGTGGGATTGCCACTCGAAGCATGTTCGGTAAAACCAAGTAACTCTTGAGCATACTCCTCCGTAACTTCGTCGATAACGTCGATTCGGTTAACGGAATATTTGTCATAATCGGAGGAGTACCTCGCGGTTTGATCCAAATTAAAAGTTACGGCTTTCGTTACCCACGCGTAGGGTAATTTCTTCATCGAAAACATCAATTAAAGCACGGCCGGTCCTTAGGAAACCTCTTCCAAGAATGAGAGGAACCCGTAGATCGGCATCAAAATCAACTACGACAAAATCGGCCGGGAAATGGAACTTTCCCACATTAACAAAGACATCCTCGGCTATTCCCATCGGGCGGGAAGTAGTTCGGTCGGCTAGCTCGAGGGTCATGCAAGTCGGAGTCAAATCGGGTAAAGACAACTTTTTCCAAAGGGATAACGGCATAAGGTTAATGCTAGCACCAAGATCGGCCAAGGTGAAGCATTGAACCATCCCAGGAAAATTACATGGAATGAGAAATCGACCGGGGTCTTCAAGCTTTTCGGGAAGCTTTTTGAGGATAACCGCCGAGCAATTCTCATTCATCTGGGTTCGTGATATCTCAAACAATTTTTCTTTGTTATTCAAAAGACCTTTTAGCATTGAGGCAAATTTAGGCATCAAAAGTATAGCATCCGCGAGATTTATATCAAAATGCAATTCTTGAAATATTTGATAAAACTTTTCCATTTGGTGTTTGTCTTTCTCGCGGTGCTTTTGTTCATTCAATCGTGACGGATAAGGCAAATTTGTTTTGACGGGAGTTTCTTTCTCAGTTTCATAAACAATTTTATCTTTTCCTTTAGACGTTGAGACTACCGGAGGTTGGATGTTTTCGGTCCTTCCATTATTAATAGGAATTCCCGTATCCGTTGTCACCTCGGTTTCACGGGCGACTACCTTGGGAGAAAGAGAAGAAGAGGTAGTCGGAGCCGTCGGTTCATTGATTACAATACCACTCCTTGTCGTGATCGCCTTAGCATCGCCCCTCGGGTTAGCGATCGTGTTGCTTGGAAGAGTTCCCGAGCCCGAGGGTCGATTATTTAAAGACTTCTTCAATTCGGACATTTGATTAATTAGCATTTTATTCATTTCCTCTTGACTTTTCATAAACTGCTTAAGTAACTCATCCGAAGAAGATTGATTTTGATTTTGACTTTGATTCACAACTAGATTTTGAAAGTTTTGACCACGATTGTTGTTGTTAAAACCTTGATTTTGATTTTGAAAATTTTGGTTTCCATGATAATAATTTCCTTGATTAGCATAGTTTCCTTGAAAATTCCCTTGATTCGGGCCTTGATTATAATTTCCCCGATTTTGATTTTGAAAACCATGACTTTGATTTTGAAATCCATTGTTAACCCGATTTTGATTAGCATTTTGATTAAATTGATGGTTTCGGTTTTGCACGTTTTGATTCACTTGATTAACTTGAGACGGTTGATTAAAACCGGGTGGTCCAACATAATGGTTCGAACGGTAGCTAAGAAGATTTCGGTCACCCTGTGGTTGGTATCCGTTACCGCCCATATTGTAGGTTCCCGAAGTAGCATAAACATTCTCGGGAGTGCAGCCACCGGTGGCTGGGCACTCAAAATACGAATGAGGACCACCACAAGTCTCACAAACATGATTAACCATATTGACTTGATGGTTCTTGACTTGATTTGGACTATTAGACGTTTGGTGCATTCGTAAAACAGCCGTTGATAAATCATCGAGTTTCTTAGTGATGGCGGCTATTTCGGGATTAGACGTTGAAGAATTGTGAACAACGGTTGTTCTCGACTCATTCCTCTCGGCAGAGGAATCCCAGTAATTGTAATGAGCGGTCATATTCTCGATGAGTTCGTAACAATCTTCAGGACGTCGTTTCATAAAAGTACCACCCGCAGCTGCATTGATCGTGTCCCGATGTCGTAGAGTCAAACCATTGTAAAACGTATCGATTATCGTAACAAGAAGCATGTTATGGTTTGGACACCGATCAATCGCAAGCTTATAGCGTTCCCAAGCTTCGAATAAAGATTCGTCGGGAAGCTGACGAAAATTGCTAATATCGTTTCGGAGTTTCGTCACCATCGATGGTGGAAAATATTTTGCCAAGAACTTCAATACCATTTCTTCGAAGTTATGAATCGAGTTTTTGGGAAGACGATCAAACCAAGCGGTAGCATGATGCGTCAAAGAATAGGGGAAGAGAGAAAGACGAAGGGCGTCATCGGTGACCCCGTGTTGTTTCATACTTTGGGTGACGGTTAAAAATTTGTCGAGATGCTTGTTAGCATCGTCACCTGGTAAACCATGAAATTGGCACGAATTCTGGACTTGTTGAATCATATGGTGCTTAAGTCCAAAATCCGTAGCCTCGATATTGAGAGGGGCAATCGGACCGCCTCTACCGTACATTGTCGGTTGACACAGCTCCTCCATCGTTCGGAGATCGGGAGCTGGTGCATTTTGAACAACACCCACCGGAGGGTGTTGATTTTCGTGTTCCATTTCCGTGAGATTAGGGAAACGAACTTTGTGTGTGTGGCGTATCAAACTCTCGGGGTTCGATAATGGAGAAATAAGACGTTTAGAAGATGAGCGGGTGTTCATACACCACAAAAATCAAGTTTTCAAATTTGAAAAGGAAAATCTTTTTGTATTTTCTTGTAAAACCTTTTTTTTTTTTTTTTTTTTTTTTTTTTTTTTTTTTTTTTTTTTTCAAATAAAACTTTTCTCTTTTGTTTTTCTTTTTCTACGTTACGTTAATTGAAACCGTTTCCCTCAAATATACTCGCGACGGAACGGGAGAGAAGAATGGATCTCTCTTCAGCTTGCAATTTAATGTCAAAGCTATCCGTATTTTCCGCTTATCCGGTCGTAGAATTAAAGTAGTTCGATTAACAACTAATTTCACGCTTTTGTTATATTGTTAAGTTTTTTTTTTTTGGTTTACAACGCTCCTCCTTTCGGTCGAGTCGAGGCAATAACTTTATTAATATTTTTGGTATTTTTGTGAAAACACTTTAGGAAAAGTGTTTTTGATTTATCAAGATATATATAATATATACAAAATAGAGGAAGGCTTATCAAAACACAATTTTTCAAAACGAATATTCAAAAATTCACTTCAAACCTTCCCCGGCAGCGGCGCCAAAAATTGATTCGTGATAAATCAAGTTATAGTATAGATAGTAAGCTCAAAGAAATCCGCAAAGAAATACGGATAACCCGAGGTCGTAATCCGTGTGAAGGGTGAATGGAATTCCGAATTTCCGATTCGGAAAACGTGTCGTGAAAAGTGGTACAAAGTGATATATATGAGATTACACTAATGATATAGCAAATAAAGCACAATTAATCATTTAAGCACGTATTTCAAATAAGGCAACTAAAAACGTCACGTAAAACCGAAACCGTACGCTAAAACGTTAAATAAACGACAACGTACGAAATAAAACGCGAGTTTTAAGTTACACGACTCCTACGAACTTGGAAATAATTTCTAAAAATCAAAAATGATAAAAGAAAATTTTGAGAAAAAAAAATATTTTTTTGACTTTTTAATAATTTTTTATGAATTAAAAAACGAATTATCTAATTTAAAAATTAAAAGAAAATGTAAATAAAATGAGAAAAATGCAAAATAAATTTCTAAAATTATAAAATAACTAAAAACTATTTTCTAATATTTTTTTGGATTTTTTTGGGCTTTTTCTGATTTTTTTGTATTTTTTAATAATTAAAAAGTAATTAAAGATGATTAAAAAGGAAAATTAAATAGGAAAAATAGCAAAACAACTCAGAAAAATCTGAAAATTTCAGGGAAATTCTAAAATACCAAAATAAACTTGAGAAAAAATTTTGAAATCAAAATAAGCTAGGAAACTGCTGAAAAGTTCTAAACTGCTTGAAAATAAGTGCTTATTTAGAAGCAAACTTGACCAAAACTGTTCAAACGTTTACCAAATGATTATAGTACCAAATTAAGCATGTAGGAACAATCCAGAAATGATAAGATCAACAGGAACTCAATGTATGATCAAACAAGCTACTATTAAGCACTTAAAATTAGAAATAAGCCAAGGAAGATAAGTAGAGGTGAACCAATACTTGAAACAGATGCACACTACTATATTAAGCTAATTTCAATCAAAAACTTCAACTTTGGATCAACAATAAGCTGTAGCAGCCCTCATAAGCAAAACAGAATGATCAAGAATGGTACAAGTAGAGAGGCTCAATAAGCAGTGCAAATAAGCTCTTAAGTGGAACTTTTTGGAACAAAGGTACACTCTACCAACCCAGGAACTAGAATAAGCTTCAATAATGGACTCTTGATCAATTTAGCTAGCTTAAAAATGCCCAAGAAACAAGACCTTAACTGTTGGTGCAGGGCACATGTGTGTTCAACAAGCAGACTTTGATAAGCTTTTCTAATAAGCAAATGGCTTTCAAATTCAAAATTTCCTTTTCCAATATAAAGGTTAGGTGTCAGGCTTTCCAAAATAACAAGTTTTATCTATTTCCAAGTTATATTGAACCCTACACAGTCCTTTGAAAATTTGGACAAAAGCTGAGTAACAAGTATTTGTTGACTATTTTATGAAAACAGAAGTTTGACTTTAATGAACTTTGATCACTTCTAAATAACTAATAAGGTGTAATTAAGCTGTGATTAGACTACTATAAGCTATTACTAACCATTAAGCAACTATCCTAACAATTTCTTACCTAAAATCTTACTAATGCTAACTGCTATACTAATTTTACTAGTGTTTTGACTATTCTAAACTAAGACCTTTTGTTTAAATGTTCTATTACTACTATTTTACCCTACTAAAACTTTATGAACTAATAATTCCTACTGAATCAAGCTTGCACTATCCAAACAAACACAAACCAAACACCCCTTTATGGGCTTATCACAACACAGTTAACACTATAATAGCCACAAATCACTTCCAAACCAATTTTCAAACATTCAAACTGATGCACTATCATGATCTAAGCCAGAAACAACAATCATAAACATCTTTTCAACCAAGAACAAAGATCCACAGATTTAAGCTTATTTGAGACAGTTAAAGAGCAAATAACACAAAAGTCACTCAAATTCTTGAAACAAATATCCAAATAGCAACACACAGTTATAATAAGCAATGATCAAAAGTAATAAGCAATGAGATCAGATCTAAACTAATGTACCAATAAGCTAATATGAGAATGGAAGAAAAAGGAAATGAACTCACAAGATTGGGACCCCTCAGCTAGAACAGAGGGGTTTCACTATGCAAGCCTGTCTTTAGACAGGCCAATGGTCACCTTTTGGCTGCCTTTAACCACCACAAGCCTCAGCTTATTTGAAATAAGCTGAGGTTTGACTTTTGTTGACTTTTTTAAGTCTTTGCAATTTTGGAACAATAAAGAAGTTACAATGATCACTAAAAGCTATAGAAGCTTAAATGACCTTGAAACCACAATAAAACAATAAAGAAGAAGATCAAAGATCAAAACAGATGGAAATATTTTTTTGCTTTTTGTAAGTTTTTCTATTATATATTTTTTTTTTTGGTTTTTCTTTGATAAGTAAACAACAAGAACAATAAAAAGAAATGGAAACAGATGATCAAAACTAAATAAATAACAGGAAAGGAACTTGCTTCAAAGTAAATAAGAAGTAAATAAGCTGAATAAGAAAGAAAGTAAAAAGCAATAAGTAAATAAGTAAAGACAGAATTTAAATAAGACAATAAAAGTGCTTTTCATTAATATTAAAAGGTTTACAAAAAGATTTTGGCAGAGTAACTTTACACAAGGAACTCCACACCGATTACAATGATATGAGGGGGTTTTTATAAGCTAACTTAGAGGGTTCTAGAGGATGATGAGGATGCTTCAATCTTGGCCCTTGATTTATCTTGATCATAAAGCATCTCTCTGTGGTCCATTGATCTTCTAGTATATGGAGCACGATGGGTTTAAGCCTCTACCATTTGTCCACGTACCCTGCTTTGTCCTTCTGTGTATCGTGCTCAAAAAGATGCTCCACGCATGTCATTGGTCCTATTTTATTACCCAATCAAGGTAATTTAAAGTAACAGAGGGGATTGGGGTTTTAGGGTTTATGGTGAATAGTAAAATCTAGGGACGGGGGTGTAATTGGGGGGCGGTTAATTTAAATGGTAATTAATATGGGATGGGTCGGGTAGATTAGAGTTAGGCCGGGTATATTACTTAGGTGTAGGGCTTTGGGGTATAATAAGAGGGGATGGTGGGCTGTTAAGTGTGTGGGCTTTTGGTGGATCCGGTTGTGCATTTGTATGCTTAGGCTTAGTACTAATATTAAGATACAAGGACCCATTTTGTAATTTTGAAAACTGAAAGGACCAAATCAGTAAATTCTGAAACATTTTCCCAAGGGCATAAATTGTAACTTTCAGAATGATGGAGGACCATAATTGCCATAGTCTTCAAATAGTGCTTTAGGGACCATAACTGCCAATCTTTGAAACTGCAGGGACTAAATCTGCCAATCTTCCAAAGTTTCTTCCAAGGACCAAAATTGAATTCTCTGAATCTCTGAGGACTTCAAATGATATTCTGAGCAACCTTTGATCATTAGCTTCCCCGGCTACGGCTTTTGACCTTTTCCAATCTCGTGCTCGTTTTTGTCGGTTTTGGCTTGTTTTCGTTCAGTTTTCACATATTCGTACCTGCACATACACAAATACAAAAACACACGTTCTCTTGGCATTTAAGGTTAGTATTTGGTATTTTTGGTCTGAAATAAGGCCTAAAAAGGATGAGTGATTAAGCACTCATCAGTCAGCCAGAGGGATTCATCGACAAAGATCATCCAGACTACGTCTACAAGCTTAAGAAAGCCATCTATGGTTTAAAACAAGCTCCAAGAGCGTGGTATGATGAACTATCATCTTTCTTGCTCAAAAACAATTTCACAAAAGGAACGGTTGATGACACCTTGTTTATCAAAAAATTCAAAGATGACATTTTGATCGTTCAAATTTACGTGGACGACATAATTTTTGGATCAACCAATCCTAACCATTCAAAACATTTTGAAAATCTCATGAAAAGCAAATTTGAAATGTCCATGATGGGGGAACTAAAATTCTTTCTTGGTTTACAAATACATCAATCCCCTCGTGGTATTTTTATCAATCAAGCTAAATATACAATAGAGATTTTGAAAAAACATGGAATGGAAAATTGTGATTCTGTTGGTACTCCAATGGTCACTTCACCAAAAATTGATGCTTATTTGTTTGGGAAACCCGTCGATCCGAAGAAATATCGGAGCATGATCGGTTCTCTCATGTACTTAACTGCTAGTCGACCTGATATTCAATTTGCTGTTTGTTTGTTAGCACGGTTTCAGGCAAAGCCTACCGAACTTCACCTCAAAGAGGTTAAAAGGATCTTTCGGTACCTACGAAGAACCATTAACATGGGACTTTGGTATCCGAAGGATTCGGGGTTTACTCTAACAGCCTTTTCAGATGCCGACCATGCAGGAGATCAAGTTACTGCAAAAAGTACATCAGGTGGAGCACAATTTTTGGGTGAAAAGCTAGTAAGCTGGTCGTCAAAGAAACAGGATTGTACTGCGCTATCAACCGCCGAAGCCGAGTATGTGTCTCTATCTGCGTGTTGTGCCCAAGTTCTTTGGATGAGGACACAGCTCACAGATTATGGCTTTACTTTTGACAAAATACCTATGTATTGTGACTCAAAAAGTGCCATAGCCATCTCGTGCAATCCCGTACATCACTCTAAGACGAAGCATATCAAAGTCCGCTACTATTTCATCAAAGAACACGTGGAAGAGGGTACTGTTGAATTATTTTTCGTTAAGACTGATTACCAACTCGCTAATCTATTTACTGAAGCCCTTCCAAAAGAAAGGTTTGACTATTTAGTTCGACGAATTGGCATGCGAAGCCTAACTCCTGAGGAGCTAGAATGTCTTCTCGAATCTTCTTGAAAAATGTTTTCAAAACCGCTTCGCTGTAAATATTTTTGAAAAAACAAAATACAAAATTTGAAAAACCAACAAAAACAAAATACAAAAATATAAAATTTAAAAAAAAATACAAAAACAATATAAAATCAAAAAATCCAAAAATATTCTTCTCACGACATGTCTCTCGTATAAATCAATATTCTGTACGTTTCTAGAAATGTCATTCAAAAATGATACGGACATGTACAGATGCTTGAACGGGAGTTCTTTAAAATGTTTTTCTAAAACATGTCCTTTCTCAAAAGTTTCTTCACTATGGCTTTCGTATACTTCAGTACGAAACCCGGGCTTAAACGATGATTTCTGATTATTTCAAATCAAGGACTCGTATTTTCAAGGACGAAATCTTTTTCAAAGAGTTCGAGTCTAAACAAACGAAAAGGATTTCAAACATAAACTCGTTTTCAAACATATTTCTTGAAGCACATTTTAAAGATTGTTCAAAAGATTTCTCATAATCTCTCAAAATTAGTGCTCAAGAAAACTCCCTCTAAACCCTTAATTGATTTTCAAATGTGCTATCATTAAGGGGGAGTACAAAAATAAAATTGTTCCGAATTCATGCAAAAATCTGTCTTTCTCTCCAAAAGCTTTTTCATAATCAGTTGATATCAAAAATATCACGATATGCTATTTTTGAGGGGGAGAAGACATGATTAAAATGTGATCAAAGATGTTTAAAGATTGTGACTGAATCTCAAAAGAGCTAGACTCAGAATGTACCAATGAATTGACAAAGCTTAAAATGTCAGTAATCGAAAAGACTTGTCCTGGACGGGTAATAATTTCAAGCTAGTCTAACTAGTGATGTAAGCGTGTCTCGAATAGAACTTGTCTGAGTAGAATGTACCGTATCGAGAGACTTTCTTTGGACTTGACCAGGACGGGTAATAACTTCAAGCTAGTCTAACTAGTGATATAAGCGTGTCTCGAATCGGTCATGTTCACTGAAAATGGATCAATTCAAAAAGTGCAAACTCCTCACGCATGTGCAAATTTCTTAAAAAATTCATGAGCACATGTGAAGGGGGAGTCCTTCATAAGAAACAAAAACTCTCAAAGTGTCAACAAAAATGTGTTTATATTCATAAACACTTTGAGAGATTTTCAATCAAAGGTTTCATGGCAATTATAGGATTCATGGAGTTATAAGGTGACTAAGGTTAGGGAAAACCGTCCTATGATCCGCCAGAGCCGGAGGTATCTACCCAAGGACAATTCCAATAGATTAGAATTAGAAGTCCTTAGGTATGATTGAAAAAAGGGAGAAAATGAGAAAGGAGAAAGAAGGGGTTGAAGAATTAAAAAGAAAAGTTATGAAAAAGGGTGAAAAAGAAATAGCCCTCCATATGTTCAACCTTAGGGCAGACACCGGGTTCAATTCATATGCTACTGGTTGTTACTAAGGTGACATCGGTATTGGAGATAAAGACGTCATGGACCCAGTGACGCACTGCACTAAACCTTCTAGCCACTCAAGTTCTCTTAAAAGAGCTTGTTTCATTCTCACGGGGAACCGGTGTAATCTATCAATCTGTCTCTTAGAGATGATTGATATTGAAGCAGGAGACCTCTCCCTAATCTCCGCATAGGAAACCAAATGTGCACTTATCGAGTCTAGAGCCCCGAGATTCATCAAAAGATCTCATAGGAACACATGATATTTCTACACTGGTTGTTCATCATTAAGGACGCCAGATGTAAACCTAAGAGTCCTTCGCAGATCTTAGCAATCTGCCGAGAACATTTATGAGAGGAATTACTTATGTATATTCTCAATGATTGAACGGAAATTCCTGCCAGGGTCAACATCAAGCAGCCCTGACAGCAGGTCACTTTGGTAATTCTTTATGGGTTACGCTTAGTGTTCGCGATGGTTTCAAACGGTCTACAGTCGTGGAGTGATCCCCAGCGACTCACCCAGTCATTGAGCTACTTAGTAGGTCTCGTAAGCTCTTTCGGGAGTATCTGATATGGGAACGGCCATGGTAAGGGTTAGAAGGAGTCTTCACATGTCACAACTCACCATTTCAGGTCATTTCAGGTCATTTCCCGAACTTTGGAAAAACACTATTCATCAAACACTATTCATCAAAACACTATTCATCAGTTTACTATTCATCGTTTTCGAGGTCAATTTGATATTCTGAGAAACTTTTGGGAAATTTACTATTCATGGAACACTATTCATTGCGGGAAAAGATTTCATCATTCACGTGCATTACACATTTCATCGTAAATTTAGTTTACGGATATTCAAATTCGCGTAACCGGATTGGGTTAGGTGCGAATTCATTTCATTAGTGTTGAGAACACTGCATACGGACTGGGGATAGTCTGCATATCATCAGTAGGTCATTTACATGTTATACCACTCTTAGGATTTTCAAATTACTATATTCAGTACATTTAACGTTTTTACGTATAAGTAATTATAGTAAACGTTAACATTCGGTTTATACACGACGAATATATCTAAATATTCCCACAATGGTCCCGACATATTTTTATATCCATTCTAACATCATAAAAGTTATAACATTCAGTTACCCAGTATTTTGGAAATTTATTTTATTTATAACGTACGCGTATAAATATAACGACGGTTTTCGTGAAAACTAAACAATAATTACCCGATCACTCAGTAAATGTACCCAACATATTTTTAATATGTTTTTATCATTATTATGACTTTATTTCATCCCGGTATACTTCGTGAACGTTTATTGCTATTAAACCCGGTAACCGATTTTAACGAATAACGCGTAATAACACTTAACGCTACACTATATTTTCTAAGTGATCAAAACCGTTTTGGCTACTCCTTTTCACACCTAAAAACCAGCCAAGACTACACCTTTTTAACCATGTGCATTGAATTATCATTATTATACTAATAAACCTTATAAACATTTCATTAACAAAAATCACAAATCATAATCTAACTTTTTAGAAAGATCAAAAACCCATTTTCTTCTTCCTCCTCTTGAAACCCACGACTTTTATTGATCTCATAGATCAAGTGATGATTTTCCATAAAGTAAAACACAAAAGTTGTTCATTTTACAAGTCTAATCAAGAATCAAGCAACAAAAACACAAGAATATCAAGCATAATCATCCAATAATCACCTCATTTTGTCAAGTAAGTTTTCATCTTTATTTTTTCATGAATCATCCTATTTTTACATGTATTACATAAGAATCATGCTAAAAACCATGTATAAGTAGCTATACTACACTTTATTTTGGCTAAAAAGTAACATACAAACCCTAACTTTCTTGTTATGAATCCCCTAGCTCTAATAACTTGGTTAGGAGTCCATGGCACCCTAAGAAGGTGTATGGTAAGATTAGATTAGTCATGTGGTGATTACAAGAGGTTTGGTGATGGTAGAAATTGGTTTTTAACCTTGGAAACATGATTTGGAACTCATTTTAGACATGCTGTCCCGTTTTGTAAAAATCTGGAAAATCAGTAAACACCAAGGAAACTTTGGCAAAATTTTTAGAAAATACTTTCAAAAACGAATCCGTAGGCGAAAGAACGGATTAAAAAGAGTCTATAACGAAGGAGTTATGATTTTTGCAAGATTGTTGACGAAAAGTATTTTCTGGAAATTAGTTGCTGTTGGACGTTTTTCATGGTACAAAAAGAGACTTTAAACGTAACCCGGAGGAGCCGAGCTTTCCAAAATATATTACTACATACTAAGACGAAACCGTGGATATAAAGAACAAGTAAAACGGACAAGTAACGACAAAGATATACTCGTTTGAATATCGGCTAAAACCCTTTATTAATTGACAGCTTTTATATATTTTGGCGCAAAAACTACGAAGTGCATTTTCAAGCTAAACATAATATCAAGTACCGAGCTTTTAAACTAACGTAGTATTAGTTATTATGAGTATGTTTTCATCATTTCAAGGATTACAACCCGAGTTTTTCAACACTAACATGGAAACTTACGTTATATATATATAAGTATATATATTATAACTAGCCATTTATATTTTCTAATAGCAATATTTTCCAAAGTTTTGGATTATATATTTTTGACAAAACAAGTGTTTTTCAAAGAGTAGAGTGGTATAGTAAACATGTGCATGGACATTCATAACATCATTTCATGATCTAAAGTAGATCGTACATCATTCATATTAGGTTGCGGCTAGTGTGCGCGCCTTGTTTTCAGCTCAGTACATGTTCATGGTACCATCATATTGGGTTACGACAGCAAATTGTTCATTGGGGTTCATTTCATTTCATGACGGTTTCATCAGTTGAGGTGAGTTTTCATAGCCCCGTTTTCAATTCAACATTTTTGATTGTTTTCAAATCCCACGGGGGGAATACATTGCATCAATTATTTCAGTACGAGCCCAAGTATTCAAACATGTACATAGCTTAAGTTGCCTTGCCATGTGTTAAGTCCCCTGTAACATCATGAACCGTTAATTTCAAGTACTAAGCGAGAGTGAGTGGATAGATCTATCGAGGGTGACGCCTCCATCCGTGGTAGTGGATACCAACAGTAAGCGGATGCATGTCATGTCTTTTACATTTGAATGTTTCGGCAGAACATTCGGGAGGGGCATAGAGTTTCATCAGTCATAGCTTCGGTGTCATGAGCTTAAGGCTATTGTACAATTTTCACGAGATTTTTATCTTGCATTTTTACTTGTGGTGGCCGTACATCAGTACATTTTACAAACCTATGGAATTCACCAACATTCGTGTTGACGTTTTAGCAATGTATTTCAGGTTACTAAGGTAGCTCATGTGACATGCATTTGGACTTTCATGGAGTCGCGGAGTCGACGCGTCTCATCATTATTTCATGCACTTATGTAAACATTTGATCTAGTACGACTTGTTTTTCATAAACATGCAACACATTTTGGGGACCTCATTTTGTAAACTCTGAATTATTTCAATGATCAAATGCAGTATTTTCCAAACGACACTTTAGGTCGTTCAATGTAACTGTAACTGTGGTGCTATGACAGACACCCCCAGGTATTCCATTCCGCTGCAAGTCAGGTAAATTGGGGGTGTGACAGATTGGCATCAGAGCTAAGGTTATAGCGAACTAGGATGTATCTTGGACCCTAGACTATAACCGCATCATCATAGCATCTCATCAATTCATCATAAGTGCATAATCATGATACATGTTGTTTTATACATCCCCTGTGCGAGTTATTTATACTCATATCCGTATATGTATATCATTTTATTGACCTGGTTCACAAGTGACATGTCTTCAGATACTCACCCTGACATCCTTTTATCGTATTCCAACATTGAAGATGCCTTGTCATTTTACACTACCATTATACCATCAGTTGCACTTACACCACCATTAGTACTATTGATTTGCCATAGGAACAGAGTCTTCCTATCATTCAGCCCGTACATAGAATGCCTTTTGGTAGTGTATTCAGAATTAATCTTAATGGACTTATTAGGATGCTTATTGCAAGGAAGATAGTGTGTTTTCTTTCCATCACTAGTAGGGCACTTACTACCCAGGTACTATCACCACCATCAGTTACTTATTACACTATTGGCCTTCCCATAGTGTGTACTTTAGTTTTACCTTTTGGATGTCGCGAGGTAGCGCGAAAGAGGGTAGTATTCCATTCGCTAGTACCATCATTGTCATTTCCTTTTCCGTTCCCACTTGCCATGAACTAGATGACATCTAGTAGATAATACCAATAACACGGACTCAACAGAAACATCCGCAGATTCTTCAGGAATGGTTCAGAACCTATATTATCTAAGATTTGATAGATGCATAACTTCAGACACCACTTCAGGACTATCTCGACCTTATGATGCCACAAACCTGATTTCACACAGAGGGACACCAGGAAGTCCCTGGACCAGACTTCAATCGTTTAGCAACATTTTAGCATTGTCTCATCAGGAATTAGGTTGATTTCGTTTTTGACGAATTAGAAGACTATTACCATTCGACAAGATTCACTCACGTATCCAATACACCATTCAAGCTATTTTACTATCATATGGGGAAATTGTTTTACAGAAAAATTTCTGAAGTAAGCTATTTTATTACCATCCTATACATTGATTTTTCTGTCATTACACCAAGTATTTACTATTATTACGCGAAGCAATTTTCATGTTACTTGAAAGGAAACATCAGGATACCATTTTAATAACAATGCGTTGAACACCATCTAAAACTTTTGAGGAAAGTTATGATATTTTGACAAAAATCTAACATCGCATCATTAGTCCTCAATTATACATAGCCTGATCACCTATGTAAAATTCAGGAAGGATTATGCCATGAAGGAAATAATTACCTTTTCAAAGGATTGTTGATAACAATCTTCATCCAAAAGTTTTGTAAACAAAGGAACTCATTCATAAACATCCATTTTGCTGAACTATCCCTGGATACTTACCCCACAAGTCACTCACTTAGCCATTAAGTTGGATTTTCCCATTGATTTTCCTAGAAGAGACTTTCCATATCAATTACATGCAGGATTCCTTTATACAATAAAAGCAATGAAAGGATTACAGAACTACTAACCAGAACTAGAAGTATATAGAGAGAGAATTCATAACTCAACAACAAATCCTCAGATACTGCGAGACCATCCTAATTACCATCTCTGACTTAGTTGTCCAATGTCATTATTCAAGGGTACTAGCTATACTGAGCTACAGGATTGAACTCAATAAATGTCCGCAGGACAACACAATAGAAATAAACCAAGCTTCTAATTGAGACTGTAGAGCATTTCATTTAAACATGGCCTTATCCATACATAAACTTTCCTGCAGTAAGTTTTCACAAAGGACAATTGTTTGAAACAAGAATATCGAAGTAATTTCCTCTAAGGCCTTATGTCACTAGAAATTTCGGATAACCTCACCTTCATACCAAGCAAGGGATCAAACCAGAACATATCTCCTCATCTACATGGGAAAAACAGAATAGACATTCATCGACACAACATCAAGTGATACCTTCGTCTTGCCAATTACAACGATAAACTATTTCAGGACTTAAGTTAGTCTAAATACCTATGCTTGTAGTTATGCCAGATAACCATCAATAGACATTATCCAACCTCAGGAACTAAGTGTTAGACATCTATGCATTTAAGCGAACATTTCCTATTCTACCATTTTATCCTTGTTAGTGTTTTCACTTTTAAATAAAGTTGATGCGTTTACATAAATCACATACCTTGTGGAAAAATGATTTCTGAAATTCCTATTTTGAACAAGTACGATCCTTTTTGGTCAATCTTTAGCAACACTATGGTACAATGAGAAATGTACAGAAACATCAAACTTTGGTAAGCAGTCTTAATCGCAACATGTTTGAAAACATTTTTCTACTTCATAACTACTGAAAATTTTGAACCATCAGGAAAAACATTACTTAGTAAATCATTTGCTCCATTTTTCTAAGTTCGTTTATTCAGAAAAAGATTTTAACCAAAACTCACAATCGCGAGACAAATATCCAGAACCAACTTCCCTACAACATCGCTTATGCATTTAGGATTTGTGACTGGACAATAGAGAATATTTGGTATATGTGGTGAAGGAATTAGGAGGACATCACAAATTAATCACGAACTTCAGTAGTGGAGACCAAACCCAATAGACAAAGAAGGACATATGTCTTATCATCCGTTGGAACAAAACACAAGGAATCAAATTGTTACCTATATTCTATCCCTTCAGATAATGCCAAGTTCGAAGGACCGAACGTTGTGGAATTAGTCACAAAGGTTTATTGTACCCATTTCAGTTATTCCTATTAAGGAAACCGTTTCAACTTGGACCTCAGGTAATCATTTCAGGATTTCCTTCAGAAACCCATTTAGATGTGAACATCACCTATCACCCTCAGACCGATGGTCAAAGCAAGAGAACAATTCAAACATAGGAAAGTATGCTCAGAGCATGAGTGATTGACCTTAGAAATGGTTGGACTAATCACTCAACATAAATCAAATTCATCTACAACAATAGTTATCACACCAACAACGGGAAACTGGCAGAAGTTAGATTGGTACATAACACACATCATTTGGATTGGATATCCTGAACAACAAACCAACCAGATTCAGGTAGGAGAACAAACTAAGTTAAAAGCATTGCCTTGGATTGGCACGATACAAATTGGATAACAAGAAAGGTTGAACCTTTAGCATATTGGACTATTTAAGATTCATTTTAGAATCGACCAACTAGCATACAAACTTGAGTTTTGGCAGAATTCAGCAGTATATATTACCAGTGTCACATTTAAAACATCAAGAAGCGCAGACCATTGATTGATGGGCCAAACTCAGAAAAAGCTCAACTCACTAGTTCAGTAGGCATTCATGAGATAACCAGAAATTTTCTACAAGTCAAGAATCAGTTACAAGTTCAATAAGTCATAAACCATTAAAACTTCAAGTTCTGCAGAGTTAGCAGAGAGTTCTGCCTAGGAAAGGCATGTTATCGTTCAGAAAACTTGGAAAGTTACACCAATATACACTGGACCATTTATATTTCAGACAGGGTAAGCCTAGTGGCCGTCAGACTTGAACATTGTCAGAGAACAACAGGATTACACGAACATATTTCACGTTTTCAGATCCCCAGAAATGACTTTCAGATGAGTCACTCATGATTCCATTGGAATGGATCCAACCCAAATGACAATCTCAGACCTTGTAAGAGAACCAACAGAAATCATGGACCATGTGGTCAAACAGTTGAAACAGAGTCGAATTCCTATCGTTAGAGTTCGCTGGAATTCTCGAATATCATCACCTTTTCATCAATACATTCTCAGAGACCAACATAAACTGAACTTCGGGACGAAGTTCCTTTTAGAGGGGAAGACTGTCACAACTCACCATTTCAGGTCATTTCAGGTCATTTCCCGAACTTTGGAAAAACACTATTCATCAAACACTATTCATCAAAACACTATTCATCAGTTTACTATTCATCGTTTTCGAGGTCAATTTGATATTCTGAGAAACTTTTGGGAAATTTACTATTCATGGAACACTATTCATTGCGGGAAAAGATTTCATCATTCACGTGCATTACACATTTCATCGTAAATTTAGTTTACGGATATTCAAATTCGCGTAACCGGATTGGGTTAGGTGCGAATTCATTTCATTAGTGTTGAGAACACTGCATACGGACTGGGGATAGTCTGCATATCATCAGTAGGTCATTTACATGTTATACCACTCTTAGGATTTTCAAATTACTATATTCAGTACATTTAACGTTTTTACGTATAAGTAATTATAGTAAACGTTAACATTCGGTTTATACACGACGAATATATCTAAATATTCCCACAATGGTCCCGACATATTTTTATATCCATTCTAACATCATAAAAGTTATAACATTCAGTTACCCAGTATTTTGGAAATTTATTTTATTTATAACGTACGCGTATAAATATAACGACGGTTTTCGTGAAAACTAAACAATAATTACCCGATCACTCAGTAAATGTACCCAACATATTTTTAATATGTTTTTATCATTATTATGACTTTATTTCATCCCGGTATACTTCGTGAACGTTTATTGCTATTAAACCCGGTAACCGATTTTAACGAATAACGCGTAATAACACTTAACGCTACACTATATTTTCTAAGTGATCAAAACCGTTTTGGCTACTCCTTTTCACACCTAAAAACCAGCCAAGACTACACCTTTTTAACCATGTGCATTGAATTATCATTATTATACTAATAAACCTTATAAACATTTCATTAACAAAAATCACAAATCATAATCTAACTTTTTAGAAAGATCAAAAACCCATTTTCTTCTTCCTCCTCTTGAAACCCACGACTTTTATTGATCTCATAGATCAAGTGATGATTTTCCATAAAGTAAAACACAAAAGTTGTTCATTTTACAAGTCTAATCAAGAATCAAGCAACAAAAACACAAGAATATCAAGCATAATCATCCAATAATCACCTCATTTTGTCAAGTAAGTTTTCATCTTTATTTTTTCATGAATCATCCTATTTTTACATGTATTACATAAGAATCATGCTAAAAACCATGTATAAGTAGCTATACTACACTTTATTTTGGCTAAAAAGTAACATACAAACCCTAACTTTCTTGTTATGAATCCCCTAGCTCTAATAACTTGGTTAGGAGTCCATGGCACCCTAAGAAGGTGTATGGTAAGATTAGATTAGTCATGTGGTGATTACAAGAGGTTTGGTGATGGTAGAAATTGGTTTTTAACCTTGGAAACATGATTTGGAACTCATTTTAGACATGCTGTCCCGTTTTGTAAAAATCTGGAAAATCAGTAAACACCAAGGAAACTTTGGCAAAATTTTTAGAAAATACTTTCAAAAACGAATCCGTAGGCGAAAGAACGGATTAAAAAGAGTCTATAACGAAGGAGTTATGATTTTTGCAAGATTGTTGACGAAAAGTATTTTCTGGAAATTAGTTGCTGTTGGACGTTTTTCATGGTACAAAAAGAGACTTTAAACGTAACCCGGAGGAGCCGAGCTTTCCAAAATATATTACTACATACTAAGACGAAACCGTGGATATAAAGAACAAGTAAAACGGACAAGTAACGACAAAGATATACTCGTTTGAATATCGGCTAAAACCCTTTATTAATTGACAGCTTTTATATATTTTGGCGCAAAAACTACGAAGTGCATTTTCAAGCTAAACATAATATCAAGTACCGAGCTTTTAAACTAACGTAGTATTAGTTATTATGAGTATGTTTTCATCATTTCAAGGATTACAACCCGAGTTTTTCAACACTAACATGGAAACTTACGTTATATATATATAAGTATATATATTATAACTAGCCATTTATATTTTCTAATAGCAATATTTTCCAAAGTTTTGGATTATATATTTTTGACAAAACAAGTGTTTTTCAAAGAGTAGAGTGGTATAGTAAACATGTGCATGGACATTCATAACATCATTTCATGATCTAAAGTAGATCGTACATCATTCATATTAGGTTGCGGCTAGTGTGCGCGCCTTGTTTTCAGCTCAGTACATGTTCATGGTACCATCATATTGGGTTACGACAGCAAATTGTTCATTGGGGTTCATTTCATTTCATGACGGTTTCATCAGTTGAGGTGAGTTTTC
Organism: Artemisia argyi; assembly: GCA_030686995.1. Taxonomy (NCBI): domain Eukaryota; kingdom Viridiplantae; phylum Streptophyta; class Magnoliopsida; order Asterales; family Asteraceae; genus Artemisia; species Artemisia argyi. The sequence continues at coordinate 277,005,047 of CM060708.1, forward strand.
ATAGCCCCGTTTTCAATTCAACATTTTTGATTGTTTTCAAATCCCACGGGGGGAATACATTGCATCAATTATTTCAGTACGAGCCCAAGTATTCAAACATGTACATAGCTTAAGTTGCCTTGCCATGTGTTAAGTCCCCTGTAACATCATGAACCGTTAATTTCAAGTACTAAGCGAGAGTGAGTGGATAGATCTATCGAGGGTGACGCCTCCATCCGTGGTAGTGGATACCAACAGTAAGCGGATGCATGTCATGTCTTTTACATTTGAATGTTTCGGCAGAACATTCGGGAGGGGCATAGAGTTTCATCAGTCATAGCTTCGGTGTCATGAGCTTAAGGCTATTGTACAATTTTCACGAGATTTTTATCTTGCATTTTTACTTGTGGTGGCCGTACATCAGTACATTTTACAAACCTATGGAATTCACCAACATTCGTGTTGACGTTTTAGCAATGTATTTCAGGTTACTAAGGTAGCTCATGTGACATGCATTTGGACTTTCATGGAGTCGCGGAGTCGACGCGTCTCATCATTATTTCATGCACTTATGTAAACATTTGATCTAGTACGACTTGTTTTTCATAAACATGCAACACATTTTGGGGACCTCATTTTGTAAACTCTGAATTATTTCAATGATCAAATGCAGTATTTTCCAAACGACACTTTAGGTCGTTCAATGTAACTGTAACTGTGGTGCTATGACAGACACCCCCAGGTATTCCATTCCGCTGCAAGTCAGGTAAATTGGGGGTGTGACATCACACTATGCTGTTGACGATCTCTAATTCCTTATCTGTAAGTACCGGTTGTTTATTGCTAACTATTTACCTGCAGCTATACATCATCTCCATGGCGAAAGATTCCACATGCTCATACATGCATCAACAAAGTCAAAGGAAAGTTCTCACAAAGATCAAAGGATAGCAAGAGTCAAAGAAAGATTCTACGCCAAAAAGAAGAATCTACAAAGTAAAGTGACAAAGATCAACGTGAAAGAACGGGAATAACAAATGTATGTATGACAAAGACTTAAGACGTTTGAGCATGTTGGAATGGCAGACAACCACCACAAACACAGAAGTGACGAAAGGCAGATGACATCATCGGATCACTTCAACAACAATGAAGCATGATGAACTGGAACTATGATTCATCTAGTGATTCTTAAAGACGTCAAGAGCTATGAATTATAAAGTTTAAAGACAAAGATAATGACGTCGCGCAATCTCAATGACCAACACTTAGGAGGAGATTGTTAGAATTGTATTTTTATTTATAAAAAGTGTCGGTCATTAATGTGTAGTTATAGGTTGCTTTAGAATATCATTATGATGAAGTTTATGTGTAGTTTTCATGATTTTATAAAGTCTAAGGGCTAGTTATGTAATAAGGTCAAAGATATGTGAAGCCCTAGACTTTGAGTATAAATACTCTTGTAAACCTCATTTGAGAGGTTGGTTCTCTTAGTTATAACAAGGTTATTATTTCACACACTAGAGTTCCCACTCACTCACTTTCTCTCTCTAAAACAATGGTGTATTTCGATCAACCGCGACCTCCCGAACGTGATTATTGATAATAACAGTGTCACATGTTCAATTTGTTGAAAAGCAAAGAACATCAAATATTAAGACAGGCCTAGGTTATGATAATAATAGCAATGAAGGTATTCCATTTAAGGGTAAGGAACTAAATCTTACAGTAGATACCTCCACTAGTGATGAAGAGTTCATAAGTCTAGATGAAAACACTTCTAGTGATGAGGAATCCCCTAGTTCAACACCTCCTGAATTTAAGAAAGAAAAGGGTTATAATGCAGTTCCTCACCCCACAGGTAGCTTTCAACCACCTAGAAAAGATGTTGATTGTTATGGTGTAGATAATCTAGAGTTTAGGAAAAAGCTTAAAAGAAAATTTAATCCTGAAACTTTAGAAAAATCTGTTGAAGCACCTAAGGTAGAAGAGACCAAGTTTTCAAAACAAGCAGTACCTTCAAACTCTTTTCGAAATACTACTGATCATTCAGCAGTACCTCAAAGAAAATTCTTTCAAAATACTGCTAATTTTAGAAACACTTATGGAATGGGATTTGGGGATATTGGTCCAAAGGTCTGTTATGTTTGTTATAGTCCTCATCATTTGATTAAAGACTGTGATTATCATTTAGAATACCTAAGTAAATATCCAAAGACCAGAACTGCACAACCAAGTTATAGGGAGAATAAGCCTAGGGATAACTGATACGTGGGAATCGCACCAGGCTTTACCTCTCAAGGGATCTCGAGAAGCTTACAACCCCCACCAGGCAGTGTACCTGATCGTTGTAGTATAGTATAGTGACAAGTACCGGGGGATTGATCGTTCAGCTAGGAATAGTGTCGCTAGGATTAGAAAACCTAAATACTAGTTCTAAAGGTGAGGGATGATTATTTTTGTATTTTTTATATTTTTTATAAAGCAAGTAAAAATCTCGGGTTTGAAGGATTTGGGCGGAATTAGTTGCTAGTCAACTAACCCAATACTAAAGATGCAATCAAAATAAAATACTAGAAATGAAAATAAACTAAATTAACTAAGGTTGTGAGCAATAAGTGGAGAAATTGTGTTTACTTAGATTTCACTACTCCCTAGATATCTTTTACACGTTAATTACTTGTTATAGTTGCGTGGATGATGGATTGTATTCCTTAATACCATTCATGGGGTGGCGCACTTAATTCCCCAATCCTATGAGTGCCTACTTCACTCCTATGTCTAGCCGGCAAAGAAGCTTCTAACATGGGATCATTAGAATTTACTCATGCATTAAATACAACCAATAAAACCTAGTGCACGTCAGTTCATGTTTCCTAAGACGTTCAAGCATGTTACCATTTGGAGATCTGCCAGTTTTCTTAAGCCTAACATCGAAATCATTCATCCAATACAACCATAAACAAGTAATCAACACATAATTAACATCTAGGTTTCATTAGATCTAAGCAAACACAAGATAGATCTAGCCTAGCATGATGGAATTAAGACAAGAACAAGATATAGACAACCAACACATAGACATATTGATTGAATTAGAAGAACACTTATCTTAATTACACATGAAAGGGTTCAAGGGCTGAAAACCCTTGAAAACCTGTAAAATTCGTACTAGGTTCGGCCCTAGGGTTTCTCCAAAACTTCTCTCCTCTTATGAATAAAAATTAGAAAACTATATATGGATATAGGAAATTGAGGCTGACAGCGTCAAGACCAAATTGGTGACGCCATCATCTCGCCGCCAAAAGAATTCTCGGACTGCCTTGATCTACTTCTGACGCCGTCACGTTATAACTTTTTCCAGGCCGTCACGTATTTTACTCTTGACGCTCTTCCTTGTGACGCCTTCATTTCTGTACTGGGCCGTCATGCAAATTACTCTTGACGCCGTCAAAATGTTGCTCTTGACGCCTTCACCTACTGTTCCCAGCTTGGAAAATTAAGTCTTTGGCGTTTTCTCTACTTTTATGCTCCAAAAACGTCCGAATTGCTTCCTTTTCCAGATTTCTCTCCCAAAGTACCTAAAATCACAAAAGGAACGATTTAGGGCAATATTTGATCAAATAAATTCAATTCCGGGCTTAAATGACCCCCTAAAAGTGGTTCATTTTTCGCCTCATCATATACCCTTACACTTGAGATTTGCTTGTCCTCAAGCAAATGCGTTTTTATTCTAATCAAAATACAAGTTAGGGGTCATTTAACAATAATATAAAAGTAATTACAACAAATAATCGTTCCACTAAAGACCAATAGACAAGCACGGAGGTCATACACTAGCACCTCACAAATAGTGTTTAGATACTCACATCTCTCGGGTGTAATAAAGTATAAATTACAATATGGAAACGGAAGATATCTCTCACTACCTGTCATAGCAAAATAGATTACCATAGGCTTGGGAAAGGATCAAACCTCCACCACATGGCGTAAGCACCTAGGATAAAATATCAAAGAGGTCTTTTTAAAGGGTTGTAACGTTAGGTGTAGAGATATGAAATACACGGTTTTGTTGGATAAAGGAAGTTTTTACTGGTGGCGAGTTAACAATCTTGGTTAATTACATGTACAATATGGTGTTGCTAAGCCAAGACTAGACTCGACTTAAGCTAATAATTGAAAAATAACAAAAACATAAAATGAACATAGAATGAAAAGGGATGGTAGTCCGTATGTTTTTTTCTCTTTTTCTTAATTTTTCGATTTTTTTTTCTTTTTTTTATTTTTTTTTCTTTTTTTTTTTATTTTTTTGCATACACTCTTACCCTACCATCCAAAATAATACATCATAGGAATGAACATTCCCCTTACACTTGAATCTTTACATACTTTACAATAAACTAATCTAATGACTCGAATTAAGAAAATCAAAACACTTGGAGTACTTTTAAGATTAACGTACATATGGGGGTAATAATATTATGTTCTTCCCCATTACTCCATAAAATAAGTACTTTACCCATGAGTCCCAATCGTCCCAAAACAATATGTACAAGGATATGACTCGACTTAGCAACCATGTAATCAATTAGATAGTTAACTTAGGGTTTAACAAATAACAATAATGCACTAAAGATGAGCGCATACACGGAAGGCTAAGGCGATTTGGGTGTACATTTAAGTGGGGTGTAACAAATTCTTCCTTTAAGTTAGATGCTTAAAGTTAGAAACGAAAAGATAGGCTCGGAGGGGTGTACTAGGGGTTTCGTGTACTAAAAATGAGTACAACGCTAAGGTGTGGGAAATATTAGTTGACTTAACTAGCCAAGTAATATGACTTTAAATGGTCAAGTAATTATGATACGGGTTTAACACAAGGGTGATCCTAATGCCTCTTATCATGTAGTAAATCCTACCACACAAATGTAGTCTCACTAGCGGTCTCGGGATGCATCACTAACGCAAGTTCTAGAATCTAAATGCTACCAGTATATTCATAAGCACTAATAGTAAATGTTTTTCCTATCAAATCTAAAGGCGAACCTCACATATTTGGGTGGAAAATTTTTCTGAAAGTACGGTTATGTGCTAGTCATACAATCTCCTATCCATGAGACGCTTGCTATGGCTAAAGTTTCACTCCTAAATGTTGTAAAAAATTTTAAATTTGGCGCTAAAATTGCACTAACAAGTATTTCTCATAGTTTTAGTACACACCTACCATTAAACAAAACAAACTCAAGCAAAAGTGCATATGTAAGGTATCATTATTTTACCCTCCCCTTACACTTAAGATGAACATTGTCCCCAATGTTGAAGTAAAGAATGTAAAAGTGAAAAAGTAAAAAGAATGAAATCAAATACTCCCCTGATTCGATCGGTATGGATAATAAGGTGGCCAGGTTAAATCTTCCTCCAAGAAAATGAACAATCAAAGCTTCCCTTCCAGAATATAAATCATCTTCTTGTTATACATAACCTGTAAATCTGAGAAAACAAACAAGGCAACCTCGCATAAAATCAGCGGCAACCTACGTAAGTTACTAAATCCTAGAAAACAAAATAAGATATAATGCTTGTGGAATGAAGTTTGCAGATTTCCTGGAGATTATAAAACTTAATAATTCACAAAAACCATAAGACTCCGTTAGAAAAACAAAACCGGTAAAATTTCCATATTTTTACACGTGATGCCGTCAAGAGTAATCTCGTGACGCCGTCAGAAGTGACCTGCAGAAATTCTTATGTTAAGTTTCCGGAAAATTTCTGGAAAAACTTGGTCCTACTTCCTGGAAAATCCTGCAAAACTTCATTATGACTCAATACAAGCATTTGACTCTAACAAATACGAATATACATGTTCACTTAATATTGTGGAGAATCGTGATTGGTTTGTTTCTTAAAAACATATTTGGGGTTTCCCCTTACACTTATCTTTTGCAAAAATACTTTTAGGTGGAGTTAAGACTAGGCCAAAACAACAAAGTAAAGTATTTCCACTATTTAATTGAGAAACATGATCTACCATCAATAAAAATAAAGCATGCATACGGAAGCAAATAACAAACAAACAAAATAAAATTCACACAAAACATGGGTTGCCTCCCAAGAAGCGCTTTTCTTTATTTACGAGTCTTGTAGCTAGAATCAAGGTCATGGTTTACTACGTGACCTCATCGTTGGTTCCACTCTCTAGGTCGTCTTCTAAACCAGTTTTGTATTCCGGACCTAGTTGCAAGCATTCTTTGTAGAAACCAAGCATCCTACTCTTCACATACTCTACTCCTCTACGTCTATCCTCATCATTCCTCTAATAAGCCGCTTGTTTGTGTTCCTTTTCTCTATTAGAGAGAAGGCGGTATTGCTCAATTTTGTAGGGCATTTGGTAGGCAATCTCAGCATTCTCTTCCTTAAATCTAACTATCCCTAAAGTTGGATCATAACTCATCCTAGTGGCCTCAACAAATGGTTTTCCGAATATTACTTGGCTTAGGCAATCATCTATCACTGGACGAGTGTCATCTGCTATCATAAAATCGATCTCATAGGTGAAATTACCTATAATCACATGCAATCCCTTCACTCTTCCTACAAAATTACTTATCAAATTCTTATTGGGCATCATCCTAAAATCAAGTTGTTTCTTCATCACCCAATTGAAATAAGTCCTAGTCATGATGTTTACGGGGGATCTAAGATCGATGTAAGCTTTCCATATATGCATGTGCCCGATATTGCATGGTATGTTAATGTTAGAGGGGTCTCCCATTTTGATAAGGGGTGTGCCAAGGATATATGGTCTCTCGGGACTATCGAATAAATCCTTATGGTAGTCCCGTTATTCCTTGGTGGGCATCTTATCAAAGTATTTCTCTATAGTTTCTACTTCCTCTAACTCTTCTCCCTTATTAATCTCAACCTCCATACTTTTATCCCTAGTCTCGGTTTCTATTCCAACTTCATCCTTGTGTCTTTCTTGTATCTCCTTATCTATTGGCTTAATGGTGACAACATTGACAAAGTGGACATGTTTGGATGATGAGGGGTCCTTAATTTGGATTCCGTTGTTGGTGTCCCTAGTGTCCTTCCTAGGTGTGGCTAACGCTTGGTTGTTGAGGGCCTTCAACAAGTTGTCTATCTTGTTGGTCATCTCCGTTTGTTGTTGGTTGAATTCGGTTTCAAACCTAGCTATGCGAGCTTCTTGAGATGCCATGAACTTTGACATCAATCCTTCAAGATTGTTGGTACTACCATAGTTGTTAGAAGGATTGTTGTTGAAAGTACGGTTGGAGGGTGGACCGTTTGGTTGGTAACGATTAGGCGGATTGGAAGAATTGGGTTGATTTTGTTTCCACCTAAGGTTTGGGTGATTTTTCCAAGAGGGGTTGTATGAATCACCGTAAGGGTTTGGCTCGGGCTTGAAAGTGTACCACTTATCTCCCGCTTCGTCGGTATGCGTGGATGCATAGTCCGCAAAAGCTGTTCCAGGGAGTTCCACACAATCACGAGTGTCATGGGGACCACTGCATAATTCGCATGAAGAGGTGATTTTGTTCACTTGGCTTGAAGGCTTAGGAGCTTCATAGGACTTTGTAACCTCTCGTAAATTTTCCTTACGATTAGTAAATGCATACGAATAAATAAAACAATGTTACAATAAATTAACACCATTTTACGGGTAATTTTTTTTTTTTTTTTTTTTTTTTTTTTTTTATATGATATGGCTTGATATTGAACCACTACGATAACTGTGATTGACCGTTTACCTAGGAACGATGCTTACACACAACCTAGATTGCCTATAATTATTGGGCCACGGTTACACACTACACAACCAAACGGACTCCTTTTTATCCTTTTCTTTTTCTTTGGGCCGACACAACCAGTAGCCCAAGTTACAAGCCCAAACGCACCCTTTGTTATTTTTTTTTATTTTTTTTTTGTTTTCTTTTCTTGTTCCCTACCGCGACACCTCCAAACGCACCCTAATATTTCACGACTTCTACATGTTACGTATCATTTTTATTGTACATCTTGATTTATCTACTACCCAAGATACACACTAGACCAAAAACCTTGCTCACATGCTTTTGTTACTACTCTAAAAACGTTCAAAACAAAGACATGAAACCTCCATAGAGATAAGGCCAAATCGTGGCATACGTATTCTTCCACACCTCCCCTCCTCCCCTATCACGAGTAAATGAACAGGGTTAATGTCAGGAATGTATCACAAGGATACTTGGTTTGTACGCACGCCATTGGACAAAGAATGAGGCACTACTAGTTGCTCATGATGAAACCAAATCGTCCCTATGATTTCAAGTATCTATACGTATCTTATAACTCACTACATAACAAACACATGCAAGCACAAACCTAAACTACACTCGTACGTACCAAAACCTACCCAAACGAGAACACAAGAGCTAGTGAGAAGACATACGGAGTGCACAAGAGAACCACGAAGCAATAGAACCAAGGAACGAGTAGCAAAGCGTATATTGAACCTTTGGAAAGGCTTGAAGTGAACCATGAGGCGTTGAACCATATACACGAACCATTTTCATCGTTTTACTCCACCTTTGAGGTGAGGTGAGACCTCCAAATCTTTATTTCTTATATAGATATATACACGTATCATTTGTTTTGCACGAACACTTCGTCTAAATAAAATGAGAAACTAAAACGTAACATGCTCATATTATATAACGAACTACATATTTACTAAGTCACAAACGAGCCTACATAAGTATTTCGAGCTTATACTTATATATATATACTAAATATCATACGATTCTAAGTCATATGGACATGCACATATACTATAAAAAGACTTGAAAAATTTCAACACTATTATACTAGCGAAAGAACTTATCGTACCCCGTTTACTTTGATCGTATATTATGAAATATAGACACACAACCCCTAAGTATTTTTACACGATCTAATTGTTTACTTGGAACACTAACGGGAATGATAAATAAGTCGACTCAACAACTTAGTTTGATCACTTAACGAGACCTAAAGTAAATCGCTATGGAAACCAGTTTTCAGAAACTTAAAAACCTTAAGTGGGCCGAAAAGCCCAAAAAGTTCAGTTTAGCTTATTGCGATAAGCTAATCGTATAAGCTCTTTCGAAATGATTTTGTAACTTAAAAATATGGATTTCGACAAACCCAATGTACCCCCAAAACCCTTGGATCATAAATCCTTAACGGGCCCTTAATTTTGGCTCGTTAAGCCCAATTAATGAAATAAGCACTTTTTAAGCTAATAAGCTGTTGGTATAAGCTGTTTGAAACCTTATGAGCTTATTGAAATAATAAAAATGCTAAGTTTTAAATTTGGTAATGTTTGGACTATTTTTGCAAATATTCGAAAGTTAGGGACTAAAATTGTCAAGTTTGTAAACTTTAGGTGAAAAGTATAAAAACTGTTTTTCTAAGGGTATAAACTATAAATATTGAAACTTAGGGATAATGAATGTAAATATTTGATATTTGGACTAAAAACGTAAATATATATAATTTTTGGGCTAACGACGTAAATGTTTTCGTTAAGGGTAAGAAGTGTAAAATTGAGAAACATAAGGGATCAAATAGTAATATTGATTTTTTAATAATAATTGTATATTTACATATATATATATATATATATATATATATATATATATATATATATATATATATATATATATATATATTTGAATGTATATTAAAACGATAAATAATAAACGTAACTTATTATATATATATATATATATATATATATATATATATATATATATATATATATATATATATATATATATACATATAATACTGATAAAACTTATATAACGATAACTAAATTTAGACGAATAAAACGATACGTAACCATTATCTATTTTTATACGACGTAACACATCACGTATGCACTTTATCGATTACTCGTAATTAATAATAAACGTTCGCAATAAAACGAGACTTAAGAACTAAAACGTGCCATACCTTATAGGTTGTGTGTGAAGCCGTTGCCTTGCATCATTGAGATTACATTTGTTCTACGATCCTACTAAGGTGAGTTCATAGCCCACATTTAACTTATTTTTGTGGGGGGGATACATGCTCAAAAACCGAACACAAGTCTTTTCCTGATATTATTATTGCTTAAGTAGCTATTGCCAAAAGTCCCTCGATCATGAACCTTAATCACTTGAAGGGTGAACGTAAATAATTGTGAATAGATCTATTAGGGATTGACAATCCCCATTTGGTTGCTAGAGGAAAGTCACCAAATGCACTTTATTTGAATATCATAGGTTACTGGCAAAAACCTATCTTGGGGGCTATATTACTTTACATCATTATTACAGAAAATATTGATGTCTGTTGAATCGTTGAGTGTCATGAGCTTAATGCAATAATGAATGCGATTTTTCTAACTTGTTTATTTGTATTTTTATACAATAAGCACTTATCTCTTGTATTCAAACTCTTAATTATAAACCTATAAATTTCACTCAACTTTTGTTGACTTTTAGCATGTTTATCTCAGGTAACTAAATGGAATGGATGGCAAAGGCACGAAGTGGGCAAATAAAGAAACGTTTATTTCTCTTTGAATAAAACTTGTTGTTCAATAACGAATTCTCTTGGAATTATGAATATTTGGTATTTTAAATAAAACTTAAAACGATCACTTGAATCGTTTTCTATAATTGTGACAAAGATCCATGATATAATACCCCAAAAGTCTTCCGCTGACATTTTAAGTCTTCCGCTGTATTGATCGATTTTGGGGGTGTTATAGATTGGCATCAGAGCTACGGTTTTAGTGAACCAAGTATTTTTGGAACATTGGACTATAACTACACTTTAAACGGGACAAAATTTTCATAAAATACCATCCTACGCCCTTCGTGCCTACGCATCCCAGTAATTGGTAAAAAGTATTATTTACCTTATAGCATTTTAAATTGGTTATAATTATGCTTACATTTACTAATCGAGAAATTTATTACAGTGTCATGTCTTCGAACACCCACCCTATCAGCTTGTCCTCAAACTCAGGAACTGAAGATGTTACTTCAGCCTATGCTACCTCACCTATGCCTATGTCTCCTGCTACCGACAGATACATGCAAAGCCAGCAATTTCTGCCAGCATCTGACACAGAGGCTTCTCCTCTGGCAACATCTGGTCTGATTCGCCGATCTAGGCAAATTAGACAACTTCAGCCGTATGAAGCAAGTACTGCTATATCAGCACCAGCTCTTGTCATACCACCTGAATCAGTTGTGCCATCACCACCAGCACCACCAGTGATACCACCACTACCAACTATCTTCTACAGCCAAACTACTACTGTGCCGCTAACACCATCACCCATAGCATCACCTCCACTAGCATCATCACCTGCACCTTACCGAAGTGTCCCACTATCACCTCACCGAAGGACCTACCCAATCCACCCAACCATCTCAGAATCTTGTGTTCAACGCAGACGCCGAAGGACCCACAAGCGAGTAGATGCTCGTAAATGGTCTTTCTTGTTGCCCATTATGAGATATTGGAGATCTCAAGAAGGAACACCAACAACAAGGGAACTTGGGGAAAGTTCTTACTCTACCTCCCGAATTCTGCCAGTCACTGGGGAACCCATAAACCATACCATACCATTGTTAGCTGCAAGAATGGTTCGCCACGAAGACCGACTTGATTCCATCGCTAGTATACTCAACAAGATTCCACATGAACTTCTAGAAACCTTTGAAGATGATATGAACAGTCTCATAATTGGTCATCTTGCAATAGAAGATAAGGTTGAAAAGTTGGAATCTTTATTTTGGGAATCAATGGAATTCATAGGAGCACTATGTGGGGCTAACACTTCGACCGAAATAGCATTGGGAACTTTAGAACGAGAAATTGAGAGGATCAACACTGAAAACCTATGCCTTAGGCAAGCCCTGCTAGAAGCTCGAGAAAGGGAAAGGACTCGAGATCAAACCATGGAAACCATGTCCACTGCCATTCAAGAACTCCAAAGCCGCCTAGACAAGGCCTTAGGAAAACCATGAGACCATCACCTTGTTAAGAAAAATCAATGTCCTACAAATAAGAATATCTTGTCGTGTTTTGTAAATATTTGCACAAGTATCAATAAGTGTTGTAACACCTTGACATTGATTTATGGAAGTTTATTTTATCTTTATTTACATTGCATTATATCGTAATATATTGGTTCATACAGGTCAAACTTATTTGTAATGTATGTCATCCCAACATACGATAATTTACGATATAAACCTTTTCAATGATCGAATCATTGTAACTACGACCTATATTTAACTATTTATTACTCGATATGTATTTTTAACGTGATAGGATTATTATAAATGTTCTAATAATATACCTTCTTTTATAGCAATATGGCTAGAACTAGGAGAACAACCACGAACGCCGCACCAGCAAACCCCGAAGTTATGACCTCGGCAGCAATCCAGCAAGCAATCGCTAATGGCGTTAATGCCGTTTTAGCTGGACAAGCCCGTAATAGAGATGGAAATGCATCGGCACCCCGCTACTACATGTACAAAGACTTCATAGCATGTCAACCAACGTATTTCAAAGGAACTGAAGGAGTGTCGGAATTAGCTCAATGGTTTGAAAGAAGTGAAACTGTTTTCCAAAGAAGTGGATGCTCGGAAAACAACAAGGTAAGCTTCGCAACGGGAACACTAATGCAAGACGCTCTATCTTGGTGGAACTCTACCGTTCAAACACTAGGAGCAGAAGCAGCACATCAGCTTACTTGGATTGAATTCAAGGCTAAAATACTAAAGAAGTATTGTCCCCGTTCCGAACTGCGAAACTCGAGGATGAGTTCCATGCCTTAATAGTGAAAGGAGTTGATTTGAAAAGTTACAATCGGAGATTCCAAGAACTTAGGATACTATGCCCTACCATGGTACCCGATCATGAGAAGACATTAGAGAAATATGTCGAAGGACTCCCTAGGAGTATTGAAGGAAATGTCACCTCAGCAAACCCGCCAACCTTGGAAGCATCAATGGAACTTGCTCAGAAACTTCTAGATCGAGAAGTGAAATGCAATGAACTTAAAAGGAAATTGGACGATAAAAGAACCACCCACCATCACAACAACAACCAACAAAACTACAACAGTCATCACCGCAACAACAACCAACGCAACAATAATCGTAACCACCAACCATATCACAACACTCGAAGCACTCAACAGCAGAATCAAAGACAAGAAAAACCCCGAGTCTACACCGCCACGGAAGGTGTAGGATACAACGGGCAGAAACCCCTATGCCAGCGATGCAAACTTCATCACGAGGGTCGTTGTACCGTCCGATGTGACAAATGTCATAAGATCGGTCATCAAACCAGAAACTGTAGGATTTCGGCTAAAGGAAGCAACACACAGGTTGTATCACCCACTTGTTACGGATGCGGAGAAGTAGGACACATCCGGTGGAACTGCCCAAAAGGAAATGAACCAGTCAACGCCCAAGCTAGGGTATACCTACTCGGAGATGGAAACGGACCCGATGTAGTCACCGGTACGTTTCTACTAAACCATCATAATGCTAGAGTATTGTTTGATTCGGGCGCCAATAAGAGTTTTATATCAGATACGTTTGCCCCTTTACTTAATGTTACCCCTTCTAAGCTAAACACCACCTACGAAGTCGAAATGGCTGACGGGAATTTAATAGATACCAATACTATCATGAAAGATTGCACCCTAACCTTATCCGAAAAACCTTTTGCCATTGATCTTATGCCGGTTCAACTTGGTAGTTTCGACGCTATCATCGGCATGGATTGGCTATCCCACCATCGTGCTAGGATTCACTGTGACGAAAAGGCCGTCCATATACCACTCAAGGATGAAACACTCATTGTCCAGGGCGATAAAAGCAAACCTCGATATGGAATTATCTCATGTATGCGAATGGTAAAATACATGAAGGAAGGATGTCAAGTATTCATGGCTCAAGTTATGGAAAATAGGACATCCGAGAAGCAGCTCGTTGACGTTCCTATCATTAGGGATTTTCCTGAAGTATTCCCTGAAGAATTACCTGGTATTCCACCCGTACGTCAAGTAGAATTTCAGATTGAACTAGTGCCTGAAGCGGCACCAGTGGCTAAAGCACCTTATAGGCTAGCACCATCTGAAATGGAAGAGTTATCAGAACAACTAAAAGAATTGTCGGACAAAGGATTTATTCGACCAAGCTCATCACCTTGGGGAGCTCCAATTTTATTTGTTAAGAAGAAGGATGGATCCTTTCGAATGTGCATCGATTACCGGGAGTTGAATAAACTTACGGTAAAGAATCGATACCCATTGCCTCGAATTGATGATCTGTTTGATCAATTGCAAGGATCGAGTGTGTACTCAAAAATTGATCTGAGATCAGGATATCATCAGCTAAGAGTTCGAGAAGAGGATATTCCAAAAACTGCATTCAGAACGCGCTATGGTCACTATGAATTTCAAGTAATGCCGTTCGGTCTGACCAATGCACTAGCAGTTTTCATGGATTTAATGAATCGAGTATGCAAACCTTACTTGGATAAGTTTGTAATAGTATTCATCGACGATATTTTGATATACTCTCGCAACGAAGAAGAACACGCAGAACATTTACGAATCATTCTAGAACTGCTCAAGAAAGAAGAATTGTATGCTAAGTTCTCCAAATGCGACTTTTGGATTCGCACCGTACAGTTTTTAGGACACATCATCGATAGTCAAGGCATTCACGTAGACCCTGCAAAGATTGAGGCTGTTAAAGGTTGGTCATCTCCTACAAACCCCACGGAGATACGTCAATTTTTAGGTCTCGCAGGTTACTACCGAAGATTTATAAAAGGATTCTCCAAGATTGCTGATGAGGCGAAAAATGATCCATTTTTAGGGGGTCATTTAAGCCCGAATCCGACTTTATTTGATCAAATATTGCCCTAAATCGTTCCTTTTGTGATTTTAGGTGTTTGGAGAGTGAATTCTGGAAAAGAGGCTATTTTGGACGTTTTTGGAGCATAAAGTGAAGAAAACGACAAAGTACCAAAAATCCAAGCTGGAAATACAAGGTGACGGCGTCACGACTTGAGTCTTGACGGCGTCAGACATGATGAATATTTTACCGTAGCTGGTGACGACGTCAGATGAGTAGATGACGGCGTCAAAGTGGCCAATATTAATTTACCGTAGGTGGTGACGGCGTCACATAGGCCGTCACAAGTGGATCTAGGGCGTCCGAGGAAGTTTATGGCGGCGAGTTGACGGCGTCAGATTTAACTCTTGACGCCGTCAGGACGATTTTCCTATATATAGTTTTCTAGTTTTTTCATTAAAAAAGAGGAGAAGTTTTGGTGAAACCCTAAAGACGATTTTGGTGCCTCTTTTACAGGTTTTTCAAGGGTTCCAAACCCTTGAGACCTTGTATTGTAATTGAGATAAGTATACTCTTAATTCAATCAATATGTCTATGTGTTGGTTGTTTATCTTTTGTTCTTATCTTAATTCTACTATGCTAGGCTAGATTTTCTTTGTGTTTGCTTAGATCTAATGAAACCTAGATGTTGATTATGTGTTGATTACTTGTCTATTCTTGTTCTTGGATGAATGATATTATATGTTAGGCTTAAGAAAACTGGCAGATCTCCAATGGTAACATGCTTGAACGTCTTAAGAAACATGAACCGAGGCGTACTAGGTCTTTATTGGTTGTATTTAATGCATGAGCCACTGTTTACAATCCCTATAGTTGTGCTGGGTTATGGTGTAGGAGGAGATAAGAGCTCATAGAGTTGGGGAGTTATGTATGCCACCCCCCGAATGGTATTAAGGAATACAATCCATCATCCATACAAGTATAACAAGTAATTGACATGTAAAAGATATCTAGGGAGTAATGAAATCTAAGTAAACACAATTTCTCCACATACTGCTCACAACCTTAGTATAATTTAGTTTAATTTCATTTTTAGTATTTTATTTTGATTGCATCTTAGTTTTGGGTTAGTTGAATAGCAACTAATTCCGCCCACTCTTCTAAAAACCGAGATTTTACTTGCTTTCATAAAAATATAAAAATACAAAAAGAATCATCTTTCATCTCTAGAACTATTAATTAGGTTTTCTAATCCTAGCGACACTATTCCCAAGCTGAACGATCAATCCCCCGGTACTTGTCACTATACTATACTACAACGATCAGGTACACTGCCTGGTGGGGGTTGTAAGCCTCGCGAGATCCCTCGAGAGGTAAAGCAAGGTGCGATTCCCACGCATCAAGTTTTTGGCGCCGCAGCCTGGGGAATAGTTATTGTCTAGGTTAGAATCTCTTTTTATTAGGTCTACTTGCTAGATTCCTTTCTAGTAAGATTTTTATTTTGTAGCTTTCTCGTAGTCTATCTTTTCTTTGTGATTTTGTTTGTAATTTGATTCAAATGGACTTTACACTTAGACTTCTAAGATTGCTAGAAAAGGTTGAGCGGCCAACACACCAAAGAGTTCAAAATACCTCATTTAGAGACACCTATGCACCATATGAGCCTTCACCTAGGATAGTTTCGTATGAGCCACCTAGCTGCATGTCATGGTTAGGCCCTACCATAATACAGGATGAACACATAGGTGACCTTGATGTGATGGAGGATGTAGCCAAACATGATCACATTGATCAAAAAGACCTAGGTTTCATGATCGATGATGATGAATCTCAAGAAACAGATGATGAATCTCTTGGGCAATTTGTATATAGTAGTCAGAATATTGAAGATGATCCTTATGATTCGGACATAGAAGTTGAGATGCCTAGAGAAGCACGTGAGATACTTGGGAGAATGTTAGGGCTAGATCCTGACACATGGAATGATGAGGTGAACAACATAAGCCCACAAAATACTCAACCATCACTTGAGGAACACACACCGCACGTGACTTACCCGGAAGAAGTAGATGAGACTTTAGGAGCCCCAATAGAGGTAGAACCCCTGTACCAAACACCACTAGAGGATGTAGGTTTGAATACTTGTAGTGATAACCTTACTCTTAGTTCTAGGGAATTACCTAGTGTTGATGAACCGGAACCTCAATCTTCACACAACTTTCCATCCTTAGATATACATCTAGGAGAAAAAGAGGAGCCGACCCACCCATCAACCCATGTAGTCCGGGTAGTCTTAGGATAGAGGTAATGGACTCTAAGCCTTGTAGAGAGGAAGCCAATATAGGAGTGGAAAATGGCCTTACATGCTTACATCACCCATTTATGATTGATCATAAGAAACATTATGGGTTTAAACCGGGTTTATTAGGTCAAGATGGATCCCCAACTTGTAATCTCTTGAAGTTGATCGAAAATGATCCTTTTCTAGGAGAAAATTTTAATTCACCCATTAACCCGATTGAATTAGGTAAGGTTATGATGATAGGAGCACACCCCTTTGAGCATATAATTCATCCACCACTCTTTCCTCATGAGGCATATTTCCACCCTAAGGGTGTGTATCGCTACTTCCACCCGCACTTAATCCTAAGTGTAGGGAAAACTTCCCTTTTATCCGTTAAATAAGGGTAGAGTCAGGCTCGTGACTCAAACAAAAACAAGCGCTTCTTGGGAGGCAACCCATGTTTTGTGTGATTTTATTTGTTTGATAGTTATTTGCTTCCGTATGCATGTTTTATTTTTATTGTTGGATGATCATGTTTCTCAATTAAAATGTGGAAATACTTTATTATGTTGTTTGGCCTAGTCTTAACTTCAACCTAAAGGTATTTTTGCAAAAGATAAGTGTAAGGGGAAACCCCAAATATGTTTTTAAGAAACAAACCGATCATGATTCTCCACAATATTTAATGAACATGTATATTCATATTTGTTAGAGTCAAATGCTTATATTGAGTCACAATGAAGTTTTGCAGGATTTTCCAGGAAGTAGGACAAAGTTTTTCTAGAAATTTTCTGAAAACTTAACATAAGAATTTCTGCAGGTCCATTCTGACGGCGTCAGGGTATTGCTCTTGACGGCGTCAGGAGTTAAAATCTGGAAATTTTACCGGTTTTGTTTTTCTAACGGAGTCTTATAGTTTTTGTGAATTATTAAGTTTTATAATCTCCAGGAAATCTGCAAACTTCATTCCACAAGCATTATATCTTACTTTGTTTTCTAGGATTTAGTAACTTATATAGGATGCCGCCGATTTTACGCGAGGTTGCCTTGTCTACTTTTGTCAGGATCTACAGGTTATTTAAGACAAGAAGATGATTTATATTCTGGATGGGAAGCTTTGATTGTTCATTTTCTTGGAGGAAGATTTAACCTGGCCAACCTAAAATCCATACCGAGTGAATCAGGGGAGTATTTGATTTCATTCTTTTTACTTTTAACTTTTACATTCTTTATTTGAACATTGGGGACAATGTTCATCTTAAGTGTAAGGGGAGGGTAAAAAGATGATACCTTACATATGCACTTTCGCTTGAGTTTGTTTTGTTTGATAGTAGATGAGTAATAAAACTATGAGAAATACTTGTTAGTGTAATTTTAGCGCCAAATTTAAAATTTTTTACAACATTTAGGAGTGAAACTTTAGCCATAGCAAGCGTCTCATGGATAGGAGGTTGTATGACTAGCACATAACCGTATATTCAGAAAAATTTTCCACCCAAAAATGTGAGGTTCGCCTTTAGATTTGATAGGAAAAGCATTTACTATTAGTGCTTATGAGTGTACCGGTAGCATTTAGATTCTAGAACTTGCGTTAGTGATGCATCCCGAGACCGCTAGTGAGACTACATTCGTGTGGTAGGATTTACTACATGATAAGAGGCATTAGGATCACCCTTGTGTTAAACCCGTATCATGATTACTTGACCATTTAAGTCATATTACTTGGCTAGTTAAGTCAACTAATTTTTCCCACACCCTTAGCGTTGTACTCATTTTTAGTACACGATACCCCTAGTACACCCCTCCGAGCCTATCTTTTCGTTTCTAACTTTAAGCGTCTTACTTAAAGGAAGAATTTGTTACACCCCACTTAAATGTACACCCAAATCGCCTTAGCCTTCCGTGTATGCGCTCATTTTTAGTGCATTATTGTTATTTGTTAAACCCTAAGTTTACTTTCTAATTGATTACATGGTTGCTAAGTCGAGTCATATCCTTGTACATATTGTTTTGGGACAATTGGGACTCATGGGTAAGTACTTATTTTATGGAGTAATGGGGAAGAACATCATTTATTACCCCCATATGTACGTTAATCTTAAAAGTACTCCAAGTGTTTTGATTTTCTTAATTCGAGTCATTAGAATAGTTAAATGTAAAGTATGTAAAGATTCAAGTGTAAGGGGAATTCTCATCCCCTATGATGTATTATTTTGGATGGTAGGGTAAGAATGTATGTAAAAAAAAAAAAAAAAAAAAAAAAAAAAAAAAAAAAAAAAAAAAAAAAAAAATTTCGAAAAAATTAAAAAAAAAAAAAAAAAAATAGAAAAAGAAAAAAAAAAGAAAGAAAAAAACGTACGGACTACCATCCCGTTTTCATTCTTTTTTCATTTTATGTTTTTGTTATTTTTCATTTATTAGCTTAAGTCGAGTCTAGTCTTGGCTTAGCAACGCCATCTTGTACATGTAATTAACCAAGATTGTTAACTCGCCACCAGTAAAATTCCCTTTATCCAACAAAACCGTGTAATTCATATCCCTACACCTAACGTTATAACCCTTTAAAAAGACCTCTTTGATAGTTTATCCTAGGTGCTTACGCCATGTGGTGGAGGTTTGATCCTTTCCCAAGCCTATGGTAATCTATTTTGCTATGACAGGTAGTGAGAGATATCTTCCATTTCCATAATGTTATATTACTTTATTACACCCGAGAGATGTGAGTATCTAAACACTATGTGTGAGGTGCTTGTATATGACTTCCGTGCTTGTCTATTGGTCTTTAGTGGAACGATTATTTGTTGTAATTACTTTTATATTAGTGTTAAATGACCCCTAACTTGTCTTTTGTGTAGAATAAAAGCTCATTTGCTTGAGGACAAGCAAATCTCAAGTGTAAGGGTATACGATGAGGCGAAAAATGATCCGTTTTTAGGGGGTCATTTAAGCCCGAATCCGACTTTATTTGATCAAATATTGCCCTAAATCGTTCCTTTTGTGATTTTAGGTGTTTGGAGAGTGAATTCTGGAAAAGAGGCTATTTTGGACGTTTTTGGAGCATAAAGTGAAGAAAACGACAAAGTACCAAAAATCCAAGCTGGAAATACAAGGTGACGGCGTCACGACTTGAGTCTTGACGGCGTCAGACATGATGAATATTTTACCGTAGCTGGTGACGGCGTCAGATGAGTAGATGACGGCGTCAAAGTGGCCAATATTAATTTACCGTAGGTGGTGACGGCGTCACATAGGCCGTCACAAGTGGATCTAGGGTGTCCGAGGAAGTTTATGGCGGCGAGTTGACGGCGTCAGATTTAACTCTTGACGCCGTCAGGACGATTTTCCTATATATAGTTTTCTAGTTTTTTCATTAAAAAAGAGGAGAAGTTTTGGTGAAACCCTAAAGACAATTTTGGTGCCTCTTTTACAGGTTTTTCAAGGGTTCCAAACCCTTGAGACCTTGTATTGTAATTGAGATAAGTATACTCTTAATTCAATCAATATGTCTATGTGTTGGTTGTTTATCTTTTGTTCTTATCTTAATTCTACTATGCTAGGCTAGATTTTCTTTGTGTTTGCTTAGATCTAATGAAACCTAGATGTTGATTATGTGTTGATTACTTGTCTATTCTTGTTCTTGGATGAATGATATTATATGTTAGGCTTAAGAAAACTGGTAGATCTCCAATGGTAACATGCTTGAATGTCTTAAGAAACATGAACCGAGGCGTACTAGGTCTTTATTGGTTGTATTTAACGCATGAGCCACTGTTTACAATCCCTATAGTTGTGCTGGGTCATGGTGTAGGAGGAGATAAGAGCTCATAGAGTTGGGGAGTTATGTATGCCACCCCACGAATGGTATTAAGGAATACAATCCGTCATCCATACAAGTATAACAAGTAATTGACATGTAAAAGATATCTAGGGAGTAATGAAATCTAAGTAAACACAATTTCTCCACATACTGCTCACAACCTTAGTATAATTTAGTTTAATTTCATTTTTAGTATTTTATTTTGATTGCATCTTAGTTTTGGGTTAGTTGAATAGCAACTAATTCCGCCCACTCTTCTAAAAACCGAGATTTTACTTGCTTTCATAAAAATATAAAAATACAAAAAGAATCATCTTTCATCTCTAGAACTATTAATTAGGTTTTCTAATCCTAGCGACACTATTCCCAAGCTGAACGATCAATCCCCCGGTACTTGTCACTATACTATACTACAACGATCAGGTACACTGCCTGGTGGGGGTTGTAAGCCTCGCGAGATCCCTCGAGAGGTAAAGCAAGGTGCGATTCCCACACATCAATTGCAAAACCTCTGACTAAGCTAACCCAAAAGAATGAGAAGTACATCTGGGAAGAAAAGGAAGAAGCAACCTTCCAGTTGTTAAAACAAAAGCTTTGTGAAGCTCCCATATTAGCCCTCCCAGAAGGAAATGAGGACTTTATAGTATATTGCGACGCATCTTATCATGCACTAGGAGCAGTCTTGATGCAAAGAAGCAAAGTGATAGCTTATGCATCCCGGCAACTGAAGAAACATGAGGAAAACTACATGACTCATGACTTGGAGTTAGGAGCGGTAGTGTTTGCGCTCAAGTTATGGAGACACTACTTATATGGCACCAAATGTACCGTGTACACCGACCACAAGAGTCTTCAACATATTTTGGATCAGAAGGATTTGAATATGAGGCAACGTCGCTGGCTAGAGTTGCTCAGCGATTATGATTGTGAGATCCGTTACCACCCAGGAAAGGCTAATGTAGTAGCAGATGCGTTAAGCCGAAAGGAACGATTGAAACCCCTTCGAGTTAGATCACTAGGGATGACTATCCACTCACCCCTTCCATCCCAAATCCTTACCGCACAGAACGAAGCACTTAAAGAAGAAAACCGACCCAAGGAAAAGATTTACGGTATGCCCGAGAATAAGAATGGTTTCGTGAAGAAATTCGATGGAACACTGTGTTTCAAGGACAGAAGTTGGATCCATATGATTGGAGGTATTCATGAGCTCATCATGTACGAGTCCCACAAGTCAAAATACTCCATTCATCCAGGTTCCGACAAGATGTATCAGGATTTAAAGAGACTATATTGGTGGCCAAACATGAAAGCTGACATCGCAGAATATGTCAGTAAATGTTTGACATGTTCAAGGGTAAAGGCAGAACATCAGAAACCTTCAGGCTTACTTGTACAACCAGAACTTCCTATGTGGAAATGGGAACGAATCACTATGGACTTCATCACCAAACTCCCAAGAACCTCATCCGGATACGACACAATATGGGTTATTGTGGATCGTCTCACAAAATCCGCTCATTTTCTACCCATCAAAGAAACCAATGAGATGAATACACTCGCTCAGCTGTATGTGAAGGAAATTGTCACTCGACATGGAGTACCAATTTCGATTATCTCGGATCGAGACAGTCGTTTCACCTCTCACTTTTGGAAATCGTTACAGAAAGCCTTAGGAACTAAACTAGATATGAGCACAGCATACCACCCTCAAACTGATGGTCAAAGTGAAAGAATTATCCAAACCTTGGAAGATATGCGCCGAGCATGCGTTATTGATTTTGGAAAAGGTTGGGATAAGCACTTACCATTAGCAGAGTTTTCATACGACAATAGTTACCACACCAGCATAAAAGCAGCACCATTCGAAGCACTGTATGGAAGAAAGTGCAGATCGCCCGTTTGTTGGGCAGAAGTCGGAGAAAGACAACTTATAGGACCTGAGCTCGTTCGGGAAACAACCGAGAAAATCATTAAGATTAAGCAACGCTTACAAGCAGCCCGAGACCGACAGAAAAGCTACGCAGACCTAAAAAGGAAACCCATGGAATTTCAAATAGGAGACAGAGTCTTATTAAAAGTATCTCCCTGGAAGGGAATGGTACGATTTGGAAAGCATGGCAAGTTAAACCCCAGATACATCGGTCCATTCAAAATCCTGGAAAGGATAGGACCCGTGGCTTATAAACTAGAACTACCCAAAGAACTTAGTCGGATCCACGACACCTTTCATGTGTCAAACCTTAAGAAGTGTTTATCCGATGAATCTCTCGTGATTCCATTGAAAGAGATTCGACTAGATGATAACCTTGTCTTTACCGAGGAACCCATTGAAATTATGGATAGAGAAGTCAAACAACTAAAACAAAACCGTATCCCTATTGTCAAAGTTCGTTGGGACTCCAAGCGAGGACCGGAATATACCTGGGAGTGCGAGGATCAGATTCGCTCCAAGTACCCACATCTCTTCACCTAAGACACCCTTGGCAACTATCTTAGACTATAATTCCGGGACGGAATTCCCTGTAAGAGGTAGGTAATGTAACCTCTCGTAAATTTCCCTTACGATTAGTAAATGCATACGAATAAATAAAACGATGTTATAATAAATTAACACCATTTTACGGGTAACAAATTTTTTTTTTATGATATGGCTTGATATTGAACCACTACGATAACTGTGATTCACCGTTTACCCAGGAACGATGCTTAAACACAACCTAGATTACCTATAATTATTGCGAACGATAAATATTTAAATAACGCGTTTATATTTAAAATAATACGTTTCGTCTAAATAACGTATACTATTTATATATTCCCCGAACCTACGAAACTTCCCGAGAACGCTCACTAATATTTTTGAACATCAACACGATAATCGAGACACACTAGGTGGGCCCCCAACACCCTTTGGGCCACGGTTACACACTACACAACCAAACGGACTCCTTTTTATCCTTTTCTTTTTCTTTGGGCCGACACAACCAGCAGCCCAAGTTACAAGCCTAAACGCACCCTTTGTTATTATTATTATTTTTTTTGTTTTCTTTTCTTGTTCCCTACCGCGACACCTCCAAACGCACCCTAATATTTCACGACTTCTACATGTTACGTATCATTTTTATTGTACATCTTGATTTATCTACTACCCAAGATACACACTAGACCAAAAACCTTGCTCACATGCTTTCGTTACTACTCTAAAAATGTTCAAAACAAAGACATGAAACCTCCATAGAGATAAGGCCAAATCGTGGCATACGTTTTCTTCCACACCTCCCCTCCTCCCCTATCACGAGTAAATGAACAGGGTTAATGTCAGGAATGTATCACAAGGATACTTGGTTTGTACGCACGCCATTGGACAAAGAATGAGGCACTACTATTTGCTCATGATGAAACCAAATCGTCCCTATGATTTCAAGTATCTATACGTATCTTATAACTCACTACATAACAAACACATGCAAGCACAAACCTAAACTACACTCGTACATACCAAAACCTACCCAAACGAGAACACAAGAGCTAGTGAGAAGACATACGGAGTGCACAAGAGAACCACGAAGCAAGAGAACCAAGGAATGAGTAGCAAAGCGTATATTGAACCTTTGGAAAGGCTTGAAGTGAACCACGAGACGTTGAACCATATACACGAACCATTTTCATCATTTTACTCCACCTTTGAGGTGAGGTGAGACCTCCAAATCTTTATTTCTTATATAGATATATACACGTATCATTTGTTTTGCACGAACACTTCGTCTAAATAAAATGAGAAACTAAAACGTAACATGCTCATATTATATAACGAACTACATATTTACTAAGTTACAAACGAGCCTACATAAGTATTTCGAGCTTATACTTATATATATATATACTAAATATCATACGATTCTAAGTCATATGGACATGCACGTATACTATAAAAAGACTTGGAAAATTTCAACACTATTATAATAGCGAAAGAACTTATCGTATCCCGTTTACTTTGATCGTATATTATGAAATATAGACACACAACCCCTAAGTATTTTTACACGATCTAATTGTTTACTTGGAACACTAACGGGAATGATAAATAAGTCGACTCAACAACTTAGTTTGATCACTTAACGAGACCTAAAGTAAATCGCTATGGAAACCAGTTTTCAGAAACTTAAAAACCTTAAGTGGGCCGAAAAGCCCGAAAAGCTCAGTTTAGCTTATTGCGATAAGCTAATCGTATAAGCTCTTTCGAAATGATTTTGTAACTTAAAAATATGGATTTCGACAAACCCAATGTACCCCCAAAACCCTTGGATCATAAATCCTTAACGGGCCCTTAATTTTGGCTCGTTAAGCCCAATTAATGAAATAAGCACCTTTTAAGCTAATAAGCTGTTGGTATAAGCTGTTTGAAACCTTATGAGCTTATTGAAATAATAAAAATGCTAAGTTTTAAATTTGGTAATGTTTGGACTATTTTTGCAAATATTCGAAAGTTAGGGACTAAAATTGTCAAGTTTGTAAACTTTGGGTGAAAAGTATAAAAACTGTTTTTCTAAGGGTATAAACTATAAATATTGAAACTTAGGGATAATGAATGTAAATATTTGATATTTGGACTAAAAACGTAAATATATATAATTTTTGGGCTAACGACGTAAATGTTTTCCGTTAAGGGTAAGAAGTGTAAAATTGAGAAACATAAGGGATCAAATAGTAATATTGATTTTTTAATAATAATTGTATATTTATATATATATATATATATATATATATATATATATATATATATATTAAAACGATAAATAATAAACGTAACTTATTATATATATATATATATATATATATATATATATATATATATATATATATATATATATATATATATATATATATAATACGGATAAAACTTATATAACGATAACTAAATTTAGACGAATAAAACGATACGTAACCATTATCTATTTTTATACGACATAACACATCACGTATGCACTTTATCGATTACTCGTAATTAATAATAAACGTTCGCAATAAAACGAGACTTAAGAACTAAAACGTGCCATATCTTATAGGTTGTGTGTGAAGCCGTTGCCTTGCATCGTTGAGATTACATTTGTTCTACGATCCTACTAAGGTGAGTTCATAGCCCACATTTAACTTATTTTTGTGGGGGGGGGGGGGGATACATGCTCAAAAACCAAACACAAGTCTTTTCCTGATATTATTATTGCTTAAGTAGATATTGCCAAAAGTCCCTCGATCATGAACCTTAATCACTTGAAGGGTGAACGTAAATAATTGTGAATAGATCTATTAGGGATTGACAATCCCCATTTGGTTGCTAGAGGAAAGTCACCAAATGCACTTTATTTGAATATCATAGGTTACTGGCAAATACCTATCTTGGGGGCTATATTACTTTACATCATTATTACAGAAAATATTGATGTCTGTTGAATCGTTGAGTGTCATGAGCTTAATGCAATAATGAATGCGAGTTTTCTAACTTGTTTATTTGTATTTTTATACAATAAGCACTTATCTCTTGTGTTCAAACTCTTAATTATAAACCTATGAATTTCACTCAACTTTTGTTGACTTTTAGCATGTTTATCTCAGGTAACTAAATGGAATGGATGGCAAAGGCACGAAGTGGGCAAATAAAGAAACGTTTATTTCTCTTTGAATAAAACTTGTTGTTGAATAACGAATTCTCTTGGAATTATGAATATTTGGTACTTTAAATAAAACTTAAAACGATCACTTGAATCGTTTTCTATAATTGTGACAAAGATCCACAATATAATACCCCAAAAGTCTTCCGCTGACATTTTAAGTCTTCCGCTGTATTGATCGATTTTGGGGGTGTTATAGATTTCATGAGAAACTTGACTTGGTCCTCAAGTTCTATGATCCTACGGTCGGGAGTGCTAGAGTTGTTCAAAGGCAAAGATATTGCCTTGACCGTTTTGTTCAAATCACGGGGATCATTCCAACTTTCGTTGTCATAGAGAGCAAGATCTTCTATGAGTTCCCATGATTGTTCCGCACTTAGATCACGTAGCTTACCACCGGCCGATTGGTCAATGGCTCGCCTCGTGGAGAGATCGACATGGTCATAAAAGATTTGGATTTGGAGCCAAAGATCTATGCCATGATGAGGGACTTTTTGGAGTAAGTCCTTGAAACGAGTCCATGCTTCATAAAGAGATTCATTTTGACGTTGTTGGAACATCAAGATGTCATTTCTAAGCTTAGTAGTTCTCCCCGGTGGGAAAAATTGAGCAAGGAAACGAGTGGTGAGATCATCCCATGTGGTGATGGATCCCGCGGGTAAACGCTCAAGCCATTGACTAGCTTGATCCCATAGAGAGAATTGGAATAGGCGTAATCGGGTTGTCTCTCTAGTTTCAACATCTAGGTCTATGGAGTCTACGATTTTAAGGAAGTCCTTAAGATGTTGGTTTGGATCTTCGAAACGAAGTCCATGGAATGCACATCCGCTTTGCACCAACCGGATGGTGTCGGATCGCAAGGGGGTCACATTGGCTCCGGTGAGCTCAATGGTGTTTCGGTAGCCTTGGTGGCTAGGTCGGGAATACTCTCCTAAGGTTC
This sequence comes from Artemisia argyi, assembly GCA_030686995.1. NCBI lineage: Eukaryota > Viridiplantae > Streptophyta > Magnoliopsida > Asterales > Asteraceae > Artemisia > Artemisia argyi. The sequence goes on from CM060708.1 coordinate 277,032,663, forward strand.
GGGGCCTAAGAGGTTCTAGTGGTGGGTTTTGTTGCGGTGGGATGACGGGTTCAAAGATGTTCCCATCGTCCATGATGTCGGGTGGTGAAGAGTTACGAACAAAAACACAAAGAAATAAGATAGACTAAAGAAAACCTAAAAAATAAAAATAAAATCTTACTAGAAAGGAATCTAGCAAGTAGACCTAATAAAAAGAGATTCTAACCTAGACAATAACTATTCCCCGGCAACGGCGCCAAAAACTTGATACGTGGGAATCGCACCAGGCTTTACCTCTCAAGGGATCTCGAGAAGCTTACAACCCCCACCAGGCAGTGTACCTAATCGTTGTAGTATAGTATAGTGACAAGTACCGGGAGATTGATCGTTCAGCTAGGAATAGTGTCGCTAGGATTAGAAAATCTAAATACTAGTTCTAAAGGTGAGGGATGATTATTTTTGTATTTTTTACATTTTTTAGAAAGCAAGTAAAAATCTCAGGTTTGAAGGATTTGGGCGGAATTAGTTGCTAGTCAACTAACCCAATACTAAAGTTGCAATCAAAATAAAATACTAGAAATGAAAATAAACTAAATTAACTAAGGTTGTGAGCAATAAGTGGAGAAATTGTGTTTACTTAGATTTCACTACTCCCTAGATATCTTTTACACGTTAATTACTTGTTATAGTTGCGTGGATGACGGATTGTATTCCTTAATACCATTCATGGGGTGGCGCACTTAATTCCCCAATCCTATGAGTGCCTACTTCACTCCTATGTCGAGCCGGCTAAGAAGCTCCTAACATGGGATCATTAGAATTTACTCATGCATTAAATACAACCAATAAAACCTAGTGCACGTCAGTTCATGTTTCCTAAGACGTTCAAGCATGTTACCATTTGGAGATCTGCCAGTTTTCTTAAGCCTAACATCGAAATCATTCATCCAATACAACCATAAACAAGTAATCAACACATAATTAACATCTAGGTTTCATTAGATCTAAGCAAACACAAGATAGATCTAGCCTAGCATGATGGAATTAAGACAAGAACAAGATATAGACAACCAACACATAGACATATTGATTGAATTAGAAGAACACTTATCTCAATTACACATGAAAGGGTTCAAGGGCTGAAAACCCTTGAAAACCTGTAAAATTCGTACTAGGTTCGGCCCTAGGGTTTCTCCAAAACTTCTCTCCTCTTATGAATGAAAATTAGAAAACTATATATAGGAAATTGAGGCTGACGGCGTCAAGACCAAATTGGTGACGCCGTCATCTCGCCGCCAAAAGAATTCTCGGACTGCCTTGATCTACTTCTGACGCCGTCACGTTATAACTTTTTCCAGGCCGTCACGTATTTTACTCTTGACTCTCTTCCTTGTGACGCCTTCATTTTTGTACTGGGCCGTCATGCAAATTACTCTTGACGCCGTCAAAATGTTGCTCTTGACGCCTTTACCTACTGTTCCCAGCTTGGAAAATTAAGTCTTTGGCGTTTTCTTCACTTTTATGCTCCAAAAATGTCCGAATTGCTTCTTTTTCCATATTTCTATCCCAAAGTACCTAAAATCACAAAAGGAACGATTTAGGGCAATATTTGATCAAATAAATTCAATTCCGGGCTTAAATGACCCCCTAAAAGTGGTTCATTTTTCGCCTCATCAATAACAAACCAGTTTGGAACTATACAAATAGGGTCAACCATAGTGATTTCTCAAAAGACTATAGGTACCCTCATTAGAAAAGGTCATACTCCAAACCCTCAGTACCTTCACAAAGTACTGATAGAAAGTTCCCTAATGTTTCTGGCGAACACTCAAGTGTAAGATCTAGGAGGTATAATCATTACAACCCTAGAAAGACTTACAACATAAGAAAAGATGCTAGGACACAGAACTCAACTTCTAAAGTTACAACTAAATGGGTTAAGAAAGAAAATACTGCTGGGGAAAAACCAGTACTTTCAGAAGTTAAGGGTGAAAAGGGGACAAGTGATCTTGAAAAATCGACAGTTTTGGAAACAAAAACCTTAATTCTTGATCATGCTTTCAAAGACAGTGGTGATTACATACTCAAAATTTTTGAGTATGTCACTCCACAAGGGGAACACAAGTCAGTAATGGCTTGGGTTCCTAAAAATAACTAACCTTTTCATGTGAATGCAGGGCAACCCAGAGGAGGAGCTTAAAGATCATCTTATTGTAGATTGTGGTTGCTCTGGCAGTATGACAGGAGAAAAGGAGCTCTTGTCAGATTTTAAAGCTTATTTTGGAGGAAAAGTTGCATTTGGGAATGATCCTAATGGAGGAAGAATAACTAGCAAAGGAACTATCAAGGCAGGAAACATTGATTTTGAAGATGTTAGATATGTGAAAGAGCTCAAATTCAATCTTTTGTCAGTCTCTCAGATTTGTGATAAGAAGTACCCTGTGTTATTCTTTGACACAGAATGTCTTATACTTTCTCCTGATTTCAAGTTAGAAGATAGAAACTTGGTGTTGCTGAGAGCAGCAAGAACTAATGATGTGTACAGCATAGACTTAAAGAATGTAAATTCTGTTGAAAGAGCAACATGTTTGATTGCAAGAGCATCTATGGAGGAAGCACATCAATGGCACAGAAGACTGGGACATGTAAATTTCAAAAACATCAATAAGCTGGTCAGAGGTAATTTAGTTAGAGGTTTACCTTCTAAGACATTCAAGAATGATCACACATGTCTTGCTTGTAAGATGGGTAAACAGCACAAGGCCTCTTGTAAGAAGATTGATGAGAAGACTATTAGAGAGCCTTTGGAATTGCTGCACATGGATCTGTTTGGACCTGTTTCAGTTGTTAGTCTAAACAAGAAGAAGTACTGCTTGGTTGTAACAGATGACTGTAGCAGATTTAGTTGGGTCTTTTTCTTATGCTTTAAAGATGAAACTTTTGATGCTATTCATGATCTAATAATAGCACTTGAAAATCAGTTAAGACTCAAGGTTAGAGGCATTAGATGTGATAATGGGACTGAGTTCAAGAATCAACTTATGGATGAATTTTGTTCCAAGAAAGGAATTAAAAGAGAGTTCAGTATTGCTAGAACTCCTCAACAAAATGGAGTTGCAGAAAGAAAGAATAGAACTCTTATAGAAGCAGCAAGGACAATGCTTGCAGACTCTCAACTACCTGTTTCATTCTGGGCTAAAGCTGTAAGTGCTGCTTGCTATGTATTGAATAGAGTATCAGTGACTAAACCTCAAATGAAGACACCTTATGAGTTGCTCATGGGAAAGAAGCCAAGCATCAAGTATATGAATCCTTTTGGATGTCCCCTAACCATCTTAAATACTGCTGATAATTTGGGCAAATTTGATGGGAAGTCAGATGAAGGATATTTATTGGGATATTGTACAAATAGCAAAGGATTCAGAGTGTACAATAGGGCTACCAAGAAGGTTCAAGAATGTCTTAATGTTGATTTTTTGGAAGAACAAGAGAATTCTAAAGGTAAAGGTCCTGATTGGATGTTTGATCTTGATTTAATGTCTTCATCAATGAATTATGTACCTGTAAGGGAAGAAAATCAACTTGCTCCCACTGAAGAAGAAGCACAGTTAATTGTTCATGGTGTTAATTTAAGATCAGAAGATGAGCCAAAAGATAATGCCAATGATGAGAAGAAAAGTACTTCTGAGCCTCAAGGTACTTCTAAACCTTACAGTACTGTTGATCCTCAAAGTACTGTTCCACCACAAACACCAGTATCTGCAGAAGATCAAGCCATTCAAGATGAACTTTCTAGGATGCTTTTTCAAGAAACAATGGCTAAGTCATATGATGATGAACAAAGGAGAGCTTATGAAGCAGAAAAGAAGAAGGCAAAAGAAACAGCCAGTACTTTACCCCAAAGTACTGCCAATCCATTTGAAAGTACTTTTCAACCTTTGGATACTTCAAATTGGATAAATACTGATGCTGTTAATGATTCCAATATGCCTGACTTAGAAGATACTGCTGATCCAAACACAATTACCTTAGAAGACACTGATGATGAATTGGATCAAGAAGGCATTTTCTCAGATTCTAATGAAGATCCTGATATAACTAATTTGGAAGATAATCTTGAAGTCTCACCAACTCCTACTCTCAGAATTCATAAAACTCATCCTGTTACCAATATTATTGGACCCTCATCATCAGGGGTGCTCACAAGGACTAGGGCTAAGAATATGTCTCAACAACATACTTCTTTACTTAGTTTTATCTACAAGCAAAACAGGGTGAATAACAAGGATCAGAAGTTGTGTTTATTTGCTTGTTTTCTATCACAGGAAGAGCCCAAGAATATCAAACAAGCATTAGCCAAGGAAAGTTGGGTGCAAGCTATGCAAGAAGAACTCCTACAATTTAAACTTCAAGAAGTTTGGGTATTATGTGATTTACTTGATGGAAAGAAACTTATTGGAACTAAATGGGTCTTCAGAGTGAAAAGAGATGAAAGAGGGAATGTTATTAAGAACAAGGCAAGGTTAGTGGCTCAAGGATATAGACAGGAAGAAGGAGTAGACTATGATGAAGTTTTTGCTCCTGTGGCAAGGCTTGAAGCCATCAGGCTATTTTTGGCTTTTGCATCTTATATGGGATTCCCTATATATCAGATGGATGTTAAAAGTGCTTTTTTATATGGCAAAATCACAGAAGAAGTTTATGTCAAACAGCCTCCTGGTTTTGAAGACCCTGCACACCCAAATAAAGTCTACAAGGTGATCAAGGCTCTTTATGGCGTTCATCAAGCTCCAAGAGCATGGTATGAAAGACTTTCCAATTTTCTATTGCAACATGGTTATAGAAGAGGAGCTATTGACAAGACTTTGTTTATCAAGAGAGATAAGAAGGATATCATGCTAGTTCAAGTGTATGTAGATGATATTATTTTTGGTGCTACTAAGCAATCTATGGTGAAGGAATTTGAAGATCTTATGCAGAAAGAGTTTCAGATGAGTTCCATGGGAGAATTAACATTTTTCTTAGGACTTCAAGTGCAACAGTCAAGCAATGGAATTTATATTTGTCAAGATAAGTATGTTGCAGATATTCTTAAGAGATTCACTTTCACTACTGTTAGGCCTACATCTACACAAGTGGATACTAACAAACCTTTGGGAAAAGATGAAGATGGAGAAGATGTTGATGTCACACTATACAGGTCTATGATTGGATGTCTTATGTATTTAACTGCATCAAGACCTGATATTACTTTTGCTGTGAGCTTATGTGCAAGACATCAAGTTAATCCAAAAGTATCTCACTTGAATGCTGTCAAGAGGATTTTCAGGTATCTTAGGCAACAACCTAAGCTAGGATTATGGTATCCTAGGGATTCACCTTTCCATCTCCATGCTTTTTCAGACAGTGATTATGCTGGAGATAACTATGACAGAAGATCCACAACTGGAGGATGCCAGTACCTTGGAAGCAGATTAGTGTCATGGCAATGTAAGAAGCAAACAATTGCAGCAACTTCTTCCACAAAAGCAAAGTATGTAGCTACTGCAAGTTGTTGTGCACAAGTACTTTGGTTATAGAATCAACTTTTGGATTATGGATAATTGATAATGAGAGTACTATCTGTATTGTCAAGAATCCATTCTATCATTCCAAGACCAAGCACATTCAGATTAGACATCACTTTATAAGAGATTGCTATGAACAAAGGCTTATCAATGTGGTTAAAGTTGATACTGAAGATAATGTAGTAGATTTACTCACAAAGGGCTTTGATGTTTCAAGATTTACTTTCTTGGTTGTGAGTATTGGCATGATTAATATGTAAGCAATTTTTGAGGGGAGGCATAAGTAGTTATTAGTTAGTCATTATTTGAGGGGAGGCTACATGTATCATTCAAAAGTAAGGATTTTATTCATTAAACCACTATTCAGAGTACATCACCATTCTTGTTTTCAAGTACCAGACACAGACACAACAAAGACAACACAAACATAAGACTCCATCAACCTACTACCAAGCTCCACCCACCTACTCCATAGGCTTTTTTCCCTTGCCCTCATAGCTTTGTTTTCCCTTTTGAGCAGTCCTTCTCTTGTCATCAAAAGAAGTCTGTTTTCTTAGGCAAGCCAGGCCAAGAACCTGTTTGAGAGGTCTTTCTTTTCTTGGAGCAGGCCACTTCATGTTCTGAATAGCTGTTTCCAGGGCTTGAGTCAAAGCATGTGGAAGCTCTTTAGCCAAAGATGAACCAGTAACAACTTTCTTTTTGGGCTTTTTGCTGGTAGTACTACCTGCATCAATTATGGTAGATTTGGCTGCACTCATTGTTGATGAAGCTTCTTTGTGTCCCATCCATTGCACATGAGGAGGAAAATAGTTTGACCATCCTGGATCTTCAAACTCAGAATCAGAGTAGTAACTTATCTCTGAATCTGTGGTACCCTCTGAGTCTGAAGAGATGTTCACAATTGGAATGTGACTCATTGTGCTTACTTGTTTTTGTTAAGAGAAAATATGGTGTTTGCAAGTTGTTGATAAAGTTGCTTTTATAAGCAAGGTAAAGGTAAATGGGCTTTAATGAAGTGTATTGAAGTTCACTTACCTTGGTAGCTTTGGGATTTAATTTGGGGAGCTGGTCATTAATAAGGGTTGACTTTCAAAGATATTTTGGTCAAATGGTCAACATTCAAGATTTTTAGTGGGAAAGTACTTTGGTCAATATACTGTGTGAGCTTATAACAGAAAGTACTGCTCCATAATTGATGGAAAGTATTGCTTGGTGCTATTAAAAGGGTTCGCTGACGTGTCAAATACTGTTCCAACGGTTAGATTTGCGGCTAACAAACTTTCGAAAGATATGGGATATTTACTTCCAAAAATAATGGTAAAATCATTAATTAACCGTGATTTTTTGTAATCTTATCCTTATATAAACCTCATATCTTTTCCTTTTATTCACCTTATTCACCTTTATTAACTCATACCTACTTTGCATCGATCATCACTTTTCTCACTCTAACCCTAATCATCATGGCTAATTGACGTACCAACACCAAACACAACATGATCGCAAACCTTGAGAAAACCCAAGAAAAACTTGATTTTCATGGTATTATTGATTTTCTCACTGGTACCAACATCTGTTACTCCATCCTTGTCAACCCCGAGATTATTGGACCCTGGATTCAAGCTTTTTGGGATACAGCCACGTCACAGGTTGAAGATGGAGAGGATATCATTACTGCTACAGTTGCTGGGAGAGCTATATGTGTTACAGAAGCTTCAATCAGGGAGGCTTTGTTATTTGAAGATGAAGGAGGCTCTGTTTTATTTGGGAAACAAGAAGTTTGGAATACACTCAGAGATATTGGGTATGAAGGTTCTTTGACTAAGCTTACTTTTCAGAAGGCTATGGTTAGTACTCATTGGAAATTTCTTATTCATGTTTTGCTACATTGTTTGAGTCCAAAGAGTACTGCTTGGGATCAGTTTAGTCATTCCATAGCTTCTGCTTTTGTTGGTCTTATTACCAATCAGCCTTTCAATTTCTTATATATGTTCCTTGAAGGTATGCTTACTCATATTAAGGCTGGCAAACCTTTTCTTATGTATCCTAAGTTTGTTCAATTGCTTTTAGAGAATCCACTAGATGGTATACCTGAACCTCAGGATTATGTACCTACCATTAGGATGCCACCAAAAGTTTTCACTTTTATGTCCAATAAGGGAGTTAATTTTTCGGGTAGGAATACACCTCTTAATGCTTATATGTTAGAGGTAGCTCAAGCTGTTAGGGATGAAGAAGACAATAGTGGTTCTGCACATTCTAATAATGATGCTCAATCTGATTCTGCTGAGCATTCTGCTTCAGTACATACCCCCACACCACCTATTGTTTCCCCTCAGCATGTTGTTTCAGGTGAAAGGACTTCCTAAGAAAAAGCTTCTTTGGATACATCTGTTTCTGCTCAAGGTACTTCTCCACAAAGTACTGATCCTCAAGGTACTGCTTCAGATACACAAGTACCTACTCCCGATGATTATACTTCCACAGGTGGGCTTCAAACACCTGGAGGAGATGAGGGAATGGCTGGTACTGAGAGTACTTCTGATTTGGTTCAAGAATTGGAGAAGATGAAGTCAACTGTTAATGCTCAAGCTGTAGAAATCAAAAAGTTAAGAAAGAAGTTCAGAAGAATGAAGAAATTTGTCAGGCCTCTTGTTCAAAATTTTAGGCTTTATGTGAAAGAAAAGAAGCAGTCTCAGAAGCCAAAATCTACAAAGAAGAAGTCTAAATCCAAGAGGAGGCATAGGACATCATCATTTATCAAATTGGGGAGGAATCAGGATGATAATTTGGATAAATTTGATGATATGGTTCAATATTCAGAAGAAAAGAATGATCAAGATGAAAATATTGCTCAAAACAGTACTGAAAGAAAAAGTGGTGAGACAGAGCAAAATAATCTTGAAGTTGAGCATGAGGATGTAAAAAGTGGTGATACAGAAGAAATTGATTTAGAAGGAAATAATGTTCAAAGTACTTTTGTTGAAAATACTGTTGTGCAAGGTACTGCTGAACAAGATATTGCTGTTATTGGAACTTCTGTAGCTGGACCTTCTACAAAGCATTATGAAGATCAAGTTGGTCCTTCCACTTTTATACAGCAAGAAGAAGAAACAGTACATACTGCTAGTGATGATGAAACAATTGCTCAGGTTATGATGAATTTAAGGAGACCTACTGGAGGAATTCATATTTCTGAGCCTGCACAAAAAAATTATGAAAGTACTTCTGAATTAGAAAAACTAGATCCAAAAGATAAAGGGAAAGGAATAATGGTTCAGAAAGATTCTAAGAAGAAGAAGAAGAAATTTTCTATTGCTCAGATTAGAGAATTAGAGACTGCAGATGATTTAGAGCTTGCTAGAAAGCAACAAGCTGAATATGATGCTGAGTATTTGGAAGAAGTCAGTAGGCTAATTACAAAGAAGCCAATGACCAAAGCTCATGAAAGGAACTGGATGATGTAATTCTTAAGAAAGAAGGGATACAAGAATTTACATAAACAAAGGTATCCAGAAATAAAAGCTTTGTGGGATAAAGTACAAGAAGATATAAGAAGAGAAGTAGAAAACTTTGTGCCTATGGAAGTTGAAAGAAAGAAGAAATTAGAAGATATAAGGAAGGAACAAGCTGAGCAAAGGAGATTGAAAAGAAAGAAATTAGCTGAAGATGATCAACTGACAAAAAGGCTGAAGTTAGTTCATGAATATACAGTTGATGAACTCAGAAATTATTTTAGAGTTGTTGATTTTGAGAATAAGAAGATTGAAGATTCTGGAAAGAAGTCCAAGATAATCTCATTTTATGTGGTTGAATCAAAAGAAGGGAATTATTTTATGATCCACAGAGAAGATGAAAGCTTCACACCATTCAATATGTTATGGGATTTATTGCACTATATCACAAGGGCAGATCTTTATGACTTATATGTGCAAGTGCAGACTTACTATGCAAAGAATGAAGCTTCAGGAGTGGGATTAGTTTTGCTTGGAGACTTATTTACCATCTGGGATACTGAAGAAACAAGTGTTGATCCTCTCTGGAATGATCAAGAGAATTGGGAAATAACAAGATGGAGATTCTTTGAGTCATCAGGAGTTCATACACTAGAGATGGAAGATGGTACCATGATTCATATGTTGGCTGAGAGGAGATATCCATTGATTAGAGAAATCATGCTCAGAATGCTGGATCATGGAATGGAACTTGAAGATGAATCTGAAGTAGCTTTGGATGTTATCAAGTTATTTATCAGATGGGTCAAGTCTGAAGAGTAATATTGCATAATACTGGTATGATTTGTTTTGTAAAATAAAGTATTTTTCAAAGTACTGCAAAAACAAACACTACTTTATCAAAGTACTGCTTGCTGATATAAACCAGTATAGGTTCTTTAAAATAAAAATAAAATGTTTTGATGTTTAAAAGAAAAAAGGGATTTGAAAAGAAACACATGGTGTTAGTATTTATACTGCACAACAAATGGTAATCAACTCACCATGTTTAACAGACAAGAAAGAGTTTGACTCATCATGAGGGTACGGCTCTGATGTGATAATCAAATCCGTTGATGGTTGATAGTTTACCAAAAACTAGGTTATCAACTCACCATACATCCAAGTGATCAAGAGTTGGCTAGTCCATAGCAAATGGCTCATGGCAAAGACATATCAAATCCGTTGATAGCTGATGATTTGCTAAAAATCATAATTTTCTATGATTCACCTCTCACAGGAGTTAACACACCTGGAAGTGATGAGAATAGTATGAAACTTTTAAGATTTAATGATCTTTGTACCAAAATGTTGCTGAGTTGCTGAGAAGATACCATGGAAGATATGATGCTGATGAAGAGTACTTTGACATATGACAGATAGAAGAAAAGGAATAAAGAAACAATCTTTCTGAATGATTAAAGATTTGAAGATTAAAGATAACAAAGAAACTTGAAATCAAGCAAGTAGAGTTCAAGTTAGGGGAGGATTGTTGGGATATAAAATATCAAAGTACTTCTGGATGTCAAAGTACTGCTGCATGAAGAATAAAGTCAAAGTACTGCTGAAGAATAAAGTTAAAGTACTGCTGTTATTGAAGAATGCTTAAAGTACTTTGAAGGAAACAAGGACTGATGTGCAATATTAGATAAGGATTAATGTGTAATATTAAACGAATATTCTAGAATTAGTTAGGGATAATGACTTGTCGTTCAAGGATTACATGTTGTAAACCGACTTAAGGTTATCTATATAAAGAGCCTTAAGAGGTATTAGTCGATATAAGTTTTACAAGTCTTAGATAAGTTTAGAAGTCGATCAAAGTTAATAGTTAGGGATTGTTAGTGAATCTGTGTAACAAAGCAGGTTCAAAGTTTGATTAATATAAAAGTTCTTCTTAAGCTTTGTGTTAGTAGATTCCGCGTACTTTACAAGGTAAAACAGTGTTTCAATATTAATAGTATTGAGTTTACTCAATATTGTTAAAACCCTTACAAGCTACAAAGTAGTTTGGTCAGAGTATATCGATCCAACACAATCTCTAATAAAATGATGTCTAATTGCAATATGTTTAGTTTTAGTGTGTTGCACAGGATTTTTAATAATGCATATGGTACTACTACTGTCTATATAGATAATGGTGTTCATGAAATTGTACCCATAATCCAATAGTTGATTCTGAAGCCATAGGATCTGAGCACAACAACTAGCAGCTGCAACATATTCTGCTTCAGTGGTTGAAGTAGCAACCATAGTTTGCTTCTTGCACTGCCATGACACCAATCTACATCCAAGAAATTGACATCCTCCAGTAGTTGACCTTCTATCCAAACTTGCACCAGCATAGTCACTATCTGAGTATGTGATCAATTCCATAGGGGATTCTCTTGGATACCATAATCCTAGATTAGGATATGTCTTCAAGTACCTAAAAATCTTTTCCACTGCTGTCATATGTGATGTCTTTTGAGTCACTTGAAATCTTGCACAAGCACATACAGCAAACATAATGTCTGGCCTTGATAAAGTAAGATACATCAAAGAAACAATCATAGACCTGTAAGTATGGACATCAACATTAGCACCACTAGCATTCTTCAACAATAGATGAGTGGTCTTGTTAGCAAGGGTATTTGAAGGTTTTGCATCAGTAAACTTGAACTTCCTAATGATCTCAGTCACATATTTGTCTTGACTAATAAAAATGCCTTCTTTACTCTGTTGTACTTGCAACCCCAAAAAGAATGTAAGTTCTCCCAAAGAACTCATTTGAAATTCATCCTTCATCAGCTTTTCAAACACTTTGCACATCTCTTGTCTAGTAGACCCAAAGATAATATCATCAACATATACTTGAACAAGCAAAATATCACCCTTGTCTTTCTTGATGAACAAAGTTTGATCAATCTTGCCCCTATGAAACCCATTATTCAACAAATAATTTGCTAAGGTTTCATACCACTTCCTTGGAGCCTGATGTAAGCCATAAAGAGCCTTAACCACTTTATACACTTTATTTGGGTGTTGAGGATCTTCAAAGCCTGGAGGTTGAGAGACATATGCCTCCTCATCAATAGTACCATACAGAAAGGCACTCTTAACATCCATTTGATAGATAGTAAAGCCCATAAAGGATGCATAGGCTAGAAACAGCCTAATAGCCTCAATCCTTGCAACAGGAGCAAAAACTTCTTCATAATCAATACCCTCCTCTTGAGTGTATCCTTTAGCAACCAGTCTAGCTTTGTTCCTGATTACAATACCTCTTTCATCTTTCTTGTTTCTAAAAACCCATTTAGTACCAATGACCTTCATACCATCAGGTAAGTCACAAAGAACCCAAACCTTTTGAAGTTTAAACTACAACACTCCTCTTGCATTGCTTCAACCCAGCTAGATTCTTCTAGAGCCATATAAACGTTCGTAGGCTCCACCTGTGAGAGAAAACAGAAAAACAAACACTCATTCTTCCTTTTATGCTTATTGGACTCATACACTTCACTAATGAACCCATGAATATAATCATCCTTAGTCTGTCTTCTAGTCTTCACACCTGATTGAAGTTCACCAATAACATTATCAAGTGGATGCACTTTGTGAATTGAAGTCTGTTATGTGCTAGGAATATCATATGTTGTAGGCATGTTAGAGATCTCTACATCATCACTTGGTGATTCCTGAGAAGTATGTTCCACATTTGGACTGTCAGAGGAAACTTCTGGTGTAGCAGTGGGAATTGAGTTACCACTGCTAGTAGGAATTTCTTTATTCAATTCATCAAAATTCACACCATCTGCATCACTTGTCTTTTCAGAATTATCAACAAAGTCCCAAAGTGGCATAACAATTTGATCTTCATCATCTTTGCAAGCTTCATCTTCATCAATGAATTCTTCTGAATCTTCAAGATCTTTGACTCCTGTGCTTGAAGTAAGAGGTACATAATTCATTGTATTAGATAATGTTTCAAGATCAAATAGCCAATCTGGTCCTGAACCTGCCATGTTAGCTTTATTTTCAAGAAACTCAACATGCAAGTTCTCTTCAATCTTCTTTGTTCTTAAGTTATAGACTCTAAAAGCCTTGCTAACCATAGAATATCCAACAAAGAAGCCTTCATTAGACTTTTCTTCAAATTTACCCAGATGATCAATGGTATTGAGAATAGTAACATGACACCCAAATGGCCTCATAAACTCCAAAGTAAGAGGTTTTCCTCTGAATAACTCATAAGGTGTCTTGTTCTTTGTTTTGACCACTAAAACCCTGTTTTGTATGTAACAAGCAGTGTTAACTGCTTCAGCCCAAAAAGTCACTGGAAGCTTTGAGTCAGCTAACATGGTTCTAGCAGCCTTAATTAGTGTTCTGTTTCTTCTTTCTGCAACTCCATTTTGTTGAGGAGTTCTTGCAACACTAAATTCTCTCTTAATACCTTTGTCTCTGCAGAAATCATCAATAACTTTATTCTTGAACTCTGTCCCATTGTCACACCTGATGATCTTGATTTTCTTTTCAAATTGATTTCAACTTCAGTGATGAATGTCTTAAGGATGCCAGTGGTTTCATCCTTGGTTCTTAAAAAGAAAACCTATGTGAATCTACTAAAATCATCAGTCACAACAAGACAATACTTCTTCAAATTGATGCTGCTCACAAATGTAGGACCAAACAAGTCCATATGCAGCATAAAAAGTGGATGATCAATAGAATTGAATGCCTTGGTCTTGCATGAAGCTCTGTGTTGCTTTCTTTTGAGACAGGCAACACAAGTTTGGTCATTTTCAAATCTTTTCCATGGTAGACCTTTGACAAGTCCATCTTTCACAATCTTGTTGATGGTCTTGAAGTTAACATGACCAAGTCTTCTGTGCCAAAGCATGGATTCATCTAAAGTGGCTTTTGCAAGCAAGCAAGTAACATCATTATTAGCCACTATGTTCTTCATGTCTATGCTATACAGATTACCTTTTCTAGGGATTTTAAGCAAAATGTCACTTTCATCAGGGAGCTTATAATCCTTAGATAAGATATAGCATTCATCTTTTGTGAATAGAACTCTATGCTTCTTGTCAGACATCTGTGACACACTAAAAAGGTTGTACTTGAGTTCTTTCACATATTGCACATCTTCAAAGTCTATGTTTCCAGCCTTGATTGTTCCTTTGCCAGAAACTTTGCCACCAATTCCTCCTCCAAATCTGACAAATTGTCAATCATAAGGTTGAAAGTCTGAGAGATAGGACTTATTGCTAGTCATGTGCCTGGAACATCCACTGTCTGAGTATCCTTGATCATTTGTAGTCTTTGAATGTTCCTACACACAAAACAAAGGAATTAGTTCCTTTTAGGGACCCAAGCCACAAATGACTTGGATCTGCCTCGTGTATCAATATAATTGTATCTATCAAAGGTCATTGATACACCATTAGGATTGTTTGAGGTGATGGTTCCTTTTAGTTTCCATTCCCAACGTGCTGAGGCCTTAACAGCATTTCCCATATTTACCCTTTTATTATTCACAGACCCACCAGTGGAAACTTTTGGCCTTGCAGTGGTAACTGCTGGCTTAGCAGTGGAAACTGCTTGTTTTGAAATTTTGGGTACCCACTTGTGATTATTGTAAACTTTCTTTTCAAAATTGGTCTTTTTCCCTGTTTGATTTGGTTTAACAAAATAAGTAACAGGGGACTTAGGGTAAACTCTGTTTTTATTGCTGGCAGTGGTAACTGCTAGTTTAGCAGTGGAAATTGATTTTATGCCAGAATGAAGCAAAACAGACCTGGTAATCATCTTGCTAAGTGGATTTGGGTGAGTTGAGTTATTAGCATTATTACCATGCACCCTAGTATTCCCAAACACTTCTCTTTTACCCATGTGATAGGTACAGCTATAAGACAGATGGTCAAAGCTACCACATATATGACAGGGTTTGTTGTTGAACACAAAGTCACTACCAAATTGTCTAGATTTAACATGATTCCAACTCCTCATATTTCCTCTAGGAGTTGTTGACCTACTTCTGTACATCTCTGCATATCTAGTAGTGGGCCTAGTGAAATTAGGTTGTGACCTAGGCTTTTCTTTGACAACATCAGGAATACTCTTTTTAACCTCCACTTTTACATTCTCAGGAACACTAGGCTTAGACTCAACATTTAAACTTTCATCTTTAAGAGATGAGTCACTAGCACTATCAAATGTATCAACCTCAACCTGAACCTTTTCAATAACAGCCGGTTTAACAAATTTTGGTCCATAGGTCATAGGTGGTTCCTGGAATTCTTCTAATCCTGTGTGAGCTAAGTCAATGCCAGGAGGTGATGGAACACCTCTTAGAGGTGGTGGAACTGATTTGTATCCAACTCCTGATTTGGCTTTGTTCACAACTTGGGCTTCCCAAATTTTGTCAATACACTTGGATTAGTGATCCAGTGTATTGCAAGTTATCTTTATATTCTCACTAGCCAATTTAACCTTTTCTAGTTCTTCCCTAAGAACCTTATTTACAGCAATCTGATAATCTAAGTCTCTTCTTAATACTGCAATATCATCATTGAACTTAGATTTATTTGCCCTATAATGCTCTAATTGAGTTTCTAAAACACCTAGGCCTCTTTTATGACTTTCTAAGTTATAATTAGTATGATTTAACTCTAGCAATTGTTCATCATATTGTTTCATCATATTGTGCTTTAATTTTCTCATACTCTTTTAAGGCCTTACAAGTTTTAGAACAAGCATTATTAATTTGTACCTCAGAGTCAGAAAAAGCCATTAGTGCAAACTCCGTAGCAACCATTGCAGACTCTGAATCATCTTCTTCATCCTTAGTCATAAAGCTCCAATCAAAGCTCACTCCATCAATAGCCAATAACCCCTTTGGCTCATCAGTTGTAGGTTCTTTCTTCTTGTCCTGCTTATGCCAAGTTGACCTGTTGTCAGATTTCCTTGGTTTCCTGCACTCCCTGGCAAAGTGCCCCTTCTTATGACAATTATAGCACTCCACCTTCTTTTTGTCAAAACCTACTGTTTCATTGCCACTGATGTTAATCTTTCTTCCAGTCTTCTTCCAAAACTTCTTTGTTCTTAAGCTTAGTAATGCCACCTGCCATTTAATGTCCATCTCCTCCGTATCATCCTCATCAATTTGATCCAAATCCTCATGATTGAGAATTGAACCACCTACTTGACTTGATATAAAGGCATAAAAGGTAGAATCACTAAGTCCTGCAATCTGTCTCTTTGAGCTACCAGTGGAAACACTTCCACTACCAGTGGAAATAACTATATTAGCACTGTCATCATCACTATCACTTTCTTCATCTGAACTATCATCAAGAGATGATGATATGAGTGCTACACTTCCTGAACATGTGCTTAATTTGCCAGCTTTCTTCAATCTTTGTTCAATAACCTTGAAGTTATTGTACAAATCATTAAGTATCATGGTCTCAAAATCTGGCTTATCTTCCTACACTGCAACATTGGTTCCAAACTCAGAGGGTAAGCTTCTTAAGAACTTTAGATTGAGGTCTTCCCTTTCCACGTCAATTCCAAAAATAGTGAGTTGAGTAACAATCTTTTTTAGCCTTGTGAAGATGCTATCAATAGATTCATTACTTGTTGAACCAAAGTTTTCATAAGTATGTTTCAGCAGGGTCTTCTGAGTCTTCTTGGTGGAATCATTACCACCAAAAACATTACAAATCTCCTCAACATCATAGAGATCCGTGTTAGATTGTGAATGAAACAGTTGTTTATGAATAGAACTGTGTTAAATCTATCAACAAGACTGATGGATCTAAACAC
This sequence comes from Artemisia argyi, assembly GCA_030686995.1. Taxonomy (NCBI): domain Eukaryota; kingdom Viridiplantae; phylum Streptophyta; class Magnoliopsida; order Asterales; family Asteraceae; genus Artemisia; species Artemisia argyi. Next base: position 277,049,512 of record CM060708.1, read on the forward strand.
ATAGAACTGTGTTAGATTGATACTTTGAGTTATATCACTAAGTATGCGGAATCTACTTAGTAACACTTAGAAGTTTGATTGTGAATGAAACAGTTGTTTATGAGTAAGAACAATGTATGTAACAAACGGTTAGCTCCAATATTATTAATGATAATAATACGAGTGATCTTGATATCACTAGGGTTACACCTTGAAGCTCTAGAAAACATATATCTAACCTTTAACCTAGGATCTCCTTTTATAGCACAAGGAGTCCTCTTGTACAAGATAAGTATAATGCTAATAGAATAAGATACACAGAAGATCTATTCTATATTTATCTAAACACGTATCCTAACAGTTATCAAAACAGCAGTGGTAATATATGTTCTTGTAGTGGTAATGAGTTTCCACTGCAAGTACATTCTTCAGCAGTTGTAATGTCTTCACTAGCCGTGGTAACTGTTAGTATAATTCCCAACAAAGACATTTGGCATAAATAGCAACACTTGTTAAAAACAAGTTATTTATGACCTTATGCAGTTGTTAACTTCTGCTCCCATTATTTTATGACATTATATGTCAAGAATAACAACTTCCCTCGAACTTCATCTATTTTCACCTCCTAAAAACCAAATCCCTTAAAAACACTCCCTTATCATTTTATATGATACTCATAATGAGAATTCTTATTCTACATCATAGAGATCCGAATTCTTTCCAAATTCAGTATCTCTAGCCCTCACTACTTCCTTAGCCCTCTTTAGTTATCTACCCCTAGCTATTCTTATTCCCAATCAATTAGGCTAGTACACATTCTCACTGCTGTTTACAACTCATTTTCATTTCCACATTTCATTTCTTTTTATTTAGTTTTATTAAATAACAATCATAAACCCCTTTTAAAACGTGGCATAAGACTTAACTTAGAATTCATATACTAATATCTCTTGGGATGACCTCGGTTTTACTGAATACGGAACTACACATGACTGGGTACACTGCTCGTTATTGCATAAGGTAGACCATAGGTAGATGAGTAACTTTATAAATATTAAACCCTAGTCAGAAATCCTGCATCAAGTTTTTGGCGCTGCTGCCGGGGAGCTATTATAGGATTTTTATTTAAGTTTGTAATATTTAGTTTAATTTCTATTTTTTTGACATCTTTGTTTCAGTTTTAGGAACTATGGAAGTTGTGGATATTATTACGCTTACCCTCGAGGAGTACCTAGCTATGACTCGTGAAGAGCAAGGACCAAGGCTTGTTAGGCCGGTTATTGGAGCTGATGCCATTTCAAGATAAGGAACCATTTCATGAGGGAGTTGCGTGAAAAACCCTTTTCTGGTAACAGGACTGAAGACGCGTATGAACATGTAGAACATGTATTGTACATTGCTTGGCACTTCAATATTCCAGGAGTTTCTCAAGATGCTGTCATGCTCCAAGTGTTTTCGATGACACTCACAGGAGCCACAAAAAGATGGGTTGACAGATTGCCAGCTAGGGTAATCAACACATGGGATCTCCTAAAAAGGATGTTCATCTAATGATATTGCCCACCTTTAAAGATGGTGATCGTATAATAAATTGCACTACCAGGCCTTGCGATGGTGATCGAAGGAAACAGGTGTTGTGAGGGTGCGCCAAGCTTATTGATAACCTGAAATAAGAAATACAAAGACACTATATTAAGTGATTGCGCAGGGGGTTAGCCCTGCAAATCACCTCCGTGTGTGAATGAGTATTTGATATGAAATAAGTTTGAGAGGATATGTATGTGTTTTGTGAATGCACCATATTTAATGACTCGTCCAAGCTATTTATAGGAGAGGGAAATAGGCCTTAGAGAGTTCTATGCTTAATCTATGGAAATCAAGGAGGCATTCCATGATTTAAAGTGACTACTAGTGTTTAGGAAAATATCATGGGGATGATAGCTGATGCGTTGATTGCAACCTCACAAAAGGTTTTACCTCTCAAGGGATTTTGAGAGATTTTGCAATCCTACAGGCAGTGTACCTGATCATTGTAGTGTATTATATGGTATTTCTGGGGGATTGATCATTCTCTAGGGGAATAGTGTCGTTAGGAATGAAGTATAGGTCAACTAGGTCTAAAGGTGAGGGATGATTCTTTTTGTATTTTATATTTTATGAAAGCAAGTAAAATCTCGGGTTTTGGAAGAGAGGGCGGAATTAGTTGCTAATCAACTAACCCAAAACTACAATTTAAACTAAAAAAAATAAATAAATAATAAGAAAATAAAATTATGAGACAAACGTGTTTACTTAGAATTCATTACTTCCTAGTTATCTCTTGTTGGTTTGTTGAATGGGTTGTATTCCTTAATACCAGTCGTGGGGGCGTGCATGTCCTTCCCAACTCTATGAATATCTGTCTCCTCTTATGACGACACGTTTAGTACCCTATCATAGAATTATCAATATATACTCATGCATTAAATACAACTAATAAAACCGTAGTGTACATCTGATTACGTTTCTTAAAACGTTCAAGCTTGTCACACAAAGGAGGTTAGCCAGTTTTCTTAAGCCTAACGTGAATCAAACCAAACAATAAACAACTCACCAACAATCAATAACTAGGTTTCATTAGATCTAAGCAAACACTAAATCACTTAAGCTAGCATGTTAAAAGGAAGAGAAGCAATAAAGATAATCAAACAACACATAGACATATTGAATGATTAGAAAGTTACTTATCTTCAATAAAACATGAGAGAAAGGAGGGTTTGAGAACCCTTGAAATCTCAGAAAATTTGGCCCTCGGGTTTGTCTCCAAAGTTTCACACTTAATGAATGAAAAAGCCTAAACTATATATAGAGATTACAAGGTAACGGCGTCAGGTTATAAGTCCTGATGCCGTTTGAACACCGCTTTTTAGGGTTTCATATCGCCCAAACAACATCCTGACGTCGTTACTTTGTAAAGTCATTAGGCCGTCTCGTGTAATCCTAAAGCCAGACGGCCTCACTTCAATTGCACCTGACGCCGTCAGGTGCAAATCTTCAATTTCTTTCTGGGTCCTCACGTTGTAATTTGCACCAGTTTTATCCTCAAGTGATGATGTCAACATCCAAAGGCTGATGCCGTCAGGTGTAAATCCTGACTTTTTCTTAACTTTCTTGTTTTCTTCATTCTTGAGCCCAAAAACGTCCGAAATGCTCTAAAATGCTCCATATTCCAGAAATCACGTCCCAAGTACCTAAAATGAGAAAAGAAATGATTTGAGGCAATATTTGATCATAAATTCATGACTTAGGGCTTAAATGACCCCCTAAGAATGCATCAAATGAATCATTATCAAATATCCCTACACTTGTGATTTGCTTGTCCTCAAGCATTAGGAGTCATTTAACATTAATATAAAAGTAATTACAACAAATAATCATTCTACCTTAGCAAAAATAAGCACGAAAACTATACACTAGCACCTCACAATAAGTGTTTGGATACTCTCATCTCTGGGGTGTTATAAGTTTATATATCACAAATGGAAGTGGGAAAATATCACTCACAACCTATCATAGTAAATAGATTACCATAGGCTTGGGAAAGGATCAAACCTCCACCACTTTGGCGTAAGCACCTAGGATACACTATCAAAGAGGTCTTTTAAAAGGTTATAACATGATAACGCTCAGTTCATACATGTTTTAGTCGCGTTATTTATTTTTTGGTGCATTGTATTTGGTTTTCTTTGTGAACATATTATGTGAAAAAGGTACAAAAATATGTATTAAGGTTCAGGTACAATCAAATCCAAGGAATAGCTAGAAAGATGGAGAAAAGTCATTTAATCAAGAGCTTATGCACAAAGAAAGGGATTCGTCCAATAATAAAGACCTCGGGAGATCATCAAAGATAAAGAATCAAGTTATAAAGATTTCTGAGCTCAAGAAAAGATTAAGTGTTAATGATATGAATGAAAGTTACATGCGAATTTTGTTACAAGTTATGTTTTTCTTCCTAAACCAAAGGTTCAAGAAATGCAACAAAGGTTTAAGTTCAACCTAAGGTTTAAAATAATCACTACAATCTTGGGCATAAATATGAACCTTAGGTTGAGACTCCAACCTTGGGTTGAGGCAACTCCTGGCTTCTTTAATGGTCACTATTAATGATGCAACTCTTCATGTGGGTTGTCATTATGCTTCATTTACTTCAAGTGCAGAATTTTATGACACTTTAAGCCCAACAAACTTGCTTGTTGGCCAAGGGTTAGTATTTATATTAATTAGAAGCTTGGCCATGAGAGAAGAGATCATACCATACAATTCACACACTACAATTAATCTCATAATCAATTTACTCTCTCAAGAAGGCTACAAAGAAGAAAAACATAGGAAAGAGTTGGTTTTACATTCATCATCAACCATTGTAATCATTCAAAGAATCATTGTTGATCATCTCATAATTGTTCCTAATTCTTGTAATAATCATTACAACTCTTGTAAGACTCTTTAATCATGATTTCAAGTGATATAATTTCTGTGATTCTTTCTTTGTTTGCCATGAGTGACTAAGTGCCTTGTGCACTTGCCTAGATGATGTTTGTTGCATGAATATTGATTGATTATGACTTTATGGTTCTAATTTAATAAAAAGCAAATACTAGGCTCGAATTGTGCTTTCAAAGTTTTCATAAACAAAAAGAATTATCAAGTTTGGTTGATTATTAATAGTGTATTAGGCCGAAAGAGACATTGTTATTTAATCAATTGTAGAACCTTTGTCTAAGAAGGATTTACCTTATGTATTGACCATTTCATATGTAACTTGGTTAAACTTGGAAAAATTAAAAAGTGTAGTTGTCAAATTACTTGTTAAACGAAAGCGAATCAAGTGATTGAATTGTGTTAGTCTTATTTGATCAAAACTTATTGTTGTTTTTTTCATCTTAAAATCTTGATGAGGATTGAAAGTGTTGAAAACAAGAGGATTAGTACACCAACTAATCAAATTAGAACACCATCTAATTTATTGATCATAATCGTTTTGAACCATTGTCATAATCATATCAAAGGAATTATGCAAACTAGTCTAGGCAAGTGTAGTTTTTAATACATTGAATTTACATCATCATCATTATTTGCTTGCTTAGAATCGTCACTAAGTCTTTATTATAATCAAAACTCATGTTTCATAAAACTAAGCAAATCCTTGTGAACGACCTCGGCTTACCATTTTAACTCTTACTACACACGGATGAGTATACTTGCTCGTATGTGTTTTGTTTGATTCATTTGTAGATCGTGTTTATAAATTTAAAACTTGTACTCTCGATACACATCATAACGTTAGGTGTAAGGGTATGGAAAAACACGGTTTGTTGGATAAAGGGAATAATTTAGTGATAGTAAGTCAATTGTCTTGGTCAATTACATGTACAATGAGACATTGCTAAGCCAAGACTCGACTCAACTTAAACTAACTACAAACTCTTTTTGGTTTTTTTCAAGACACTATTTGACTCAACATAAATAAAAGAAACGGATGGTAGCCCATATGTTTTTCTCTTCTCTTTTTCTATTTTTTATTCTTTTTCTATTTTTTCACTTCTCTTCTTTTCGAGTTTATATATATATATATATATATATATATATATATATATATATATATATATATATATATATATATATATGGAATATATTAGCTACAAATTATTGTAGCTAATTGGCTACAATTTTAAGCTATAAAATTTGGGTCCCTGATTCTTTTTGTGGGTCCTGATTCTTTTCACTGGTTCCCTGATTAATTGCTAGTGTAATTTTTGTGAAGGATTGTAGCCAATTGGCTACAAAAATTGTAGCCAAGATATCCCCATATATATATATATATATATATATATATATATATATATATATATGTATATATATATATATACACTTTTACTCTACCATCCAAAATAATATATGATAGGCAGCTCGTTTCCTCCCTATACTTGAACTTTTACATAATTGAAAGTAAAGACTCGAATTAAGAAAATTGAAACACTTGGAGTACTTTAAAATATTAACGCACATAAGGGGGTAATAAATGACATTCATCCCCATTACTCCTTAACACTAGTACTTTACCCATAAGTCCCAATCATCCTAAAACAATATGTACAAGATATGACTCGACTTAGCAACCATGTAATCAATTAGACAATTAACTAAGTGTTTAAACATGTAACAATAATGCACTAAAAATGAGTGCATACAAGGAAGGCTAAGGCGATTTGGGTGTACATTTTTGTGTGAATTGTAAACAAATTCTTCCTTTAAATAAGATGCTTAAAGTTAGAAACGAAAAAGGTAGACTCTGAGGGGTGTACTAGGGGTATCGTGTACTAAAAATGAGTACATCGCAAAGGTGTGGGAGAATTACTTGACCAATGAAGTTAACATAATTATAAAAACAGGATGAAAACATGGGTTATCCTAATGCCTCTTATCATATAGTAAATCCTAACTACACGAATATAGTTTCACTAGCAGTCTCGGGATGCATCACTAACGCAAGTTCTAGAATCTAAATACTACCGGTACACTCACAAGCACCAACAATGAATGCTTTTTCCTAAAGATCTAAATGCGAACCTCACATATTTGGGTGGAAATTTTCTAAGTGGTACAGTTTTTGTGCTAGTCATACAATTCCTATCTATGAGATGCAAATTAAGATTAAAGTTTCACTCCTATATGTTGCAAAAAATTTTAAATTTGGTGCCAAAAATAAACTAAGAAGTATTTCTCTTAGTTTTATTACACATCTACTATTAAACAGAACAAAAAATCAAGTGAAGTTATAGTTTCTAAGGTATCTCAATTTACCCTCCCTACACTTAAATCGAACATTATCCCCAATGTTCAAAATAAAAAATGTAAAAGTAAAGATAAATGAAAATGAAAGAAACTAATACTCCCCTGATTTGCTCGGTATGGACGATGTGGTAACATGGCCAAATCCTCCTCCAAGAAAATGAATATGTAAAGTTTCACTCCTGAAATATAATCGTCTTCTTGTACAATATAACCTGTTAAACAACAAGGAAAACAAACATGAAATCTCGCATAAAATCGGCGGTAAATTCTATATAAAAATAAATCCTATAAAGCAATTAAATATATAATGCTTGTAAAATAAATGTTTGCAGATTCCTGGTGTTTTAAAATTAAAGATTTTATGAAACTACACAATTCCAGCAGAAAAACTGTTGGATCAGCTCCTAGATAGATCTTTGAGCCTTAGGAATCGATAGAATGCTAATGTAATCACACACTCTTCACCATCAATTGTAGCCACAATATCCTTTGGTTGGCCTTCAATCGATCGTTCCTCAGCAGTTTCCCAGAATTGTGTGACCAAGGATTCATACACAAGTTCAGGATAATGGGTGAGAGCATATCTAAGCTTCGACCGTTGTAAAAACTCCACCATAGGTTCAAATACTTCATCCCCTTTAGCACTTCCCAAGAAAGCAACTTTGTTATGATCCCCTTTGAACTTAAGTGCCGCCATTAAAGATTTGAGAGAATGAGTTGTGAAATTGAGAAGTTATGAAATGGGTTTGAGTTTTTAATGAGAGGGAATCAGTTATTTTGGGTGTGGGATACACACGTTAGGTTATAAAAGGTAGTTTCCCAATCGTGGAAGTTAGTTGACAAGAATCTTGAAAAGAATAATTGACCAATTTTGACTTTAATTTTTACCCAAAATAAAAACCCAAATTTGACACTATCAGCAGCAACCATAAGTCAAACAGCAATAATACCAGGTCAATCAGCAGAATCACACGTTTGTTTGACAATGGTCAACAAGTCAACTCAACCAGCAGGAATAATGAACTATCAGAAGAAACGACAGTCAACTCGCAGGAACAACCATCAGCAGAAACAACCCCTCTGTAAAATATGATCTTCACTAAATATCACCAACTTTAATTTTCGACCGACTAACCATTAAAGCACATTAACTTCACTAAATACAAGTTTCACCAGGCTTATAAAAGGGGCTTCTAATCCCAATTAAAACACAAAAATCAATCTTCAAATCCCTAATTGCGCATCAAAAACTTCAATCAGCCGCAACCATGAACCTTAACCCAGAAATCATTGAGGTTTCATCTGATTCTTCATCTGATTCCACTGTATTAAACAATGTTCAACCACCCCGATCTTTCAAACTGATAACATCAAATTTACCCATGATTTAAGTGTTAATTTCCCCTTAATTGCTCATCTTTTCTATTCATATGTAGGATATATACTCTTATTTGTTTATATTCTGGTTTTAGGGAAAAGATGAGCAAAAGAACGAAGAAATTCAGAAATGGAAGGACTTAAGTGAAAATACATGAAAAATGTGGATTCTGCACTAACTACGGCATAGAGGTTCATCTACCTACACCGTAGCAAAGATTTATGAAGACTATGGCGTAGCTCACTCCATGAATACGGCGTAGAGATTTGCTAACGGGCAATACGGAGTAGCAACTCTCCACCTATGGTGTAGATCCTAATTTAAGGTAGTAAAGAACTCACGAGGCCAAAGAAGAAGTTACGGCGTAGTTACCCTAGCAACTATGCCGTAGAAGCATCCAATGAAGAAACTACGCCCATAGCACTTGATCAAGCTACGGCGTAGTCCAGATTTATAAAGGCTACGGCGTAGCAAGTTAATCAGGTACGCCGTAGCAAAGTCGGGCCTATAAATACCAGCCCTAAATCCGAGTTTATTCATTCACTTTTCACCACACAGAAGTTGGGAGAAACTCTGGGAGCAAGAGGAGCGAAGTTCTAGCCACATAGAAGTAATTTCCAAGGGAGGATTCACACACCAATCATAAGTTTATCATTTCCTTGTCTTGTATTCGATTCATGTTTACATTTGTATTAATTCAACATTGTTTTACTGCAATTATGAATATGAGTGGCTTAACACCTCTTGGTGTTTGCCTAGTTATGAAATTGTTGTTTTTATGATTTAGTTTTCTACTCATCTATTGTCTATTGTTTGTATACTTTCATGGCGAGTCTTAGGACACTCTAGTTCTGGTAGTGTTGAGCATTGGTAGTTCGTTGGAGGCTTGGGGAATTAACCCTAGGAACCAAGCCGATAGGGATGTGACTTGGTGATAGCAATATCACCATACATGTGCGAATTAACCCTAGGACCACCTACCGATGCGATACACTTAAAGGAGTTAGAGGGGGTGTAAGATCTGACCATACCGTATCCCGCTAGATTTGTCCATGTTAGTAGAGGTACTTAATGACTCTTACATCTTCGTAGGTTCACACCGCCCGATGAATCTTCGGCTTTACAATAGTCGGGGATAGGACAAGGTGTAAGATAGATTCAGGTGATTTAACCCTTTAATCCTGAATGAATATAACCCCCAGACGATATGATAGGATGCACTTATAGAAAACTAATCATAATAATAACAAGAGTAGTAGTTAGGTTAGCACTATCTCTTTTTATTGACTTCCTTCTATTTACTTATTTGCTTTGTCATTTACATTTCCTAGTTAATCAATCTTTTCAATAATAAAACCCCTTTTACACGTGACACTAATCTTAGATTAACTCCACACACATAGCTCTTGGGGTGACCTCGGCTTTACTATCTTGCTATACCTCACACAATCGGGTACACTGCCCAATAGTGCATTAGGTAGAACTTAGGTAAACAAGACACTTTATAAATATTAAAACCTGGTCGGTAAAACCTGCATCAAGTTTTTGGCTCCGTTTCTGGGGAGCTATTAGGAATTTATTTGAGTTTTTATTTTTATTTTTATTTTCATTTTTATTTTTTATTTTCAGTACACATGATCTTTTTCAAGTTTCAAGTACCATGGCAGAAGTTGACATTGACAACCTCATGCTTGAAGAGTATTTGGCTCTTACACGAGAAAAGCAAGGGCCTGGTTTGGTTAGGCTGGCTATTGGGGATGAAGTTCAGTTCGAAATCAAGAATCAATTCATAAGGGGACTACGTAAAGACCCATTTTCAAGGAGCAAGATGGAAGATGCTCACGAGCACTTTGACAATGTTCTTTACATTGTTAGTTTGTTCAACATTCCCGGTGTATCTCATGGTGCGATAATGCTCAGAGTTTTCCCGGTGACATTAACCGGAGTAGCCAAGAGATGGATTGATAGGTTACCAGCAGGAACGGTAAACACTTGGACTCTCCTATAGAAGCATTTCATCCAAAGATATTGCCCTCCTTCTAGGACGGAAAGTAGCTTGAAGATATTCACAACTTCAAGCAAGACGGGGATGAAACATTGTACCAAGCTTGGGATAGGTACAATGATATGTTGTACAAATGCCCTACTCATGATCTTAAAAAGAACCAAATGGTTAACATTTTCTACAAAGGGATCAATATCTCCACCCGCCAAATGCTAGATTCTTAGGGACCAATCCCTGGAATGACCCCTGCTAAAGCCTTAAAGGCAATTGAAGATATGGCGGACCACTCGCAAAAGTGACACAAAGGTGGAAGTAGTAGAAGCATTGCTGGGAACTCGGATGGAATTAACTTGATCACCAACAAACTCGAAAGCTTAGGGCGTGACATGAAGATTAAGGAGAATGTTCACGCTATTCAAGTTGGTTGCGAGATTTGTGAATGACCACATTTTTCTAAAGATTGCCCTTTGAACAAGGGCGATGGGAAAATAGAAGAGGTGAAATATGGGGAAGGTAGACCATTCCAAGGTAACGGTTATTGTACAGGGCGATATGGGTACAATCGACAACCTTATGGAGAAAGAAGATCAAATATTGAAGAAACCATCAATAAATATCTCGAAGATTCTAGGAAGAAATAAGGAGAGCAAGATATATGGTTGAAAGACTTTCAAGAAGCCACTAACAAGAGCCTGGCTAACCATGATGAATCTCTCAAGAATCTTGAAGCAATGATTGAGAATTTGGCCGATAACATCCACAAGAATAACATAATCGAAGAAAATAAGAAAACTATTGGAGCATGCAAGGTAGTTTTCACAGAAGATGATGATAGAGACTTAGGTAAGGACATTCTTTCACAAGAAAACATCAAGCCTAATGAAGAGATACCTTGCCAATTACACAAAAAGGAGGATAGTTCAGAAAGCTTCATGGTGCCATGCACAATTGGTAACTCTGACTTATTTGCATTAGCCGACTTGGGGTCTAGTATGAACATCATGCCATTATCTTTAATCCTATCCCTTAAACTAATAAGCCTCAGGAAAACTAGTTTGACAGTCAAAATGGCTGACACTACTAAAACGAGTCCAATCGGGATAGTGGACAATGTCATCCTTAAGATCAACAAATTTTTATTCCCTGCGGACTTTGTAGTCATAGACATGGCTAAAATTCCCAAGGAGGACCTAATTTTAGGAAGACCCTACCTCGCTACCGCGCACACCAAAATTGATGTGTTTAAAAAGGAAATATCATTTGGAGTATACGACGAGAGGATCGTGTTTAATATGAATATGGTCTCCTTGATTTTGAATAAGGAAGAAGCTAGTTCATGCAAAGCTGATCAAGTAGGAGAAGAAATCTCCCTGATACTTCAAATCTCTGATGATGTGTTTTCCTATATAACCCCATTGTGCTCTAAGTATGAGCAAGAGGTTAACACATATCCGGATGACGAATCTTTTTGGGATGACACTTATGAAGAGGATGAAAGATTAGAAATGGGGGATGAGGAAGGAGGACCGGTGACTATTGCAACAAAATTTCACTGTTGCGAACCTTCAACAACTATAGTCGACGGGTCAAAAATAACTCTTCCTACTTGGACCCTCTTGTCAAGTATTGTAATGGAGGGGGAATGTTTCGGATTAGGAGATTAAAGAAGGAAGCTAAGGTTTGGTGGTGTTTTGAAGATGAGCGAATCATTAATAAAACATGGTTTCAATTCCATTTCATGAACTCCAATTTGAACGAAATGGTAGAGTGGACGGTTCACTATTGTATACCAGTTGTGATGACATATCAAGGAACAACCCAAGCTTGGCCTACTTGTGACCCCTTTAAGGAAGAAGTGATGGAGGGAGGATGCCCGAAATCAATCTAGCCAAACGTAGCGAATGGGCATGTTTTAATGCACACAAGAGAAATCTAGTAGGCTACCATGGGATATCATTCCAAAATTGGGTTAAGGTGAAATTCGGGGATAGACAATTAAACAAGCAAATGGAGATGCAATACCGTGACAAATGGGTCAAGACTAACTTTTTAGTCGAAGATCAACTTAGCATGACACCATATATAGCTCCCAATGTTTGGGACCATCCACCAACCTCTTGGAACAAGGGAAAGGACAAGTATGCCCGAGCACCCACTTGAAGGCCGTGGCAGTGAGTCTAACTTAAAGACTCGATAATAAACAGAAGTGCTCTTTTGGGAGACAACCCAAATTATCCTTTTCCTTTTATTTTCCTTAATTTTGTTGGTTTGGTGTGCTTTGTATTGATAGTTTGCAGGTCCTAGAGGAAGGTTTGTGTTGGGGAACTAATTTTTTGACTTTTGCACCAAGAAAAATCCCCCAGGACTTAGCTACGGTGTAGGTCCTACCATGACTATGCCGTAGCAACCCCAGGTGTCATTCTAGAAATTTTTAGCAACTACGGCATAGCAACCCATTTCAGCTATGCCGTAGCTACCTTCTGAACCTTAAAAGCTTATTATTTTTTTACAAATCATTACTTAAACTTGTATTAGTTTTTAAATGAATTTGTGGGTGTGTTCCCTGTAAACCCTCATGAGACTTCACTCGTCCACTTGGGACACCAAGTGGTTTAAAAGGCTTGTTGCATATGCTAAATGCAAGCGTGATTCTTACGAAAGTGATTTAGGTTTTTATTTTTATTTTTCTTTTTTAGGCTTTATGCTTTTGGTAGTTGTGTGATTTCAGGGAGTTGAAGTTTGTTGATTAGGTGAAGATAAGTCACGTTTTTCAACATGATCCTTCTATCATTTTCAAGAGCAAATTTCAGGGAAGTTCTCATTCTAATTCTACCTTTCATCTTTATATTTATGTACAAAAGGACTTTGTACAACTCAAGTGGGGGGGGGGGGGAGGGGGGACGGGAGTAGAATTATATACTTGAACTTTATGTTGCCCCCATTTTTTCTAGTTTATTTTGAAAAATTATGCCAATTTAAAACTTTTGACATGTTTTTCCGAACCTAACTCGAATAGACCTTAGGCGAGCACGTTAACCTTTAATACCATGGTGAGGTTTAGCCTATTTTAGTTTCCGCTGTTTTACCCCAAATCCACCTAAATTATGAGTGTGCCGTTAGTTTAAAAACTTTAGAACTTGGCCTTTACATCATTTTGAAACCATAGACAAGTAGTGTATTGAGATTTCTTGATACATTTGGAAGAAACTTTTTAAGAAGGCAATATTTTAGTATTATCACCTAAATAACCTTTATGTGTGTGTTTATCGATTAGTCACATTGACTATTCAACCCCCATGATAAACCCTTTATTGCACTCACCTTTAGTGCAAGATACCCCTAGATCTACCCTTTTGAGCCTATCCTTTCGTTTCTTACCCATATAATTGTTTCGATACACCTATACACCTTAGCCTACCGTGTAGTCTTGGTTTATGGTTGGGAAGTTGCCACTTGTTCTAGTTCAAGGTTCAAGTAAAGAGATTCAAGAATCATGCCTACGTTGAAGACAAACCCTTGAAGATCATGAGAAACCCACTATTGTACATGTATAGTTCATCCCAAGTGGGGGGGGGGGGTATATTTATTTCTTGTATTAGTTATTAAAAAAATTTGAATTTCCATATGTAGATATGTTATCTTTGGTGCAACCTTGTATAGCACCGTAATATGAGCTTTGAAAGAATTAGTATCGAAGAGGCCACTTCGGTCATATTTGAAGAATGAAGTTGTTGGTTCTTAATCACCAACATGAAGACCAAGTGTGGTGCCCGCGATGACGTTCGCTAATGGCACACACTTGTTACATGATCCAGTTTTTGCATTTTGAAGCTTGGACTTTGGATGAACAGCAAGTGGTAGCAACTCAGTTATAGGCTAAGAGTACTTGCTTTCTTTTTCCTTTTACACCATTATTGTGCATCCCATGTTTTATCCTGCCCTTTTAGTTGTGAATCATGCTTAGGTGAAGGATTTGAGCAGTCATTGGTGTCTTGTTCGGCGTTCTGGTCATGTACCATTGCCTTTGTCGCCTTTGCCGTAGTATGTAAGTAACAACACTACACCCACAAGCCAATCATATGTGTTCACCCAATGTTGCCTTCAAATTTTTTTTCAACCTTAGCTCTAGTTGTATAGATTTGTGTAACTGCCAAGCCTATGATAGAATACATTCTATGACTGTGCGTTGAGTGATCACCCCGAAATTAACACTTAGATTAGGAGAGAGAGATGAGTATTTGTTCCAGTTTTGTGAGGTGTTCGACTTTGGTATATTCTAGCATAGGAAGTTTTTATACTCATATTTCCTAGTTTTTTGGGAAATATCTTTTTAAAAATTATTCTAATAAGGTCTACTTGAGGGCAAGTAGAGTTCAAGTGGGGGGGATATTTGATAACGTCAAATTTACCCATGATTTAAGTGTTAATTTCCCCCTTAATTGCTCATCTTTTCTATTCATATGTAGGATATATACTCTTATTTGTTTATATTTTGGTTTCAGGGCAAAGATGAGCAAAAGAAGGAAGAAACGTAGAAATGGAAGGACTTAAGTGAAAATACATTAAAAATGTGGATTCTACACTAACTACGGCGTAGAGGTTCATCTACCTACGCCGTAGCAAAGATTTATGAAGACTACGGCGTAGCTCACTCCATGACTACGGCGTAGAGATTTGCTAAAGGGCACTATAGAGTAGCAACTCTCCACCTATGGCGTAGACCCTAATTTTAGGCAGTAAAGAACTCACGAGGCCAAACAAGAAGTTATGGCGTAGTTACCCTAGCAACTACGCCATAGAATGTGGAATTTTTTAGGCTCATTGGATCGTTTTAATCACTAGGGTTAAATAATAACAATGATTAATAAACATGTACACGCAGCGGAATAAAACAAATCAAAGTTATTGAACAAGGTTTTTCCAATCACCTCCAATTATTATTTGATCAGAATAATAATGCGTTACCTAACTATAACAGGGATCTAAGACACCTAGGATCTTAGAGGATATGAACTAACTCTAGTCTAGGCGTTTACACAAACCCTACGCCCTAGACACACACACCTTTAGATATCTACATTATGGAAGACATAATAAAAACCCTAACCCTTGATCTCTTTATATAATAGAGATTTAGGGTTTACAAAAGACTACAAAGGACTAATAAATAAATCTTCGTTTTCAATCTAGTCCCTTGTGTTTCATTATTCATCTTTTGTAGAATTCCAGATTTGCATTATGATCTATTTGTTTCATTCTTTTATTTATTTTGTCACAACAAATCAAGAATCCCAACATAGAACCATCCAATGAAGAAACTACGCCCGTAGCACTTGATCAAGCTATGGCGTAGTCCAGATTTACAAAGGCTATGGCGTAGCAACTCAATCAGCTATGCCGTAGCAAATTCAGGCCTATAAATACCAGCCCTAATTCCGAGTTTATTCATTCACTTTTCACCACACAGAAGTTGGGAGAAACTCAGGGAGCAGGAGGAACGAAGTTCTAGCCACATAGAACTCATTTCCAAGGGAGGATTCACACACCAATCATAAGTTTATTGTTTCCTTGTCTTGTATTCGATTCACGTTTCATTTGTATTAATTCAACATTGTTTTTCTGCAATTATGAATATGAGTGTCTAAACACCTATTGGTGTTAGCCTAGTTATGAAATTGTTGTTGTTATGATTTAGTTTTCTACGCATCTATTGTCTATTGTTTGTATACTTTCATGGCGAGTCTTAGGACACTCTAGTTCTAGTAATGTTGAGCATTGGTAGTTCCTTGGGGGCTTGGGGAATTAACCCAAGGAACCAAGCCGATAGGGATGTGACTTGGTGATAGCAATATCACCATACATGTGCGAATTAACCCTAGGACCACCTACCGATGCGCTACGCTTAAAGGAGTTAGAGGGGGTTTAAGATCTAACCATGCCGCATCCCGCTATATTTGTCCATGTTAGTAGAGGTACTTAATGACTCATACATCTTCGTAGGTTCACGCCGCCCGATGAACCTTCGGCTTTACAATAGTCGGGGATAGGACAAGGTGTAAGATAGATTTAGGTGATTTAACCCTCTAATCCTGAATGAATATAACCCCCAGACGATATGATAGGATGCACTTATAGAAAACTAATCATAATAATAACAAGATTAGTAATTAGGTTAGCACTATCTCTCTTTATTGACTTCATTCTATTTACTTATTTGCTTTGTCATTTACATTTCTTAGTTAATCAATCTTTTCAATCATGAAACCCCTTTTACACGTGACACTAAACTCAGATAAACTCCACACACATAGCTCTTGGGACGACCTCGGCTTTACCATCTAGCTATACCTCACACTACCGGGTACACTGCCCGATAGTGCATTAGGTAGACCTTAGGTGAATGAGACACTTTATAAATATTAAACCTGGTCAGTAAAACCTGCATCACAAACCAATACCTGGATATAGGACCAAGGAACAAGCTCGAAAGAAAAAGCATGAGGTGAATGCTTCTTCCAAGCTTCCAACTCCTTCTTCTTCGGATGAAGATATTTCACACCTTCCTCGCTATGTATATGATTTTGAAGCCGATGATGCTACCAATCGAGTAGAAAAGGTGTTCCAACGAGAATTAGAGAAGGCTGCATCAACTTTTCGGAAAATTCCAGTGCCTGAATCCACTCAGCCATCTCAACCACGTCAAAAACCACCCAAACAGATTCTTGGGCAGCTATGCCCAAGGTTGTGGGAAGGGATTAAGGACAGAGGTGTGCAAAAGAGTATCCATGATTTGAAGGACAAAGGCAGAAGGCCTATGGAGAAGTTGTTTAGGTTTTTGATGTTTGTAAAAAAAAACCTGCTTTTCTAAGCCATCAATAATACAAAAAATTATCCTAAAATTTTGCTTGTTTGACTTTAATTCCTGCAAAAATGACAGAAAATGGACTATACAAAATAATACAAAAATGATACAAAAATTACCCTAAAATTGTATAACAATAATCCTCCCCTTAAGCAATAAGCCTCCCCATAGGCTTATTCCTCCCCTCAAACAGAACAGTCAGGGGTTAACCATCCCAATGTGGACTACTAAGTAATTAAAACTAGGGCCATCAAAAGCTTTAGTTAAAAGATCAGCCACATTCTCATCAGTATGGATTTTAAGCACTTGAATAAGATGTTTTTCATTTGCATCTCTTATAAAATGGTTCCTAATTTCAATATGCTTTATTCTTTGATGAAAAACTGGATTTTTAACAATGCAAATAGTACTTTGGTGGTCAATAAAAATTTTGGTGTTCATAAAATTGAACCCATAGTCAAGAAGTTGATTTTGTATCCAGAGTACCTGACCACAACAACTAGCAGTAGCAACATACTCTGCTTCAGTGGAAGATGTAGCCACAATGGTCTGTTTCTTGCATTGTCTGGAGATTAATGTCCTACCCAGAAATTGACACCCACCAGTAGTAGACTTCCTATCTAAATGAGCACCAGCATAATCACTATCACTGTATGCCTCCAACACAAATAGAGAGTCTCTGGGGTACCAAAGATCCAACTTAGGTTGGCCTTTCATATTCTAAAAGATTTTTTTTATTACATTTAAGTGAGAAGTCAATGGGGTAACTTGGTGTCTGATGCGTGGGAATTGCACCAGGCTTTACCTCTCGAGGGATCTCGAGAAGCTTTCAACCCCCACCAGGCAGTGTACTTGATCGTTGTAGTATTGTATAGTGACAAGTACCGGGGGATTGATCGTTCAAATCAGGAATAGTGTCGCTAGGATTAGAAAGCCTAAAAACTAGGTCTAGAGGTGAGGGATGATTCTTTTTGTACTTTTATATTTTATAAAATCAAATAAAAATCTTGGTTTTGGAAGGATGGACGGAATTAGTTGCTAGTCAACTAACCTAATAACTACAAATGCAATAAAATAACAGAAATGTAAATTAACCTAATTACTAATGTGGTGTGAACAATAGATGGGAGAATTGTGTTTTCTTAGATTTCACTACTCCCTAGGTATCTTTTACAGGTTAATTTTTTGTTACAGTTGCGTAGATGACGGGTTATATTCCTTAATACCAATCATGGGGTGGCGTACTTACTTCCCCAATTCATTAAGCTCCTACTTCACTCCTTTGTCGAGCCTGCAAGAAGCTCCAAACATGGGATCTCTAGAATTCGCTCATGCATTAAAAACAACCATAAAAACCTAGTACACATCGGTTCATGCTTCTTAAGACGTTCAAGCAAGTTACACAATGGAGATCTGCCAGTTTTCTTAAGCCTAACATTGAAATCATTCATCCATTACAACTATAAACAAGCAATCAACTTATAATCAACATCTAAGTTTCATTACATCTAAGCAAACACACAAGAGATCTAGCCTAGCATGTTAAAATCAAGACAAGCATAAGATATATTCAAATAACACATAGACATATTGAATGAATTGAAAGGATATTTATCTCAATTGAACATGAAGGGTTTCAAAGGATGAAAACCCTTGAAAATACTATAGAAGTCGTGTTAGGGTTTATTAAGTTCGACCCTAAAATTCTCCTCTCTTTAGAATGAAAATTACAAAAACTATATATAGATTTACTAAGGTGACGGCGTCAAGAAGAAAGTTCTGACGCCGTCAACCCGCCGCCAAAAATATTCTCAGATTGCCTAGATCCAGATCTGACGCCGTCATGTGTATTTCTGCTCTGGGCCGTCACCACTAAGGTCCAAAATGCTTCCTTTTCCAGAATTCACTCCCAAAGTACCTAAAATCACAAAAGGAACGATTTAGGGCAATATTTGATCAAACAAATTCCAGTACCGGCTTAAATGACCTCCTAAAAACGGATCATTTTTTGCCTCATCAGTGTCTTGAATAAGCACTGAATGCAAACATAATGTCTGGCCTTGAAGCTATCAAATACATGAGTGAACCAAATATGGACTTATAAAGATGAACATTAACAACAAGATCTGGTTCATTATTTGATTTTGGTTTTGGAGCTTCATAAGGAGTAGTTGCAGTTCTTATAGTTTCCATATCATACTTCCTGAGTATGTCTTGGACATACTTCTCTTGACTGATAAAAATACCATCAGACCTTTGCTTGACTTGTAGTCCTAAGAAGAATGTAATCTCACCCATAGCACTCATCTCAAACTCAGTTTTCATTATTTCTTCAAACTCCCTACACCAAGCCTCCTTAGTAGAGCCAAAAATAATGTCATCCACATAAATATGAACAAGAATGATATCCCTGGAGTTTTTCTTGATGAAAAGTGTCTTGTCAATAGCACCTCTTCTGTAACCATGTTGCAGCAGGAATGAGGACACTCTAGCATACCATGCTCTGGGTGCTTGATGAAGACCATAGAGTGCTTTCTTTACCCTGTAAACCAAATCAGGATTCTGTGGGTACATAAAACCCTTGGTTTGAGTCACATAAACTTCTTCTTGAATCTCACCATAAAGAAATGAACTTTTGACATCCATTTGATAAACCATAAAGCCCATATATGAGGCAAAGGCTAAGAAGAGTCTAATTGCTTCAACTCTTACTATAGAGCAAAAACCTCATCATAATCAATGCCTTCCTCCAGCCTATGACCTTGAGCTACCAATCTTGCCTTGTTTCTTACCACAATCCCCCTTGCGTCCCTTTTACACTTCAGAATCCATTTAGTGCCAATTGCAAACTTGTCATCAGGCAATAGCACCAACTCCCATACATCCTGACTCAGGAATTGTTGCATTTCCTCTTGCTTAGTAGCAACCCAATATGAATTTCCAAGAGCTTGAGCTAGACTGGTTGGTTTTACTTAAGACAAGAAGCAAGTAAACAGACAATGTTGAAAGTCTACATGATTGTTCCTTTGTTAATGCTGAATGTAACAAACAAAGGCAGATTCACCGAACTTGGACTTCTTTACCTTGTTTCTTGTCTGAATAGTTGAAGCGGGATCACCAAGAATCAATGATTGTGGATGAGCAATGTTGATCCTTTTAGTCACATGAGGACTAACATCAACTGAGGTTGGGAGATTAGTGATTGTAGGTGCAAAGTCATCATCATATGAGGAGGAAGTGAAAATGCCGGTACTTGATTGGTGATGAATACCTTCCAACTCAGAGTTTGAAGATTGCTTAATTGCAAGATCAGATGGACTAGGAAATCTTGTGGGAGAATCATTAAACCCCAATGAGTCAACAGATGGGGTATCAGCAGGAACAGAGCTATCAACAGTAGGAACACTACCAGCAGAATGGGTAGCATTAGCAGAAACAGTAGTAGCAGGTACTGGAACACTACCAGCAGGAACAGAACTATTATCAGGAGCATCCATGTTCCTGCGGGCTTCAATAGCTGCTTGTCTCAATAGTTCCTCTGTGTCTTTAGAGAATTCAAAACCAAACTTTTCAGCTGCATCCATTTCTTCATGCTCTTGTCTTTGAAGCTTAGCAAGTTCTTCAGCATAACTTATATCAGCTTCAGTCATACTAGAAGAATCATTAGGCTTAGTACCTGAAAAGTGGTTAGTAGGATAAGAAGGAACCACAATAACTTCTTCAAACATTCTGAATCTGAATCATCATCTAAGGCACCTGCAGTGTTAGCTTGTAGATCTTGTGTACCTATAGATTGATTAGCAATGAAACGAGTATAACCCAAATGATCAGTTAAATAGTCAAGGTCAAAATACTACTCATGACCTGTACCCTGAACACTAGGTTTATCTTCAAGAAACCTCAGATTCATTCTTTCTTCTATCCTTTTGGCAGATAAATTATACACCCTGTAAGCTTTACTCTAAGCATAATAGCCAACAATATACCCCTCATCAGCTTTTCCTTCAAATTTACCCAAGTGATCACTGGTATTCAAGATAGTCACTGACATCCAAAAGGCTTAAAGTAAGTAATTTTAGGAACTTTCCCAGTCAAAAGTTCATAAGGTGTTTTGTTGTGAGGTCTAGTAATCAATACCCTATTCAAAACATAGCAAGAAGTGCCAACTGCTTCAGTCCAAAACATAGTGGGTAGTTTAGAATCAACAAGCATAGACCTTGCAGCTTCTATAAGGGTTCTATTCTTCCTTTTAGCAACCCCATTTTGTTGTGGGGTCCTGGCATTGCTATAGTCCCTTTTAATTCCCTTAGACCCACAGAGTTCAATCAACCTAGCATTTTTAAACTCTGTCCCATGGTCACATCTCATAGCTTTAACCTTTTTGTTTAGCTGGTTCTCAAGGGTAATAAAGTCTTTAAGGGTTTGAAAGATTTCATCCTTAGTTCCCAAAAAGAATAACCAACAAAACTTGCTATAATCATTAGTGACCACCAGGCAGAAGTATTTTTGATCAATACTTCTGATAGAAGTAGGACCAACAATATCCATATGAAGTAGTTGGAGAGGTTCTGAAATTGTGCTAACAGCTGTAATGGCCTTGTAAGAAGCTTTGTGCTGCTTTCCTTTGTTGTAAGCAACACAATTGTGCTCTTTAGTAAAATCTTTAGAAAGAAGCCCTTGGACCAATCCATGTTTAGTCAGCTTGTTGATGGTTTGAAGTTCACATGTGCCATCCTTCTATGCCATTTAGTAGACTCATCCAAGGATGCTTTTGCCACTATGCAAGCTATATCTCCTTCAGGCTGGACATCATTCAGATTGTGTAACACCCCCATTTTTAAGGTTTTCAGTAGATTTAGGGTTGGGGTATTACTTCATGGAATCACAGTTACAGTAATAGAAAACGAATCGAAAAGAGACATTTTTAGAAATTTAGTTATCATTCATTTAATTATCAGAGTTTTTTTTTTTTTTTTTTTATTATTATTATTATTTTTTTTTTATAGTAAAAGATAAACTTTTACTATTGATGAGGTCCCAAAGTCTAGGTGTTAAGTTATGTTTGAATGGTAACCGGTTTGAAAGTCCTCCAAGTTCAGTGCCTCCTTCTGCCATATCTCCGTAGAAGTGATATACCTAGAATACATGCTTAAAAGTCAACACTAGGTGTTGAGTGAGAGTCATAGGTTTAAGTGTTAGTGAATACAAGTTCCTTGGGTTCCGTTGTTACACCCATCTAGGAAAATGTTGTGTGTGTGTGTGATAATTGTGATGCATGCACAATTATCAAGAGTGGGGTGTGTTGCACTAAGCTCATGAACCACACGCTAACAGTCCGGGTCATGGGGTCTGCAGACCAACCATGAGGGGATGCGAAGGATAACTTGCCAAAGTTAATCCTTTCGTGGGTTCAAATATAGTACTTATTGATACCATCCAGAAAGATGTAGTATCAACGGAAGTTGTCAAACTCCAATAGATCTATCAACTATATTCGCGTTTGCGTGGGTAAAATATCCTAAACAATTAGATTCATGAATTTTAGTTATGTAGTGGTGGCAGATATTTTACTCGTGTACCAACCAAAGAAAAGACTTGTATTCAGTTTTAAGTAAAGCAACTAGCACGTATCCCCTTCACAGGGTTTGTAAAGCATTTAGAGTGAAAGTTTAAAAAGATGTAAGGCTATGAAACTCACAGAAAAAGAGTGTAAGGCTATGAACTCACCTGGGCTAAGGGAAATCTAATTGATGCAACAAGTGACTCGGGAATTAGATTACCTTACTCATGTATCCTGGTGGTTTTGTTGGTGTGCATGTATGTCAAGCTTTAGTTATCTTGTTTAAGTTTCTTATGTAATCATTCTGAGGTTCGTTAATGTTTTAGATATAACATAACATCGTTCGGGCCATCACAATTCAGAAGTATAAGACTCCTCACATGAAGCTCCCTACTATTATATTATGTTATCAACATAATACCGTTCGGGCCATCATAATTCATAAGTTAATACTCCTCACGTGAAGCTCCCTAAACTTATAATACTTACATTATTTATACTTATAACTATCTATACATGACACAATTAGGCCCTAAACTTCTATATTTTGAGAAAATGACAGAAATAACGCTTGGACTTATAATTTTTCTATATTTACCATTTATACCGTTAACTTTATAACTTTTGCAAAACTAGTCCTTTTAAGTTTATAACTATTTAACTTTTTATCCTAGGGTTTTATAACTTTGCAAAATGGGTCCTTATACTTATAACTTCTAAGAAATGTCAAAAATAGTCCCTAGATTTAATATTTTTAGAAAGTTACAATATATACCCCTATGCATGTAAAGTTTTGCAAAACTTGTCCTAACTTTAGGTATACTATATTCTAATGAGATTTTTAAGTTTCTAAGCTTATGATTAGTTAATATATGTCTAACTAAGTCACTTAAAGTGGATTATAACATGTAATAGAGCAGTTGAGCATATAAACACATAATTTCTAAATCTAGAGTTTTGAAATGAAAACTTCTAAAATAAAATGATTAAGGCTATCCTATGGTTTCTAAGGCATGTTCTAAGTGTCCTAGGTCTGTACTAAGACTACTAGATCAAAAGATAAGGCTTACCTAGGTCGTGTAAGGTGTAAAGAGCGTGCTAGGGTTTCTAGGGTTTCTCTCGGCCAAATAACAACTCGACAAGGGCAAGGTTTAGTTAGATCGACTCCTAGGCCTACTACAGCTCGTGTACAACCACTAGGACCAAAATATGTATGGAGAGAAAGAAGAGAAAGTGTGAGGTTGAAAGGAAGAGGGGTACGGGGTATTTATAGTGCCACGAGGATTAGCGACCAAGAAATTGAAGTAGGAGGTGTCAAGGAGGGGGGAGATGAGTAAGCTGAGCTAGAGGGGGGGGGGGGTTGTGGCAGGTCTAGGGTGTGACAAGGACAAGCTATGGTATAGTTAGGGGGCTGCTAGGCCGGTTGTGGTTGTGGTGAGCCGAGAGGAAGAAGGTGGTGACAAGGAGGTGAGACACCTCCTTTCTTGGGTTCTTGTAACTTGCTAGGGTGTGTGATTGGTTAGGGGAAGGTGCTAGGGTGCTAGGTTAAGGTGCTTGAGGTGCTTATGTTTAGGTTTTACTAGTTTAGGTTAAGTTTTATCCTAGTTTTACTTAGTGAGAGTTTATGGTTTTACCTAACGTTTAGTGCCTAAATTAGGTTCCTTTGAGTGTCTAGTGACTAATCCTAAGTCCTAAGGGGCTTATACTACGTGTTGGTAGCTTATTGTGAAGTTTTGGCGTAGTTTAGACCTAATTCTGGGAAGTCATGACCTAGTTATGGTTTTGTGCTTAAGGGACTTGTACCTAAGCTCTAGTGGGTTGTACTAGTGTCTAAGGGTCCTAATGTATCCTAATGTTCCTAAGGTAACTTATACTTAAGCCTTGGACACTCTCAATTTAGTTTTGTTAAGCATATAGGGTTTAGTAAGCACATAGACCTAATTAGGGTTTAATTAGGGTTCATTAGGGTTTTGTGATATGTTTAGTGTGTTAGATTGGTAGATTACTTATTATGGTGTTGTTATGATCTTATGCTTGACATACCAGGAGTTTATAGGATGTGAGTGTTGAGTTATTTGGCTTGTGTGGATACGTGAGCAGGTCTAGAGGGTCATGCAAGTAATAAATGCACATAAAAAGCAAAAATTTACATGTGAAATACCTACTATAGGTATTTGTAATGGGAATGATAATGATGAGATTTTGTGGGTTGTTACAGTCTTACCCCCTTAGAAGAAATCTCGTCCCGAGATTTAGATAAACGTAGGAGTAGGGGAAAGGATGAGTCGAGAAATATAAGAGAAAAGAAGAGAGTTGTACAAACAGAGTAGGAATTGTTTGTACATGTGCCAGATACTTGGTCTCATTGGTTTATATCTCATTACTTACAATTAATGGCATCCCATTTCTCGTAAGCAAGAGCTTATAAATTCAGGATCCATTCGATTTATAACGTTCTTCTTAAAATGAAAGAGCGTCCAAATTCATTTTAATAGAGTAGTCATCATAAATCTTCCTTAAGTAGTATCGGCGGAAAACAGAAAATGTGGTACACATTTAAGGAAATGTGATCCAAGAATATTTTGGAGACAAGTAGCAGTCATGGTAGTGACAAGTACAATCCATGATAGAGACAAGTTCTAGTCATGGTAGAGACAAGTATTACAGTATCCCTGTTTAGCAACTTGCCACATGGTAACTTCCCATGTTATGACTAGAATGATGGGTGTTGAAGATCTCATTTTTTGATGAGACGAAAAGTGTACCGCTTTTAGGGGGTCATTTAAGCCCAAAGTCGAGATTATTTGATCAAATATTGCCCTAAATCGTTCCTTTTGTCATTTTAGGTACTTTTGAGGAGAATTCTGGAAAAGGAAGCATTTTGGACATTTTTGGAGTGAAAAAGTGAAGAAAAGGACAAAGTCTAAAATTTATGCGGAAGATAGTACCTGACGGCGTCAGGATTTGCTTATGACGCCTTCACCCTTTGACAAAGAGGTGGATAAATCATGTTACACATGACGCACCAGAGAGTTTTTGGTGGAATTATACATGACGGTGTCACCAAGGCCGTCAAGAGCAAATAACATGTGACGGCCAAGATCAAGTTAACACATGACGGCGTCAAAAGTGGATCTAGGCAATACGATGATAATTATGGCGGCGAGTTAAAGGCGTCAGAAGTTACTCTTGACGCCGTCAGACCTAATAATCTATATATAGTTTTTGATTTTTTATTCATTAGTGTGCAACTTTGAGAGGAGAAACCCTAGACGAATTTACAGTATTTTTAAGGGTTTCAAACCCTTGTTTCGTCCGTGCTTAATTGAAGATACGTTTTCCAATAATCATTCAATATGTCTATGTGTTGTTTGATTCTATCTTATGCTTATCATCACTTTAACATGCAGGGCTAGGTTTTCTTTGTGTTTGCTTAGATGTAATAAAACTTAGATGTTGATTATTGGTTGGTTGTTTGTTTATAATTGTTGTGGATGAATGATTTCGATGTTAGGCTTAAGAAATCTGGCAGACTTCCAATTGGTAACCTGGTTGAACGTCTTAAGAAACATGATCGGATGTGTACTACGATATATTGGTTATATTTAATGCATAGGTAACTACTAATGAGGCTATGTTAGGAGCTAGTAGTCGTCTCGACATAGGAAGAGGTAGAAGCTTATAGAGTTAGGGAAGATCATACATGGCCCTATGAATGGTATTAAGGAATATAAACCATCATCATGCAATTGTAACAAACTAATCAACCGGTAAAAGATAGCTAGGGAGTAGTGAAGTCTAAGTAAACACATTTTCTCTTATTATTGTTTTCGCCACATTTACTTTAGTGTCATTTTTATTTTATTTTATTTGCATTCTTAGTAATTTGGGTTAGTTGACTAGCAACTAATTCCGCCCCTCCTTCAAAAACCGAGATTTTTACTTGCTTTCCATAAAATATAAAAATACAAAAAGAATCATCCCTCACCTCTAGACCTAGTTTAATCGAGTTTTAACCATAGCGAATACTATTCTTTGAGTTGAACGATCAATCCCCCAGTATTTTCCACTATACTATACTACAACGGTCAGGTACACAGCCTGGTGGGGATTGCAAGCTTCTCAAGATCCCTTGAGAGGTAAAACCTTTTGCAAGGTTGCAAAACCACGCATCAAGTTTTTGACGCCGCAGCCCGGGGAATAGTTATTGTCTAGGTTGAAATTTCTTTTTATTTGGTCTACTTGCTAGATTCCTTTCTAGTAAAATTTTTATTTTTATTTTTATATGTATTCTTTAGTCTATCTTTTTCTATGTTTCTTTTGATCGTAACCTTTGCCATCCGCCATCATGGAAGGTGGTAATCTCTTTGACCCCATCAACCCACCACAACCAAACCATCCACAAAAACCACCACAACCAAACCAACCTCCTAGACTCCGAACTTTAGGAGAGTACTCCCATCCTAGCCACCAAGGCTATCAAAACACCATTAAGCTCACTCAAGGAGCCAATGTGCCTCCCTTGCAATCCGACACCATCCGGTTGGTGCAAAGCGGATGTGCATTCCATGGGCTTCATTCCGAAGATCCTAATCAACATCTCAAAAATTTCCTCAAGATCGTAGATTCCATAGATCTTGATGTTGAAACTCGAGAGACGACCCGATTACGTCTCTTCCAATTTCTCTACGTGACCAAGCTAGTAAATGGCTTGAGCGTTTACCCGCGGGATCCATCACCTTTTGGGATGATCTCACCACTCGTTTCCTTGCTCAATTTTTCCCACCGGGGAGAACTACTAAGTTTAGAAATGACATCTTCATGTTCCAACAACATCAAGGTGAAACTCTCTATGAAGAATGTACTCGTTTCAAAGACTTACTCCACACCATTGATCAAGCCGCCGGAGGTAGATTACGTGACATGAGCGCCAAAGAGTCATGGGAAATCATTAATGCAATTTCATTACTAGGGGGGACCATTCAACTTTACGAAGAAAACCTTTGCGAACTTGAGAAAAAAGTTGACTATCTCATGGAAAAACAAAAAATATCTTTAAGTCCCAGACATACATCGATCAACTCTATCTCAAACGTAAACCCAACACCGTTGTCTAAATCACCTCTTAGAGAGAATGCCAAAACCTTTCAAAAATATGCTCGACCTTAGTCACCTCCTCAAAACCTCAGCCCAAAATTCGAAACTCGAATGAGAGAATATATGTCAACCCATTCTGAGCGATTAGAAAAATTCGAGGAGGCAGTCTATAGAAAAAACGAGGAGATGCAAGAGAAAATGACAGAGATGATGAGCTTATTGGAGGAATACTCAAACCTAAAAACTCCGGAAAAGGTGTTGTTAAGGAAGGAAAGCGTCACCCCCACTACCAAGTTTGTTAACTCTATATCCATTGTCCACGAGGGCAATGAAGAGAAGGAAAACCCTATTGCGCAAACCGTTGAGGAACCTCCAAAATCCCAATCATTAGGGTACTACCTAAAACATGATATAAATGAGAAAACCATAACCTACTAGATAAAGGGTGACGGACGTAACCAATCCTCCAAAAGGGTCTCTGAAGGAGAAGAAGAGTGGGAAAATGAGTATGATGCATTACAAGGGGGGCCGGTATACGAGAAGCTACTTAAGCAAAAAGTGGCTATGAAGCAGATGGCTTATGGGAACTTTGAAATACCAGCTAGCATTGGGAAATTGCAATATTTGGATGCTTCAGCCGATCAAGGATCGGAGGTGAACCTGATGCCTTTAACTATTTATACCCAACTCACTAAAGAGATTCCGGCCACCACCCGGGTTAGGCTATCCTTCGCTAGTCACTCTTACGTGTATCCTTTGGGAATTGTAGAGGATGTGCTGGTAAATGTAGCAGGTTTCATGTATCCCGTCGATTTCATGATCGTTGACGATAAAGAAAATAGGTGTATGCCAATAATCCTTGGAGCACCAATCCTCGCCACAGCAAGAGCTGTTATCAAGTATGAAAAAGGGGAAATTGAACTTAAGTTAGGGAAAAGGAAGATTTACTTCCCTATGACCCCACGATACGTGCAAGAAAGCATGATGGAAAGGAGGCTTAAAAACTACGCCGGCACACCACATAATCATGTTTAAGAAAAAATACTCGCATGGGAGACAAGAATTAAAAGCTACAAAGAAACTACGCTTGAGAGATGCAAAGGTAATGATAAAATTCATGTAAAATTCGAGCGCAAGCAGCCGATGGAGAATCATGCCCCATTTATGGAAGGAGACTTAGTACTCCTTAAACATTTAGGGATGAAGGAGCCTCCCAATAAATCAAAATCTTGGTGGTATGGACCATTCACGATCAAAAACTTAGGTCACAACAGAGTAGCATTCTTGAACAGCGAAAGGGGTGGAGAAATGACTGTGAATATTGAACGATTGAAACATTACCACCCGAATAGCATGGATTCTGTTGATAAGGGGTACATCATATTGCGAGACGAGGTCACGTAATAGCCCGTGACCTTGAGTCTAGCTGCAAGACTCGTAAATAAAGAAAAACGCTTCTTGGGAGGCAACCCAAGTTTTATTTGTTTGATCTATTGTTTGTCTGATTTTATTTGTTTCCGTATGCATGCTTTATTTTTATTGTTTGTGGCTCATGTTTCAAAATAAATTGGGAAAATGCTTTATCTTGTTTTTTAACTTTGTCTTAACTTCATAAAAAGGTATTTCGCAAAAGCTAAGTGTATGGGAAATCTAAATTTGTTTCTAAGAACGGAATTGGACATGAACCACAATAATATTAAATGAACATGTATATTAGTATTTGTTTGAGTCAAATGCTTGTATTGAGTCATAATGATGTTTTGCAGGAATTCCAGGAATTAAGGCATGAGTTTTTCCAGAAATTTTCCGGAAACTTAACATAAGATTTCTGTCAGAACACTCTGACGGCGTCAGGTGTAAAATTCTGAAAAATTTG
The DNA here is from genome assembly GCA_030686995.1 of Artemisia argyi. NCBI lineage: Eukaryota > Viridiplantae > Streptophyta > Magnoliopsida > Asterales > Asteraceae > Artemisia > Artemisia argyi. Next base: position 277,079,106 of record CM060708.1, read on the forward strand.
CGAGTTTTGTTTTTCTACCGGAGTCTTAAAGTTTTTGTTAATTCTTTAGTTTTATAAACTACAGGAAATCTGCAAACATTCATTCCACAAGCATTATATCTTTATATATATAGATTGCCACCGATTTTACGCGAGGTTTGTCATGATTGTTTTCTCAGGTTTAACAGGTTATATTGGACAAGAAGATGATTTATATTTCTGGAGGGAAGCTTTCAACGTTCATTTTCTTGGAGGAGGATCTAACCTTGTTATCACATTATCCACACCGAACGAATTAGGGGAGTATTTGTCTCATTCTTTTACCTTCATTACTTTTACATCCTTTTTATTGAATGTTGGGGACAATGTTCAGCCTAAATGTAAGGGGAGGGTAAATGATGATACCTTAGAGAATGCAATTGCACTTGAGTTTGTTTGTTCAATAGTAGGTGTGTGATAAAACTAAGAGAAATACTTGTTAGGGCAATTTTAGTGCCAAATTTATTAAATTTACTTAGAGAATGCAATTGCACTTGAGTTTGTTTGTTCAATAGTAGGTGTGTAATAAAACTAAGAGAAATACTTTTTAGGGCAATTTTAGCGCCAAATTTAATTTTTTTATAACATTTAGGAGTGAAGCTTTAGCCTTAATGAGCGTCTCATGGATAGGAGTTGTATGACTAGCACAAAAACCATACAACTCAAAATTTTCCACCCAAATATGTGAGGTTCGCCTTTGGATTTGTTAGGAAAAGCATTCATTATTAGTGCTTATGAGTGTACCGGTAGTATTTAGATTCTAGAACTTGTGATAGCGATGCATCCCGAGACCGCTAGTGAGACTACATTCGTGTAGTTAGGATTTACTACATGATAAGAGGCATTAGGATCACCCTTGTGTTTAAACCCGTATCATAATTACTTGACCAATGAAGTCAAAATTACTTGACTAGTAAAGTCAATTAATTTTCCCACACCTTTGCGTTGTACTCATTTTTAGTACACGATAACCCTAGTACACCCCTTCAAGCCTATCTTTTTCGTTTCTAACTTTAATCATTTTACTTAAAGGAAGAATTTGTTTACAATCCACCCCAAATGTGCAACCAAATCGCCTTAGCCTTCCTTGTGTGCACTCATCTTTAGTGCTTTATTGTTATTTGTTAAAACCCTTAGTTAATTATCTAATTGTTTACATGGTTGCTAAGTCGAGTCATATATTGTAAATATTGTTTTGGGACGATTGGGAGTCATGGGTAAAGTAATATTGTTATGGAGTGTTGGGATATAAAGTCAAAGTGCTGTTGAAGAGTCAAAGTACTACTCATGTATAAAGGTCAAGGTACTGCTCAAGTGAAGAAAGTCAAAGTAATGCTATTGTTAAAGGACTAATATGCAAATCGTTAAAGGATTGTTATGTAAAGTTATGATTAGAATATTTTAGAAGTAGTTTACTTAGAATTAGTTTACTTGTCATACAAGAATTGTAAACCGACTAGGGTTTTCCTTATGCCTATAAAAGGACCCCTATGGTGGTATTAGACATATGCATACGTACGATATTAGAGAGTTGTTTAGCGATTAAGGTTGTTAGTGAATCTGTATAATAAGCAGGTTCAAAGTTTGGTTTAAATATAATCATTGAAGTTTTGTTATTCTTCTTAACTTTCTTGAAGTAGATTACGCATACTTAACAGAGTTATATTGGTGTTTCATTTTAGTAGTTTTGGAGTTATTCAAGATTGCTAAACCTTTACATGCTACATAGTTAGTTTGATCAGAGTATACATTGATCCAACAAGTGATATCAGAGCTTGTGTGGAAACTCTGATTAAGAAGAAACCCTTAAAACCTATTTAACTACAAACCTTAAAAGATGGCGACTAAAGCTGCACCAATCCCATCCATCACCTCAATCAGAATTCCTATCATCAAGAAGGTAGAATATGATCTCTGGAGCATGAAGATGAGGCAGTACATTGCTATCACAGACCATGCTCCATAGGATGTGATTGTCAATGGTAATGTTGTTCTTGAAGAACCAGAATAAATCCCAGGACAATCTAAACCACCTAAGCCAACCTTGCCAGCAGTTACATAAAGAAATCAATATAAGGCTCTCAAAATACTACTGTCTGCTATTCCTGATGGTCAACTACTAAAGTTTCATGATGCTAAGGATGCAAAACAACTATGGGCTGCTATTAAGACAAGATTTAGAGGTAACGATGCTTCCAAGAAGATGTATAGAAATTTATTGAAGCAACAGTTTGAAACATTCATTGTTGGTGAAAGAGAAGGTCTTGATGCTGCCTATGATAAATTTCAAAATCTTCTTAGTATGGTAGAGTCATATGGTGCAGAAGCATCTGTTGAAGATGCAAACTTGAAGTTCTTAAGAAGTTTACCATTTGCATGGCATGTGGTTGCTACTATGATTAGAGGATAACCTGGTTTGGATTCTACGGTCTTTTTTGATCTCTACAATAATTTAAAGGTGTATTAGCATGAGATGAATGTTCAAATAAGTTCAAGTTCTCATCAGAAATCCTAAAACATTGCTTTTGTGTCTTCTAAAAATAGAAGCAGTACCTCCAATAAAAGTACTGCTTATCCTGTCCAAAGTACTGCTGGTGATAAACAGCACATTTGCACAACCATGACTACTACCACTTCATCACCATCAAACAACACCAACTCTGATGATGTTATATGTTCCTTCTTTGCTCAACAAGCCACCTTACCTGTTATTTATCAAGAAGACTTGTTGCAAATTGAAGAGGATGCTCTGGAAGGAATTGACATAAGATGGCAAGTTGCCATGATCACTGGAAGGATCAAGAAGTTCATGAACAAAACAGGAAGAGTTATTGACTTCAAAGCCAAACAAGGTATAGCATTTTACAAATCTAAGATTGAATACTTCAAATGTCAAAAACTTGGACACTTTGCAAGGGAATGCAAGTTTGCAAAATATAAGGCAAATAGAATGATTGAAAAACCCGAGGTTGAAAGAAAGGAAGTTCCTATTGCTGAACCAAAATCACAAGCTTTGGTGGCTCAAGAAAATATATCAGAGGTTGACTGGAGTAATGAATTTGATGATGAACCAGTAACCTACTCTATGGTTGCATTGGAATAGTTTGATTGGAGCACAACTTTTGATGAGGAACCAGGATTTGCTGCTTTGGAAACAAGAGATGGCCTTGGAAGCTTTAATTGGAGCATGGAATGTGAATAAGAACCTGTTCTGTGTGCTATGGTAGCTACTGCACTAAGTTCATCCACCATCTCTGAGGTATGGTCAAATGTAGTAATTTTTATCAAAAATTTCTTAAAGAATATGAGACTGAAAGAGATAGTTGTAGAAAGGCTAGGTCTGAGGTAGCTGGCTATCAATTGACTTTAGAGTCAATGGAAGCCAAAATAATCACTCATGAAAATAACGAAATGGTTTGGGTAGAAAAATATGAGCAACAAGACTATCAATTAAAATTGAGTGAACGGAAGTTAGGATGTAAGGTTTCTAAACTTGAAAAGATCACTAAAGAAAGGGATGATTTGTTAGCAAAACTTGCTAGTTGGAAAGAATCTGGTCTTTCATATGTTAGTTTTGTTGAGAAACAAAGAACAACAAACATTAAAACTTGTCTAGGTTATAATGTTGAGTGTAACAGTTCAGAGGAGATCTCAACTAGTGATGAAGAACTTACTAGCTTAGAAGAAAACACATCTAGTAAAGAGGAACCAATTAGTCAAACACCTCCTGAATTTAAGAAACACAAGGGATATAATGAAGTTCCTCCACCCACTGGTAGCCTTCAACCAGCTAGGACAGATGTTTCTTGTTTTGGAGAAGACGATTTAGAATTTAGGAAAAAGCTTACTGGTCAATCAAATTCAAGTCCATCCAGTTCTGAATCCTTAAAAGAAACAGTTGACAAACCTAAGGATGATAACAAAAGGAGTAATGTTAAGGGTGCAGGGTGTGTTAACAATGATAAAAAGTTTCCTAAAGTATTTTCAAAACAAGCAATACTTCCAAAATCTTCTTAAAGTACTGCTAGACATTCAACAGTACCTTCAAGAAAAACTTTTCAAAATACTGCTAACTTTAGAAAACCTTTTAATCATTCAACAAAAAGTCAAGATAGTTTTGGAAAAAGATTTGGGAATATGGATCAAAGGTTATGTTTTGTATACTATAGTCCTGATCATTTGATTAAGGACTGTGACTTTCACTCAGATTATTTAAGTAAATTCCCAAAGACCACATCTACCAACCAAAAGTCAAGGGTGAATAAACTAGTTTGGAATCACTTAAATAGGGTTAACCATAGTAATTTCTCAAAAGACTATAGGTACCCTCATAAAAAAAGACCATTTTCAAAACCACCAGCACCCTTAAGAGATATTTTTCAAAGTACTGGCAAGTCAAAAGTCTCTCAAGCAGTACTTTCTCAAAGTACTGCTAAGAATTCACCCAATCAAGGTACTACTAGCTTTTTGAATGTAAGACCAAGGAGATTCAATTACTATCAATCTAGAAGGCCTTACACCTCAAGTAGAGTACGTAGATCAAATAACTCAACACACAATGTTAAATCTAATTGGGTTAAGAAAGAAAGTATTGATGGGGGACAAACAGTACTTTCAGCAAGAAAGGATGAAAAAGAAAGTGTTGATGAAAATCCAACACAGGTTTTAGAATCAAGGAAAATAATTCTTGATCATGCTTTGAAAAAACAGTGGAGATTACATACTCAAAGAATTTAAGTATGTCACTTCAGAAGGGGAACATAAGTCAGTAATGGCTTGGGTTCCTGAAAGAAACTAACATTCTCATCTTTTATGCAGGGCAACCCAGAAGAGGAGCTTAAGGATCATATTATTATTGATAGTGGTTGCTCTGGCAGCATGACAGGAGACAAGGAGATTCTGTCAGACTTTAAGGCATATTTTGGAGGAAGAGTTGCTTTTGGAAATGATCATACTGGAGGAAGAATTACTGGCAAATGAACCATCAAGACTGGATGCATTGATTTTGAGAATGTTCGTTATGTGAAGGAGCTTAAATTCAATCTTTTATTAGTATCTCAGATCTGTGATAAGAAACATCCTGTTTTATTCCTTGACACAGAATGTCTTATTCTCTCTCCTGAGTTCAAGTTTGTTGATGATCACTTGGTAACACTAAGAGTACCAAGAACCAATGATGTGTACAACTTAGATTTGAAGAATATCAACTCTACTGAAGAGCAACATGTTTAGTGGCAAGGGCAACAATGGAAGAAGCACATCTATGGCACAGAAGATTAGGACATGTGAATTTCAAGAATATCAACAAGTTGGTCAAAGGAATTTTAGTTAGAGGTTTACCTTCTAAAACATACAAGAATGATCATTCATGTTTGGCCTACAAGAAGGGTAAACAACACAAAGATTCATGCAAAAATATTGAAGAAAGAACTATTAGAGAGGCTTCGGAGTTGTTGCACATGTATCTATTTGGACCTGTGTCTGTTGAAAGCTTAAACAAGAAGAAATACTGCTTAGTTATAACAGATGATTGTAGCAGATTTAGTTGGGTCTTTTTATTGGGATTTAAAGATGAAACCTTTGATGCTATTCATGATCTTATAATCGCCCTTGAAAATCAATTGAGACTCAAAGTAAGATACATTAGATGTGATAATGGGACTGAATTCAAAAACAGGCATATAGATGAATTTTGTGCCAAGAAAGGAATTAAGAGGGAGTTTAGCATTGCTCGAACTCCATAGCAGAATGGTGTTACAGAAAGGAAGAATAGAACATTGATAGAAGTACCAAGAACAATGCTTGCAGATTCTCTATTACCTATTCAATTTTGGGCTAAAGCTGTAAGTGCTGCTTGCTATGTGTTAAATAGAGTATCAGTCACTAAGCCTCAGATGAAGATACCTTATGAGTTATTTATTGGAAAGAAACCAAACATTCATTTTATGAAACCTTTTAGCTGTCCTCTGACTATTCTAAATACTATTGATTATATATATATATATATATATATATATATATATATATATATATATATATATATATATATATATATATATATATATATATATATATATATGTGTGTGTGTGTGTGTGTGTGTGTGTGTGTGTGTGTGTGTGTGTGTGTATAAGTATAAATGTGAGTGAAAGGTGAGTTGATGGGTGAGGTTTGAAAGATAATAGCGGAGATAGGATAAAGTCGGCGAGAGGAGTTTGTTTCATCCATAGTGTTCACGTGCGAAGGCATTTTTGCATGTTAAAAGTCCACTTGAATCATATCCCTTCATCATCATGAGTCTTTTAAAAGAGGACTTAATAGAATAACGCGAGGGGGAAGGAAAGGGTTCGATAATGAACAATTTCCTGGAGTTCTAGAGAGTCAACTAATGACGTATCTAGGTTATGTGCAAGTAATTATATGTATGTATATATATATATATATATATATATATATATATATATATATATATATATATATATATATATATATATATATATATATTTAATATACTAAGTATAAGAGTATATATATATAAGTATGTATATATGATCGAACAAATAGTGAGAAATAGCAAGCTATATCTATGCAAACAATGTAATCAAATAACGCATATTTATCTAAGCATGGCAATGAGTTATGAAAGAATCGCGTACCCGGTGGTCTTCAAATAATCTTCAAAATCATCAAGATGACATATAGACTTTGAAAAAGTCTATGTTGAGAGAAACTTCAAGATTGCCTCAAGGAATGTTCATCTAGCCATTTGATCCCCATTGTTTCTTTGGTCCAAAGTTGTTTGGTCCAAACATGTTTAACATTTGACTAGGATGCATGAAAGGTGGTAGTATACCCCAAGGATTGTAGCTTTGTTGGTATTTCCACATTTGATTACTATTGTTATTATAGTTTTGCCTATTTTGGTTTCTTCTTGGTTGAGGTGTTTTAGACCTAGGATTAGGATTATTTGGTTTTCTAGGTGGTGGTGTTTTAGATCTTGTCTTAGGTTTAGAAGATCCTACCTCATTTTTTAAAGACGGTTTATAAAAAACTTTTATTTCTTCATTGTTGGCAAGAGGTATTTTTCTATCATTAATAAGTATATACTTAGGATTAGATTTTAGAGGTTTTTCTTCATTATGTTCATTTTCGAATTTGACATTTTTAATCTCACTTGTTGAAGCTTTGTTTGAATTATATCCTAAACCGGTTTTATCTCCGAATGTTCTTTGAATACTTATTATTTTACTAAGTGAGTGACTACTATTTTCAAATTTATCAAGTTTGCGAATTTCTTCCCTAAGTATTTCGTTTTCACCTTTAAGCTCTTGACATGATTTACATTCTTCAAAAATTTCTTTACCTTTTTCAAGTTGATGTATTTTAATTTTTAGTTCTAGTACTTCATTTTCCAATTGATTGTTTATGTATTTTAGTGATTTGTTTTTGGCCATTACTAGTTGTCCTAATTTGCATAGCCTATTATATTCATTATCTAGATCTTTTTCATCTAATGATAAGCATTCATCACTAAAATATTCGGTTTAGGAACGTACCTCATTTGATGTATTCGCCATAAGACACTTCTCTTCTTTTGTCATTTCTTTCTCATCTTCATCACTATCACTCCAAGCGCCTCCAACAAAAGCTCTTTGATTTTGATCTCTTGTCATCATTGGACATTTTCCAATGAGGTGATTTGGATCACCACACTTGAAACATTTCCTTTCAATCTTGTTGTTCTTGTCATCCTTACTCTTTTGAAATGTTTTCTTTTCATCATGTGGTTGTCTTACGAATCTTCCTCGCCTTTTGAAGAATTTCTTGAAATCTCTTACGGCCATGGCGTATTCTTCGTCATCACTTTCGGAAGATGAGCTATCTTCGATACTAGATTCCTTTCTAGCTTTCAAGGCGATTGACTTGCTTTGCTCTCGTTTTTCTTTGACCATTTCGGAATCCTTCTTAATAATAACTTCGTAAACTTTTAGATTTTCAATTAATTCATCAAGTTGCTATGTTGACAAATTCTTTGATTCTTCAATAGCCGTCACTTTAGCTTGCCATTTTGGATGAAGAGCCCTAAGAAACTTCCTAACAAAATTCTTACTAGAAAAATTCTCATCAAGTGCTTTTAAACTTGTGATGATAGTGTTAAATCTAGCAAAAGCATTATCAATTGATTCCTCTACCGGAATCGTGAATTGCTCATATTGTTGAACAAGTAGATCTATCTTATTATCTTTGACTTGACTATTACCTTGGTGAGTTATTAGTAAAGAGTTCCAAATTTCTTTTGCGGTTTCACACATAAAGATCCTTTCGTACTCTTTCTTAGGTCACCATTTAGTAAACACAAGTATGATATAAAGAGAAATGAGAGTGGGATGATTATGAGAAATTTGAGAAAGTGAAATGCAAGAGTTTCCTTAATGTTTTCAAATAACCAACCAAATACAAATGAGGCCTAAGGCTAGTATTTATAGGAAAGGAGCTAGGGCAACATCCCTACTCCTTCCTTTACATAAAACGTGTGGGCTTAAAGCCCATGGGTCATATTACTTAGGCCTAGTAAACATGTAACTTAATCAATATTGTAAGTAATAAATAACTTAAGCAACCTATTATTACAAATGACCGAGACTTGACAAAATAGTAAAAACTTAGGTTCCAACAATCTCCCCCTAAGGGTCGGTCATCATGGTTGCTTGACGTCTTTGTCGTAATCTTTGACTTTCATAGCTTCAGACGTCTTCAGAAATGACTAGAATAATGATGGATATACTTTGCCTTTTTGTCTTTGTTCTTTGATGATTGTAGTGATTACTTTACGAAGTAATCTGCCATTCGTCACTCCTGCGTCTGTGGTGGTTGTTCGCCATTCCAACATACTCATACATCTTTGGACTTAGACTTTCACGTATAAGAAGTTCCTTATCATACATTGAGATCTTTAGTCTTTAAACTTTGTAGATTCTTCTTTATTGTTGTAGAATCTTTCTTTGAACTTTGTGTTGCTAAGATCTTTGGGGGAGCTTTCTTTGACTTCAAGATGTATGTATGAGCATGTTGGAATCTACCATCATGGAAGTGAGGTACCTGCGAGTAAACAGTTAGCAATAAAACAACCGGTACTTACGGATAAGGAATTAAAGCTCGTCAACAGCATAGTGTGAAGACTCCTTCTAATCCTTATCCAGGCCGTTCCCATATCAGATACTCCCGAGGGAGCTTACTAGACCTACTATGTAGCTCAATGACTGGGTGAGTCGCTGGGGATCACTCCACGACTGTAGACCGTAATGGAACCACCGCAAACACTAAGCGTAACCCTTGTGGGGTTACCGAAGTGACCTGCTGTCAGGGCTGTTTGATGTTGACCCTGGCAGGATTTCCGTTCAATCATTGAGAAATACCTAAGTAATCCTCTCATAAACGTTCTAGGCAGATTGCTAAGATCTGCGAAGGACTCGATAGTTTACAACTGATGCCCATTGATGTAGAACATCAGTCGAAGAAATACTAAGTGTTCCTAAGAGATCTTTGATGTATCTCAAGGCTCTAGACTCTGTAAGTGCACACCTAGGTTTCCTATGCGGAGACTGGGGAGGTGTCTCCTGCTTCAATATCAACAGTCTCTAAGAGATAGGTCGATAGGTTATGCAGGTTCCCCGTGAGAATGAAACAAGTTCTTTTAAGAGAACTTGAGTGGTTAAGAAGGTTTAGTGCATTGCGTCACTGGGTCCATGACGGCTTAATCTTCAATACCGGTGTTGTCTTTTGCAACTGCCAGTAGCATACGTATTGAACCCGGTGTCTGCCCTAAGGTTGAACATATGGAGGGCTATTTCTTTTCACCCTTTACTTTACTTTTCTTTTTAATTCTTCAACTCCTTCTTTCCCTTTCATTCATTTCTCCTTTTTTTTCGTATCATACCTAAGGACTTCTAATTCTAACTATGGGAGATGTCCTTGGGTAGATCCCTCCGGCTCTGGCGGATCATAGGACGGATATTCTTATCTTAAACACCTTATAACTCCGACAGTAGCCAAGAAACCTTTGATTGAAAATCTCTCAAAGTGTTTGTGATAATCAAAATAATTTGGTTAACACTTCGAGAGTTTTGTGTACACATTTGAAGGGCTCCCCCTGCACATGTGCTCATAAGTGTTTAATAAATTTGCACATGCGGGAGGAGCAAGCACTTTTGAATTGATCCACTTTCCGTGAACAAGACCGATTCGAGACATGCTTACATCACTAGTTAGACTAGCTTGAAGTTATTACCCGGCCTGATCAAGTTCACAGAAAGCTTCTCGAGACGGTACATTTCTACTAAGACATATCCTTTTCGAGACACGCTTACGTGGTTAGTCAAAGAGATGCATTGTCAGCTTTTAGGTGACAACTAGCTCTAGTAACTAACTTGATGTTATTACCCGTCGAGGATAAGTCCTTTCGATGTTACTTGACTTGTATTATCTCGTCAATTCCTGGGTCAATACTGAGTCTAGCTCGCACATGATACAACTTTTAAGCTTTGACTTCGTATATTTTAATCACTTTTTCATTTTCTCCCCCTCAAAAATAGCATATAAAATGGTGTTTTTGACAAACATTTAGATTAAAATATGCCTTTTGAGTCTTACGGGGAGATTCACCAAGAACTTTTGATTTAGAGCAAAGTATTTTGTTTTGACAGGTGCTCCCCCTCAACAAGTGATTAGGTCTTATTGAGGTGAAATACTTGTCCTTTTGAGCAGAATTATGAAAAATCTTAAATGTTTGATTAATTCTACTCAAAAGTAAGAATTCTTCGCTCCTTATATTTAGGATTGAGGCACTGATGCGTACCTCAGGGTCCTTTCTTTACAAGTTCGGGTTGTGCACTGTAATGCGTGCACAAGCCATTATGAAAAATCATTCAATCAAATGAAATAATCAAATGTACCAAGTTACTCTTCGTCCGGAAGTGGAGCATCAAAGTCAGTGAACTTGGGTTCAGGTCTTTCGAAGTTTCTGACAGGAAATGATGGTCTGACGCCGATGTAACTTTCCAGTCGTCTGATCTGTTCCCGTCAAAATAACCTTTCCTCAATCTTTAAGACAAAATTCCGAACTTGTCTTCTGATGCTGGATTTCCATCTCGGTTGTTCCCCCTTAGCTATCTTACGTCGGTCATCATTCAACCTTTTAACCAGCCCATGACGAACAGTTTTGAGGGTAACATCACAGAATTTATGCACTTCATCAAATCTCATGAAACTTTGAAGTTGTTTGCTGTTGATGTAGGTGAAACCAAAAGGGTCTTGGTTGAGAGTAAACTGTGACGTTTGATAAATCCCATCAAACGTGAATTGTGGCTTAGTCAAATTTATCTTCTGTTGATAACTTTCCACACCCAGTTGAAGGTCGTCCACTCTTTCTTGAACTATTAGTCATCGGATGTAGAGAAGTAGTGATGCCATAAAGTTGTACTGGACATCTCTGTCGAAACCCCACATTTTTCCTTTGACCTTTTCGAGATACATATCTTCAATGTCATTCAGATTAAGGTCAGGAAAGTCTGCTTCAGAGAACTTGTACTTCTTTTCATCTTGTCGTTTAACAACAATTTCATGCATGAATTTGTAGTTAAATCGTTGTGACTCGTGAATCTCCAAGATGGCGATGATCTTAGATTTATGCTTCACATCTTCTAAGGATTTCTCTCCCAATCTGCTGGTGTACCCGAGACGACGACGGTCTGGCCAGTGTTGAACACCATGTAGGGCATCTCTGTCGTAAGCTACGATGGAGTTGCTGAATACACGAGTTGTTTCTTCGATGGCAGGGATCTCGTATCTGGCGGCTGGTACGGAGATTGTGAGTGATGAAGCATATTTCTTCTTGTTTTTCTCTTGGGTGAGTTTGATATTCTGAAGATCTTTGTTGAAGAAATAATTGTAGGGTAACTTGGGCTTATCTGGAAATCCTGTCAAAGGCAATGGTTTTGTCCAGTCGGTGAAGTAAGGTTTTTCATGGTTCTTTGAACTGAAATCGATATTCATCTCAGGATTTAGCCAGTCAAATTCGGCAGACATTGCACTGGCTATATTCTGCAAATGAAATTTGTATTCGACTTTGTTCCCAGATCTTTTCTTGAGAAAATCTTGTGCGTCCTTGTTGATTCTTCTCAGCTCCGTCTTTGTGAGTTTGTTGATTTGAAGATCCTTCATGATAACTTGGGTAAACTGTAGAGTATTGCCTGGAAGGGGTTCTTCATCTTCTAGAGGAGGTTGTGCTTGAACCATTTCTGTCAGCCAGTCATTAAGAGGAGTATCGTCATTGTCGAGCCATGTGTGACGACTTTTCTTCTTGGATTTCTTAGACTTAGATGGAGCATCTTTGTCTTTAGCTTTGGACGGTGACGATGGTCCAGCACGAGAATCATGAGTTGGTGGAGCACGGTAATCGGTGTCAAGTTGATCCTGGAAGTCATCAGCGTGTTCCATGAAAATTTCTTCATCTTCGGTTTGACCTTTACCGGTAGTTGAGGGTTGTTGTTGATTTCCAGGAGGAGTTGAGTCCTTTTGTGGTTGTAGAGAGGATGAGGGACCTGTTCCAGACTTAGGTTTCTTGCCTTTGGAGTTTGGGTCAGGATCGTCATCTTTTCTTGTCCGTTTACGGGTTCCAGCAGCCTCTTTGCATGACTCCTTTGATATGTAAGCCACCATAGCATCATGCAGTGCTTTTTCTTCTGCAGTCTGTGTGGTTTTGGAGGCAATGCTGTTAAAGAGTTTGGTAAGCATGTCATTGAAGGACAATTCCGGGACGGTTGGAGCCACAGTAGAAGGTTTTGCGGTGTGAAGAGTGAATGGTGTAGTAGACAACATTTTTCTTGTAACACTTCTGATTCTGTGATCCAATTTGTCATTGATTGGTTCAAGAAGATTTGCTACTGTAGGAGTGATCATATCAACCAGATTTTCAGAGAGAAAATCATGTGTTGCAGTTCTGATAAATCCTTCGTAATCAGAGTTCAAGAACTTGTCGATCAGCTGCTTTGACTCCTGGAAGTCCTCAACTTGTTTGGTAAGATTGGTAACCATGTTGGTGAGGTTGTTCACTTGCTCCTGAAGATCAACTGGTTGTTTTGGTTCATTGACCGAATGCTGTTTAGATGCGGTTTCAGAAGGTGTGGGGGATGAGTGCTCAGGTGATGATTCGGACGATGACTCGTTGTGAGAGTTTGAAGAAGAAGCGGGAGGAGTCGGATCCTTTGGTGGAGAGTCTTGAGGAGGTGGAGGTTGTGCGGAGGAAGTCTGCTGAGACGATGACTTAAGAAACATGTTGGTGTCGAACGCGTTCTTTTCTTCGTTTTCTTTTCTGCGACGTTCCTCTGCTTCCTCTGCTTCTCGTGCAAGAAACTCTGGAGTAAGGAGGTATTCGTGTTCCTGAACCGGAACAAATGGCTCTTGGCCGCCAACATTCTCCTCTATGTTAGCAGTCTCTGTCATGATGACGGTGTCATCAAGTTGAGGAGTTGTTTCAGTCGTTGTGGTCACAATGGGAGGAGCCATGCTGCTTGTTGTTCCTTCATGTTCCGACTGATCGATAGGTGGTGGAGTGAAAGATTGAGACATTAGTCGGCTTTCAAGAGTTGCTTTCCTTTGTTCTTTCCTAAGTTGCTTTTCTTCAGCTCGAGTGTCGACAACTATACTCTTCAGTTTACGTTTATCGACCAATGGTTCAACGATTGGTTCGTCTTCATCATCCTGAGGTTCATTGATAGTGACTCCTTTTCTTTTCCTTGTCTCTTCTTCATAGGTTTCTAGACTTTGTTGGATGGCAATCTCTGTTGCAGGGAAGCTTTCATCAGGTGCTCTGTATCTCAATTCATAGTCTGGTTCTTCTTCTTCAGATTCCGTATCGAACTCGGATTCAGTGTCAGAAGGTGGAGGTGTAGGTTCATCACGAAGAATGTATTCAGGAGTAACCTTCTTCTTTGGCTTGGTAGCAGGTTTGGGTTTGGAGGTAGGTTTAGGTGTGGTAGCAGTCTTGGGTTTAGCCATTGGAGCAGACTTAGATCTTGTGTGAGGTGATCCAGTGGTGCTTGTAGTACTCCCAGACTGTGCACCTCCCTTGCTACGAGTCTTAATTGTTGCTTCTTCCTGTACACCTTTGTAAGCCAGATCATACAGCTTGAAGTTCGCCCTTTTCTTAATACTGTCATCCAGAAGGTATTCGGGAATCCTCATTCCTTTGATCTTGGTTGAGGAAGTGGTCGATTTGATGAATGAGGTGGTGAAGTCGTCCTCGAAGAGGTGCTTCGGCTCATTAGGATCAGCCATCCTTTTGATGAATTCTGGAGAACTTTTGCAGAGATGTTCGATGATAAGCTTGGTGAATCTCGTGAATGGTATCATAGTCTTCACACGTTCAGTCTGAATACTGTGGACGATATCATTCATGATAGGAACTGCAAAGTCAATCGGTGTCAGAGTCACCATTCCCCAGAATGTTTGCAGGTGTTCGAGCCTAGGATGTTCATGACCACTTTTCCTTCCAGATATAGATCATACCACCAACAGACAGAATGTTCTCCAAGGCTGAGGAATATGCTTGACATTGAATTTGGAAAGCTTGACAAGAGGTACATCATCATCAACCTCATATCCTAGTTCAATGAAGAAGTCAAGAAGTTCCAGGTCAGGTAGTATGGGAGCAAATTCAGTGTCAGGTTGTGGCATGAGAAGGGCTGTACGAAGAACGTCATGATCCACAGAGTATTTTTGGCTATCCAAAGTAACAGTGAAAGACTCATCATCCAAGTTGGCCTGAGCGGTAAGCCAGAACTGGTGAAGGTAGAATAGCGGAACTGAGGTAGAGCAGGTGAGCAGTGGTTTGCAAGGATGTGCCAGTAGGATATCTTTCACAATCATGCATGATTTCTCTGTGATATTCAACTTGTTGAAGTCAACTCGGGGGTTGTTGTTGCCAAGCGTGACATGGTAGTTCTCGGGAGTGATGTCATCCAAGGTGAGTAATGGAAGAGGTTGTTCTGCGACGTTCTCAGTGTGTTCAGCCATGTTTATCTGAAAAGTATCACCATAAACCAAACATCCAAATTTGTTATGTGTTAGCACAGTTTAGAGTTTGGATACAGATATCTACTTAAAACAATTAAGCACAAATGCGTCATTTAGTTAAGAGTCAAATAATGCATATGGCAAATAAGCACAACATGACAAGCACAATTCACAACAACATCACATTACACAACAATAATGAATCACACCAATGATACAATACCAAACAAGATTTCGAAAAATACATCATGGACCTTTTATCGCAAACTTGAGTAAAGAAACAGATTTCGAGAAAATGTAATAGTGAAACTTTATTGAGAAAGTGACTTTCTCGAAAAAATTCCACATTACAGCCTTTTATCGAGATTACTTATTTTTCGAAAAAGTTGATGTTATCGAGAAAAATTCTAATAACAACTTATCGAGAAACTGGTGATATCGAGAAAGTGAAACATTATCGAGAAAGTGTCATCTCGAGAAACATTGACTTTTATCGAGAAAAATTATCGAGATCTTTCCTATATCAGGTTTTTGCGACAAAACTCAAAGTTATCGAGAAACCACATAAAATTAATTTCGATAAACCAATATTTTGAGAAACTGAAGATTTCGAAAAAATAGGGTTCCCAGAAAGATTTCGACAATATTTCTCGAAAAACATAGGTTTCTCGATATTTAGAGAAAGATTTCGATAAGAACACAGTTTCTCGAAAAATTCTTATACAAGAATTAATTCGATTTTTGTAGAAATCACACGTACATTTCCTTCACTAAGTACTTTTCCAATGAATATGGCCTGTCACCAAGGTAGATTAAACATTTTTAAGCACAATTACAAAGATTTCGATAATGCTCAAGAAAATATATTTCGATAACATGAAGAATTTTGAGACAACTGAGTATCATGGGTTTTAGCAAATCTCAACTATATGTATACGGCCATTAATGACACATATCACATTATATAACACATAGGTCATGATAATCTCGATAAAACTTCACGAACGAGGTAAACAAGGTATATCGAGAATCATGAACAAGGGTGAGAAACATCCTAGCAAGATTAGGTATGCACATATGAGACCTTTGAAGCAAATCCCACCATTAAAAACAACCCAATAATCACAGAAGCTCATAAACCCATTTCGACCCAATTTTAAGAATTCGAAAAAAAACAAGGAAACATGATGGAATGTGTAAATAGTCGATGAGTATGTGTTAGAAACAATCATAGCACCTAAACCCTATCAAGAATTACACACCACAACACGTTAATAGCATTTTTCGAAAAACCTAACCCTAGTTCTCGACATCAAGAAATCACAAGATCGAACCGTTGAAAAACCAATTAACCAAGAACCTATGTTTGTAATGCCCTAGTGATTACATAGGAACTTACAATTTAATGATCAAGGTTGTGGTTAGCTCGAATGATTTTGAACCGTGGGTTTAAGAAAAGGGTTTTAGGGGTTTAGTGGTTTTGAAATAGTGGGGTTTATGGTTTGTACGGTTTGTTTGTATTTGTTATTTTGAAAAGTATTGATTTTTGTCACTTTTAGTCCTTAGACTTTTAAATGAAACAAGCTAGTGTCCTATGATTTTTGAAAGTTTAAGTATTTGGCAACATGAGTCCCTTAATTATGAAATACTTTAACTTGAACCCTAAAGTAACTAGCAAGTCTATTGACATTGAGATGTGCATTCGTTAAGTAAACTTATGAAGACTTAACCAAATGAGACAAAGTGTTGTGAAATAAACCATCCGCACACACTTCGAACCGTAAAATACGAGAAATATGCAAGTATACCTATTTAAAATTGGTAAAAAAATTTAAGCGAGACTCCCCCTCAACACTTGTAAAGTAAGAACAAGGTGTTGAATGGAAGCGATATACTTGCATTTTTTTTTTTTTTTTTTTTTTTTTTTTTTTTTTTTTTTTGGTAAAAATAAAATGGGAAAAAATCTTTTTGGGTTTTGATAAGTTTATGGTAAAGAAAGAAAGACAAATATTATACAGAGATAGTTGTGATGTTTGACGATCAGTGGTATTTTAAAAACTTTTCCAGATCCTCTGGTGTCAGACATCTCATACCAATCTGGTGAACTAGACTAGCAAACCTTGATGGTGCCAAGGATTTGGTAAGTAAGTCCGCCAATTGATACTCAGTTCCAACGAAATAAAGTTCAACTGTACCCCTTTCCACATGCTCTTTGATGAAATGATAACGGAGATCGATATGTTTGGATTTGCAATGATGCACAGTGTTGCAGGAGATAGCAATCGCACTCTTTGAATCACAGTAGATAGGAATCTTGTTGAATAGGTAGCCATAGTCTTTAAGTTGTGATCTCATCCAGATGACTTGAGCACAACAAGCCGACATGGCTACGTATTCAGATTCTGTAGATGACAAAGACGTGCAGTCCTGCTTCTTAGATTGCCATGACACAAGTTTGTCTCCAAGAAACTGTAATCCACCAGATGTACTTTTGCGTGTGTCTAAACATCCTGCATGATCAGCGTCTGAAAAAGCAATTAGTTCAAAACCAGAATCCTTCGGATACCAGATTCCCAAGTTAATGGTTCCCTTTACGTATCGAAGGATTCTTTTGACCTCATTGAGGTGTTTTTCAGTTGGTCTCGACTGATAACGTGAGCACATGAAGACAGCAAAAACTATATCAGGTCTACTAGCTGTGAGATACATGAGGGACCCAATCATACTTCGGTATTTGGTAGGGTCAACGGGAGTCCCATGTAAATCAGCATCTAGTTTTGTGGTATAACCCATTGGTGTATTATAAGTATCACAAGTCATCATTCCATGTTTCTTTAAAATTTCAAGAGCATATTTGGACTGATGTACAAAAATTCCACGGGGTGATTGATGAACTTGTAGTCCTAAAAAGAAGGTAAGTTCACCCATCATGGACATTTCAAAATTATCTTTCATTAATTTTGCAAAATCATTAGAATAACTTCGTTTTGTTGAGGCAAAAATGATGTCATCGACATATATTTGAACAACAAGTAAGTCCTCCCCGTAGGTTTTTGTAAATAGTGTGGGATCCACTGATCCTTTAAAAAATTTATTGGCCAGTAAGAAAGTGGACAGTTTATCATACCACGCCCGTGGAGCTTGCTTGAGTCCGTAGAGAGCCTTTTTGAGTCGGTAGACGTGATTAGGACGCTCTGGATCAACGAAGCCTTCAGGTTGGCTGACATAAACTTCTTCACGGAGTTCTCCATTCAGAAATGCTGTTTTCACATCCATTTGGTAAACCACCATATTCCTATGTGCAGCATAAGCCAAAAAGATCCGAACAGCTTCATGTCGTGCCACTGGAGCAAAGGATTCAGCAAAATCTAGACCTTCAAGTTGAGAGTATCCTTTCGCTACCAGACGTGATTTGTTGCGGATGACTGTCCCTTCTGCGTCAAGCTTATTCTTCAAGATCCATTTTAACCCGATGACAAAGACTCCGTCAGGTCTTTCAACTAATTCCCAGACTTCTAATCGAATGAATTGCTGAAATTCCTCTTGCATAGATTCAATCCAGTTGTCATAAGTCATTGCTTCTTTAATGTTTTTGGGTTCTTCATGACACACTGTGAGTGCGTAGATGCAAGTTTCTCCATCAGTGTGAAGTCGTTGTCTTGTCATAACAGGTGCATCTGGATGGCCAATGATATGAACTAGTGGATGGTCACGAGTCCATTTATGTGTTGAAGGGTGTAGTTGATATGTATCTCGCATGTTGGCAGGATCTAAGTTGCGTGTTGACGACTCAGCTATATCAGGAACTGTAGTAGCTGGTGCAAACGGATTAAAGAACGCATCAGGATCATGCTCTGCGGATTATGGAACTGATAGTTGTGGTGGATCTTCAGCTGAAAGGCGGGAAGTAGAACCAGTTTGTTCTGCTGTAGATGGTGATACAATTGGAGGGCCGTCTCTCTCAACACTTGTTGAAGTTTGTTGAGGTGAGTCTGGTACTTGAATATGATCAGGTTGAGCAGCGGAATTTGGTGAGACCTCAGTAGGACGGTATTCAATTGTGTCATCAAATAGTGGAGCAAACAAGGTTTCTAATTCTTTGCGGTTAAGTGGCAAAGGTTCAGCTGAAGATGCCGGAGAGTTAAGGCGGTTAAATTCGGGTCCTAAGCTGTGTTGCTCAGAAGCCATCTGGGTGAGTTCATCAAAGTTAGCGTGAATGGTTTCTTGAATTTCTCTAGTACGACGATTCCAAATCCGAAAACCTTTAGAATTTTCACAATATCCAACGAACACTCCGATGTCAGCCTTTGCTTTAAGTTTACCTAAATCATCACGATCATTTTTCGGATAACAGAGTGCTCCAAAAACATGAAAGTAATCGATGTTTGGTTTCCTTTTGTGAACAATTTGATATGGTGTTTTGCGATGACATTTTGTGATCATACAACGGTTTTGAGTGTAACATGCAGTTGAAACAGCTTCTGCCCACAAGTAATCTGGTAATTGAGCATTAATCAACATAGTTCTAGCAGCTTCCACTAACGTCCTGTTGCATCTTTCAACAACTCCATTCTGTTCTGGGCTTCTAGGAATAGATGTTTGATGTTCAATTCCCACTTTCTCATAATAAGACCTAAGTGTCTGATTCTTGAATTCAGTTCCATTGTCAGTTCTGACTATTCGGACTGTGTTGCGAAGCTGAACTTGAATTTTGGTGAGAAAGGTGATGATCATTGAAGGAGCTTGATCTTTACTTCGAAGAAAATAAACCCAAGTCCATCTGGAGAAGTCATCCACAATTACTAGTATGTAGCATTTACCGTTGATACTTTGAATACGCATTGGTCCACACAAATCCATATGTAGCAGTTGTAAGACATGATTCGTACTTTGCTCAGGTTTGGACGGAAAATGAGCACGAGTACTTTTGCCTTGTTCACAGGCTGGACATAAGTGATCTTTGGTGAAACGGAATCTTGGAAATCCATCAACAAGTTTATAACGAGCAAGGTCCGTCATTGTTTTGAAATTCAAGTGCGAAAGACGTTTGTGCCATAACCAAGATTTAGTTGACTCTGCTTTGGAGAGAAGACATATCGGAGATGTTGCAATCATATCTGACATTGATATGGTGTAAAGATTGGAGTCACGTGAGCCAGACATAAGATCGTTTCCTTGTAAGTCACGAACAAAGCAAGTTTTCTCACGAAATGCAACTTCTAGATCCCCATCACAGAATTGACCAACAGAGAAAAGGTTGTGTCCAAGGCCTTCCACATAATAAACACGGCTTATTTCGATGTTCCCACTTACATAGTCACCATATCCCATGATTAAAGCGTAATGATCATTCCCGAATCTGACAGTGCCAATGAACTTTGAGACAAAGTTTTTCAACAGTTTGAGATTGCCTGTCATATGTCGGGTGCATCCGCTATCAACAATCCAGAGAATGATCTGTACCACCTGCAGTACAAGAAGAGGACACAGATGGAACAGAAGTAAGGGTGGAACCCAAAGATAGTGCGGGTTCCTGTTGGTTAGAAACACATTTATTCAATAATTTAGGAATCCATTGAAAATCTGGTTTGTGTTGTAACCAACGTTGCCAATTCCAACTAGTATTTGCTTTCTTAATGTTAAATGCACTAGTCGTTGACGCAATCCTAGATTTGTTCTTGGCATCTATGGGGGTAACTTCAGCTTCATTAGAAACCGTAGAAGACGGCTTTCCTAAGTTAGACTTAGAGGCAATAGTGGGCCTAGAAGGAATGCGTGTCCTACGTTTCTTATGACGATTTAGAAGAGAATTAGCTAAACATTTTGTATGATCACCAGATGATACGCTTTTACGACAAAACACACAAGATGCATTAATATTCAAAACATTCAAAGGTTCATCATTCGTTACATTTAGATTTCGATTACAATTTGCCAGATTAGAATCTAAATCTGATGCAACATGAGTTTTATTCAAATTCCTAAGTTGGTCTGCTACTTCTTGAGCTTCTAGGTGTCCTCTCTTACGTTGCAAGATCCTATTCTTCTTTTTACTTTTCCGCTTGGGTTTGCTAACGCTAGTAGTAGAGACTAGTCCTGTAGAAGTGGAGGTATCAACATTAGTATTATGAACAACCTTTCCTTTTTCTGTTTTGTCTACTTTATACATTCCTGGTGCTATCACCGTGGTGTCAACCATCTTTCCTTTTTGAAGTAGCCTAACTTTCTCTTTTAAATCGATGATGATGTGATTTTTATCCTGAATTTCAGACTCGAGTAAACCATTGCAATATTTGATATCATCGCGGTTTTGTTGCCATTCGACGTTTTCAATTTTCAAGTCCGCAATTTCTTTCTCGTATTTGAGACACAAACTTTTGAGAGACTCATTGTTTTTGCAAAGCTGACAAGAGTTAGAAAAATTTTGACTTTGAAATTTCAATTCCTTTTTAAGACTCTGAGCTTGACACCATTCAAGCCTTTGTTTGAGTTGATAAATTTCTTTTGAAAACTGTTTTGTCACATCATCATTCTTTTTCTTCAGATTTTCATTCTCATTTTTAAGTGTCTCTAATTCCACATTCAACAAATTATTGTCAACACAGAGATCATCCACAAGCATAGAAGTACCAGATTTATAGAGATCATTCATGATAATAGACATAATATCAGCACAGAGAACTTGTTCCAAGAGTCGATCAGCATCATTTTTGAAAACTTTTGTTTGTAGCTTTTGGACCAAAATCTCATTTTCAGCAGTATCAAAAACGTTTATCATATTTTTGACCTCCTTTTGAAGTTCCTGATTCCAACGTGTAGCACATAGACGGAGGTGTTGAACAATTGGTTTCATTTGTTTTTGAAAAATATCTCTCTTTTCTCGCTCGTAAGCGGATTGAAAAGTTTCAATTTTTATTTCAGAATTGCGTTCAATTGTTTCCTCCAAAATATCGATGTCTTCCATAAAGGTTTTGAAATAATTTAAAACACGACATTTTGGTAAACGTGTAAGTTCACCGGATGATGGTAAAGGACCATTTATTTGTGCTACTGGTGGGACAGGAGCTGCATTGTGAGATGAAACATATGACTCTTCGATAAACCATGATTTCTCAGGTAATTCCTTTTGAGTGACAAAAGATTTTGAAAGTGGAGGAGCTTTTGAATAGTCATATGGTGTCCAATATTGAACATTACTCATTTTTGACCGACTCTCGTCTTCAAGTTCTTCTTCTTCCTCAGTATGAAAAACAACAGCACGCACAATCGTATTATCCATCAAATAATCCATACTGTAAATTTTTGGAATATCTTTGAATGCCGTGTGAAGAAACATTGAATTGTAATCACCAAGTGCAAATCGTTTATCGGGTCTCGGTTTTAAAGTAAATTTCTGAATTGTGGTGACAGAGTTCCCGTGTTTGTAAACAATGTGACGAAATTCTTTGAGTTGTTTTTCAAGATCAACAATATCACCGAGTAAGTCATCGATGTATTTTCTTTTTCGTATTTTATGTTCACAAAAATCTTTTTGACAACTTGACAATTCTGTTTTTGTATTTGAAAGTTCTGTTTGAAGACGTTCAATTTGCATTTTCAATTCACACTTTTCACTTTCAAGTTTCGAAATCAACTTTCCGTTTGACTCAATTAAATCTTGCATTTTGCGTTGAAGATCTTGTTCTTTATTGTAAGAATCCTGAAAAGCATTTTCAAAACTTTTTGCATTTTTAATCTTTTCATCCTGATTTGAAAGTTGAATTTTATAACATTCAATATCTCTTGCAAGTGACGCATTTTGTTCTTTTAAAGCTTTATTTATTTCGTTGCATTTTATAATTTGCAATTGCTGAGCATCCAGTTGTTTAGATAACAATATTAGGTCAGGGTCTGGATCAAATGATGGTTCATGTTGTTCTAACTTATCATGTTCATTATTCTCAATAGGATCATCAAATGAAACAACTGTGTCATCATCGAATATGACAACTGTGCTTATTTGTTCATCTTTTTGAGATGATGAAGATGATTTAGATGGAACAACTTGCGCCATATCTGATTCATAAGCAGAAGGTGAGACAATTTCATTAATAAAGCATTCATTGAGGTCATGTACCTGAGACAAGCCGTCAGTGTCATACACTGGACCTGAATCATTCAGCTTCAGTTCCTGCATGTTGGCCATAAGCATCACAGCTGCATTAGCTTCCAGATCTTCCATGTCATCATCATTGTTCACATTTGCCATGAAGTTGTTATCTTGTTCAGGGAAATGTCCGTCTTTTTCATCTTGAAGAGCCATGAGTAACGCCTGCTTGTGAAACTTACTACCGCGAGTTCTCGGTTTGGGACATGCTGTAGCTATATGACCTTGCTCATTACAATTGTAGCACCAAACTGCATTCCCTGAGTTGGAGTTCCTTGTTGCAACTGAGTCAGACCTTTGTTGAGAAGATCCGAAGTTGTTCTTGAACCCCGTATTGTTACTGAACCTCTGATCATTCCCATAATTTCCAGAAGAATTTCCTGAACCAAATCGACCATAATTGCGATTCTGAATTTCCACTCTTCCATCATGAACAACCGCTTGATTCCTTGTATTTGAAGATGACCGTTGACGGTTGTTTGTTTTGTTGGAGAATTTGCTGAAAGCACGAGCAATAAGAGCAAGTCCCTGATTCAACGTATGAAAGTCATCATCGTCATCTTCATTGGAATTGGAGTAGTACACAGAATCATTGTTGTTTAACGGAACAAGTTGAGTAGAAGTATTCGATAGAGATGTATCATAAGGGACCATTTGGTTCGAGGTGGAAGATTGTGGATAACTGAAGTAGTTCTGCTCTTGAACATATGCATGATTAGACATTGGTGGTGGAGCGTAGGAAGACTGAGCTACGAGAGCCAAAGAATTTGGTGTAGAAGTTGGTGTGTATCCTCCTCGTAGAGCTCGATCTTTTTCCACTTCAGGTTCATGATGTTTCAGAAAATCATACAACAAACCATATGGAGCATCATGCAAATTCTTTGTTTGACGAACAAATGTCACATATTTATGCCAATCAGGGCCAAGACTACCAACAAATTTGGAGTTCACAGCAATCCTTGGTACTGTGATTTTGTGACGTTCCAGATCATTAACCACATTTGTGAAACGATGATAGTAGGATTCAAGTGACTCTCCAGGTTCAATTGTGATGTCAGTGTATTCCATGTATAGCTTGGATTCCATGTCATCTTTGTTCAATTGAGTTCCTTCCATAAGGAGATGAACGTGTTCCCACATAGCTTTGGCTGTTTTCTGAGCATCGACACTTCGATAGATCGGATTAGGTATACCTTGAAGTATGTAAGCCATTGCGTACTGATCAGCTTCACGATGTAGTTTTTGTTCTTCAGTGAGTGCAGATTCTGGAAGGGGTCTATCACCAGGAGGACGTGGAGGATCAGTATGTGGATCACTAGCTTCAAATCTAGTTGGCCACTCAAATGGTCCTTCAAGTATCACTTGCTTCAAGAATTTCCCATGAGGTTTCTTAAGCTCAACAAATCGTAAGAATCGACTTGACCATTGAACATAGTTCCTAGGTGTAAGCATTGGAGGTGTCTCAAGTGATCCTGCCTCATGTCGGGATTGTTGAGTTGTAATAACTTCACACATTCTGTCAAACCAGTGAGGTTGTTTGGAGGAAAACTGATTGGTTTGTTGTGGCACTTGATATGATTGTTGTTGAGGAATGAGCTGATGTTGCATCATTAGGTAATTTTGTAGTGGATTGTATTTAGGAGGTTGTTGATTCATTATGTGCGGAAGGTATTGTTGTTGCTGATACTGCTGATGCTGAGGTTGCTGAGACTGCTGATGTTGAGGTTGCTGAATATGAGGGAAGTAATGATTTGGAGGTTGAGACATCTTAAAAAAACACTTGTGTAGAAATGGATCTTGTAGAAAGTGTAGAATTAACCAATTATCGAGAAACTTAGCACAACTTCAAATAAGATTTCGATAATATGTTTTTGAAACTTGGCAGATTTTCGAGAAACACAATTATCGAAAAAAAACTTAGTGGATTTATCGAGAAAAGATTTCGAAACTTGTCAGGTTTATCGAGAAATAAGATTTCGATAATGAAGCAGTTTTATCGAAAACTAGGATTTCGATAACTTAAATAATTTTCTCGATAACTTTTCGAAAAAATGTAAGATTTCTCGAAAAGTCACAAAGATTGCGAAACTTAGTTTTCGAAATTATACAATTTCGAAAACTTTCCCAAAAGTCGAAGTACTTAACTTTCTTATACAAGAAAGAAAATACCGAGTCCACACAAACGAAGTCGAGGTAGTGCACTTTGAGAAGATCTCGAAATAGGCCAATAGTAGGTTCTCGATAACTTGTAGGTTTTTGTTTTTCAAAGAAAGCAATCCTTAAATTCGTTTTTCTTTCAAGATACTTGTACTTTTGTGTATAAAATGAGTAGATCTTAAAGAAAGTAGAAAACTTTAAGAAAAATTTCAAACTTGAGAAAATTTCGATAAAAGTACAATTATCTAAAATCGAATAATTTAGTAAAAAGTTTGGAACTTTTTGGTTTGTTTTGATTTTAAACACAAGTTTGTAAGCAAAGATGTGAGAAAAACCAAGAAACTAACAAAAAATTTAAACTTTGACAAACAATTCGATAAAAAAAACGATTTGTAAAGAAAGAAATCAATGAAAAAACAATAACTACACCTTCCTCTAGCGAATGATACCACTTGTTAGGTCACCATTTAGTAAACACAAGTATGATATAAAGAGAAATGAGATGAGAATGAGAGTGGGATGATTATGAGAAATTTGAGAAAGTGAAATGCAAGAGTTTCCTTAATGTTTTCAAATAACCAACCAAATACAAATGAGGCCTAAGACTAGTATTTATAGGAAAGGAGCTAGGGCAACATCCCTACTCCTTCCTTTACATAAAACGTGTGGGCTTAAAGCCCATGGGTCATATTACTTAGGCCTAGTAAACATGTAACTTAATCAATATTGTAAGTAATAAATAACTTAAGCAACCTATTATTACAAATGACCGAGACTTGACAAAATAGTAAAAACTTAGGTTCCAACACTCTTTACGTGGTAGCGCATTATAAGTAACCATTTTTGGTTCATTATTTTTAGCAAGTTTTCTTTTTAAATCATCATTTTGTTTTTCAAAAGGTACGATTTCATCTTTCTTTGTTTCGGGGTTATTTTGAATAGGTAAAAAATCACCATTAGTAATAACATGCCAAAGATCTAGATCTTTTGACTTCACACAAGTTTCGAATCGATTTTTTCAATATAAAAATCCATCACTTTCAAATAGTGGTGGTCTTTGCATAGATTGCCCTTCTAAATATTTTTCAGATTCCATAGATCGTTACAAGTTTTAAAATACAATATATTTTAAAGATCTTGCTAGACGTGGCTCTGTTACCAATTGTGGAAAACTAGAAGGGGGGTTGAATAGTTTTACGTCCTTTTAAATTTATTGCCAAAATATTTTGTAGCTTATTAAAAACTTTCGATTCGATCTCAAGTGAATTTAAGTGACAACCAATATAAGAAATTCTAATCTAATAATGAAAGTATTGAAATGTAATGAAGAAAAGATAGAGTTAGAAAGATTAAACCACAACACGCGAATTTATAGTGGTTCGGCTACAAGGACACCTTCCTTGCCCTACTCCACTCCCCAAGTACCACACTAGAGAGTTTTCTTCACTATGTCAACAAACTCCTTATGGTGGAGAAACCTTACACACCTTGGCTTACACGAGTTAATGACACTAAGCAAAATGTCGAGTTGTAATCATAGCTAGAACCAATCTCACAACTTCCTCACAACTTCACACCTTCTTCACACCTTCACAACTTCTTCAAGACTTCACACCTTCTTCACACCTTCTCCTAAGAACAACTAGATCACAACTACTAAACTACTTTACAACACACCTAGTTTCTACAAACAACAAATTCACACAACACTTTTACAAAGATCTAACACTACTACAATATTAAACTAGCTAATCACAACACTACTACAATTAGATGGATGTAGAGGAGTGTTCTTCTTCTTGCACTTGAATGGATGAAGCTTTGGATCACTTGGAAACAAAGAATTATGAATTATAGGATCAAAGGATTTTAGATCTAGAAATGGAGGTTGGATCAGAAAGTTTATAGTGCAAAAAGATGAGAAAAATATGTGAAATGATCCAATATTTATAGGGCCAGAAAATACTGTTCTGGAGCGTGCCGGTCCCCTTAATTAGAGGGCGGTCCCCTTAATGATTAAGGGGGCCGCCTAGTAAAATTAAGGGGGCCGCCCTCCTGATCGTTGGAAAAGTTTTTCTGGATAAAATTTGCCCTTTTTGGTTGGAAATTTGAAATCATATCTTTGTAGTCTAATATTGCATTACCAAAAATGATTTACAAATATATATAAACTGTTTATATCATTTTATAAGATGTTATGTCTTAAGACAAAATTTCCATTGATCATGTAATGCATAAGATACTTAGTTTATGCATACCTTAAGTGATATTAGATGTAGAGGTAAATATTTGTTACCAAATACTTGTTTACGTCTTAATCTTGACTTAATTTGATTTGAGTTTTGTGATTATCAAAACATAGGTTTGTTGAGAGATATTAATAACATTTTTAAACATTATTTATATCAACAAACTTCTCATATATGGCAGGATTGGTCCTTGATTGCAAAGTTTGGTGAAATTACATAACAGGTCCTTGAAGTTTCAAAATTTGGCAGTTTTAGTCCCTGCAAAAATTAAAAGTGCAATTTATCATCATCAGTACCTTGGACTATTGAAATTTGGCAGAAAATACCCTTATGGAAACTTTGGAAGAATGCCAAAACACACCCCCAAACTTTCAAAATATTACAAAAATGGTCCTTGCAATAACCAAAAAACAAACGGATCCTATTATTAATACCAAATCCAAACACAACCATTGTCCAGCCCACACCCCTTATCCATCCCATTCCCTGGCCCAATCACCCTAAGCCCAAAATACAAACAAAACCCACCCTGGTATTAATACCAGGGTCAAACCCAGTCAACACCACCCCCTTCCTCACACCAAAACCACCCTTCCCTCCAAATACCGCCCTGCAAAAACCCCCTCCACTTGCAATAATTCATCATCACCACCCCACCACCCTCACCTAACAAGACAACCCACAATAAATGCCACACCCCCTCCTACACGCAACAGTCAATTGGCTCTGTTCATTTTTGGCGCGAAAAAGGATTTGAACGGCTGAGATGAGTTTCAGAGATCCAAT
Organism: Artemisia argyi; assembly: GCA_030686995.1. Classification (NCBI taxonomy): domain Eukaryota; kingdom Viridiplantae; phylum Streptophyta; class Magnoliopsida; order Asterales; family Asteraceae; genus Artemisia; species Artemisia argyi. Next base: position 277,107,532 of record CM060708.1, read on the forward strand.
GGCCAAGATTATTGATGGGATTTGCTCAGAAGCTCGTGGGAACCCTAATGTGAGGCTATAAAAGGAAAGGGAAGCAATGAAGAAAGAGTAGTGGTCTAATTAGTATTAATGTATGTCGTTTAATTATGATTTCAAATTCTAGTGTAATATTCAAGCTTTTAAGCATTGTATCAAGTTCTTTCAGTGCACTCCTAACTGTTTTATTAATCAAATTAAAGTTTTACCCTCAATCTCAGTATTGCAATTTCACTTTTATTTCATAATTACTACTAAAATCATTTTACTATTTTTGTTTAGACTTATGGATTCTTAGGCTCATATAAGCTCCCAGGAAGCTTAATAAAGCTTTTAGAAACCATAAAATACTGTTTAGTTACAAGAAAATTCAAAAGCATAAAAAGTCAACAAAAGTCAACATTGCAAGTTTCTTGGTGAAAGCAATTGGAGCACAGTGAATCCTGGATGGATGTGGGTTAGTACTCCATGGGGAGTGTTAGGATTGATCTCATGGTCCTTGGTTCTTGATACAAAGCAGGATTGCACATTGTAAGGTTTTGAAACTCATTTCTGTGTTCTACTGTATCATTGCTTATTTTATTGCTTAATCAGCTTCTTTGTGCTTATTTAGTATTAAATAGTGATAATCTAGCATAAGATCAGTACCTTTTTTGTAGGGAATCATAGTTGCTTAAAATTCTCAATTTCACTGTCAAATTAGTACATCTAGTAATCTTGGCAATTTGTTGTTGTTTCCTATTTCTAAGTGCTTATTTAAGTTTAATATATCATTATAAGACATTGTGAATCAGTTTCATAAGCTCTTAAAGCCATTTGCTTCCTAAATCATAAAACAGTCAAGTTAAAGGTCTGTTTGGATCAGTGAGATCCTAGGTGTTTAAGTGCTCATTTGTTATTACTCTTGGTTCACACAAGTCACTTAGGGTGATATTAGCTCAGAACAACAAAAATAATCAGGTCTTATTTGATAAAAAGTCAAAATCACAAATCATTTGAGCTAATCATATATCTGTGTTGATTTTGAAGTAGCATAGGCATTAATTTGATTCACAAGTGCTAGTTTTAGCTTTATTAAGTCTTCTTATAGCTTAAGTAACTTAAATCAGTCAATAAATCAAGATCAAATCTCATCAAATTCAACCTTTTGCAAAAACTCAAAAAGTCAAAAATTGCCTTTGTTTTAGAAAACCAAATATTCAAGGATTTTTCTAGAATTTTGTGAATTTATTCAGGCCTTCAAACTTTCAGAGGTTAAAGTCTATCACCTAAGCTTCAAGAATCTAGGTTCAGCTTATTTGTGGGATTTTTATTGTAGCTTATACATTAGCTTATTTTGACCTGCAGGGCAAACGCATGCCCTGTGCACAGGTTTTGACCAAAATTCCCAAGACCTTAGCTACTTCGCCAGTGGGACCCACCCCTAGCTTTTTAGCTTTTTATAAACCCCATAAGCCTAACTTTAAGTTTCTGACCTTATTTCACCATTGTGAGCTTATTTGATAGGGCTGCAAGTGCCTTTAAGTTTGATCATCTCCTGAGCAAACACTAAGTACTCAGTGTGAGATCCCAACTTCCAAGGCTTACCCAGAGTTCATTAATAAACAATAAGCCCTGCTTATTGGTAATTGTGTAGCCTACCAGTCCCTCTTTAGGTTTCAAGTTTCATTTTGGACCCCTGAGCTCTTCTGTGGACCCCACAGAGGTCCAAAACCCTTAGTTTTGGTCTGTCTTGGCCTTGTTGAGTAATAAGTGCTTATTTGCTCACAAATAGCTTATCCAGAGTGCTTATCTGTTCATTTTGGCTTATTTCAAGCGATATACATCCGTGGTAGCTTATTTATTAATTTGAATAGCTTTTCATAAAATCACAAGTCCTAATAAGCTTGAAATTCCAACTGTTAAGCACTTGGGGGTGCACATAGCTTATTTTTAAGCTATTCAAAAAGTCATTTCACAAAAAGTTCTTGTTTTTAGCTTATTTTCATATGTCAAAAAGAAAAACTAACAAAAACCAAATTTAAAATTAATGATAGCTTCTATTTAATAGATTTTATGTTTTTAATTCTTTATTTCAGCTTATTTATAAGCACTTCATCATTTTCATAATTTTCTTAATTTCTTGTCACCTTTAAGTATTTGTAATAATTTTCTTAGATTTTTATTTATCAGTTTACTAATTATTAGAATTAAAAGTTGTTTAAATAATTAATTAGGTAATATTAGTAACTAAATAGTTTTCTTAAATTTTAATTAACAACAGTAGGTTTTTATATTTTTCCTAGGTTTTATAAATTAGTTAAAACTTTTAGAAAATAGATTTTTAAGTTTTACAGTTCATTTCCTAATTTTCTTATTTAATTTAGTTAAATTAGATTTAAATTAGTTAATAAGTAAATAATTATTAAAATAGTCTAAATATAATTTTTAGAAACTTTTTATAAATTTTTCTATAATTTTCTAAGTCATTTAAGTATTAATAGTAATTTAAATTAGTTTAAATAGTTTAATTAATATAATTAGTTTTTAATTAATAAAAAACCTATAAAAAGACAAAAATAGTTCTTTTTATTTTTTATACTTTCTTCAAGTTCTTTTTAAGGTTTAGATAATAGTTTTGCAAGTTTTTAGTTTAATTTGTAATCTTTATCATTTTTAGTTTAATTTAAATTAGGTTTAATTTACATTTTAAATAGTTTTAATTATTTAAATAGTATTTAAATATTAAAATAATCATTTAAATAATTTCATTTTCATTTTAAATTTTCTTTTTATTTTAAGTTTGAAAAGTTTCACTTGCACCCCCGGTAGTTTGTAATTTATCAAAACCCACTTTTCTTTGTCTGTAATCTGATTTCCCAATTTATGCTTTTGTGATTGTATCTGTATTTCTGTGATTGTTAATTTTATTCCAAATTGTTCAAATACCAAGCAATCAGTAGTATAATCATTCCCCAATCATCTTGGTTACTGTCCTCAGTGCCACTTATTCCCAAAAACGTTCAAAATACAATTTCAATCTCGTTGGGATTTAACGACCCGAGGATTTCCCTGTACTTCCACGGATTATAAACACTTGACTTTCCCCTCCCAGGTGGGCCTATCAACTGCACCCGGTTGACTGGTTGGTTTAGGAGGAGTAAAAATTTGGCGCCGCTGCCGGGGAGGTTGTTGCGTATTTCAAAACGTTTTAGGTTTAGTGGTTTTCAAAACCCCTCCTGTACAAATATCACCACTTTGTAAATTTTTGTGAAAATCAAAATCATATCTGAAAAAGTTCATTAACACTTTTCCTGAAGTGTTAAAAAAAAAAAAAAAATCATAAACAACAAAACATACTGTGAAGTTAAATTACTTCCTTTACTTTAAGATTACATCCTGAAAAAGTTGGTATAAGGTAAGTTCTGACATTAAATTACGAACTAAAGAGGAATCCATTCTTTCCTCCCACCAGCCTGTGAGTAATCTTAAATGAACGATTTCGGTTAACGAATCAGTTCCAAAAATATTGTCCAAGTTTTTTCACCCGTACACGAAAAGCCAAAAACATTCTACTGTGAATATAATTACATAAAAGTTTACCACCGCAAACCAAGGCAGAACACTTACCAACTGGGGGTGTGAACATAATAAGTTCCCAAACTTAAGATAAAAACTTACCATTATATCCCTGTGAGTTGTGTACCTTTTATAAAGAAGCCATTCACTTGTGATTATTGGATTTAAGTTCACTGTGGTTTTGCCTCGATCTTGTTTTGAAAATTGTTTTTAGTGCATGCGCACTCGTTCACAATCACGACGTAATCTTCATAGAAACGTAACTGAGTTACGTACTGTTGAAGAAGAACACACACTAAAAATGAACGACGAGCCCCCAATCCCTCCCAAGGAGGATGTAGTTCCTGACACCCGAACAATGGAGGAACTATGTCAACCCACCATGCACGGGAGGGGTGGACCCATTGCACCACTCACCATTGGAGCCACGGATTTTGGACTAAAACACAACATGATCCAACAGGTCCAGAATTCGTGTCAGTTCCACGGTTTACCGGGTGACGAAGCTAACAAGCATCTCGATAAATTTTTAACCGTTACCCAGAGCATGAATCAAAATGGCGTCACCGAAAACGGCCTATGTTTATACCTGTTCCCCTATCCTCTCAATCATCATGTGACTGCTTGGTTCGATCGACTTCCTAAGAATTCAATCCATACCTTTGATGAGATGGTTACTAAGTTCTTGGCTAAATATTTTCCACCATCCATGGTTACAAAGCTGAGAAACGATATTAGTAACTTCAAACAGCTTCCCGAAGAGTCCTTATTTGAGGCATGGGAACGCTACAAACTTGCTATTGATCGGTGTCCTAATCATAACATGCTTCTTGTCACCATTATTGATACCTTCTATAATGGTTTGACACTTCGTCATCGTGACACCATCAATGCTGCTGCTGGGGGCACCTTTATGAAAAGGACCCCTGAAGAGTGTTATTGCTTAATTGAAAACATGACTGCCCATCATAACTTTTGGGACTCCTCTGCAGAGAGGAATGACTCATTTAAGTCAGTCACCCCGGCATGTAATGAAATAGCTGCTCTTACCAAAAAGTTCGATGATTTATCTGCTGCGGTTCTCCGAATTCACCAGGCAAATCACAATCTGTAGATCAAAACTATCAGTTGTGAAACATGTGGTGGTCCACATCTATATCATGAGTGTCCAGCCTCCAGTAGCTTCACTCAAGAGAACGTATTCGCAGCCCAAGGTTCCTACAACACGGGAGGTAATTCCTACCAACCGCAAGGGGACCGAAATCTATTGAGCTATCGTTCCAATAACTACATTGGAACAACAGGGTTTAATCAACCCCAGAACCAAAATGGTCAAAATAGAAACCAGAACTTTAACCAGAATCAGAACCAGAACCGAATGAACCAAGGTTTTAACAACCAAGGGAATTTCAACTCTGGTCAACACCAGGTTCAAAATAATCAAAACCAAGGAAATTATAACCGAAATCAAGGTCAGAACAATTACCATCAGGGTAATTTTCAACAACAAAACCGTTTCCAGGGTAATAACAACCAGCAACATGGGAATTTCCAAAACAATCGGGCCCAAAATTTTCCAAATCAAAATCAAGCCATTGTTCTAACTGGACCTTCATCTGATGAGTTATTAAAACAGTTTATGAAATCCCAAGATGAATTAAACAAAGTGCTGGTTAGTCAAATCTATGAATTGAAGAAGTCTTTAAATGATCGACCCTCGGGCTCAGGTATTTTACCTAGCAACACGATCGCTAATCCGAGGGGCGATGCAAAGGCGATCACCACAAGAAGTGGAGTTTCTTATAAAGCACCCAAAGCTACTTCTACCACTTCTCCTGTCCAGGTAGAGGAATGTGATACTGAGGATACTACGGATACGGTACTTCCTACTAATAACGGAGGTACCACTGACATCCATCCTCCAGTTATCCCGGTCCCGACTCCCCGTAAAAGAGTCGTGTTTGAAACTCCCGAAGGTCCTGTTAAAATCCCAAAAGCCAACCAAAAACCATCGATTCCATATCCCTCACAATTGCAAGATCAGAAGCTATGTGAAAAAGCTAATCATCAGATGGAAAATTTTTTCCAAATTTTCCAAGAGCTACACTTTGATATTAGTTTCAGTGATGCTCTCATATTAATGCCCTAATTTGCATCGACAATCAAAAACTTACTAGGAAATAAAGAGAAACTCTTTGAAATGGCACGAACTCCACTCAACGAAAACTGCTCTGCAGTTCTGTTGAAACAGCCTCCCGAGAAGCTAGGAGACCCCGAGAAATTTCTAATACCATGTATTTTACCGGGGATGGTTGAGTGCTTTGCCTTGGCCGATCTTGGCGCAAGCATCAACTTAATGCCCCACTCAGTTTGGAAAAAGCTTTCTCTTCAGGCACTTACTCCCACATGCATGACTCTCGAGCTTGCAGACCGTTCAATTTCACGTCCCTTCAGTATTGCCGAGGACGTATTTGTAAAAGTGGGAAAGTTCCATTTTCTGGCAGACTTTGTCATTGTTGATTTTGATGCAGATCCAAAAGTTCCTCTCATTCTTGGGAGGGGATTCTTAAGGACGGGTCGTGCATTAATCGATGTTTTCGATGAGGAAATCACATTATGAGTTGGCAATAAAGCGATAACCTTCAACCTTGATCAAACCTCGAGATACTCCTCGAATTATGATGTTGAATCGGTCAACCGAATTGATGTCATTGACATTGCATCCGAGGAGTATGCTCAGGAAATCCTTGGATTCGATGATAGTTCTACGAGTGGAAACCCCCCTCCCTCTTCTCACCCCATAGTCGCTAATTCTTCTCCTTCCCTCACTCCGTTTGAGGGAAGTGATTTCTTCCTTGAGGAATTAGAGGCCTTTCTCAAAAAGTGATTCAGTTCCTAAAGGAATCGATAACCAAGAGATTGACATGGAGAGGGATATCTTTCTCCTTGAGAAATTATTGAACAAAAATCCCTCTCCCATTCCTGTTCTACCTCCACAACTTCATAACGCGGTAGTCAAATATGTTGAGAAAAATGATGATTTCCCCGAGGTCGAACTTAAGGACCTGCCTCCTCATCTAGAATATGCATTTTTGGAAGGTAACGATAAGTTACCAATCATTATTGCAAAAGACTTAAAGGATGAGGAGAAAACCGACCTGCTTAAGGTTTTAAAGTCCCACAAGCAAGCAATTGCTTGGAAACTCTCAGACATAAAGGGTATTAACCCAGATTTTTGTACACACAAAATCCTAATGGAAGAGGACTTTAAACCTGCCGTGCAGCATCAAAGAAGGGTAAATCCAAAAATCCACGAAGTTATCAAGGAAGAAGTTATCAAACTTCTCGATGCGGGATTGATTTATCCTTTATCAGACAGTCCTTGGGTTAGCCCAATACATTGTGTTCCAAAAAAGGGTGGCATCACGGTTGTCACTAATGAGGATAACGAGTTGATACCAACTCGGTTGGTTACAGGGTGGCGAGTATCTATCGATTACAGAAAGCTTAACGAAGCCACCCGCAAGGACCATTTTCCTCTGCCCTTTATGGATCAAATGCTCAAAAGATTAGCGGGGAATGAGTATTATTGCTTCCTCGACGGCTTCTCGGGTTACTTCCAGATTCCCATTGATCCTAAGGATCAAGAGAAGACTACCTTCACATGCCCTTACGGGACTTTTGCCTATCGTCGCATGCCTTTTGGGTTATGCAACGCTCCGGGCACTTTCCAAAGGTGCATGATGGCTATTTTCCACGACATGATCGGGAAAACCATGGAGGTATTCATGGATGACTTCTAAGTCATCGGGAATTCTTTCGATTCATGCCTCTCCCATTTAGAAAAGATGCTTCAACATTCTGAAGACACTAATCTTTGTCTAAATTGGGAGAAGAGCCATTTTATGGTTAAGGAGGGCATTGTCCTCGGCCATAAAATTTCAAAAGATGGGATTGAGGTCGATAAGGCCAAAATTGATGTTATTGCTAAACTGCCTCATCCCACCACTGTTAAAGGAATAAGGAGTTTCCTTGGCCATGCCGGGTTTTATAGGAGATTCATTCAGGATTTCTCCAAAATAGCCTGACCGTTGACTCATCTTCTTGAAAAGGAAGCTCCTTTCATCTTTTCCCCCGAGTGCATTGAAGCTTTTTCTACTTTAAAGAAAAGGCTCACCAAGGCACCGATCCTTGTTGCCCCCGACTAGGACTTACCCTTCGAACTTATGTGCGATGCTAGCGACTTCGCTATTGGTGCATGATGCGTAGGGATTGCACCAGGCTTTACCTCTCGAGGGATATCGAGAAGCTTACAACCCCCACCAGGCAGTGTACCTGATCGATGTAGTATAGTATAATGACAAGTACCGGGGGATTGATCGTTCAGCTAGGAATAGTGTCGCTTGGATTAGAAAACCTAATTACTAGTTCTAGAGATGAGAGATGATTCTTTTTGTATTTTTATATTTTTACGAAAGCAATTAAAAATCTCAGGTTTGAAGGATTTGGACGGAATTAGTTGCAAGTCAACTAACCCAATACTAAGATGCAATCAAAATAAAATACTAAAAATGAAAATAAAACTATATTAAACTAAGGTTGTTAGCAATAAGTGGAGAAATGTGTTTACTTAGATTTAACTACTCCCTAGATATCTTTTACACGTTAATTACTTGTTATAGTTGCGTGGATGATGGATTGTATTCCTTAATACCATTCATGGGGTGGCGTACTTAACTCCCCAATCCTATGAGTGCCTACTTCACTCCTATATCGAGCCGGCTAAGAAGCTCCTAACATGGGATCATTAGAATTTACTCATGGATTAAATACAACCAATAAAACCTAGTACACATCAGTTCACGTTTCCTAAGAGGTTCAAGCATGTTACCATTTGGAGATCTGCCAGTTTTCTTAAGCCTAACATTGAAATCATTCATCCAATACAACCGTAAACAAGTATTCAACACATAATCAACATCGAGGTTTCATTAGATCTAAGCAAACACAAGATAAATCTAGCCTAGCATGGTGGAATCAAGACAAACACAAGATATAGACAACCAACACATAGACATATTGATTGAATTAAAAGAATACTTATCTCAATAACACATGTAAGGGTTCAAGGGGTGAAAACCCTTGAAAAGCTGTAAAATACGTATATGGTTTGGCCTTAGGGTTTCTCCAAACTTGTTCCTCTCAATGAATGAAAATTAGAAAACTATATATAAAAAATAGAGGCTGACGGTGTCAAGAACAACCTTGTGACGCCGTCATCTCGCCGCCAAAAGAATCCTCGGACTGCCTTGATCTACATCTGACGCCGTCATGTTATCCACTTTTCCAGGCCGTTACACATTTAACTCTTGACGCTCTACCTTGTGACGCCGTCATTTCTGTACTGGGTCGTCATGATCTTTACACTTGACGACGTCAACTTCTTACTCTTGACGCCGTCACACACTGTTCCCAGCTTGGAAAATTAAGTCTTTGGCGTTTTCTTCACTTTTATGCTCCAAAAACGTCCGAATTGCTTCCTTTTCCAGATTTCACTCCCAAAGTACCTAAAATCACAAAAGGAACGATTTAGGGCAATATTTGATCAAATAAATTCAATTCCGGGCTTAAATGACCCCCTAAAAGTGGTTCATTTTTCGCCTCATCATATACCCTTACACTTGAGATTTTCTTGTCCTCAAGCAAATGCGCTTTTATTCTAATCAAAATACAAGTTAGGGGTCATTTAACACTAATATAAAAGTAATTACAACAAATAATCGTTCCACAAAATACCAAAGACAAGCACGGAGGTCATACACAAGCACCTCACAAATAGTGTTTAGATACTCACATCTCTTGGGTGTAATAAAGTATAAATTACAATATGGAAATGGATGATATCTCTCACTACCTGTCATAGCAAAATAGATTACCATAGGCTTGGGAAAGGATCAAACCTCCACCACATGGCGTAAGCACCTAGGATAAACTATCAAAGAGGTCTTTCAAAGGGTTGTAACGTTAGGTGTAGGGGTATGAAATACACGGTTTTGTTAGATAAAGGCAGTCTTTACTGGTGGCGAGTTAACAATCTTGGTTAATTACATGTACAATATGGCGTTGCTAAGCCAAGACTCGACTCGACTTAAGCTAATAAATGAAAAATAACAAAAACATAAAATGAACATAGAATAAAAAGGGATGGTATTCCGTATGTTTTTTTCTCTTTTCTTTTTCTATTTTTTTTCTTTTTCTTGATTTTTTCGATTTTTTTTTTGTTATTTTTTTTTTTTTTTTTTTTTTTTTTTGCAACACTCTTACACTACCATCCAAAATAATACATCATAGGGAATAAACGCTCCCCTTACACTTGAATTTTTACATACTTTACAATAAACTAATCTAATGACTCGAATTAAGAAAATCAAAACACTTGGAGCACTTTTAAGATTAACGTACGTATGGGGTAATAAATGATGTTCTTCCCCATTACTCCATAAAATAAGTACTTTACCCATGAGTCCCAATCGTCCCAGAACAATATGTACAAGGATACGACTCGACTTAGCAACCATGTAATCAATTAGATAATTAACTTAGGGTTTAACAAATAACAATAATGCACTAAAAATGAGCGCACACACGGAAGGCTAAGGCGATTTGGGTGTACATTTAAGTGGGGTGTAACAAATTCTTCCTTTAAGTAAAATGCTTAAAGTTAGAAACGAAAAGATAGGCTCGGAGGGGTGTACTAGGGGTATCGTGTACTAAAAATGAGTACAACGCTAAGGGTGTGGGAAAAATTAGTTGACTTAACTAGCCAAGTAATATGACTTTAATGGTCAAGTAATTATGATACGGGTTTAATACAAGGGTGATCCTAATGCCTCTTATCATGTAGTAAATCCTACTACACGAATGTAGTCTCACTAGCGGTCTCGGGATGCATCACTAACGCAAGTTCAAGAATCTAAATGCTACCAGTACACTCATAAGCACTAATAGTAAATGCTTTTCCTATCAAATCTAAAGGCGAACCTCACATATTTGGGTGGAAAATTTTTCTGAATATACGGTTATGTGCTAGTCATACAATCTCTTATCCATGAGACGCTTGCTATGGCTAAAGTTTCACTCCTAACAATTGTAAAAAATTTTAAATTTGGCGCTAAAATTGAACTAACAAGTATTTCTCATAGTTTTATTACACATCTACTATCAAACAAGCAAACTCAAGCGAAAGTGTATTTGTAAGGTATCATCATTTTACCCTCCCCTTACACTTAAGATGAACATTGTCCCCAATGTTCAAGTAAAGAATGTAAAAGTGAGATAAGTAAAAAGAATGAAATCAAATACTCCCCTGATTCGCTCGGTATGGATAATAAGGTGGCCAGGTTAAATCTTCCACCAAGAAAATGAACAATCAAAGCTTCCCTTCCAGAATAATAATCATCTTCTTGTCATACATAACCTGTAAATCCTGAGAAAACAAACAAAGCAACCTCGCATAAAATCGGCGGCAATCTACATAAGTTACTAAATCCTAGAAAAGAAAGTAAGATATAATGCTTGTGGAATGAAGTTTGCAGATTTCCTGGAGATTATAAAACTTAATAATTCAGCAAAAACTTGAAGACTCCGTTAGAAAAACAAAACTGCTAAATTTCCAGATTTTTAGACATGACGCCGTCAAGAGCAAGCTCATAACACCGTCAGAACTGACCTGCAGAAATTCTTATGTTAAGTTTCCGGAAAATTTTTGGAAAAACTTGGTCCTACTTCCTGGAAAATCCTGCAAAACTTCATTATGACTCAATACAAGCATTTGACTCTAACAAATACGAATATACATGTTCATTTAATATTGTGGAGAATCATGATCGGTTTGTTTCTTAAAAACATATTTGGGATTTCCCCTTACACTTATGTCTTGCAAAAATACCTTTAGGTGGAGTTAAGACTAGGCTAAAACAACAAAGTAAAGTATTTCCACTTTTTAGTTTAGAAACATGATCTACCAACAATAAAAATAAAGCATGCATACGGAAGCAAATAACAAACAAACAAAATAAAATCACACAAAATCATGGGTTGCCTCCCAAGAAGCGCTTTTCTTTATTTACGAGTCTTGTAGCTAGACTCAAGGTCATGGGTTACTACGTGATATGGGTAAGTTCCTCATTGAGGACATCTTTGGGACCAAACTTAGGTTTCAGCTTCCTATCGGTTTTCTTAGTATGGTATGACCTTTCAAACTTTTCTCCATCCGGATCATACAAAGTCATCCTCATATGCCATGATCCGTCACCTTCTTTTGGTGGCTTGTTCCACCTCCATTTACACTTGTCTCCCTCTCTTTTCCACTTATTCATCTCTATATTAATAGGCATTACGCTCAAGAACTCAATCATCTTCCTAAAGACTAAGGGGTCCTCAAAAGGATCTAGCTCTTCATCTCTAGCTATGAGTTGTTCCACCGAATGTGTCTTTTCGATGAAATCTTTTTCTCGATAGAATGGGCATTGAGGTCCTATAAAGTTCCTTTCTGTCCAAGGTCCATATCTAGAGGGTCTCCTATTCATCTCTACCCAATGTGGTGTCGGTTCATCATCACAATCATAACTATGCTTCTTAACATCGTACACCGACCAAGTATCACCTTCACCTACCGCTATCTTAGACTCCTTACAATCTATCATGGCGCTAGCGGTTGCTAAAAATCCTCTTCCCACCAACAATGGGCATGTAGTGTCACTAACTGATGAGGCGAAAAATGATCCGTTTTTAGGGGGTCATTTAAGCCCAAATCCGAATTTATTTGATCAAATATTGCCCTAAATCGTTCCTTTTGTGATTTTAGGTACTTTGGGAGTAAAATCTGGAAAAGGAAGCAATTCGGACATTTTTGGAGCATAAAAGTGAAGAAAACGCCAAAGTCTTAATTTTCCATGCTGGGAACAGTGCATGACGGCGTCAAGAGTAGTTCCCTGACGGCGTCAAGAGTAAAATTCCATGACGACCCAGAAGAGTTTTGACGGCGTCATGAAGGTAGGGCGTCAAGAGTTAAAGTCATGATGGCCTGGAAATGTATTGTTCTTGACGGCGTCAAATGTAGATCTAGGCAGTCCGAGGATTGTTTTGGCGGTGAGGTGACGGCGTCACCTATTTGGTCTTGACGCCGTCAGACCCCTTTTTCTATATATAGTTTTCTAATTTTTCTCATTTAAAGAGAGAAGTTTTGGTAGAAACCCTAAGTACGATTTTGGTGTAACTTTACAGGTTTTTCAAGGGTTCCAACCCCTTGATACCTTGCATGATTAATTAAGATAAGTGTTCTTCTAATTCAATCAATATGTCTATGTGTTGGTTGTCTATATCTTGTTCTTGTCTTAATTCCATCATGCTAGGCTAGATCTATCTTGTGTTTGCTTAGATCTAATGAAACCTAGATATTGATTATGTGTTGATTACTTGTTTATTCTTGTCTTGGATGAATGATTTATATGTTAGGCTTAAGAAAACTGGCAGATCTCCAATTGGTAACATGCTTGAACGTCTTAAGAAACATGAACCAACGCGCACTAGGTCTTTATTGGTTGTATTTAATGCATGAGCCACTGTTTACAATCCCTATAGTTGTGCTGGGCATGGCGTAGGAGGATATAAGAGCTCATAGAATTGGGGAGTTATGTGTGCCACCCCATGAATGGTATTAAGGAATACGATCCGTCATTCATGCAATTATAACAAGTAATTAACGTGTAAAAGATATCTAGGGAGTAGTGAAATCTAAGTAACCACATTTTCTCTAATTACTGCTCACAACCTTAGTATAAATTAGTTTATTTCCATTTCTAGTATTTTATTTTGATTGCATCTTAGTATTGGGTTAGTTGATTAGCAACTAATTCCGCCCAAATCCTTCAAACCCGAGATTTTAATTTGCTTTCTATAAAATATAAAAACACAAAAATAATCATCCCTCACCTTTAGAACTAGTATTTAGGCTTTCTAATCCTAGCGACACTATTCCTAAGCTGAACGATCAATCCCCCGGTACTTGTCACTATACTATACTACAACGATCAGGTACACTGCCTGGTGGGGGTTGTAAGCTTCTCAGGATCCCTTGAGAGGTAAAACCTGTTGCGATTCCCACGCATCAAGTTTTTGGCGCCGCTGCCGGGGAATAGTTATTGTCTAGGTTAGAATTTCTTTTTATTAGGTCTACTTACTAGAATCCTTTCGAGTGAGATTTTTATTTTTATTTTTGTAGGATTCCTTTAGTCTATCATTTTCGTTGTGCCCTTTGTTTTTAAAACCATTTTCATTTGTCTTTATGGCGGATGAGATTCCATTTAGATCATTAACAATCGAGGAACAATTAGTTTACTCGGATAGATTTGCTTCTTGTTGTTCCAATGAATTTTTAAGTGATCTTAGATATATACAAGAAGAGATGAGTGTAAATTTTGATAGGTTTGATGAGTTATGCGCATGTGTGGCCTATATTAAACAATCATTGTTAGGATCAATTCCTTTTAGTAAGACCCTTTGGAAAAAATTTAAGGAAAGCCTCCTAACCGTGAACCATGAGTTCAAAGAATTGATGGGTTTGTATGCATCACAACTTGAGGAAACAATTAAGGAGGATTTAGCCGAACATGATCATATTGAGCAAAAAGATGAATCCTTTAGGCAAATTGAACATTGTAATCAATTTATTGAGGAAGGTTCTTATGAATCAGACTTAGAACTTGAAATGGCTAGAGAAGGATTTGAGATACTTAGGAACATGTTTAGGTTAGATTCTACTAAAAGACGTGATGAGGATATAGGTGATGTTGAGAAAAGGAAGGATGAGGTAAATAACACAAACCTACAAAGTACGCCACAACTCCCAACATCACTTGAGGAATACATACCACCCTTGACTTACCCGGAAGAAGTTGAAGAGACTATAGGAGCCCAAATAGAGGTAGAACCTTTGAACCAAACACAACTAGAGGATATAGGTTTGAATACTTATAATGATAACCTTACTCTTAGTTCTAGGGAAGTTCCTAGTTTTGACGAACCGGAGCCTCAACCAAAACCGTTACCTAATCTTCCATCCTTGGATGAGAATTTAGGAATTGAAATAGGTTCCGATCCACCCATCAAACCATATAGTCCGGGTAGTCTTAGGACAAAGGTAGTAAACTCTAAGCCTTGTAGAGAGGAAGCTAACATAGGAGTGGAACATGACCTTACTTACTTACATCACCCATTTATGATTGATCACAAGAAACATTATGGGTTTAAACCGGGTTTATTAGGTCAAGATGGATCCCCAAATAGGAGTCTCTTGAAGTTGATTGAAAATGATCCCTTTCTAGGAGAAAATCTTAATCCACCTATTAACCCAATTGAATTAGGTAAGGTTATGACGATAGGATCACACATCTTTGAGCATATAATCCATCCACCACTTTTTCCTCAAGTGGCATATTTCCACCCTAAGGGTTTGCATCGCTACTTCCACCCACACTTAATCCTAAGTGTAGGGAAAACCTCCCCTATTTTCGTTAAATAAGGGTAGAGTCAGGCTCGTGACTCGAACAAAAACGAGCGCTTCTTGGGAGGCAACCCATGTTTTGTGTGATTTTATTTTTGTTTGATTGTTATTTGCTTCCGTATGCATGCTTAATTTTTATTGTTGGTAGATCATGTTTCTAAACTAATTAGTAGAAATACTTTACTTTGTTGTTTTGGCCTAGTCTTAACTCCACCTAAATGTATTTTTGCAAAAGATAAGTGTAAGGGGAAACCCCAAATATGTTTTTAAGAAACAAAACGATCATGATTCTCCACAATATTAAATGAACATGTATATTCGTACTTGTTAGAGTCAAATGCTTGTATTGAGTCATAATGAAGTTTTGCAGGATTTTCCAGGAAGTAGGACCAAGTTTTTCCAGAAATTTTTCGGAAACTTAACATAAGAATTTCTGCAGGTCAATTCTGACGGCGTCAGGAGTTTACTCTTGACGACGTCAGGAGTTAAAATCTGGAAATTTTACCGGTTTTGTTTTTCTAACGGAGTCTTATGGTTTTTGTGAATTATTAAGTTTTATAATCTCCAGGAGATCTGTAAACTTCATTCCACAAGCATTATATCTTATCTTGTTTTCTAGGATTTAGAAACTTATATAGGATGCCGCCGATTTTACGCGAGGTTGTCTTGTCTATTTTGTCAGGTTTTACAGGTTATGTATGACAAGAAGATGATTTATATTCTGGAAGGGAAGCTTTGATTGTTCATTTTCTTGGAGGAAGATTTAACCTGGCCATCCTATCATCCATACCGAGTGAATCAGGGGAGTATTTGATTTCATTCTTTTTACTTATTTCACTTTTACATTCTTTACTTGAACATTGGGGACAATGTTCATCTTAAGTGTAAGAGGAGGGTAAAAAGATGATACCTTACATATGCACTTTCGCTTGAGTTTGTTTTGTTTGATGATAGATGTGTAATAAAACTATGAGAAATACTTGTTAGAGTAATTTTACCGCCAAATTTAAAATTTTTTACAACATTTAGGAGTGAAACTTTAGCCATAGCAAGCGTCTCATAGATAGGAGATTGTATGACTAGCACATAACCGTATATTCAGAAAAATTTTCCACCCAAATATGTGAGGTTCGCCTTTAGATTTGATAGGAAAAGCATTCACTATTAGTGCTTATGAGTGTACCGGTAGCATTTAGGTTCTAGAACTTGCATTAGTGATGCATCCCGAGACCGCTAGTGAGACTACATTCGTGTAGTAGGATTTACTACATGATAAGAGGCATTAGGATTACCCTTGTGTTAAACCCGTATCATAATTACTTGACCATTTAAGTCATATTACTTGGCTAGTTAAGTCAACTAATTTTTCCCACACCCTTAGCGTTGTACTCATTTTTAGTACACGAAACCCCTAGTACACCCCTCCGAGCCTATCTTTTCGTTTCTAACTTTAAGCATCTTACTTAAAGGAAGAATTTGTTACACCCCACTTAAATGTACAACCAAATCGCCTTAGCCTTCCGTGTATGCGCTCATTTTTAGTGCATTATTGTTATTTGTTAAACCCTAAGTTAACTATCTAATTGATTACATGGTTGCTAAGTCGAGTCATATCCTTGTACATATTGTTTTGGGACGATTGGGACTCATGGGTAAGTGCTTATTTTATGGATTAATGGGGAAGAACATCATTTATTACCCCCATATGTGCGTTAATCTTAAAAGTGCTCCAAGTGTTTTGATTTTCTTAATTCGAGTCATTAGATTAGTTAATTGTAAAGTATGTAAAGATTCAAGTGTAAGGGGAATGTTCAATCCCCTATGATGTATTATTTCGGATGGTAGGGTAAGAGTGTATGCAAAAAAAAAATATCGAAAAATCAAGAAAAAGAAAGAAAAAAAAAAAAATAGAAAAAAGAAAAAAAAAAAAAAAAAAAAAAAAAGAGAAAAAACATACGGACTACCATCCCATTTTATTCTATGTTCATTTTATGTTTTTGTTATTTTTCATTTATTAGCTTAAGTCGAGTCTAGTCTTGGCTTAGCAACGCCATCTTGTACATGTAATTAACCAAGATTGTTAACTCGCCACCAGTAAAACTTCCTTTATCCAACAAAACCGTGTATTTCATATCCCTACACCTAACGTTACAACCCTTTAAAAGACCTCTTTGATAGTTTATCCTAGGTGCTTACGCCATGTGGTGGAGGTTTGATCCTTTCCCAAGCCTATGGTAATCTATTTTGCTATGACAGGTAGTGAGAGATATCTTCCGTTTCCATATTGTAATTTACACTTTATTACACCCGAGAGATGTGAGTATCTAAACACTATTTGTGAGGTGCTAGTGTATGACCTCCGTGCTTGTCTATTGGTCTTTAGTGGAACGATTATTTGTTGTAATTACTTTTATATTAGTGTTAAATGACCCCTAACTTGTATTTTGACTAGAATAAAAGCGCATTTGCTTGAGGACAAGCAAATCTCAAGTGTAAGGGTATATGATGAGGCGAAAAATGATCTGTTTTTAGGGGGTCATTTAAGCCCAAATCCGAATTTATTTGATCAAATATTGCCCTAAATCGTTCCTTTTGTGATTTTAGGTACTTTGGGAGTGAAATCTGGAAAAGGAAGCAATTCGGACGTTTTTGGAGCATAAAAGTGAAGAAAACGCCAAAGTCTTAATTTTCCATGCTGGGAACAGTGCATGACGGCGTCAAGAGTAGTTCCCTGACGGCGTCAAGAGTAAAATTCCATGACGACCCAGAAGAGTTTTGACGGCGTCATGAAGGTAGGGCGTCAAGAGTAAAAGTCATGACGGCCTGGAAATGTATTGTTCTTGACGGCGTCAAATGTAGATCTAGGCAGTCCGAGGATTGTTTTGGCGGCGAGGTGACGGTGTCACCTATTTGGTCTTGATGCCGTCAAACCCCTTTTTCTATATATAGTTTTCTAATTTTTCACATTTAAAGAGAGAAGTTTTGGGAGAAACCCTAAGTACGATTTTGGTGTAACTTTACAGGTTTTTCAAGGGTTCCAACCCCTTGATACCTTGCATGATTAATTAAGATAAGTGTTCTTCTAATTCAATCAATATGTCTATGTGTTGGTTGTCTATATCTTGTTCTTGTCTTAATTCCATCATGCTAGGCTAGATCTATCTTGTGTTTGCTTAGATCTAATGAAACCTAGATATTGATTATGTGTTGATTACTTGTTTATTCTTGTCTTGGATGAATGATTTATATGTTAGGCTTAAGAAAACTGGCAGATCTCCAATTGGTAACATGCTTGAACGTCTTAAGAAACATGAACCAACGCGCACTAGGTCTTTATTGGTTGTATTTAATGCATGAGCCACTGTTTACAATCCCTATAGTTGTGTTGGGCATGGTGTAGGAGGAGATAAGAGCTCATAGAATTGGGGAGTTATGTGTGCCACCCCATGAATGGTATTAAGGAATACGATCCGTCGTCCATGCAATTATAACAAGTAATTAACGTGTAAAAGATATCTAGGGAGTACTGAAATCTAAGTAAACACATTTTCTCCAATTACTGCTCACAACCTTAGTATAAATTAGTTTATTTTCATTTCTAGTATTTTAATTTGATTGCATCTTAGTTTTGGGTTAGTTGATTAGCAACTAATTCTGCCCAAATCCTTCAAACCCGAGATTTTAATTTGCTTTCTATAAAATATAAAAACACAAAAATAATCATCCCTCACCTTTAGAACTAGTATTTAGGCTTTCTAATCCTAGCGACACTATTCCTAAGCTGAACGATCAATCCCCCGGTACTTGTCACTATACTATACTACAACGATCAGGTACACTGCCTGGTGGGGGTTGTAAGCTTCTCAGGATCCCTTGAGAGGTAAAACCTGTTGCGATTCCCATGCATCACTAACCATGTCTAGGACGTGAAAATCCGCTAAGAGCGTTAACTTTCCTACGTGAACAACTACATCCTTAATCATTCCAACCGGGTGGGCAATACTTCCATCCGCTAGACCTATCAACACCTCTGTTTCCTCTAACTTTCCTAGCTTAAGAGTGGTGAATAGGGATAAGGGAATCAAGTTGAGGCTTGACCCTAAATCGACTAGTGTGTCGAAAGCTTCGGATCTTCCTATTCTACAAGGCAAAACAAATATACCCGGATCATCAAGCTTTTTAGGCAACTTGTTTTGAATGAAGGCGGTCCCATTTTTACCTAGTTTAAACTTCTCATATTTTTCAAGGAGGGCATTATAGTAGGGAGCACTGGCTAAGACATCAATGACGGGGCGTTCAAGGTGAAGTTCCTTGAATTCATCATCAAGGTCTTGCGTAGGAGGTGTTTGAACTATACTTTTGACCGGTTTTATATCGGGTGTTTTATTTGATTGGTCCTTTTGAAGAATTTGGTTTTGTTTGAAACACGTGCTCGTTGATTTAACCTAGTTGTATTGTGGACACGAAGTGGGTGACGAAACTGATGATATGGAATTAACGTTTGGTTTCGGATTCTTGACCGTGTCGCTTGTGAGTGCTCCCATTTCTCGGTCATTAAGAACTTTCAACAATGCGTCAATTTTGGTGGTCATCTCGCTTTGCTTTTGTTTGAAATTGGCTTCAAACTTAGATATGCGAGCTTCTTGAGATGCCATGAATTTAGACATCAACCCTTCAAGATTGTTGGTACTACCATAGTTGTTAGAAGGATTGTTGTTGAAAGTACGGTTGGAGGGTGGACCGTTTGGTTGGTAACGATTAGGAGGATTGGAAGAATTGGGTTGATTTTGTTTCCACCAAAGGTTTGGGTGATTTTTCCAATAGGGGTTGTAGGAATCACCGTAAGGGTTTGGCTCGGGTTTGAAAGTGTACCACTTATCTCCCGCTTCGTTGGTACACGAGGATGCGTAGTCCGCAAAAGCTGTTCCAGGGAGTTCCACACAATCATGAGTGTCATGGGGACCACTACATAATTTGCATGAAGAAGTGATTTAGTTCACTTGGCTTGAAGGCTTAGGAGCTTCGTAAGATTTCATGAGAAACTTGACTTGGTCCTCAAGTTCCATGATCCTACGGTCGGGAGTGCTAGAATTATTCGAAGGCAAGGATATTGCCTTGACCGTTTTGTTCAAATCACGGGGATCATTCCAACTTTCGTTGTCATAGAGAGCAAGATCTTCTATGAGTTCCCATGATTGTTCCGCACTTAGATCACGTAGCTTACCACCGGCCGATTGGTCAATGGCTCGCCTCGTGGAGAGATCGACATGGTCATAAAAGATTTGGACTTGGAGCCAAAGATCTATGCCATGATGAGGGACTTTTTGGACTAAGTCCTTGAAACGAGTCCATGCTTCATAAAGAGATTCATTTTGACGTTGTTGGAACATCAAAATGTCATTTCTAAGCTTAGTAGTTCTCCCCGGTGGGAAAAATTGATCAAGGAAACGAGTGGTGAGATCATCCCATGTGGTGATGGATCCCGCGGGTAAATGCTCAAGCAATTGACTAGCTTGATCCCGTAGAGAGAATTGGAATAGGCGTAATCGGGTTGTCTCTCTAGTTGCAACATCTAGGTCTATGGAGTCTACGATTTTAAGGAAGTCCTTAAGATGTTGATTTGGATCTTCGGAACGAAGTCCATGGAATGCACATCCGCTTTGCACCAACCGGATGGTGTCGGATCGCAAGGGGGGTCACATTGGCTCTGGTGAGCTCAATGGTGTTTCGGTAGCCTTGGTGGCTAGGTCGAGAATACTCTCCTAAGGTTCGGGGCCTAAGAGGTTCTAGTGGTGGGTTTTTTGTGGTGGGATGACGGGTTCAAAGATGTTCCCATCGTCCATGATGTCGGGTGGTGAAAAGTTACCAACAAAAACACAAAGAAATAAGATAGACTAAAGAAAACC
The DNA here is from genome assembly GCA_030686995.1 of Artemisia argyi. Taxonomy (NCBI): domain Eukaryota; kingdom Viridiplantae; phylum Streptophyta; class Magnoliopsida; order Asterales; family Asteraceae; genus Artemisia; species Artemisia argyi. The sequence goes on from CM060708.1 coordinate 277,128,574, forward strand.
TAAAAATAAAAATAAAATCTTACTAGAAAGGAATCTAGCAAGTAGACCTAATAAAAAGAGATTCTAACCTAGACAATAACTATTCCCCGGGCTGCGGCGCCAAAAACTTGATGCGTAGGGATTGCACCAGGCTTTACCTCTTGAGGGATCTCGAGAAGCTTACAACCCCCACCAGGCAGTGTACCTGATCGTTGTAGTATAGTATAGTGACAAGTACTGGGGGATTGATTGTTCAGCTAGGAATAGTGTCGCTAGGATTAGAAAACCTAAATACTAGTTCTAGAGATGAGAGATGATTCTTTCTGTATTTTTATATTTTTATGAAAGCAAGTAAAAATCTCGGGTTTGAAGGATTTGGGCGGAATTAGTTGCTAGTCAACTAACCCAATACTAAGATGCAATCAAAATAAAATACTAAAATTGAAAATAAAACTATGTTAAACTAAGGTTGTGAGCAATAAGTGGAGAAATGTGTTTACTTAGATTTCACTACTCCCAAGATATCTTTTACACATTAATTACTTGTTATAGTTGCGTGGATGATGGATTGTATTCCTTAATACCATTCATGGGGTGGCGTACTTAACTCCCCAATCCTATGAGTGCCTACTTCACTCCTATGTCGAGCCGGCTAAGAAGCTCCTAACATGGGATCATTAGAATTTACTCATGCATTAAATACAACCAATAAAACCTAGTACACATCGGTTCATGTTTCCTAAGACGTTCAAGCATGTTACCATTTGGAGATCTGCCAGTTTTCTTATGCCTAACATTGAAATCATTCATCTAATACAACCATAAACAAGTAATCAACACATAATCAACATCTAGGTTTCATTAGATCTAAGCAAACACAAGATAAATCTAGCCTAGCATGGTGGAATCAAGACAAGCACAAGATATAGAGAACCAACACATAGACATATTGATTGAATTAAAAGAATACTTATCTCAATAACACATGGAAGGGTTCAAGGTCTGAAAACCCTAGAAAAAGCTGTAAAATACGTATATGGTTCGGCCTTAGGGTTTCTCCAAACTTGTTCCTCTCAATGGATGAAAATTAGAAAACTATATATAAAAAATAGAGGCTGACAGCGTCAAGAACAACCTTGTGACGCCGTCATCTCGCCGCCAAAAGAATCCTCGGACTGCCTTGATCTACATCTGACGCCGTCATGTTAACTACTTTTCCAGGCCGTCACACATTTAACTCTTGACGCTCTACCTTGTGACGCCGTCAGTTCTGTATTGGGTCGTCATGATCTTTACACTTGACGCCGTCAACTTCTTACTCTTGACGCCGTCACACACTGTTCCCAGCTTGGAAAATTAAGTCTTTGGCGTTTTCTTCACTTTTATGCTCCAAAAATGTCCGAATTGCTTCCTTTTCCAGATTTCACTCCCAAAGTACCTAAAATCACAAAAGGAACGATTTAGGGCAATATTTGATCAAATAAATTCAATTCCGGGCTTAAATGACCCCCTAAAAGTGGTTCATTTTTAGCCTCATCAGTGCAGTTCTGGGGCAACGCAAAACAAAACATTTTCAGCCAATACACTACGCAAGTAAGACCATGAGTGAAGCTCAAACGCACTATACCACCACAGAAAAAGAATTATTAGCTGTGGTATGTGCCTTTTGAGAAATTTAGGCCTTACTTAATCCTAACCAAATGCGTGGTGTATACGGACCATTCGGCTTTGAAATACCTGTTCACTAAACAGGACGCAAAGCCAAGACTGCTCCGTTGGGTCCTGCTCCTTCAGGAATTTGATATACTCATACGAGACAAAAAGGGAGCAGAGAACCTTGCTGCTGATCACTTGTCCCGGTTAGAGAATCCTCATCAGGATATTCTCGAGAGAAAAGAAATTAATGAAACTTTTCCTCTGGAGTCTCTCAATCTAATCTCTACCCGGGATGATGCCACTACCCCATGGTTTGCCGACTTTGCAAGTTACCATGCGGGAAATTTTGTTGTGAAAGGGATGTCGTCCCAACAGAAAAGAAAATTCTTTAAAGATGTGAAACATTACTTCTGGGACGACCCCTACTTGTTCAAAATATGTGCGGATCAAGTCATCCGACGGTGTTCAAAATACCAGGGTCAAACCGAGTCAACACCACCCCCTTCCTCACACCAAAACCACCCTTCCCTCCAAATACCGCCCTGCAAAAACCCCCTCCACTTGCAATAATTCATCATCACCACCCCACCACCCTCACCTAACAAAACAGCCCACAATAAATGTCACACCCCCCTCCAAGACGCAACAGTCAATTGGCTCTCTTCATTTTTGGTGTGAAAAAGGATTTGAACGGCTGAGATGAGTTTCAGAGATCCAATGGCCAAGATTATTGATGGGATTTGCTCAAAAGCTCATGGGTACCCTAATGTGAGCCTATAAAAGGAAAGGGAAGCAATGAAGAAAGATTAGTAGTCTAATTAGTATTAATGTATGTCGTTTAATTAAGATTTTAAATTCTAGTGTAATACTCAAGCTTTTAAGCACTGTATCAAGTTCTTTCAGTGTACTCCTAACTGTTTTATTAATCAAATTAAAGTTTTACCCTTAATCTCAGTATTGCAATTTCACTTTTATTTCATAATTACTACTAAGCTCATTTTACTGTTTCTGTTTAGACTTACAGATTCTTAGGCTCATATAAGCTCCCAGGAAGCTTAATAAAGCTTTTAGAAACCATAAAACACTGTTTAGTTACAAGAAAATTCAAAAACATAAAAAGTAAACAAAAGTCAACATTGCGGGTTTCTTGGTGAAAGCAATTGGAGCACAATGAATCCTGGATGGCTGTAGGTTAGTACTCCAATGGGAGTGTTAGGATTTATCTCATGGTCCTTGGTTCTTGATACAAAGCAGGATTGCACATTGTAAGGTTTTGAAACTCATTTCTGTGTTCTACTGTATCATTGCTCATTTTATTGCTTAATCAGCTTCTTTGTGCTTATTTAGTATTAAATAGTGATAATCTAGCGTAAAATCAGTACCTTGTTTGTAGGGAATCATAGTTGCTTAAAATTCTCAATTTCACTGTCAAATTAGTACATCTAGTAATCTTGGCAATTTGTTGTTGTTCCCTATTTCTAAGTGCTTATTTAAGTTTAATATATCATTATAAGACATTGTGAATCAGTTTCATAAGCTCTTAAAGCCATTTGCTTCCTAAATCATAAAACAGTCAAGTTAAAGGTGTGTTTAGATCAGTGAGATCCTAGGTGTTTAAGTGCTCATTTGTTATTGCTCTTGGTTCACACAAGTCACTTAGGGTGATATTAGCTCAGAACAACAAAAATAATCAGGTCCTATTTGATAAAAAGTCAAAATCACAAATCATTTGAGCTAATCATATATCTGTGTTGATTTTGAAGTAGCATAGGCTTTAATTTGATTCACAAGTGCAAGTTTTAGCTTTATTAAGTCTTCTTATAGCTTAAGTAACTTAAATCAGTCAATATATCAAGATCAAATCTCATCAAAGTCAACCTTTTGCAAAAACTCAAAAAGTCAAAAATTGCCTTTGTTTCAGAAAACCAAATATTCAAGGATTTTTCTAGAATTTTGTGAATTTATTTAGGCCTTCAAACTTTCAGAGGTTAAAGACTATCACCTAAGCTTCAAGAATCTAGGTTCAGCTTATTTGTGGGATTTTTATTGTAGCTTATATATTAGCTTATTTTGACTTGCAGGGCAAACATATTCCCTATGCACAGGTTTTGACCAAAATTCCTAAGACCTTAGCTACTTCACCAGTGGGACCCACCCCTAGCTTTTTAGCTTTTTAGAAACCCCATAAGCCCAGCTTTAAGTTTCTGAGCTTAATTCACCGTTGTGAGCTTATTTGATAGAGCTGCAAGTGCCTTTAAGTTTGATCATATCCCGGGCAAACACTGAGTACTCAGTGTGAGATCCCAACTTCCAAGGCTTACCTAGAGTTGATTAATAAGCAATAAGCCCTGCTTATTGGCTTATTGTGTAGCCTACCAGTCCCTCTTTAGGTTTCAAGTTTCATTTTGGACCCCTGAGCTCTTCTGTGGACCCTACAGAGGTCCAAAACTCTTAGTTTTGGCCTGTCTTGGCCTTGTTGAGTAATAAGTGCTTATTTGCTCACAAATAGCTTATCCAGAGTGCTTATCTATTCATTTTGGCTTATTTCAAGTTCATATACATCTGTGGTAGCTTATTTGTTCATTTGAATAGCTTTTCATAAAATCACAAGTCCTAATAAGCTTAAAATTCCAACTGTTAAGCACTTGGGGGTGCACATAGCTTATTTTTAAGCTATTCAAAAAGTCATTTCATAAAAAGTTATTTTTTTTAGCTTATTTTCATCTGTCAAAAAGAAAAACCAACAAAAACCAAATTTAAAATTAGTGATAGCTTCTTTTTAATAGATTTTATCTTTTTAATTTTTCATTTCAGCTTATTTATAAGCACTTCATCATTTACATAATTTTCTTAATTTCCTGTCACCTTTAAGTATTTGTAATAATATTCTTAGATTTTTCTTTATCAGTTTACTAATTATTAGAATTAAAAGTAGTTTAAATAATTAATTAGGTAATATTAGTAATTAAATAGTTTTCTTAAATTTTAATTAACAATAGTAGGTTTTTATATTTTCCTAGGTTTTATAAATTAGTTAAAACTTTTAGAAAATAGATTTTTAAGTTCTACTGTTCATTTCCTAATTTTCTTATTTAATTTAGTTAAATTAGATTTAAATTAATTAATAAGTAAATAATTATTAAAATAGTCTAAATATAATTTTGAGAAACTTTTTATAATTTTTTTAGGATTCCTGTGATGGTTAATTAGTTTTATAAATTTTTCCATGATTTTCTAAGTGATTTAAGTATTATTAGTAACTTAAATTAATTTAAATAGTTTAATTAATATAATTAGTTTTTAGTTAATAAAAAACCCATAAAAAGACAAAAATATTTCTTTTTATTTTCTTCAAGTTCTTTTTAAGGTTTAGAAAATAGTTTTGCAAGTTTTTAGTTTAATTTGTAATCTTTATCATTTTTAGTTTAATTTAAATTAGGTTTAATTTACTTTTTAAATAGTTTTAATTAATTAAATAGTATTTAAATATTAAAATAATCATTTAAATAATTTCATTTTCATTTTAAATTTTCTTGTTATTTTAAGTTTGAAAATTTTCACTTGCACCCCCTGTAGTTTGTTATTTGTCAAAACCCACTTTTCTCTTTCTATAATCTGATTTCCCAATTTGTGCTTTCGTGATTATATCTGTATTTCTGTGATTGTTAATTTTATTTCAAATTGTTCAAATTCCAAGCAATCAGTAGTATAATCATTCCCCAATCATCTTGGTTACTGTCCTCAGTGCCACTTATTCCCACAAGATAAGAAGGATGCTCGTAGGGTACGTCGCACAGCGCAGAGATTTGAACTCCGAGATGGCGTCCTATATCGACGTTCATTCCTACAACCATGGCTCCGGTGCGTTGGACCTCTTCAAGCAGATTACGCACTCTGAGAGATTCACGCTGGTTCATGCAGTATGCACTCAGGACCACGGTCTATAGTGGCGCGCGCCCTGCGGTCAGGATACTAAGTGGATTGAGGCAAAAGCAGTGGCAAGCATCACGGGCAACCAAGTCAAACGCTTCGTGTGGGACAACATTGTGTATCACTTTGGACTACCTGGAGAAATTATTTCGGACAACGGAAAACAATTATGTGACAACCCGTTCAAAGACTAGTGCGCGAAATTAAACATTACACAACACTTTGCTTCAGTTAAGCACCCACAAACCAATGGCTTGGTTGAACGCGCGAACCGTAGTCTGGGTGAAGGAATAAAAGCGCGCCTTGACAGACATAAAGGAAGGTGGGTGGATGAATTGCCACATGTTTTATGGGCGCACCGCACGACAATTAAAACTAGTACTGAAGACACACCATTCTCTCTTGTCTATGGGACAGAACTCGTCGTACCAGCCGAGATTGGAATGCCAACTATTCGTACGGCGGAAATAAATGTCACAACAAATGAGGATGAGCGGCGCATAGACTTGGATCTGTTGGAAGAAAGGCGTGAACGCGCAGCTATACATGAAGCAAAGGCTAAATCAAAGATGAAGAACTATTATGATGCAAAAGTCAAACACACTTCTTTCAGGCCAGGAGACTTTGTATACCGCACCAATGATGCAAGCCACACAGAAGACACAGGCAAACTTGGTCCCAAATGGGAAGGACCCTATGAGGTCACAGATGCACTAGGCAATGGTACATACAAGTTGCGCGATATCGAAGGTCATGAGCTGGCACGCACTTGGAATATCTGCAATCTCAAGAGATGCTATCTTTAGGAAAGGCTACGGCCTACACATAGACAACCTTGCACTTTAGTATGTGCCTAATAAATGTCTGTATTTGAATTTTCTTTTTTAGGAATTGTCTTTTATCTTCAAAAACTTGCAAGTATTAATAAAATGTTATGGTTTCTAGCTAACTCCATAACACATTTAATTTTATTGCTTACATTTTTCTTATGTCTCAATACTGATATTTTATATTTTGCCTACATGGCGTGCATGCACTTACTAAGACCTACGACGGCAGAACAAATGAGTAAACCTACTAACTAACTCGTTGAGTAAGAGGGTTGCAAACCCATCAATACTAGATCACACATCCTTGCTAAGCATCTTACTTTCAAGACGTTTAAGTAAGCTTAAATGCGCACCCCACGAAGGATGCGCAACATCACGTACACTGTACATGCTTAGCAATTTACGAGCCAAGACTCTTGGTCATTTGATATAGTATTTGCAACACAATACAAGTCTATCTTTACACTTGTGATTTTTGTTAAGTTACACACTTAATACAAGTCATCTTAAGTATGTCTCGGTTTCAATTTGACTCTTGGATAATCTTTTACACAAAAGAAAACAATCTAAGTACAAATAACAAGATGTACGTAAAAAGATAAAAATTATTATTCGTAAGAACCGTGAGTTTATACAAATTATATCTACAAAAATCCATAGACATCTAAATGCTATGCGCACGCCTATGACTTGAGCTACTAGCTGTAGACACCAACTCCCCAGCCTCACTCAGCCTTCTCAACAGGCTGCTATCCTCCTGAGATACCGTTGGTATGCTAATGGGAATCCCATCAGACCTGGGGAGATGGGCTGCGCCAACACCGCAGAGAATAGCCTTTCCCTTTAAGGCCTTCTTATGTGCAACTCTCGTAATATGGGCCTCCAATGACTTCTTAAGAAGTACCTCTTCTTCAAGGGTGAAAGGATTTAGTATGTCGCGGGAGCGAGCAAAAATGGGTACCTGCAGCTGCGATTCATCTGGCTTCAGGAAGAAATCAGGTTGCGCCTCCGCATCCTCGCCCATATGCCTGGCCAGAGTTAGACCCTGCATGATCACGCCGATTGGATAATCTTGATCACGCTCCAATCAGGTGATGTGAGGAAAGTCAAAAACCTTCATCTTCTCCATAGCCTCCACGAGTTCATCAAAGGCATCTGCCTTGTACCCAGGCACCTCTGCAAGTGGCACCGTCAGCAATTTGCTCTCATGAAGCTCTTCCGCAGCATGCGCCTTGCCACCCGCCATGGCGCACTCCACAACTTTCCCAAAACCCTCCACGACTTCTTGGGACTCCAGCGTGCCCATGGCTGCCAAGCGCAGACCAAGGCTGATCAACCACCTATGAATATAACAATGCACGCGTTAAAAAAATGAAAGAAAGAAAAAAAGGAAAGAAGGGAAGGAATGAATACCTGCGCTTAGCAACAACGGAAACTAAATGAGGATACAACTCCTCATCATACTCTATACTTAATTTGAGCAGCTTGCTCTCCTGCACCTTCAGAGCCTCCTCCACACGTTCGTGAAGTTCATCAAGATGGGTGAAGTGCTGGGCTCTATTTTCATGAAGGTACTTTAAACACCAAGAGCAGTTAGCCCTGTGCTGATCAGTCTCAGCGCACTCTCGCTTTACCTCAGCCATCAATGACAGCTTCTCATCTGCGAGCCTCCTAGCATATGCAGATGTGGATTCTACATTTGCTCGCGCATCAGCCAACTACGCCCTAAGCAGAGCAATCTCCTCATCATTCTGAGCGAGACTGCTACCTTCACCAACTTAAAGCGCCTTCAGCTGGGTAACCAACTCATCCTAAGGCTCAGCAGCCGTACCCAACTCCTCCATCAGCTGCTGTGCAGACATCTCCTCATTCACCTTCAATGACTCCTCCACATGCTCATGAGCCGCTTGGGGTGGTATCAACCCCTCAACAAACGCTGCATCACCCCCTGCAGCATTGTCACTACACGCAAACACAACGAAGTCAAGGAATGGCACAGCGTTAAAAACATATATATATATATATATATATATATATATATATATATATATATATATATATAAATACTCAAACAATGGTTACTTACGTTAGAGGTGAAGTCTCAGCATTCTCCTACGCAGCAATAGACAATGACGTCTCCTCATCTGTGGTCTCATCCACAATGATGGTATGACATCTGCGCTTGGAGGTACCCTCACCACCATCATCAGCAGCTTTGCGCTTCGAACCTTGGTGCTCCTCTTTAGAGTCAGTGTCCACTTTGAGGATCCCAACACTTGTAGACGACTCAGTGCGCACGAGCTCAGGCGCCACCACTCCCTGCGCAGGAACAGTCTGCACTGGTATCGCATTCACAATAGGCTGTGATGCGTCAGAAGACTCTTCTTGTACATGCTCCAGAAGGCGTCAAGCGGTAGCCTCCAAGATGGGCACTTCACCTTCCCTCAGGGGGCGCACGCCCACAGTCACCTGCGTAGGCTTTGTCAACCTCACTACGGAAAATAGATCCATTTCTGCGCAACACGTGAACAAACAAAAAAAGAACAAGTTAGTTGATAAAGCTAAAATATATAAGAGATCTTACATTATAAAGGCGAGGATAAGAAAGGACAAGCACCCACCCCGGCATCTTTCATCTAAAAATGGCTGCACTTCATCGCTTGCCCCAAAGTAATTGCGACTCATCCCCATATGAACCAAAAATTCCTCGGGATAGGAGCTGATTGGGATGCGGTTACCACTAACGGTCTCCGCATCCCCCATGTTGTATGTACCAGGATTGGGGCGCTCAGCCTTTGGAAGCATCCCTTGGGTATAAAACCCAGAGAGCGTGGTGAATACCCTATCATCTATCTAGAAAAACTTCTCCCTCAAACCCCTAAGGGCGTCTACCTTTTCAGTATAACACTGATAGCGCCCTGGGCGCTTGGAAAATGTCACCCACCCGTTCGACCACGACGTGTGGTAAAACGCCCGGAAAAGGTTGATAGTAGGTCTTACTGCGAGTAAACTATAGTTTACCTCAAAATTCATTATTTTTGCCGCACCTATATAGTGCAGCTGCGAAATATGGAGGCGATAAAAGTTGAGCACGTCACTAAAAAATAGGGATATAGGCACACGCTGGTTTGCGAACTCAAAAAAGCACGTGTATACCCTTATTTTCCCCTCAGGGAAGTCCGCGATACATGCTTCCGCATCCGGTACTTCTGGATGCACCGCAAGGGGGATAAAATAATCAGAGAATAACTGCCGTAGTTCATCCTCATCCATCTCAGAGTGGAACTCTTCTAATTGGCGAACCATGTTTTCTACAATGCGCGCACACAATTACCTTGGAAGATACTAGTTTTTTCTTGCACAATGATTTGTAATGTGGGGGAAATAGTATTTTTTCACTGTGGTAAACACAGTGAAAATGGGGACCCTTTATATAGGGTTTCCCCTTGCTTTGGATGGAGGACACGTGGATCCTACTATTTCCATCGTGTGGTTGGCATACCAACAAGTACATGCACTTTTTCACATATCTCAAGGGATATGTGGGATATTTTGGGACTAGATACATCGTATCCCTCTTTTTGGCGGGAAATATACGCTACGCTTGCCGCTAATATTATTAGTCTAGCATCCGTGGTAAATACCTACGCATACTAGACTGGGAGAACATGATGACGTATAGTCCATATTTGGGTCACGAACCCGATTAATGAACATTACTAAGACCCAAACCCACTACGAGTGGGCTATCATAACAATGATTGGGCTACCATACTAACGGTTTGGGCTCACGAAAGCCCAAGCCCAAAGTCATTTATAGTTGTGATATGGATATCTCTTATTTAAGGGATATATATCAAACCGGATATACATCGAAGAGTAAGGAGCACGTATCCAATAAGGATTTGTTAGGTCATGATTTTAATAACATAATCACTAATAGATCTAGAGAGAGAAAGTAGGTAGAGAGAGAGAGTGGAAGGAACTCTTAAGAATGGAATGAAAGAAAAATGAAATTACCAAGAGAACCAACCAACCTCAAAATGAGGATATACATAGCTATTTATAGGTAAGGATTAGGGCTTCTCTAAACTTAGACAATATGACATACTTAGCCCTTAGACTTTATCCAAACCTATAAACCAAGCATAAAACTTACAAAATACATAAAATAACTAATGTTATAACTAAGTAATGCAACCTATACCAAAACTCAATGACCGACACTTGAAATAATAAAGTCTATTCCCAACAATCTCCCCCTAAGGGTCGGTCATCAAAGGTTGCTTGACGTCGTCATCTTCTATACTTTGACTTTGTAGTCGACGTCCTAAAAAATAGTTAGAAAAATCTTTCATCGTTCTTTGTACTTTGTTCTTTGTTGATGTGATGGTGATCATGTTATGAAGTTGTCTGCCGATAGTCCCTTCGGTGTCTGTGGTGGTTGTCCGCCATTCCAACATGCTCATACATCTTTGGACTTTGACTTATGAAAGCACGAAGTTCCTTTGCATACACTTAGATCTTTAGTCTTTATACTTTGCAGATTCTTCTTTTTGGCGTAGAATCTTTCTTTGAACTTTGTGGTGCTAAGATCTTTGGGGGAGCGTTCATTTGCTTCAAGATGTATGTATAAGCATGCTGGAATCTACCATCATGGAGGAGATGTACCTGCAAGTAAACAGTTAGCAATAATCAACCGGTACTTACATATAAGGAATTAGAGCTTGTCAACAGCATATTGTGAAGACTCCTTCTAATCCTTATCCAGGCCGTTCCCATATCAGATACTCCCGAAGGAGCTTACGAGACCTACTAGGTAGCTCAATGACTGGGTGAGTCGCTGGGGATCACTCCACGGCTGTAGATTGCTAAAGAACCACCATTAACACTAAGCGTAACCCTTGTGGGGTTACCGAAGTGACCTGCTGTCAGGGCTGTTTGATGTTGACCCTGGCAGGAATTTTCGTTCAATCATTGAGAAATACATATGTAATTCTCTCATAAACGTTCTCGGCAGATTGCTAAGATCTGCGAAGGACTCGATAAGTTACAGCTGGTGCCCATTGATGTAGAACACCAGTTGTAGAAATACTAAATGTTCCTAAGAGATCTTTGATGTATCTCATGGCTCTAGACTCAATAAGTGCTCACTTAGGTTTCCTATACGGAGACTAGGGAGGGGTCTCCTACTTCAATATCAACTATCTCTAAGAGATAAGTCGATAGATTACACTGGTTCCCCATGAGAATGAAACAAGCTCTTTTAAGAGAACTTGAGTGGCTAGAAGGTTAAGTGCAGTGCGTCACTGGGTCCATGACGACTTTATCTTCAATACCGGCGTCGCCTTAGCAACAACCAGTAGCATACGAGTTGAACCCGGTGTCTGCCCTAAGGTTGAATCACATGGAGGGCTATTTCTTTTCACCCTTTTCATTAATTTTCTTTTTAATTCTTCAACCCCTTCTTTCTCCTTTCAATCTTTACTCCTTTTTTCGTATCATACGTAAGGACTTCTAGTTCTAACTATTGGTGATGTCCTTGGGTAGATCCCTCCGGCTTAGGCGGATCACAGGACGGTTATTTCCTAACCTTAGTCACCTTATAACTCCATGACTATCTTATAATTGCCATTGAAACGTTTGAAAATCTCTCAAAGTGTTTGTGTTTATCAAACATTTTGTTTAACACTTTGAGAGTTTTGTGTTTACTTATGAAGGGCTCCCCCTTCACATGTGCTCATATGTATTTAATAAATTTGCACATGCGGGAGGAGCGAGCACTTTTTGAATTGATCCACTTTCAGTGAACGAGACCGATTCGAGACACCCTTACATCACTAGTCAGACTAGCTTGAAGTTATTACCCGGCCTGGTCAAGTCCACAGAAAGTTTCTCGAAACGATACATTTCTACTAAGACAAATCCTTTTCGAGACACGCTTACGTGGCTAGTTAAAGAGTTCCATTGTCAGCTTTTAGGTGACAACTAGCTCTAGTAACTAACTTGATGTTATTACCCGTCGAGGAAAAGTCTTTTCGAATTTACTAACTTTTATGTTTCGTCAATTCCTGGGTGAATCTGAGTCTAGCTCGCATGAGATTTGACTTTTCAGCAACTTTTAACTTTCATATTTTAATCACTTTCCTTTTCTCCCCCTCAAAAATAGCATATAAGATGTTGTTTTTGACACACATTTGATTAAAATATGTTTTTTGAGTCTTATGGGGAGATATCAACAAGAACTTTTGTTTTTCCAAAACGATGAGTTTTCAAGTGCTCCCCCTCAACAAGTGAATACTCATTGAGGTGAAATACTTGTCTTTTGAGCAGAATTAAGAAAATCAGAAAGTGTTTGATTAATTCTACTCAAAAGTAAGAAGCCTTCGCTCCTTATATAAGGATTGAGGCACTGAAGCGTACCTCAGGGTCCTTTCAATACAAGTGCGGGTTGTACACTATTATGTGTGCACAAACCATAAACATGATTTTGACAAAGCATTTTGATTTCAAAATACTCCCCCTCAAAACGAGAATGTGTTTTGACATTTTTTAAACTGTGGATCGAATTGGGGAGTAAAGATTTGAAAAATCTTGAGCAAAATTTTGAAAAGTTTTGAAAAACCTTTTGAAAAATTTTGAATAAATTTTGCTCAAGATTAAGAGAGTTTTAGATAAGCTTTGCATGAGAACTTCTTGTTTTCAAGGATAAGTGCACGTTTTGTTTTTAAGAATGGTTCAGCAAGGCACTTTCCCATCTTTGAAAACCGAGTTGTACACTGAAATGAGTGCACAAGACGTTGTTTTAATACAAAATTAGTTTTCTTTAAACAAAATACTCCCCCTCAAATGATGAATGTTATTCGAGAGACAGTCTTCTTGAGCAGAATTTTGAATCGTATTATAAAATACTTTTTGAAAATTCGTGAGACGACTCTGCTCAAGGTTTTAGAAAACACAATCAAGTATTATACAACAAAGAATGCTTGAAATTCAAAACTCTTTTACTGTTGAAAAGTTGTTTGAGACCCGGAGTCTCTCTTTTGAGTTTTAAAATCTGAAAAAGATTTCCATCTAAAGTTGAACCTCATGGGTTCTTTTTGAAGATTCGTATCCGGTATTTGGGATGTTCAGATCAGAGACATTCTTTTATTGAAGCCAAAGTATTCCAGATTGTGAAAATTTGAAAGGTTTTGAATGACTTTTCTTTAGCCTTCACACTTGCTTTACCGGTGTAAAACGAGAGTGTCGAGTTTGGAAAAATTTGTTTCTCACCATTTTGAATCCTTTTACCAGTTTAGCCTTTAAACACATTTTCCCCTTTGACCTCAAAATATGTTCCATAAGAAACATTTTTATCGAATGTTGAAATTTTCACTTTCAATGGGATGACATGTACTTGCTCACAGAGAAAATGCATCAGGCACAAACAAGTATACAGATGAATCAAGAAACTCATTCTAAATCTACAAAAAAATGCTCAGAATTCTCTAATTAACACACAAGATCACAGATTAATTCATCCTATCACTCGAGATTTTCCAATTATGATAATGGTTAGGGGTTATGATTTGAGTCTAAGCACACTTGTTAGCATCATAATGCCTGAATATTAAACAAACAAACGTCCTAGTAATAGCAGCAAAGACATCAACATCTTAAACCCTAAATCACATGATTCTAAACCTATGATGTTCCTAATCGAGCAACTACACCAATCGAGCATTCTTTGGTGTTCTCTAAAGCTATATAAACTAGTTAATTAGACTAAACACATAAAAAAAATGAAAGCCCTGATTGATAACCCTAGTTTCTGATTATGCCTTTTTGACCGTTGAAAACACTTGAAACATTTAGGGAACGATTAGACAACAACCATGAAGAAATTAGAAACTCACAATCGGGGACATTCGAGGATAAAAAATCGTTAGTCTGAATCGTGAGGTTTATCGATTATGTGTGATACTTTTGAGAATATTTAAAGAAACATTTATTAGAGCCCGTTTTATTTTCCATGCAAGATCCCTTTTTTTTTGTGAATCTTTACTCATTAAAGGTTAATTACTTTTCCAATTGAAGTCCAAACAAGGTTAACTTGGAATCATTGCAGAAAGAATTTCCTTTCTCCCCCTCGAATTAGCATATATTTTGTGAAATCTTTTTGTACATTTTAATTCGAGAGATCATAGAAGTTTTTTTTTTTTTTTTTTTTTTGAAAATGAGATTTTAATACGAATGATGAAGAAACATTTTATCCTTGAAGAATTATAATGAGGTGTGCAAACTTCATAATAATGTGAAAAGTTTTTCTCCCCCTCAAAACATGTTCCATTTTGACAGAGAAAAGCAAAATTTGTTTAAATGGAGGAACATAGTTTTGAAGATTTGAAGTTTGTACACAAAGAAAGAAGATTCTTTTTGTAAAAAAATATTTACAAAAAGACTTTGATGTTTGACTCTTCTTAGGTTTTAAGAAAATTTTGCAAATCATCTGGAGTCAAACATCACATACCATTTTGGTGAATTAAAGCAACAAACCTTGATGGAGGTAATTATCTCGCATGTGAGCAGGATCCAAATTGCGTGTAGACGACTCAGTAATGTCAGGAATGAGTTGAGCCGGTGCAAACGGATTAAAGAACGCCTCAGGGTCATGCTCTGCGGTTTGTGGAACTGATATAGGTATGGAGTCTTCAGCTGATTGTCGTGAGTTGGAAATAGTTTGTTTTGCCGTTGTTGGAGATGCAATTTGAGGACCGTCTCTCTCAACAGTTGTTGTTGTTTGTTGAGGTGAATCAGGTACTTGATGGTGATCAAGATGTGCAGCGGAAATTGGTGAGACCTCATAGGGACGGTTGACAATCGTATCATCAAACAATGGAGCAAACATGGTTTCCACTTCTTTACGGGTGAGAGACAATGGTTCAGCCGAAGAGTCCGGAGAGTTAAGACGGTTGAATTCGGGTCCTAAGCTGTGTTGCTCAGAAGCCATTGCTGAAGTGCTTTTAAACGGTTGATTGCGGGTCCTAAGCTGTTGTGCTCAGAAGCCAGTACGTTAAGCTCGGGTCCGAAACTGAGTTGTTCCGAAGCCATTCCTGTTATATCTGCAAAGAAAGAAAGAAGAGACAAGAAAAAACAGAGAACACGGATCCCCAAGAGTAACTGGGTTCCAGAAGTTAGAAGCATAAAGATGTAGTGTCAATTATCTTCTTGACATTCGAACACACAATACCGATGGTTTTCATTCTTGTCTCAGAGGTAGATGTTGTGGAGATCACATTAGTTTTGGTGCAGATGTCTAAAATCTTTCCTGTAGGAATCCACCTAAGACCAATTGACTTGAAAATTCTACCCGTGGGTACCCACCTAGTGTTAGATCTAGGAGATGTTTTCCTTTTAGATGCAGTTGAATGAAATGTGGGAGCATCACTTCGTTGAGAAAACCTACGTCCTATATTGATCCACTTCTTAGGTTTCTGACTTATGACTATTGGTTCAACGGGTTTGTTTGTTTTAGTCGATTGAGCCTTTTCAAGTGAATTTCCCTTTTAAAGATATTTTAAAGCACAAACAACATGATTATTTACGCAACTACTCTTAGAAGCTATCCAATTCCTATTAGTTTGTTGATTACTCTTAGGTTTTGGTGTGCTACTACAAGCAGTGTTCTGTACTACAGTGGAAGGCATCTCATGAGGTTTTGAACCTAGAATTTAATCCTTTTGAAGTAGTGCCTTTTTCCTAGCCTTTTCTAGATCATAGTTCTTGTACATGTCATATTTGCCATAAAACTCTTTACTTTTGATGCTCGTTTTAGACACTGTTTTCGAACTAATCCTAGAAGAGCCAGGTATAATCACGTGTTGAGATTTAGCAGACACAAATGCATTTTCCTTAGGCCAAGAATGTGGAGTGACTGGTTTTGTCAAATAGTTATTCTCAACAACTTGGGAGGCAAACCGAGGTTTTGAAAATTTAGGTCGTTCAGATTTAAATGCAGTTGGTTGTCGAACAACTGATTGTTTTCTGTTTGTTTGAGAAGGTTGTTTCCCCAAGATTGATGGTTTTGCAAACTTAGTATCCACACTCTGGCCAGTTAGTCTTCTTAATTTGTTTTGTAATGCAGCATGTGCAAACACCTTTTCTTGAATTTGACCTTTTAAAAGCTCATTTTCTTTAACTAATGTATCCACACGTTTTCTTTGTTCATTCAAAAATTGACCATTGTTCATTCAAAAATCTTTATGACACTGGGCAATGGTCTTTTTGAGAAGAATGTTTTCTGACTCAAGAGTTTTGTATGATGTTTCAGCTATTGGATTATCAGGTAAGGACTCAGACTCAGAACGTTTGTCAAGACATTGAACAGCATTCTGGTCAACCTCTCGTTCATTACTGAAGTTAGGTTGCTCAGATTGTTGTTTCTCATTAGCAGGCATAATGTGATCAACAGTAGATTGTACCTCATCCATGTGCTCTTTGTCAAAGTAGGGTTCTGTGTCATAGATGGGTTTGACATCTTCCTCATCCATCTGTTCTTTGGCAAAGTTGGGTTTTGAGTCGTAGAAGGGTATGATCTCTGCACAGTCTGCATCTGTATCATTCCCCAATCTAATGTTGTCATCCTGCACTTCTGATTCTGTCCCATTGTAATCCATGAAAACCAAATTAGCTTCCAACACATCAACCATATTAGATTGCTCTTCTTGAATCTGCAACTTCTGTTCATTCATTCTTTGGACATAATTTCGTCTGTGAAGAATTGCCTTCTCAATCGAATCCAAATCTCGTATCAATATGTCTTTGAAAGTTTCATCCTCGATTCGGGATTTGATGAACTGCTGAAACTGTTCCTTGATCACTCTGAAGGTGGCGTTGGATTCATTCTCGTGAACTTCTTCTGATGCAAGCTGCTTTTCAAGTTGATTCACGTTTTCGAACATCATGTTCGTGAAAATGTCAAAGTCTTCTCCAAGGAGTGATGGAAATGCCCGTTTGAATCCATACTTGGAACGAGTTCCTGCTAAGTCTTTGTTTGAGAGGACCTTAAGGTGTGATCTACACTGTTCCATGCATCTCTTCACTAAATATGTCTCTAACTCATGCATTAGCGACCTTGATTGATACTTTTCTCTCCATTTAATCTCACAATTGGATCTTCAAAATCATCAGAATCATGCTCTGGGCATGTATTATTCATGTGAGATTCCTGCATGTTTGCCATTAACATCACATCTGTTGTATCGGTTTCCAAATCTGCTGTATTGGATTCCAAATCTGCATATTCATCATCAGATGGAATATCTCCCACGACCCTGTGCAAAACAGCATTGAGATTACTCCCTTCAACTTCCATTTGACTAAGTGTGGCATTGTATTCAACATTATCGTCAAAGAGTGGAGTTGAATCATAATCTTGATCTTCCACATCTGCAATATTTTCTGTATATGCCAAAAATGCCATGCTCGGTTCGATAAGATCTTCTTCATCATCAGAATCTTTCATTGTGTTTAAGCATTCAGAAGTTGAAGTCATAGCGCCATTGCCTTTCTTGGAAGATACTTGACTAAGCTTCACTAGATTTTGCAGAAGAGATTGCACATTATTATGTAGTGTTGCAGGATGGTACTGTGGAATGAAGAAAGGCTCAGGTGCATTCGGAGGATTGAAGAAGAGACCATTTGGAGTGTAAATTAAGGATCCATGGTCAACAGCTGGAGCAGGGAGAATGGTCTTCAGAGGATTCATGCTTAAACAGGATTCAAGAATTTGCATCATTCTGATGTGATGAAGTTCTTCTGTACGATGCATAGCTTCAAGATATTTCCACATTTCATAAGCACTGGCTTGAAAGTCCATATTCATGTAAATTGAATTGGGAAGGGCTAATGTCATGAACCATACAGCCTGTTGGTCAGCATCATACTGAGCAAGTTCAGTTGCATTCAAATCTTCATCAGTTTGTATTCTAATAATCCCTGTTGAGTCAGCAAGAAGTATCAGTTTGTATGGACCATCTTGAATGGATTTAAGCATGAGATCTGCAGCAGGACGATCTGTGAGCCATTGTAAAAATCTCCGTTTCCAAACAGTATACGTTCCTGGTAGCAACATCGGAGGCCTTGATTCATTGCCAAAGAGCAGAATATGGCGAATGAGGGAGCTGTGACTTTGTTGTTGATGATACTGTTGCTGATGAGAATATTGGTGAGGAAGGTAGTTGGAAGAAGGTGATTGAGATGTTGTAGATGACATTGCTCTCCCCCTTGATTGTTGCGATGTAATCGAAAAAATCAAGCAAAAAATGTCACACGCAAGGTCGAAATAGTGAATTCCGATTTTCCCTCCAAAAATTGTTTGAAAAAAATTCTCTCCCAAAATTTGAAAATCACTATGAAATGCAATTATAAGGTTGCAAGAAAAATTTGAGTTTCAAAAATTTTGCCGCCAAATTTCACCGAAAAAATTTGAATTTTGGCCTAAAAATTTGAATTTTGGGCCAAAATTTTCAACGTTATACCAAAATTTAAATTTCGCGTAAAAATTGAACGTTTAGTCTACTGTAAAAAATAATTTTATTTTTTTTTATTTTTTTTTATTTTTATTTTTTTTTTAAATCAACAAGAGAGATAAGATGGAGAAACTTTGAAAAAGATGAGATGAAGTGATTATGTTAATTTGGATCGTTAAAGATAAATAAAGGTTGTTATTAGATTTGATATCAAACTCGGTATGTTAAGATGTTGTTTCAAACTCGGTATGTTCTTTGAATCTTCAAACTTGGTATGGTCAATATGTCTTCAAACTTGATAAGTCCAAATATGGTTTCAAACTTGATAAGTTCAAAGATGGTTTCTAACTTGATAAGTTCAAAGATGGTTTCTAACTTGATAAGTTCAAAGATGGTTTCTAACTTGATAAGTTCTTTGGTTTCTAACTCGATATGTTAGATATGTTCTTAACTCGATAAGTAGTCTTGATTTGGGCAGAGTATCCCCTTAGTTAGAGTCACAATTGTCCTAACTCGATAAACGATTAGGAATGGAAAGGCTAACTCGCCAAGATATCAAACTTCAAACTCGATAGAAAACTTACTACCTCTAACTCGATAAGTTTGACACGTAACTCAATAGAAAAAAAATAAGCACCTAACTCGATAAGTTATGTTACCTAACTCGATAAGTTAAACAAAATTAACCCCTAACTCGATAGGTTTGACACCTAACTCGATAGTCTTTTGGCACCTAACTCGATAGAACCAAAGTGAACCCTAACTCGAAAATGACACGATGAACAGTACCAGTTTTGTAAGAAATTCACTTTAAAACCAAGTTTTTCTACCAAATCAAACCTAAATCAACCATATTATCCCTTGGCGAATGATACCACTTGTTAGGTCATGATTTTGATAACATAATCACTAATAGATCTAGAGAGAGAAAGAGAGTAGAGAGAGAAAGAGAGTAGAGAGAGAGAGAGTGGAAGGAACCCTTGATATGAAAATGAAAGAGATGAAATTACTAAGAGAACCAACACCCTCAAAGGAGGGGTTACAATACTATTTATAGGTGAGGACTAGGGCAACACTCCCTTCCTCCCTATCTTGAAAATGAAATGGGCTTAAGGCCCATGGGCTTGCTACATAAGCCTTAAGTAAATAATAAACATACAAGCCTTAGCAACCTATTACAAGTAAATGACCGAGACTTGATAAATAGTAAAACTACGTTCCCAACAATCTCCCCCTAAGAGTCGGTCATCAAGGTTGCTTGACGTCTTCGTCTTAATCTTTGACTTTCAATGCTTTAGACGTCTTCTAAATCATTCATCGTTCTTTGTTCTTAGTTGATGTAGTTGTGATCATCTTATTACAAAATGTAATGACCGAGACTTGAATAAATATAAAAGTACGTTCCCAACAATCTCCCCCTAAGGGTCGGTCATCATGGTTGCTTGACGTCTTCTTCTATGTCTTTGACTTTTGACTCGTATAACTTAAGACGTCTTCAAAAGAGAGTGGGTGTTCTTATGCTTCATTGTTCATTGTTCGTAAAAGATGTAGTAGTGATCATAGAAGTTTTTATTTTTTTTTTATTTATTTATTTATTTATTTTTTTTGAAAATGAGATTTTAATACGAATGATGAAGAAACATTTTATCCTTGAAGAATTATGATGAGGTGTGCAAACTTCATGATAATGTGAAAAGTTTTTCTCCCCCTCAAAACATGTGGTATCATTCGCCAAGTGGTATCATTCAAGGGAGGAAGGGAGTGTTGCTCTGATACCACTTGTTAGGTCATGATTTTAATAACATAATCACTAATAGATCTAGAGAGAGAAAGTAGGTAGAGAGAGAGAGTGGAAGGAACTCTTAAGAATGAAATGAAAGAAAAATGAAATTACCAAGAGAACCAACCAACCTCAAAATGAGGATGTACATAGCTATTTATAGGTAAGGATTAGGGCTTCTCTAAAATTAGACAATATGACATACTTAGCCCTTAGACTTTATCCAAACCTATAAACCAAGCATAAAACTTACAAAATACATAAAATAACTAATGCTATAACTAAGTAATGCAACCTATACCAAAACTCAATGACCGACACTTGAAATAATAAAGTCTATTCCCGACAGGATTACGTGCCTATATAATCAATGTCATAACTCTCATTTAAGGTACGACTTTACAACCCTAACTCTTCAAGTATAACCCTAAAACCGATTACTTACTCTAACGCCGGAGGATAATCGTGGGAGACAATCCCACGATAAGCCTAACGGTGTTTGTTTGTTTTCTTAGTGCGTAGGTCTCAAGCATTAAGGTTGAATTGGTACGAGAACAGGAACCGGAATAAGGAACGCCCAACTTTTGTATCAACAATTGTTAAAGGACTAATATGCAAATCGTTAAAGGATTGTTATGTAAAGTTATGATTAGAATATTCTAGAAGTAGTTTACTTAGAATTAGTTTACTTGTCGTACAAGAATTGTAAACCGAGTAGGGTTTTCCTTATGCCTATAAAAGGACCCCTATGGTGGTATTAGACATACGCACACGTACGATATTAGAGAGTTGTTTAGTGATTAGGGTTGTTAGTGAATCTGTATAATAAGCAGGTTCAAAGTTTGGTTTTAATATAATCATTGAAGTTATGTTATTTTTCTTAGCTTTGTTGAAGTAGATTCCGCATACTTAAAAGAGTTATATCAATGTTTCATTATTAGTAGTTTTGGAGTTATTCAAGATTGCTAAACCTTTACAAGCTACATAGTTAGTTTGATTAGAGTATACATCGATCCAACATGCAGTAACGGGGAAGAACATCATATATTACCCCCATCTGTACGTTAAACTTAAAAAGTACTCCAAGTGTTTTGATTATCTTAATTCGAGTCATTAGAATAGTTGATTGTAAAGTATGTAAAAATTCAAGTGTAATGGGAATGCAAATCCCTATGATGTATTAATTTGGATGGTAGGGCAAGAGTGTATGAAAAAAAATCAAAAAAAAATTTCAAGAAAAAGAAAAAAAAATGGAAAAAGAAAAAGAGGAAAAACATACGGACTACCATCCTGTTTCCTTTTATGTTTTTGTTAGTTTATGATTAGCTTAAGTCGAGTCGAGTCTTGGCTTAGCAACACCACATTGTACATGTAACTGACCAAGATGATTAACTCACCACCAGTAAATATTGCCTTTATCCAACAAACCCGTGTTTACCATATCCGTACACCTCACGTTATAACCCTTTTAAAAGACCTCTTTGAAAGTTTATCCTAGGTGCTTATGCCAAGTGGTGGAGGTTTGATCCTTTCCCAAACCTATGGTAATCTATTTGCTATGATAGGTAGTGAGAGATGTTTTCCATTTCCATATTGTGATATATACTTTTATTACACCCGAGAGATGTGAGTATCTAAACACTATTTGTTAGGTGCTAGTACATAATTTCCGTGCTTGTTTTGGTTGAAGTGGAATGATTATTTGTTGCAATTAATTTTATATTAGTGTTTAATGACCCCTAGCTTGTATTTTGATTAGAATAAAAGCGCATTTGCTTGAGGACAAGCAAATCTCAAGTGTAAGGGTAATTGATGAGACGAAAAGTGCACCGCTTTCAGGGGTCATTTAAGCCCAAATTCGAGATTATTTGATCAAATATTGCCCTAAATCGTTCCTTTTGTCATTTTAGGTACTTTTGAGGAGAAATCTGAAAAAGGAAGCATTTTGGACGTTTTTTGAGCGAAAAAGTGAAGAGAACGATAAAGTCTCAAATTCATGTTGAAGATAGTACCAGACGGCGTCAGGATTTGCTTATGACGCCGTCAACCTTTGACAAAGAGGTGGATAAATCAAGTTATACGTGACGTACCAGAGAGTTTTTGTGGAATTTTAAATGACGGCGTCACCAAGGCCATCAAGAGCAACTATGGCGGCGAGTTGACGGCGTCAGAAGTGGATCTAGGCAATACGAAGATTATTATGGCGGCGAGTTGACGGCGTTAGAAATTACTCTTGACGCGATCAGACCTAATAATCTATATATAGTTTTTGATTTTTCATTTATTAGTGTGCAACTTTGAGAGTAGAAACCCTAAACGAATTTACAGTATTTTTAAGGGTTTCAAACCCTTGTTTCATCCATGCTTAATTGAAGATAAGTTTTTCAATAATCATTCAATATGTCCATGTGTTGTTTGATTCTATCTTATGCTTTTCTTCACTTTAACATGCTAGGCTAGGTTTTCTTTGTGTTTGCTTAGATGTAATGAAACTTAGATGTTGATTTTTGGTTGGTTGTTTGTTTATAATTGTTGTGGATGAATGATTTTGATGTTAGGTTTAAGAAAACTGGCAGACTTCCAATTGGTAACTTGCTTGAACGTCTTAAGAAACATGATCGGATGTGTACTACGAGATATTGGTTATATTTAATGCATAGGTAACTACTAATGAGGCCATGTTTGGAGCTAGTAGTCGGCTCGACATAGGAAGAGGTAGAAGCTTATAGAGTTAGGGAAGATTGTATACGGCCCTTCGAATGGTATTAAGGAATATAACCCGTCATCCATGCAATTGTAACAAACTAATCAACTAGTAAAAGATAGCTAGGGAGTAGTGAAGTCTGAGTAAACACATTTTCTCTTATTATTGTTTTCGCCACATTTACTTTAGTGTCATTTTATTTTTATTTTTTTGCAGTCGTAGTAATTTGGGTTAGTTGACTAGCAACTAATTCCGCCCCTCCTTCCGAAACCGAGATTTTTACTTGCTTTCCTTAAAATATAAAAATACAAAAAGAATCATCCCTCACCTCTAGACCTAGTTTAATCGAGTTTTAACCCTAGCGAACACTATTCTTTGAGTTGAAAGATTAATCCCCGGTACTTGCCACTATACTATACTACAACGGTCAGGTACACTGCCTGGTGGGAATTGCAAGCTTCTCAAGATCCCTTGAGAGGTAAAACCTTTTGCAAGGTTGCAAAACCACGCATCATTTTTGCAACTCTTGCAAAGCGAGATTTAATATCATAGTCGAACCTAATGAGGATTAAAGTTCGATGTAGATATTCTTACAAGTTCTAACTAATAGAATCTTGTGATATGACAAGAATTACATGTTCTACTATTAGAACATTGTAGGATGAGGTAGGGAGAGACTTTAGAGCGAAGAAAATAGAGTGTAAAATGATGGAGGGATAAATGGATGGAAGGAAATGGAAAGATGGATCTTATAGGAAGGAGTGAAGAGAAAGAGGGAAGGAAAAAGATGAAATAGGAAGGTATGAAAGAGTAAGGGATAACAAAGGAGTGGGTTGAAACGGAAGAGTAGGATTAAACGGTAGAGTAGGAATGCAGGAGAGTAAGATTTGAAATATGATAGTTGGAAAAAGAGAATTTGAATGGAAAGATGAGAAAAAGTGGGAGGATAAGATTAAACGGAAGAGTGAGAGTATAGGATACCTGAAAGATAGTATCCTAATGAAATTTTAGATTAACTAGATTCCTTCCTAAATTTTCCCCCCCTAAGGTTCTTCTTGTTTTTTCCTAACTAATCCTAAACTTCTAAGGGTGATGTGTTTGGTTCTATTGAAGTAGAGGGTTCTAAAGAGGGAGTAGGTCTAGGTGTTTTCTTTCCTAAGGGTGTACTAGGAGTATCCTTATTGTTAGGCATTGTTTCGGGTTTCCTCTTTTACTTTGAGTTGTCTATTACTACCATTATTACTATTATTATAAGTATTACTATTCCTAGGTACTTGAAACCAGCTAGGGTAGTATCCATAGTATCTTCTAAGTGGAATTTCCTAATGTGTATTCTAAGAGACGTCAAATCCTAAGATGTAATCTAATATCCTTAAATATATATATGTGGGTATCCTAAGGGATTAGGTAGGGGCAATTTATGACCTAAAACAACTTATTCCTATGTGGTAGAAGCATGCTAATGTGCTTATATGGTAGAACCTTGCTAATGTGCCTATACGGTAGAAGCTTGCTAATGTGTCTTCCATAAACTAGGGGTTTAAAGGCTTAAGGTGGAGGTTTTACTATTTAATCATTTATTTTTCCTTATATTCCTTATATCTAATCTATGTTCTAGTTCTAATGTCTTTGATAAATGAATTCTTATGCTAGGCTAAATCCTATCTTATAGGGATGTCTTCCCAATTTTTCTATCTATTGGGGTAGGGATTTTAATTTGGTTTCTAACCTATAAAACCTTAAAGATTCCAAATCATATTTTTCTATTTCCCCAAGGGTTTCTTAGATAGCCTATCTTAGTGATCTAAGGTATTCTATACTTAAGCTTATGTTTTCTAGGGATATCCTAAAGTTATTTCTAACCTCAAGTACGGGAATCTTAAAGAATATGGTTCGGGTTTTACTAAGGGGATGGGGAAAACTAACTCAGGAGTCATAGTAATCTAAGGAAATAAAAAGGGAAAGGATAGGAATATGCTTGTCTATGACTATCATATGTTTACATATGGGATAGTTAGGGGTAGATTCTCTAACTAGGAGAAAGATAGCTTAATAAAGCTAAGGAAGTAGCGAGGATTTAGAGATCAGAGGAGAAAGAATTCAGAACTCTATGGTGTAAAATAAGAATGCTCACCATTGATAAGGGAGAGTGTTTGAAGGGATTGGTTTTTAGGAAGGGAGGAAGTACGAGGGGAGCTTAAAACAGTTTAGAGAATCTAAGTATCTAAGGCATCGGGTCGTTTTCCTAAATTCCTAGAGGTAAGGGTTCGGGGTAGGTTATAACAAGTACCCAACTTGTCATGTTCTACGGGTTATATCTATTCTCCTCGGGGTTACTATTGGGTTAGGGATGACCTAGGGTAATATGGGACAGGCATACCTAAATCTAGTTTATCTAAATTATCCTAATTGAGGGGCACTAGGTAGTTTCTAAAACTTAACTTATTTTATTGAATTCCTATCTTACATATCCTACAGGCACTAATTATTCTAGGGCATAACCCTTAAGGCTATAAATGGCATATTACTTAGGGGTTTCTAAGGTTTTTCCTAATTTCAAGAGTTTGTGTTTTCTAGGTTTGATTGATGATTTTCCTCATCATCATCTATTGTTTTTTCTAAAGTACAAATCCTAAAGCGGGAAAAGGCTATCTTATGGTGGTGTGTCACTTGGTTTTTCTATATTTTAGCTACCTTAAAACGGGTTTCTTGTAGGGTATTTCTTAAACTACTATAGTCAGGTTGATTACCTAGGTTATTATCATGAACTTTTTCTATCTTCTCAAGAAGGTCAAGGAAAATTTCATCTAAATTATTTAAAATTTCCTCTAACTGATTTTCCTGATTTTCTAAAAGTTGTCCTAGTGGGGTTTTCTCCAAATTCATCTTTCCATGATGAAATGGGAGGGTTTACTAAGTAAGGTGTAGGTCCTAAAGTATAGGGTTGCCTAGGGTCATATCTAGGGGTACAGGTAGGGATAGGGTTTCTAGGTATACATGGTTGTCTAGGGAGAAAGAAACCATGTAGTTCTAAGCTAGGTGTGGGGAATGGTAGGTGTAAAATAGGGTTCAGAGGAGTGATAGGTGATGCCTCAGAATAGAAATCTCTTAAGTGTTTTAAATGTGGGTTATCTAAGAAAGGTGTATAACCTAAGGGTGAAGGTGTATCTAAGCTATTCTTAGAGTCTTCTAAGTGATCGGGAAAATATGGTTTAGGGTAATAATCTAGTACATTTGGAGAGGAAAGATCATTCTCCGGATGTAAACTAGATGAGACGGGGGTAGAATAGCGGGGAGTAGACATAACTATATTATAGTAAAATTACTGTAAATCATTTATCAGTTAAGTAGGCAATTACTATACTAACTGATTGTACAATAAATTTTACAAACAGGCCTTTGATAGTGATCAAAGGATATAGGGGATGTTGTGGTTGAACCAAGCTTGTGTCTAACCTGAAATAAGAAATACGAAGACACTACGTTAAGTGATTGCGCAGGGGTTGGGCCCTGCGAACCACCTCCGGCGTGTGAATAACTATTTGATATCAGAAGTTGAATGAAAATGTGGTAAAGTAGAGTAGTGGAGATTGCATACCAGATTTATGACTCGTCCAAGACTATTTATAGGTGATGAAATAACCTTGAAGAGTGTTCACACGTTTCTTGGAGATCAAGGGGGCATCCCATGATTTATGGCAACCGCAAAGGTTTAGTGCTCCACTCCTCCTATTTTAGCGGGGGAGCTAAGGAGGAAGAGGAGACGTGGATAAGACTTGGTCATACCAATGTTTGGACTTGGCATTGTTCCGTCCTTACAACTTATTGAAGGATACCCCGAAGGCCTTAATCCTTCGACTGGCGAATTCCCACTTGGTAACTAGATCACTGGTGATTAGTTTTACGCCATTGAAAGTTTAAGGAGGCTAGCCAGAGCCTTCGATATGTAGGTTGGGATGAGGCTCGAAGGGGGGTCCTTCGAGCTAACTGGAGGGTACACTATCAAGCCCCCCTAGTTGAAAGTTAGATATTCGTACAAGGATGTATGGCTTTCAACTCTAGGATAAAGTAACAAATTCTACCTATCCCCGTATATTAGATAAGTAAAAATGTTTAAAATTTAAAAAACGTAATAAATGCGCATGCCTGTGATTAAACCGTTGAACAAAAATTACAACGACATGATTATCGGTAATTTCAAACAAGTTTTAAAATTTAAAACCTCTTCTAGATACATCCTTACATAGTATAAATGATCAGAAACTCATAAACCCTAATATATTCACACACTTCATCGCCATAACTTATAAAAAGATGTGACGTAATTTACTTCGACAACCAAAAGGTAACCTTTTCCATAATCTATTTGTTAGCATTAAAAATATGTAATAGGAAAGTGATGGTCATTCTCATGTATAGAGCTTTGTATGTCGTGTAGTAGTTCTAGTAAAATGGGCTATGCACTTGGTAATCTAATATGTTACTAGTTAAATATGTAATCCTTTTAAAGGAATATAAGCATATGTAAACCAAGTCCATCACAAAGCCCATATTAAAGCCTTTTAGGGCATCTCATGTCATGTACTATAAATACACCTCAAATGAGTCATTTGAGGTCTGTACTTATGTGTGTATTGTGTGCCTCTTTTTAATAAAAGTTCTCTTCATCTTTACCTCTATTTCTACAAAGCTAACGCCACACATATATTACCAAGTCACCATCTTTATTTTATTTACGTGCTATATTTGTGTTAAAGTTGATAGATATAAGGTCCTACAAGTGGTATTAGAGGAAAACCAAAACATTAAGAATTAAAACATTCCTTCATAAGAAACCAAAACTCTCAAAGTGTCAACAAAGATGTTTAATAATCATAAACACTTTGAGAGATTTTCAAATGAATGGTTTTATGGCAACAATAGGATAGTCATGAAGATATAAGGTGAATAAGGTTAGGAAAAAGGGGAATATGAGAAAGGAGAAAGAAGGGGTTGAAGAATTAAAAGGAAAAGTTATGAAAAAAGGTGAAAAGTAATAGCCCTCCAAATGTTCAACCTTAGGGCAGACACCGGGTTCAACTCATATGCTACTGGTTGTTACTAAGGTGACACCGGTATTGAAGACAAGATCTCATGGACCCAGTGACGCACTGCACTTAACCTTCTAAGCCACTCAAGTTCTCTCAAAAGAGTTTGTTTCATTCTCACGGGGAACCGGTGTAATCTATCGATCTTTCTCTTAGAGATGATTGATATTGAAGCAGGAGACCTCTCCATAATCTCCGCATATGAAACCATATGTGCACTTATCGAGTCTAGATCCCCGAGATTCATCAAAAGATCTCATAGGAACACATGATATTTCTACACTGGTTATTCATCATTAAGGATGCCAGATGTAAACTTTAGAGTCCTACGCAGATCTTAGCAATCTGCCAAAACATTTATGAGAGGATTTACATTTGTGATTCTCAATGATTGAATGGAAACTCTTGCCAGGGTCAATATCAAACAACTCTGACAGCAGGTCACTTCGGTAATCTCTTGTTGGTTACGCTTAGTGTTCGCGGTGGTTTCAAAATGGTCTACAGTCATGGAGTGATCCCCAGTGAGTCACCCATTTGTTGATCTATTTAGTAGTTCTCGTAAGCTCTCTCGAGAGTATCTGAATTGGGAACGGCCTTGGTAAGGGTTAGAAGGAGTCTTCACACTATGGTGTTGATGCGTGGGAATTGCAGCAGGCTTTACCTCTCAAGGGATCTCGAGAAGCTTACAACCCCCACCAGGCAGTGTACCTGATCGTTGTAGTATAGTATAGTGACAAGTACTGGGGGATTGATCGTTCAACTCAGGAATAGTGTCATTAGGATTGAAATTAATCTAACTAGGTCTAAAGGTGAAGGATGATTCTTTTTGTATTTTTATATTTTTTAAAAAGCAAGTAAAAATCTCGAGTATTGGAAGGAGGGGCGGAATTAGTTGCTAATCAACTAACCCAAAAGCTACTAATCAAACTAATGTGCAAGAAAAATAAAATAAGGTTTTACAAGATAAGTGAAGCATGTCTACCTATGATATGTTAATCCTTGCTAGCTATCCAATTCTACCTATTGAATTGTCACACCTTGTTTTAATTGACGGGTTGTATTCCTTAATACCATTCGTGGGGTGGCGTACGTACTTCCCCAACTCTATAAGCTCCTACTTCACTCCTATGTCAAGCCTGCAAGAAGCTCCTAACATGGGATCATTATAATTCGCTCATACATTAAATACAACCATAATAACCTAGTACGCATTGGTTCATGTTTCTTAAGACGTTCAAGCATGTTACCCTATGGTAGTCTGCCAGTTTTCTTAAGCCTAACATCGAATACAATCAACCAAACAAGAGACAATAGGAATCAAGAATTATAAACTAAACCAATTAGACCTATCGAAGTGTCACACCCTAATTGATCAAGATAGACAGAAACATCAACAAGGAATCAATAAGATCTAATCAATTATAAACAAGTTTCACACAATCATAACCAGATACAAGGTGAATTAGCCAAGCATAATTAATAAAGAACAAGCAACAATAATGATAACTGAAGGCATGAATTAAGATAGAATCATCAAACCATTACTAGATGTTTATGGAGTAACTTAAACCCTCTAAGTTGCTAGAAAAACACCCACCTAAACCCAGGAATCGACCTTAGGGTTTAGGGCTTACAAAAAGTGAAGTTATGATGTTATATTTATAGGCAAGTTTTCTGTCGGCAAGGCCTGACGGCATCAACCCGTAAAGAGTGATGGCGTCATGACCAATATTTCTTCACCAAATGGTAGATTTTTTTATCCTCTTCGCGTGGGCTTTTGAATCACCTAAATCCGAGTTCGTATGCAAAAGTTATGACAAAACAATATCAGCTACTCCGCGCGCAAGTTTTGACAAGTTAACACATGACGGCCTACGTGACGCCTTCAGGAAATTTTCTAGGCCATCACTCTTTAATTTTACACGTGACGGCTGATACGTGGGGATCGCACTAGGCTTTACCTCTTGAGGGATCTCGAGAAGCTTATAACCCCCACCAGGCAGTGTACCTGATCGATGTAGTATAGTATAATGACAAGTACCGGGGGATTGATCGTTCAGCTAGGAATAGTATCGCTAGGATTAGAAAACCTAAAGACTACGTCTAGAGATGAGGGATGATTCTTTTTGTATTTTTTTATATTTTTTTAGAAAGCAAGTAAAAATCTCGGGTTTGAAGGAGTTGGGCGGAATTAGTTGCTAGTCAACTAACCCAAAACTAAGACGCAATCAAAATAAAATACAAAAAATGAAAACAAACTAAATTAAACTAGAGTTGTGAGCAATATATGGGAGAATTGTGTTTACTTAGATTTCACTACTCCCTAGATATCTTTTACATGTTAATTATTTGTTATAGTTGCGTGGATGACGGATTGTATTCCTTAATACCATTCATGGGGTGGCGTACTTACTTCCCCAATCCTATGAGCACCTACTTCACTCCTATGTCGAGCCGGCTAAGAAGCTCCTAACATGGGATCACTAGAATTTGCTCGTGCATTAAATACAACCAATAAAACTTAGTACACATCGGTTCATGTTTCCTAAGACGTTCAAGCATGTTACACAATGGAGATCTGCCAGTTTTCTTAAGCTTAACATTGAATTCATTCATCCATTACAACCATAAACAAGTAATCAACACATAATTAACATCTAGGTTTCATTAGATCTAAGCAAACACAAGATAGATCTAGCCTAGCATGTTGGAATTAAGACAAGCACAAGATATAATCAACCAACACATAGACATATTGATTGAATTAAGAGAAGACTTATCTCAATAGAACATGAAAGGATTCAAGGGGTGAAAACCCTTGAAAACACTGTAAAATATGACCTAGGGTTTACAAAGTTCGGCCCTAGTTTTCTCCACACAAGTCCCTCTCTAATGAATGAAAAATAGAAAACTATATATAGAGTTTGATAGGTAACGGCGTCAAGAACAAATGTCTGACGCCGTCATCTCGCCGCCAAATAGTTTCTCGGACTACCTAGATCTGGGTTTGACGCCGTCATGTATTCACCTTATGCAGGCCGTCACCAAAAATAGTCTTGACACCCTTGTTGTGACGCCATAAGGTTTTCACTGGGTCGTCATGGTTTTTACTCTTGAGGCTGTCATGATCTTCCTCTTGACGCCGTCAGGCACTGTTCTCAGCATGAAAAATTAAGACTTTGCTATTTTCTTCACTTTTATGCTCCAAAAACGTCCGAATTGCTTCCTTTTTCCAGAATTCACTCCCAAAGTACCTAAAATAAAAAAAGGAATGATTTAGGGCAATATTTGATCAAATAAATTCAATTTCGGGCTTAAATGACCCCCTAAAAGTGGTTCATTTTTCGCCTCATCATATACCCTTACACTTGAGATTTGCTTGTCCTCAAGCAAACGCGCTTTTAATCTAGTCAAAATACAAGTTAGGGGTCATTTAACACTAATATAAAAGTAATTACAACAAATAATCGTTCCACTAAAGACCAAAGACAAGCACAGAGGTCATACACTAGCACCTCACAAATAGTGTTTAGATACTCACATCTCTCGGGTGTAATAAAGTAATATCACAATATGGAAATGGAAAACATCTCTCACTACCTGTCATAGCAAAATAGATTACCATAGGCTTGAGAAAGGGTCAAACCTCCACCACATGGCGTAAGCACCTAGGATAAACTATCAAAGAGGTCTTTCAAAGGGTTGTAACGTTAGGCGTAGGGATATGAAATACACGGTTTTGTTGGATATAGGCAGTCTTTACTGGTGGTGAGTTAACAATCTTAGTTAATTACATGTACAATATGGCGTTGCTAAGCCAAGACTAGACTCGACTTAAGCTAATAAATGAAAAATAACAAAAATATAAAACAAACATAGAATGAAAAGGGATGGTAGTCCGTATGTTTTTCTCTTTTTCTTTTTCTATTCTTTTTCTTTTCTTTTTCTTGATTTTTTTTTTTTTTTTTTTTTTTTTTTTTGCATGCACTTTTACCCTACCATCCAAAATAATACATCATAGGGAATTAATATTCCCCTTACACTTGAATTTTTACATACTTTAAAAATAACTAATCTAATGACTCGAATTAAGATAATCAAAACACTTGGAGTACTTTTTAAGATTAACGCACATATGGGGGTAATATATTATGTTCTTCCCCATTACTCCATAAATAAGTACTTTACCCATGAGTCCCAATCGTCCCAAAACAATATGTACAAGGATATGACTCGACTTAGCATCCATGTAATCAATTAGATAGTTAACTTAGGGTTTAACAAATAACAATAATGCACTAAAGATAAGTGCATACACGGAAGGCTAAGGCGATTTGGTTGTACATTTAAGTGGGGTGTAACAAATTCTTCCTTTAAGTAAGATGCTTAAAGTTAGAAACGAAAAGATAGGCTCGGAGGGGTGTACTAGGGGTTTCGTGTACGAAAAATGAGTACAACGCTAAGGTGTGGGAAAAATTAGTTGACTTAACTAGCCAAGTAATATGACTTAAATGGTCGAGTAATCATGATACGGGTTTAACACAAGGGTGAACCTAATGCCTCTTATCATGTAGTAAATCCTACTACACGAATGTAGTCTCACTAGCGGTCTCGGGATGCATCACTAACGCAAGTTCTAGATTCTAAATGCTACCGGTACACTCATAAGCACTAATAGTAAATGCTTTTCCTATCAAATCTAAAGGCGAACCTCACATATTTGGGTGGAAAATTTTTCTGAATAGTACGGTTTTGTGCTAGTCATACAATTTCCTATCCATGAGACGCTTGCTATGGCTAAAGTTTCACTCCTAAATGTTGTAAAAAAATTTAAATTTGGCGCTAAAATTGCACTAACAAGTATTTCTCTTAGTTTTATTACACATCTACCATCAAACAAACAAACTCAAGCGAAAGTGTATCTGAAAGGTATCATCATTTTACCCTCCCCTTACACTTAGGATGAACATTGTCCCCAATGTTCAAGTAAAGAATGTAAAAGTGAAATAAGTAAAACGAATGAAATCAATTACTCCCCTGATTCGCTCGGTATGGATAATAAGGTGGCTAGGTTAGATCTTCCTCCAAGAAAATGAACAATTAAAGCTTCCCTTCCAGAATATAAATCATCTTCTTGTCATACATAACCTGTAAAACCTGAGAAAACAGACAAGGCAACCTTGCATAAAATCGGCGGCAATCTACATATGCTAACAAATCCTAGAAAACAAAATAAGATATAATGCTTGTGGAATGATGTTTGCAGATTTCCTGGAGATTATAAAACTAATAATTCAACAAAAACTTTAAGACTCCGTTAGAAAAAAAAACTGGTAAAATTTCCAGATTTTTACACGTGACGCCGTCAAGAGTAAACTCGTGATGCCGTCAGAAGTGACCTGCAGAAATTCTTATGTTAAGTTTCCGGAAAATATCTGGAAAAACTTGGTCCTACTTCCTGGAAAATCCTGCAAAACATCATTATGACTCGATACAAGCATTTGACTCTAACAAATACGAATATACATGTTCACTTAATATTGTGGAGAATCATGATCGGTTTTGTTTCTTAAAAACATATTTGGGGTTTCCCCTTACACTTATCTTTTGCAAAATACGTTTGGATGAAGTTAAGACCAAGCCAAACAACAAAATAAAGTATTTTCACCATTTTAGTTTTGAAACATGATCTACCAACAATAAAAATAAAGCATGCATACGGAAACAAATAAAATCAAACAATCAAACAAACAAACAAACAAATAAAGCTTGGGTTGCCTCACAATAAGTGCTTGTTTTTGTTCGAGTCACGAGCTTGAATCTACCCTTATTTAACGGAAATAGGGGAGGTTTTCCCTACACTTAGGATTAAGTGCGGGTGGAAGTAGCGATACACACCCTCTCGGTGGAAGTATGCCACATGAGGAAAGAGTGGTGGATGAATTATATGCTCAAAGGGTTGTGCTCCTATCATCATAACCTTACCTAATTCAATTGGGTTAGTGGGCGGATTAAGATTTTCTCTTAGAAAGGGATCATCTTCTATCAACTTCGAGAGACTCCTAGTTGGGAATCAATCTTGACCTAATAAACCTGGTTTAAACCCATAATGTTTCTTATGATCAATCATGAATGGGTGATGTAAGTATGTAAGGTCATGTTCCACTCCTATGTCAACTTCCTCTCTACAAGGCTTAGAGTCCACTACCTTTATCCTAAGACTACCTGGACTATATGGTTTGATGGGTGGATTGGAACCTATTTCAATTCCTAAATTTTCATCCAAGGATGGAAGATTAGGTAACGGTTTTGGTTGAGGCTCCGGTTCATCAAAACTAGGAACTTCCCTAGAACTAAGAGTAAGGTTATCATTATAAGTATTCAAACCTATATCCTCTAGTTGTGTTTGGTTCAAAGGTTTTACCTCAATTGGGATTCCTAAAGTCTCATCTACTTCATCCGAATAAGTAATGGGCGGCGTGTATGCCTCAAATGATGGTAGGACTTGTGGGGTACTTGGTGGGCATAGATTTTCAACTCTATCCTCCATCTTATCAAGATTACCAATGTGCTTAGCTTTTATTGTGGTGAAATCAAACCACTTCGTGCACCCAATTATCTCATCTATACGCTTATCCCCAAATAATCTTTTAGCTTGTTCTCTTAAACTTGCTATCAATTGATTCGTAACAACGTTTGTTGGGTTGTCCATTTTTTTGGCAAGTTTGGCACAATTCTATGGTTTCCCATGCTTCATCAACACTTAATCCCCAAAGGTTCCCATATGCGGATGGTCAATGTCCATTTTGGTATAGTAGTCGACACGATGGTAAAATATTTCAATTTGGGACCACAGATCAAAATTATGATGAGGGACTTTTCGGAGTAAATATTTAAAACGAGCCCATGCATCATAGATAGGTTCATCTTCATGTTGTTTAAACATTAAGATGTCATTAAGAGTGGGTGAATTTTGTGGTCGGTAGTATGGTGGATTCGCGTTCTCCATAATGGCTAACGGAATAGTCAATGGAAAGGTTTTTACAAACAAAGAAACAAAGAAAAGATAGACTAAAGAAAACCTAAAAATAAAAATAAAAATCTTACTAGAAAGGAATCTAGCAAGTAGACCTAATAAAAAGAAATTCTAACCTAGACAATAACTATTCCCTGGGCTGCGGCGCCAAAAACTTGATACATGGGGATCGCACCAGGCTTTACCTCTCGAGGGATCTCGAGAAGCTTACAACCTCAACCAGGCAGTGTACCTGATCGATGTAGTATAGTATAATGACAAGTACCAGGGGATTGATCGTTCAGCTAGGAATAGTGTCGCTAGGATTAGAAAACCTAAAGACTAGGTCTAGAGATGAGGGATGATTCTTTTTGTATTTTTTTATATTTTTTTAGAAAGCAAGTAAAAATCTCGGGTTTGAAGGAGTTGGTCGGAATTAGTTGCTAGTCAACTAACCCAAAACTAAGATGCAATCCAAATAAAGTACTAAAAATGAAAACAAACTAAATTAAACTAGAGTTGTGAGCAATATGTGGGAGAATTGTGTTTACTTAGATTTCACTACTCCCTAGATATCTTTTACATGTTAATTACTTGTTATAGTTGTGTGGATGACGGATTGTATTCCTTAATACCATTCATGGGTTGGCGTACTTACTTCCCCAATCCTATGAGCGCCTACTTCACTCCTATGTCGAGCCGGCTAAGAAGCATTAAATACAACCAATAAAACCTGGGATCACTAGAATTTGCTCATGTGTTAAATACAACCAATAAAACCTAGTACACATCGGTTCATGTTTCCTAAGACGTTCAAGCATGTTACACAATGGAGATCTGCCAGTTTTCATAAGCCTAACATTGAATTCATTCATCCATTACAACCATAAACAAGTAATCAACATATAGTTAACATTTAGGTTTCATTAGATCTAAGCAAACACAAGATAGATCTAGCCTAGCATGTTGGAATTAAGACAAGCACAAGATATAATCAACCAACACATAGACATATTGATTGAATTAAGAGAAGACTTATCTCAATAGAACATGAAAGGATTCAAGGGGTGAAAACCCTTGAAAACACTGGAAAATATGACCTAGGGTTTACAAAGTTCGGCCCTAGTTTTCTCCACCCAAGTCCCACTCTAATGAATGAAAAATAGAAAACTATATATAGAGTTTGATAGGTGACGGTGTCAAGAACAAATGTCTGATGCCGTCATCTCGCCGCCAAATAGTTTCTTAGACTGCCTAGATCTGGGTCTGACGCCGTCATATATTCACCTTATGCAGGCCGTCACCAAAAATAGTCTTGACGCCCTTGTTGTGATGCCGTCAGGTTTTCACTGGGTCGTCATGGTTTTTACTCTTGACGCCGTCATGATCTTCCTCTTGACGCCGTCAGGTACTGTTCTCAGCATGGAAAATTAAGACTTTGCCATTTTCTTCACTTTTATGCTCCAAAAACGTCCGAATTGCTTCCTTTTCCAGAATTCACTCCCAAAGTACCTAAAATCACAAAAGGAACAATTTAGGGCAATATTTGATCAAATAAATTCAATTCCGGGCTTAAATGACCCCATAAAAGTGGTTCATTTTTCGCCTCATCAACGGCCTTGGGTGACGCCGTCATCTCCAATGCACAAAACTTTCTGGACCGTCACGGACTTTATCCACTTCCGCCTCTTGTATTACTCTTGACGCCGTCATGAAGATGCTTGTGATGCCTTCAGGTACTGTTCCCAGCAAGGAAAATTAAGACTTTGCCGTTTTCTTCACTTTTATGCTCCAAAAACGTCCAAAATGCTTCCTATTCCAGAATTCACTCAAAAAGTACCTAAAATCAATAAAGGAACGATTTAGGGCAATATTTGATCAAATAAATTCAATTCCGGGCTTAAATGACCCCCTAAAAACGGATCATTTTTCGCCTCATCAGCTGTTGATGATCTCTAATTCCGAACCTGTAAGTACCGGTTGTTTATTGCTAACTGTTTACCGGCAGCAACACATCACCTCCATGACGATATATTCCACAGGCTTATACATACATCTCAAAGTCAACGAAAGTTCACACAAAGATCAAGGCATAGCAAAGGTCAAAGAAAGATTCTACGATACAAAAGGGAATCTTCAAAGTAAAGAGACAAAGATCAAAGTGAAAGAACGAGAACAACAAATGTATGTATCACAAAGACTAAAGACGTATGAGCATGTTGGAATGGCGAACAACCACCACAGACGCAGAAGTGATGAAAGGCAGATTGCTCCACATCACAAAAGAACAAAGAACGTTGAAAAGTCAGTTATCAAAGATCACAAAGCATGAAGGAACAAAGACTAAAGACTATTCTACAACGACACATAAAGTTCAAGACAAAGAACACGGAAGACCTAATCAAGTGGAGCATCATTCGAATGACCACCCCTTAGGGGGAGATTGTTAGCATTAAAAATATGTAATAGAAAAGTGATGGTCATTCTCATGTATAGAGCTTTGTATGTCGTGTAGTAGTTCTAGTAAAACGGGCTATGAACTTGGTAATCTAATATGTTACTAGTTAAATATGTAATCCTTTTAAAGGAATATAAGCCCATGTAAACCAATTCCATCACAAAGCCCATATTAAAGCCTTTTAGGGCATCTCGTGTCATGTACTATAAATACACCTCAAATGAGTCATTTGAGGTGTGTGCTTGTGTGTGTATTGTGTGTCTCTTTTATATAAAAGTTCTCTTCATCTTTACCTCTATTTCTACAAAGCTAACGCCACACATATATTACCAAGTCACCATCTTTACTTTATTTACGTGCTATATATGTGTTAAAGTTGATAGATATAAGGTCCTACAAGTGGTATCAATCGGCTAACAATTATTTAGGAGTGTTTTTATCAAGTTAAAAGGCAGTATTCCACAATGTCATGGGGGCTAAGCTTGTCATAATGTACTAGAATTGGGTATTTCAGGGGATGGTGAGTCATCTAAGGGATTTGGCATTTGAACAAAAACCTTTGAGAATTTCCCAATCAATAGGAGTTTGATTTATGAGTCCAAATGAGATCGTGAAAATAGTAACTCGTCGTTCCGCCCTGGTCCCGCGAAATAAGTCAGACTTCAAAAGTCCAATGGAAATAGAATAGGTGCCAGTATCCATAGGCTTGTAGGCATGAGTTCGGATGTAGGCTGTTCTCTAGCCATAGAGAACAGTCGACTCAGGAATCGTTTAGAGTGTTAGCAGATTTCCTTAGCAAAAAAAGGGCTTGTCTTTTCGATTGACTTTCATTCAATATCCCAATCCCACTGCATCGGCTGGTCAAAGATCACCTCAAAATTGATTCAAAAGCTGCGGTTGGCATGGCAGTGTGGGGTGCTCGTAAACCTCTCCGAACCATTATTCCCTAAGCCACAACGAAACAGCCCAAGCGCAAGCAAGCTTAGCCGCCCAGCGTCCTCAAGTCATTCAATGTCATCAGCTGAGAATGTAGATCAGACATCAATAAGTAAGGCCTAGAGAGCACACTTACATTCATTGCCATGTTCGATCTGAGTACAATCGAATTGCTAAGTTACAGCTACTCCTAGTGCGAAGAAAAATAAAGAAAAAAAGGGACAACAGCGTGTTGTGGTCGCTCATAGAGAGTGACTAAGTCCTGATGATCCACAAGATGTAAAATTTCTTGTAACAATGTAAAAGACAGAGATGTTTTATCAAGCCTATAGATAGTATTGATCTGTCCATTATTAGACAGCTCCCATCTAACCAAAACATCCCTAAAACCCTCTGGCCAGTCATCAGGAGATCCTTCTTTGATGAATGAAGAATCAGTAGCATTAATATCTACTACCCTATGCACTTGAGGAGGGTGTGAGACCTTCATTCTAGCCATTCTTTTGGCTCTTCTACCAGGAATGTATATAGCTGCATGTGGAGAAGAAGGTTCTTCAGTATTTACATCCTCAGCAGATACACCCTCTGACTCATGTGTTTCCACTGATGAAGGAACTAGTGGAACTTCAGTATAAACCTCAGCAGAAAGTTGGTCAAGTAAAACAGATCAAGCTTGTGCATCCATCTCCATCCTAACCTATTTAGCCCTAGCAGCTGCAAGCTCTACTTCTCTCACTTTGATCTCATGAAATCTTGCCATTTTAGCTTGTTGATCATCATGCAAACTCTTTGCAGCCTCTTCACCCAATCTCTCCTCCTCCATTTGTCTTCTTGTTCTCTTTTTAGAAGGAAGATCTTCTGCTAGAACTTTTGCTTTTCCTTTGTCAATAACAGATGGAGCAACAACAGTTGTTATATCAGCAGAAGTAGACAGAGTAGACAAAGGCGCATGAGTAACAGAAGAAACACCCATATCAAAAGTGGAAATAGCATCAACAAAATGAGATACAGATGTAGCAGCCACATCAGCGGAATCAACTTTATCCATCTTTAGTCTGTTAGAATGTGGTTCTGCATCAGTAGTAATTATAGTAGGAACAAGCTTAGGAGTACTCAGTCCATCCTTTTGTAATCTGGTCTTGATTCTGTTATAATGAAAAACCAATTGTTCTTCACAAAGTTTCTCATAAAATCCCTTTGCTGTGCTTTGATTATATAGTGCACTGCTTTGATTCTTCACAAAGTTTCTCATAAAATCCCTTTGCTGTGCTTAAGTCATTGGTTTATCCCTCTTTGTTTTGGCAATTCTCTCAGCTGCAGCTTTCCTTCTCTATTTCATAATCTCAACTATTCTAGGAATAAAATCATCTTCACTGACATTATTTCCAAGAATATCTCTAGCTAAACCAGGAGTAGAAATCACTTGTCTCCCAATATGCATCCAATCTGCTTCATCAAAATTTGGAACTACAGCATCCAATTCTCTTTGTCTTGCTAGAGGCAGAGTAGAAATATACTTGTTTGTAGCAGATTGGAACTCTGAGTCATATTTAGCTTGTAATTCCTTTGCCAATTTTGTACTTTTCTTATCATCTTCCTATTCTTTCAAAAGTCTTTCTTGCTCAGGTCTTTCTTCTTCTGAGATAAGATCAGCATCACACACTCTAGTAATGTCAGCAGAATCATCATAAGGAATGACTAACTCCTCCAAAGGATCATCAGTTAAATCTAGAACATCTAATTCATTTAGAGTATTAGCAGATCCTGTAATATGGGGAGTTGCTGTTGTGTCTTCATGAGAAACTTGTTCAGGAACAAATGGATCAATGCTAGGTGAATTCATATACTCTTTTCCAGCCATAAAGAATGAATCCACTTATGTATGAACCCCATCAGTAGCCTTTTCAGCAGCAATTTCAATTATTGGTTCATTATCCTGAAGAGTATCACCAACATCTGTCATTGGAATCTCATCAAAATTGGACACCTTAGAAGATTCAGTAGACTTCTTTGCCAAATACTGTCTTCTATTTCTTCTACTGAACTGAATGGGCTTCTTTTGTTTTGAAGATTCAACAAATGTTGGAGAAGAAGCATGAGTCTGTTGAGCAACTTCAGCCAAGATCTCAAGTGAATCCAAATTCCTATCCTCATTTACTTCATCAGCATCAATCACAACCTTCCTTTTCTTTTGCTGACCAAGTTGAGTTTCTAACTCCTGAACCCTCTGTTTCAACAACTTAATCTCACCACCAAGTGAGGATTTGGTATCTGCAAGCTCCTTTTGAAGATCATCAGTCTTTTTAACATACCTGCAAAGCAAATCATATACAGAGGTGAGAGTAATAGGGTCCTCAGCTCCACCAGCAGATTGCTCAGTGATAAAGGGAGCTTCATTGGACCTATCAGGAGAAACAGACATATGTACAACAGTGGGAGAGCCTTCATCAATTGGCTCTCTTACAAGACTAGATGTGGGTAGTCTAGTAATCTCAGGTTCAAGAGGTGTATGTACTTGGGTACCAAGAGACTGAATTGTCTCCTCAACCTCAGGAACAAGCTCATCAGGAGCAACATGAGTAGGTGATGGAAAAGGACTAGGTGTCAGAGGTAGAGGGGAAGGTGGAGGCTGGTCAGAAGAAACATGTATTGCTTAAACAATTGTAGAGGGCTTTCCATCATTTACCACTGATGGATTACAATCAGCAGCAACACCAGAAGATGATGGATTACCATCATCAGTAGCATTTTGAGAGGGTATATCACCAGTAGCATCACCCTCACTTGCATCATCATTACCTTGTGGCAACATAGCAGCTAATAGAGGGTGATGTACCCCATCATAGTTTGTTTTCATAGAAGCAAATAATTTAGAACTAAGACCCTTAATGGGGATATGGACTCTATCTTGTGTGGTTATGTCTAAAATTATTTGAAGAAACCTAGGGTACATTAAAAACTTATGCTTTTTCTTCTCAATATTTTCTAGCATATTATCAAAAATAAACTTAGAAAAATTACAAGTTAAACCCTTGGAAAGACATACAATACTACAACCCAATTGGGTAGAGAATTGATCCCATCCACCAGACTTGTTGCTGATACATTGGAGCAGTGTGTGCACTAGAAACCTCCACTTGGGACTTATCTGATTCTTAAGCCACTTAGTTGTGTCAGTGCTTTGATAACCAGCTTCCCTCAGCCCAGCAAGTATCACTTCAGTGTTGGAATGAAAAACACCATTCTCATCATCCAAATGAAGCTTTGTCCTTATCAATGGTTCAATCACCACATACTCAGTACCATCAATAGTAGCTACAATCTCCGTGTCAGAGTAGCAGATGCCCAAAATTGTTTCACCAACGATTCATATATCACATTTGGAGAATGTGTGAGAGCATAATGAATCTTGGAACGTTGCAAAAACTCCACCATAGGATCATACAGTTCATGATCTTTTGTCTTACTCAGAAAAGCAACCTTGTTATGATCTTGCTCGAATTGAAGTGGTGCCATTCGAAGGATGTGTGAGAAACAGTTGTGAATTATGCAAATGGATGATGGGTTTAAATTGATTGATGAGGGAATAAGTTATTTTTGGGCGAAGATATGCAAAATAGGTTATAAATGGAAGTTACCCAATCATGGTCAAGAATACCGGAACAAATTGTTGACCATATCTGACGTGTAAAGCGGCTCCATTCAATTTCAAAATTAACCCTTCAGCAGAAACTATGGTTAATCTGCTGATGAAAAGTCAATCAGTAGAAGCCACTCAAGAGTAAAAATCTCTTCAGTAAATATCTTGAGTTTTACTGTGCCACCCAACTCGCATTAATTACCATCAAACCTTGACTTCGCCTATAAAATAATCCCCAAATAACACTTTACTCATATCAATTACCCCCAATTATCATCAAAACCCTAATTTCTCAATAAAAATCCCAAATATCCACAAAAATCATGTCTTCCAAACCAGAAATAATAGATTTAACCTCCTCCACCTCTTCAACATCATCATCATGTGATGGTTGGAGCGATTACTTTCCACCCGATGCTCATCTAAAGAAGAATCCTGATATGAACCCTCCAAGTCCCTCAC
The DNA here is from genome assembly GCA_030686995.1 of Artemisia argyi. Taxonomy (NCBI): domain Eukaryota; kingdom Viridiplantae; phylum Streptophyta; class Magnoliopsida; order Asterales; family Asteraceae; genus Artemisia; species Artemisia argyi. The sequence continues at coordinate 277,171,563 of CM060708.1, forward strand.
CTTCGGATTTGGATGATTCAGATGCTGAAAGGGAACTAGAGAAGAGGTGGAATGCTCTGGAGAGAGGTGAACCAAGCCATGCCCCCATTCCTATTGAGAGACAATATGTCCTCCTTTTATCTTTTCTTCTGATGAAGAATCTTTAGAGGATGTAGATGAAGATCCATCATTCATCCCACCTTCCACACCAGAGAGATCCCAACCAAGGCCAAAGAAATCTAATCCATCTCTTCCAACATCACGGGAGGTGGTGATTGGTCTTCCTGCTCTAGGATCTGGTGCTTCATACCATGGAAGCAGGGGAAAGAGCAAGGAGGCAAGGTGATGGGTAAGGGAAAAAGAAAGGTGGAGTAGATGATGGAGTGATGTTGCCATGGACCAAAGATATAAAACTAGGTTCTTGAGCATCTTTGTCGTCATCATCATCATTCCCTCCTTTCCATTTTCACCTTCAGCTTCTTCATCGCACTGGTTATGCAAATCCACCAGCTTTTGTAATAGATGATAGGAGCTAGAATAAGTTTGGTAGACATAGGATAGGAATGGTCTTGTATTTCATTTGAAGTTGATTGTAAGCTGTAAATTGTTTCTTGAATGAATGAAAAGCTTTTCTCACTTATCATCACTTGAACTTTACTTGAGTAGAAACACTTAGTATCTCTTGTATTACTCTTCAGTAGAAACAAGATTTAAGCTTACATGACCACTTTCCCATTGAAACAATCTTGGTGAACATCAACTAAAAATCAGCAACTACTCATAAGGGGATTCTACAAAACAGACACAAAGTAGCAAACAAACCAAACAAAACTTACAAAAACATTAGTTGGTTAGTGTTACTAAACAAAAATATACAAATAATATACAATATTACAAATACAATCCTCCCCTAAGGCTTATGCCTCCCCTCAAACTTTGTAGTTAAGGGTTAAGCATACCAATATGGACAACTAAGTGTTGAAACCTAGGTCCATCAAGAGGTTTAGTCAACAAATCTGCCACATTATCATCTGTATAAATCTTAACCATTTTAATCAAATGTTTTTCATATGCATCTCTTATAAAGTGGTGCCTGATTTCAATATGCTTGGTTCTATTATGAAAAACTGGATTTTTAACTATGCATATGGTGCTTTGATTATCAATAAAAATTGTGGTGTTCATGAAATTAAACCCATAATCCAGCAATTGATTTTGAATCCATAGAACCTGTCTACAACAATTGGCAGCAGCAACATACTCTGCTTCAGTAGTGGAGGTAGCAACAATAGTTTATTTCCTGCATTGCCAAGAAATCAATCTTCTTCCCAGAAATTGGCATCCTCCAGTTGTGGATCTCCTATCCATATTTGCACCAGCATAATCACTATCACTATAGGCTTCTAACCTAAAAGGAGACTCTCTTGGGTACCAAACACATAAATTGGGTTGGCTTTTGAGGTACTTGAAGATCTTTTTGACTGCATTCAAGTGGGAAGTAAGTGGAGTGACCTGGTGTCTAGAACAAGTACTTACAGCAAATGTAATGTGAGGCCTAGAAGCTGTCAAATACATCAATGAACCAATCATGGATCTGTATAAATGAACATTCACAGCAGGATCTGGTTCAAGATTATTCTTTTGTTTTGGAGCTTCATATGGTGTAGTGGCAGTTCTGACATTTTCAACATCAAACTTCTTCAACATATCTCTCACATATTTATCCTGACTGATAAAGATACCATCAGGTTTCTGCTGAACTTGTAAACCTAAAAAGAAAGTAAGCTCCCCCATAGCACTCATCTGAAACTCTCCCTTCATCAAGTCCTCAAACTCCCTGCACCATTCTTCTTTAGTGGAGTCAAAGATGATGTCATCCACATAAACTTGCACAAGAATGATATCCCTGGAGTTTTTCTTTAGAAAGAGTATTTTGTCAATGGCACCTCTTCTGCAACAATGCTTCAGCAGAAATGCAGAAAGCCTAGCATACCAAGCTCTTGGTGCCTGATGTAGTCCATAGAGAGCTTTTACAACCCTCACTAGTACAAATATGGCCTTTCGTCACACATAGCGTATTTTGAATGGCCACACAGCAACATATTTACATGACTAAATGTAGTAGCCTTAAATAAACAGCTACACTTGTTCCGACTTGTGTGACCATTTCGTAAAATATATGTCACACATTGGTGTATATATGTGACTAGAGGGTAAATGGTAAATATTTTTTGACATTTTAGTCACTTTTAATTGGGGACGTGTGACTGATAAAAATCAGCTCGAAATATTAGTCACACTATAGATATACATATGTGACAAGTATATGTCACACAATTGAACAGTGTGACCAAAAAAGATATATGGTCACATGAAGTACTTGCGTATGTGGCTAAATTATATAGTCAAGTTTGTCACACATTATATAAACGTGACTGCTATTCTTTGCTGAATAGTTAGCCACATATGAATTTGGAATGTGTGACAACTAAAAATTCAGTTTGAAAAGTTAGTCACGATATGCATTTAAGAGTGACAAATATATGTCACACACTTGAAGAGTGTGACCAAATGTCATATATGGTCACACTAAACCATACAAACATGATTAAGCATAACGAAAATTCGATACATATGGTCACGTAAGTTAATATGTGTGTCTAAAGTTTAGTGTATGTTTGCTTTCCAAATCCTAATGTGTATAGTCACATATATTTGTAGCACGATCATGTGACTATAGGCTTTACAATAGTCACACCATATCGCAAATGTGTATCTAAATCATGATTATGGCCACATTATATGGGTATTATATATGACCATTAACCATGTACACATTTATCCTTGTAACATAAATGAAGTTGTTGTAGTCTACTTTAATTATGTTAATCATTACCTAAAAATAGATTAAGTTAGTTGAAAAATGAATTTAGATAGTACTGTTTTATTTTTTTTTAAATTTACAAAGATTTGTTGTTTTAATATTGTAGTTTTAAATGTTTGTAACAATCATTTAAAACTATAATGTAAAAGTTATAATCTAATTAAAATTCTTGTATTTACAAATGAAATAAAGTTAAAACATCAAGTTAAACGAAATGAAGTAGCTGTAATCTACTTTAATTATGTTATTGCTGCTTGGCATAACTTAATGCTGCTAGGCATAAATTAATGTTGCTAGGAAATTTTGGGATGTGTATGTTGGTAACCCAAACGTTTAGCATTTATTACCCAAACACATCTAAAACACATTTTCACATGTAATTATCCCGCCTATTTATATGCTATAACCCAAGTAACTTCCTCATTCATCCAGTAAACAAAAACAGTAAAACATAAATTGTATCAAAGGGTGTAAGAATGTCTCAATTTTGACTTCTTCAGGAACTTAAAGCGGCTGGTAACTCAACTGAGTTACCATACCAAATGACGGTGTATTTTGATAGGGAGACACAGCGTGATGTGAAGTATGCGAAAGATCTGTTTAAGGCATATCAAGAGTTGCTTGATATTGTTATTCAAAGGAATAAGTACATGGCTGAAATGGAACTTGTGCGTCCTTCGGTGCAGATGTTCAAGTCCTTTGAGTATTTTAAGAAGCTTCAAAAGTCCGACGTTATCGAGCTTTTGGAATTGAAGAAGAAGATTGCCGAAGCGAAGCTCAAGCTTTTCAACAAGCACGCATTCGTCAAGGGACTTTAGAGTTTCTTTCAATGTTTTTATCAACCATGTTATGTTCCTTTCAATTTTAATGTTATGTTATTATCATGTCATGTTTTTTTTTTTTTTTTTTTTTTTAATGTTATATTATTAATTATGTTGCCTGCAAATGGATATACTAGTGAAAACTGCAAATTTTTTCATTGCCATAGAAAAGCTTGACCTTTTGGAGTCTAAATCCATTACAATAGGCTAAATTAGCATTAGTAACTTTTGTACAAACAACAGAGAAGCTACAATTCTCTATTTAATGAAAACAGAGAAGCTACACCCCTACTACCTCCAAACACCTTATCTTCTTTTATTCCATTCTTGCATTTGTCTCTCATACTGAGCACGATAACTACCTCTGTACTTTCTTCACATATGATCTTTTTTGATATCATCACAACAAGTAAATTAACTCTCAAAGGATACTCTTTTTCTGCAAGCATAAAAACATCAACTCTACCTTGTTATGATAACTAATGTACATTGCAGCTATCAATAAACTTCCATGAAGTTGAGAGATCATGAATTGGGAAATTCCAATAGATATCAGCTGGATCGGGTTCATATAACCTGTGTAACTCAACCCACAGCTCTTGCTCATTCACATCTGGCTTCTTGATTGTTTTGAGTTTTTTTTTAACCAACTCCCATAATCTGTCTAAGTCTTCTCTGTCACTTCTTCTCATTAATTCCTGAAAACTTTTGCACACTTCTGATCCTCCACCAAGCTTGATTATCTTCCAAGCCTTTCGAAATTTATCTTTGTAAATCTCCCAGTCTATGATTGGATTTCTAGATTGAATAGGATCAGTATATAATGTTTCAGGAACAATCACCATCTTCAGATCAAGAGAAGAGCTGTCTTCATTTCTTTGTGAACCATTCTTCTTCTTTGCATGCTTGTCTTCGATGATCTTTTGTTTCTTTGATGGTGTTTCTTCTGTACCCATGGGGATAAAATTTTCTTCAATATATCTCTTGCAGTGGTAGTATAGATGTGCAATTTCGTCATATGACTTTCCCCTGAGTTGATGAGGTTTATAAAAACCTTGATTCTTTAAGTATGTTTTCATTACACTCATGAGCGGAGACTTTGTGGTATTTCTTTTCCTCTTCTGACTTTGATCTTGCTTCATTGACTTACTTCGCGGACTCAAAGCTAATTCTACACCTCTTTCATTTATCAAAACAGCAAGTCTTTGTACTCTGTTATCATCAGTTAAAGTCTTATCTTTGTAAAGTTCTACAATTCTAGCCTGTAGAACTTCATCCTCATCAATAAAAGCTTGCATTTTTTCTGCATGAGCTCTTTTTTTCTCCTTTTCTTGAAGAATGAATGCTACTTGCTCTTCTGTTTCAAATTCAGACACTTTAGATCTCCTTTTCTCATCCATAAAGTTAGCTATTTCAGCTTCATCAACTCTCTTTGCAACCTCTTCAGCAGTAGAAACTTGATTTGTTGTAGCAGTAGAAACATCTTGTACCACCTTAGCTAGTTGTTCAACATTACTAGTAGCAGCAGTTTCTCCCAAACTAGTATTAGTCTCCACCATGATCTTTGAAGCTTGTACAATACTTTTACCTGGAAATTCCATTACCTGCTTTTTATTTACACCATATCAAAACTATCAATCCCAATATCCATATCCACATACATATCAGCACAAGCACCTTCAGCATTTGTTGTTTCCTCCCCTGAGACTCTGCTTTCATTCCTCCAAACTAGCAGCCTTAGAAGAACTCATCCTGTCTGCTGTGCCCACCTTCTTCAAACGTCATAACTGAGTTTTTCTTCAGCTCTGTTGACTTTCCAAATATCGAAGTCTCTTTTTCAACTTTTTGATCTTTTCACCTTGTTATGTTGTACGCTTTTGGAGGCCAAGAACATCCTTTTCTAACTGGGTACAATTGTCCTTTAAATCCTGTATAAGTTTCATTCTAGCCTCACGACTTCGGCTTGTGTTACCTAGCCCGAGAGTTGGATCATTGGAATTGACATTTTGTACATCAGTATCCATCAATTCATGTGTTTCAGATCTACCCTCATCACTTCGGGATGTGTTACCTTCACTGAGAGGTGAATCAATGGTTGTATACTCAGCCTCATGTATGTTACCCTTGGCCTGTTCTGCTTCTAAGCTAGCAGCAGAAATGGCAGCCCCTTCCATGACATCCTCACCCTTTTTTGTAGAAGGTTCACCATATATGGAAAAAGTGGTGTAACCCTTCCTGAAAGATCCTTGCCATTATTTTTAAGATTTGAAAATACTTTCTTTTGTAGTGAGTTGGCATAAAAAGTTGCTATATGTGTCTTAATAGTAGTCAATTGATTTGGAATAATAAGCTGCAAAAACCTTGGATATAATAAAGAGTTACCATCATCATCCAAGGTCTTGATCATACCATCCAAAATCATTTTTGAAAAATTTATAGGTTTTCCTTTACTAAGGCATATCACAGCTGATGCCATGGTAGCACCAAACTCATTCCAACCTGTTGTTTTAGGACTCAAACAATGTAAGAGAGTATGAATCAAGAATTTCCACTAAGATGAGAAGAAACCTTTGTAAAATTTTAATCTATTATTCTTCTTCTTCTCAAACCCAGTTTTTTTAAACCTTTGAAAATGGCGGCATTTTCAAGACACACAATCACTTCATTATCTGGTTGGTTAAGAGTTTCCCTAATAGATGACTCAGTTATGAGTATATCTTGGCCATCTACCTTAGCCTTAATCTGTTTTCCTTCATTAAAAGTTATGACCTTAGCAGTAGCCAAAAATTGCTTAATAAAAGAAATGCATATAGGAGGATTCACAGTTAATGCATACCTAATAGGGGTAGCATTCAAGAAATCGATTATCTGTGTGAATCCTTCAGAACCATTTGGTTTCTTCAAAAAAGTGACCATGTTGTGTCTGTGAACAAATGTGCGTTTTGATTCAATTAGCAACACCATCTTGAATTAGGGTTTTGTGATTTGGGGATTTTGAAAATGATTGATAAAAGATGTTAGTGTTTGTGATTATAGAGAAATTATGTGTGCGTGAAACTGAATTATCGATTTGATTGGGGATTTAAACAGTTAAGTGTAAATGTTACCAATCCACCCCTGCACTCTAAGTTCTAGCAGTACAAACCCAGCTGAAATAACGTTTTCTTAGCAGCAGTTTTTTTTTTTTTTTTTTTTTTTTTTTTAGTGCAAAGGGTGAATCATTATATTAATATCAACAAGTAATGAGAAAATTGAGAAATGACAAAAGTACGGGAGTTAAGATTAAACATTTTCCATTAAAGCTTGAAATGAAAAATTATAAAATAATGTACAAAACAAGCTGCAGTAACATTTTCTTAGCAGCAGTTACTTTTTATACTGCAAAGGGTGAATCATTATATTAATATCAACAAGTAATGAGAAAATTGAGCAATGACAAAAGTACTGGAATTAAGATTAAACATTTTCCATTAAAACTTGAAATGAAAAATTACAAAATACTGGAAATAAAAGTTACACATTCTAAAAATCTACTAATCTAATTTTGGAGATTTCTCCGGGTCAAATGCCACATGTGCATCTTCGTAATCCAACCCATCAAACTTCATATCAGACAAATCATCATCATCCAATGTCTTGTACGCCTTGGGATGTTGTTTGAGAGAAGGTTTTTTTTTTTTGCTTTGTACTCTTTTTCATCCTCAGCATGTTGTTTGATAGATTGTGTTTTTCCTGGTTTCTTTCTTTCAGCAGCCCACCAATTGTACCACGCATTTCCATCCAATTTAAAATTTTTTACACTTTTTGCCGCTTTCTTTTTTGAAGCAGACCTGCTTGAACCTTCTTCTTCAACCCATTGTGCTGATCTATTGTTGTTTGCATACATTGTTTATGAATACTTCCTGCAGGTTTTTGTTTAGTGATTTGATAAACTAGGATTTGTAATTTGCGATACACATGGAAACGAGTATAAAAAGGTGATATGGGAAAACCAAAATACCTATGTTTAATGCAGGAAAGGATTGATGTTTCCCACAGGTGGCTTGAACCTTTTCAACATCTTCAGGCTAATCATGATTCATTGGGATGAGCGTTTTCCAGGGATCAATGCTTATAACTCTTGACCGAACTATATACATATTAGTCGCCAACAAAGACTAGCGACAATGGAACATGATTGACTTGAAGAAATATGCAAAATTTCATGATTAACATGATCCAAATATCCTTTTGGAAAGTTGTCTGACCATGGATTTGCTGCAAAAAATTAAAAAATATATTAAAATTTTAAAAAATATAGTGTAAATGAAATAAAAGATAATGTTGCAATTCAGGGTGTGTTTGAAGCAACCTTTGTTCTTGGAACTCCAATGGCCACATTACTTGGTAGATGGTTGGTTTTAGATCATAAAAAAGAATGGAATGCAATAAACCAACATAGGTAACCCTTCTAAGTTCCCGCTACTGCTCGCTTTGTTGTTTCAACTCCCTTTGAGCAAAGGACTGCACCAGCCGCATTGCTAGATTGTTGAAAAAACAAAGCAAACAGTATGGGAACTTAGAATGGAAAGGTATGCTGAAATTCCAGACTCAAAGTAATACAAACAATCTACAAATGTTGAGTAAAGAATAGAAATTCCACACTTTATCATTATCGTATTGAAGACATCTCAATTATCAGGCCAGATCCATCTAACGTTTCAGAAAGGTTCCATTGCTTTGTTTTTTGGACACCGTCTAATAATGGTAGTGTGCTTGATCTTGATCACGCTTTGGCACTTTCAAGAATGTATCTTATTGAAAGAGCCAAAACTAGTGATCAATATCAACCACACAAATGGTAGTAGACGTTTTCCAAATTAAGCAAGGGAACCAATCTACAATGTTAGATAGATCTTGCCTTATAATTGAGCTTTAAGTTATTAGAAAATAGATTCTTACTATCATTTATATTGCTCCCTTAGATGTGATGAACATACAAATTAATTATGTAGATTCTACGACATTAGAGAGCTAATGAAGGAGTGTGGCCTGTCATGAACAATACACACTATATCATTATCGCATTGAAGATGTCTCAATGATTAGGCCAGATCTATCAACCGATGTAGATGGGTTCCATCGCTTTAATTGCACCCCGTTTTCTAACAATGTTTAATCTTGATTATTGAAAGAACCATTAAACATCGTTAGAAAATGGGGTCCAATTAAAGCGATGGAACCCATCTACATCGTTAGATAGATCTGCCCTGATGATTGAGCTTTCAGTTCTTAGCAACCAAATTCTTACTATCATTTATATTGCTCACTTAAATGTGACGAACATACATATTAGTTTTGTAGGTCCTACGACATTAGAGAGCTAATCATGATTCAATGAAATCATATTAAATTTATATCAACATTGCAATGAAAATATTTTCATTGTAACTAAATACATGAAAAAACTCTTTAAGTTCTTGATATGTTTATTGTACTTCAACCTAATCCTAAGATAAAATAAGCTAATCCAAGAAAACCTTAATGTCTCTTTTGCTCTAATTATTCGCAAAAACAACACAGCATGTTCTTCCTTATTCTATCAATACAAATTATACTTGATAATTATTTCTGTATTTTGACAAAGAGCAAGGATGAATCAATAATTGATGGACAACACCAGAACAAGTTTATGTTCATACTTGAAAGTGGTGTCTGTCCAACCATCATTTATACTTCTTCCATCTTTGATACTTGGATGTTTTAGCCTAAATATTCGCACACACATCCGCCACTTTTCTTCCTTATTCTCTCAATACAAATGCAACATAATTCTTATAACAGATAGTCAACCTAATCCTAAGATAAAATAAGCTAATCCAAGAAAACCTTAATATCTCTTTTGCACTAATTATTCGCAAAAACAACACAGCATGTTCTTCCTTATTCTATCAATAAAAATGCAACGCAATTCTTATAACAGATAATCAATCTAAGCCTAAGAATAAATAGCTCTAAGGGGGTATTTGGATTATATTCATTTGTGATCTTATCAGCTTTTTGAGATTTGGGATCAAAATCTAGATCCGAGTGAGTTGTAACTGTGAGTGTGAGATAGAAAGAGATGATTATGGAAATGTGTGAAATGTGTTTGATAAGTTTGTATATAATATATGTATATATATAAATATATATATATATATATATATATATATATATATATATATATATATATATATTTATATATATATATATATATATATATATATATATTACCGTAGAAGTTTTTTAAAGTGAAGTGTGTTTGATACTCTTGGTAGGGATGTTTACGGGGCGGTTCGGTTCGGTTAGTTGGAAGATTTTAACTATCCATCGCGGGGCGGGTAATTTATTTATATTATATACGGTTCGGTTCGGCTAACCACGGATACCTAAAAGTAAAAACCGAAACCGAATGCTTGGTTTGTCGGTTTCTCGGTTTTTTTGAACACCACTAATGCTTGGTAGGGGGTTATAGGGGGTTAAGAATGGGAAAGGTAGTGAAAAAATATGCTTGGCAAAGCATAATGCAATAACCCATTACCCAATAGTGGGTAATGGATCATTACCCAATAAATTGGGGGGATTGATCTTCTTTACATTTCCCTTTCCCGACCATTAGCTTACACTTTCCCTTTCCCTTTCCCAAGTTTGAACCAAGTGCACCTGGCCTTTAGTGTATTTTGTATTTAAAAAGTCGCCCATGTGAATTAGCCATTATCACTGGTCATGCATTGTTTCCATTACACTATAAGCGACTACAACCCAATGCACATGACCCATGACCCATGTTAATTACCCATTATATTGTCTATCACCAGGAATGAATTGGTTGATAACATGACACTATAAGCCACTACAACCCAATACAGATGACCCATTACCCATGTTAATTACCAATTGTCAACAATCATAGATGTGTCGTAACATGACACTCTAAGCAACTATCCACCTAATGCACATGACCCATATGATCAATGTCAACTACCTATTAATTAATGAATGTGACCAGTGATAACCTAATGAACATGACCCATGACCCATGTGAATTAGCCATTATCACCGGTAATGCATGGTTTCCGTTACACTAAAAGCCACTATAACCCAATGCACATGACACATTACCCATGTTAATTACCAATTGTCAACAGTCATAGATGTGTCGTAACATGACACTCTAAGCAACTATCTACCTAATGCATATGACCCATATGATCGATGTCAAATACTCATTAATTAATGAATGTGACCAGTGATAACCTAGTGCACATGACCCATGACCCATGTGAATTAACCATTATCACCGGTAATGCATGGTTTCCTTTACACTAAAAGCCACTATAACCCAATGCACATGGCCCATGACCCACGTTAATTACCAATTGTCAACAGTCATGGATGTGTCGTAACATGACACTCTAAGCAACTATTCACCTAATGCATATGACCCATATGATCGATGTCAAATACCTATTAATTAATGAATGTGACAAGTGATAACCTAATGAACATGACCCATGACCCATGTGAATTAGCCATTATCACCGGTAATGCATGGTTTCCATTACACTAAAAGCCACTATAACCCAATGCACATGACCCATGACCCATGTTAATTACCAATTGTCAACAGTCATGGATGTGTCGTAACATGACACTCTAAGCACCTATCCACCCAATGCATATGACCCATATGATCGATGTCAAATACGCACCCATTAATTAATGAATGTGACCAGTGATAACCTAATGCACATGACCCATGACCCATGTGAATTGGTCATTACACTGGTCATGCATGGGTTGCACCGGCTTGGTAGGTGTATACCATTTGTCACAGACACTAAGAAGCAAGTATCCAAGGACCTTCTCGATCATATGTTATCCGGGATCGAGAAAGTTTAAACTCGGATTGAGCTTGACTCGAAAAGCTCGATTTCTCTATAAAGATGTGTTTTATTACAAAAATTAAATGTGAAATATAACCTAAGAATTGAATTTGGTTTGACTTCAGCTCGAAAAGCTTGATACATTCATAAATAAGTATTTACACTTAGTACACTTACGTATTAAAAAAAAGCACATATTTTATATCACTTACAAGCTCGAGAACTCAACAATAACTCGAGTCGAACTTATATAAGGTTGAGCTCAACTCATTAAACATTTCGAGCTCATTTGATAGGCTTTCAATCTCCAAATTTTTAATATAGCACTCAAGGTCCCGCCCCTTAATTTTCCCCAAAATTTCAATCTCCCGCTCCGCTCATATGACGCCCCTTTTTCACCCAAAATCAAAACATTAACACAACTAGCTTAGTCAGATTTATCTTCTCTCTATTCATCTCTTCTCCTTCTCTCTAGAACCGACTCACACCACAGCCAAACTTCACCGCCTTATCTCGCCGTGGTTCCACCAACCATCTGACGCTATCACCGTTATCAAGACAAGGGGACTGTATGGGAGAGTTTGTTCGCTTTGGTTTTTAGGTTCGAGATAACCACCACATCCACCACCATCACAGTCAAGCCACCATCACCCTCATCTCACATATCCTACTCTTTTCATGGGTATGCTCAAACACATATTTAATTTATATTTTCTTAAATGTGTAATCGAATATAAAAGGATTTATATTGATTTTCGTGGATTAAAACTAGCCTAAAACATGTTTTTGATTATATATTCGTGTGGTGGTAATCGTTGCAGGTAGACTTATTAAGACGAAATAGTTTTCATGTTTAATGGAATGTCGATTGTCTCCATTCCAATAAACAGGAAAACTATTTCGTCTTAATAAGTCTACCTGCAACGATTACCACCACGCGAATTTATAATCAAGACGTGTTCTAAGAGGCCACTGTTTTGCTCGTAAAGGGAGTCTTGATTGGTTTCCACTCCGGGAGGATGTTGCTGAATAGTTTGAGTTTGCTTATCGCAGTTGCGTAAGTTATCTATAAAAAGATTAACATAACATCTATTATATAGGAAATTAACTCAAATATGGTTGCTTTTTGTGAAACTGTTTCATTTGTACCAAATGTTAGTGATTTGCTTACTTGGTAATGTGTTTGACATTTATTCGTTCCACGTTTGGCACTGCAGAAAATTGCAACCAATTATATATTATTTTTTGCCCGAGTTGATATACAACCCTTATGTTTGTTTTTGAGGCTAAACTTATATTTGGGACATTTAATGTTGTCGTCTTTTATGTTAGCATTAATCACGTTACTTGTTTCTTGTAGGGGCTACATGCTATTTTTATGGGTGAGGATGATACATGGGATGCCTGGCTAAAAATTCCCTCAGCTGGATTTTCTGGCACACTTCATTTTCGAGGCGTGGGTATGCTCTATCTCAGTCACCAAAGCCAACCCATGTATATTTTTAATGTTTCATGGTTGGCAGATCTTAAATTATGCAGCGTTATTAGTGCCTTGGTTTCTTACATCTCCCATATTTTTTTTGCAGAAAGAAACTGCCATTAGACACAGATGTAAGCCATTTTTTATGTTGTTAACAATTTCATTTTCTAATGATAACACCATTGTATTTCTTAATTTATATTGCAGGTGACCACTCCAATGGCCATTGAAACTTTAGAAAACGTACCAGTAATGGAAACAGTGGTAAGTAATAAAACATCCACCTTTGATTTTTTTTAGTTTTACATACATGACTAATGTACCGTGTTTTATAGATACATATAGGAACCTGTTAAAACTATCGGACATACGAAAACGCTTAAGCCACGACAAACCGGTTCTACATGTTACACCACCAACTATGATACCAAATATTAGTGAACAAAATATTGGACTAAAATTAGTACCAACAAAGCGAAAACATTTGGTCTCTAGTGAAACCTTGCAAAAGCAAGCTATGGTGGTGAAGAGTCAATAGGTTTTAACTTATGATAGTTGAGAATTTGATTATATACGACATTACAATTTTATATATATTTGCTTCATTTATATACATTCGATTTTTATTGAATTTGAAATACAAGTGTATATACATTTGCTTCATTTATGTACATTCTGTTTTATGTATATATATATATACTAGCAGTAGTAACTCTGCTCCAGCAGTACTAACGTGGAACTAGTATTAATTCTCTTATCATGTTTGTGCAAATAGCTGAACCAGTGGCTCATCTAGTTCTGTTATGGTGTGAGCCTTGACATGTTCTAGTTTTGCTCTCATCCTGATGTGTTGATATGCAGCAGCCTACATTTTCAAGGTTTTTATATCCAGATGATGAGATTAGATCAATGGGAGAAAAACTTGAAAGTTTAACTGCAAATTTTATTATTATGTTCATTGTTTTGGATTAAAATCTTCATGATTTTGTTTCAATTACTGCTGATCATGTTTGTGTTAATATTGCTTAGATGGATTTAGTGCAGCTCATGAACTTCAAAGAAAATGTGCAAAGTATTTACTACTGCTAGTACAAAAGTTGATACTGCTAGTTAAAGTTGATACTGCTCAGAGATTTAGACCGCTCGAAGTTGCTACTTGCTTATGGAAAAGATTATAGATACTTAAGAAACTATTGTAAGCCGACTAGGACTCCTTGGTGTATAAAAGGATGTCCAATTTTATATTTTGTCCAGTTATATACATTCCAATTTTATTGTATTTGAATATGTTTTGATATATATTTGAATTATTTTGATATATATTGATTTTTTAAATGTGACTAAAAGATGCATATAGTCACACTTATTAACACTTTTGGTCACTGTTTGCTTTATTCATTGTGTAACTAAATATTATAGAAGGCCACACAAACATAAAATTCACGTGGCCATTGGATGATCTATAGTCACACAAAATACACATTTCTTCACTTTAAACAGCATACAGCCACACTTATTAACACTTTTGGCCACTGTTTCCTAAATGGTATGTGACTAAATACACAAAACAAACATGCTTTGTGTGACTAAATATTACAAAAGGCCACACAAACATAAAATTCACGTGGCCATTGGATGATCAATAGTCACACAAAATACACATTTCTTCACTTTAAACAGCATATGGTCACACTTATTAACACTTTTGGCCACTGTTTGCTTTATGGTATGTGACTAAATACCCAAAACAAACATGCTTTGTGTGACCAAATATTACAAAAGGCCACACAAACATAAAACTCATGTGGCCATTGGATGATCAATAGTCACACAGAATACACATTTCTTCACTTTAAGAAGCATATGGTCACACTTATTAACACTTTTGGCCACTGTTTGCTTAATGGTATGTTACTAAATACCCAAAACAAACATGCTTTGAGTGACTAAATATTACAAAAGGCCACGCAAACGTAAACTTCATGTGACCATTGGATGATCAATAGTCACACAAAATACACATTTCTTCACTTTAAACAGCATATGGTCACACTTATTAACACTTTTGGCCAGTTTGTGTTAAATTCTGTGTGACTAACTCTAAAAAAACAACACCCATTGTGTGACTAAATCATACAAACGTCACATTTATTGTATATTCATGTTGCCACAGGACGGGAAATAGTCACACAAGATACACATTTACTTGAATATATCATCTCAAATGTCACATATATTATATATTTATGTGGCCAAAGGTTGAAAAATAGTTACTCTCTAAAAACATTTGCATGACTATAAAGTGTTTACGGTCACTGATAATGACTAATCCAACAAAACTTGTGCCTAATTTGTCACACATATTCGGGGTATTGGTCACTCTTTTTTGATGGAAAAGGCCACGAACTCAACAATGTGACCATATGCCACCTACGGTGGCGGGACCTATGGTGACACATAACGAAAAAAACGTGTGTGACTATATGCATATTGTCACACATTTTTGGCGTGACCAATACAAGTTTTTGTACCAGTGCTTGTAAACATGATTTGGAAGATCTGGGTCTTTAAAGCCTTTGGGTTGAGTGACATATACCTCCTCTTCAATCTCACCATACAGAAAAACACCTTTTACATCCATCTGATACACCATGAAACCCATATAAGATGCATAGGCCAAGAAGATTCTAATTGCATCAACTCTAGCCACTGGTGCAAAGACTTCATCATAGTCTATTCCTTCCTCTTGCCTGAACCCCTGAACCACTAATCTTGCTTTGTTTTCACCACAATACCCCTTGCATCTCTTTTGTTCTTCAAAATCCATTTTGTCCCAATTGCAAATTTTCCATCAGGGAGAGGTACCAGTATCCAAACATACTGATTCTTAAATTGTAGCATCTCTTCTTGCATTGCTTCAAGCCAATTTGAATCTGCAAGAGCTTGAGTGACACTGGTTGGCTCCATTGGAGAAAGAAAGCAAGCAAACAAACAATGCTTAAAGTCTGTATGATTGTCCCTTTGTTGATTTGAGACATAGGAGATAAAAGCAACTTCACCATACTTAGTATTTTTCACAGTACTTCTAGTTCTAACAGGTGCTTGAGGATCTCCAATAATCTTTGATTGAGGATGAGCAACGTTGATCCTTTTTGTTGCAGTGGGGTTGACAGAAATTGTGGTGTCAATATTGTTCACTGTGGGTCCAAAATCACTATCATAGGAAGAGGAGTTAAAGATACCAGTTTTGGATTGGTGATGACCAAGATCAAAAGGGCTTGGAAATCTTGTATATGGTTTTCCAAAGTCTGTGGACACACTAGTAGAGATTGGAGATTGTGCAGCAGGACTATGAGTAGATTTAATCATGTCAGAAGAAACAGGAGAACCTTTAGTAGAACTGTCAGTAGAATCCTAGTTTCCACTGACTGCTTGTGCTAATTGTCTGAGTAATGCCTTAGTATTTCTTGCAAACTTCTCACCAAGCCTCTCAGACAATTAGCACAATCTCCAATCTCTACTAGTATGTCCACAGACTTTGGAAATCTCTACTAGTGTGTCCACAGACAATTAGCACAATCTCCAATGACTGCATGTTCTTGGAAATCTCTACTAGTGTGTCCACTGACTGCATGTTCTTGTTTCTTGAGTCTAGCAAGGTCATTTGCATAGTGTGACTCATCTTTATACTCATCAGCAGAATTATCACCTGCAAATAGGTTAGGAGGAAAAGAAGGTACAACAATGGTTTGTTCATCTTGCTCAGATTCACTATCTGAGTCATCATCCAAGGTACCTGCATGGTTAGTGGGAGACTCTTTTGAACCTGTAGATTGGTTAGAAACATATCTAGTATAGCCCAAGTGATCATTCAAGTAATCCAGGTCAAAATACCAAACATGACCTTGTCCTTCAACATTAGGTTGATGTTCTAGGTATCTCAGGTTAAGGGTCTCCTCTATCTTTTTAGCATGTAAATTGTAAACCCTATAGGCCTTACTATGAGCTGAATAACCCACAATATACCCCTCATCAGCTTTTCCATAAAATTTTCCCAGTGAATCACTAGTGTTCAAAATGGTCACTTTACAGCCAAAAGGTTTAAGGTAATGAATGTCAAGAACTTTCCTAGTGAGAAGTTCATAAGGTGTCTTGAAATGAAGTCTAGTGATAGATACCCAGTTCAAAACATAACAAGCATTGCTTACTGCTTCAGTCCAGAACATAGTGGGTAATTTAGAGTCTGCAAGCATGGATCTTGCTGCCTCTATTAAGGTCCTATTCTTTCTTTCAGCAACCCCATTTTGTTGTGGGGTTCTTGGAGTGCTATAGTCCCTTTTTATCCCTTTAGACTCACAAAGTTCTATTAATACAACATTTTTTAACTCTGTCCCATTATCACACCTAATGCCTTTAACCTTTTTTGTTTAGCTGCTTTTCAATAAGGGTAATGAATTCTTTTAAAATTGGAGATGTTTCATCTTTAGTTTTCAAAAAGAATGCCCAACAAAACCTGCTATAATCATCAGTGATTTCCAGGCAGAAGTGCTTATGATCAATACTTCTGATTTGAGTTGGACAAAATAGATCCATGTGCAGCAACTGAAGAGGTTCTGAGATGGTGCCCACAGCTATTATGGCTTAGTATGAGGCTCTTTGTTGCTTTCCTTTGTTACAGGCAACACAATTATGTTCATTGGTGAAGACCTTTGAAGGAAGTCCCTGAACAAGACCAAGTTTAGAAAGTTTGTTAATGGTCTTGAAATTCACATGAGCCATCCTTCTATGCCATATTGTAGATTCATCTAGGGATGCTTTGGCCACCAAACATGTTAGATCACCTTCAGGTTGGACATCATTCAAATTGAATGTGTACAAATTGAAGTTTCTAGGAACTCTTAGCAGAATGGTTGTATCTTCTGGAAGTTTGAAGTCTTTAGAGAGCACAAGACATTCATCCTCAGAGAAGAAGACTTTATTCTTGGTGTCACAAATTAGCGATACTGAGAACAAGTTGAAATGTTGCAGTTCCTTCACATAGTATACATTCTCAAAATCCAACAGAGGTGTTCTTATTGTGCCTTTCCCTGTGATTCTACCATCTCCTCCACCAAAAGTCACATTGCCTCCTGCTTCTATAGGTACAAAATCATGCATCTTATCCTTGTTTCCTGACATGCTCCTGGAACAACCACTATCTATAATTCCTAATTCTTTACTTTTCAGGGGATGATCCTACAACAACAACAAAAATTATACAAAATGTTAGTACACATTGGAGACTCAAGTCATTGCTGACTTGAGCCTGCCTTGTGGATCATAAGAGTTAGGCCATGTAGATGTATTATATCCACCACTGTTCTTGGGCCTTCTTTGAAAATTAGGTCCCTTTTGAATCCAAGAACAACCTGCTGAGGGCTTCACAGCAGTATCCCAATATCCTCCACCAACATACGTTGAGTCAAAATATCTAGGCCAATAACTATTATTAAAATAAGAACTAGTTGGTCTCACATATGGTCTAGTGATTGTGTGAAAATCAATCTTATTATAGTATAGTAGTAATATATCGAAATGATCCGCATGAAATACGGATCACCCGAGTCGTATCCAAGTGAAGGTGAATGGAATCAAGAATATTGATTCATGAAAACCGTGTATTGAGAAGTGAAAAAATGAAAATAACAATCAAGTAATTCAAGTATACACAAACAAAGATGAAATATGCAAAGAGTACAAGCTATTTATGCACAAAAGTCTAAATCGTAAAAACAGAAATGCAACCGCGTTATTTAAAACGCAACTTTTATTTAAAAATGATCCTACAAACGTAAAAATATTTTCTAAAAATCTTAAACTATTAAAATGAATTTCCAGAAAAAGAAAAATATTTTCTTGACTTTTCTATTATTCTCTATGAATTTATTTTGATTTTTGTAATTTTAAATGAATTTAAAATGTAAGAAAATAGAAAAATAAGGTGGAAAAATGAAAATTAAATTCTGAAAATGCTAAAATATTATAAAAGAATTTCTAAAAATATTTTTGTATTTTTCACAGCTTTTTTTAGATTTTTATTGATTTTTGTTTATTAGAATTATTTAAAAATGGATAAAATCAAAAGGAAATTAAGAAAAATACTAAAATTGCTTGGAAAAATCTGGAAAAATTCCAGAAAATCAAAAATAATACAAAGAACTTAGAGAAAATTTTAAGAATGAAAATAAGCTGGAAAAGTGCTTATTCTACCAAACTGCTTATTCACAAGTACTTATTTTTAAGCACTTGTGACCCAATCTCTTTGAAACTTTAAAAACAACCTTATGAAGATGCAATAAGCTCAGTTATGTAGAAATTTATCAAATAATATCACAATTGTCAATAGAAGCTTAAGAATATGCAATAAACTCAAAATGACAAGCTTAATTGATAAGCAGTTCAAGCATAAGCTGATACAGAAGCAATATCACCATGTACAATACTTATTCAACTACCAAAGAACTCAGAGATAAATAGATCACACAAACTAGCTCAAAATTGCACAAGCAGGCCTATAAGAACAAGCAGATACTCTGTCTCAAATGTGCAACTTCACAGGTACAATAAGCAATCCTATTAAGCTTTATACTCAGGAATTATGGGGGCAAATACACTATTATACAACTGAGATTCACAAAAAAAAACTGGATACTTAACCAAAAGCAAACGTATGCTACTCCAAATCAAGCAAAGTTATTACAGAAGATATTTCCTTAACCAAAAACTATATTCCCAAAGTTTCACAACTTCCCACCACCTCTACTTCCATTGCTCATTTCTATCGTCAAATTGAAGATAGAAATATTCATGAAGGTCGTGTCGTACATCCCTCTTACTATCAATCCGACTTCATCGATTGTATGTTCACAAATATCCGTTTTGAATGTCTCTTCCAAATAAATGAACCATTATTCCTAGCTTTATTCTTGACTTTTATAGCCAAGTCAAGGTCCAAACCAATGATTTTGGTTCCATTCTGATCTCATTCATGATCCAACATGAATTCATCACTTTAACTCTTGCACAATTTGGTCAAATCCTCCAAATTCCTTTCACCGGTCAATCCGTTTTCTCAAACTAATGGGATCTTGGTTCTCTTCAATATTCTTGTCCAACTTTTGGTCCTTATTTCTCCGAAATTCCTTCTCCACTCGAAATTCGTCAAATGCTCGGTTTAACCCGTGAAACTACCACTCGAAAAGTCAAATCCAAAAATGTCAATATCACCGAAAACCAAATTCTACTCAAAGAATTAAGCCCCGACATGAAGCGTTGGGAAGAACTCATTCGTGAGAATGCGTTTGATACCGGAGGCCACCGTGACCATCTCCCGGCTAGCCTCGCTCATATGTTGTATTGTATTGTTGCTAAACAACATTACAATTTGGCTTATTTCTTTATCAAGCGCATTGAACGTGCAAGATCTACTGCTAAAGCAAATCTTCCATATGGAATGTTCCTTACTCGTCTCTATCGTCATGTTATCCAACACTATCCCGATCTTGATGGTAGTCTCTATGAGTCTATCTATCCGACTTTACATCCTCTCGTTCTTAAACAAACCTGTAAACCTCGTAGTGATAAGGGTAAATCTCGCTGTCATAGTTTCCATGGCTCATCATCTCGTCAAGAGGATGACGAAGAGGATGAATTTATTCATCGTGCTCCCTCTCCCGATACGTTTCTTTTAGACTTGGAAGAACTTGAAGAAGACGATTACCTAGTGCCATCTCCTTCCTCTCAAACTAATCAAGTACTATTTGAGCGACAAACCAATTTGCTCAATCAAAACCGAAGGATACGCGAGGAGATGCGAGGAGGCTTCAAGTCCATTGCTAAGACGATTAGAGGATTGTTCAAGAAGAAGAAGTGATGGGGTCTTATTATTTGCTATTGTTGATCATGGTTGTTGAACTATTAGTGTGCTACTTTTATTGAATAATTGTTTCTTGTGTGCTATATTTCCGATATATATATTCGTAAATTAATATTTGTTGCTATGATTTTAGATACACTTAAACTATGCTATTATTTAACTTATTGTTATTAGTTGCTCTACTTGTATGCATGTTTTTATACTTGCTTTTAATCTATGCTTGCATGATTTATGTATGACTATATATATATGCTTCTCTAATAGACCAAAACTAAAATAAAATCTTCCAATAGAGCTTGCTGCAAACACAAAACCAAAATAAACCACTTTTAGAAATTTTTTGAAATTTGGTCATCTGGGAATTTCCCAGATGGGTGGCCCCCATAA
Source organism: Artemisia argyi (assembly GCA_030686995.1). Lineage (NCBI taxonomy): Eukaryota > Viridiplantae > Streptophyta > Magnoliopsida > Asterales > Asteraceae > Artemisia > Artemisia argyi. The sequence goes on from CM060708.1 coordinate 277,192,936, forward strand.
TTAACACGGGCAGCCCCTTTAATTTTAAGGGGGCCGGCCATGAATTAAGGGGACCGGCCATCTGGAACAGTTTTTACACTGTTTTCTTTTGCAGCTTGTGACTTCTTTTGCTAGTCCCAGCTACCATTTCCCTTAAAAACTAAACTGATTTTGGAATCTAAAAATGCAACTTCAAATTAATACCATTTCTAAACATGATTTCATGCTATATAACCCCTTACACCGTCATCCACACTCCATTATCATCATCAACCTCAACCAATTCATCATATCATCACCAAAAACGACCACCTCCAACAAATCCAAGAAACAAAAACTTGTTATCATCCCACCAAAACAACTCTTTATTGATCTCACTAATGAAGACAATACCACTCCATCACAACCACCTCAATGTTCATCTCCTAGTGCTCCAAATGCACCATCCGAAACACCATCAACACATGGAACCTCCACCTCTTCCATACCATCATCATCATCCATCAATGACTACATCAACACTCACCTATCACCTCCACAAGAGTACCACCACCACCACCTGTTGAAAATGCATCCTAAGACATCACTTTTTCACTATCACCCATCACACCTCTTGATGCACATTTTTCACCATCACCACTCAACCAACTAAACTACAACCCCATCCCATGGAGCTTACTTGAAGCCCATGGTGACACTTGGCTTTGTTGCATCCATAATCGTACCATCATCTTTGGCTTAAGAGATGAAATACATTACATGTTTTCATACATTGAAAGGTTGTTTCCTCAATCTCAACCAACAACATCCACTCCTCCACCACCAACATCAACCACACGTCCACCTCCATCAAACACACCTCCATCAACTCCATCATCTCCACCTACAACATTGCTCCTCCCAAATTAAGCATGACTTATGGTTGGAAAATAAATTTGTTTAAACCATTTTGATGACAAGCTCTAGGAAAAACATTTCTATTAGAGTTTTGGTTGAATGTAAGCCGTTAAGGCTTTAGTTTATTAGTTGTATTGTTCATGCATCTTGGATGTATGATGTTTGTATTTTTATCAATTTCATGAAGTATTTTCTTCCATGCTTATATTGCTTTCCTTATCTATATATATGTGATGATGTACCCTCCGATTAGCTCGAAGGACACCCCTTCGAGTGTAATCATAACCTACATAATCGAAGGCTCTGGCTAGCCTCCTCAAACTTTATTTGACGTAAAACTAATCATCAATGATCTAGTTACCAAGTGGGAATTCGCCAATCGAAGGATTAAGCCCTTCGGGGTATCTCTTGATAAGTTTTATGGACAGAACAATGCCAAGTCCAGTATTGGGGAGACCAAGTCTTACCCACGTCGTCTCTTCCTCTTTAGCACCCCCGCTAAACCTGGAGGAGTGGGGCACTAACCCCTAGCGGTTACCACAAATCATGGGAAGCCCCCATGATCTCCATCAAACGTGTGACCACTTTCCAGGACCGTTTTCTTCACCTATAAATAGTTCTCGACGAGGACAAATCTGGTATGCAATCTATCTCACCTTACTTTACTACGCATATACTTAAACTCTCATACCAATCACTCATTCACAAGCCGGAGGTGGTTCGCAGGGTCCAACCCCTACGCAATCACTTAACGTAGTATTTTAGTATTTCCTATTTCAGGTTATATCCAAGCTTGGCGCAATCACAACACCCCTCATTTTCCTTTGATCACCATCGAAGGCCTAGTAGTGCAAAATATTGTACAATCAGTGGCGCCATCCGTGGGACCCGCTACAATTAGTCCCGTTATTTCCAAGCAAAATAACCAAGTTAAATACACTCGCTATTATTCTGGCATGAATTCATAACGAGAAGTGACACCCCCACCGGGTTTCTCGTCTTTAACCCCTTTACCCATAACAGACGCCAACAACCTGCCGCCAATCACGGTCTCCACCTTTACTACACGATCTCATCCCGAAATAACGCCCAATCACCATGCATCCACTTCTGCCAAACCAGAACTCATCATTAGCCACGCCTTTGTCGACGCTAATTATGAAGAGTTAGAGTCCTTGCTAATGGCTCCAAGGAGACAAATCAGAAATACGGAGATGCGTAGGGAGTTAGAATATTCCAGCGATGAGTATGATGAGGAGATCGAAATGGAACCGAGACCTTCAATCCATAGGGCTCGCTACCCTATCCTGCGCATTGGGTCACCTGCAAGTAGAAGGGTTGAAGGTAGAAGCGTAAGATTCGAAGGAGTCCCCGAGAGAACACCCACGAGGAGAGAAGGAACTGTCGCCGAAGGCTCTAACGGGAGGAGTCGGCAGAGGGAGAACACGGAGGTAAACCTACCCCCATTATTAGCAGCTCACTTAGGAATGACCGAAGGAGGAATCCCTCTATAGCCCTCCCGCGCGTGTGGTGTGGAGGGTAACCTAGGCCCAGTCAACATAGGAGGGAGTCTTCCCCCCATTGGCCTGCATCCTCAATTCCCGGTCCGGAGCTACCCTCCGATTCTTTATCCACAAATCAATGGGCAACCTGGCAATCAGTATCCTTTATAAACCGTTGTGCCCTATAATCCTTCCATGGTATACCCTCCCCCCCCCCCCCCCCCCGTATACCATGTATATTGGTTACACTCCAAACACGAGTACGCCTCATCCTTTCTATGTTAGTCAGCCTTCTTTGGGAGTACCCCCTCCTATTAATCCATACCATACTATTTCGATGAACGTACCACCGTACGCCCATCCATATGCTGAGCCCGTGGGCCCCACTACACCCTTCGTGACATGGATCGAAGTTTATCCCTTGCCGGATGGTTTAAAGATGCCTTCACATATAGGCACTTACGATGGGAAGGGGATCCAGATAATTTCCTACATTTATTTGAAGGAGCTATAAGAATGCAGAAATGGGCCATGCCAGTAGCCTGTCACATGTTCACATATACCCTCCGAGATTCAGCACGCATTTGGTGGAATGGGCAGAAGCTAGGAAGCATTATCAACCTTGACGATTTGAAGGCTAAGTTTCGATCTCACTTCAGCCAACAGAAGAAATTCACAAGATCGCACCTCACAGTGCACAATATTAAACAGAATGAGAACGAAAGCACAAGGAATTTCGTTACTAGATACACTGACGAAACCCTACAAATTCTGGGCTTACATGAAGTGCAACGCATTTCTGGCTTCCTCCATGGTCTACGTAACCAGAACCTTGTGGAGTTTTTATCTACAGATCTGTCGGCAACGTACAAAGGCCTTATGGAAAAAACATATACGTGGATAGAAGCCAAAGAAGTGTCCACCAATGGGGCTCCAACGGAGAGCAACTAGGGAACAAAGCCATCTTCATGGGAAGGACAGAAGAACAAGCACAAAAGCCATAATAGGTTTACTCCATACCACAAGAGTTCGAACTCTGGTTTATGGGAAAGCCTAACGAAATCCCCAAAAGAAATTTTGGCTACTGAGAAGGCAGTAAAGACCTTCGAACTCCCTCCTTGCCTAACAAGCAATGGGAGGAACCGAGACATGACCAAGTACTGCCACTTCCACGAGGATGTTGGTCATGAGACGAACAACTGAAGAGAACTGAAGAAGCAAATAGAGGAAGCTGTCAAATCAGGACAGTTGACGCATTTAATAAAAGGCATAAGGAAGGGTAAAGAAAAGGTCACCGATGCTAAGAGCTATACTCATGAGGTTCCAATCCTTAAGGTTCGCAGGGAGGGCCCAAGCCAGAAGAAAAAGGAAATTGAGGAAGGAACACCCAAGGTGGGGAAGGTAACGTTTCCAACACTAAAGGACCAACCTCCCTCAAATGACCCTGTAGTCATAAAAGTCCTCATTTTCAACCGAGAAGTCAACAGGGCCTACATGGACTGCGGAAGTTCTTGCGAGATCATATACGAACACTGTTTTCTGAAGCTCAAACCTTCCAAAAGGGCACAAAGGGTAGATTCGAAGACACATTTAATAGGGTTCTCAGGAGAACACTCATGGCCCCTGGGAGAAATCCCTTTAGACGTAACCATTGGTGAAGGCCGACTGGCAAGGACGGAAACCCTCACATTCATAATTGTAGGGTCAGACTCTCCTTATATCCTATTGATAGGGAGAACCGCCATGCAGAAAATGGGCATTGTAGTATCAACTATACACGCAACAGTCAAGTTCCAAACGGCCAATGGGATAGGGACTGTACTATCCAATTACAGTAGGAAGGTGACACCAGAGATGGGAAAAATGATTAAAGAAAATCTTCAAGAGCCTCCTAAAGTTATCTTGTGCTGTAGGGATGCCGAAGAACGTATCGTAATAAACGAGCTTCATCCGGAACAGACGGTGGTGATAGGAAGACAACTCCCTGCTACCTTCAAAACGAATCTTACACAGCTCTTGAAAGACAACAAAGATATCTTTGCATGGACATACTCTGATATGACAGGGGTTCCGAGAAGTCTCATGATCGATGGCAAACCCTTTGGAACGGAACACAAACTCAATGAGTTTAAACGATGGAGCCTATTAAACAAAAGCGCCGAAACCTTGCGCCAGAAAGAAACACCGCAGCCTGCAAAGAAGTAGACGAACTAGTACATGCAGGCATACTTAGAGAAGTCAAATATCAAACATGGGTAGCCAATCCAGTTATGGTAAAGAAAAACGACGAAGAATGGCGTATGTGTGTTGACTTTACTGACATCAATAAAGCATGCCCAAAAGATTGTTACCCCCTCCCAGAAATAGATTGGAAGGTAGAATCCTTATCAAGGTTCCGCCTAAAATGTTTTCTAGACACTTACAAGGGATACCATCAGATATAGATGGCAGTAGAAGACGAGGAAAAAACAGCTTTCTACACAGGAAAAGGCATCTATTGCCACAAGAAAATGCCCTTCGGTTTAAAAAACGCAGGGGCAACTTACCAGCGTCTAGTGGATAAGGCCTTCAATAAACAGATAGGGAGATACTTGGAGGCATATGTCGATGACATGGTCATAAAGAGCAGAACAGAGGAAGACTTGCTCTCTGACATTCAAGAAACTTTCAACCAGCTAAGAGCCATAAATATGAAACTAAATCCGAAGAAATGTTCATTCGGTGTTGAAGAAGGACAATTCCTGGGGCACTTGATCACAAAGCAGGGAATCAAAGCAAACCTGTGACATTTCTAAAAATTCATGTCATTTATTTAATAGTTATTATTCAACTATTTTATTTTATTTATAATTAACTTCATCGGAAGTTATCCGTATACGTTCAATCCATTCAACCACGACTATTCTATGTCTACTCTACACTTTTTATGAACCATTATTTCCTTATAATCCTATTTTTAAAGTCACAATTCACTTTTCCCATTTTTACGTCAACTTTTCACTTTTTAAGTATCGCCTGGTTTAAACTCACCTTTTCACGTTCTAACCTCAAATAAATCACTCGATGAACTCACCACTCATCTAGACTATTGAAATATGTTATGATGACAAGTTTTCATACTTTTGAAAGTTTCATAATTTATTACTACCCGGTATTGCGTTACGCGTCTTAAAATTCCACGTTTTATTTACCGGGAGCAAAATAAACTACACAATACATCTAATAACTAATTTTATCACAAAATTATCCCGCTAACTCCCCCATTTCTCTTTGGTGGCTGGCCAAGGTAGATAATACACAATACTTGTCTTGTTTTCAGGACTATTGTACTCCATTATCTACATTTCATGCATATTGCCACCTACATTTGCACATAGATAATATCTACATGCAAAAAGCTCTCAAATCCTCTCTTGTTCTTCTTTGGTGGCGTGAGCATGTAAGCTACAAACACCATTGTATTTTTGATTTTCTAGCAAAAATTGTTAAGTACAAGTGATGCTCTCTTGATACTAACTTATCTCTTGATCATTACTTCTTGTAGAACTTCTTTCACAAGAGCTTTGTGGTGATTTTCTCCAAGTTTTCAAGTATTCAAGAGTAGTGACTCTCAAGATCTTCCAAGAAGTGCTGGTGACAAGTTGGTAGTTATGGATTAGAGAAGAAGTACAAGTAATGTATTCTTAATCCTTGAAACTCCATTTTCTCTTCTTGGTACTCTTTTTCCCATATATTTTCTTTGACTCACAAAATGTTTTTTTGGGCAGTAGGTTGAAGATTTTTCATGGTCCTTTGAAGCTCCTCTTTGGTAGTCTCAAGAGCTCTCTTTGGTGGTGTCATTTGATAGCCCTAGAGACTTTCCTTCTTACTCATCAAACTTGTCCATCTCTTTTTGTAAGAAAAACTACTTCACTAACTTTCATTTTATTTTTAAATTCACTACTGTAAAAATGATATATATTGATGTAATTGTATAGTATATAAGTTATAGGTCTTGGTTAGGCTTGGTACATGAAACTAGATCACTAGAAACACTAAAGGACTAGACATGCTTCTGTGATTTCTGAATGAGGGGCAAAGATGGAATAAACTGTACTAATAAGTAAACATTGGGACTAAATAAAAAATATGGGGTTGTAGGTCTGTGTCTTGTGGTCATTTTGACGGGTATTTCATTAAATAACTCATTACAATGATTAAACTAGAAATATTTTCGTAAAACATGTCCAGTTCTGAGTAACAGATTTGAAACAAGTAAAAGTCATTTTTTTGTGAATAAACCTCTGTTACTCAAAGAATAAAAGTTCTAGATAACATCTTAACTTAAACGTGGCCGAAAACGGGGAATTAATCGGGTGTGTAAAACACTAGATATCGCACTTTTCGTGGGACTGATGCAATGTTAATGTTTTCTGAAGTGAATATATTGGATAAATGGGTAACTTTGGTACTATTAAGTAATTTTTTGTTTAGTGGGACCCACAAAACTTGTTGGTGCAGATTAATACCTTTCCGTGGATATAAAGAACATAATTTTTAGACTTACGGTTTACAAATGACGGAATTTCTAAGATGAATAAGTTATATAAATTTTTGACAGCTTTTACGTCAAAAGTATAAAAAGGATTTTAAGACTTATGTAATTGTATCTTTAAAATTTGTTTTTGAACACTTAGAATATATGTACCAGGCATAATTAAGGTTATAATTAAGATAGTATAGAGACTAAAGTACATCAACACTTACTTTCAAAAACTAAGACAAGCGTATATCTATTTAGGTTCGTTGTAGAACTTTCGCGGCTAGTTTCTTCACTTGCTTGTTTCATATCACTTCCTTTATTCATGGTGAGTTCATAGCCTCGCCTTTACTCATTTAAATATTTTAAAAACCTCGCGAGGGGGATACATGCTAGTTTTTGCAAACTGAATACAAGTAGCTTTTGGTATGCTAGACCCGATTGTATGATTTATGGACATCTGACATTGAGTATTCTTGCTTAAGTCCCCATCATGAACCGTTAATTTTGTGTGAACGCTAGTATTATAAATATGCATATTTGGCTTGACAAGACTGTCCGGGTGAGTAGCGCTCATTTGACAACTGTGGGTCAAACGGACATATAATATTGAGAATTTAAGGTAATTGGCAAGATTACCCTTGTGCGGGGCATCATTTAGACATAGTCAAGGTTCGGTTTCGTGAGCTCAATGCTGTAAATCTTATTTTTTTTCGACTTGCAAAAGGCCTTTACATGTCTATCGATGATTAATGCTTGTATTCAACTTATTACTTATTAAACTCTATGAATTCACTCAACTTTATGTTGACTTTTTAGTATGTTTTATCTCAGGTCCGTAAGTGACTTTCAGCTTGGATGGGCGGCGCAAAAGAATGGATATCTACTTGATGGCCCATGTTTAAATAAAAACTTTCATTCGATAATGTTTAAACTTTCAAACTTATGTAACTTTGTACTATGTTAAACCTTTTGGGACCTTTATCGACTCTGGTAATTTATCGAATGTAAAGTTTGAACTTTTATTAAAAATGACTTTGTTTAAAGTTGTTTACTATATTTGTACAATGTGATTGATGTATTGCGCCCCATGTCCCGTTCCGCTGCGATCCTAAAATAGGGGTGTTATAGATTGGTACCAGAGCACAAATTATAGTGAACTATGTCTTTTTGTTCTAAAAACCTAGACTATAATCATAAACATTTTTTTAAATCATGAGCTTCCATCATCTTGTCTGATATCCAAGCGCGCCTACTCCCGAGCTTCCTATTTCTCCCTCGTATATATATATATATATATATATATATATATATATATATATATATACTAATCATGCTATATTAAAAATAATTATAAGCACTATAATTATTTCCTATCTTGTCCGATAATCTGCGAAATATCACTCCTTATATATGTACTTTATGCACAAAAATTCCTTGTTATATTTTAACTATTCATGAACATTATAAACTTCCATCCAGAAATTTATACACATCTCTTTGATTGTACCGTTGTTATACGTACACACATAACAAATATTATCATTTGTACATGTAATATTTATTGATCATTTTGCTTATTTATAAAGCATCACTATTTGTTCACTTACTTACACAAAATATTATTTTATGATAATATTTCTATTCTTATTCTAATTATATGTACATATAATTTTCAGATTTGTCATGGCACATTTACTTCCTCCTGATCACGAGGTAGACATCCAAGAGGTCGAACCGGCTCAACCTGAGCTTGCACCGGCTCAACATCTACCTCCACTACCAAATCACATTCATCCAAACATCGATTTAGAAAACCAAGACGAAGAAGAAGAAGAGCCATTTGAAGATGGGCAAGAAGAAGAAGATGAAGAAAATATATTGATATTGCAAGATATAAGCTCAGAGGAAGAGATGGATGAACCCGAACTGATCTATCCTTATGCAGCACCGGGTTCACCTTATCCACCATCTTCACTGGACACTCCTTCCGATTCTGAGCCTAAATCCGAAGAAGTTGCTACTATAGGTACTATCACACAAGTACCACTTACAGGACGTAGATTTCCTTGTAGTATCCATGAAAGGGGTGGATCATCCTCAGCTGCTCCTACCACTTATGAGATTGAGGATCTAGTACCCGGGACCATGAGGAGGGACATTGACTCTCTTTATGGTAAAGTTAGAATTTTGGAGAGGCAGATGAGTATTAGAGAACTAGAGGGTATTCATGCTATGTCTAGAGATAGACTTGGGGAGAAGCGTATAGATATGTTGGATTTTGATTTGGGTATGGTAGAGCACCAACAAGACGAGACTAAGCGTGAAGTGGCTGTATTGGGTAAACATGTTCGAGAGTTAGATGATGTGGGTGTAAGGGCAGAAAATAAGAAGTTGAAGCATGAGTTATATGTGGCTTGAGAGGGATCTTTATGAGTTAAGGTGCTGGACTTACGCTCACGGGGGAGAGATGATGTAACACCCCCAAAATCATCACATCAGCGGAAGACTTAAAAATGTCAGCGGAAGACTTTTTGAGTGTTACTTCGAGGATCTTTGTCACAATCATAGAAAACGACACAAAATTGACGCTTTAAAGTTTAATTCATTCAAAATACCAAATATTTGAGACATCAAGATATTTCATAGTTTAAACAACAAATTTATTTGAAATGTATCAAAACATTTATTTAAGCCCATGCCGGGTTACAAGCCCACTCCGTGCCTTCAAGTTCCTTCTTATTTAGTTACCTGAGATAAACACATGCTAAAAGTGTCAACACAAAGGTTGGTGAGTTCATAGAGTTTATAGTTTAAATCGTTAATTAGAGAATGAGTGATTTCCTTATTAATTCAAAAATAGTTCGTTGGTTTACCCTTCACCGGGGCAACACCCAAAATAGTAGTTGGTTTATAAATCCCTTTAACACGAGTTTTGATATTTGGGCCATGTTGTTGCGTCCATAACATAAACAGTTTACGGGGAACCGTATTTAAACAGTTGAAACTGTATCCGAACAGTTTGTAGAGAACCGTATTTAAACAGTTGAAACTGTATCCAAACAGTTTGCGGGGAACCGTATTTAAACAGTTGAAACTGTATCCAAACAGTTTGTGGAGAACCGTATTTAAACAGTTGAAGCCGTATTTAAATAGTTTGTTCCATAATTCCAAATATCGATAGTAAAATTGTTAGAAAAGTTGTTACACATGCATCTCTCTCAAAGAGTTTATAAAATATTTAAACGATAGAAAGTGTAGCTATGAACTTATAGTAATATGTAAATAGTTAACGAGTACTTGTAAAAGTATAAAGCAATAGTTAAGCATGTATCTCCCACAAAAACGTGTATAAATCATTATAAAACAATTAAGAGTAGGGGCTATGACTCACCTGAGAGTTATGATAGGCATAGATAACGTAAAGTCAGAGGTAGAATGGAAATGACTTCAAAGATAACCTAAATGATATGGAAGTCCGAGATAAGTTCGACTTATCGAGAATAGTGATTTGAATAGTGTTCGATGACCGAATGACTTTCGTGGCAGAGGTGGCTTGCGTGGCAAAACGCTTAATAGTTCAAGGGCAAGTTATATACAATATAACTTGTCTTTATGTATAAGTATCGTTTATTATTTATATATTTCTCGCCATGAATCAATGATATGTATCAAAAGTTGATAAATGATAAATTATAATAATTTGCAAGTTTACGTCAGGTTAATTGGACCGATGAGTTTTATTATAGGAATAATCATTACTTAATGTGTATTCAAGTTAACCGATAATAACGTCAAGTTATATAATTTTATAATTCAAGTTATAAAAAAAAACATTATTTTGTTATAGTCTCACAATGTAGCTTCCGATATCTTATATTATGATGACGTTATAAAACATTTCCTTTTCAATTTATATTTATTATTTCGTTAGGTCTCTAGGTGTAAATGTCTATGTTATATATTTATCGAAGTTGTGTGCAAATAATACATTTAGACAAATATATTATAGTTTACGTTAATGTGGTCGTCTAAATAAAATATGTACTTGATATATTTATCTAGATGAAGGTAGTATAGTGTATACGTTTATCAAAAGTATAAAAGTTTTAGAATGAAAAGTGTCTAAATGTCAAAGTATCAAACTTATAGGGGTTGAAGTTGTAAATATTAAGATAAGTTATAAATTCATAAAAGTATTTTAAGGAAATGTCAAATAGTTTAAAGTCGAGGGGTTAAATCTGCTAAGAGGTGAAAGTTGAAAAATAATAAAAATGGGCAAAACTGCCATGGACAATGTTTGATCTCATGACCCCTTGCTCAGCAACCAAGTGCCCACCCAACTAAGCCATTATACTTATTGTGTTTTAATAACACACTTTTCGTTTATATATACTATTTCGAGTCTGTGTTAGATTTGGTTAAATCTTTCTCTTGTGTTGCATGTATATTGGTATTTCAAAAGAAGTTTCGATGTTCATTTCTCCCACTTCAGTTTACCATGCCATGAATACATAAGATACTAAGTCTTTGAAAACGTGCAATGTTTACATACGAGAGCCCAGATAAGCTCAAAATAGGTCTCGACCCCTTTGAGTTTACTCAACTCATATTTCCAAATGTGACCAGAAGTTCACTGAATTTTTATAGTCAAGTATTATATGGTTGTTTTTAAGTCGATAAGCACGAGCTATGAGAGCCAAAAATTAAGTGTTGTTTATATTCATGTTTCTCAGTTATGGCCATACAAGAACTTTAGTTATAATGATACGTTATATTACTAGTTACATATTATTGTGCCACCTCATGCAAGCCACAAGCAAATATTTAAGCTTTCAACGTGAGTATTTCCATTTTATACGTAAGATAGCTATGGTACGAGGGTAAATGTTGAGATAACAACAGAATGTGTTATAATGAATGTGAATGTATGGAAATGGGTTGGGATACTTACTACATCAAATGATGGGGAGAAACATGACATAGCGACTAGTAATGGCATGAAGGTTGGTGCTATACGATTAGCAGCTGGTCAAGGGAACGACACTCAATACAACTCCATGGTTTCCAGCTTTCGAATCTGTCGTCTAGGAGCTAGCAAGAATGATCATTTCCACTTCTTGGTTCTTCTCTTTGTTCTCCTCATCTCCTCCTCGTTCAACAGGAACAACATCAAGGTGAAATGTTGGTTGTGTTTATTATGAGTGAATTGTCAACTTGCATGGTTTGCTTCTTCTTCTCGATGGACAGTAGGCAAGGAAAGTTAGAGAGGTATGTTTGTGATTGTTTGCTGTAGTGAGTATGTCGAACTGCATGTAACCTTTATATACTCAAGCTGGACGTGATAGGTGGCAGAATGGAGCAGGGATAGAATGTTTACATGTCTCGGGATTAGGCCATAAAGGGGGTGGCGTGTGGATTTACACATGGTTTCCCCTAGGTTATACCTAAGGTAGTATCAAGCGAGGGAGGGTGAAGGTGTGAGCTGCCACATTACATGTTACCTCCTTCAAGGACCAATCAAGAATGAACAGCAATCATGTGCTTGTAAGAAAATAACATGTAGGTGGTTTATTGATCTCGCCTAGTCGACCAAGAGGAAGAAGTAAGAAGGAGAAAGGGGCTCGGTTTGGTTTAGTGAGTTGCGACCAGAAAAGAGGTCCGTTTTAACTAGTCAAACCAAGTTGTCAGAGCCATGTTATGGGGGCGTTTAGGAATCTCCTGGGTGATGATCACATAGGTAGTTTGATTAAGCTAATTACCTTAGGCTAGTGATAGAAAACTAGGGCGTAAAGTGGGTGTTTGGGACTGTTTTAGCGACAAGACAGAAAAGAACAGATACGTTTCCAAACTTTGTAACGACACATGGTTCATTTATATAATATGTTAACTGGTTGTTTAGCTTATTCAAAGGTCTCGTTAATTAGCTTTTAGCTTGAACTAATTTACCAAAAATAAAGAGGGTGTTTGTTTGGTCTCGTTAAAACAGAAACAAAACAGAAGGTATATTAGCTGCTTATGTGTTGTTTGGAGTTTATTAATATGAGAAAATGACATGAATGGAAAAGTGTGAGAGTGGCTAGGACTTACAGAAACTTGGTATGGAAAGAGCTTGACATATGCATACATGTAAATGGGGTTGGTTTGTATTCACGTCGCACATGGGTAATATTTATTATGATGTGAGCTTAAGTATACAAAAGGGGAAAGAGACGATGGTATGGCATTTTGAGTGTCGGGTCGAGGTTAAATAACATTGGTGAGTATGTAGGAGGTTTTCCGTAAGCTCGGTAAATATATAAAACTGTTTGGTTGATTGATGAAACGTATATTTATTAAATACAAAAGCTTTAAGTCACTTGTGATATATAGGCTTTTAAATATAGTGTGAGTACCGTTAAAAATATTGTGATTGTCAAGTAAAAAAAATTTGTCATGGGTAAAAATGGTTATTTTTATGTTATAATAATGTATTAATCGTAGGAAAAATTTACGGGTTGTTATATTACCTACCCGTTAAACTGAATCCCGTCCCGGGATTCCAAGATAAGGTAGATGTAAAGGTGAGTGGAAGGGGTGAACAAATACTCATTCCTAACGATCTAATCCCTGAGCGGTTTTAATTTTTTCTTTCGAGCTTAACGTATCTACTACTACATTAGCTTCTTCTTTTTAATTTTTCTTTCTAGCTTAACGTCTCTACTACTACATTAGCTTTTTCTTTGATGATAGCAGTTCTCATAGTCATAATTGTTGAGTAGTTCTAACTATTTATGTTGTCTTATGTTCAATTCCTTTTGATTAACTTGACTTTAAGAAACAATTCCATTGAAGATTTTTATTTTAACATGTTTTATAAACATGGTTCACAATATTTTGTTTTGTGAAAGTTAAAATTTGGGGGGTAACCTACCCGTTAAACAAAGTGTTTGCTAGTTACAGACTTTTAAGAATGAGGGTTTCGGATGAGAACTTGATGAATGTAGAGAAAGTTGTTGAACTTCAGCTTTTGTAAAGAGAAACTTGTTAAATATAGTTTTAAGTGACAACACGGTATTTGGTTCCAAGCTTTGTAGATGATGAATCTGTTTGTTCCTTAGCAATTCCATATCTTGTATTTCTATTAGAGGAATTTATAGATTTTGATGGATTTTAGGTAAAGTTGTGAAAGGTTCGGAGATTACTATATAACTCATAGTGTCGGAGAAGTAAGAGAGACCATTGTAATCACATACAATGTCGTGAAAAGGTTTCATAAATCGCCAGAATGTAAAGTAAGTACATGATCGAATAAATGTGGTTGTGCCGTAATGCCTTAGAATTAGGCATACGCAGAAGAAAATTGTGAGTCTTTGGCTGAAGTTTTAGTGTTTTATGAACTTTAGTGATCCTTGATTTCATAAGCATGCCATTTCAGACAAAATTAAGCCCACTTATTTGTAATCCGTTATTTACATAGAGAAGCGTCCCAAACGATGTAAATAACGAAGTATAAACTTATGGTTCGGCGGTTTACAATTTCATTATTTCAATAAAAAGGCGTCCCAATTCATTCAAATAAAGACATTGTAAATCATCCTACTTAAGAATTTCTGACTCAACACTCATACTAATCGACAAGGTAATGCACAGATTTTTCCGAGAGTACGAAAAGAGTATGTCATATGCATCTATAAATATGAGAGCGAGATAATTAAGGAGGATTGGTATAGTACTCAAAATAGTTGGGGAGCATACATATATATATATATATATATATATATATATATATATATATATATATATATATATATATATATATATATATATATATATATATACTAGAGTGTTTTTGTAGCATAAACTATCTAAAAGTCACATAATCGTCTGGCGGATGGAAATATGAAGACACGGTATTTGTAATAATTCCGATTAGTAAAAATAAGTCATTAGCATAATCATAACATGTTAACATATATAAGAAATGATGTAAAAGTAATGTTTCTACCAGATGTTGGAAACGCATAGGCACGGAGGGCATAAGGTGGTATTTTGTAAAAGTGGTCCGTTTTAAAAGTGTAGTTATAGTCCAATGTTCAAAACACTTGGTTCTCTATAACTGTGGCTCTGATACCAATCTGTAACACCCCCAAAATCATCACATCAGCGGAAGACTTTTTGGGTGTTACTTCGAGGATCTTTGTCACAATCATAGAAAACGACACAAAATTGACGCTTTAAAGTTTAATTCATTCAAAATACCAAAGATTTGAGACATCAAGATGTTTCATAGTTTAAACAACAAGTTTATTTGAAATGTATCAAAACATTTATTTAAGCCCATGCCGGGTTACAAGCCCACTCTGTGCCTTCAAGTTCCTTCTTGTTTAGTTACCTGAGATAAACACATGCTAAAAGTGTCAACACAAAGGTTGGTGAGTTCATAGAGTTTATAGTTTAAATCGTTAATTAGAGAATGAGTGATTTCCTTATTAATTCAAAAATAGTTCGTTGGTTTGCCCTTCACCGGGGCAACACCCAAAATAGTAGTTGGTTTATAAATCCCTTTAACGCGAGTTTCGATATTTGGGCCACGTTGTTGCGTCCATAACAAAAACAGTTTACGGGGAACCGTATTTAAACAGTTGAAACTGTATCCGAACAGTTTGTAGAGAACCGTATTTAAACGGTTGAAACTGTATCCAAACAGTTTGTGGGGAACCGTATTTAAACAGTTGAAACTGTATCCAAACAGTTTGTGGAGAACCGTATTTAAACAGTTGAAACCGTATTTAAATAGTTTGTTCCATAATTCCAAATATCAATAGTAAAATCGTTAGAAAAGTTGTTACACATGCATCTCTCTCAAAGAGTTTATAAAACAGTTAAACGATAGAAAGTGTAGCTATGAACTTACAGTAATATGTAAATAGTTAACGAGTACTTGTAAAAGTATAAAGCAATAGTTAAGCATGTATCTCCCCCAAAAACGTGTATAAATTATTATAAAACAATTAAGAGTAGGGGCTATGACTCACCTGAGAGTTATGATAGGCATAGATAACGTAAAGTCAGAGGTAGAATGGAAATGACTTCAAAGATAACCTGAATGATATGGAAGTCCGAGATAAGTTCGACTTATCGAGAATAGTGATTTGAATAGTGTTCGATGACCGAATGACTTTCGTGGCAGAGATGGCTTGCGTGGCAAAACGCTTAATAGTTCAAGGGCAAGTTATATACAATATAACTTGTCTTTATGAATAAGCATCGTTTAATATTTATATATTTCTCGTCATGAATCAATGATATGTATCAAAAGTTGATAAATGATAAATTATAATAATTTGCAAGTTTACGTCAGGTTAAGTGGACCGATGAGTTTTATTATAGGAATAATCATTACTTAATGTGTATTCAAGTTAACCGATAATAACGTCAAGTTATATAATTTTATAATTCAAGTTATCAAAAAAAAATTTATTTTGTTATAGTCTCACAATGTAGCTTCCGATATCTTATATTATGATGACGTTATAACACATTTCCTTTTCAATTTATATTTATTATTTCGTTAGGTCTCTAGGTGTAAATGTGTATGTTATATATTTATCGAAGTTGTGTGCAAATAATATATTTAGACAAATATATTATAGTTTACGTTAATGTGGTCGTCTAAATAAAATATGTACTTGATATATTTATCTAGATGAAAGTAGTATAGTGTATACGTTTATCAAAAGTATAAAAGTTTTAGAATGAAAAGTGTCTAAATGTCAAAGTATCAAACTTATAGGGGTTAAAGTTGAAAATATTAAGATAAGTTATAAATTCATAAAAGTATTTTAAGGAAATGTCAAATAGTTTAAAGTCGAGGGGTTAAATCTGCTAAGAGGTGAAAGTTGAAAAATAATAAAAATGGGCAAAACTGCCATGGACAAGGTTTGATCTCATGACCCCTTGCTCAGCAACCAAGTGCCCACCTAACTAAGCCATTCTACTTATTGTGTTTTAATAACACACTTTTCGTTTATATATACTATTTCGAGTCTGTGTTAGATTTGGTTAAATCTTTCTCGTGTGTTGCATGTATATTGGTATTTCAAAAGAAGTTTCGATGTTCATTTCTCCCACTTCAGTTTACCATTCCATGAATACATAAGATACTAAGTCTTTGAAAACGTGCAATGTTTACATACGAGAGCCCAGATAAGCTCAAAATAGGTCTCGACCCCTTTGAGTTTACTCAACTCATATTTCCAAATGTGACCAGAAGTTCACTGATTTTTTATAGTCGAGTATTATATGGTTGTTTTTAAGTCGATAAGCACTTAGCTATGAGAGCCAAAAATTAACTGTTGTTTATATTCATGTTTCTCAGTTATGGCCATAAAAGAACTTTAGTTATAATGATACATTATATTACTAGTTACATATTATTGTGCCACCTCATGCAAGCCACAAGCAAATCTTTAAGTTTTCAACGTGAGTATTTCCATTTTATACATAAGATAGCTATGGTACGAGGGTAAATGTTGAGATAACAACAGAATGTGTTATAATGAATGTGAATGTATGGAAATGGGTTGGGATACTTACTACATCAAATGATAGGGAGAAACATGACATAGCGACTAGTAATGGCATGAAGGTTGGTGCTATTCGATTAGCAGCTGCTCGAGGGAACGAGACTCAATACAACTCCATGGTTTCCAGCTTTCGAATCTGTCGTCTAGGAGCTAGCAAGAATGATCATTTCCACTTCTTGGTTCTTCTCTTTGTTCTCCTCCTCTCCTCCTCGTTCAACAGGAACAACATCAAGGTGAAATGTTGGTTGTGTTTATTATGAGAGAATTGTCAACTTGCATGGTTTGCTTCTTCTTCTCGATGGACAGTAGGCAAGGAAAGTAAGAGAGGTATGTTTGTGATTGTATGCTGTAGTGAGTATGTCGAACTGCATTTAACCTTTATATACTCAAGCTGGACGTGATAGGTGGCAGAATGGAGCAGGGATAGAATGTTTGCATGTCTCGGGATTGGGCCATAAAGGGGGTGGCGTGTGGATTTACACATGGTTTCCCCTAGGTTATACCTAAGGTAGTATCAAGCGAGGGAGGGTGAAGGTGTGAGCTGCCATATTACATGTTACCTCCTTCAAGGACCAATCAAGAATGAACAGCAATCATGTGCTTGTAAGAAAATAACATGTAGGTGGTTTCTTGATCTCGCCTAGTCAACCAAGAGGAAGAAGTAAGAAGGAGAAAGGGGCTCGGTTTGGTTTAGTGAGTTGCGACCAGAAAAGAGGTCCGTTTTAACTAGTCAAACCAAGTTGTCAGAGCCATGTTATGGGGGCGTTTAGGAATCTGCTGGGTGATGATCACATAGGTAGTTTGGTTAAGCTAATTACCTTAGGCTAGTGATAGAAAACTAGGGCGTAAAGTGGGTGTTTGGGACTGTTTTAGCGACAAGACAGAAAAGAACAGATACGTTTCAAAACTTTGTAACGACACATGGTTCATTTATATAATATGTTAACTGGTTGTTTAGCTTATTCAAAGGTCTCGTTAATTAGCTTTTAGTTTGAACTAATTTACCAAAAATAAAGAGGGTGTTTGTTTGGTCTCGTTAAAACAGAAACAAAACAAAAGGTATATTAACTGCTTATGTGTTGTTTTGAGTTTATTCATATGAGAAAATGACATGAATGGAAAAGTGTGAGAGTGGCTAGGACTTACAGAAACTTGGTATGGAAAGAGCTTGACATATGCATTGATGTAAATGGGGTTGGTTTGTATTCAAGTAGCACATGGGTAATATTTATTATGATGTGAGCTTAAGTATACAAAAGGGGAAAGAGACGATGGTATGGCATTTTGAGTGTCGGGTCGAGGTTAAATAACATTGGTGAGTATGTAGGAGGTTTTCCGTAAGCTCGGTAAATATATAAAAGTGTTTGGTTGATTGATGAAACGTATATTTATTAAATACAAAAGCTTTAAGTCACTTGTGATATATAGGCTTTTAAATATAGTGTGAGTACCGTTAAAAATATAGTGATTGTCAAGTAAAAAAAAATTTGTCATGGGTAAAAATGGTTATTTTTATGTTATAATAATGTATTAATCGTAGGAAAAATTTACGGGATGTTATAGATGATTCAATTGGGGTATGTTGAGGAGAGGTCTTATGTGGCCACAGATGTATTAGCAGTATATGGAGAGACCCCACCGTCCAAGCCAAGTGAATCACCCCGCGACCCTCAGTAGTTTATGTACTTTTATGTCTTCTTGTTGTATTACGCCGTTGTTCATCTATCTTGTAAATTACTATCAGTTAGTAAACTAGTATCGTTGAATGTAATGACTTCGTCAAATTTTGTAATACAATCCAACAATGTATTAATCTTTTGTAATGAATGATGAAGTTATAATCCTTAAATTCTACTCTATATTGTTGTGATATTTTTTTTTTCATATTCAATTACTCATGTATGAATATATCTATATCTACTCATCCAAGATTTTCTTGTGTTGTGCTAGAATCATGCCACCAAAGAAAATGTCTAATGCAGCTATTCGGAAGCTAGTCGCTAACAGTGTAGCCCAGGCTTTAGCCGAGGATCGTGCTGCAAGGGAAAATGACATGGGGGCTGCCGGTGGTGGTGTGGAAGCCACTAGGGCTGCTGGTGGCGGTGCTGGAGCCGCTGGGGCTGCTGGTGGCGGTGCTGGAGCCGCTGGGGCTGCAGGTGGTGGTGTAGTGCGTGGTTGCACTTATAAACAATTTCTGGGTGGTGGACCAGCTAAATTTATGGGAACTGAAGGGGCAGTTGCATTGACACACTGGTTTGAAAGTATCGAAGACACATTCATACTCAGTAATTGCTTAGAGGACTGCAAAGTCAAGTACGCCGTGGGTACAATGTTAGATTATGCTAAATCATGGTGGAATTCTAATGCTCAGCCCATCGGGATAGAAAAAGCCTATGAAACCACATGGACTGACTTCAAGAAAATGGCGATCAATAAGTTTTGTCCTCGTAGTGAAATAAGGTTGCTTGACACCGAGTTTTATGATCTTAAAGTGAAAGGTTATGATATCGAAACTTATATTCGAAGGTTTTAAGAGCTAAAAGTCTTGTGTCCTAATACGGTTCCAGATTTCGAAAAGGAAATGGAAGCTTTTATTAAGGGTCTTCCGCGAAGCATCAAAGGAAATGTGACATCCTCTAATCCACAAACTCTAGATACGGCTATTCGTATGACTCAAAAACTTATGGCTTAAGTGGTGGAGTATGGAACAACACAAAAAGGATAACAACAATAACAATAACAACAACCACCAGAACAAAAGAAGATGGAATGATGAAAGGAGGGGGAACAACAACAACCCCCAGGGCCACAACAATGACCATCATCATCAGCAGAATAAAAGGCAAGAGAATGTAAGGGCAATGACTGATGCCCCTGCTGGAAGAGGTGGGTATACTGGACCCCATCCTCACTGTGATCGCTTCACGTTACACCACGCGGCGGGTCCCTGCACTTTGAAATGCAATAACTGTGGAAAGGTTGGTCATAAAGCGAAAGACTGTAGGGTAAGGCTATTGCTACTGGTGCTAATACACAACAAATTGTTACTTGTTATGGTTGTGGGGAAAAAAGGGCACAAAAGTAACAATTGCCCGAACAAGAAGAATGATCAGACTAGGGATGCTCGTGGTCGGGCGTATGTGATGGGGGAGCAACAAGGCCCGAATGTCGTGACGGGTACGTTTCTACTTAATAATCACTATGCCAAGGTTTTATTTGATTCGGGTTCAGACAAAAGCTTTGTGTGCACTAGATTTAGTGTGTTGATAAATATTAACCCGGTTAAGTTAAACTATAGTTATGAAGTAGAATTAGCCGATGGGAAATTGGTTTGTACCAACACTATTCTAAGGAATTGTACCATAAATCTAGCGAATCACCCATTTAGTATTGACCTCATGCCAATTGAGCTTGGGACTTTTGATGTCATTATTGGAATGGACTGGTTATGCGATCGAAAGGCGGTTATTATTTGTAGTGATAAGATTGTTCGTATTCCACACAACAACAAAACACTAACAATCAAAGGCGATAGAGACGCTTCCCAATTAAAAATCATCTCACGTATTAAAGCCCAAAGGTACATTGAGAAAGGGTGCCAGATGTATTTGGCGCAAGTGACAGAGAAAGAATCAGTTGAAAGACGATTAGAAGATGTATCCATTATCCGCTATTTTCCGGAAGTGTTTCCCGAAGAATTGTCGGGGCTTCCACCACCTCGACAAGTAGAGTTCCAGATTGATTTAGTGCCTGGTGCTGCACCTGTGGCACGTGCACCTTATCGGTTGGCACCATCAGAAATGAAGGAGCTGTCAGAACAACTACAAGAATTGTCGGAGAAAGGATTTATTCGGCCGAGCTCGTCACCTTGGGGTGCTCCAGTGCTATTTGTGAAGAAGAAAGATGGATCCTTTCGTATGTGTATTGATTACCGTGAGCTTAACAAGTTGACGGTCAAGAATCGTTATCCACTCCCAAGAATTTACGATTTGTTTGATCAACTTCAAGGCTCAAGTGTATATTCCAAAATTGACCTACGATCGGGTTACCATCAACTCTGTATCCGTGAAGAAGACACTCCAATTACTGCATTTAGAACTCGTTATGGTCATTACGAGTTTCAAGTGATGCCGTTTGGGTTGACCAATGCACCTGCAATATTCACGGACTTGATGAATCGGGTATGCAAACCATACCTCGACAAGTTTGTAATTGTATTTATTGATGACATTTTGATTTACTCCAAGAACAAAGAAGAACATGAGGAACACTTGAAGATTGTTTTGGAGTTACTCAAGAAAGAGCAATTGTATGACAAGTTCGCGAAATATGAATTTTGGCTAGAATCTGTACAATTTCTCGGCCATGTGATCAATAGTAAAGGTGTTCATGTTGATCCATCAAAGATCGAAGCTATCCAGAATTGGACTCCGCCAACAACACCAACAGAAGTGAGGCAATTCTTAGGACTTGCTGGTTATTATCGAAGATTCATCGAAGGTTTTTCTTTAATAGCCAAACCACTTACCAAGTTGACCGAGAAGAATAAGAAGTATGTGTGGGTTAAAGATGAAGACGAGGCTTTCCAAATACTGAAACAAAAACTTTGTAGCGCGCTTATCTTAGCACTACCGGATGGGGCAGAAGATTTTGTAGTCTATTGTGACGCATCGATCAAAGGTTTTGGGGCAGTATTAATGCAACGACAAAAAGTCATAGCATATGCTTCTCGACAATTGAGAACTCATGTAGAAAACTATACGACCCATGATCTAGAATTGGGTGTTGTGGTTTTTGCTCTTAGATTATGGAGACACTATTTGTACGGTACAAGGTGTACGGTGTATAACGATCACAAGAGTCTCCAATACATCCTTGACCAAAAAGAGCTTAATATGAGACAACGTAGATGGATTGAACTCCTAAGCGACTATGATTGTGACATCCGTTATCACCCTGGAAAAGCAAATGTGGTGGCTGATGCCTTAAACCGAAAAGAAAGAGAAAACCATTGCGTGTCAGATCGTTGGTAATGACAATCACAGTTCTCCCCAAGTTACCAGAACAAATTCTTGAAGCTCAGATGGAGGCAACGAAAGAAGAAAATGTGAAAGCCAAAAACCTAGGGAAAGGGATCAAACCAATATTCGAAACTCGCCCTGACGGAACCCGATACTTCGATAATCATATTTGGTTGCCACTGTTTGGAGGTTTGAGAGACTTAATAATGCATGAGTCACATAAATCCAAATATTCTATTCACCCGGGGTCAGATAAGATGTATCACGATCTAAAACAATTGTATTGGTGGCCAAATATGAAGGCCAAGATCGCCACCTATGTTGGCAAGTGTCTAACATGTGCAAAGGTTAAGGCAGAACATCAAAAGCCAGCCAGTTTTCTTCAATAAGCTATTATTCCTATTTGGAAATGGGAAAGAATCACCATGGATTTCATCACAAAGCTTCTTAGAACTCCAAGTGGGTATGATTTAATTTGGGTCATTGTGGATCGTTTCCTACCAATAAAAGAGACCGACGGCATGGAGAAACTCGCTCAACTGTACTTAAAAGAGATTATTTGTAGACATGGTGTACCTGTTTCAATCATATCCGATAGAGATAGCCGATTTACATCAGGATTCTGGAAGTCACTCCAGACTGCCTTAAATACAAATTTGGATATGAGTACGGCGTACCACCCATAGACGGATGGTCAAAGCGTGAGAACAACACAAACTTTAGAAGATATGTTAAGAGCGTGTGTGATAGACTTTGGAAGTAGTTGGGATCGACATTTACCATTAGTCGAATTCTCCTACAACAATAGCTATCACGCAAGCATCAAGGCTGCACCGTTTGAAGCTCTCTACGGGCGAAAGTGTAGATCACCAGTTCGCTGGAGTGAGATTGGGGATAGTTAACTCACAGGGCCAGAAATGATTCGTGAAACAACGGAGAAGATTGTCCAAATCAAGAACCGTTTGTTAACTGCTTGTAGCCGCCAGAAAAGTTATGCCGACATTAGACGCCGACCTTCGGAGTTTAATGTAGGTGACAAGGTTATGCTGAAGGTTTCACCATGGAAGGGTGTAATTCGTTTTAGTAAGCGTGGAAAGCTAAGTCCACGATACATTGGACCATTCAAGATCCTAGCTAAGGTTGGTCCTGTAGCATACAAGTTAGAGCTACCCGAAGAAGTTCAAGGCATTCACAACACTTTTCATGTTTCTAATCTCAAGAAGTGTTTATCGGAGGAGAGTCTTATCATTCCATTAGAAAAACTTCGCATTGATGACAAGCTACACTTCATTGAAGAACCAGTAGAGATCATGGATCGTGAAGTCAAGTAACTCAAGAAAAGTCGCATCCCCATTGTCAAGGTTCGTTGGGATACCCGACGAGGACCAGAGTTCACATGGGAACGCGAAGATCAGATCAGAAAGAAGTATCCCCATCTTTTCACAAGTAAACCGTCTGGAGATAAAGTGAGTTGAGCTCCGAGACGGCGCTCTTTTTAAGGGGTACGTGCTGTGACATTTTTAAAAATTCATGTAATTTATTTAATAGTTATTATTCAACTATTTTATTTTATTTATAATTAACTTCATCGGAAGTTATCCGTATACGTTCAATCCATTCAACCACGACTATTCTATGTCTACTCTACACTTTCTATGAACCATTATTTCCTTATAATCCTATTTTTAAAGTCACAATTCACTTTTCCCATTTTTACGTCAACTTTTCACTTTTTACGTATCGCGCGGTTTAAACTCACATTTTCACGTTCTAACCTCAAATAAATCACCCGATGAACTCACCACTCATCTAGACTATTGAAATATGTTATGATGACAAGTTTTCATACTTTTGAAAGTTTCATAATTTATTTCTACCCGGTATTGCGTTACGCGTCTTAAAACTCCACGTTTTATTTACCGGGAGCAAAATAAACTACACAATACATCTAATAACTAATTTTATCTCAGAATTATCCCACTAACTCCCCCATTTCCCTTTGGTGGCTGGCCAAGGTAGATAATACACAATATTTGTCTTGATTTCAAGACAAGTGTACTCCATTATCTACATTTCATGCATATTGCCACCTACATTTGCACATAGATAATATCTACATGCAAAAAGCTCTCAAATCCTCTCTTGTTCTTCTTTGGTGGCATGAGCATGTAAGCTACAACCACCATTGTATTTTTGATTTTCTAGCAAAAATTGTTAAGTACAAGTGATGCTCTCTTGATTCTAACTTATCTCTTGATAATTACTTCTTGTAGAACTTCTTTCACAAGAGCTTTGTGGTGATTTTCTCCAAGTTTTCAAGTATTCAAGAGTAGTGACTCTCAAGATCTTCCAAGAAGTGTTGGTGACAAGTTGGTAGTTATGGATTAGAGAAGAAGTACAAGTAATGTATTCTTAATCCTTGAAACTCCATTTTCTCTTCTTGGTACTCTTTTTCCAATATATTTTCTTTGGCTCACAAAATGTTTTTTTGGGTAGTAGGTTGAAGATTTTTCATGGTCCTTTGAAGCTCCTCTTTGGTGGTGTCATTTGATAGCCCTAGAGACTTTCCTTCTTACTCATCAAACTTGTCCATCTCTTTTTGTAAGAAAAACTCCTTCACTAACTTTCAATTTATTTTTATATTCACTACTGTAAAAATGATATATATTGATGTAATTGTATAGTGTATAAGTTATAGGTCTTGGTTAGGCTTGGTACATGAAACTAGATCACTAGAAACACTAAAGGACTAGACATGCTTCTGTGATTTCTGAATCAGGGGCAAAGATGGAATAAACTGTACTAATCAGTAAACATTGAGCTTAAATAAAAAATATGGGGTTGTAGGTCTGTGTCTTGTGGTCATTTTGAGGGGTATTTCATTAAATAACTCATTACGATGATTAAACTAGAAATATTTTCGTAAAACATGTCCAGTTCTGAATAACAGATTTGAAACGAGTAAAAGTCATTTTTTTTTAATAAACCTCTGTTACTCAAAGAATAAAAGTTCTAGATAACATCTTAACTTAAATGTGACCGAAAACGGGGAATTAATCGGGTGTGTAAAACACTAGATATCACAATTTTCGTGGGACTGACGCAATGTTAATGTTTTCTGAAGTGAATATATTGGGTAAATGGGTAACTTTGGTACTATTAAGTAATTTTTGGTTTAGTAGGACCCACAAAAATTGTTGGTGCAGATTAATACCTTTCCGTGGATATAAAGAAAATAATTTTTGGACTTACGGTTTACAAATGACGGAATTTCTAAGATGAATAAGTTATATAAATTTTTGACAGCTTTTACGTCAAAAGTATAAAAAGGATTTTAAAACTTATGTAATTGTATCTTTAAAATTTGTTTTTGAACACTTAGAATATATGTACCAAGCATAATTAAGGTTATAATTTAGATAGTATAGAGACTAAATTACATCAACACTTACTTTCAAAAACTAAGACAAGCGTATATCTATTTAGGTTCGTTGTAGAACTTTCGCGGCTAGTTTCTTCACTTGCTTGTTTCATATCACTTCCTTTATTCACGGTGAGTTCATAGCCTCGCCTTTACTCATTTAAATATTTTAAAAACCTCGCGAGGGGGATACATGCTAGTTTTTGCAAACTGAATACAAGTAGCTTTTGGTATGCTAGACCCGATTGTATGATTTATGGACATCTGACATTGAGTATTCTTGCTTAAGTCCCCATCATGAACCGTTAATTTTGTGTGAACGCTAGTATTATAAATATGCATATTTGGCTTGACAAGCCTGTCCGGGTGAGTAGCGCTCATTTGACAACTGTGGGTCAAACGGACATATAATATTGAGAATTTAGGGTAATTGGCAAGATTACCCTTGTGCGGGGCATCATTTAGACATAGTCAAGGTTCGGTTTCGTGAGCTCAATGCTGTAAATCTTATTTTTTTGGACTTGTAAAAGGCCTTTACATGTCTATCGATGATTAATGCTTGTATTCAACTTATTACTTATTAAACTCTATAAATTTACTCAACTTTATGTTGACTTTTTTGCATGTTTTATCTCAGGTCCGTAAGTGACTTTCAGCTTGGATGGGCGGCGCAAAAGAATGGATATCTACTTGATGGCCCATGTTTAAATAAAAACTTTCATTCGATAATGTTCAAACTTTCAAACTTATGTAACTTTGTACTATGTTAAACCTTTTGGGACCTTTGTCGACTCTGGTAATTTATTGAATGTAAAGTTTGAACTTTTATTAAAAATGACTTTGTTTAAAGTTGTTTACTATATTTGTACAATGTGATTGATGTATAGCACCCCATGTCCCGTTCCGCTGCGACCCTAAAATGGGGGTGTTATAAAACCCTTCTAAAGTAAAAGCTATCACTGACCTACAAGCCCCAAAGACATTGAAGGAGGTACAAAGCCTTAATGGGAAGCTGGCTGCCTTGAGCAGGTTCTTATCAAAAGGTGCAAACCGATCACAACCGTTCTTTAAAACCCTTAAAGTATGTATGGACAAGAAGACATTCCAATGGAGTGTCGAAGCTGAAGCTGCTTTCCAAAAATTGAAGAGATTCATGGAAATCCTGCCAACAATCACAGCCCCAATTAATGGAGAAACACTGTATATGTACATCGCGGCATCACACGAAAGCATCAGCGCAGTACTCCTGGCAGAAAGAGAAAAGAGGCAAGTTCCGATCTACTTTGTCAGTCGGGTTCTACAGGGAGCCAAATTAAACTACCCAGAATCGGAAAGGCTAATTCTTGCTCTAGTCCACGCTGCAAGACGCCTCCGAAGGTATTTTCAAGCTCACCCCATTACGGTATTAACTGCTAAGCCCATCAAACAAGTATTATCAAAACCCGAGAAATCAAGGAGAGTATCTAAATGGGCCATCGAACTAGGGGAGCATGAAATAGAATACAAAGGGCGAAACTCCATAAAAGGTCAAATACTCGCAGATTTCCTCGCCGAAACTCCTTCCGAGCCAAGAAACGATAAAGAAATGCCCAAAAAGAAGCCTTTGAAAGAAAAGGCAGGTTGGAGGTTATTCACGGATGGAGCCTCAAGCTCCGATGGTTCAGGGGCAGGACTAATGTTAGTCAACCCAGAGGGAAAAGAATACACTTATGCACTACGGCTCGAGTTTGAGGCGACCAACAACGAAGCAGAATACGAAGCTTTGTTAGCAGGCCTGCGGCTAGCCAAAGACATGGAAGTAGAAAACCTTTCGATTTTTGTTGACTTACAACTGGTCGCCAACCAAATCAAAGGTTCTTACGAAGCAAGGCAGCCCACAATTAAACAATACCTGGATAAAGCAAAAGAAATCCTATAGGGGTTTGATTCATATACCATTGAACACGTTCGAAGAAACCAAAATAAGAAGGCAGACGCATTAAGCAAGTTAGCTTCAATGGCCTTCACCCACTTAACAAAGGAAGTCTTGGTTAAGGTACTAGCTGACAGATCTATCCAAAGGAAGGAAGTATCTGATATAATATTGGAAGAAGAAACTAATTGGATGACTCCGATAAGGGAATACTTGATAAGCGGCATTTTGCCAGAAGATCCAAAGCTAGCAAGAAAAGTTAGAATTAAAGCTCCTCAATATAGGATAATAGGAGACCACCTCTACAGACGATCCTTTCTATCCCCATGGCTTCATTGTGTTGGACCAAAACAGTCTACCAACATCATCAATGAAGTCCACGAGGGATCATGTAGCCTACACACAGGACCTCGCTCCGTCGTCTCTAAAATTATGAAGTTGGGGTACTACTGGCCATCAATGCACAGGGATGCAATGGAAATAATACATAAATGCGAAGCATGTCAAATCCACTCGAAGGTCCCAAGATTACCTAAACAGGATATGACCTCTGTCACATCTGCTTGGCCTTTTTCCCAGTGGGGGATTGACATAGTAGGACCCTTACTAGTAGCACCAGGAGGACTGAAGTTTTTGGTCATAGCTATCGATTACTTCACCAAATGGGTCGAAGCCAAACCTTTGGCATCTGTGACAGGCAGACACATGAAAAAATTTGTATGGGAACACATCGTTTGTCGTTTCAGAGTTCCTCACATCATCATCCCTGGTAATGGGAAACAGTTTGCTGAGGGAGTATTCCCTACTTTTTGCAATGGTTTAAAAATCAAGCAATCATTCACATCCGTGTACCACCCTTAAGGCGACGGTCAAGTAGAAGTTACTGATGAGTGTGTAAATACTCATCATTTTTACCATTTCTGAGCTGCCAAAACATCTAAAAACACTCAATATTGAATCAAAATAGTGAAAATATCCCAAGAAAGTATTTTACATGTTTCAAATGTAAAAATATCAAAATCAGATGAAAAACGCACAAAGTTTGTCAAATTTTCAGTTTCAGTCCCTCAACTTTCAAAAGTTATCAAATCTAGTCCCTAGTTGTTCTAAAAACTTGAAAAAGTCACCAAAGGTCCTTTTAAATCAAAAAGTGACATAATTAGTCCTTTGGTGAAAAGTTTCACAAAATGTCAAGTTTAGTCCTTGAACTTTGAAAATTGTCAAAAATGGTCCCTGGGATATTAAAACTTTAAGAAAAACAAATTTTGTCCTTGCACTAACCTTTTATGGCAGAATTGGTCCTTGGTGGAAAGTTTGGTGAAAATTACACAAATGGTCCCTGAAGTTTAAAAGTTTGGCAGTTTTAGTCCCTGGTGGAAATTAAATGGAAAAGTCAACCCAGGACCTTATACTATTCACACTTTGGCATTATACACCCTTGGAAATAATTTGGAAGAATGCCAAGTTCACACCTCCAACTTTCGTTAAATTGCAAAATAGGTCCTTGTGTAAACCAAAACCAAAACCGGACCTAAAACTATTACTAATCCAAAATAAACCAAACCCAATCCACACCACAAGCCCACCCCTTCCTAATACTTGGGCCAAAAACACACCTCACCCAACCAAAGCTCCAAAATAGTAACACCGGGTCAAACATTGACCCCGTTGGTCAAACCGGTCAAACTCCACCCCCTTTCTCCTTCCCTCCCCCACATCCCAACTTGTCTGCAACTCAGTCCCATCACCATCACCCTCTCCCACTTGTTCCACCGCCCAAACCAACCCACTACACCTAACTAAGCCACCCACAATAAATGCTACCACCTTGTCTGAGTACCAGAAGCAATTTGCAAAAAAATGTTTCCCGCCAAAACACGTGGCACCCAATTGAAGCATCTCAGGCATCCAACGGCCCCAATTTGAGATGGGAAATGATCAGAGGATTAGGGAAACCCTAATCATGGGCTATAAAAGGAAGAAAGGAGCAAGGATTGTAGTGTGTAGCATTTTAGTTAAAATTTAGTGTCGATTTTTAAATTAAGCTTTTATTTCAGTGTAACTTTCAATTCTAAGCATTGTAGTAGTAATCCTAGTGTACTCTGAATCTTTTCAATTAATAAAATCAAAGTCTCATTTCTGTTTTGTGCAATTTCAATTTTTCTCAATTTATGCCTTTCTAAATAAGCTAAGTTATGATATGAAGCAAGAACCATGGACTGAGTTTGCCACATTTAGGTTCCAATAAGCTCATTGAAGCTTTTAGAGACTTTAAAACTCAGTTATAGTAGAAGATAATCAAAAAGCTAAAAAAAGTCAACATTGGTCAGCTGTATATGCTTTTGAGTTATTTTCAGGTATTGAGGATCATTGAGGAGCAGGATTGGAGTTGAAGTTGGCCTATCTAGATAGGCTTCATAGGAAAACCCCCTGTTCATGCTGAGGGTATTCTTGTAAGATTTTGCTTATTTAAAATTTCCACTAAAACTCCTATTTCTAAGTAGCTTCTAATTGCTTGCTTGTTCATTGCCTTTCTGTGTTCTCTGGTGATAATTGATTGTTGTTTATGTGATTTGTAGCTTAACATTCATAATTTGTTATTTAGAATTCATAAGTTAAGTTGAATCTTGGTTTAAGAGTTAAAATAGATTAAGTAGTATACTTGTGTGTTTATGGTTAATCTTTGTTCCTAGGCAGTCATTTAAGTCTAATAACTCATTAAAAGTTGATTTGGAACATTCTCACAAGCTTTCATAAGCTCTTAGTCCTTAAAACTCAAAACAGTCCCATATAAAGGGGTGTTTGGATTTGGTTCATTCACTGTTTCAAAAAGGTTTTTGAATGTCAACTTTGTGTGAAAACTCTGTCTCAGTACCAAATTAGTTCAAACAAGTCTTAAAATTTGGGTGTCATACAGTTAAAAGTCAAAATCTCACAAATTTACCCTCACAGTTAACTGTGAGAGTTTTGGGTGTCTAAATCAGTCATAATAGCTAAATAGGTTGTTAAGTTAGAGTAATTTAGCTTAAATATAGCTTATAATTAAGTCCTTAATCAGTAGGAACAATTAGAAATCCAAATAAGTCAAACCTTTTGTTTTCCTCAAAAAGTCAATTTGCAAGTTACTCAGTTTTTCCAAAATTTCAAGGAATTGTTGTGAATTTTGTAAAAGGTTTCAGAACTTGTGCTTTTTAGGGATCTTAGTTTACCACCTCAACTTCATTTTCCCAGGGTTTCTTTAATTTTGTGAAATTTTCTTGTGGACTAAATTGCCCTTGGAAGTGGACTGCAGGGCAAGCCTTTGCCCTGTGCAATCAGACCCATATCACTCAGCCCACTTTGGTGGCTGTTGTAGCCCAACCCAGTGGGCCCCAGAGCTTCATATTGGTTTTTCCCAACCCCCCTCCTACCAGGGTACAAGGGTTGACCCTTGGTTTGACCTAGGATCTAGTGGACCCCACCTGGAATCCACCCATAAGATTGTCCCAAGTCTGTGTTCAAGTTCAGTATGCTTAAGTGCTTATTTGTTCCCATACAGCTTATTTGTGCTTCATGCTTGTTGCTTCTGGTTTATTTGAGTTAGTATAGCATATTTGTATCAAGTTTGACCATTGTGGACCCCACCATCAGTCATTTGTGCTCATTTGTCCATTCAGTCAACATAAGTCAACTGATTTGGTTTAGGGGGTGCTTACTGCTTATTTATAAGCTAATTTCAAAAGTGTTTTCACATAAGTTTTCTATTTTCAGTAGTTAAGAAAGTTTGTAAAAGAAAAACCAAGAAAATACAAATTTAAATTAAGTGATAGTTTCTATTTAATTCAATTTGTCTTTTAATTTTCATTTTTAGATTTTTTTTAAGTACTTAGTGTCTTTATATTTTTATTAATTACCTTATATAGTAAAGTAATTTTAATAATTTTCTCAGATTTTTATTTTGTCATTTAGTATTTATTAGATTTAACATTAGTTTTCTTAATTATTAATTAATATTAAGTATTAAATAGCATATTTAGTTTTCATAAAGCAAAACCTTGTTTTTATATTTTTCCAAGTTCTTATATAATATAATAGACTTTTAGAAAATATATTTTTGATTTCTACTGTTCATTTTCCATTTTTCTTATTTTAATTGTTTAAATTAGATTTAAAGTAATTAAAAGGTAAATAATTAGTAGAATAACCTTGAACATAATTTTTAGAAGTTTTTATAATTTTGTAGTATTCCTGTGATGGTTAAGTAATTTTATAAATTTTATCATAATTTTCTAAGTTAATTTAGTATTAATTATAATTTAAATTAGTTTAATTAGTCTAATTAAGTTAAATAGTTTTTAATTAATAAAAAATCCATAAAAAGACAAAAATATTTATTTTTATTTTTTATACTTTCTTCAAGTTCTATTTTAAGTTTAGAAATTATTTTTGCAAATTTCTAGGTTAATTTGTAACATTTATAATTATTAGTTAATATAAATTAGATTTAAATTAGATTTTTAATTAGGTTAATTAATTAAATAATATTTAAATATTAAAATAATCACTTTTATAATTTCATTTTCAATTTAAAATTTCTTTTTAATTTTTAAGTTTCAAAAAGTTCAAAAGCACCCCCTGTAGTTTGTTAATTATCAAAACCCCACTTTTCCAGTCTGTTACGTGAATCTGAATTGTGAATTTGTGCATATAATTGTATATCTGATTTTTGTGAATATTATATCTGTGTACAAATACCAAAATAACAGTAGCAAAATCAATTCCACATCATCTGGGCTACTATCCTCAGTGCCACTCACTCATAAACGATTTCAAACGACACAATTTCAATCTCGCTGGGACTTTA
This sequence comes from Artemisia argyi, assembly GCA_030686995.1. Classification (NCBI taxonomy): domain Eukaryota; kingdom Viridiplantae; phylum Streptophyta; class Magnoliopsida; order Asterales; family Asteraceae; genus Artemisia; species Artemisia argyi. Next base: position 277,225,598 of record CM060708.1, read on the forward strand.
ACGACCCGGGGACACACTATACTATCCACGGAGTATTGGGATAAGCTATTTTTGATTAGTTGACCTAGGTCAATTATATCTGACGGTTTAGCCCCGATCAAAATTTGGCGCCGCTGCCGGGGAGGTTGTTGCGTGTTTTCAAAATCGTTTTAAGTTTAGTGGTTTTCAAAACCCTCCCTGTACAAATTTCACACAAATTTGTAAAAATTGTTTGTAAAAATATAATCATATAAAAAAAATTCATTAACACTTTTCCTAAAGTGTTAAAAACACCAAAAAAAATAAAAAACAACAAAAGAAACTGTGAAGTTAAATTACTTCATTTTCTTTAAGATTACAACCTGAAACAGTTGGTTTAAGGTAAGTTCTGACATTAAATTGCGAACTGAAGAGGAAACCTATTTACTTCCTCCCGCCAGCCTGCGAGTAATCTTAAAAGAACGATTTTGGTTAACGAATCAGTTCCAAAAATATTTCCCAAGATTTCTTCACACACACCCATAAGCCTAAAGCAGTTTTTCAAATTAATAAATACATAAAATCTTACCACCGTAAACCAAGGCTGAACACCTACCAACTGGGGGTATGGACATAATAAGTTCCCAAACTTAAGATTAAAACTTGCCTTTATATCCCTGTGAGTGGTGTACCTTTTTCAAAGAAGCCATTCACTTGTGACAATTGGTTTAAGTTCACTGTGGTTTTGCCTCGATCTTGTTTTGAAAAATTGTTTTTAGTGCATGCGCACTCGGTCACAAACAAAACGTAAACATCAGAAAAACGTACCCGAGCTACGTTCTAACACACAAGAATCAAAGACCGAAATGGCCGCTGGGCCACCACCACCATTACCACCCCCTGACCCTCCCAGGGATGTGCCAGCTCCCGATCTCCGAACGATGGAGGAGCTGTGCCAGCCTACCATGCAAGGGCGGGGTGGGCCTACTGCACCACTCACTATTGAGGCTACGAACTTTGGCCTCAAGCACCACATGATCGAACAAGTCCAGAATTCGTGTCAATTTCACGGATTACCGGGTGACGATGCCAATAAGCATCTTGACAAATATCTTACGGTCACCCAAAGCATGAAACAGCATGGTGTCACCGATGATGCCCTACGGCTGTACCTCTTCCCCTATTCTCTCACTCATCATGCCACTGCATGGTTTGACCGACTCCCAAAGAATTCTATTCACACCTTTGATGAAATGGTAACCAAGTTTTTAGCAAAATATTTTCCACCTTCCATGGTTACCAAGTTACGAAATGATATCAGCAACTTCCGGCAACGTCCCGATGAGTCTATTTGAGGCTTGGGAACGTTATAAGCTAGCTATTGATCGGTGCCCTAATCACAATATGTTGCAAGTTACCATCATAGATACCTTCTATAATGGTCTGACATTGAGGCACCGGGATATTCTCAATGCTGCTGCTGGTGGGACCTTTATGAAAAGGCGTCCCGAGGAGTGCTATGACTTAATTGAGAACATGACTGCCCACCATAACTTTTGGGATTCCTCTGCGGAGAGGGATGCATCATGTAATTCCGTTACTCCTTCATCATCATCTCCTGAAATAATTGCTCTTACCAAAAAAATGGATGATATTTCTACGGCTGTGTTGAGAATGAACCAAACGATGCAAAATCAGGTTCAAAATCAGCAAGTGAAAGCCGTGGCCCGAAGTTGTGAAACTTGTCGGGGCCCTCATCTGTATTCCGAGTATCCAGCTACTGTTGGCTTTCCTCAAGAGAACGTGTATGCTGCTCACGGTTCCTATAACACGGGAGGTAATTCTTACCAACCGCAAGGGGACCGTAATCTCTTAAGCTATCGCTAACCAAAATCAAAACCGTAACTCGAATTAGAATTTTAACCAAGGTCAAAACTCAAATTTCCAAAACCCGAACCAAAATCAAGGCAAGTTTAATCAAAACAATTTTCAAAATGGCAATCAGAACCAAGGTTTTCAAAGAAATTTTCAAAGAAACCAAAATCAAGGGAATTACAATCAGGGTAATTTCAATCAGAGAAACAATTTTCAGGGTAACAACAATCAAAATGAAGGGAATTTTCAAAACAATCGTGTTCAAAATCCTCCTCAAAACGTTGTTCCACCCTCGTCTTCCTCCGATGAAGTGCTAAAACAATTCATGAAAGCACAAGAGGAAACGAATCGGTTATTGATCAGCAAGATCTCTGAGCTTCAGAAGTCTTTAAATGATCGACCCTCGGGCCCGGGTACACTACTGAGCAACACGATCGCTAACCCGAGGGGCGATGTCAAAGCGATCACCACCCGAAGTGGGGTATCATACAATGGACCCTCGATTCCCTCTACCTCTTCTTCTCCTCCTAAGGTAGTGGAACGTGAGCCTGAGGTTACCACAGACAAGGTACTACCTACTAATAACGGAGGTATCAACAACGTCCACCCTCAAGTTGTCCTGGTCCCGACTCATAAGTCGAAAGTTGTATTTGATCCCCCTGTGAGTTCTGATGAAATCCCAAAGAATGATCCTAAGCCTTCGATTCCATATCCTTCACGTTTGAATGATCAAAAGAACCGCGAAAAAGCTAACCATCAGATGGAAAAATTTTATCAAATTTTCCAAGAATTACACTTTGATATTAGCTTCGCGGATGCTCTTCTTCTCATGCCTAAGTTTGCCTTGACAATCAAAAATCTGATAAGCAACAAAGAAAAACTCTGTGAGATGGCAAAAACTTCACTCAATGAGCAGTGCTCAGTAGTGCTCTTGAAAAAGCTTCCCGAAAAGCTTGGAGATCCCGGGAAATTTCTCATTCCTTGTGTCTTCCCTGGGATGGTTGAATGCTTTGCCTTGGCCGATCTTGGCGCAAGCATTAACCTGATGCCTTACTCAGTCCGGAAAAGACTCTCTCTACCTGCTCTCACTCCGACCTGCATGACTCTCGAGCTTGCAGACCGTACTATATCCCGTCCTCTCGGCATTGCCGAAGATATCTTCGTGAAAGTAGGAAAGTTCCATTTTCTGGCAGATTTCGTGATTGTTCATTTCGATGCTGACCCAAGAGTTCCTCTCATTCTCGGGAGGGGGTTCTTAAGAACGGGTCATGCTTTAATCGATGTATACGAAGAAGAAATCACTTTACGTGTTGGTGGCGAAGCCATCACATTTAATCTTGATCAGACATCAAGATACTCCTCCAACTATGACGCTGAAACGGTTAACCGAATTGACATCATCGACGTTGCGTCTGAGGAGTCTTCTCAAGAAGTCCTTGGTTTCTCAGCAAGTGGCAGTACCACTCCTTCTACTGATCCTATCATTTCCGACTCTTCCCCTTCCCTCACTCCGTTTGAGGGAGGTGACTTCCTTCTGGAAGAGCTCGAGGCTTTTCTTTCTCAGGATAGTTCAATCCCAGATGGGGTTGATGAAAACTATCTTGACCCGGAGGGGGACATTCTTCTCCTTGAAAGATTGTTAAATGACGATCCTTCACCCTCTCCGACTCCAAAAATACTTCATGAAGCGGAAGTCAAAAATGTTGAAATAACTGAAGACTTTCCTGAGGTTGAGCTCAAGGACTTGCCTCCTCATCTAGAATATGCATTTCTGGAGGGTGATGATAAATTGCCCGTCATTATTGCAAAGGACTTAAAAGATGAGGAAAAGGCAGCACTCCTAAAGGTTCTTAAGTCACATAAACAAGCAATCGCTTGGAAACTCTCCGACATTAAGGGCATAAGCCCTAACTTTTGTACTCATAAAATCTTAATGGAGGATGACTTTAAGCCAGCAGTGCAACAACAGAGAAGGCTAAATCCGAAAATCCACGAAGTTATCAAACAAGAGGTTCTAAAACTTCTTGATGCGGGATTGATTTACCCTATATCTGAAAGTCCTTGGGTTAGCCCAATTCATTGTGTTCCTAAAAGGGGTGGCATTACCGTTGTCACCAACGAGGATAACGAGTTGATTCTGTTGATATAAATAATGTCTAAAAACATTATTAACATATATCGATATCTCTATGTTTTGATAATCACAAAACGTAAACTCAATGAACTACAAATTATGACGTAAACAAGTATTTAGTCGTAAATATTTGCTTTAGCATCCATATCACTTAAGGTATGAATAAACAAAGTGTCTAATGCATTTTATGATCAAAGGAATTTTTATTTTTACAAACCTTACATTTTATTAAAATGGGACAAACATTTCTAAACTTATACAAAACATTTTTGTATTTATAAGAAATGTTTTATTCAAAATAAACATTTTGAATTCAAATTTCTACCCAAAAAACGGCCACATTCTTCAGGAAAAACCTCCCCCACAAAAAGACAAAAAAATCTGAAGAAAATTTTTTTCTTAGGCGGCCCCCTTAATTATACTAGGCGGTCCCCTTAATAATTAAGGGGACCGGCCACGCTCCCTGTCAGATTTTGTCAGAAATTTTTCCCTATAAATGCCACCTCAAACCTGGAATTTTTTTCACCTCTTTGCACAAATATTTTCAGATCCAATTCTCTCTAAACATCCTTCTAAAACCCTTTGATCATAAGATTATTAATCTTTGTTTCAAGTGATCCAATCTCTCATATCTCAAAGTGCAAGGGAAGAATCCTCCCCATCATAAAGCCAAAGATGTAGTTAGTGCTTATGTAAAGTTGTGAGCTTTGTATATGTAATAAGTAGATCAAGATGATCTTACTTAGTAGTGAGTTTATGAGTGAGTAAGAAGTAGTGTGAAGAAGTAGTAGTGTGGAGAAGTTATGTAGGTGTGAAGTAATAGATGTGTGAGTATGTAGCGGAGTATAGAAGAAGTTGTGAAGTAGTGAAGAAGTCGTGAAGTTGTGAAGCCATGAAGAAGTCGTGAAGCCGTGAAGAAATAGGTGTGTTGTGAAGGTGTGATAAGTTGTGTAGTAGTAGTGTTGTGAAGAAGGTGTGTTGTGGTGTGAGATTGGTTCTAGCTACTATTAGAACTCGACATTTAGCTTAGTGTCATTAAATGGTGTAAGCAAAAGTTGTGTAAGGTTTTCTCCGCCAAAAGGGAGCTTGTTGTGTAGTGAAGAAAACTCTCGAGTGTGGTACTCGGGGAGTGGAGTAGGGCAAGGAAGGTGTCCTTGTAGCCGAACCACTATAAATCATCGTGTCCGGTTTGCATCTTCTTTATCTTATCTCTTTACATTTACTCTTGCATTTATCGCTTTATATCTATGCTTGCATATATGTGTTAGGTGTTGCTTATATTGTCATGATGATTGATTGTGTTATAGTTGCAAGTTAATATTGTGAAGATGTGCATAATTATATAATATGATCGACTACATTATTATTCACACTCCTCATATTGAGTTTAACTTAATAGATGATTTGATACAAAACATTTTAAGATTTCAAAAGGAAAACATATTAACTTAAAGATCAACCAATGCTTTATTCATAAAACTAAGTTTTGAAAACAAACTCAAAAGTACACATATATAATTAATCATATTGATTATATATTGTTTTCATAATAAACTCTAATTGAAGATTTTTCATAAAACGAAAAAGAGGGGAAAACCATTCAACCCCCCCTTCTAGTTTTCCACAGATTCCAACTCGTTTGGTCACGGGTTGGCGAGTATGTATTGACTATCGAAAGTTGAATGAAGCCACCCGTAAAGACTATTTTCCTCTCCCTTTTATGGATCAGATGCTCGAAAGACTTGCGGGGAATGAATACTACTGCTTCCTCGATGGTTTTTCGGGTTACTTCCAAATCCCCATTGATCCCCAGGATCAAGAGAAGACTACCTTCACATGCCCCTACGGAACTTTTGCTTACAGACGTATGCCTTTCGGCTTATGTAATGCACCAGGCACGTTCCAGAGGTGCATGATGTCTATCTTTTCCAACATGATCGGGAAAACTATGGAGGTATTCATGGATGAATTTTCAGTCATCGGGGATTCATTCCAGACCTGCCTCTCCCACTTGGAACAGATGCTTAAACGTTGTAAAGAAACGAATCTAAGTCTCAACTGGGAGAAGAGCCACTTTATGGTCAAGGAGGGCATTTTCCTCGGCCATAAAATTTCAAAAAACGGGATTGAGGTTGACAAAGCCAAAATCGATGTCATTGCTAAATTACCTCATCCCACCACCGTAAAAGGTTTTAGGAGCTTTTTGGGTCATGCCGGCTTCTACCGTAGGTTTATCCAAGATTTTTCTAAGATTGCCCGGCCTATGACCCATCTCCTCGAGAAGGATGCTCCTTTCATCTTCTCTCCTGAGTGCATCGAAGCATTTGAAACATTAAAGAAAAAGCTTACCGAGGCACCGATTCTTGTTTCCCCCAATTGGGACCTACCTTTTGAGCTTATGTGCGATGCTAGTGATTTTGCCATAGGTACGGTCTTGGGGCAACGTAAAGCAAAATACTTTCAGCCTATACACTACGCAAGTAAAACTATGACCGAGGCTCAGAGTCATTACATCACTACTGAAAAAGAACTCCTAGCTGTGGTGTATGCCTTTGAGAAATTCCGGCCATATTTGATCCTGACTAAATGCGTAGTGTATACGGATCACTCGGCTTTGAAGTACCTATTTGCAAAGCAAGATGCAAAGCCGAGGCTTCTCCGTTGGGTTCTCCTCCTCCAAGAATTTGATATCATTATCCGTGATAAAAAAGGAGCCGAGAACCTTGCTGCTGATCATCTCTCACGATTAGAAAACCCACATCAAGATGTGTCCGAGAAACAAGAAATAAATGAAACATTCCCTCTCGAGACACTCAGTGCGGTTACTTTTCGTGGTGACTCTACTACCTCATGGTTTGCCGACTTTGCAAATTACCATGCGGGTAACTTCATCGTGAGGGGATGACTTCCCAACAGAAAAACAAATTTTTTAAAGACGTCAAACATTACTTATGGGACGACCCCTTCCTCTTCAAAATCTGTGCCGATCAAGTCATCAGGCGATGTGTATACGGACAGGAAGCCGCTGATATTCTCAAGGCTTGCCATGCTGGACCCACCGGGGGCCACTATAGTCCTAACTACACCGCCAAAAAGGTGTTTGATTCCTGTTTCTACTGGACCACGATCTATAAGGATGCCCACGAGTTAGTCAAAGCTTGTGATGCTTGTCAGCGTCACGGGAATATTTCACAAAAGAACGAAATGCCACAAAATGCTATTGAAGTTTGTGAAATCTTTGACGTCTGGGGCATCGATTTTATGGGGCCATTCCCATCTTCTCATGGAAACAAGTATATTCTCATGGCTGTTGACTATTTGTCAAAATGGGTTGAGGCTAAGGCCTTACCCACTAACGATGCCCGAGTTGTTGTGAAATTTCTGAACTCCCTCTTTGCTCGTTTTGGAACTCCACGTGCCATCATTAGTGATCGCGGTACTCACTTTTGCAATGATCAATTCGCAAAAGTCATGCTTAAGTACGGTGTTACTCATCGTCTTTCTACCGCGTATCACCCCCAAACAAGTGGGCAGGTGGAGGTTTCCAACCGTGGTATAAAACGGATTCTTGAGAGGACAGTAGGTGATAACCGTGCTTCCTGGTCGGATAAACTAGATGCTGCACTCTGGGCCTTCCGTACAGCTTACAAAACACCCATCGGGTGTACTCCATACAAGCTTGTATACGGGAAGGCGTGTCATTTACTGATCGAGCTCGAGCACAAAGCTTACTGGGCTTTGAAACATGCAAACTACGACCTTCATAAAGCAGGTGATCACCGTAAGGTTCAACTCAATGAATTAAACGAACTTCGTGATCAAGCCTACGAGAACTCTTTGATCTACAAAGAAAAGACAAGGAAGATTCACGACTCTAAGATAAAGAACCGCGTTTTCAACGTTGGTGACAGAGTCCTTCTTTTCAACTCAAGATTAAAGATCTTCTCGGGGAAATTAAAACCCGATGGACTGGACCATTCACTATTGCTAAAGTATATCCATATGGGACTGTTGAGTTATCTCAACCCGAAGGTCCCAACTTCAAAGTGAATGGTCATCGATTGAAACATTATTTTGGAGAGGACATACCACCTATGGTTGTCCCGGATCTCAAAACTTTCCCCATGGACCAATGAATTCGGGGATCAAGTCAAGCTAGTGACTCGGTGAACAAAAATTAGCAACATATATGGGTTTTCACCCATATTTCTGACTTCTTTCTACTTTCTACCACCCTAGTGTGGGGGAGTGGCCGTCCCCCACCTTTTGAAAAGTAAATATGTATATAACTTTGCGTTCAAAAAAAATGTGTGATTGCATGTATAGATAAATAAAGTGAAAAATAAAATCAATATTTTCACAGTTAGATTCGAATATTAGCTTTTTCCGTTCAGAGATTCGGCATAATAGCCGAGACTTTGAATATTGAGGACAATATTCAATTCTAGTGTGGGGGGGGGGGGGGAAATTCTTACGAATTTTATTACAAAACTTTCTAAGTACCCCCATTTTTAGGCCTAAATTTTTCAAAAATTTTTCACTTTATTTCAAAATTTTTGTGGTAATCAGTCCGCCAAAGTCTAAATGACAAATGGATTGGCTAGTCCAGGAGCAAACGGCTCTTGGTAAAGACATCTCAAACCCGTTGATGGCTTGCAATTTGCAAAAAATTGTATGGTTCCTCAACTCCCCATATCCCATAAAGCGAATGAGTTGGCTAGCCCACAAGATTATGGCTTGTGGTAAAGGCCGTGGAAAATCCATAATTGGTAATCAGCTCACCAAGATGTTGAATTAGTCCATCAAGATGCTGACTAGTCCAGAAGCAAATGGCTTTTGGTAAAGACTAATCAAATCCGTTGACAGCTGGTGGTTTGCTCAAAATCACACGGTTATCAGGTGTGCCACAGTTCTTACACCTGGCTACTCCAGAAGTGATGGCTTTTGGTAAAGAGAATTTCAAATCCATCAAGTTTTTCTCAAAAGATTGCTAGGGACTAGCAATGTTTTAGTGTGGGGGATTGATGAGTGTGTAAATACTCATCATTTTTACCATTTCTGAGCTGCCAAAACATCTAAAAACACTCAATATTGAATCAAAATAGTGAAAATATCCCAGGAAAGTGTTTTACATGTTTCAAATGCAAAAATATCAAAAATAGATGAAAAACGCACAAAGTTTGCAAAATTGGCAGTTTCAGTCCCTCAACTTTCAAAAGTTATCAAATCTAGTCCCTAGTTGTTCTAAAAACTTGAAAAAGTCACCAAAGGTCCTTTTAAATTAAAAAGTGACATAATTAGTCCTTTGGTGAAAAGTTTCACAAAATGTCAAGTTTAGTCCCTAAACTTTGAAATTTGTCAAAAATGGTCCCTGGGATATTAAAACTTTGAGAAAAACAAATTTTGTCCTTGCACTAACCTTTTATGGCAGAATTGGTCCTTGGTGGAAAGTTTGGTGAAACTTACACAAATGGTCCCTAAAGTTTGAAAGTTTGGCAGTTTTAGTCCCTGGTGGAAATTAAATGGAAAAGTCAACCCATGACCTTATACTATTCACACTTTGGCATAATACACCCTTGGAAATAATTTGGAAGAATGCCAAGTTCACACCTCCAACTTTCATTAAATTGCAAAATAGGTCCTTGTGTAAACCAAAACCAAAACCGGACCTAAAACTATTACTAATCCAAAATAAACCAAACCCAATCCACACCACAAGCCCACCCCTTCCTAATACTTGGGCCCAAAACACACCTCAGCCCACCAAAGCTCCAAAATAACAACACCGGGTCAAACATTGACCCCCTTGGTCAAACCGGTCAAACTCCACCCCCTTTCTCCTTCCCTCCCCCACATCCTAACTTGTCTGCAACTCAGTCCCATCACCACCACCCTCTCCCACTTGTTCCACCACCCAAACCTACCCACTACACCTAACTAAGCCACCCACAATAAATGCTACCCCCTTGTCTGAGTACCAGAAGCAATTTGCAAAAAAATGTTTACCGCCAAAACACGTGGCACCCAATTGAAGCATCTCAGACATCCAACGGCCCCAATTTGAGATGGGAAATGATCAGAGGATTAGGGAAACCCTAATCATGGGCTATAAAAGGAAGAAAGGAGCAAGGATTGTAGTGTGTAGCATTTTAGTTAAAATTTAGTGTCGATTTTTAAATTAAGCTTTTATTTCAGTGTAACTTTCAATTCTAAGCATTGTAGTAGTAATCCTAGTGTACTCTGAATCTTTTCAATTAATAAAATCAAAGTCTCATTTCTGTTTTGTGCAATTTCAATTTTTCTCAATTTATGCCTTTCTAAATAAGCTGAGTTATGATATGAAGCAAGAACCATGGACTGAGTTAGCTACATTTAGGTTCCAATAAGCTCATTGAAGCTTTTAGAGACTTTAAAACTCAGTTATAGTAGAAGATAATCAAAAAGCTAAAAAAAGTCAACATTGGTCAACTGTATATGCTTTTGAGTTATTTTCAGGTATTGAGGATCATTGAGGAGCAGGATTGGAGTTGAAGTTGGCCTATCTAAAGATAGGCTTCATAGGAAAACCCTCTGTTCATGCTGAGGGTATTTGTAAGATTTTGCTTATTTAAATTTTCCACTAAAACTCCTAGTTCTTAGTAGCTTCTGATTGCTTGCTTGTTCATTGCCTTTCTGTGTTCTCTGGTGATAATTGATTGTTGTTTAAGTGATTTGTAGCTTAACATTCATAATTTGTTATTTAGAATTCATAAGTTAAGTTGAATCTTGGTTTAACAGTTAAAATAGCTTAAGTCGTATACTTGTGTGTTTATGGTTAATCTTTGTTCCTAGGCAGTCATTTAAGTCAACTAACTCATTAAAAGTTGATTTGGAACATTCTCACAAGCTTTCATAAGCTCTTAGTCCTTAAAACTCAAAACAGTCCCATATAAAGGGGTGTTTGGATTTGGTTCATTCACTGTTTCAAAAAGGTTTTTGAATGTCAACTTTGTGTGAAAACTCTGTCTCAGTACCAAATTAGTTCAAACAAGTCTTAAAATTTGGGTGTCATACAGTTAAAAGTCAAAAATCTTACAAATTTACCCCTCACAGTTAACTGTGAGAGTTTTGGGTGTCTAAATCAGTCATAATAGCTAAATAGGTTGTTAAGTTAGAGTAATTTAGCTTAAATATAGCTTATAATTAAGTCCTTAATCAGTAGGAACAATTAGAAATCCAAATAAGTCAAACCTTTTGTTTTCCTCAAAAAGTCAATTTGCAAGTTACTCAGTTTTTCCAAAATTTCAAGGAATTGTTGTGAATTTTGTAAAAGGTTTCAGAACTTGTGCTTTTTAGGGATCTTAGTTTACCACCTCAACTTCATTTTCCCAGTGTTTCTTTAATTTTTTGAAATTTTCTTGTGGACTAAATTGCCCTTGGAAGTGGACTGCAGGGCAAGCCTTTGCCCTGTGCACTCAGACCCATATCACTCAGCCCACTTTGGTGGCTGTTGTAGCCCAACCCAGTGGGCCCCAGAGGTTCATATTGGTTTTTCCCAACCCCCTCCTACCAGGGTACAAGGGTTGACCCTTGGTTTGACCTAGGATCTAGTGGACCCCACCTGGAATCCACCCATAAGATTGTCCCAAGTCTGTGTTCAAGTTCAGTATGCTTAAGTGCTTATTTGTTCCCATACAGCTTATTTGTGCTTCATGCTTGTTGTTTCTGGTTTATTTGAGTTAGTATAGCTTATCTGTATCAAGTTTGACCATTGTGGACCCCACCATCAGTCATTTGTGCTCATTTGTCCATTCAGTCAACATAAGTCAACTGATTTGGTTTAGGGGGTGCTTACTGCTTATTTATAAGCTAATTTCAAAAGTGTTTTCACAAAAGTTTTCTATTTTCAGTAGTTAAGAAAGTTTGTAATAGAAAAACCAAGAAAATACAAATTTAAATTAAGTAATAGTTTCTATTTAATTCAATTTGTCCTTTAATTTTCATTTTTAGATTTTTATTACGTACTTAGTGTTTTTATATTTTTATTAATTACCTTATATAGTAAAGTAAGTTTAATAATTTTCTCAGATTTTTATTTTGTCATTTAGTATTTATTAGATTTAATATTAGTTTTCTTAATTATTAATTATGTATTAAATAGCATATTTAGTTTTCATAAAGCAAAACCTTGTTTTTATATTTTTCCTAGTTCTTATATAATATAATAGACTTTTAGAAAATATATTTTTGATTTCTACTGTTCATTTTCTATTTTTCTTATTTTAATTGTTTAAATTAGATTTAAAGTAATTAAAAGGTAAATAATTAGTAGAATAACCTTAAACATAATTTTTAGAAGTTTTTATAATTTTGTAGGATTCCTGTGATGGTTAAGTAATTTTATAAATTTTATCATAATTTTCTAAGTTAATTTAGTATTAATTATAATTTAAATTAATTTAATTAAGTTAAATAGTTTTTAATTAATAAAGAATCCATAAAAAGACAAAAATATTTATTTTTATTTTTTGTACTTTCTTCAAGTTCTATTTTAAGTTTAGAAATTATTTTTTCAAATTTCTAGGTTAATTTGTAACATTTATAATTATTAGTTAATATAAATTAGACTTAAATTAGATTTTTAATTAGGTTAATTAATTAAATAATATTTAAATATTAAAATAATCACTTTTATAATTTCATTTTCAATTTAAAATTTTTTTTTTAATTTTTAAGTTTCAAAAAGTTCAAAAGCACCCCCTGTAGTTTGTTAATTATCAAAACCCCACTTTTCAAGTCTGTTACGTGAATCTGAATTGTGAAATTGTGCATATAATTGTATATCTGATTTTTGTGAATATTATATCTGTGTACAAATACCAAAATAACAGTAGCAAAATCAATTCCACATCATCTGGGCTACTGTCCTCAGTGCCACTCACTCATAAACGATTTCAAACGACACCATTTCAATCTCGCTGGGACTTTAACGACCTGGGGACACACTATACTATCAACGGAGTATTGGGATAAGCTGTTTTTGATTAGTTGACCTTGGTCAATTATATCTGACGATTTAGCCCCGATCATTACTAATCGAGATATTATAAATGGAATAGAAAGAAGGCTAGGACGAAGTCACCAAGGATAGGTAGGCGAATTACCCCAAGTTCTCTGGGCTCATAAGACACATCCCAAATCAAGTCATGGAGAAACACATTTCAGCCTCATTTATGGCACAGAAGTTGTCATCCCGTCAAAAATAAGCGTAGAAACAGAACGCATCATGAACTTCGAAGACTCGGAAAAACTTCGAGAGAATCTAGATTTGCTTGAAGAACGAAGAGAAATAGCTTCCATCAGAGAGGCTACATACAAGCAAAAGTTAGAAAAATACTACAATAGCAGGGTTAGGCCCTCGAGTTTCAGACCAGGGGAATATGTCCTTTGACTTAATAGCGCAAGCAAAGCCGAATACCAAGGGAAGTTGGGACCAACATAGGAAGGACCTTACGTAGTAGATGAAGCCTACGGTAACGGAGCCTATAAGTTGGAAACTATCTCTGGAGATAAAGTTGACAGGACATGGAATGGCACTAACCTTCGTAAGTTTTACACATAAAACTTACAACCTTTCGGAGCGTTCATTTGTTCCAATTTATTTGACAAGATCTTCTCATTCAGGAAAGAAGCATTAATGGTAGGCGTCCTAGTATTCATTTCATAAAACGATGTAATTCTCTCTACCCAATTAATGACACAACGTATTTCCTTTAAATCTCTTGTTTCATTTTTTACAACAAAGATTTTCTCAGCCAAGTACTACAAGTCTCAATGTTCGAAGGATGATATTTATGTCTTGCAAATGACATCCATTATAATTCACATTGACTTTCCTAAAGCGTCAATGGGCATTATAAGCCCTACGACTATAGGATTAAGATGGAGTGGGTCGCAACCCTCTGTCAGCGGTTAAATTATACGATTGCTTAAAAATCTTGGTTCAAAATGCACACAATAAGGATACTCATCCACAGTAACCTTAGGTTGTATACTAACGTTAATAACTAACGTTGAGAGAAGAGAATAACATAATCAAAGGATAAATAAACAAAACATCCTAAACATCAAAGTAGTAAAGAAATAACATATTCGGAGGGTACAAACCACCCTCGGGATAAACCATTGTCAACAAGACAGTCTTTATGCATTCTTTGATGAGGAAGGACCTTCTTGACGAGTAGGAAACCTCACACCAAAGACCCTCTCAGTTGGAGAAGGTGGTCGAATCCTATTAGGCTTCTGGGACAACAGTTTTTTAACGGAAGTATCCGGATCTTCAGTAACCTTGGACAGAAAGGGAAAGTCTGCCGAAGCAAATGCATTGCTGGCATCATCATATTCCTTCCCATGAGAAATACGATAGTAAGGAACCTTCGATAAAATCTCAGGCTTCCCAGTTTCAGCAATCTCCTCCAGGGTAGTACTTTTCCCATGAAATATGGCAGCGTTCACCAAGTTGGCCACCACTTGTCCTACCTCATCACTATGATACAATTCCATTGCAATATAAGGAGTAACCTTAGCTACAATATCTGCCCTATCTCTTTGAAAACTTTCACATCGAAGGTTGAGGGCATCTGTCTCCTGCTGCAATTTGGTTTTTTGATCAATAAGCCTGTTCTTCTCAGACTTAAGACTTGCATACTTTGACTCAAGTACAGACACTCTCTCTTTTAGCCCAATCGCTTTGGCTTCCTCCATTTTGAGCCTACTACACTCAACTTGGGCTTCCTTTAGTCGAGTAGCAAGCTTCATGGTGTTGGATCGAAGATCTCGAACAATGGGATCTTTCTCTATATCCTCCGTAACCTTGTCAAACTTTGATTTCAGGTCAGTGATTAACCGCTCTCTATGTTCTTCCCGAGCTAGGACTACATTTAACTCTTCTTTAGCATTCTTAACAGTCTTTATCAACTCTCTTATTCGACTGTTAAGATGATTATCTAGCATAGCTTGCCTTGTGTAGCTTTTATCATGAAGATCACATAATTGCTCTATTGATATATTGTCAAGGGCTCCCTTCCATTGACTTGGAACAACACCTTCAACCAATCGATGACAAGCTTGAGAATTGGGGAGTTCTTCAGTATTTGATAAACCTACACATTATCGAATTAAGAACGGTTTGAAACCTTCTAATAATTATAGAAGTATATGGATTGTAATGCGCCTTTACCATGAATATCTTCATCATCCGAGCTTTCGGTGGCATCAACAACCTTCTCTTGGGAGTTTTTCTTCTTTGAAGCTTTGGATAAGAGAGTGGGTATGTCAAGTTTTCTCTTGATTGGGGGTTTCAAAGCCTTCATGTCAGTCCCTTTCCTCTCACGTACCCTGTCAGCTATACCGGAGGTGCCGGCATATGCTTTGGGGACATCATCGGAGGAAAGAATCTCCACGTCAGGAAGGGCTTTGATTGTCAAAGGTGCCTCCTCAGCATTAAGAGGAACCACCTCTTCTATACATACTCTGGCCATCACAATGGATTTATGGCGACAAAGGAGATCCTTCCCAATGATCTACAACACCAGCCATAAATAGGATGCGCTCTGGAAATGTCTGGACATTAATGGGGTGTCTGGCAAGATGTTTATAAAGTGGTTCAGCTTGAACATTAAGGGGAAGTTGATCATTGAATTTCTTGCGGTCAAAACAGAACGCTTCATTCAAGAGTGCTGGATAACCCGAAGGTATGATGGTATCATGGACATAAAAGAATTTCCCTTTCCAGTTTGTTATATTTGTGAAAGGTTTGGTGATTAGCACGGGCACATTTTCATCATTCCTCTTTGACAATGTCAACCAATCTCCCGTGGGACACAGGTTAAGAAAACCTCGAAGCACATGTAGTGTAGGCTCATACCCATAAGCCTTACACATTACTATGTAGATGGAAAGTTTGGCAAGTCCAAAAGGGTTAAACCTTGAAATATGCACCTCATAATATTGTAACAATTCTAGGAACAAGGGGTGCAGGGGTATTCTTAGATTTGACCGGGTAAATGCATGAGTATACAAACCCACGTACCCTTTTGGGGCATCATAAATGCTTTGATTACTTTTTGGAAGAATAACTTTATGTTGTTTGGGTATTGGGTAATCATCCAGAAAAAGGGCTAGGGCTTCCCTGGAAAGAGTACATTTTTGTTGTCTTATAATGCGTTTAGCATCCATGCTCATGGCTATACCTAAAGTAACTAATTTTAAAATGGGGGAAGAGTCTACCTTTTAATTGCTGCAGATCACGGCTTTGTGGTAGTTGCAAAGGAAAGAGTTATGATTCAGAATTTGGGGTACACTGGTATTTATATAGCACATAATTCCATATACTCAATACTTTAAATTTTGAAAGATGGTTGAGTTTACCGATAATTCTGCCATTATATTTTTCTGATTCAACATATACGTTATATGCACGCGCATTTAATGCATCTTTGTATTTCAAATATTTGCTTATCCATTTTAGACATTATGGTAAAAACATTACATTATGATAGAGTTGTAAGCCACATATTCTTGTTTGCATATCTGACTTTCAACTAGGGAGCTTGATGATGTACCCTCCGATTAGCTCGAAGGACACCCCTTCTACTTAATCGTAACCTACATAATCGAAGGCTCTGGCTAGCCTCCTTAAACTTTATTTGGCGTAAAACTAATCATCAATGATCTAGTTACCAAGTGGGAATTCGCCAATCGAAGGATTAAGCCCTTCGGGGTATCTCTCGATAAGTTTTATGGACGGAACAATGCCAAGTCCGATATTGGGGAGACAAATCTGGTATGCAATCTATCTCACCTTACTTTACTACGCATATACTCAAACTCTCATAACAATCACTCATTCACACGCCGGAGGTGGTTCGCAGGGTCTAACCCCTGCACAATCACTTAACGTAGTGTTTTAGTATTTCTTATTTCAGGTTATATCCAAGATTGGCGCAATCACAACACCCCTCATTTTCCTTTGATCACCATCGAAGGCCAGGTAGTGCAAAATATTGTACAATCAATATGTATATTTGTTGCATGCATATACATTGTATGTTCTAAATATTTTTGCAAGCATTCCATATCTCGACTTGTCTTGTAACCTTAAAACGAGGGGGAGCACACATCAAGGGGGAGCTCATCCGACTTCGGGACAACCTTTTTGATGTTTACAAAAAGGGGAGAAGTTATATAAACTCACTAAATACTTGCATATATAATAATTTTTTATTTAATGAGTTTAGATTTTGTAATCATCAAAAAGGGGGAGATTGTTGATATAAATAATGCGTAAAATCTTATTAATATTTTTCAATATCCCTATGTCTTGACGATCACAAAATATAAATTAATTAAACATAAAATCATTACATAAATAAGTATTTAGTGACAAAATATCATTATATCCAACTAATTCACTTAAGGTATGAATAAACAAGTGCCTAATACATTTTATGATCAAATGAAGGTTTATTTACTAATTACAAATTATATAAAATGGTATAAACATTTTATATATTTAAGAAAAACACTTTTGGTAATTAAAGGAAAATGTTTATTTCATAATAAATATATGAATTCAAAGTTTTAACCAAATTCAGTTAAATTTTCACCAAATAAACTTTCCCCAGAAAAGACAAAGAAAACTGGCCGTTACTATAGGCGGCCCCCTTAATTTTAAGGGGGCCGGCATACGCTCCTATGTCAGATTTCTTTTCCTATAAATACTGGTTCAAATCTGAATTTTTTCCTCACCTTTTGCACTAAAACTTTCTGTTCTAATTCTCTCAAATCATCTTCCTAAAACCTTTGATCATAAACATATTAATTCTTGTTTTCAAGTGATTTTATCCATCCTCATTCAAAGTGCAAGAGAAGAATACTCCTTTCATCTCAAATCAAGAAGTATTGAAGATTAGTTGTGTAGCTTGTAATTATTGTAAAGTTGTCTAGTGATTGTAATTGGTAGATCTAGGTGGGTTTGTAAATCTAGTATTGAAGAAGTTGTGGTGTGAAGTAGAAGCAGTGTGTAGTTGTGAAGTAGTAGTGTGTAGTTCTGTAGTCGTGGTGTGTACAAGTTGTGAAGAAGGCGTGTAGTGGTGTGAGATTGGTTCTAGCTACTATTAGGACTCGACATCTAGCTTTGTGTCGTTAATTGGTGTAAGCGAAAGTTGTGTAAGGTTTCTCCGCCAAAAAGGGAGTTTGTTGACATAGTAAAAAAACTCTCGAGTAGGTGACTCGAGGAGTGGAGTAGGGCGAAGAGGTGCTTCGTAACCGAACCAATATAAATGTCGTGTGTTGTGGTTTGATCTCTCTATCTCTATCTTTTCAATACTTTCATACTTACGTTATCATTATTTAGTTAGTTAGATTAAATTGTTTGAGTTATGCAAGTGTTGAAATTCACATAAGTAAGAATCGAAGTTTTTATCAAACAAAGTTTTAAAAATATAAATTGACGTAAAACTAATCAACCCCCCCTTCTAGTTTTCTATAGTTTTGTTAACGACAAAGTGTAAACTTTAGTTTCAAGTAAAACATAATTTTAGTTTAAAGACTTGCATAATTAGACATTTGCTACATTTACATTTCATATAAAACACAACACTTTTTATATTTCTTAAAATAGAAAAATGTTAACATCACATCATGCATTTTTGGTAAGTTTGTGTGTTTGACTTACCATAAGTTTTTACGCATTTTTGGAAGCATTCTACTTTGATTTAAGGTATGTTTGACTAGAAATAAGTTGATGTGACCTTGGTTGGTTTAGAAAGATTTATTGCAAAACCTTCTGTCAGCCTGGCGGAACCCTGGAGGTACACGGGCGGAACCCATCTGAGGGTTCCGCCGTATCCGCCAGACCTACTGATGGTTTTGCTATAAATACCAAGCCAGGGACTAATCTTGGCACTTTATGGATTCCCGAGGACTTCTTATGACATTTTAAGCATTCTTTGATCATTAGGCTTCCCTGGCTACGGCTTTCGACCTTTTTCCAATCTCATGCTCGTTTTTGTCGGTTTTGGCTTTGTTTTTGTTCATTTTTCACATATCCGTACCTGCACAACACAAATACAAAAACACACATTCTCTTGGCATATTTGGTTAGTATTTGATGTATTTGGTCTGATTTAAGGCTAAAAAGGATGTGTGAAAAAGCACACATCAGTAAACCTCTGATGAAAACTTCTATCATCTTTTCAACAGTCGGCACTATTGTAGGACACAAAGTTGCCAACTCTTGAAATCTCGTAATATAAGTTTTAACATCGTTCCCCTTTACTGACAAGTTATAGAACTCGTCTTCCATTTTCTTAATCTCCGTCCGAGGGCCGTATTTCTTAACCATAAGTTTCTTAAATTTAACCTAAGATAACTTGTATGCCTCTTATATTCCTGTGGGTTGGGCATACGAGTTCCACTAAGATAACGCTTCCTCAGTGAGCGTACTAGTCGCAAACTTAACCCTACAATCCTTAGTACAGTTACTACGGGAAAATACCGATTCACATCTCTCAAACCAGTGAATCAATCATATGGCCCCTTCTGTCCCCTTGAAATTGAAGGGCTGACAGCTCATAAATTCCTTGTAGTTTCTCTTCTTCACTATAGGAATTTCAGGGTTTCTAGCCATATTTGCATCCCTAGCTCCTCGTGCTGCAGTCACACTGTCAGTCACTAGTCACTGGATGTCTTCCTGAGTCATGGCGGGAGTAGTGGGAGTAACGGGAGTGGTAGCTCTTATACGTGCCACTCTATAGGTAAGATGCGATAAGAATATTTTCATGTTTTATGTCCTAATTTCCTAGAATATTATCTGATACCGGATGGGTAGGAAATCCTAAAACTAAAAGGCCAAATTTCCTAACAAGATTCGTTACATTCCACCGAAGCTAGTTTCCCCCGTCTAAAAGCATAGTGATTCTAAAAGATCCTAAGTTTTTAGTGTTCCTAGGTATGTCTAGTTGTTTTAATTTCCTATAAGTACTAGTTCTTAAATCCTAAGGCAGTCTATAGTGTGTCCTAAGGCAATCTATAGTGTGTCCTAAGGCAATCTATACGGTGCCTAAGGCATAGGGGATCCTAAGAGGGGATACGAGTTTTATGAAAAAAAATTAAGTATGAGTGGATTAAAACTTCTATTTTATAAAGTGAAAACCTAGCAAGTATCCGTTTATAACTAAGTTATCTACTTATAAACCTATACTATCTAAGTTTATAACCTTATTTTGATTCTTTTTTGCTCTTAAGTTCATGAATGGCTTTCAAACGATCCTCTATATCAGACCTATGAATATCCCTAATATCCTCGATAATCATTTCTAGAGTGGAAAGTCTAACATGTGCAGTAACTACTTCGTCAGAGTGTCCCTCATATTTTGTTTGCAACCTAAAGATTTGATTACGAGTTTTCTCTAATTCACTTTCTAACCTATTTCTACCTATTCCTAGATCACTAATCCTATTTTCTACTTCTTCCATTCGTCCTAAAGATAACTTATCTAAATGACTAAGTATTTCCTCTATTTGTTCCTCATGTCCTTCTAGAGGCGTTTTATATGAACTACTACCTATTTCAAACCTAGGGGAGGTGATGGTGGTATAATACGTATTTTCTTATGTGGAGGTGAAACTATTTTGGGAACATAACGATCTTGACTATTATAGTGAGGTATAGATGGGGTGGGGGTTATAGTACGTAAGGTAGGAATTTCTCCACCATATGCTTGCATATACCCATTATATGCCTGCATATAGGGATCATTCGGGGAAAGTTCTAAACCAAAGTTAGTTAAGATGTTTTGGGCTAATTCTTCCAGAGAATTAGAACCAGAAGATGAGTGAGTAGGAGTAGCCAGAGCATACTCATAACTATCGGATGAAGTATCCGTATCATCAGTATCCAACACAATGATAAGATTGTTAAAGGATGACATATCTAACTGTAATACCCGAACGAGTATCTTAGCATAATTCTAACCTAAGTAGATATATCCTAGAGGCAATACTAATAGTGGGGATTCTATCCTAGAGGTAATAGTGAGGAATCTATCCTAAAGGCAGTTCAGGGGTTCTAACCTAAAGGCAAGTCAGGAATCTTAACCTAAAGGCAAGTCGGGAGTCTAAAGCCAAGTTCGGGGATTCTAGTGGTACAGAGGACTTTTTGAAAAAGTGGTTATAGTTTAAGAAAAATCCTTTGTTCTCAATAACCAAGGCTCTGGTACCAATCTATAACACCCCCATTTTTCACTAATCGCAGCGGATTAAGTGTTTGGGGTATTACTCTTGGAATCAAAGACAAGATATAGAAAACGACTCAAAAAGATACGTTTTTTAACAATATGTTATCATTCATTTATTCATCAGAGTTTTTACAGTAAAAGATGTACTTTTACCAAAAGAGAGGTCCCTAAAATACGTTTTATGACACAAAACTGACAAATGATAACTATTCTGGACGTCCTCATGTCCAGTACTTCTCCATGCCAGGGTTCTTATAGTGCCTAATTACCTAGGATAACATGCTTAAAAGTCAACACGAATGTTGAGTGATAGTCATAGGTTTAAGTAGATAGGGTATAAATACAAGTTCCACAGGGTTCAGCTTAAACCCTATGTATGGAAAGGTTTTAGTGATAGAAGGTATATTGCACTAAGCTCATGAACCACATGTTAACAGTCTAGGTCATGGGGTCTGCAGACCAACCATGAGGGGACAGGACTGATAACTTTTGAAAGTTAATCCTTCAGTGGGTTCAAATATAGTACTTATTGATACCATCCAGAAAGATGTAGTATCAATGGGAGTTGTCAAACTCCAATAGATCTATCAACTATATTCGTGTTAGCGTGGGTAAAATATCCCAAATGATTAGATTCATGAATTTTAGTTATTTAGTGGTGGCAGATATTTACTCGTGCAATAACCAAAGAAAAGACTTGTATTCGGTTTAAAGCATGTATCCCCCTCACAAGGTTGTAAAACATTTAAAAGTGAGGCTATGAAAACTCGCCTGGTCTTAAGGTAAGTAAAGTAGGGGTTTAGACAACTCAATCACGTATCCTGAGGGTAGTGTAGGTGTGTGTATGTCAAGTCTTAGTCTAGGTTTTCTTAACTAATCACTCTTAGGGTTTTTTATATATAACATAACACTATTCGGGCCATCGTAATTCAGAAGTATATGACTCCTCACATGAAGCTCCCTACTATTGTATTATGTTATCAACATAATACCATTCAGGCCATCATAAGTTAGAAGTCAATACTCCTCACACGAAGCTCCCTACTATTGAGTTATGTTTTTATTAAGGTTTAGTTATAACATAACACCGTTCGGGCCATCATAACTCAGAAGTATATGCAATAATCGTTTGAGGAGCCAGGGCACTTTAATTCGTAAACCAAGCAAACTCGTCAAAACGAAATATCCACATAGTACTCCTCGCATGAAGTTCCCTAGTATTATGTTATGCTTATAACTTAAATAGGTTTTATATTTATGTGAAAATAGTCCTTTTTTACCGTTCAAGTTTATATATTTACGTTTTCTACCCTAAACATATAAACTTATAACAATTAAGCATATAACTTTCTAACTTTTCCACATTTAATTCCTATACTTATATATGTTAGAGAAATGAAAAAAATGGTCCTTAAACTATACCAACATTCATTATTTACCCTTTTTACTCTTAACTTTATAATATTTTCATAACTAGTCCTTTTTAGTTTATAGTTTATTTTAATTTCTATCCTAAGGTTTCAAAACTTTGCAAAATGAGTCCTTGCACTAATAACTTCTAGGAAATGTTAAAAACAGCCCTAGACTTTATAGTTTCGGGAATTTATGATATATACCCTTATGCATTTAAAGTTTTGCAAAACTAGTCCTAAATCCTAGTAAACTATATTTTTATAAAGCAACTAAGTTTTCTAGCTTGTGTTTAGCATAATTATGTTCAAATAAGTCACCTAATTCAGTTTATAGCACAAAAACAAGTAGATTATCACTTAAACATGCAATTTGACTAAAACTAAGGTGTTGACATAAATAATGCATAAAAACGTTATTTATATTTTTCGATATCTCTATGTTTTGACGATCACAAAATGTAAAATCATCAAATGTAAGATTACTACGTAAACAAGTATTAAGCTAGTTGATATCATTATATCCAGCTTAATCACTTAAGGTATGGATAAACAATTGATTAATACATCTCATGATCAAAGGGGTATTTAATTAATTAATACATAGTTTATTAAATTATATAAACATATTATATATTTTTGAAAAACACTTTTGGTAATAAAGAAAAATGTTTTAATCATACTAAATATATGAATTCAAATTTTTAACAAAAATCAGTTAGTTTTTCACCAAATAAACTTTCCCCACTAAAAGACAAGTTTTCTGGCCGTTACAGCTAGGCGGCCCCCTTAATTATAAGGGGCGGTCCTCTTAAAATTAAGGGGACCGGCCATGATTTAAGAGGACCGGCCAGGCTCCTGTGTCAGAAACTGTCAGAATTTTTCTCCTATAAATACCACCTTAATTCTGGAATTTTGCCCCACCTTTTGCACAATAATTTCAGATCTAAAACTCTCTAAACTTCTTCCAAAATCCTTTGATCATTTGATTAGTAATCCTTGTTTCAAGTGATTTAATCCCATCTTATCCATTCTCATCCAAAGTGCAAAAGAAAAACACTCCTTCTACAACTAAGTTCAAGAAGCATTGAAGAGTAGTTGTGTATATTGTGTATATTATTTGTGAAGTTGTGTTGTGCTTGTAATTAGTAGTTTAGAAGAATTAGAAGTTGCGTAGATAGAAGAAGTTGTTTAGTAGTGAAGTAGTGTAGTTGTGAAGAAGATAGGTGTGAAGTAGATTGATGTGAAGAAGAATGGTGTGAAGAAGAAAGGTATAAAGAAGATAGGTGTGAAGTAGATTGGTGTGAAGAAGTTGTGTAGAAGTTGTGACGTAGTTGTGGTGTGTAAATTGGTGTGTAAGGTTTTCTCCGCCATAAGGGAGTTTGTTGACATAGTGAAGAAAACTCTCGAGTAGGTGACTCGGGGAGTGGAGTAGGAACAAGGAAGGTGACCTTGTAGCCGAACCACTATAAATCCTTGTGTTGTGGTTTGATCTCTCCAACTCTTTTCATTACTTACTTATTTACCTATACAATGTTAGCTTAGTTAGTTAGTTACTATATAATTGTTCATATAGTTCAAGTATTGAGTTTACATAAACTAGAATCGAAGTTTTTAAAACAAACTTATTTTTATAAATTTTAAAAGGACGTAAAACTATTCAACCCCCCCTTCTAGTTTTCCACAATTGGTATCAGGAGCCACGTCTTGCAAGATCTTTAAAATATATTGTATTTTAAAACTTGTAACGATCTATGGAATCTGAAAAATATTTAGAAGGATAATCTATGCAAAGACCACCACTATTTGAAAGTGATGGATTTTTATATTGGAAAAATCAATTCGAAACTTATGTGAAATCAAAAGATCTAGATCTTTGGCATGTTATTACCAATGGTGATTTTTTACCTATTCAAAATAACCCTGAAACAAAGAAAGATGAAATCGTACATTTTGAAAAACAAAATGATGATTTAAAAAGAAAACTTGCTAAAAATAATGAAGCAAAAATGGTTATTTATAATGCGCTACCACGTAAAGAGTACGAAAGGATCTTTATGTGTGAAACCGCAAAAGAAATTTGGAACTCTTTATTAATAACTCACCAAGGTAATAATCAAGTCAAAGATAATAAAATAGATCTACTTGTTCAACAGTATGAGCACTTCACGATTCCGGAAGAGTAATCAATTGATAATGCTTTCGCTAGATTTAACACTATCATCACAAGTTTAAAAGCACTTGATGAGAATTTTTCTAGTAAGAATTTTTTTAGGAAGTTGTTTAGGGCTCTTCACCCAAAATGGCGAGCTAAAGTGACGGCTATTGAAGAATCAAAGAATTTGTCAACGTTGCAACTTGATGAATTAATTGGAAATTTGAAAGTCTACGAAGCAATTATAAAGAAGGACTCCGAAATGATTAAAGATAAACGAGAGCAAAGCAAGTCAATCGCCTTGAAAGCTAGAAAGGAATCCAACAACGAAGATAGCTCATCTTCCAAAAGTGCTGACGAAGAATATGCCATGGCCGTAAGAGATTTCAAGAAATTCTTCAAAAGGCGAGGAAGATTCGTTAGACAACCACACGATGAAAAGAGAGCACCTCAAAAGAATAATGATGACAAGTATAGCAAGAATGAGAGAAAGTGTTTCAAGTGTGGTGATCCGAATCACCTCATTGGAAAATGTCCAATGATGACAAGAGATCAAAATCAAAGAGCATTTGTTGGAGGAGCCTGGAGTGATAGCGATGAAGATGAGAAAGAAATAACAAAGGAAGAAAATTGTCTCATGGCAAAGACATCAAGTGAGGTACGTTCCGAAACCGAATACTTTAGTGATGAAAATTTATCATTAGATGAAAAGATCTAGATAGTGAATACAATAGATTATGCAAACTAGGACAACAAGTAATGGCTAAAAACAAATCACTAAAATACATAAACAACCAATTAGAAAATGAAGTACTAGAACTAAAAACTAAAATACATCAACTTGAAAAAGGTAAAGAAATTTTTGAAGAATGTAAATCATGTCAAGAGCTTAAAAGTGAAAACAACAAACTTAGGGAAGAAATTTGTAAACTTGATAAATTTGAAAATAGTAGTAACTCACTTAGTAAAATTATAAGTATTCAAAGAGTATCCAGAGATAAAACCGGTTTAGGATTTAACTCAACTGTTAGGAATACGAATATTCCTATAAAAGACTCGGTCACCTAAATGATGTAATAGCATTATGATAGCTCGTAGTTAGTTTATTAGTTAGCTTGATATTAGTTTAGTTTAGGTAACATCGTGGAAGAAGGACGGGTCTTTACCCACTGTATACCAGATCCACAGCCCGCAGGAAGGCGTATACTTGTAATTGTATATATAGCCTTTCCACCTCATTTGGAAAGGTTGGTTGTTTCTCATAATACACAGATGTCATTAGGTGTTTCTCTCACTAGAAACCTCCCACTCTCTCAACTCTCTCTTTCTAACTTGTTAATCATGTTTATCATATACTTCCACAATCCAAGACCTCCCAATCCACATAATCAACATAATATTTCGATCCTACAATTGGTATCAAGAGCCATTGTTTCATCCTAGGATTGATGGTGCTCAAATTTGTGGCTTGGTTTAGTTGGTTCGAAATATTTTTTATGAACACACCTCGAATTGATTTTTTGTTGTGGTGTTTTTGATGATTTGGTGGTATTGTTGTGTTTTGAGGAGTTAGTAGTACTTAACTTTTCACTTGGGTAGGTTGAATTAGTTTATTAGTTTGATGTTTGATGTGATTTAGTGCAAGATTCTTGGTTGAGATTAGCTTGTTTCTTGGTTGAGATTAACTCAAAAATGGGAAAAAGACAAATTGGCAAGATAGTGACTTTCTTGTATTTTTGTGTAAAGACAAACTGGCAAGATAGTGACTTTTTTGTATTTATGTGTTTTGTGGTTAGCTCAAGTTTGTGGTTAGTTCAAATTTGCGGTTAGCTCAAGTCTGTGGTTAGCTCAAGATTGTGGTTAGCTCAAGTTTGTGGTTAGCTTAAGTTTGTGGTTAGTTCAAATTTGCGGTTAGCTCAAGTTTGTTGTTAGCTCAAGTTTGCGGTTAGCTCAAGTTTGCGGTTATCTCATGTTTGCGGTTATCTCAAGTTTGCGGTTAGCTCAAGTTTGCGGTTATCTCATCTCAAGTTTGTGGTTAGTTCAAGTTTGCGGTTAGCTCAAGTTTATGGTTAGTTCAAGTTTGTGGTTAGTTCAAATTTGGGGTTAGCTCAAGTTTGTGGTTAGCTCAAGTCTGTGGTTAGCTCAAGTGTGTGGTTAGCTCAAGTTTATGGTTAGCTCAAGTTTGTGGTTAGCTCAAGTTTGTGGTTAGCTCAAGTTTGCGGTTAGTTCAAGTTTGCAATTAGCTCGCATCTTTATATAAGTTGAACTACAACAAGAATTTGATCATTCAACCATCACGTTCATCAAACAATCATCTAACCATTTACCAATCCAACAGTTTCTCATTGTTTCAAGGGTAGGGTTTGGGTGTTTAAATGCATGAGTTGACCACGAAGTTTACTTGGTATCACTTATTAGAGATTGAAGTGGGTTTCACGAAGGCGCGTACTTATTTTATCTTGAAGTCGGGGTTGGTTGGATGCATGACTTTCAATGATAACTTGCTCGTACTTAAGAGTTAAGTTGAAGACTTGGTTTATCTAGTTTCCAGAAGTCGGGGTGGACGGTTGAAGACCTGGTTAACTATCACTTAAAGGAGTTACATTATTGTACTCAGTGTCACACGCATTAGACATTGTGGATAATCGCAAGAGGTGATTAAAGTCTCATACTTTGTCTTGATAGTATTGAGTACTCAGAGATTTGCATGGTGCACTAATTCTCTACACCGTTCTTCCAACAACTATGCAAGCTTAAGTAACAAATTTGGGGAATTCTACTTCATTTTCAAATTGGGTATAACGGGTTTACCTCGCCAAGTGGTTACTGAAATAGCCGACAGAATCCGAGGTTGGGTTGTTTGCCAAAGTGTTCAAAGGTTGAATTGTGATCAGCAATCCTCATGGGATATTTGATGCTACAAAATGTCAATGATACTTCACAAGAGCTTCTCGGGTATATGGTCGTACACGTCAAATGATGCTTCTGAAAGCTCGAAACCATCATTGGGGGAGAAACGTGAACTTTGATGATATAAGGTCAACCTCCAGCGGTTTGCTCAACTCAACGGTCACCTATATTTCCAGCGGTTAGCTCTTGTATTGTGGTGACTAAGAAGTGAGTTTTTTTTTTTTTTTTTTTTTTTTGATTTGTTAACTACTTGTGCTTGGTGAATTGTTGCAACTTAAGTCGTTTCGATTAATCTGATTGTGATTGGACATTGCGAGTTAACTCTTACGACTTGACTTATCACGATCGGATATATTGTTACTTGACTTGTCGCGACTTGACATTCAGTACAAACTGTGACTTATCTAAAAATTCAATGATGTGGTGGTGTCCATCGAATAACTCAGTTGTGAGATTCTAGTGATCTGTTAACTACTTGCGCTTGGTGAATTGTTGTGACTTAAATCGTTTCGATTAGTCTGATTGTAATTTGACGTTGTGAGTTAATCTTCACGACTTGACTTATTACGATCGGATCTATTGTAACTTGACTTGTAGTGACTTGACACTTAGTTCTAATTGTGACTTATCTAAGTTCTCATTCTAAGTTTATTCCGCATATTACGTCTTTCGGTTTCTTCTGTTGACTTTAGTAAAATCCCTGGAAAGAATCGATTTCTTGGTTTAAGTCACTAGAATTGTAAAATCCCGTTTAAGACTACATCATGACAACTACGGCTTCAACTGATGTCATTCAACCTGCTGGGTCCGATCCCCGACCTCCTATGCTCGATAAGATTGATTACGAATTGTGGTCACAACGATTTTGACTTTACTGTCAAGGGAAGGAGAATGGGGAAAATAGTCTGAAATCAATTGATGAAGGACCGTTTCTGATGGGCACTTCTAGAGACACAATTTCTACCAATGAAGATGGAACTATCCAGAACAAAGTAAAATGCATTTCCGGATCTTAAGTGATTCTGGTGCTACGGCTGCAACATCAAAAGAAGGATAATGGGTTTACTTCATGTATTGGATGAGTTTGACATTCTTCATGGCATATTGGTTACAATAAATTTTTATGGGGTTATGTGTGTTTGACAAGATCGGGATAAAACCATTATCAAAGTTCATTCATAACATCAAAGAGGCTAGATTTGGGCAGTTAAACCACAAGATATGACTACGGCGTCAATTCATTACTATTTATTTGAGGTTGAAGTGAAATTTCACAGCTGCGTGTACTTAGTATCTGAAGATATCGGGGTGGTTGGATGAAGATTCTTCAAGATCCTTGTTCGAGCTTTTAAGCGTTACAATGACGAAGACTTGGATATCTAGTTATTTTTGGGATTCTTCCTTCTATTACCACAAAATAACTATCATTTTAAGGAGTTACGTTGTAGTGCTCAGTGTCACACGTAGTTGTGGATATTTAAGAGGTGATGTACGTCTTATACTTGATGGTTGGTTGGTTGAAGAGTATTAAGTACTTAGGGATTCGATGTTGCACGAACTCTCTACACCGCTCTTAGTCACACGTTAGTGCAAGCTTAGGTCACAAGTTTGGGTTATTTTACTTCAGTCTCAAGTTCATCATATTGGGTTTTTCTCCATCAGAAGTCACGACATATAGCCGATAGAATGATAATGGGGTTGGTAATGAGTTAGCAGAGAGAAGAAGAAAAGAGAGAGATGACGTTTGAACACATCAGTTCAAACCTCGTTCTTCAAGTTTATGACGTTTGAACACATCAGTTCAAACCTCGTTCTTCAAGTTTATGACGTTTGAACACATCAGTTCAAGCCTCGTTCTTTAACATAATGGCGTCTGTAGATAACACTTCAGGCCCCATTCCTCAGAGAAAAGAAAGGTGTACGTGTCAGTGCGCCTTATCTTTGGAAGAAGAGAAATCTTCTTAATTATGACCATTCTCATCAACAAGCTTTATGCTTTTCCCATGTTCGTACAGTCATCAAGTGGATCGACATACATTGGATTATATGTTTGTGCTTCACTTATTTAATCAAAAATTGCAAACAGGCATATGCAATTTTTGAGGGGGAGAAGGGAAAGGATGAAGATACTACATGTTGATGATGGTTTAAGAATGGTCATTCGACTCTTGTACGCAGATATTTTCTCCCTCTAAGGTTTAACAAATTTTCACAAGTGGTTTAGGCGTATTACAAGCTTCATGAAACTCTTCATTTGCTAAACCATTGATGAAGAAACAAAAGAGGGACTGCTTCAAGAGTGTTTTAATCATCTTCTTCTTCGCAGTAGTTTATGGTGCTACACATATATTTATGCTGCACATGATTAAATCTCAACCATCATGGAATCTCAACTATGGCAAAAATGTCATTTGCTTGCCATTTTTGAGGGGGAGATAAAGAAGAAGATGGGTAACATCAAGACCCTCAAACATGATCATGACTTAATGTATTGAATCCATAAAAGAGGATGGTCAGCTTGAGGGGGAGCTGATTCAGAAACTTCACAAGTTTCGAAAAGGCTCTTTACATACGATGGCCTAATTGAGGGGGAGCAAACTCAATTAGTCATCATTTCATGACTCCTGAAATCTTCAGTTCAGGACTCATGAGGGTTTATCGACACCTTCTTCCGGGCTGATATCATTAGTGATGAAGGGCTTCCAGTTAATGCTTCATGTACACATCAGTATGATGATTCCGATTAATCGCAACCATCAGGGGAGAGGAACGTGTACACCAAGGACGCACAATGAGTTCACGTGATCGGGCTTAATGTCTTATGAAACAAATCAAAGATGATCAGTGGTTCAACTTGTTACTTTGGTATTATCATTTCATGTGCACGCCACGGGCTGATTAATCGCAACCATCAGGGGAGAGAGAAATGTGTACATCAGGGACGCACAACAGGTTCACATGATCAAGCTTAATCAGTTATTCCGGAGTTGATATCCGCAGAGATGATCAGTGCTTCAACCTGTTACTTTGGTGTTATCGTTTCTTCTTGTCTTTGGGTACATGTGTACATTATGGGCTGATTTGTTATATGTAATATGACTGGAATGCATTTGGCAAGACGAAGATGTTGATATTCTATTCCCCAAATGGTCAACCATGAAGAAGGTCGAGTCTACAGTCTGTTCTACATTTTCTTCTGCATGTTAGAAGACTAAAGACGATATGCAATTAATTATCAAAAGACTTCTTCATATTCAAGGCACTCATCTGAAAGGTTGCCAGTTTGGGGGAGAGCACCAATTAGGGGAGAGTGATAAGTCTAATTTAATACCTAATTAGATGTGCTCACATTGCTCTTCAGCAAGTTGATTCTCACAGGATACATTTGAGCTAATTTTGTTCTTCTCACAAGATTTCAAGAATATGTGCATAAAATGTGTTGTTGATTCTGAGGTATCAAAACCAGCAAGGGGGAAGGAGACATACATCGGAACGCACAACGAGTACACATGATGAGCTTTATACTTCATCTTAACTGAAGTTATTCCGGGAAGGCAAATGTCATAACCGTAGAGAAAATTAGTGTTTTAACTCGTTCTTTTGGTGTGTTATTCCAAGTACGTTGGAGAAGAGATGTAAGAAACAGTTTCTGACGACAAAAGATGTACACAATGGATTGTGTGTACTTCGGGTTTCTGAGCTTCATATAATGAGACTAATTGCATCATTTCTACTACTTAGGGGGAAGTGGTCTCTGGATACTTTTGGTACACACAACTTCAGCCTTCAGCAGGGAAGAAAGTTGAGAAGAACTAGTTAAGCGTGAGATGATACGTTGCAGAGCTATCAAAGTTTCTTATTGAGAAGGCTCAAGTTCTGACGACTATTCAGGAGCCTCGAAAGCTTTGGTGGTGAAAGTTTAAGAGATGTTGACTTCTGACTTCTACAACTTGCAGACCGATATCCTCTTTTCGGTATTCTGGTCAACATCCTCTTAAACTGCATAATATCCTTTGTATATATACTTTATCAAATTGTAAATAGAAAAAAAAAATATAAAACATATAAAATCCATAAAAACGGAAAAACATAAAAATTTCAAAAATATTCTTCTCGCGACATGTCTCTCGTGTAATCAATATTATGTACGTTTCTAGAAATGTCATTCAATAATCACACGGAAACATACATAGGCTTGAGCGAGAGTTTTTTCTATTTTTTCCAAATAATGTTTTTCTAAAACATGTCGCCTCTCAAACTATTCTTAAAAATATGGCTTGTAGTCATTTCAGGCTACAACCCGGACTTCAAAAATGGCTTGTAGTCATTTCAGGCTACAACCCGGACTTCAAAAATAGCTTGCAGTCATTTCAGGCTGCAACCCGAACTTCAAAAATATGGCTTACAGTTACTTCAGACTGTAACCCGGTCTTAAAAATGATGGCTTGCTATTACTTCAGATAGCAACCCGGTTTTCAAAATTAAGGAAAACACGTCGCCAAAAAGACGGTTGTTCCTAACAAAGGGTGCCATTCATCCGAGCGTGAATTACTTTATATTCATGCACCCTCGATCTAATGTACGCTTCAGTGCATTATTTCTTGATAAAGAAGAGAAATCTTCTTTTTGTCGCCAAATACTTTCCCTTCTATGATTTTTCCGGAAAGTGTTTGTGCAAAACTTGGTGGTACCATGAGATTTTGAATGAAAATCAAATTGAATCTAAATCTTTGATAAAGAATTTTCACTCAATCAATGACATAACATATTTATGTTTTAAACATCCGTCATTGATTGAGGGGGAGAACGATTTTCTCAAAATTTTATGTATCATCAAAACTCCCCACTTTGTACAAAAGCAACAATCCGCTTTGTGATGATTATGTGTCAGAATGAGTAAATTTTCAAAGAGTTTTCGCTAAACCTTCGAATCTTTTGCAAACTCTTCAAATCTGACACATAACAACCTCCCTCACATATTGAGGGGGAGCAAGAAAAAGTTCCTTTTATCAGAAAACATTAACAATTAACCGCATTTCTCTCCTAAATGTTTGCTAAATTCTTTAAATCAATTGGGATCCAAAATCTCAAAAGATTTGAAATTTTTGATCGGGGGAGAGAATGTGATTTAAATATGAAATCTGATATCAAACGTGATCTTTTGGACTTAATAATAGGCTCCCACATATGTGCTAAACTCTTTCGTATATCGATGCACATATTGAGGGGGAGCAAAGTCATTTGTGGAAGTAATACCTAAGACCGACCATTTATCTTTATGCATGGAGTTATAAGGATGGCTAAGGTTAGGTATGAGTTCCCATGATCCACCAGAACCGGAAGGATCTTCCCAGGGACAATCCATAGATAGATTAGAAGTCCTTAGGAATGATTATGAAAGAAGGAGTAAAGTGAGAAAGGGAAGAGTGTGGACTGAGATAGAGCTAGGACTGGAACAAACCAAACAAGGTTCTAGTGGTGAAGTCTCGGTAAGCACTGAAGGGGTTGAAGAATTAAAAAGAAATGAAATAAGATATGGTGAAAAGAAATAGCCCTCTATATATTCAACCTTAGGGCAGAAACCGGGATCAATTCATAATCTACTAGCGATTACTAAGGTAACACCGGTATCGAAGACAAGACGTCATGGACCTAGTGACGCACTGCACTAAACTTCCCAACCACTCAAGTTCTCTTAAAAGAGCTTGTTTCATTCTCACGGGGAACCTTGTGCAATGTATCGACCGCTCATTGCGAGCTATGTTGATACCTAAACAGGAGACGCCTCCCCAGTCTCCAAGAGCGGATGAAAATGCACTATTGAGTCTAGAGCCATGAGATCATCCATAAATCTTGATAAGACACATTCCAAATATGCTTATTGTTTCACACAATGTGGAAAATAAGATAAAATATTTAGAGTCCTACGCATTATCCTTGTGGTATTGCCAGAACATCCGAGTGATATGAAAATATTCACAATGAGGATGGAAATCCTTCGAGAGCGAACATCACTCAAGCTCTTGGTAGGTGACATGTGAGATCCACCTTGGATCAATGATCAAGTGACAACTGGAAAGCAACAATGGTGCGATTCATAATTGAATCAAACTTGTTCCAGGAAATGGATTGACGGATACTTTTGCTAAAACCTTTCAATGTGCTCACTAACTAATTTTTCGAGCACATTGATTGTGTAATATCTTTCAAACAAAAGTATTTTTGATGGAAATGTGATTCAAAGTATAAAACTCTCGTCGTGTCTCAAAAATGTTTATCATAGGACACGCGAGTGATTTCTATAAATATATTTCTCATCAATCCGTGAATATTTATTCACCGATTCACTCTATCGTGTTGTCTGCTTTGAGACGTTCCGGTATGAGAACATGCTAAGTATGAAGATTCCAAAGTGGACTCTTTGGAAAATTCATTACTACAAGCTGGAAATTCCTGTCGAGGAGAGTCTTCTTTAAAAGAGACTCTACCTGATCATAGGTCAGTTTTCACAAAACCGGAGGGTAGTCTGTCCTCGCAGAACGAATGACAAAGCCATGCTCGTTCTCTATCTTTATTGCTAACTATTTTATTTCAGGAACACATATAAAGATGGTGTTGATGGCTCCAGTTTCCAGCTGAATCGGATCAATCCATACGTCATGCTCACACATCCTCCACACTATCAATGAAGATGAGAGATTTGCTACAACAAATATTGAGAGACTACCAACAACGCTTCCGCAATTCTGATGAAAAAGTCTCCTGATCCACAACTCTAATGCAATGTCTCTAGATACAGAAGGGTGTGAGCATGATGGTCCTTATGTCACTACATCACATGAAGGCGATACTACTAAGGATGAGCTTGGAGATTTACTGTGGCTGATGATCTCAAAGGAAGCTCAAAGATCACCCATCACAAAGGAACTCAAATCACAAGTTCATTGCTGGACGTACAAAGTGTGCTGTAAAGTAAAGAATAAGAACCTACGAGCTATAAAGAAAAGAATGCTTGAAGATCAATGAGCTTAATTTCCAAGGTGACCTCGCTTAGGGGGAGATTGTTAGGAATACGAAAATTCCTATGAAAGACTCGGTCACCTAAATGATGTAATAGCATTATGATAGCTCGTAGTTAGTTTATTAGTTAGCTAGATATTAGTTTAGTTTAGGTAACATCGTGGAAGAAGGACGGGTCTTTACCCACTGTATACCTGATCCACAGCCCGCAGGAGGGCGTATACTTGTAATTGTATATATAGCCTTTCCACCTCATTTGGAAAGGTTGGTTGTTTCTCATAATACACAGACCTCATTAGGTGTTTCTCTCACTAGAAACCTCCCACTCTCTCAACTCTCTCTTTCTAACTTGTTAATCATGTTTATCATATACTTCCACAATCCAAGACCTCCCAATCTACATAATCAACATAATATTTCGATCCTACATCAACCGAAGCTTCAACAAGTGAAATTAAAAATGTAAAATTTGAAAGTGAACTCAAGGAACTAAAACCTCCAAAATCTAAACCTAAGTATATACTCATAAATGATAAGAAAATAGCTCTTGCTATTGATGAAGAAATAAAACCGTTTTATAAACCATCTTTAAAAACCGAGGTAGGATCGTTTAAACCTAAAACAAGATCTAAAACTCCACCACCTAGGAAACCAAATAATTCTTACCTTAGACCTAAAACACCTCAACCAAGAGCAAACCAAAATAGACGAAACTTTAACAATAATCAAAAAATGTGGAACTTCAATCCGTGGGGAATGTTTCCATCATATATGCACCCAATTCAAATACAAAACATGTTCGGATCAAATAATTTTGGTCAAATGAGACAATGGGGACCAACGTAGAAAATTCGCCATTCAAACATGGAAATTTTTGTTGTCACCTACTATTCAGACTCTTCCTTGAAGACTTTGAAGATAAACGCATTGAAGACGAAAGATACACATTTCCTTTTAATTCCTTGTCAAGAAATGCATGCTTAGTTTAGTATCTAGTTTTTATGTGATTTTGTTTGGCTCATTGTTTCCTCTAGATTTTATATCTATACATATATATATATATATATATATATATATATATATATATATATATATATATATATATATATATATATATATATATATATATATACACACTTAGTTATATCCAGGATCTTATAAATTAGAAAATTCATTTGTTGATTTTCTAGAACTAGAAATTGTTCGTTTACGAACCTTTTCTTTCCCCCAATTTGCCTTATTGAACTTTAATGTTCAACAACACTCATGCTGATGTAGAGAGATGAGTCGAAAAATCTATGGATGAAACAAACTCCCGTCTTCCGTTGCATACGTCTCCCTCCTATATTCTCGTCTTAAAAGCCCATACTATATACGTGTCTATATATATATATATATATATATATATATATATATATATATATATATATATATATATATATATATATATATATACTTACAAACCTTACACAACTCTCTCGTCCACTTCATAACTTGATAAATTTCATCCGAAATGATCAAGAAATTTTAATTGACGAAATGTCAAGTAATTCCTTTCGTGCGAATACTCTCCAACGTATTTTTGATTATATATAAATCTAATATATATATAAATATTTTCTTGTTCTTTCCAAAAACCAAAATCACGAAAAATCAAAGTTTCCAGGGCGGCCCCCTTAATGTTTAAGGGGACCGGCAGCCAAATGAAGGGCGGCCCCCTTAATGTTCAAAGGGGCCGGCCATCTGATTGTTCCAACCCGTTTTTCCTCTTGTTTCTTTTGCCAAACACTCCACATTTCAAACACCTCTTCCATTTGCTGCTGATGTGACGAATCCCAAACCCCAAAACACCTAAAAACCCTTCCAAATCACATAATTCGGGTCATTTTGCAAAGGACAAATTCGCCTAACACGATCACCATTACATATTGTAAGTTTTTCATAACACATTTCATCTAATTCCATCTAATTTGGTCAAACTCATGATTATGCATGTTTTAATAATTTTTTCAAATTCATAATTTCTTTCAAATTGGGTCTAAAATTTCCATAACTAAATGCTTCCCTTAGGATTAGGATGCTAAATTAACACTAGAAACTAGTAATTATAAACCCTCTTGTCGAAAATTTTTGAAAAATTTCATACATTCCTTTTCAAAATTTTTGGTGAACACATTGTTGAATAACGCTATAAAAACATGTCAAAACTAATCAAATTATATTTTTATAACTTGTAAAACATGAAACTATATTTCTCGACTACGTAAAAATATTTTTGTACTCAATAAGAGGGTGTTTGGATTATATCCAAATAATGTCGAAATTAAGTCATTATAATTTTTATAAAACATTATAAAGATTATAAACCTAAAACTTGTAATTTGGACTTGTCAAGATAGATAATTCATATATACATTGACATACTAGTAGTGTAAGTGTCTAGTTAAGGAAGCGTTTGGTTTAGTACGAAAAATGACATTTTTGAGTCAAAACATAAACCATCCTTTTCAAAAACAAATCACATGCATAAGAAACTCGTAAGAAATGGCTAGTTTTACAACCAAATGTAAATCTAGCAAATTTCATGATATATTAAGATGTTTTAAAGGGCGTTTGGATTTGTCCATAACTACTTACTAAACATCGTAAAATATATCTAGAACGAGTTAAAAATAATATTAAGGAACATGGTAAACTACTTCCTAGGATTATCATTGAAGTATGTTTACGTTCCAACATAAGTCTTAACAATATATACACTTTGATGTGCATTTTATTAGTACAAGTTTTAAAATTTATAAACACGAATTATCCGATTATTATTTAGCACATACGAGCAAGTATACTCGTCCGGTGTAATAAAGGTGGGTAAGTAGAGATCGTCCCAAGGGATTTGGTTGTTTTAGTAATAAAACAAAACGTTTGTTAAATAAGGGTTGTCAATCCAAATTTATGTAAAATATAGATTTAAAAGAAACTCAAGTAAAAAAAAAAAAAAAAAAAAAAAACAAAACATATACTTATGTATAATTCCTTGATTGGCCATTAAGAGTATTATGACAATTTAAGCACAAAGTTTGGTGTAAAACTTGTTATGATACGCAACTAAAATTGAGTAGTTATACAATCTATGATGTATGTCATGTTTTCACTACCACTAAGAATTCTATCACCTAAATGACTCCTGTCGGACATATCAAATTAGTATGACAATCCTATAATAACATGGTTGTTTTGAAAATCAATTCTTTTCTTATGAATTCCTACGAATCCTTTCGGTCCTTTTTCGTGATGAAATCGTCTCAAATCCATTTTAACAAGTAAATAAGATGGTTGTCAAGCATCCTATTCCATACTAATTTGGTGTATTAATATTTTGGAATAAAAACAAGTTGAAATTCCTTTCGGACCTATTTTTCAAGAGATCGTTTTCACCAACAAATTAAGCAAGAAAAAATGTTATTTCAACAAACTCATAAAATAGATATGTTTTCATGCATCACCTTTTTCATAAAAGAATACTCCATTAACCAATCACATCATATACACAAGTATATCACAAATTACTCCATAGCAATCGTATTAAAACATAAGTAAATAAGAAAATTTTCGTAAAACTCAAAGTAACAATTGTTCATTATAAGTATCAAGGTGTACCTAGTCTTGAGAATTACAATGAATAAACTTGTGGAACTTTAGCAACCACACTCCTCCAATTGCTCACTAACGTAAGTAAACAACTCCACACTCGAACCAATGCTTGAGACTCTAACTCAACACGTTCTAGACATTTTTACAACACTTAGTAAACTTTCAGGCAATATAAGATAAACTAAAAAGATTTGGTGTAATACTAAGTTAGATATTGGTGGTACAAGTAATTCTACACCCTAAGTAGTCATTATATAGCATAATGACACTTATCCTTCAAGTAAAAACGTCCCTCAATAGTTAATAAGCAGAAATGATCAGCCATACATGATTATGGGGAGTAAATTCGCCCATAAATGCAAAACTTGTAACTTCAGTCAACCCCATCCGATCGGATGGTCAATCTTTTGGTACGTTTCCAGCCGAATCGGATGTGATTTGCATCCGATCGGTTGGAGATTGTCTGAACATTTTTTCTTTCTCTTTTCTTTGTCGTTTTACGTTGCATGCATTATTTTTCTTCGTGGCATGACTTTGTCCATTAGAACTTGATATTTCTTTGATAATTTCGTGTATAAAACTTGTCTTTATCAAATCCTTTTGTCCATGTGACGTTTCTTTCTTCTTGATCTTTCTTGAAATTCTCCAAAAATGCTTGTCCACTTCATTTCTACATCTTTGAATCATTTTTACCTGCTTTTGGCTATACTTGCATGCATAAACACTTTTTCCACGATTAAGTAACAAATATATACAAATATGACCAATTTCCACACATAAAACAATCAATAACGCGACTAAAAACATGTTAATTTTGAGCGTTATCAAATCCCCAACACTTGAGCTTTGCTCGCCCTCGAGCAAGTCTTTATCAAAAAGAAAATTGAATTCAATTGGCAATAATGCAAATATCTTATTTGAACTCAATCAAGTAAATAAAGAGCTTGATAACAATTCTAAGCACCTCATGAAGATAATTTGAAATTCACTCATCACTCAATATGTGTATTGATTAATAGATCACTCATTGCACAGTCATCATTTATGTTTCTTACCATAGGCTTGTACAAGTATCAAAACAATAGAATAATTCATCAAAGAGGTCTTTTATTTGGGTTGTAACGTTTAGGCTAAGGGTAAATAAACTTACATGCAAAATAATTACACTAAGTTAAAAAGGTAAGGATAAGGCATGAGAATATTTATGAAATTGGTTTTAAAGAAAAATAAAATCAAAGTCTAAGTCCCATAGTTGCTAATCTCAAACAAACCATAAACGCAAAAATGACAATAGTTACAATCTTTCTCCTCTTCGATCTTTCACATGTCGATACATCGCTTCACCATAAAAATATTCTTCAAACTTAGCACATTGGCTAACAACACATCTCATAACTTTCTTTATTCATAATAATATAGCACATTGGCTATGATTGTCACCTTATAGTTGCGATGACTTATTCTCTCTCTTTTTTTTTTTTTTTTTTTTTTTTTTTTTTTTTTTTTTTAATAATCCCCCCCACACTTCGCATAAGCATACACCACAAAAAATACAAATAAGAATGTGCACTCTTCGTCTTTGTTGGAATGGCAGACACATGAATTGTGAAGTGTGGCAAACTAATAATCATTAAAAACAATCCAACAACCAAGCAACTAGCAACCCATCGTTTAGACTTTGACAAAGGTAAGGCTAAGGTTTAAAGTGTAAAATATTTTTGTATTTTTCTGGAAGTAACAAAAAGAAAAGGATGGCTCAAAGGGTGTAACTAAGGGTATCTAGCGCTAAAAATGAACGCTAACAAATGGGTTCCAAATATGAAGGTAACTAACCAACGTGGTTAGCAAAAATTATTTTGTAAACGGATGGCCATTTGGTTTTATTCCTAAGTTTGCCTCTTATCATATGAATATATCCTTATCATTCAAAAATGATTTTAACCGTAATGCATAACAAGTACAAGTTCTAGAATTAACACAACCACCGGCACACTCATCATGAAATATGTAAATAGTATAAGAAACACTATTCACATAAAAAAAAACTAATCCTCACAATTTAAAGTAATAAGGGTATAAAATTGTGCTAGCAAATGTTATCAATTCCGAGATGAATTGCTCTTTAAAACTTGAATTTATTCTCCAAAAATATCATTATTAATTAACATGAAAACAACCTTATTTTAACTAAAATATGAAGGGCGAACTACTACTAGTTACTAAAGTTCACGACTCTAAAAAAAATGAAAATTTAAAATTTAAAAATTATGCAATTTTTCTATTTTCTTCCTTCCCCCACACTTAAGTTTTTCATTGTCCTCAATGTAATAAAAATAACTTCAAAGTAAAGGAAATGGAAAAATTTAGAAAATACCGGAGTTAAATACGCAACATGCATATTTGATCATAATAAGCAAATGAGTATATCGACTCCAAACGTTGATCAACTATATGCTTCCGTAACAAAACTCCTGCAAGAAAACTGCAAAATGCACGAAACAACCAAACAAACACAAAAAAAAAAAAAAAAAAAAAAAAAAAAAAAAAAAAAAAAAAAAGACAAATCTAAACCAAAAAAATAGAAAATTAAGTTACGTTATAAATCCTAAGAGAAATAGTTAAAGGTAATAGAAATAGAAATTGTTCGACACATAATTGTTTTTAAAACCAACCATAATCCATGTGATCAAACGTCACCATCAATAACTCACATCGGAACGAATGAACTCGTCCTCGCTTTCCTCTTACAAACCAAGGGCAACTTTCTATCAAAGTAGAACGTAGAAAAGAACTCCAAACACCATTCCTTGTAAACATTCTCACGAATACTAAAAGCTCTTTCCCAAGAATAATCTTCAAATCTATCCCCATCACAAGGATACACATAAATCATAGTAATCATGCTCCTCAATTGATCCTCACATTCATACTCCGCAAGCAATTCCCAATCAATCAACCTAGGCTTAGCAATCTTCCTCTCTTGAAGTTTTGAAAGACGTACCCTATATGCATTCTTCTCATCTTTGTTTTGCACATTAGAAAACTTGACATTATCATTAGACTCTGGTTTCAAACTGAAAGTG
The DNA here is from genome assembly GCA_030686995.1 of Artemisia argyi. Lineage (NCBI taxonomy): Eukaryota > Viridiplantae > Streptophyta > Magnoliopsida > Asterales > Asteraceae > Artemisia > Artemisia argyi. The sequence goes on from CM060708.1 coordinate 277,267,072, forward strand.
ATCCTCTTCCTCTCGTTCCTTTACAAATACTTGTTAACAATTGGATTTCTTTGATTTCGTCCCAATCTTGCAACATTTCCCTGAAAGAAATCTCAAATTATGTTATTATAAAAGTATAAAAACTAATATCAATCAATTTAGAAACTAGAAAACACAATTTCAAAAATGTCAAAAATTTTTCCAAGGCGTCCATCCGATCGGTTTGAGGTCCATCCGATCGGATGCAACTTTTGGCATACTCCAATCTGATCGGTTGCAATTCGCAACCTATTCGGCTGGAGTTTCTGTATACTACATTCATCCTCAATCCATCCTAAACGTTTCCCAATCTATCCAAACTTCTTTCTAACTTATAATCATCCATTCTTGAGTACTTCTAACATTCAAACTCTCCTATCAATGATTCTTAACATTTCCAATCATCAACCTAATGATTCTATGAAAAACCAAGAACATTATCTACTAAAATCTTCCAATTAGTGCTCTAATCAACAATGCAATAACCTAACATCACTAATTATCAATCATGTAACTTCTGGGATTCATCAATTGCAAATAAACTAGCTCTAAAGATCATACCCAATTCAATTCAAAAATTCAATCAATGAATTCTTACTCAAAACTTAACCAATTGATCTAATTCTTTTTGCAATACCTTCTCCTATCATCTAATCACTTATCCCCAAAATATTATATCTTAATTTGAACTAATTCAAAAATACCCAATTCGTGACCTAATTTCAATTTTCCGAATTAAAACCTAATTGAACAAAATTAATGATATAACTTACTTGACTTGATGCCATTGATGATTAATTATCACTCCTGCTATCTTCTAACAACTTCTTTTGGTCGAATTTTTACCCCGATTTTTTGTGGATTGTGTGTGTGTGTGGTTTTCTTGAACTTTTGAAAATTTTGGTTTATATATTCAATTCCATCCGATCAGTTGTGAATTCATCTGTTTGGTTTGGTATGAAATTGATTTTTTAAAGTTTTTTCTACTACTAAACTTGATACAAGTGCTAGTAGTTCTTTGTCTTCTCAAAACTTATTATCTTGTATGTATTCCAAACACACTTTGTCTACCAAAAATTTTGGTCATCTACTTCTACTTCTAATCTTAAAACTAAAACATAACTTAACCTCTAAAAACTAAAAAATTAAACTAAATAAATCTAAAGATAAATAGATAAATATAGATAAGTAAATAGATAGATAGATAGTCTTATTCAAACATGAAATGCATAAAACCTAAAAATATAAAATAAAATGCATGAAAAATAAAAATACGAAACAAAAAAACTAGCACAAGATGTGCTTTATTCTTGTGATCATTCTTCTTCATCCATAGAAATATTCATTCCTAAGAATGTCTTCTCCACGATACTTGTTTGCCAACTTCCTAGTAGTCTTTTGAGTTTTGAAACTTCATGCAAAATTCCTTCCGCTAGGACATGTGATATCAAATTTGCAATGCCAATCACCATCTCCTTCTTCTCTTTTGTAAATGCTATGACCATCGGAACCCCATTCCAAGTTCTTCAATTGGACCGGTAAAGATCCAAGAAAATCTGTCAACTTGTTAAACACAAAAATACTTTTAAATGGATTAAAGAAAGCCTCCATTGCTAGAGCTCTTTCCATTTCATCTTCAATATCAAAGAAAGTAGGTGTGCATGGGCCAAACTTAGGCCTACCATCTTCATCCCTTCCTACTTCAAAGCAACCAAGGTAATCCTCCTCTTGGTCCTCATCATTATCATCTCCATTACTACCCCCTCTAGGCTTTGGATAGTAAGTATTCTTAAGAAATCCATCATCAATTGTCATGGTACCTCTTCCCATATCTATTATAGCTCCACAAGTTCTTAAAAATGGTCTACCTAACAACAAAGGTAGTTGCTTATCAACCGCAACATCCAACACAAGAAAATCTGCCAAGAATGCTTGATAACCAATTTGAAATCTCACATTTCTTACTTCTCCCATTGCTTTTGCCTTAGAATTATCCGCCATAGTGAGTTTAGAATTCTTAGGTGTAGGGTCTCTTAATCCTAACTTATGATACAATGGATAAGGCATAATACTCACACTAGAACCCATATCGGCTAATGCATATAAAGGAGTTGTCCCATTAATTTTAACCGGTAAAACAAAATTTCCGGGATCATTCATTTTCTTTGGAAGCCCATTCTCAATTATCCTTCTCTCTTCTACTTCATCAAAACTATTATCCTCCAACTTTGACTTTGCCAACATAACTCCATCTAATTTATTCCTATACTCCATATAATTTCTCAACACCTCAATGGCCGGTTTGTTTTCCATCAATTCACTAATTTTTGCTTCAAGATTCTCCAAGATAGCTTGTTTTTGCTCTTTGGTTAAAGATTTGCTACTTTTTGGTGAATTTGGTGGTGTTTTGGATGATGATGATCATGATTTGTTTTCTTTTTGGGTGGAGGTTGGGTTAATTTGTTCAATGGTGTTTTGTTTCGGTTAGCTTTCCCCATCTTACAAACTTCATCGCTTCCTTCCTTCATCAATTCCATTCCCTCACAAACATCAACAAGCATTTCATTCACACTCTTTCCTTCTTCCAAATCACCTATGTTAATTCGTAACTCCCCAAGTGCAAAATCCAATGTACACTTGGTATTCACTAGAAAATCTCTACCAAAGATAACTTCCGGTTCATCGGCATTAGTATATTCCAAAACCACAAAATCAACTTTGAAGATGTGACCATGAATATTCACTCTAACTCCTTTCACTTCCTTTTTTCCATAACTTCCATAATCATGCCTAACAAAACCAAGCTTGTCAAGCACTTCTTCCAAAATGTAATTGTCTCCATATTCCATATTCAATTCCGCATCCCACGCTTTAACTCCTTCCACCGCACAAGGTGTAGAATACCTCATGTGTGGAGCATCATATTCCTTAGGTGGTGCTCTAGTGAAAACAACAACTTTCCTTTCTTTCTCCTTCTTTGGGTAACACATTTCATGTGGCAAATAAGACACATTGTCACCAACAACCTCTTCTCCTTCTAAATCCAACTTAGCTTTTTCCAACATGCTCTCCAACTTTTCCAAGGAATCATCGGAATCCTTGAACATATCTTCCAAATCTTTCAAATACGCAGAAATCTGACTCAAACTCTCCATTTCAACTTAAACAATTACTAACTATAACATAACCATCACAAAAAAATCCAAATCATTAGCATGAGGGTTAGTTGTAATCAAATAACTCTTAATATGAAATAAGAACAAGTAAATTAACTAACTAAAACACTAAGAATTAAAAATAGTCTAAAAATTAAAAATGTTTAAAAATTTACCGAGACCTCCATCCGATCGGTTTGAACTCCATCCGATCAGATGACACAATTTTACCTCCTCCAACCGATCGGTTGGAACCCGCAACCGAATCGGTTGGAGTTTTCTGAACTAAAATATTATTTATTTTTTTTTTTTTAATAAAACTAAGATTTAATTAAAACAGTAATTATGATATTAAAGATTTTAAAAACATTAACTAAGGTGTCTTAAAAACTACTAAATCATTAATTAGAATTAAAACGTTTGTTAAATAAGGGTTGTCAATCCAAATTTATGTAAAATATAGATTTAAAAGAAACTCAAGTAAAAAAAAAAAGAAAAACATATACTTATGTATAAATCCTTGATTGGTCATTAGGAGTATTATGACAATTTGAGTACAAAGTTTGGTGTAAAACTTGTTATGATGCGCAACTAAAATTGAGTAGTTATACAATCTATGATGTATGTCATGTTTTCACTACCACTAATAATTCTATCACCTAAATGACTCCTTTCGGACATATCAAATTAGTATGACAATCCTATAATCACATGGTTGTTTTGAAAATCAATTATTTTCTTATGAATTCCTACGAATCCTTTCGGTCCTTTTTCGTGATGAAATCGTCTCAAATCCATTTTAACAAGTAAATAAGATGGTTGTCAAGCATCTTATTCCATACTAATTTGGTGTATTAATATTTTGGAATAAAAACAAGTTGAAATTCCTTTCGGACTTATTTTTCAAGAGATCGTTTTTACCAACAAATTAAGCAAGAAAAAATGTTATTTCAACAAACTCATAAAATAGATATGTTTTCATGCATCACCATTTTCATAAAAGAATACTCCATTAACCAATCACATCATATACACAAGTATATCACAAATTACTCCATTGCAATCATATTAAAACACAAGTAAATAAGAAAACTTTTATAAAACTCAAAGTAACAATTGTTCATTATAAGTATCAAGGTGTACCTATTCTTGAGAATTACAATGAATAACTTGTGGAACTTTAGCAACCACACTCCTCCAATTGCTCACTAACGTAAGTAAACAACTCCACACTCGGACCAATGCTTGAGACTCTAACTCAACACGTTCTGGATGTTTTTACAACACTTAGTAAACTTTCAAGCAATATAAGATAAACTAACAAGGTTTGGTGTAATACTAAGTTAGATATTGGTGGTACAAGTAATTCTACACCCTAATGAGTCATTATATAGCATAATGACACTTATCCTTCAAGTAGAAACATCCCTCAATAGTTAATAAGCAGAAATGATCAGCCACAGATGATTATGGGGAGTAAATTCGCCCATAAATGCAAAACTTGTAACTTCAGTCAACCCCATCCGATCGGTTTCTCACCATCCAATCGGATGGTCAATCTTTTGGTACGTTTCCAGCCGAATCGGATGCGATTTGCATCCGATTGGTTAGAGATTGTCTGAATATTCTTTCTTTCTCTTTTGTTTGTCGTTTTATGTTGCATGCATTATTTTTCTTCGTGGCATGACTTTGTCCATTAGAACTTGATATTTCTTTGATAATTTCGTGTATAAAACTTGTCTTTATCAAATCCTTTTGTCAATGCGACGTTTCTTTCTTCTTGATCTTTCTTGAAATTCTCCAAAAATGCATGTCCACTTCATTTCAACATCTTTTAATCATTTTTACCTGCTTTTGGCTATATTTGCATGCATAAACACATTTTCCACGATTAAGTAACAAGTATATACAAATATGACCAATTTCCACACATAAAACAAACAATAACGCGACTAAAAACATGTTAATTTTGAGCGTTATCACACTTTTATTCTTCTTTATATTTATTTTGGTCTTTTGTATTGTTGTTGTGTTTAGGTGAAAATGCATAAAGCGACTACCGAAGATCTTTCCCACACTAAAAACTACATTCCCAAAGTTTCCCAACTCCCTACTACATCTTCTTCTATTGGACGTATATATCGTGAAATTGAAGATAGAAACGTTCATGAGGGACGTGTAGTAGATCTAGCCTTTGCTCAATCCGACTACATTAATCGCTTGTTTACAAGCATCAACTTCAATTGCCTATTTGAAATCAATGAACCCATCGTTCCTCGTTTCATAGTCGACTTCTATAGCCAAGTCATCGTTCAAACCAATGATCTTGGTGCCATCACCATTTCCTTCATGATCCAAAATGAATTTATCACCTTAACTCTCAAACAATTTGGTCAAATCCTCCAAATTCCTTTTAGAGGTCAAGCCGTTTTCAAAAACGAGTGGGACCTTGAATCTCTACATCGTTGTCGACCAACCTTTGGTCCTTATCTCTCCGACATCCCTCATCCTAACGAAATTCGTCAAATCCTTGGTGTGGAGCGTGACACTACAACCTGAAAAATAAAATCCAAAAATGTCCAAATCTCTTCATACCAACTTCTCCTTAAGGAATTAGGCCCCCACATGAAGCGCTGGGAAGAACTCATTCGTGAGAATGTGTTCGGTACTGGAGGTCACCGGGACCATCTCCCGGCGTGCCTTGCTCACATGTTGTATTGTATCGCTGTCGAAATGCCATACAATTTGGCCTACTTCTTTATCAAATGGATTGAGTGTGCTCGAAAAACTCCCAAAGCCAATCTTTCATATGGAATGTTTCTTACTCGTCTCTATCGTCATGTTATCGAGTACTACCCCGATCTTGACAATAGCATCTATGAGTCCATCTATCCCACCTTACGTTCTCTCACTCTAAAACAAGCTCGACGAACTCGAAGTGACAAGGGAAAATCTTGTCGTCATAGCTTTCACGATTCATCTTCTCGACAAGATGATGATGATGAGGAGGAAAACATCCATGATGCTAGTACCCCTTCGTTTTCCGAGTTCGTTGATAATCTAGAGGATCTCGACTATCCCGAGTATTCAACCCCATCTCCTAGTGATCAAAACGAAGAAGTACTTCATGAATGAACAACCGAGATGCTTAGATGACAAAAGTGTTTGCATGAAGAAGTTAGAGGTGGCTTCAAATCTATGGGGAAAACTTTGAAGGGTATCCTCGGGAAGAAAAAGAGATGATGTGTTTAGCTTATGTTTGTTGAACAATATCTATGTCTCTTGATCGTGGATTATTTTTTTTTTTTGCTATTTGTCCGAAGTATATTCGGAAGTACTTGTTATCTCTTGGATAATTTTTTGGATATTTGATTAGGATGTTAACTTGCTTATTTATGTTTAATATATGCTTATAAATGCATGCTTTATTACTTAATCTATATATATATGCTTGCATGATTAGTTTATGTATATATATATATATGACATGTATGCTTTCTAATAGACCACAACAAATTTGAAATGTCCAAATAGAGCTTGCTGCAAAAACAAAACAGAATATAACATTTTTCCAGAAAATTTTTGAAAAATTTTGATTTCTGGGTCGTCGGATGGGCGGCCCCCTTAATTCATAAGGGGCGGCCCCCTTAAATTTAAGGGGACCGGCCATCTGGAATAGTTTTTACACTGTTTTTTTTGCAACTTGTGACCTCTTTTGCTAGTCCCAGCTACCATTTCCCTTAAAAACTAAACTAATTTTGGAATCTAACAATACAATTTCAAATTAATTCTACTTCTAAACATGTTTTCATACTATATAATCCCCATGCATGTTTAATTCACATTCCATCATCCTCAACCTTCATCAAACCTCACCCTTTTATCATGTCATCACCAAGAACCACCTATTCAAGCAATGCCAAGAACAAAAACTTGTCATTATTCCACCAAAACAACTATTCATTGACCTCACAAATGAAGACAACACCACCTCATCACCACCACCTCAATGTTCATCTCCTAGTGCACCAAATGCACCTTCCAAAACACCATCAACAAATGGAACCTGTACTTCCTCTATACCATCCACTTCATCCATAAATGACTACATAAACACCCACTTGTCTCCTCCACCAATAGTTCAACCACCACTACCTACCAATGAAAACACAACTCTTGTATTAACACTCTCATTATCACCATTAACACCTCTTGATGCACACTTCTCATCATCCCCTATCAATCCACAAACAAATAACCCCGTCCCATGGAGCTTACTTGAAGCTCATGGAGACACTTGCCTTTGTTGCATCCTCAACCGAACAATTGTGTTCGGACTAAGAGATGAGATACAATACATGTTTTCACACATTGAAAACTTGTTGCATCAACCACCAACAACAAACACATCTCCTCCACCACCATCAACAAACACTCCTCCACCATCACCATCTCCATGTTCACCATCAATTCCACCCAATTAAACATGCTTGGTACTTTGCAAATAATATTGTCTTAAACCATTTTGGATGGCAAGCTCTAGAGAGGACCTTCATGTTAGAGCTTTGGTTTATTTTATTTATGATTGTAAGCCTTCAAGGCTTTTATTATTTGCACTTCTTGTTGATGTAATGTTTGTTGTAACATCTTAATTCTATTAATGATTATGGTTATGTTTAGTATCTATTCTTACATGTTATTTATATATGTTGCTTGTCCACTAAATATTTTTTGCAAGGATTCCATATCTCGATTTCTTTACGACCTCATAACGAGGGGGAGTATACTTGATGCGGTGTTTGTTAGTGCAAGTTTTAAATTTATGAGGGTGAATTACCAAATCTAGAAACAACACATATGAGCAAGTGTACTCGTCCGTTATAGCAAGATATGATGGTAAGTCGGGATCGTTCGCAGGGATTTGTGAGTGAATCGAAATATAAGTCTAAAAGCAAATCTCTAATGTACGAAAATATGATAATAAGCAAATTTAATAAATTAAAAACTACACTTGTTTAGACTAGTTTTCTACTTAATGACACACATGATTGTGATAACTTTTGATAACATGTTGGTTGTGATAATTAGATGGTGATCTAATCTATTGTTTCTACAAGTTAAACCTTCGTCAAGATTCTAGTTCATAAAAACAAGCTTTAGGTGTAAACCAATCAATTCAATATCTATCCAAGGTTCATAAGGTATGGTGGATATCTTAAACACAAGAAAATTTTTTATTACCAATCAAATACTCTTAGGAAATGGTCAATACAAAAGGTAACCTCTTCATAGACAAAAAGGTCACAATTATTTATAAACATTTAAACTTTCGTCCTACTAAAGGTTTACAAACAATCCGATTTGACGTTATAAAAGAATTCTTATTACAATCATACTTCTTGTTTCTTTGTTTAGTCAAGAATAATTATGATGAAAAACAATCATTCATAGACAAATGATTATAACTAGTTGAGTAATAACAAATCTTTCGACCTTTGAAACTATTATCAATTAGTTAACCTTGGCTAAACAAATGTCACGATGAAACTTAAGGTACAATTGGTTCTTAGGATTGACTTGAAATTGAATTAAAACATGTTATCACAATCATCACTATCACTAAGTATAAAACATCATCAAAACAAGTGTAAAAAGATTACTAGCCACTCATGGCAAACATGCAAATAAACTCAGAATATTTAACATAAGAATCCATGGTTATAAGTCTTACAATGCTTTGAAATTGATAACAAATGACAAGGTATTGATAACCTAAGAGTTGGTGATGATTTCTTGAGATTTTCGGATTCCAAATGTTGCTTCCTTGGTCCTCCAAAGTTCCTGGTTCTTTCTGCACGAATTTTCCTCCTTAGAGAGCTAGAAGATGATAATAATTGTGTGTAGTAATGAAAGTAAATGGTATCTTCAATTGTGTGTTGAATGGTGTTGAGTTATGCACTTTTGAGGTCCCTTATAGGCTTGTCCAACACTCTTGGTCATAAATAAGAACTTAAATGCTTGAACTTGGACAATAAGACACTAAAAAGGGCCTAGAACCATGGGACAAAAGACCAATATTTGTGCACAAAGTTGGCAAAAACACGCAGAATTGACCATCCGATCGGTTGCGGGTTGGCACTGATCGGTTGGTGAAAGGTAATTATGGCCATCCAATCGGTTTCACTCCAACCGATCAGATGGTAATTTCTGGCAGCTTTGGACTTTGACTTTGACTTGTGTAGCTCTTTATGTACTATCCAAACTTTATTAACTTCTGAACTTGGAACTTTGAGATGACAAAACTTAGGTTCTCATATGAATTACTTCATAGATTGGACTTTTGGAGCTTGGGAATCTTCGTGTAATCGCGTATACTTAATTTCCTTCACTTTTTCTCCATTTTTCCTGAATTTGGCTACATATGCTACAAAAACATACTTTAAAACAATTTAGTGGCAAAAGCATATAAAAACAACCAAATATCATACACAAAACACTAATAACGCTTATAAAAACATGTTAACTTTTAGCGTTATCAAATCCCCCACACTTAAGCTTTGCTTGTCCTCAAGCAAATCTAGAAGAAAACTAAATATCCACTTGATAACCAAAAATGATTAAAAAAATGTGATGCAAATCCACCAAGTACAAGTACAAGATACGATTCATCATTTTAAGCCTGAATGGTGAAAAATCGAGATGTTTTACAATACCCAATGATTTTCTTGCTTGATTAACATTTCTAAACACCTAACGAAAAAGAAACAAAGTATAATTCACTCAATCACTCACTCATTTATTTAGGTAGTGGAGTAAATAAGAGAAATCACACTCATTGCTCAGTCATGATCTAATTATTACCATAAGCTTGTACAAGAAACAAAACTACACCGCAATGGCATAAGCACCAAGTCTACATATCAAAGAGGTCTTTTATTTGGGTTATAATGTAAGGCTTAGGGTTGTACCAGGCTTATGTTTAAACATCTCATACAAAAACATAATAGATTACTGGCGCGAGTTCTTGATTACTCAAAAACCGGATGGTCACTAAAATATTCATGCACTTGATATTCTCACAAAGCCATTACAATATCCGGATAGATAAAGTAATTTGGTAGGGGTAGGGAATAGGCATGAGAATATTTATGAAATTGGTTTTAAAAGAAAAATAAAGTAAAGTCTAAGTCTCATTGTTGCTAGCCACCAAACAAACCACGAACCCATAAATGATTATAGTTACAATCTTCCTCTTCTTCAAATAACGATACATCGATTTGCCATAACAATATTCTTCATACTTAGCACATTGGCTAACAACATATCACAAGATTTCCTATATTCACATATATAGCCCATTTACTATAATTGTCACCTTATAGTTGCGATGACTTTTTTTTTTTTTTTTTTTTTTTTTTTTTTTTTTTGCAAAGAATAAACTCCCCCACACTTCGCATAAGCATCACCACTACAATACAAATAAGAAGCTGCAGTCTCCGTCTTTGTCGGAATGGCACACCCATGATTGGTGAAGTGTGGCTAACTAATAATCATCAGAAACTATCCAACAACAAAGCAACTAGCAACCCACCATTTAGACTTTGACAAGGGTTAGGCTAAGGTTTAAAGTGTAAAATATTTTTGTATTTTTCTGGATTTATCAAAAACGAAAAGGATGGCTCAGAGGGTGAAAACTAGGGGTATCTAGCGCTAAAGATAAACGCTAACAAAAGGGTTAAAAATTGGAAATTAACTAATCAATGTGACTAGCTAAAAATCAATAATGAAGGCTATTTGGTTAAAATCCTAAAGTTGCCTCTTATCACGTATGTATACTTATATTACAAAAATGTAATCTCACAACGGTCTCGTAATGATTTACAAGTATAAGTTCTAGAATAAATAAAATCACCGGCACACTCATAACAAAAGATTCAAGCATAAAAGATGTATGCTAGATATGAAATAGGCTCAAATCCTCACAATTTAGTGGAAAGGGTTATAATATGCGCTAGCAAATGTTATCAATCCCAAAAATGGATTGCAATATTAATCGGGACACATCTCAAATTTTTCAAAAATTACTAATTTTTTTCCAGTGGATAGATCCAGTTATTCTAATAAATTATTCCTAAAAGCGTGAAAACAACTAGATTACAAGGACAAACAAAATTTAAAAATTAAATCGATATTAGACTTAATTTCAAATTTTACCTAGTCACCCCCCCCCCACACTTAAGTTAAACATTGTCCTCGATGTGATCAACGAAAAAGCATAAAAGTAGGGAAAATGAGAAAATAAACCATGATATCCGGTGTTTTCCAATCTTCTTTTTCTTGTAGTCAACACCTGTATTATTAGAAACAAAAACAAACAAACAAAAAGCATTGCAATTTTATTCAAATTAGTGGCACACCCCCACACTTAAGTTAGACCAGGTACTAAAACTTTGGTGTAGAAACATTGAAAATCAAAAACAAAATAAAAATAAAACACACGGGTTGCCTCCCGAGAAGCGCTTGTTTTATTAACGAGTCCTCAGCCGGACTCAGACTTCGAAATAGATTATGAAGTTTTAGTGTTATGTTTCCTTTTAGGGATATACAACACATTTCCTATCACACTTCCCTCTCCTGTTTCATCTATGTTTTCCAATTTAACATTTTCTAATGCTCTAGGAAGAGCATCATAGATAAAACCATTACTGTGTGCCCAAGGAACCATTTCCTTGTGTGGAGCCATGTATGTGATAGCTTCATATTCAAATTCGGATGAAATTTTTTCATTAGAAATCATGTTTAATTGTTCCTTATCATAATAGAGTTTAATTCGGTGCGCATTTACAATGAAACTTCCACCATGTTTGTCATAAAGTTCAACATATCCTGATGGAAATCCATGTTTCACTATATATGGTCCAAACCATTTTGGTTTGAGTTTCGGAGCTTTAAACTTGTATTTCATATTGAAAAGCAGAACTTTATCTCCAGCTTTGAATTGTTTTCGAATTCTCAGCTTTCTATCGTGATAAGCTTTGGTTCTTTCTTTGTATAGCTTGGAGTTTTCATAAGCTTGAAGTCTTAACTCATCAAGTTCATGTAATTGCAAAAATCTCTTTTCTCCAGCTATTTTTAAATCAGGATTACAGGTTCTTAACACCCAATAAGCACGATGTTCAAGTTCGAACGGTAGATGACATGTTTTCCCATACAAGAGTCAGTACGGTGTCGTACCAATTGGTGTCTTATATGCCGTACGAAATGCCCATAGAGCGTCATCTAATTTCCTTGACCAAACGGAAGGATTGTCTTTAACCGTTTTTTCAAGTATTCTTTTTATAGCTCTATTGGTATTTTCGACTTGACCACTAGTTTGTGGATGATAAGCTGTAGCAAAACGATGATGAACTCCATATCGTTTCATTACTTTCTCTATTTGTTTATTACAGAAATGGTATCCTCTATCACTTATTAAAGCTTTAGGAATTCCATAGCGAGCAAAAAGCTTTTTGAGAAAGTTGACAACTCGTGCATCGTTAGTAGGAAGAGCTTCAACTTCAACCCATTTAGAAACATAATCAATTGCAAAAAGGATATATTCGTATTTGTGTGATTTAGGGAAGGGTCCCATAAAATCAATTCCCCAAATATCGAATATTTCACAGACTTGAATGCTCTTTTGAGGCACTTCGTCTCTTCGAGAAAGGTTACCGGATTTTTGGCACGCATCACAGTTTTGAACAAGAGTATACGCTTCTTCGAAAATTGTAGGCCAATAAAATCCAGCATCAAAAACTTTTCTAGCTGTAGCGGAAGGACCATAATGTCCCCCAGTTGGGCCATGATGACATTCATCATGAATTTTTCTTGTTTCAGCACCCAAAACACATCTTCGTATCATTCCATCCTTGCACATCTTAAAAAGATAAGGTTTCTCCTAATAATAGCGTTTTAGTTATGAAAAGAACTTACTACGTTGGTAGTGACTCATCCCTTTTTTAAGAATGTCTCCTGCAAGATAATTTGTGTAATTTGCTAACCATGGTATTTCCTCATCATCATCATTATCTATCGTCATGAGAGTTTCTTCTGGAAAATAATCATTAATTTCATTTTCTTTTAATTCTTCCAAATTTAGATTCTCGAGACGTGATAAATGATTAGCTGCAAGATTTTCTGCTCCTTTCTTATCTTTTATTTCGATATCAAATTCTTGCAGTAATAAAATCCATCTGATAAGACGGGGTTTTGCATCTTGTTTGTTAAACAAATATTTGAGTGCGGAATGATCGGTAAAAACTATCGTTTTTGAAAGCACAAGATAAGATCCGAATTTGTCGAATGCAAAAACTACGGCCAATAATTCTTTCTCCGTAACCGTATAGTTTTGTTGAGCATTGTTGAGTGTTTTACTAGCAAAGTAAATAGGACGAAAATGTTTTCCTTCACGTTGTCCTAAAACAGCTCCAACAACGAAATCGCTTGCATCACACATGATTTCAAATGGTAGTGACCAATTACGTGCAACCATAATTGGGGCACTAGCCAATTGACTTTTCAATGTTTCGAAAGCTTTAATGCAGTCGGCATTGAAATCAAATACAAAATCCTTTTCTAAAAGTTTAGTCAAAGGACGTGAAATTTTTGAAAAATCTTTGATAAATCGGCGGTAAAAACCGGCATGTCCTAGAAAACTTCTAACGGCTTTAACGTTAGTTGGTGGTGGTAATTTGGTGATAACATCTATTTTAGCTTCGTCTACTTCCATCCCTGAACTTGATATCTTGTGTCATAACACAATTCCTTCAGTTACCATGAAATGACATTTTTCCCAATTAAGAACTAGATGTGCAGCTTCACATCTTTCAAGCATTTTGTCGAGATTGGAAAGACAAGTTTCAAAAGAATCACCAAAAACTGAAAAGTCATCCATGAAAACTTCTATAGATGTTTCAAGCATGTCTTGAAATATTGCGATCATACACCTTTGAAAAGTTGCAGGTGCATTACATAGACCAAAGGCATACGCCGGTAAGCGTAGGTTCCAAAAGGACATGTAAATGTGGTTTTCTCTTGATCGGCTGGATCGATAGGAATTTAGAAATATCTTGAAAAACCATCAAGGAAGCAAAAGTATTTGTTTCCTGCTAATCTTTTGAGCATCTGATCCATGAACGGTAAAGGAAAATGATCTTTCCTGGTGGCTTTATTAAGTTTTCTGTAATCAATACATACTCGCCATCCAGTGACAGTTCTAGTAGGAACTAACTCATTCCTTTCGTTTGTCACTACAGTCATTCCTCCTTTCTTTGGAACATAATGAACTGGACTCACCCATGGACTATCCTCGATAGGATAAATAATTCCTGCATCAAGAAGTTTAATGATTTCCGTCTTAACAACCTCTTTCATATTTGGGTTGAGTCGACGTTGTCTTTCTACAACGGCTTTAGAACCTTCTTCACAATTGATTTTGTGTTTGCAAAAATCAGGACTAATTCCTGGAATATCAGAAGTTTTCAACGCAAAAGCGCGTTTATGCTTCTTAAGAACAGAAACAAGTCTTTCATTTTGATTTGTTTTGAGTAACGACGATATGACTACTGGAAGAAGTGAATTTTCTTCTAAGTAAGCATATTCGAGATTATTGGGAAGGGTTTTGAGTTCCAAACCAGTGGGTGGTTCTTTTAAAGATGATTTGATTTTCAATTGATCTTTATCAATGATATCTTCAAATTTCTCTTCTTCCTCTTCTTCTACTTTTATTTCCATGAATTCCTCAAATTCTTTATCAGAATCTGTTTCGCTAATCTTTTCCGAAGTAGTCATGAATGGTTTTGAATCGTCAAGTAATGCATCCAATTCTTCTTCAGTGACTTCATCAATTACATCGATGTTATAGCATGTGTCATCACTGGAATTTGGATATTTCATTGCTTATCGATTAAGAACATGATTCGATCTTCTCCTACTCCAAGATTCAGTTCTTTACCTTTAACTTTAATCATTGCATCAGCAGTGTTTAAGAAAGGTCTTCCTAAGATTAAGGGTACTCGACTATCTTCTTCCATTTCTAAGATGACAAAATCCACAGGAAAAACAAATTTACCAACTTGAACAAGCATATTTTCAGCAATCCCAACAGGATATTGGTATGTATGGTTGGCTAATCGTATACTCATCTTAGTAGGTTTCAATGTATTGATGGAAAGTTTAGAATACAACGAATAGGGCATCAAATTGATACTTGCACATAAATCGGCTAAAGCATCACATGTGATGTTGTTTCCTAATGTACATGGTATAAGAAAACTTCCGGGATCTCCAAGTTTTGGTGGAATTTTGTTTTGAATTATAGCAGAGCATTCTTCATTAAGAATGGTAGCGGAAATTTGTTCTAACTTGTTTCGATTATTAAGAAGTTCTTTCAAAAATTTCTCATAATTGGGCATTCCAGCTAGAACATCAAAGAGGGGTACGTTAATTCTAACTTCTTTGATCATCTCTAAAAACTTCTTATTTTGCTCTTCTCTTTTCTTTTTTCTTAGGGCTTGTGGATATGGTATTTTTGGTGTATAAGGCTTTATTGGTGGAACGGTTGGTTTTTGGGTTGGTTCTTTTTCAACTGCTTCTTCCTCTTCAGCTTCTTCCTCCTCTTCTTGAATAAGAGTATTATCGGTAGGAATGGGTGGTGGATCATATGAGAGACCACTTCGAGTGAATACAGCATTGATATGCTCATTTCTGTTGTGTGGTGGACGATAATTCTTATCATTTGATCCAGATGGTTTTGGATTAGATTGGGTGTTACTTGGTAATGTACCAAGAATTCGAGAAGAAAATTGATCAGAAAGTCTACCAAATTTTTGTCCAAGATCCTGAATAGAAGCTTGATGATTTTTCTGACCTTGCTCAACTTTGGTTTTGAGATTGAAAAATTGAGTTTTTACAAACTCATTTGTGGTTCTTTGAGCATTTACGAATTCTCGCATCATTTTTTCGAAATCAGATTCTTCCTTTTTATCTGAATTTGTTGGGTTTGGATTTTCTGTTCTAGGTTGAAAATCACGGTTGTTATCCCTTTGTTGGCGATCTTGCCAATTTCCAGAACTTCTTCCGTAATAATTACCACGAAAACTTCCTCCACAATATCCTCCTTGGACATAATTGGCTTCCCCTTCGTTGGGTCCATTCATAGGTTGGTCATCACATTCGGATGATGTGTGATTTCCTTCACAATTATTACAGCCATCTCGCATTTCTTTCATTTCTCCTTTTATATCTTTGTATTGCGAGTCCGTTTTAGAAGACAAGGCTTCTATTTTGTCCATGAGTTTTGAATTATCTGAACTTTCGGCAAAAGCAACGGTTTTCCGTAAGGGTTTGGTTTGGAATCTTTTGACCAATCGAGTTTAAGAAGTACTCGATCTTCAAGAAGTTGATATGCCTCATTTGGTGTTTTGTAAAGGAAAATTCCTCCGGCATTAAGGATTGCTTGAGATGCTTCATCAAGACCATGATAAAAGATTTGGATTATTGTTCCTCGTCCTAAATTATGACCATGACAACGTCGAAGAAAATCTTTCATGCGAAGCCAAGCTTCAACAAGAGATTCATTAGGATTTTGTGAAAAAGCACGGATTTCTCCCATTAACCTATCATACATGGCAGGTGGAAAGAATCGGCTTACAAAAGCTTGCCTCATTTCCTCCCAAGTATTAATAGTTCCTGGGGTTAATTCGTTATAGCATAATTTGGCATCTCCGGCGAGTGATGATGGAAAAAGTTTGAGCTTGATAGCATCGACATTAGTGTCTCCATAATGAAACATGCCACAAATTTCAATGAATTCGGCAATGTGTTTATGCGGATCGGCCCGCGAACGGCCATCGAATTGACGGTCTTTGATCATAGAAAGATGGTGACCTTTAACGGTAAAGTTTTCACCAAGGTCAGCGACAACAATAGCAGCTCCAAGAGTGGGTGCTACGGTTCTATTGGCGGCCCACATGGGTAAATCGTCAGCCATGGGTAATGGTTCAAAAAGATTAGAAATCGTGTGTTCTTCGGAAAGATTATCAAACCAATTAAGAATAGTTGAAGATCTCTACTTATGAAACAAACTTCCGGGATCGGATAAAGGTGTACTAAGCTTTTTAGTAGTAGAACGAGTCTTCATACAACTATCAAGAAAATCGAATCAATTACCTAAACAAAAGAACAAGAAAAATAATAAAAAAAAAAAAAATAGAAAAATTCAAACCGAATCGGTTGAAAATCAAACCGATCGGTTGGACGCTACGGTAAAATTAAAATGTTAGAAACCGAATCGGTTGGAAGAGAAACCGATCGATTTGTTGCGACGGAAAAATTTTTTTTTTTAGAAAACCTACACGAAAAGAAACGGACTTTTAAAACTTAAAGAAACATGATCAAAATCCCCGACAGCGGCGCCAAAAACTTGATGCGGTGTTTGTTAGTGCAAGTTTTAAATTTATAAGGGTGAATTACCAAATCTAGAAACAACACATACGAGCAAGTGTACTCGTCCGTTATAGCAAGATATGATGGTAAGTCGGGATCGTTCGCAGGGATTTGTGAGTGAATCGAAATATAAGTCTAAAAGTAAATCTCTAATGTACACAAATATGATAATAAGCAAATTCAATAAATTAAAAACTACACTTGTTTAGACTAGTTTTTTACTTAATGACACACATGATTGTGATAACTTTTGATAACATGTTGGTTGTGATAATTAGATGGTGATCTAATCTATTGTTTCTACAAGTTAAACCTTCGTCAAGATTCTAGTTCATAAAAACAAGCTTTAGGTGTAAACCAATCAATTCAAGATCTATCCAAGGTTCATAAGGTATGGTGGATATCTTAAACACAAGAAAAACCTTTATTACCAATCAAATACTCTTAGGAAATGGTCAATACAAAAGGTAACCTCTTCATAGACAAAAAGGTCACAATCGTTTATAAACATTTAAACTTTCGTCCTACTAAAGGTTTACAAACAATCCGATTTGACGTTATAAAAGAATTCTTATTACAATCATACTTCTTGATTCTTTGTTTAGTCAAGAATAATTATGGTGAAAAACAATCATTCATAGACAAATGATTATAACTAGTTGAGTAACAAATCTTTTGACCTTTGAAACTATTATCAATTTGTTAACCTTGGCTAAACAAATGTCACGATGAAACTTAAGGTACAATTGGTTCTTAGGATTGACTTGAAATTGAATTAAAACATGTTATCACAATCATCACTATCACTAAGTATAAAACATCATCAAAACAAGTGTAAAAAGATTACTAGCCACTCATGGCAAACATGCAAATAAACTCAGAATATTTAACATAAGAATCCATGGTTATAAGTCTTTCAATGCTTTGAAATTGATAACAAATGACAAGGTATTGATAACCTAAGTGTTGGTGATGATTTCTTGAGATTTTCGGATTCCAAATGTTGCTTCCTTGGTCCTCCAAAGTTCCTGGTTCTTTCTGCACGAATTTTCCTCCTTAGAGAGCTAGAAGATGATAATAATTGTGTGTAGTAATGAGAGTAAATGGTATCATCAATTGTGTGTTGAATGATGTTGTGTTATGCACTTTTGAGGTCCCTTATAGGCTTGTCCAACACTCTTGGTCATAAATAAGAACTTAAATGCTTGAACTTGGACAATAAGACACTAAAAAGGGCCTAGAACCATGGGACAAAAGACCAATATTTGTGCACAAAGTTGGCAAAAACATGCATAATTGACCATCCGATCGGTTGCGGGTTGGCACCGATCGGTTGGTGAAAGGTAATTATGGCCATCCAATCCGTTTCACACCAACCGATCGGATGGTAATTTCTGGCAGCTTTGGACTTTGACTTTGACTTGTGTAGCCCTTTATGTACTATCCAAACTTGATTAACTTCTGAACTTGGAACATTGAGATGACAAAACTTAGGTTCTCATATGAATTACTTCATAGATTGGACTTTTGGAGCTTGGGAATCTTCGTGTAATCGCGTATACTTAATTTCCTTCACTTTTTCTCCATTTTTCCTGCATTTGGCTACATATGCTACAAAAATATACTTTGATACGATTTAGTTGCAAAAGCATATAAAAACAACCAAATATCATACACAAAAACACTAATAACGCTTATAAAAACATGTTAACTTTGAGCGTTATCAATACTTCATGGGGGAGCTACAATCAAATCGGGATAACCTTTTTGATGCTAACAAAAGGGGGAGAATTGATATAAACTCACAATAATACTTGTATATATACTAATTTTCGCTTAATGAGTTTAGATTTTATAATCATCAAAAAGGGGGAGGTTGTTGACATAAATAATGCATAAAAACGTTATTTATATTTTTCGATATCTCTATGTTTTGACGATCACAAAATGTAAAATCATCAAACGTAAGATTAGTACGTAAACAAGTATTAAGCTAGTTTATATCATTAAATCCAACTTAGTCACTTAAGGTATGGATAAACAAGTGATTAATACATCTCATGATCAAAGGGGTATTTAATTAATTAATACAAAGTTTATTTAATTATATAAACATATTATATATTTTTGAAACACACTTTTGGTAATAAAGAAAAATGTTTTAATCATACTAAATATATGAATTCAAATTTTTAACCAAAATCAGTTAGTTTTTCACCAAATAAACTTTCCCCACTAAAAGACAAGTTTTCTGGCCGTTACAGCTGGGCGGCCCCCTTAATTATAAGGGGCGGTCCCCTTAAAATTAAGGGGACCGACCATGATTTAAGGGGACCGGCCAGGCTCCTGTGTCAGAAACTGTCAGAATTTTTCTCCTATAAATACCACCTTAATTCTGGAATTTTGCCCCACCTTTTGCACAATAATTTCATATCTAAAACTCTCTAAACTTCTTCCAAAATCCTTTGATCATTTGATTAGTAATCCTTGTTTCAAGTGATTTAATCCCATCTCATCCATCCTCATCCAAAGTGCAAAAGAAAAACACTCCTTATACAACTAAGTTCAAGAAGCATTGAAGAGTAGTTGTGTATATTGTGTATATTATTTGTGAACTTGTGTTGTGCTTGTAACTAGTAGTTTAGAAGAATTAGAAGTTGTGTAGATAGAAGAAGTTGTTTAGTAGTGAAGTAGTGTAGTTGTGAAGAAGATAGGTGTGAAGTAGATTGATGTGAAGAAGATTGGTGTGAAGAAGAAAGGTGTGAAGAAGATAGGTGTGAAGTAGATTGGTGTGAAGAAGTTGTGTAGAAGTTGTGATCAAGTTGTGACGTAGTTGTGGTGTGTAAATTGGTGTGTAAGGTTTTCTCCGCCATAAGGGAGTTTGTTAACATAGTGAAGAAAACTCTCGAGTAGGTAACTCGGGGAGTGGAGTAGGAACAAGGAAGGTGACCTTGTAGCCGAACCACTATAAATCCTTATGTTGTGGTTTAATCTCTCCAACTCTTTTCATTACTTACTTATTTACCTATACTATGTTAGTGTGAAGTAGATTGGTGTGAAGAAGTTGTGTAGAAGTTGTGATCAAGTTGTGACGTAGTTGTGGTGTGTAAATTGGTGTGTAAGGTTTTCTCCGCCATAAGAGAGTTTGTTGACATAGTGAAGAAAACTCTCGAGTAGGTGACTCGGGGATTGGAGTAGGAACAAGGAAGGTAACCTTGTAGCCGAACCACTATAAATCCTTGTGTTGTGGTTTGATCTCTCCAACTCTTTTCATTACTTACTTATTTACCTATACTATGTTAGCTTAGTTAGTTAGTTACTATATAATTGTTCATATAGTGCAAGTATTGAGTTCACATAAACTAGAATCGAAGTTTTTAAAACAAACTTGTTTTTATAAATTTTAAAAGGACGTAAAACTATTTAACCTCCCCCCTTCTAGTTTTCCACATAAGGTTATGAAATGAAAACATGCAAATGACAAGGTTTAAGGCTAGGGGTTCTAAGTGTTCTAAGGTATCTCCTAAGTGTCCTAGTTCTATCCTAAAGCTAGTAAATTCAAGGTTAAGGCTTACCTAGGTCATATACGGGTTAACGAGGGTGCTAGAGTTTTCTAGGGTTTCAATCGATCTTTACGGCTTATAAGGGTCTTAGACTATAGAAAGATTTAAGGTAGAGAAGAAAGAATGGTGGCTGAGGGGTTGAAGGAGGTGACAAGGAGGTGATGCACCTCCTTGCTTGGGTGCTTAGAGGTGTTAGGGTGCTAGCTTGGTTAAGGAGAGGTGCTAGGGTGCATGCTTGGTGGTTTACAAGTAGTATAGTAGCATGTTTTAGGTTTTTAGGTTTAGTTTTAACTTAGTTTTACCTAAAAAGAGTTTAGGGTTTTGCCTAGGGTTTGGTGCCTTATTCAGGGTCCTTAGTGTGTTTAGTAACTAATATAATGTCCTAAGAGGCTTATACTAAGTGGTGATAAATTATGGTAAAGATTTGGGATAGTTTAGACCTAGTTTCGGGAAGTTATGACCTAGTTATGGTTTTGTGCTTATATGACTTGTACCAAAGTTCTAGGGAGTTGTACTATGTTCTAGGGAGTCTAATATATCCTAAGGTGTAACACCCCCTAAATTCGGTTAACGACAGCGGAAGACTTAACGGAGTATTACGTAGTGGATCTTTGTCATAATCATAGGAAACGTTTTGAAAACACATTTTATCATTCATTTAAAATATTTTGAGTACAGAAATCATTTTGGAAAAACCAGTCATATCTTCATAGATATGTTTTATTGAGAAGAATGATAAAGAAAACGTTTAATTAAAAACCCATGCCCGGGATTGATGCCCTTCTCCGTGCCTTGAATTTCCATGCCTTAATTACCTGAGATAACATGCTAAAAGTCAACAAAACTTGAGTGAAGTCCATAGGTTTAAGTTTAAAGGTTGAACACAAGTAAAGGTGTTAATTGTATCGATAACCAATTAACGAGTTTAAAATCAATTTTGTTATTCCATTAAGCTCATGACACGCAATGATTTGACAGGCATCAATGTGTGATGTAAACTAATATAAAGGGTGCCCTCGGGATAGGTCTTTGCCAGTAACCTATGAGTTTGTTAAATACTGTGCGCCTTGTCGCTCATCCTAGCTAAACTAAACGGGGATTGTCAGTCATAGATAGATCTATTCCCTAATATTTACATTCACTCACAAGTGATTAAGGTTTATGATCGAGGGGCTTTTGGCAATAGCTACTTAAGCAATAAAAACATCAGGCATAGCATACTAAAAAGCTTGTGTTTGGGTTTCTAGCATGTATCTCCCCACAAAAGAGTTTAAAAGTTTAAAAAGTCGGCTATGACCTCACCTTGGTTGCTCGGTAGTAATAGTATCGTAATTCAAACGATAGGTGAAAATGGCTTCAACACACGACCTAAATAAAATATGGTAAGTTTCAGAGTTTGATAGTCTAAGTTCAGATTATCTCAAATGTTGTTTATTATAGGGTATTGTTTGTTTAGTTAACTTATAGCATTTAAACATCGGTGTTTAAATGCATGAAGTTCAAGAACAAAGTTATATTTCAAAATTTAACTCGTGAGTATGTTTTCGTTTGACGAAGTATAGAGATTGTTGAAAATGAACGAGGTCGGTGGTTGGTAAAACCAATTTGGGTTTAAGCTTTGGCTAATTGTTTGAACTTATATATTTATCGTAGTTATATATATATATATATATATATATATATATATATATATATATATATATATATATATATATATATATATATATATATATATATTGATGAGGCGACAAGTGTACTTCTTTTAAGAGGTCATTTAAGCCCAAATTCGAGATTATTTGATCAAATATTGCCCTAAATCGTTCCTTTTGTCATTTTAGGTACTTTTGAGGAAGAATCTGGAAAAGGAAGCATTTTGGACGTTTTTGGAGCATAAAAGTGAAGAAAACGGCAAAGTCTCAAAACTCCTGCTGGAACAGTAATTGACGGCGTCAAGCCTCTACACATGACGGCGTCAAGAGTTACAAAAGAGGTGGATATGTAACTTATAACGTGACGGCCCAGAGAGTTTTCAAGCTTATGGCCTAACGGCGTCACCAAGGCCGTCAGGGTCCAATTACTAGTGATGACCCAAAGTATTTCTCCACATGACGACGTCCCAAATGGATCTAGGCAATGCGATTTTATCATGGTGGCGAGTTGACGGCGCCACAAGCTAATACATGACGCCGTCAAGATGTAATATCTGTATATAGTTTTCCAAATTTCATTCATTGGTGTGCAACTTTGAAAGAATAAACCCTAGGTCAAATTTTAACAGCTTTTCAAGGGTTTTAACCCCTTGATTCTTCCATGTTCAATTGAAGATAAGCATTCATTCAAGTCATTCAATATGTCTATGTGTTGTGTGATTATATGTTATGCTTGTCTTCTCTTTAACATGCTAGGCTGGATCTTTCTTGTGTTTGCTTAGATGTAGTGAAACCTAGATGTTAATTATGGGTTGATTGTTTGTTTATAATTGTTATGGATGATTGTATTCGATGTTAGGCTTAAGAAAACTGGCAGACTTCCATTGGTAACTTGCTTGAACGTCTTAAGAAACATGATCAGAGGTGTACTACAATTTTTGGTTGTATTTAATGCATAAGAGAATTCTAATGAACCCATGTTAGGAGCTTCTAACAGCTCGACATAGGAGTGAAGTAGGATCTTATAGAGTTAGGGAATATTGTACACGGCCCTATGTCTAGTATTAAGGAATATGACCCGTCATCCATGCAATTGTAACAAGCTAATCAACCTGTAAAAGATATCTAGGGAGTAATGAAGTCTAAGTAAACACAACTTTCCTCATTATTATTTCCACAACATTAGTATAATAGTTTTGTCATTTTTGTTATTTTATTTTGATTGTATTTTTAGTTTATTGGGTTAGTTGGCTAGTAACTAATTCCGCCCACTCCTTCAAAACCCAAGATTTTGATTGCTTTCCATAAAATATAAAAATACAAAAAGAATTATCCCTCACCTCTAGACCTAGGTTAGTAGGCTTTCTAATCCTAGCAACACTATTCCTGAGTTGAACGATCAACACCCCGGTACTTGTCACTATATTATACTACAACGATTAGGTACACTGCCTGGTTGAGGTTGTAAGCTTCTCGAGATCACTTGAGAGGTAAAACCTGTTGCGAGGGCGCAATCCACGCGCATCAAGTTTTAGGCACCGCAACCCGGGGAATAGTTATTGTCTAGGTTAGGATTTCTTTTTATTAGGTCTACTTGCTAGATTCCTTTCTAGTAAGGTTTTATTTTTATTTTTAGGTATTCTTTAGTCTATCTTATTTCTTCGTTCCTTTGTTCGTAACTTTTACCATCCGACATCATGGAAGGTGGTAACATCTTTGAACCCATCAACCCACTACAACAAAACCACCCACAAAACCCACCACTTACAAACCAACCTCCTAGGCCCCGAACTTTAGGAGAGTGCTCTCGTCCTAGCCACCAAGGCTATTGAAACACTATTGAGCTCACCTAAGGTGCCAATGTGTCCCCGTTGCGATCCGACACCATCTGGTTGGTGCAAAGCGGATGTGCATTCCATGGACTTCGTTCCGAAGATCTTAATCAACATCTCAAGGATTTTCTTAAAATCGTAGATTCCATAGACCTTGATGTTGCAACTAGAGATTCGACCCGATTATGCCTATTCCAATTCTCTCTACGTGATCAAGCTGGTCAATGGCTTGAGCGTTTACCTGCGGGATCCATCACCTCATGGGATGATCTCACGTCTCGTTTCCTAGCTCAATTTTTCCCACTGGGAAGAACTACCAAGCTTAGAAATGATATCTTGATGTTCCAACAAGGTCAAGGTGAAACTCTATATGAAGCATGGACTCATTTCAAGGACTTACTTACTCCAAAAAGTCCCTCGTCATGGCATAAATCTTTGGCTCTAAGTCCAAATCTTCTATGACCATATCGATCTCTCCAAAAGGCGAACCATTGACCAATTGGCCGGTGGCAAGCTACGTGATCTAAGTGCGGAAGAATCATGGGAACTCATAGAAGATCTTGCTTTCAATGACAACGAAAGTTGGAATGATCCCCATGATTTGAACAAAACGGTCAAGGCAATATCTTTGCCTTCGAACAATTCTAGCACTCCTGACCGTAGGATCATGGAACTTGAGGACCAAGTCAAGTGTCTCATGAAATCCTACGAAGCTCCTAAGCCTTCAATCCAAGTGAACAAAATCACTTCTTCGTGTAAATTATGTAATGGTCCTCATGAAACTCATAACTGCATGGAACTTCCAAAACATGCTTTTAAGGAATTCACATCGACATGTGCTGATAAAATCGTAGATTCCATAGAGAATCATTAAAGATGCTAACTTGACTGTTAAGCTAAGATACAAAGAAATTATGAATTAAGCTGAACAAGTATATGATATTGAGCAATAAACCAACCAACCTACACCCAATAAGCATATAAAAACATAAATGAGTAGTACTAAGCTATTGTTTAGTAAAAATGCAAAAATTGGAATTGAAGCTTACAATTGCAGTCCAAGCCAAACTGAGAAACCAAGGACCATACACCACTCCTATAGGCTTACCACTAAGCCTCTAACCCAGGGCAATCCATAAGCCACCCTGCTCCAGCTTCTTTACCATTGATCACTTATTTTTTTATTTTTCACTTTATTTAATTGATTTTTGAGTAATTATTATTTTCTAGGTATTACATGATTTTCTTTCTTCTAATAGCTTACAAAAGCTATATAAGGAGCTTATATGAGCTTATTTGTCCAAAATCAACACTAACAACAACAATTAAGACTCATGATATTTTGAAACATAAAAACTTGCATAAACTGATATTGAGGTTAACAATGTAATTGAAGACTTGAAATAGCTTTATTACAAGATAAAAACACTTACTAAATTACTTTGAAACTTAATACAATACTGGAAACATGAAGATTAAAAATTCGACATACATTTTATTTAATTAAACTAGATAGTACACCACATTGCTTCTCCTTCCTTCTTTATAGAACTTTTTGACTTCCCCCATGTGTCTGAGCATATCCCAATTCTAATCTCAGCCTTTGATTGAGTCAAATCCATCCAAGCCGTTTAAAACTGTCTTGGCGCCAAAAGTCATTAAGGGTTGCTTGTGGAGGTTTCAAAGCAATTAAAGAATTTTGGTGGTACTAGGAGGTGGAGGGGACAAGATTGGATAGGTTTAGTGGCCAAGATGAGGGTTTAGTAGCAAAAACTGGGATTCAGAGGGTGGATGGAGTGTTGAGTGGTGAGAATGCATTAAATGCATATTGGGGCGAATGATGAGGGGGGATGAGGTGTAGTAGCCAGCTGGGGTGGTGGTGAAGAGGTGGCAATACCACCTTGTTTTCAGTTGCAGGTGTGGGAGAGGAAGATGTACAGTGTTGGTGGTATTGGGGAAGGAGGGCGTCAAACGGGGTCAAACCCCCGTTTTATTAATAAGGGTGTGTGGGCCGGTTTCATTTTAGGCCAAGAAAAAGGGTGTGGGCTGGGTAAAGGTTTTGGGTTGGATTTGTTTTGGTTTTGGTTTATTAATACAAAGGGTCCGGTTGGTAGATAGTAATAAACAAGGACCAATTTTCTAATTTGGACAAAATAGAGGGGCTGGTTTTGCAACTTTCCCAATGTAGTTATAAGGACCATTTATGCCATATATGAATAACCCAAGGACCAAAGATGTAATATTTTCATTTAAAATACCTAGGGACCTTTTCTGCCAATTCCTCAAACTCCAGGGACCAAACTTGTAATTTTCTGAAAGTTGAAGGGTTTAACTTGTAATTTCTACATAGTTATCATAAGGACCAACTTTGCCATTTAAGAATAGTGCAAGGCTTATTTTTCATATTTTTCCATTTATAAAACCTTAAGGACTATTTTTGACATTTTTCAAACTTGAGGGACTAAAGTTGTCATTTTGCAATTTTTAACTTTAAAGGACTATGCTTGACAACTTATGAATTCCTAAGGACCTTTGATGATATTTTTCATGTTTTGATTTACCAGGGACTAGTTTTGCCAATTTTTCAAAGTACAGGGACTGAAACTGTAAATTATGTGAAATATGTCATTTTTCATCAGTTTTCAATCCTTTTGCATAAAAACACAGTCCAGGGATATTTTATGTATTTTAAGGCATTCCTGCGTGTTTTCATATGTTTTTGCAGTTTAAATGTAACAGAAATGATGAGTAGTTACACACTCATCAATCCCCCACAGTAAACTATTGCTAGTCCCTAGCAATCTTTTGAGAAAATTTTAAAGGATTTTTACTCTTTACCAAAAGCCATCACTTCTGGAGTAGCCAGATGTAAGAACTGTGGCACACCTGATAACCGTGTGATTTTTAGCAAACCACCAGCTGTCAACGGATTTGTTTTGTCTTTATCAAAAGCCGTTTGCTTCTGGACTAGCCAACTCCTGATGGACAAAGTCAACATCTTGGTGAGCTGATTACCAATTATGGTTTTTCCACTGCCTTTACCACAAGCCATAATCTTGCGGGCTAGCCAACTCATTCGCTTTTTAGGATATGGCGAGTTGAGGTACCATACAATTTTTGGCAAATTGCAAGCCATCAACGGTTTTGAGATACCTTTACCAAGAGCCGTTTGCTCCTGGATTAGCCAATCCTTATGTGGGTTAGACATGGCAGACTGATAACCATTTATTGCATTTCTAAGTGTGAAAAAACTTTAAATTTTGATCAAATGAGAGTGCTTGATGGAACATGTGTTTGAATTCGTGAGAATCCCCCCCCCCCCCCCCCCCACACACTTAGAAATGAATATTGCCCTCAATATTCAAAACACCGGGTGTTAAACCGATACTTAGAATGTAAGAAGGAAATATTAATAACCTTTATTTTAGGCTATTTACACATTTTTTTTAAAGATATATACATATATACAACATGTGGGGCATCTCCCCCACACTAGGGTGGTAGAAAAGAGAAAGAAATCAGAAATATGAGTGAAGACCCATATTGCTACTGTTTTTGATTACCGAGTCACTAGCTTGACTCAACCTCGAATTAAATTGTCCATGAGGAAGCTATTGTTTTTGTTAATCGAGTCGCTAGCTTGACTCGACCCCGAATTTAATGGTCCTTGGGGAAAGTTTGGAGATCCGGGACAACCATGTTTAGTATGTCCTCTCCAAAGTAGTGTTTTACACGATGCCCATTCACTTTAAAACATGGACCGTCATTTTGAGATAGCTCAACGGTGCCATATGGATAAACCTTAGTGATCGTGAATGGGCCAGTCCAATGGGTTTTTAGTTTACCCGATAAGATCTTTAATCTAGAGTTGAAAAGAAGGACTCGATCACCAACGTTAAAAACGCGGTTCTTGATTTTGGAGTCATGAATTCTCTTTGTTTTTTCTTTATAGATTAAAGAGTTCTCGTAAGCCTGATCACGTAGTTCATTTAATTCATTCATTTGAACTTTTCTGTGATCACCCGTAGTTTTGAGGTCAAAGTTGGCATGTTTCAATACCCAGTAGGCTTTGTGCTTAAGTTCCATCGGTAGATGACATGTCTTTCCGTACACAAGCTTGTAAGGTGTACACCCAATGGGTGTTTTAAAAGCTGTACGAAAGGCCCATAGTGCGTCATCTAATTTATCCGACCAGGCAGCACGGTTTTCACCAACAGTCCTCTCAAGTATCCTTTTGATACCACGGTTTGAAACCTCCACTTGCCCACTTGTTTGTGGGTGATACGCGGTAGAAAGACGGTGGGTTACACCATACTTTTGCATGACTTTGTCAAATTTGTCATTGCAGAAATGCGTACCACGATCACTTATGATAGCACGTGGAGTTCCAAAACAGGCAAAAAGAGATTTAAGGAATTTCACTACAACTCAGGCATCATTCGTGGGTAAAGCTTTCGCTTCAACCCACTTTGATAAATAATCAACAGCCACAAGTATGTATTTGTTTCCTCTAGATGATAGGAATGGCCTCATAAAGTCAATGCCCCAGATATCAAATATCTCACATACTTGAATAGCATTTTGTGGATCTCATTTCTTTGTGAAATGTTTCCATGACGTTGACAAGCGTCACAGGTTTTAATGAGATCTTGGGCATCTTTATAAATTGTGGGCCAGAAGAATCCGGAATCAAACACCTTTTTAGTGGTGTAATTAGGACTATGATGTCCCCCAGTGGGTCCAGCATGGCAAGCCTTGAGAATTTCAGTGGCTTCCTGTCCATATACACACCGTCGGATGACTTGATCTGCACAGATTTTGAATAAGTAGGGGTCATCCCAGAAGTAAGGTTTGACATCCTTAAAGAATTTATTCTTCTGTTGGGTTGACATCCCTTTCACAACAAAGTTACCCGCATGGTAGTTTGCGAAGTCGGCAAACCATGGGGTAGTAGAATATCCACAAAAAGCAACCGCATTGAGTGTTTCGAGAGGAAATGTTTCATTTATTTCCTTTTTCTCATACACATCTTGATGAGGGTTCTCTAATCAGGACAGATGATCAGCAGCCAGGTTCTCAGCTCCTTTTTTATCACGAATAATGATATCAAATTCCTGAAGGAGGAGAACCCAACGGAGCAATCTCGGCTTTGCATCTTGTTTTGCAAATAGATATTTTAGAGCCGAGTGATCCGTATACACTACGCATTTAGTCAAGATTAAGTATGTCCGAAATTTCTCAAAAGCATACACCACGGCTAATAATTCTTTTTCCGTAGTGGTGTAATGAGTTTGAGCTTCGTTCATAGTTTTGCTTGCGTAGTGGATAGGCTGAAAGTGTTTCATTTTGCGTTGCCCCAAGACTGCACCGATAGCAAAATCACTTGCATCGCACATAAGTTCAAAGGGTAAACCCCAGTCGGGGGCAACAAGAATGGGTGCCTCAGTAAGCTTTTTCTTCAATGTTTCAAAAGCTTCAATGCACTCTGGTGAAAAGATAAAAGGAGCATCTTTTTCGAGGAGATGAGTCATAGGCCGTGAGATTTTAGAGAAATCTTGTATGAATCGACGATAGAAACCGGCATGACCCAAGAAACTCCTAATACCTTTGACGGTAGTAGGGTGAGGCAGTTTAGCAATGACATCAACCTTAGCTCTGTCAACCTCAATCCCATGCTTGGAAATCTTATGGCCGAGGACAATGCCCTCTTTGACAATAAAGTGACTCTTTTCCCAATTTAGACATAGATTGGTGTCTTCACACCTTTTCAACATTTTTTCTAAATTGGTGAGACATGTTTGGAATGAATCCCCAATGACCGAGAAGTCATCCATAAAGACCTCCATGGTTTTACCGATCATGTCGGTAAATATGGCCATCATGCACCTCTGGAACGTACCTGGAGCATTACATAAGCCAAAAGGCATACGTTTATAAGCAAAGGTTCCATAAGGGCATGTAAAGGTAGTCTTTTCTTGATCCGATGGATCAATGGGGATTTGAAAGTATCCTGAGAAACCATCAAGGAAACAATAGTACTCGTTCCCTGCTAATCTCTCAAGCATCTGATCCATAAAGGGCAGCAGAAAGTGGTCTTTGCGGGTGGCGTCATTTAACTTACGATAGTCAATGCAAACACGCCACCCGGTAACCAGCCGAGTTGGAATCAACTCATTTTCCTCATTAGTGACAACAGTAATGCCACCCTTTTTGGGATGCAATGGATGGGACTAACCCATGGACTGTCAGAGATGGGGTAAATTAATCCTGCATCAAGAAGTTTGAGAACCTCTTGTCTAATCACATCATGGATTTTTGGATTCACCCGTCTTTGATGTTGCACTGCGGGCTTGAAATCATCCTCCATTAAGATTTTGTGTGTACAAAAATCTGGGTTAATACCCTTAATATCGGAGAGCTTCCAAGCAATTGCTTGCTTGTGTGACTTCAAGACTTTTATGAGAGCTATCTTCTCCTCAGCACTTAAACCTTTAGCAATAATGACGGGTAATTTATCATCACCCTCCAAAAATGCGTATTCAAGATGAGGAGGTAAGTCCTTGAGCTCGACCTCAGGAATTCATCGTTTTTATCAACCGATTTAATTTCCTCATTATGAAGTTGTACGGGAGGGAGTGGAGGAGAATTGTCTTGGTTTAGAAATCTCTCAAGGAGAAGAATATCTCCCTCCAGATCAATCTCAGTGTTATCAATTCCCGATGGAACTGAATCACTTTTGAGAAAAGCCTCGACCTCTTCCAAAAGAAAATCACTTCCCTCAAACGGAGTGAGAGAAGGGGAAGAGTCGAAAATGATAGGTTCAGATGATGGAGTGGAATCCCCACTCACAGAATTATGAGAATAACCAAGAAACTATTGAGAGTACTCCTCTGAAGGAATGTCTATGATATCTATTTGATTAACTGCTTCAGAATCATAATTGGAGGAGTACCTCGAGGTTTGATCGAGGTTAAAGGTAACGGCCTCATTACCCACACGCAGAGTGATTTCTTGCTCAAATACATCGATAAGAGCACGGCCCGTTCTAAGGAAACCCCTCCCAACAATGAGAGGAACCCTTTGATAAGCATCGAAATCAACCACTACAAAGTCAGCGGGGAGATGGAACTTTCCTACCTTCACAAACACGTCCTCGGCAATGCCAAGAGGACGAGATATCGATCGGTCTGCAAGCTCTAAAGTCATGCAGGTAGCAGTAAGATCCGGAAGAGAAAGTTTCTTCCAAACTGAGTAAGGCATTAGGTTGATACTTGCACCGAGATCGGCCAAGGCATAGCAATCAACCATTCCCGGAAATACACATGGTATTAGAAATTTTCCAGGATCTCCCAGCTTCTCGGGAAGCTTCTTTAAAAGAACTGCCGAGCAGTTCTCATTCAAGGGAGTCTTTACCATTTCAAACAGTTTCTCCTTGTTGCTTAACAAGTGTTTGATTGTTGATGCAAATTTGGGCATCAGAATTATAGCATCCGCAAAGCTAATGTCAAAATGCAAATCTTGAAAGATTTGAAAGAATTTATCCATCTGGTGACTAGCTTTTTCACGGAGCTTTTGCTCACTCAAGCTTGAAGGGTAAGGAATAGAGGAGGTAGAAGGTTTGGACTTTGGTGTTTCAACTGGGCTATCATTTGGTTCAAAAACAACTCTAGGTTTTGGTTTGGGTTTCGGGACAACTTGAGGTGGGACGTCTTGGGTACCTCCCTTATGCGTAGGAAGTACTTCGTCCTTATTTACCTCAGTTTCATTTTCCACCACCTTGGGAGAAGAAGAAGAAGTGGTAGTGGGAACAGTAGGTCCATCATATGAAACTCGCTCCTGGTTGTGATCGCCTTTGCATCGCCCCTCGGGTTTGCGATCGTGTTGCTCGGAAGTTTTCCAGAGCCCGAGGGTTGTTCATTTAAAGATTTCTTGATTTCAGAAATCTGGCTGACCAACAACCTATTTGTCTCTTCTTGAGTTTTCATGAACTGCTTCAACAACTCATCAGATGATGATTGTGGAGCTGGGAGAATGGCTTGTGTTTGGTTGGGGAAATTTTTGACTCGGTTATTTTGATTATAACCTTGTTGTGGTTAAAAATTTCCCTGATTTGGATTACCATTTCCCTGAAAATGATTTCCCGGGTTGAAATTGTTTCTATTAAAGTTTCCTTGATTATAGAAACCTTGATTCTGTCCAGGATGGAAATTCCCTTGGTTTTGATAACCTAGGTTCATTCGTGGTTGAATTTGGTTTCGATTTTGCAAATTTGGGTTTGGATTAAACCCGGGTGGTCCCATATGTGTGTTAGCACGGTAACTTGGTTCCATTTGAGGACGGTATTAATTACCTCCCTGATTTGTAGTACCGGCTAAGGCATTGGCTTCAAAAGGACTACCATCGGTGGCAGTACAATTGTAGTAAGCATGTGGGCCACCACAAGTGACACAAACTTCCACCTTTTTTACTTCAGCATGTGAAGGGTTTTGTGTGAAAGTGACTTTTTTCTGGTTTGAGAGAACCAAAGCTTGAATGGCGTCCGTGAGTTTGTCTATTTTAGCATCGGTGCTAGAAGTACTCACGGGTGATGAAGTAGAAGGACCAGCACTCACTTGGGAGTTATATGGCTTTGTGCGTGTAGTACGGACCTTGGACTTATTTTCAATGATTTCTAAAGCTTCTTTAGTGGTTTTACTCAAAAAATTACCTCCCGCGGAGCAATTCTTTGAAACGATCCTATGCGTCACCAAACGATTCATCAAACCTTTGAGTAAATTTGATGATTTCATTTTTAAGACTTGTCGTTCTGGACGGGGGAAAAAATTCATTTACAAATTTGGTAACTAAACCTTCCAACGATGTTATTGAACGAGGAGGTTGTTTTTCCAGCCAAATCCGGGCTGCCCCCTCAAGAGAAAATGGGAAAAGAAGAAGTTTGACTGCTTCGGAAGGGACGTTCTTGTATTTGATGGTAGAGGTAATTTTATTAAACCATCGAATATGAACATGAGGATCATCCCTCTCAAAACCATAAAATTGGCTTGAGGTTACTAGATTCAGTAACCCGGTTTTGAGCTCAAAGTATTCAGCCACAATGGCTGGGACAACAATAGCGTCTCCGTAACCCTCAATGGGTGCTTGGAGAAGCTCATTCATCGGACGGTCTTCCGCCATGATAACTTTGTTTGGGGGAACAGCACGTATCTCAGATACGGCTGTTGGGGCATAACGTCTACGACGTCTTCGAGGAATTCTGACAAGCTCACGGAAAGGGCTTGTTGACCTAGAAGAACGAGTGCGCATGCACTAGAGACGACTCTAAGAATACTTAGAGTGACGGGAAATTAAAAATAGAAAAGAAAAATCTTTTTGGGTTTTTGTTTTTACAAGATAATATAGAAATATGGACAAAGATGATATATAATAAAGGTGAATAAATTCAAACTCACAGATACTTCAAAAATTCGTAATACGCAGCACACCTCCCCGGCAGCGGCGCCAAATTTTGATTGGCCTCAAACAGTCAGAAAATATCAACCAAGTAATGGTCAACAAGTCAAACAGCTTAGGCCAATACTCTGTGGAGTTTAGTGTTTCCCCGGATCGTTAAATCCCAACGAGGCATGAAATCTGAAATAAAACGACTTCGAGATCAGGTGAATTGAACAGGAAAATGGTTTAAGTGTTTGTACTACTGAAATTTAAGTGTGAATAGCTTTAATAAGCTGTATCAACTAATACGTGAAATCAGATAAGTACAAATGAAAAGGAACTGGAAAACGTATACGTTTAATATTTAAACGTAAACAACAAAAACGATTTTAACTATAGTGGTAATTTTTATGCCTTAGGGGCTTAAATGCAAATTAAATAAACTTAAGATATTTATTTTATAATTACTAAATTATTTAGAAGTTAATTAAACCTAAAAAATGTAAAAAGATATAAAATGTACGTTTATATTTAAGTAAACGTAATCGTACAAAAGTTAAACGTGAATTCTATCAAATAAAACTCCCAAAAATATGAAATTTATATTTTTGGAATCCTAAACTTATTAAAAAATTATTAGAAAATTAAAATTATTTTTATAACTATTTTATTAATTATTATTATTTAATAACTATTTTTAATTAGTTAATAATTCACTAATAAATAGAAAAATGTAAAATAAGTCTAGAAATACAAAATTAAAATTTCTAAAAGTATAAAATATTATAAAACTTATTTTAAAACTAAAATTTTATTTTTTACACTATTTATCTATTTATTATTATTTAATTATTATTTAACTAATTATTATGATTTAAATTATTAAAAATACTAAAAAGACTTAGATAATTAAGAAATTTTTTATTAATCTAATTAACCATCACAGGAATCTTAAAAAATTATAAAAAGTTTATTTTATGTATTTTTAAACTAATTTATTAATTATTATTCTATTTATTAATTAATTATCAATTAAACTAATTATATTATTAAAAATAGAAAATGAACAACACAAATTCTAGAAAAATTTATAAAAATGTTTTACCTTATATAAAAGCTAGAAAAATTATAAAAACTAGGTCTTACTTTATAAAATATAATTATGCTATTTAATTTTTATTTATTAATTAATAATTAATTAAACTAATATTAAATCTAAATATTACTAAATGACAAAGGAAAATTCTAGAAAAATTTATAAAAATACTTTCATATTAAAGGGATTTATTAAAAATATAAAAATACAGAAGTGCTTAAAATAAGCTAAAAAGAAAATTAAATAGATAATTTCTATTAAATAGAAGCTATCACTATAATTAAGTTTGGCTTTTTCTGTTTTTTCTTTTATAAAACTAATAAAATACTTAAAATAAGAAACTTTTATAAAGAAAACTAATTTAGAAACTCAGAATAAGCACTGTGAGTGCTTATTAGACCAAACAGTTGACCAAGTTTGACTAGATCAAGAAATAAGCTCAACTGAGCTTGTGTGGGGTCCACAAGGTATATTCTGATTCCTCTGACTTATGTGAACTTGTTTGAGTAAGTTACACACAATTAAGCAGCTTGAATAAGCCAAAAACTAGAATAAGCACTTGCTTATTTTGGGTTCTGAGTCAGAATTGGGACAGGAATTGAGGACAATTCCAAGTGGGGTCCACTGATGCACAGGTCAAACAAAGGGTCAAATATTGAACCCTGGTAGGAGGGGGGTTGTGAGAACCAAAATTGGAACTTGTGGGACCACTGTGGTGGTCACAATCAACCACCAAAGTGGTGGTTGTGGTGGTGATGGTCTGTGTAGCAGGGCATCATCTTGCCCTGCAAGTGTGTTTGGTTGGGTGTAACTAGCACAATAAAAATCACAAAAATGAAATAGATGCAAGATACTCAAGTTAAGCTAGTAGTTTACACACACAACAAGTTTCAAACCCTAGATCATAACACAAAAATCACAAATATTCATGCCAATTTAGAGATTTCTGACCATACAACTTTTTGACTTTTTCAATAATCTTGCTCAGTTGACTAAAGTGAGATTCTAGCTTGATTTTCTGATTGATTATGGTATGTTAAGCTATAATAAAGCTATATTGATCTAATCCTATAAGTTTTGAGCTGTTATGAAGGTTTATGGATCACAAAACATTAACTGTTAACTGCTATGGTGATCAAAAGGCTATTTTGACTTTTTCTAAATTGACACTTGATTTTATGCTTTCTTAAACCTAATATGACCTTAAGTGATGTGTTTGAAATGAAAGTAACAACAATTACAGACCTAAACCATAAGGAATAGACTGATCCAAACACTCCCTAATCTAACTGATATGTATGATTTTCAAAACATTTTCATGATTAAGTCCATAAAATCAATCCACAGTGTTTTAATATGATGAGATAAGTAAATTTAAACAAACAAACACTTGTATAAACAACAAATACTCAGAATCATTAAAGATGCTAACTTGACTGTTAAGCTAAGATACAAAGAAATTATGAATTAAGCTGAACAAGCATATGATATTGAGCAATAAACCAACCAACCTATACCCAATAAGCATATAGAAACACAAATGAGCAGTACTAAGCTATTGTTTAGTAAAAATGCAAAAATTGGAATTGAAGCTTACAATTGCAGTCCAAGGTAAACTGAGAAACCAAGAACCATACACCACTCCTATAGGCTTACCACAAAGCCTCTAACCCAGGGCAATCCATAAACCACCCTGCTCCAGCTTCTTTACCATTGATCACTTATTTTTTTTTATTTTCACTTTATTTAATTGATTTTTGAGTAATTTTTATTTTCTAGGTATTACTTGATTTTCTTTCTTCTAATAGCTTACAAAAGCTATACAAGGAGCTTATATAAGCTTATTTGTCCAAAATCAACACTAACAACAACAATTAAGACTCATGATATTTTGAAACATAAAAACTTGCATAAACTGATATTGAGGTTAACAATGTAATTGAAGACTTGAAATAGCTTTATTACAAGATAAAAACACTTACTAAAGTACTTTGAAACTTAATACAATACTGGAAACATGAAGATTAAAAATTCGACATACATTTTATTTAATTAAACTAGATAGTACACCACATTGCTTCTCCTTCCTTCTTTATAGAACTTTTTGACTTCCCCCATGTGTCTGAGCATATCCCACTTCTAATCTCAGCCTTTGATTGAGTCAAATCCATCCAAGCTGTTTAAAACTGTTTTGGCGCCAAAAGTCACTAAGGGTTGCTTGTGGAGGTTTCAAAGTAATTAAAGAATTTTGGTGGTACTAGGAGGTGAAGGGGACAAGATTGGATAGGTTTAGTGGCCAAGATGGGGGTTTAGTACCAAAAACAGGGATTCAGAGGGTGGATGGAGTGTTGAGTGGTGAGAATGCATTAAATGCATATTGGGGTGAATGATGAGGGGGGATGAGGTGTAGTAGCCAGCTGGGGAGGTGGTGAAGAGGTGCAATACCACCTGGTTTTCAGTTGCAGGTGTGGGAGAGGGAGATGTACAGTGTTGGTGGTATTGGGGAAGGAGGGAGTCAAACGGGGTCACACCCCGTTTTATTAATAAGGGTGTGTGGGCCGGTTTCATTTTGGGCCAAGAAAAAGGGTGTGGGCTGGGTAAAGGTTTTGGGTTGGATTTGTTTTGGTTTTCGTTTATTAATACAAAGGGTCCGGTTGGTATATAGTAATAAACAACTACCAATTTTCTTATTTGCACAAAATAGAGGGGCTGGTTTTGCAACTTTCCCAAAGTAGTTATAAGGACCATTTATGCCATTTATGAATAACCTAAGGACCAAAGATGTAATATTTTCATTTAAAATACCCAGGGACCTTTTCTGCCAGTTCCTCAAACTCCAGGGACCAAACTTGTAATTTTCTGAAAGTTGAAGGGTTTAACTTGTAATTTCTCCATAGTTATCATAAGGACCAATTTTGCCATTTAAGAATAGTGCAAGGCTTATTTTTCATATTTTTCTATTTACAAAACCTTAAGGACTATTTTTGACATTTTTCAAACTTGAGGGACTAAAGTTGTCATTTTGCAATTTTTAACTTTAAAGGACTATACTTGACAACTTATGAATCCCTAAGGACCTTTGATGATATTTTTCATGTTTTGATTTACCAGGGACTAGTTTTGCTAATTTTTTAAAGTTCAGGGACTGAAACTGTAAATTATGTGAAATATGTCATTTTTCATCAGTTTTCAATCCTTTTGCATAAAAACACAATCCAGGGATATTTTATGTATTTTAAGGCATTCTTGCGTGTTTTCATATGTTTTTGCAGTTTAAATGTAATAGAAATGATGATTATTTACACACTCATCAGTATATATATATATATATATATATATATATATATATATATATATATATATATATATATATATATATATATATATATATATATATATGTATATGTATATATATATCTATATATATCTATATATATATATATATATATATATATATATATATATATATATATATATATATATATATATATATATATATATATATATATATATATACATACATGTATATATATATATATATATATTTATATACATACATATATATGTATATATATATATATACATATATATACATATATATATATATGTGTGTGTATATATATATATATATATAGATATATATATATATATATATATATATATATATATATATATATATATGTATAGATAAATATATATATATATGTATATATATATATATATATATATATATATATATATATATATATATATATATATATATATAATATAAATTATAAAGTTTATATTTATGAAAAACCTTTAAGCATGTAAAATTTACACTTTAACCCCCCGCCCCCCTAACGGCATAACTTTACTCCGTTAGTCCAAACGTATTTATAATTTCATTTTTAACCCAAAACTCTTTTATGTTAAAATTTTATACCCAAAATTTCCTAGATTTACAGTTTTTATCACAAGTTTATAAAAATGACAATTTTCCCTTAAACTTTTCAAATGGCAGTTTTAGTCCCTCGGTTTCAAAACTTTTGCAAAATTAGTCCAAACTTTTCCAACTTTGAAACTTAACAATTTTATTTTAGAAATAGGCGTACAATAGCTTACTCAAGTTATAAAACAGCTTATGCTCGTAAAAGAGCTTATTTCGAGCTAGGGTCCATAAAATCCCACTTAGGGTTTAGTGAACCCTTGTCAGTCTTTCTTGTTCCTTAAGCTATCTTATTGATTGTATTATTTTATTTGGTGGATGAGGGTTTCCAAATATGGTCTCAACATATTTTTATTAAATTTTTTACTCTATAAAAAATATTCAAAACCCAAAATCACACAAGTAAACAAAACTGCTTCCATGAAAGAAAAATAATCTTGAGTAAACCGTACCTTTGCAATTAATACAAATTAGATTTTTTCACGTTTCATCCCGAATACTCTCATATCCTCATAAGGTCGAAAACTTTAGGATTTAGGAATAATAAATCCACTTCATGTGATTAAAACACTTAAGGCCTAATTTGATTACAAGAATACAATTTTTGTAATCTTCATAATAGGAATTAGGGTTTTTCATGTTTGATACTTGATACCTAGTATCCTCATAAAATCAAC
This sequence comes from Artemisia argyi, assembly GCA_030686995.1. Taxonomy (NCBI): domain Eukaryota; kingdom Viridiplantae; phylum Streptophyta; class Magnoliopsida; order Asterales; family Asteraceae; genus Artemisia; species Artemisia argyi. The sequence continues at coordinate 277,306,906 of CM060708.1, forward strand.
TCCATTAGGCTTTAGAAAACCCTCATGGATCGATCCTTTGTGATCTAAAATACCAACCCTAATTTGATCATCATAATGATTAAACGCTTGTTGTCATCAAATCACAAGAACCCTAAAACCCTAATATGCTAGATACGACCAAACACCTAGATAAACAAAATAAAGATTTAATTTTTATGAGAAAAGAAGTGATTGCTAAGAACCCTAGCTAGGTTATATATGATTAAATGGCTCCTATACCACTGTAGGGTTTTGGTGGTCACCCGCATGACCTATAAAATATGCATAGCGGAAAATAAACAAGTTAATACGATGCAGACCAAACCCTAATATCAATATCTCCTAATCAAATATACAACCTTAACCTAACACGTAAAAAGTATGCTTACAGAGTTACTTACTTTTTCCTATAGGATGTAAGCTCCAATTCTTGACAGCAGTCAGCTACGTGCACGGAATCGACTTCTTCTTTTTGATGCTAGATAAGACAAAAATGTACCACTTTTAAGGGGTCATTTAAGCCCGAATTCGTGACTATTTGATCAATTACTGCCCTAAATCATTCCTTTTGTCATTTTAGGTACTTTTGAGAAGAAATCTAGAAAAGGAAGCATTTTGGATGTTTTTGGAGCATAAAAGTAAAGAAAATGGCAAAGTCTCAAAATCCTTGCTGGGAACAGTACCTGACGACGTCAAGACCTCACACATGACGGCGTCAAGAGTGGCAAAAGAGATGGAAGTAGAAAATACACTTGACGGCCCAGAGCATCTTCAAGGCTATTTGGCCTGACGGCGTCACCAAGGCCGTCAGGGTCAAAACACATGTGACGGCCCAGAGTATATTTACACATGAAGGCGTCAAGACTAGATCTAGGCAATACGAATTTTATATTTGCGGCGAGTTGACGGCGTCAGACCCTACAACGTGACGCCGTCAGGATGTATTCTCTATATATATATTTCCAATTTTTTATTGTAAAAGGGGGGAACATTAGGAAGAACTTTACTACAAAACCTACGTTGAATTTTCATCATATTGTAAGGGTTTCAAACCCTTCTTTCATTGATGTTTGAAAAGTGTTTATGCAAGCAAATATAGCCAAAAGCAGGTAAAAATGATTAAAAGATGAAGAAATGAAGTGGACATGCATTTTTGGAGAGTTTTAAGAAGATGAAGGAAGAAAGAAACGTTGCATGGACAAAAGGATTTGATAAAGACAAGTTTTCTACACAAAATTATCAAGAAAATATCAAGTTCTAATGGACAAAGTCATGCCACAAAGAAAATAATGCATGCAACGTAAAACAACAAAGAAAAGACATAAAAATATGGTTCAGATAGATTCCAACCGATCGGTTGCAATTCGCAACCGATTCGGCTGGAAATGTGCCAAAAGATTGACCATCCGATCGGATGGCGAGAAACCGATCGGATGGGTTTGACTGAAGTTACAAGTTTTGCATTTATGGACTTATTTACTCCCCATAATCATGTGTGGCTGATCATTTCTGCTTATTAACTAAGGAGGGACATTTTTACTTGAAGGATAAGTGTCATTATGCTATATAATGACTACTTAGGGTCTAGAGTTACTTGTACCACCAATATCTAACTTAGTATTACACCAAATCTTGTTAGTTTATCTTATATTTCCTGAAAGTTTACTAAGTGTTGTAAAAACGTCTAGAACGTGTTGAGTTAGAGTCTCAAGCATTGGTTCGAGTGTGGAGTTGTTTACTTACGTTAGTGAGCAATTGGAGGAGTGTGGTTGCTAAAGTTCCACAAGTCTATTCATTGTAATCTCAAGACTAGGTACACCTTGATACTTATAATGAACAATTGTTACTTTGATTTTTATGAAAGTTTTCTTATTCACTTATGTTTTAATATGATTGCTAGGGAGTAATTTGTGATATGCTTGTATATATGATGTGATTGGTTAATGGAGTATTCTTTTATGAAAAAGGTGATGCATGAAAACATATCTATTTTATGAGTTTGTTGAAATAACATCTTTTCTTGCTTAATTTGTCGGTAAAAACAAACACTTGAAAAATAGGTCCGAAAGGAATTTCAACTTGTTTTTATTCCAAAATATTAATACACCAAATTAGTATGGAATAGGATGATTGACAACCATCTTATTTACTTGTTAAAATAGATTTGAGACGATTTCATCACGAAAAAGGACCGAAAGGATTTGTAGGAATTCATAAGAAAAGAATTTATTTTCTAAACAACCTTGTGATTATAGGATTGTCATACTAATTTGATATGTCCGAAAGGAGTCATTTATGTGATAGAATTCTTAGTGGTAGTGAAAACATGACATACATCATAGATTGTATAACTACTCATTTTTAGTTGCGCATCATAACAAGTTTTACACCAAACTATGTACTCAAATTGTTACAATACTCCTAATTACCAATCAAGGAATTATACACAAGTATATGTTAGTTTTTATTGAGTTTCTTTTAAAGCTTTATTTTACATAAATTTGGATTGACAACCCTTATTTAACAAACGTTTTTCTTATTACTAAAACAACCAAATCCCTTGGCACGATCTCGACTTACCCACCTTTATTACACCGGACGAGTTTACTTGCTCGTATGTGCTAGATAATAAAACGTTTATAAATTTTAAAACTTGTACTAATAAAACACACATCAAGTTTTTGGCGCCGTTGCCGGGGATTTGATTAACTTTCTTAGTTTTCAGTAATAAAATTGTTTGTAATTTGTGAAATTTTTAAGTTTTTTGAGTAAAGTAAAAAAAAAAAAAGTTGGTTTTTGACCAACCGAATCGGATGGATGTCCATCCGATCGGTTGGTGGTCTCGGTAAATTTTCTAGGATACTATTTTTAGTAATTAATGTTTATTTTTCTGTTTTTAGTTAATTAGTTTTAATGATTATATAATTAATTTTAGTTATTAATAGTTATAAGTTGTAATTATAAGTCATTTTAATGTTTTTAGTAGTTTTAATTTTTAATTAATGATTTAGTAGTTTTAAAGACACCTTAGTTAATGCTTTCAATGTTTTTAATTTTATAATTACTGTTTTATTAAATATTAGTTTTATAAAAAATATATATATATTTTAGTGCAGAAGACTCTAACCGATCCGGTTGCGGGTTCCAACCGATCGGTTGGAGGAGGTAAAATTATGCCATCCGATCGGATGGATTTCAAACCAATCGGATGGAGGTCACGGTAAAATTTTTGACATTTTTAATTTTTAGTTTATTTTCAATTCTTAGTGTTTTATTTAGTTAATTTACTTGTTCTTATTTCATATTAAGAGTTATTGGATTATAACTAACCCTCTTGCTAATGATTCGGATGTTTTTTTTGTGATGGTTATGTTATAGTTAGTAAGTGCTTAAGTTGAAATGGAGAGTTTGAGTCAGATTTCTGCGTATTTGAAAGACTTGGAAGATATGTTCAAGGATTCTGGTGATTCCTTGGAAAAGTTGGAGAGCATGTTGGAAAAAGCTAAGTTGGATTTAGAAGGAGAAGAGGTTGTTGGTGACAATGTTTCTTATTTGCCACATGAAATGTGTTACCCAAAGAAGGAGAAGGAGAGAAAAGTTGTTGTTTTCACTAGAGCACCACCTAAGGAATATGATGCTCCACACATGAGGTATTCTACACCTTGTGCGGTGGAAGGAGTTAAAGCGTGGGATGCGGAATTGAATATGGAATATGGAAACAATTACATTTCAGAAGAAGTGCTTGACAAGCTTGGTTTTGTTAGGCTTGATTATGGAAGTTATGGAAGAAAGGAAGTAAAAGGAGTTAGAGTGAATATTCATGGTCACATCTTTAAAGTTGATTTTGTGGTTTTGGAGTATACTAATGCCGATGAACCGGAAGTTATCTTTGGTAGAGATTTTTTAGTAAATACCAAGTGTACATTGGATTTTGCACTTGGGGAGTTAAGAATTAACATAAGTGATTTGGAAGAAGGAAAGAGTGTGAATGAAATGCTTGTTGATGTTTGTGAAGGAATGGAAATGATGAAGGAAGGAAGGGATGAAGTTTGTAAGATGGGGAAAGCTAACCGAAACAAAACACCATTGAACAAATTAACCCAACTCTCCACCCAAAAAGAAAACAAATCATCATCATCATCATCCAAAACACCACCAAATTAACCAAAAAGTACCAAACCTTTAACGAAAGAGCAAAAACAAGCTATCTTGGAGAATCTTGAAGCGAAAATTAGTGAATTGATGGAAAACAAACCGGTCATTGAGGTGTTGAGGAATTATATGGAGTATATGATGGATCTAAACACCTTGAACTGTGTTAGATTGATACTTTGAGTTATATCACTAAGTATGCGGAATTTACTTAGTAACACTTAGAAATTTGATTGTGAGTGAATGAAACAGTTGTTAATGAATGAGAACAATGTATGTAACAAATGATTAGCTCCAATATTATTAATGATAATAATATGAGTGATCTTAGTATCACTAGGGTTACACATTGAAGCTCTAGAAAACGTATATCTAACCATTAACCTAGGATCTCCTTTTATAGCACAAGGAGTCCTCTTCTACAAGATAAGTATAATGCTAATAGAATAAGATATACACAAGATCTATTCTGTATTTATCTAAACACGTTTCCTAACAGTTATCTAAACAGCAGTGGTAATATATGTTCTTGCAGTGGTAATGAGTTTCCACTGCAAGTACATTCTTCAACAGTTGTAATGTCTTCACTAGCCGTGCTAACTGTTAGTATAATTCCCAACAGTATAGGAAGAAATTAGATGGAGTTATGTTGGCAAAAACTAAGTTGGAGGATAATAGTTTTGATGAAGTAGAGGAGAGAAGGATAATTGAGAATGGACTCCCAAAGAAAATGAATGATCCCGAAAATTTTGTTTTACCTGTTAAAATTAATGGGACAACTCCTTTATATGCATTAGCTGATACGGGTTCTAGTGTGAGTATTATGCCTTATCCATTGTATCATAAGTTATGATTAGGAGACCCTACACCTAACAATTCTAAACTCACTATGGCGGATAATTCTAAGGCAAAAGCAATGGGGGAAGTAAGAAATGTGAGAGTTCAAATTGGTTATAAAGCATTCTTGGCAGATTTTCTTGTGTTGGATGTTGCGGTTGATAAGGAACTACCTTTGTTGTTAGGTAGACCATTTTTAAGAACTTGTGGAGCTATAATAGATATGGGAAGAGGTACCATGACAATTGATGATGGAGTTCTTAAGAATACTTACTATCCAAAGCCTAGAGGGCGTAGTAATGGAGTTGAAAATGATGAGGACCAAGAGGAGGATTACCTTGGTTGCTTTGAAGTAGGAAGGGATGAAGATGGTAGGCCTAAGTTTGGCCCATGCACACCTAGTTTCTTTGATATTGAAGATGAAATGGAAAGAGCTCTAGCAATGGAGGCTTTCTTTAATCCATTTAAAAATATTTTTGTGTTTAACAAGTTGACAGATTTTCTTGGATCTTTACCGGTCCAATTGAAGAACTTGGAATGGGGTTCCGATGCTTTACAAAAGAGAAGAAGGAGATGGTGATTGGCATTGCAAATTTGATATCACATGTCCTAGCGGAAGGAACTTTGCACGAACTTTCAAAACTCAAAAGAGTACTAGGAAGTTGGCAAACAAGTATCGTGGAAAAGACATTCTTAGGAATGAATATTTCTATGGATGAAGAAGAATGATCACAAGAATAAAACACATCTTGTGCTAGTTTGTTTGTTTCGTATTTTTAGTTTTCATGCATTTTATTTTATGCTTTTAGGTTTTATGCATTTCATGTTTAAATGAGACTATCTATCTATCTATCTATTTATCTATCTATTTATCTATATTTATCTATTTATCTTTTGATTTATTTAGTTTAAGTTTTTAGTTTTTAGAGGTTAAGTTATGTTTTAGTGTTAAGATTAGAAGTAGAAGTAGATGACCAAATTTTTGGTAGACAAAGTGTGTTTGGAATACATACAAGATAATAAGTTTTGAGAAAAGAAAGAGCTACTAGTACTTGTGTCAAGTTTAGTAGTAGAGAAAAAACTTTGAAAAATCAATTTCATACCAAACCGAACGGATGTATTCACAACTGATCAGATGGAGTTGAATATATAAACAAAAATTTTCAAAAACTTAAGAAAAACACATACACACAATCCACCATAAATCGGGGTTAAAAATTCGACCATAAGAAGTTGTTAGAAGGTTGCTGGAGTGATAATTAATCATCAATGGCATCAAGTCAAGTAAGTTATATCATTAATTTTGTTCAATTAGGTTTTAATTCGGATGATTGAAATTAGGTCATGAATTGGGTATTTTTGAATTAGTTTGAATTGAGATGTAATATTTTGGGGATAAGTGATTAGATGATAGGAGAAGGTATTGCAAAAAGAATTAGATCAATTGGTTAAGTTTTGAGTAAGAATTCATTGATCGAATTTTCGGATTGAATTGGGTATAATCTTTGGAGCTAGTTTATTTGTAATTGATGAATCCCAGATGTTACATGATTGATAATTAGTGATGTTAGGTTATTGCATTGTTGATTAGATCACTAATTGGAAGATTTTAGTAGATGATGTTCTTGGTTTTTTATAGAATCATTAGGTTGATGATTGGAAATGTTAAGAATCATTGATAGGAGAGTTTGAATGTTAGAAGTACTCAATAATGGGAGATTACAAGTTAGAAAGAAGTTCGGATTGATTGGGAAACGTTTAGGATGGATTGAGGATTAATGTAGTATACATAAACTCCAACCGGATCGGTTGCGAGTTGCAACTGATCGGTTGGGAATGTGCAAAAGTGCATCCGATCGGATGAACCTCAAACCGATCGGATGGACGCCTCGGAAAAATTTTTGACATTTTCGAAAATGTGTTTTCTAGTTTCTAAATTGATTGATATTAGTTCTTATACTTTTATACTAACATAATTTGAGATTTCTTTCAGGGAAATGTTGCAAGATTGGGACGAAATCAAAGAAATCCGATTGTTAACAAGTATTTGAAAAGGAACGAGAGGAAGAGGATCACTTTCAGTTTGAAACCGGAGTCTAATAATAATGTAAAGTTTTCTAATGTGCAAAACAAAGATGAGAAGAATGCATATAGGGAACGTCTTTCAAAACTTCAAGAGAGGGAGATTGCTAAGCCTAGGTTGATTGATTGGGAATTGCTTGCGGAGTATGAATGTGAGGATCAATTGAGGAGCACGATGACTATGATTTATGTGTATCCTGGTGATGGAGATAGGTTTGAAGATTATTCTTGGGAAAGAGCTTTTAGTATTCGTGAGAATGTTTACAAGGAATGGTGTTTGGAGTTCTTTTCTACGTTCTACTTTGATAGAAAGGTAAATGATGTTCTTGGGGATGTTTGTGTTTGTGTTTGGTTTAGATTGTGTGGTCGCGAACATGCTTTATCTTTGCCAAATTTTGCAGTTGCCCTTGGTTTGTATGAGGAGAGTGAGGTTAATCATAGGTTGGTTGGACCACATTTTGTGAGTTTAGCTAGAGCTAATGATCAATGCACGGGTATTGATGCTTATTTGAATAGAATTGGTGATCCAACTTGTCTTAGGAGAAATTCTTCTAGGATTAGGAATCCGTTGTTGAAGGTTTTATAAAAGTTGATTTCTTGGGGATTGATACATTGGAGCGGTGGTCAAGACAGATGTAGTCAACCGGACCTATGGGTGATGAAGTTCTTGGAGGAAGACAAGAATGGGAATGTGGCATGGATTATTGCCAAGTATCTTTCTAAGAGAGCACCGGGGATTAAGAAACAAAGTGATGTTTATGGAGGTCATTATGTGACCACTTTGGCTAAAAATCTTGGGTATTTTAATGATAATGAGTTGAGGAAGTGTAGAGTGAGGTTGGAGAGTGAGATATGGGATGCTTTTAGTTTTAGAAAAGCATTGGATAGGAATAACAAGACTTTGGGACCTTGGACCGAACCAAGTGTGGGGGCACAATCCGGAGCCTATACGGAACCGCCATCACAACCTCAAATGGGGAGTTTTCCGGGTAATACCCGAAGTGCTTTTGATTCAGGATGGGGTGATTTGAACCGAGAGTTAAATGCTATTGGGTGTAGGGAAGTTTGGAGAGATTCAATGCAAATGAGGAATAATTACAACTATGATTATTCCATGCCTATGATCCAACATTTGGCACAAGATGCCAATTATGAGGTACCTCCCTACAATCCACCAAATGTTCCACCATACCCTTTACCATATTCTCCATATCCTGGACCATACCCCTACCCTTATCCTGGTTATTCACCATTTCTCGAGCCATATCCTCCATACGGTAGACTTCCCGAGTATGGTAGTTCAAGTGTTAATGTGGGTGGACCAAGTTTTAATCCTGGAGGATCGAGTTATAATGTTGGAGGTTCGTCTTCAAGAGCTGGAAAGAAGAAGAGACGAGTGGTGGACGAGGACGTTGAAGAAGATGTTGATGAGGATGAAGAGGACAAGTTCATTCGTTCCGATGTGAGTTATTGATGGTGACGTTTGATCACATGGATTATGGTTGGTTTTAAAAACAAATATGTGTCGAAAAATTTCTATTTCTATTATCTTTAACTATTTCTCGTAGGATTTTTAACGTAACTTAATTTTCTATTTATGTGGTTTAGATATTTTTTTTGTGTTTGTTTGGTTGTTTCGTATATTTTGCAGTTTTCTTGCAGGAGTTTTGTTACGGAAGCATATAGTTAATCAACGTTTGGAGTCGGTAAACTCATTTGCTTATTATGATGAAATATGCATGTTGCGTATTTAACTCCGGTATTTTCTAAATTTTTCCATTTCCTTTACTTTGAAGTTATTTTTATTACATTGAGGACAATGCAAAACTTAAGTGTGGGGGAAGGAAGAAAATAGAAAAATTGCATAATTTTTAATTTGTTTTAATTTTTTAAATTTTTAATTTTCGTTTTTAGAGTCATGAACTTTAGTAACTAGTAGTAGTTCGCCCTTCATATTTTAGTTAAAATAAAGTTGATTTTATGGTAAATAATAATGATATTTTTGGAGAATAAATTCAAGTTTTAAAGAGCAATTCGTCTCAGAATTAATAACATTTGCTAGCACAATTTCATACCCTTATTACTTTAAATTGTGATGATTAGTTTTTTTTATGAGAATAGTATTTCTTATACTATTTACATATTTCATGATGAGTGTGCCGGTGGTTGTGTTAATTCTAGAACTTGTACTTGTTATGCATTATGGTTAAAATCATTTTCGAATGATAAGGATGTATTCACATGATAAGAGGCAAACTTAGGAATAAAACCAAATGGCCATCCGTTTACAAAATAATTTTTGCTAACCACATCGGTTAGTTACCCTCGTATTTGGAACCCATTTGTTAGAGTTTATCTTTAACGCTAGATACCCTTAGTTACACCCTCTGAGCCATCCTTTTCATTTTGTTACATCCAAAAAAATATACAAAAATATTTTACACTTTAAACCTTAGCCTTACCCTTTGTCAAAGTCTAAATGGTGGGTTGCTAGTTGCTTGGTTATTGGATTGTTTTTGATGATTATTAGTTAGCCACACTTCAGTATTCATGTGTGTGCCATTTCAACAAAGACGAAGAGTGCACATTCTTATTTGTATTTTTTGTGGTGTATGCTTATGCGAAGTGTGGGGGTGATGTTATGTAAAAAAAAAAAAAGAAAAAAAAAAGTCATCGCAACTATAAGGTGACAATTATAACAAATCTGCTATATGTATGAAGATGAAGGAAGAGGAAGTATGTTTGAGATATCGAGTAGCCGATGTGCTAAGTTTGAAGAATATTTTTATAGTGAATCAATGTATCAACATGTGAAAGATCGAAGAGGAGAAAGATTGTAACTATTGTCATTTTTGGATTTGTGGTTTGTTTGAGATTAGCAACTATGGGACTTAGACTTTGATTTTATTTTTCTTTAAAACCAATTTCATAAATATTCCCATGCCTTATCCTTACCTTTTTGACTTAGTGTAATTATTTTGCACGAAAGTTTATAAAACCCTTAGCCTAAACGTTACAACCTGAATAAAAGACCTCTTTAATGAATTATTCTATTGTTTTGATACTTGTACAAGCCTATGGTAAGAAACATAAATCATGACTGTGCAATGAGTGATCTATTAATCATTACACATATTGAGTGATGAGTGAATTTCAAATTATCTTCGTGAGGTGCTTAGAATTGTTATCAAGCTTTTTATTCACTTGATTGAGTTCAAATAAGATATTTACACTATTGCCATTGAATTCAATTTTTTTTTTTTTTGATTAAGACTTGCTCAAGGGCGAGCAAAGCTCAAGTGTGGGGGATTTGATAACGTTCAAAATTAACATGTTTTTAATCGCGTTATTGTTTATTTTATGAGTGGAAATTGGTCATATTTGTATATATTTGTTACTTAATCGTGGAAAAGTGTTTATGCAAGCAAATATAGCCAAAAGCAGGTAAAAATAATTAAAAGATGAAGAAATGAAGTGGACATGCATTTTTGGAGAGTTTTAAGAAGATCAAGGAAGAACGAAACGTTGCATGGACAAAAGGATTTGATAAAGACAAGTTTTCTACACGAAATTATCAAGAAAATATCAAGTTCTAATGGACAAAGTCATGCCACAAAGAAAATAATGCATGCAACGTAAAACGACAAAGAAAAGACATAGAAATATGGTTCAGACAGATTCCAACCGATCGGTTGAAATTCGCAACCGATTCGTCTGGAAATGTGCCAAAAGATTGACCATCCGATCGGATGGCGAGAAACCGATCGGATGGGGTTGACTGAAGTTACAAGTTTTTCATTTATGGACGTATTTACTCCCCATAATCATGTGTGGCTGATCATTTCTGCTTATTAACTAAGGAGGGACATTTTTACTTGAAGGATAAGTGTCATTATGCTATATAATGACTACTTAGGGTCTAGAGTTACTTGTACCACCAATATCTAACTTTTCATTACACCAAATCTTGTCAGTTTATCTTATATTGCCTGAAAGTTTACTAAGTGTTGCAAAAATGTCCAGAACCTGTTGAGTTAGAGTCTCAAGCATTGGTTCGAGTGTGGAGTTGTTTACTTACGTTAGTGAGCAATTGGAGGAGTGTGGTTGCTAAAGTTCCACAAGTCTATTCATTGTAATTCTCAAGACTAGGTACACCTTGATACTTATAATGAACAATTGTTACTTTGATTTTTATGAAAGTTTTCTTATTCACTTGTGTTTTAATATGATTGCTATGGAGTAATTTGTGATATGCTTGTGTATATGATGTGATTGGTTAATGGAGTATTCTATTATGAAAAAGGTGATGCATGAAAACATATCTATTTTCTGAGTTTGTTGAAATAACATCTTTTCTTGCTTAATTTGTCGGTAAAAACAATATCTTGAAACATAGGTCCGAAAGGAATTTCAACTTGTTTTTATTCCAAAATATTAATACACCAAATTAGTATGGAATAGGATGCTTGACAACCATCTTATTTACTTGTTAAAATAGATTTGAGACGATTTAATCACGAAAAAGGACCGAAAGGATTCGTAGTAATTCATAAGAAAAGAATTGATTTTCTAAACAACCATGTGATTATAGGATTGTCATACTAATTTGATATGTCCGAAAGCAGTCATTTAGGTGATAGAATTCTTAGTGGTAGTGAAAACATGACATACATCATAGATTGTATAACTACTCATTTTTAGTTGCGCATCATAACAAGTTTTACACCAAACTTTGTACTCAGATTGTTACAATACTCCTAATTACCAATCAAGGAATTATACACAAGTATATGTTAGTTTTTATTGAGTTTCTTTTAAAGCTTTATTTTACATAAATTAGGATTGACAACCCTTATTTAACAAACGTTTTTCTTATTACTAAAACAACCAAATCCCTTGGGACTATCTCGACTTACCCACCTTTATTACACCGGACATGTATACTTGCTCGTATGTGCTAGATAATAATCGGATAATTCGTGTTTATAAATTTTAAAATTTGTAGTAATAAAACGCACATCAACTTGTCTTTCTTTTAACATGTTAGGCTAGGTTTTTATTGTGTTTGCAGAGATGTAGTGAAACCTAGATATTGATTATGGGTTGATTGTTTGTTTATAATTGTTACGGATGATTGTATTCGATGTTAGGCTTAAGAAAACTAGCAGACTTCCATTGGTAACTTGCTTTAACGTCTTAGGAAACATGATCGTAGGTGTACTACGATTTTTGGTTGTATTTAATGCGTAAGAGAATTCTAATGATCCCATGTTAGGAGCTTATAACGGCTCGACATAGGAGTGAAGTAGGATCTTATAGAGTTAGGGAATATTGTACATGGCCCTACGACTGGTATTAAGGAATATAACCCGTCATCCATGCAATTGTAACAAGCTAATCAACCTGTAAAAGATATCTAGGGAGTAATGAAATCTAAGTAAACACAACTTTTCTCATTATTGTTTCCACCACATTAGTAAAATACTTTAGTTTTTATTTCTTTTATTTTATTTTGATTGCATCTTAGTTAATTGGGTTAGTTGGCTAGCAACTAATTCCGCCCACTCCTTCAAAACCCGAGATTTTACTTGCTTTTCATAAAATATAAAAATACAAAAAGAATCATCCCACACCTCTAGACCTAATTTAGTAGACTTTCTAATCCTAACGACATTATGCCTGAGTTGAACGATTAATCCCCCGGTACTTGTCACTATACTATACTACAACGCTCAGGTACACTTCCTGGTGGGGTTGTAAGCTTCTCAAGATCCCTTGAGAGGTAAAACCTGTTGCGAGGGCGCAATTCCCACGTACCAAGTTTTTGGCGCCGCAGCCCGGGGAATAGTTATTGTCTAGGTTAGGATTTCTTTTTATTAGGTCTACTTGCTAGATTCCTTTCTAGTAAGGTTTTATTTTTCTTTTTAGGTTTTCTTTAGTCTATCTCATTTTTTCGTTTCTTTGTTCGTAAACTTTACCATCCGACATCATGGAAGGTGGTAATATCTTTGATCCCATCAACCCACCACAACAAAGCCACCCACAAAACCAACCACTAGCAAACCAACCTCCTGGGCCTCGAACTTTAGGAGAGTATTCCCGTCCTAGCCACCAACGCTATCGAAACACCATTGAGCTCACCCGAGGAGCCAATGTATCTCTCTTGCGATCCGACACCATCTGGTTGGTGCAAAGCGGATGTGCATTCCATGGAATTCATTCCGAATATCCTAATCAACATCTCAAGGATTTACTTAAAATCGTATATTCCATAGACCTTGATGTTACAACTAGAGAGTCGACCCGATTACGTATATTCCAATTCTCTCTACATGATCAAGCTAGTCAATGGCTTGAACGTTTACCCACGGGATCCATCACCTCATGGGATGATCTCACTTCTCGTTTCCTTGCTCAATTTTTTCCACCGGGGAGAACTACCAAGCTTAGAAATGATATCTTGATATTCCAACAACGTCAAGGTGAAACTCTATATGAAGCATGGACTCGTTTCAAGGACTTCCTCCAAAAAGTCCCTCATCATGGCATAGATCTTTGGCTCCAAGTCCAAATCTTCTATGACCATATCGATCTCTCCACAAGGCGAATCATTGACCAATCGGCCGGTGGCAAGCTACGTGATCTAAGTGCGTAAAAATCATGGGAACTCATAGAAGATCTTGCTCTCTATGACAACGAAAGTTGGAATGATCCCCGTGATTTGAACAAAACGGTCAAGGCAATATCTTTGCATTCGAACAATTCTAGCACTCCCGACCGTAGGATCATGGAACTTGAGGAAAAAGTCAAGTTTCTCATGAAATCCTACAAAACTCCTAAGCCTTCAAACCAAGTGAACAAAATCACTTCTTCATGTGAAGTATGTAGTGGTCCCCATGACACTCGTGATTGCGTGGAACTCCCCGGACAAGCTTTTGCGGATTACGTATCCTCGCGTACCGACGAAGCGGAAGACAAGTGGTACAATTTCAAACCCGAGCCAAATCCTTACAGTGATTCCTACAACCCTTCTTGGAAAAATCGCACGAACCTTAGGAGGAAACAAAACCAAAAAAAAACCCAAAAGAATTCTTCCAATCCACCTAATCGTTACCAATCAAACGGTCCACCCTCTAACCGTACTTTCAACAACAATCCTTCTAATAACTATGGTAGTACCAATAATCTTGAAGGATTGATGTCCAAGTTTATGGCATCTCAAGAAGCTCGCATAGCTAAGTTTGAACCCGAATTCAACCAACAACAAACGAAGATGACCAATAAGATTGACAATTTGTTGAAAGCCCTCAACAACCAAGTGCTAACTACACCTAGGAAGGACACTAGGGACACTAGTAGTGGAATCCAAATTAAGGACCCCTCATCATCCAAACACGTCCACTTTGTCAATGTTGTTACCATTAAGCCAATAGATAAGAATATAGAAGAAAGTGACAAGGATGAAGTTGGAATAGAAACTAGACCTAAGGATGAGATTAAGGAAGTTGAGGATAGTAAGGAAGAAAAGTTAGAGGAAGTAGAAAACGTAGAGGAATACTTTGATAAGTTACCCACCAACGAAGAACGGGAATATCATAAGAATCTATTCGATGACCCCGAGACACCATACGTCCTTGTTTCACCCCTGATCAAAGTAGGTTATCCCTCTAACATCAACATACCATGCAACATTTGGCATATGAATGTGTGGAAAGCGTACATCGATCTTAGGTCTCCTATAAACATTATGACTATGACCTATTATAACTGGGTAATGAAGAAGCAACTTGGATATAGGATGATGCCTAACACGAATTAGATTAGCGACTTTGTAGGAAGAGTGAAAGGATTACATGTCTTTGTAGGAAACTTCACTTATATTACTGATGAGGCAAAAAATGATCCGTTTTTAGGGGGTCATTTATACTGGAATTGGAATTTATTTGATCCAATATTGCCCTAAATCATTCCTTTTGTGATTTTAGGTACTTTGGGAGTGAATTCTGGAAAAGGAAGCATTTTGGACGTTTTTAGAGCATAAAAGAAAAGAAAACAGCAAAGTCTTAATTTTCCTTGATGGGGACAGTACCTGACGGCGTCAACAGGAATTTTATGACGACGTCAGGAGCAAAAAGGATGACGGCCCAGAGAAAACGTGACGGCGTCAAGACAAGGCCGTCAAGAGTAAAAGTTGTGACGGCCCAGAACAGAAATACACATGATGGCGTCAGATCTGGGTCTAGGCAATCCGATTATATTTTTGGCGGCGGGTTGACGGCGTCAGAACTTTCTTCTTGACGCCGTCACCTTACGAAATCTATATATAGTTTTTGTTATTTTCATTCTAAAGAGAGGAGAATTTTAGGGTCGAACTTAATAAACCCTAACACGACTTTTACAGTATTTTCAAGGGTTTTCACCCCTTGAAACCCTTCATGTTCAATTAAGATAAGTTTCCTTTCAATTCATTCAATATGTCTATGTGTTGTTTGAATATATCTTACGCTTGTCTTCATTTTAACATGCTAGGCTAGATCTCTTGTGTGTTTGCTTAGATGTAATGAAACCTAGATGTTGATTATAGGTTGATTGCTTGTTTATAGTTGTAATGGATGAATGATTTCAATGTTAAGCTTAAGAAAACTAGCAGACTTCCATTATGTAACATGCTTGAACGTCTTAAGAAACATGAACCAATGCGTACTAGGTTTTTATTGTTGTATTTAATGCATGAGCGAATTCTAGTGATCCCATGTTAGGAGCTTCTTGCAGGCTCAACATAGGAATGAAGTAGGAGCTTATAGAGTTGGGGAAGTAAGTACGCCACCCCATGACTGGTATTAAGGAATATAACCCGTCATCCACGCAACTGTAACAAACAATTAACCTGTAAAAGATATCTGGGGAGTAGTGAAATCTAAGTAAACACAATTCTCCCATCTATTGTTCACACCAAATTAGTAAGTAGTTTAATTTACATTTTTGTTATTTTATTTTGATTGTATCTTAGTTATTGGGTTAGTTGACTAGCAACTAATTCTGCCCACTCTTCCAAAAACCCGAGATTTTACTTGCTTTCATAAAAACATAAAAATAAAAAAAGAATCATCCCTCACCTCTAGACCTAGTTTTTAGGCTTTCTAATCCTAGCGACACTATTCCTGAGTTAAACGATCAATCCCTCGGTACTTGTCACTATACTATACTACAACGATCAGGTACACTGCCTGGTGGGAGTTGTAAGCTTCTCGAGATCCCTCGAGAGGTAATGCCAGGTGCAATTCCCACGCATCAAGTTTTTGGCGCCGCAGCCCGAGGAATAGTTATTGTCTAGGTTAGGATTTCTTTTTATTAGGTCTACTTGCTAGATTCCTTTCTAGTAAGATTTTATTTTTATTTTTAGTTTTCTTTAGTCTATCTTATTTCTTTGTTTCCTTTGTTCGTAAACTATCTCGATGGATAACAATAACATTGATCGTTTGATTCCTGTTATTTCGTCGCAGGATTTTCCAAATGCCCGCCCCAATCCCTTTAGTGGAAAATGAAAACCCACCTAACCTCTCGCCTAACCACCACTTTGACAATAATTCTAAAATGGAGGAGTCTGACCACGATGATGACCATAGGGCTAGTCCTTTCTACTATTCAGACTCCGATGAGGATCTAGACGATGGTGATGTGATTAATGAGGATAGGATGGAAGATGAAGTGAACCCTCTTAGGTATGTCGACCCTAGAACAAGGATTGAGAGTGATAGCTCATTCAATATGCAATTTCCTTGTAAGATTGGATTTAGGAGCTTTGATGCCTACCTTAACTCATCTCTCCTAATGAACATAATCTTGCGTAGTGAATATAATAAAATCAGGGTAGATGAGTTAGAATATAAAGGAGATAATATTATTGCTAGGGCAATGTCATTGCATGTGTTTGTAGGAAGCTTTGTTTATGTTGTTGAGTTCATGGTTATGGAGAATCTAGGAGAATTTATCGATAGTAAGTTAACCCAAGTTGTGTTTGGGAAACCTTTCAAAAGGTTGACCAACCTTGATGAAAAAATTATGTGTTGGGATATGAAATATCAAAGTACTTCTGGATGTCAAAGTACTGCTTCATGAAGAATAAAGTCAAAGTACTACTGAAGAATAAAGTCAAAGTACTGTTGTTATTGAAGAATGCTTAAAGTACTTCGAAGGAAACAAGGACTGATGTGCAATATTAGATAAGGATTAATGTGTAACATTTAAACGAATATTCTAGAATTAATTAGGGATAATGACTTGTCGTTCAAGGATTACATGTTGTAAACCGACTTAAGGTTATCTATATAAAGAGCCTTAAGAGGTATTAGTCGATATAAGTTTTACAAGTCTTAGATACATTTAGAAGTCGATCAAAGTTAATAGTTAGGGATTGTTAGTGAATCTGTGTAACAAAGCAGGTTCAAAGTTTGATTAATATAAAAGCTCTTCTTAAGCTTTGTGTTAGTAGATTCCGCATACTTTACAAGGTAAAACAGTGTTTCAATATTAATAGTGTTGAGTTTACTCAATATTGTTAAACCTTTACAAGCTACAAAGTAGTTTGGTCAGAGTATATCGATCCAACAAGTGGTATCAGAGCTTGTGTTGGAAACTCTGATTAAGAAGACAAACCTTCAAAACCTTTAAACCGATTCCACAACAAACCCTTCAAGATGTCGACTGAAGCTGCACCTGCTCCCTCAATCACTGCTGTAAGAATCCCTATTGTTAAGAAGGGAGAATACAATCTATGGGCCATGAAGATGAGGCAGTACATTGCCATCACAGACCATGCTTTGTGGGATGTGATTGTCAATGGTAACATGAAAATTGATGAACCAGTAGAGGTACCTGGACAACCAACACCACCAAAACCTAATGTACCTGTTGCTACCAAAAGAAATCAAGACAAAGCTCTCAACATACTGCTTTCTACTATTCCTGATGGTCACCTATTAAAGTTTCATGATGCCAAAGATGCCAAACAACTATGGGCTGCAATAAAGAAGAAGTTTGGAGATAATGATGCTTCCAAGAAGATGCATAGGAATTTGCTGAAGCAACAATTTGAAACTTTCACTGTAGGTGAAAGAGAAGGTCTTGATTCCACTTATGAAAGATATCAACATCTTTTGAGTATGCTAGAACTATATGATGCTGAGGCATCAGTTGAAGATGCTAATTTAAAGTTTCTGAGGAGTTTGCCATCAGCATGGCATGTAGTTGCTACAATGATCAGAGGACAAACAGGGCTGGATACTATGGACTTTGATGATCTTTACAACAATCTGAAGGTGTATGAGCATGAGATGAATGGTACTACAGGTTCAAGCATACAACAGAACATTGCTTTTGTCTCTTCTGAAAAGAGAAGCAGTACTTCTAACAAAGGTACTGCTTACCCTGTTCAAAGTACTGTGACTGAAACACAGGTTCCATGCACAACAATGGTCACCACCAATTCATCACAATCACTTACCCCCTCCTCAGATGATGTTCTATGTTCATTCTTTGCTCAACAAGCATCTCTACCTGTCACCTATCAAGAAGATGTATTGCAAATAGATGATGATGCTTTGGAAGAAATTGATATCAGATGGCAAGTTGCCATGCTCACTGCAAGGATCAAGAAGTATGTGAACAAGACAGGAAAAGGCATCAATTTCAGAGCTAAACAAGGAATAACATTTGACAAGTCCAAGATTGAGTGTTTCAACTGTTAAAGGACTGGTCACTTTGCAAGGGAGTGCAAATTTGCAAAGTATCAAGCAAACAAGATGATTGAACCACCCAAGCCTGAGAGAAAAGAGATTACAATTACTGAACCAAAACCAAAAGCTTTGGTTGCTCAAGAGAATCTATCAGAGATTTATTGGTCCAATGAATTTGATGATGAACCTGTAACCTATTCAATGGTTGCATTGGAAGACTGGAGTACAGCATTTGATGAAGAGCCTGGATATGCTGCTTTGGAGTCAAGAGATGATCTAGGAAGCTTTGATTGGAGCATGGAGTTTGAAGAAGCACCTGTTCGGCTAGCTATGGTAGCTGCTTCACCAAGTTCATCCACTAAATCTGAGGTATGCTCTAAGTGTAATGATATGTATCAAAAGTTACTTAGTGAATATGTAGCTGAAAGAGATAAATTTCAAAAGGCTAGGGCTGAGATAACTGGTTATCAATTAACTTTAGAGTCATTGGAAGCCAAAATCATTACACATGAAGACAATGAAGTAGCATGGCTTGAAACATATAAACAACAGGAGTACCTAGTTAAGTTAAGTGAATGGAAACTAGGATGTAAGGTGTCTGAACTAGAGAAAGTGACTGCTGAAAGAGATAAGTTGTTAGAAAAACTTGCTGTATGGAATGAGGCTGGTGTGTCACATGTTCAATTTGTTGAAAAGCAAAGAACATCTAATATCAAAACAGGTCTAGGTTATGATAATGATAGTAATGAAGGCATTCCATTTAAGGGTAAGGAACTAAATCTTACAGTAGATACCTCCACTAGTGATGAAGAGTTCATAAGTCTAGATGAAAATACTTCTAGTAATGAGGAATCCCCTAGTTCAACACCTCCTGAATTTAAGAAAGAAAAGGGTTATAATGCAGTTCCTCACCCCCCCCCCCCCCAGGTAGTTTTCAACCACCTAGAAAAGATGTTGATTGTTATGGTGTAGATAATCTAGACTTTAGGAAAAAGCTTAAAAGTAATTTTAATCCTGAAACTTTAGAAAAGTCTGTTGAAACACCTAAGGTAGAAGATACCAAATTTTCAAAACAAGCAGTACCTTCAAACACTTTTTGAAGTACTGCTGATCACTCAGCAGTACCTCAAAGAAAATTCTTTCAAAATACTGCTAATTTTAGAAAAACTTATGGAAGGGGATTTGGGGATATTGGTCCAAAGGTCTGTTATGTTTGTTATAGTCCTCATCATTTGATTAAAGACTGTAATTATCATTCAGAATACCTAAGTAAATATCCAAAGACCAGAACTGCACAACCAAGTCATAGGGAGAATAAGCCAAGGGACAACAAACCAGTTTGGAACTATACAAATAGGGTCAACCATAGTAATTTCTCAAAAGACTATAGGTACCCTCATCAGAAAAGGTTATACTCCAAACCATCAGTACCTTCACAAAGTACTGATAGAAAGTTCCCTAATGTTTCTAGCAAGCACTCAAGTGTAAGTTCTAGGAGGTACAATCATTACAACCCTAGAAAGCCTTACAACATAAGAAAAGATGCTAGGACACAGAACCCAACTCCTAAAGTTACAACAAAATGGGTTAAGAAAGAAAGTACTGCTGGGGAAAAACCAGTACTTTCAGAAGTAAAGGGTGAAAAAGGAACAATTGATCTTGAAAAACCAACAGTTTTGGAAACAAAAACCTTAATTCTTGATCATGCTTTCAAAGACAGTGGTTATTACATACTCAAAAACTTTGAGTATGTCACTCCACAAGGGGAACACAAGTCAGTATTGGCTTGGGTTCCTAAAAATAACTAACCTTTTTCATGTAAATGCAGGGCAACCCAGAGGAGGAGCTTAAAGATCATTTTATTGTAGATAGTGGTTGCTCTGGTAGTATGACAGGAGAAAAGGAGCTCTTGTCAGATTTTAAAGCTTATTTTGGAGGAAAAGTTGCATTTGGGAATGATCCTGATGGAGGAAGAATAACTGGCAAAGGAATTATCAAGGCAGGAAACATTGATTTTGAAGATGTTAGATATGTGAAGGAGCTCAAATTCAATCTTTTGTCAGTCTCTCAGATTTGTGATAAGAAGTACCCTGTGTTATTCTTTGACACAGAATGTCTTATACTTTCTCCTGATTTCAAGTTAGAAGATAGAAACTTGGTGTAGCTGATAGCACCAAGAACTAATGATGTGTACAACATAGACTTAAAGAATGTAAATTCTGCTGAAAGAGCAACATGTTTGATTGCAAGAGCATCTATGGAGGAGGCACATCAATGGCATAGAAGACTGGGACATGTTAATTTCAAGAACATCAATAAGCTGGTCAGAGGTAATTTAGTTAGAGGTTTACCTTCTAAGACATTCAAGAATGATCACTCATGTCTTGCTTGTAAGAAGGGTAAACAGCACAAGGCTTCTTGTAAGAAGATTGATGAGAAGACCATTAGAGAGCCTTTGGAATTGCTGCACATGGATCTGTTTGGACCTGTTTCAGTTGTTAGTCTGAACAAGAAGAAGTACTGCTTGGTTGTAACAGATGACTGTAGCAGATTTAGTTGGGTCTTTTTCTTATGCTTTAAAGATGAAACTTTTGATGCTATTCATGATCTAATAATAGCACTTGAAAATCAGTTAAGACTCAAAGTTAGAGGCATTAGATGTGATAATGGGACTGAGTTCAAAAATCTGCTTATGGATGAATTTTGTGCCAAGAAAGTAATTAAAAGAGAGTTCAGTATTGCTAGAACTCCTCAACAAAATGGAGTTGCAGAAAGAAAGAATAGAACTCTTATAGAAGCAGCTAGGACAATGCTTGCAGACTCTCAACTACCTGTTCCATTCTGGGCTGAAGCTGTAAGTGCTGCTTGCTATGTGTTGAATAGAGGTATCAGTGACTAAACCTCAAATGAAGACACCTTATGAGTTACTTATGGGAAAGAAGCCAAGCATCAAGTTTATGAAACCTTTGGGATGTCCCCTAACCATCTTAAATACTGCTGATAATTTGGGCAAATTTGATGGGAAGTCAGATGAAGGATATTTATTGGGATATTGTACAAATAGCAAACGATTCAGAGTGTACAATAGGGCTACCAAGAAGGTTCAAGAATGTCTTCATGTTGATTTTTTGGAAGAACAAGAGAATTCTAAAGGTAAAGGTCCTGATTGGATGTTTGATCTTGATTTAATGTCTTCATCAATGAACTATGTACCTGTAAGGGAAGAAAATCAAGCCTCTCCCACTGAAGAAGAAGCACAGTACATTGTTCATGATGTTAATTTAAGATCTGAAGATGAGCCAAAAGATAATGCAAATGATGAGAAGAAAAGTACTTCTGAGCCTCAAGGTACTGCTAAACCTAACAGTATTGTTGATCCTCAAAGTACTGTTTCACCACAAATACCAGTATCTGCAGAAGATCAAGCCATTCAAGATGAACTTTCTAGAATGCTTTTTCAAGAGACAATGGCTAAATCGTATGATGATGAATAGAGGAGAGCTTATGAAACAGAAAAGAAGAAGGCAAAAGACACAGCCAGTACTTTACCCCAAAGTACTGCTAATCCATTTGAAAGTACTTTTCAACCTTTGAATACTTCAAATTGGATAAATTCTGATGTTGTTAATGATCCTAATATGCCTGACTTAGAAGATACTGCTGATCCAAACACAATTACTTTAGAAGACACTGATGATGAATTGGATCAAGAAGGCATTTTCTCAGATTCTAATGAAGATCCTGATATAACTAATTTGGAAGATAATCTTGAAGTCTCACCAACTGCTACTCTCAACAACATACTTCTTTACTTAGTTTTATCTACGAGCAAAACAGGGTGAATCACAAGGATCAGAAGTTGTGTTTATTTGCTTGTTTTCTATCTCAGGAAGAGCCCAAGAATATCAAACAAGCATTAGCCAAGGAAAGTTGGGTGGAAGCTATGCAAGAAGAACTCCTACAGTTTAAACTTCAAGAAGTTTGGGTATTATGTGATTTACCTGATGGAAAGAAACTTATTGGAACTAAATGGGTCTTCAGAGTAAAAAGAGATGAAAGAGGGAATGTTATTAAGAACAAGGAAAGGTTAGTGGCTCAAGGATATAGACAGGAAGAAGGAGTAGACTATGATGAAGTTTTTGCTCCTGTGGCAAGGCTTGAAGCCATCAGGCTATTTTTGGCTTTTGCATCTTATATGGGATTCCCTGTATATCAGATGGATGTTAAAAGTGCTTTTCTATATGGCAAAATCACAGAAGAAGTTTATGTCAAACAGCCTCCTGGTTTTGAAGACCCTGCACACCCAAACAAAGTCTACAAGGTAATAAAGGCTTTTTATGGCCTTCATCAAGCTCCAAAAGCATGGTATGAAAGGCTTTCCAATTTTCTACTGCAACATGGTTATAGAAGAGGAGCTATTGACAAGACTTTGTTTATCAAGAGCGACAAGAAGGATATTATGCTAGTTCAAGTGTATGTAGATGATATTATTTTTGGTGCTACTAAGCAATCTATGGTGAAGGAATTTGAAGATCTTATGCAGAAAGAGTTTCAGATGAGTTCCATGGGAGAATTAACATTTTTCTTAGGACTTCAAGTGCAACAGTCAAGTAGTGGAATTTATATTAGTCAAGATAAGTATGTTGCAGATATTCTTAAGAGATTCACTTTCACAACTGTTAGGCCTACATCTACACCAGTGGATACTAACAAACCTTTGGGAAAAGATGAAGAAGGAGAAGATGTTGATGTCACACTATACAGGTCTATGATTGGATGTCTTATGTATTTAACTGCATCAAGACCAGATATTACTTTTGCTGTGAGCTTATGTGCAAGACATCAAGTTAATCCAAAAGTATCTCACTTGAATGCTGTCAAGAGAATTTTCAGGTATCTTAGGCAACAACCTAAGCTAGGATTATGGTATCCTAGGGATTCACCTTTCCATCTCCATGCCTTTTTAGACAGTGATTATGCTGGAGATAACTATGACAGAAGATCCATAACTGGAGGATGCCAGTACCTTGGAAGCAGATTAGTGTCATGGCAATGTAAGAAGCAAACTATTGCAGCAACTTCTTCCACAGAAGCAGAGTATGTAGCTGCTGCAAGTTGTTGTGCACAAGTACTTTGGTTACAGAATCAGCTTTTGGATTATGGATTCAATTTCAAGAATACTCCTATCGACATTGATAATGAGAGTACCATCTGTATTGTCAAGAATCCAGTCTATCATTCCAAGACCAAGCACAATCAGATTAGACATCACTTTATAAGAGATTGCTATGAACAAAGGGTTATCAATGTGATTAAAGTTCATACTGATTATAATGTAGTAGATCTACTCACAAAGGGCTTTGATGTTTCAAGATTTACTTTCTTGGTTGTGAGTATTGGCATGATTAATATGTAAGCTATTTTTGAGGGGAGGCATAAGTAGTTATTAGTTAGTCATTATTTGAGGGGAGGCTACATGTATCATTCAAAAGCAAGGTTTTTATTCATTAAACCACTATTCAGAGTACATCACCATTCTTGTTTTCAAGTAACAGACACAGACACAACAAAGACAACACAAACACAAGACTACATCAACCTACTACCAAGCTCCACACACCTACTCCATAGGCCTTTTTCCCTTGCCCTCATAGCTTTGTTTTCCATTTTGAGCAGTTCTTCTCTTGTCATCAAAAGAAGTCTGTTTTCTTGGGCAAGCCAGGCCAAGAACCTGTTTGGGAGGTCTTTCTTTTCTTGGAGCAGGCCACTTCATGTTCTGAATAGCTGTTTCCAGAGCTTGAGTCAAAGCATGTGGAAGTTCTTTAGCCAGAGATGAACCAGAAACAACTTTCTTCTTTTTGGGCTTTTTGCTGGTAGTACTACCTGCATCAGTTATGGTAGAGTTGGCAGCACTCATTGTTGATGAAGATTCTTGGTGTCCCATCCACTGCACATGAGGAGGAAAATAGTCTAACCATCCTGGATCTTCAAACTCAGAATCAGAGTAATAACTTATCTCTGAATCTATGGTGTCTTCTGAGTCTGAAGAGATGTTCACAATTGGAATGTCACTCATTGTGCTTACTTGTTTTTGTGTTATAAGAAGATATGGTGTTTGCAAGTTGTTGATCAAGTTGCTTTTATAAGCAAGGTAAAGGTAAATGGGCATTTAATGAAGTGTATTGAAGTTCACTTACCTTGGTAGCTTTGGGATTTAATTTGGGGAGATAGTAATTAATAAAGGTTGACTTTCATAGATATTTTGGTCAAATGGTCAATATTCAAGATTTTTAGTAGGAAAGTACTTTGGTCAATATACTGTGTGAACTTATAATGGAAAGTACTACTCCATATTTTATGGAAAGTACTGCTTGGTGCTATTAAAAGGGATAGCTGACGTGTCAGATACTGTTCCAACGGTCAGATTTGCGGCTAACAACCTTTCGAAAGATATGCGGATATTTACTTCCAAAAATAACGGTAAAATCATTAATTAACCGTGATTTTTTGTAATCTTATCCTTATATAACAACTTCATATCTTTTCCTTTTATTCACCTTATTCGCCTTTATTAACTCATACCTACTTTGCATCGATCATCACTTTTCTCATTCTAACCCTAATCATCATGGCTAATCGACGTACCAACACCAAACACAACATGGTCGCAAACCTTGAGAAAACCCAAGAAAACCTTGATTTTCATGGTATTATTGACTTTCTCACTGGCACAAACATTTGTTACTCCATCCTTGTCAACCCCGAGATTATTGGACCTTGGATTCAAGCTTTTTGGGATACAGCCACGTCACAGGTTGAAGATGGAGAGGATATTATTACTGCTACAGTTGCTGGGAGAGCTATACGTGTTACAGAAGCTTCAATCTGGGAAGCTCTGTTATTTGATGATGAAGGAGGCTCTGTTTTGTTTGGGAAACAAGAAGTTTGGAACACACTCAGAGATATTGGGTATGAAGGTTCTTTGACTAAGCTTACTTTTCAGAAGGCTATGGTTAGTCCTCATTGGAAATTTCTTATTCATGTTTTGTTACACTGTTTGAGTCCAAAGAGTACTGGTTGGGATTAGTTTAGTCATTCCATAGCTTCTGCTTTTGTTGGTCTTATTACTAATCAGCCTTTCAATTTCTCATACATGATCCTTGAGGGTATGCTTACTCATATTAAGGCTGGCAAACCTTTTCTTATGTATCCTAGGTTTGTTCAATTGCTTTTAGAGAATCCACTAGATGGTTGATTCGTTGTGTTTTGGTGTGTGAAAACAACAATTTATCAAAATATCAACAAACGTGGGGTTTAATTTGTCGTGAGACAAATAAATGTGAAGTAATACGAGTAAACCGTTTAGGAAAACGATTACCTCACAAACTTGTGAAAGTGATATTCAAATTGTGAAACCGGGAAGTGATTTCCCGGGTCGTACCCCAACGAGGTGTGAATGGAAAGCTTCGAGTGAGATTTGGATTAAAATCTTGTATGATTGGAAAGGTTATTTGGTTTTGAGATACGTTAAATTAACGAATTTTGGAAATTAACTAACGAAAGTGAAAATAAATCAACCTAAGGCAACTAACAATCTAAGAAGTACCTAAAAACTACGGGAAAGCATGATTAGGTATCGGAAATCCTAAAACGTGAATTAAACTACAAACGTGACGTTTAATTAAAAATTACGTGAAAGCGCAAAATAAAACGTGAAATTTAAGTTCCAAACGTCCTACGGGTTTACAAATAATTTTCTTGCGTACTAAAAGACAAAATAAAATTTTATAAAGAAGAAAATTAATTTTCCAAGTAAAATTCTACTTATTACACGTTTAATACTAATTTACTCAAATTAAATTCTAATAAAAATTTTAACAATGAGAAAATTCTAAAATTTATATGAAAATTATTTTACACTATTGTAAACTTAATAAAAAATTTGAATTAGAAAAAGCCCTCACAAATAAGCTTATACAAGCTTATACAGATTTCATAAACTAAAAGAAAGTACAAAGGCAAATGCTATATAAAAGAATTAACTAGGTGAAACAATTGAGAAAAAGTTCCAAGGGCGAGTTGGTTTGTGAATGCTGTGTTGAGTCCGTGAGCAGAGTGGGTTGGGTTCGAATCCCACCCACATCAGTTTTTGCAATTACTTTTTTTTTTGTCTTTCTTTTCTAAACAGCCAAGTGAACCACGACCACAACCACACATGAAACAATCTCAAATATAGCAACAGATTTCGAACTTCAAACACAGATTCAAGCAACCATTATTTGAATTAAAAACAGTTTCAAAGGTTTTGAAATTTGTTTTAGCCTTCTAAAATTTTTGGTTCCTGGTAATACTAACTCAACACCAGTAGACCCAAAACTAAAAGAGCAAAAGGGCTCAAAGATGTTTAAACAAATAGATTACGACAAGGTGCACCAATTTCAGATCAATCATCAAAATATTTGAAACACTAAACTAAATAAAAAAAAACTCAAATGGATGCTGATGCGACAGCAGACATGGGGGATCATGGGGATGACTTTGGGGTCTATTTTGAGCTATTCGTTATTCAAGATGGTGTAAACTACTTATAGAAATACCAAGCCTACCTAGCAGGCTCCCTAAAGCTCTAATAATCGTCTCCTAAACTCAGGTATTAAACAAGTTATGGAGCAACGAAAATTGGTCCAAACTTACATCCGTGGTGCAGGGTAAAGAAGTTGCCAAACGTCCCACTTTGGGCATAAATTTGAGTGACCAAACGGGGTCCAAACTCGAAATTTCTTTTTAGTATAGATTCACCAACCGTAGTAGTTTACAAAACAGTAGAGATTTTGAGATTTCAAAAAGTAGTTAAACTTGTGCATTACATTTAAAACTGTCCAATTCCCAGTATGCAAATTTACTAGATACCACAACAAAGATCTTAAAGTGAGCTTTTGATTTAACTAGAGGTACTAAGCTAAAAGAAAACTTGTATGTACTATCTAAACACTCTATGTCGATTTCAACAACAATTTCAAAAATAAATGCAAACCTCTAATTGCCACAGATTTCAAAGTCACTTACGGCTAAACTACCAAACTAAGTTGCTTAATATAAATTAAACCAAATCAAACTCTAATAAGCAGGATTCGACAAATATGAAAAACAACTAACAATAGACACTAATTATCAAATTAAGTGATAAGAACCTACTTGTCTTCCAAGCCAAGATGAGTTCTGAGAACTAGGAACCGAGAACCACTTAATTGCCCCCATGGGCTCTAAACCAAGACTCCAATTCTGCTACTGCTTACTTTCTTTTCTTCCATCCTTCTCTTCTTTTTTTTTCTTTTCTTTACCTAGTTTCACTTTTCTTTTCGATTCAAAGTACTGATATTTAAATTCCAACTTAAATCGAACAAACAACTTTTGTAAACACTAAAATGAAATTTTTCTTTGAATTGAGAGACAAATCCGAAATAACCAAATATTTACTTTCATTAATTCAAATCAAGATTACACTTAAAAAGAAAAGATAATAGAGCTGAATTACAACAAAATTCAAAGATTTCAAAAGGTAATAAAATAAACTGAGATAAGATGATATGATAAAAGATATGATGCCCTAAGGCTTACAATTGACAACCTATTTATACTAGAACCTTAAGAGTGGTAGGTATGACATTGCTTCAATTCTTTGTCTTCTCCCTTATGTGCTTCTCCACTGAGTATGAACCAGTAAGCTGCCAGCCTTGTGCTTTCTTTGATGAATCACAACCCTTGATGAGTCTTGAGTAAATCACAGCCTTCCATTATTATTTTGGCGCCCAATTGAGAGGTGGATTGCCACCATGTCATTCCATGACTGGTTGATGGTGTTAGGTATAGTTTGGAGGGGGTTTAGTGGGATTGGGGATTGGGATTTAGGACAAGGGAAGGGATAGTGATGGGGGAGATGGAGATGTGTGGTTTGGCGGTTTGCAGTTACGAGGGGGGGTTAGGTTTTTCTGGGGAAGAAGATAAGCAGAGCATGAGTTTTGACCAAGAAAACATTCCCCTTTGGTTTTAATATTAAACAGATTGGACGTGGGTTTTATTTTTGTGGGCTTGGAATAATTTTTGGGCCAAGGTAGATTATATTAAAGAGATGGGCTGGTCAATGGTTTAGTGTATTGTAAAGTATCAAGGGTCCATTTGGTGAATTGTTGTAAAACCACAAGGACCAAATTTGCAACTTTGAAATTTTACGGACCATTCTTGTAAATATCTCACATCACCAAGAGGACCAAAACCGTCAAGTTAGATAAACCATAGGACCAAAAACACACTTTTCCATATTCGAAACACCGGGGACTAAAACTGTCAATTGGCCAAAGTTCAGGGACCAATTGTGTAATTTTCCAAATCGTTTTACCCAAAGATCATTTGTGATTCGTTTTGACTTTTAAAGAACAAGGGTTGACTTTTCTTTGAAAATGATTGACCAGGGACTAGTTTTGTAAAATTTTGAAAGTCGGGGGACTAAAACTGCCAATTATGTAACTTTTGTTCGTTTTTCGTTTGTTTTCACTCGTTTTGTATCAGAAACATATAAAATACTATCTTTGGGATTTTCTTCGCATTTTGGTGCGTTTTTTGAGTATTTTTGATCGTTTTGCAGCTCAGATTTGACTAAAAATGATGAGTATTTACACACTCATCAATGGTATACCTAAACCTCAGGATTATGTACCTACCATTAGGATGCCACCTAAAGTTTTCAATTTTATGTCCAAAAAGGGAGTTAATTTTTCGGGTAGGAATACACCTCTTAATGCTTATATGTTAGAGGTAGCTCAAGCTGTTAGGGATGAAGAAGACAATAATGGTTCTGCACATTCTAATAATGATGCTCAATCTGATTCTGCTAAGCATTCTGCTTCAGTACATACCCCCACACCACCTATTGTTTCCCCTCAGCATGTTGTTTCAGGTGAAAGGACTCCCTCAGTAACAGCTTCTTTGGATTCATCTGTTTCTACTCAAGGTACTTCTCCACAAAGTACTGATCCTCAAGGTACTGCTTCAGAGGGTTCACAAGTACCTACTCCCAATGATTATACTTCCACAGGTGGGCTTCAAACACCTGGAGGAGATGAGAGAATTACAGGTACTGAGAGTACTTCTGATTTGGTTCAAGAATTGGAGAAGATGAAGTCAACTGTTAATGCTCAAGCTGCAGAAATCAAAAAGCTAAGAAAGAAGTTTAGAAGATTGAAGAAATTTGTTTGGCCTCTTGTTCAGAATTTTAGGCTTTATGTGAAAGAAAAGAAGCAGTCTCAGAAGCCAAAGTCCAAATCTTCAAAGAAGTCTTCTAAATCCAAGAAGAAGCATAAAAGGTCATCATTTACCAAATTGGGGAGGAATCAAGATAAGAATTTGGATAAAGATGATGCTGAAGTAAAATATTCAGAAGATGCTCATTTGTGGCAATATCCAGAAAGTCCAAAGACTTTTGAACCAGAAAGTTATGTTGAAGAAGAGATGAATGTTGCACATGAGGTTGGAAATATTGCACAAGAAGAGAAAGAGAATGAGCAAAAAGATAATGAGCAAGAAAAAGTTAAGCAGGATGTAGATGCACAGAACATTCAAAGTACTGGTGTTCAAAGTACTGCAGCAGAAAACATAAGTCTGCAAGGTACTACTGAGCAAGGTACTTCTTCTAGAAATATTGATGAAAGTGGAGTCACTGCTGCTGGACCTTCTACAAAGTATCATGAAGATGAAGCTGGTCCTTCTACTTTTGTACATCAAGAGGAAAAAAGAGTACATACTGCTAGTGATGATGAAATAATTGCTCAAGTTATGATGAATTTAAGAAGACCTACTGGTGGAATACACATCTCTGAGCCTGCACAAAAAGATGATGAAAGTACTTCTGAATTAGAAAAACTAGATCCAAAAGATAAAGGGAAAGGGATAATGGTTCAGAAAGATATTAAGAAGAAAAAGAAGAGATTTTCTATTGCTCAGATTAAAGAATTAGAGACTGCAGATGATTTAGAGCTTGCTAGAAAGCAACAAGCTGAATATGATGCTGAGTATTTGGAAGAAGTCAGTAGGCCAATTACAAAGAAGCCAATGACCAAAGCTCAGGAAAGGAACTAGATGATGCAATTCTTAGGAAAGAAGGGATACAAGAATTTACATAAACAAAGGTATCCAGAAATAAAAGCTTTGTGGGATAAAGTACAAGAAGATATCAGAAGAGAAGTAGAAAGCTTTGTACCCATGGAAGTTGATAGAAAGAAGAAATTAGAAGATATCAGAAAGAAAGAAGCCGAGCAAAGGAGATTGAAAAGAAAGAAATTAGCTGAAGATGATCAACTGACAAAAAGGCTGAAGTTAGTTCATGAAGATACAGTTGATGAACTCAGAAATTATTTCAGAGTTGTTGATTTTGAGAACAAAAAGATTGAAGATTCTGGAAAGAAGTCCAAGATAATCTCTTTTTTTGTGGTTGAATCAAAAGAGGGAAATTATTTTATGATCCATAGAGAAGATGAAAGCTTCACAACATTCAACATGTTATGGGATTTATTGCACTGTATCACAAGGGCAGATCTTTATGACATATATGTGCAAGTGCAGACATACTATGCAGAGATTGAAGCTTCATGAGTGGGATTAGTTTTACTTGGAGACTTAATTACCATCTGGGATACTAAAGAAACAAGTGTTGATCCTCTCTGGAATGATCAAGAGAATTGGGAAATAACAAGATGGAGATTCTTTGACTCATCAGGAGTTCATACACTTGAGATGGAAGATGGTACCATGATTCACATGTTGACTGAGAGGAGATATCCATTGATCAGAGAAATTATGCTCAGAATGTTTGATCATGGAATGGAACTTGAAGATGAATCTGAAGTAGCTTTGGATGTTATCAAGCTATTTATCAGATGGGTCAAGTCTGAAGAGTAATATTACATAATACTGGTATGATTTGTTTTGTAAAATAAAGTATTTTTCAAAGTACTGCAAAAACGAACAGTACTTTATCAAAGTACTGCTTGCTGATATAAACCAGTATAGGTCCTTTAAAATAAAAAATAATATGTTTTGATGTTTAAAAGAAAAGAGGATTTGAAAAGAAACACATGGTGTTAGTATTTATACTGCACAACAAATGGTAATCAACTTACCATGTTTAACAGACAAGAAAGAGTTTGGCTCATCATGAGGGTACGGCTCTTATGTGATAATCAAATCCGTTGATGGTTGATAGTTTACCAAAAACTATATGGTTATCAACTCACCATACTCCAAGTGATTAAGAGTTGGCTAGTCCAAAGCAAACGGCTATTGGTAAAGACAAATCAAATCCGTTGATAGCTGATGATTTGCTAAAAATCATAATTTTCAATGATTCACCTCTCACAGGAGTTAACACACCTGGAAGTGATGAGAATAGTATGAAACTTTTAAGATTTGATGATCTTTGTACCAAAAATGTTGCTGAGTTGCTGAAAGATACCATGGAAAATATGATGCTGATGAAGAGTACTTTGACAGATGACAGATAGAAGAAAAAGGAATAAAGAAACAATCTCACTGAATAATTAAAGATTTGAAGATTGAAGATAACAAAGAAACTTGAAATCAAGCAAGTAGAGTTCAAGTTAAGGGAGGATTGTTGGGATATGAAATATCAAAGTACTTCTGGATGTCAAAGTACTGCTGCATAAAGAATAAAGTCAAAGTAACGCTGAAGAATAAAGTCAAAGTACTGCTGTTATTGAAGAATGCTTAAAGTACTTCGAAGGAAACAAGGACTGATGTGCAATATTAGATAAGGATTAATGTGTAACATTTAAACGAATATTCTAGAATTAGTTAGGGATAATGACTTGTCGTTCAAGGATTACATGTTGTAAACCGACTTAAGGTTATCTATATAAAGAGCCTTAAGAGGTATTAGTCGATATAAGTTTTACAAGTCTTAGATACGTTTAGAAGTCGATCAAAGTTAATAGTTATGGATTGTTAGTGAATCTGTGTAACAAAGCAGGTTCAAAGTTTGATTAATATAAAAATTCTTCTTAAGCTTTGTGTTAGTAGATTTCGCATACTTTACAAGGTAAAACAGTGTTTCAATATTAATAGTGTTGAGTTTACTCAATATTGTTAAACCTTTACAAGCTACAAAGTAGTTTGGTCAGAGTATATCGATCCAACATTATGGAAGGGTTAATTACATTCTCGGATGGGGATGAAGATTTTGTCTACCAAATGCCCCGTGCACACCCTAGGTTCAAGGATTTTTCCATGGAGAAGTGTAGTAGGTATCCGCCCCTAGAAATGCTAAGTGAGAATGATAAAAGAAAAAGGCTTAAATATACTCATGAAAATAATAAAAGGTATTATCGTGGATGTTTAGAGTTAAGTGATGATTATAAGAAAGATGAGGCGACTATTAGATGGCTCACCCTTGGTTATGTGAGCATAAGCGACACACGATAGCCCATGACCTTTAGTCTAGCTACAGGACTCGTAAATAAAGAAAAGCGCTTCTTGGGAGGCAACCCATGCTTTGTGTGATTTTAATTTTGTTTGATTGTTATTTGTTTCCTTATGCATGCTTTATTTTTATTGCTGGTAGATCATGTTTCAAAACTAACATGGTGAAAATACTTTATTTTGTCATTTGGCTTTGTCTTAACTTCATCCAAAGGTATTTCGCAAAAGATAAGTGTAAGGGGAAACCCCAAATATGTTTTTAAGAAACAAAATTGATCATGGTTCTCCACAATATTAAATGAACATGTATATTCGTATTTGTTAGAGTCAAATGCTTGTATCGAGTCATAATGATGTTTTGCAGGATTTTCCAGGAAGTAGGACATAAGTTTTTCCAGAAATTTTCCGGAAACTTAACGTAAGAATTTCTACAAATCACTTCTGATGGCGTCAGGAAGAAATTCCTGACGGCGTTACGTGTAAAATTCTGGAAATTTTGCTAGTTTTGTTTTTCTAACGGAGTCTTAAAGTTTTTGTTAATTCTTTAGTTTTATAAACTCCAGGGAATCTGCAAACACTCATTCCACAAGCATTATATCTTACTTTGTTTTGTAGGATTTGTTATCATATATAGATTGCCGCCGATTTTACGCGAGGTTGCCTTGTTTGTTTTCTCAGGTTTAACAGGTTATGTATGACAAGAAGATGATTTATATTTCTGGAAGGGAAGCTTTGATTGTTCATTTTCTTGGAAGAAGATCTAACCTTGTTACCATACTATCCATACCGAGCGAATCAGGGGAGTATTTGATTTCATTCTTTTACCTGTTTTACTTTTACATTCTTTAATTGAACATTGGGGACAATGTTCATCCTAAGTGTAAAGGGAGGGTAAATGTTGATACCTTATAGGATACACTTTCACTTGAGTTAGTTTGTTTGATGGTAGGTGTGTAATAAAACTATGAGAAATACTTGTTAGTGTAATTTTAGCGCCAAATTTAAAATTTTTTACAACATTTAGGAGTGAAACTTTAGCCATAGCAAGCGTCTCATGGATAGGAGATTGTATGACTAGCACAAAACCGTACCATTCAGAAAAATTTTCCACCCAAATATGTGAGGTTCACCTTTAGATTTGATAGGAAAAGCATTCTTTATTAGTGCTTATGAGTGTACCGGTAGCATTCAGATTCTAGAACTTGCGTTAGTGATGCATCCCGAGACCGCTAGTGAGACTGCATTCGTGTAGTAGGATTTACTACATGATAAGAGGCATTAGGATCACCCTTGTGTTAAACCCGTTTCATAATTACTTGACAATTTAAGTCATATTACTTGGCTAGTAAAGTCAACTAATTTTTCCCACATCTTAGCGTTGCACTCATTTTTAGTACACGAAACCCCTAGTACACCCCTCCAAGCCTATCTTTTCATTTCTAACTTTAAGCATCTTACTTAAAGGTAGAATTTGTTACAACCCACTTAAATGTACATGCAAATCGCTTTAGCCTTCCGTGCATGCACTCATCTTTAGTGCATTATTGTTATTTGTTAAACCCTTAGTTAATTATCTAATTGATTACGGCGTCACGTGTAAAATTCCGGAAATTTTGCTAGTTTTGTTTTTCTAACGGAGTCTTAAAGTTTTTGTTAATTCTTTACTTTTATAAACTCCAGGGAATCTGCAAACACTCATTCCACAAGCATTATATCTTACTTTGTTTTCTAGGATTTGTTATCATATATAGATTGCCGCCGATTTTACGCGAGGTTGCCTTGTTTGTTTTCTCAGGTTTAACAGGTTATGTATGACAAGAAGATGATTTATATTTCTTGAAGGGAAGCTTTGATTGTTCATTTTCTTGGAGGAAGATCTAATTTTACTTGATTACATGGTTGCTAAGTCGAGTCATATCCTTGTACATATTGTTTTGGGACGATTGGGACTCATGGGTAAAGTACTAATCTTATGGAGTAATGGGGAAGAACATCTATAATTACCCCCATATGTACGTTGATCTTAAAAGTACTCCAAGTGTTTTGATTATCTTGATTCGAGTCATTAGATTAGTTATTGTAAAATATGTAAAAATTCAAGTGTAAGGGGAATGTTCATTCCCTATGATGTATTATTTTGGATGGTAGGGTAAGAGTGTATGCAAAAAAAATAATAATAAAAATAAAATAAAAAATAAATCAAAAAAAAATCAAGAAAAAGAAAAAGAAAAGAGAAAAAAATACGGACTACCATCCCGTTTCATTCTATGTTCATTTTATGTTTTTGTTATTTTTCATTTATTAGCTTAAGTCGAGTCTAGTCTTGGCTTAGCAACGCCATATTGTACATGTTATTAACCAAGATGATTAACCCGCCACCAGTAAAGATTGCCTATATCCAACAAAATTGTGTATTCCATATCCCTAAACCTAACATTATAACCCTTTAAAAGACCTCTTTGATAGTTTATCCTAGGTGCTTACGCCATGTGGTGGAGGTTTGATCCTTTCCCAAGCCTATGGTAATCTATTTTGCTATGACAGGTAGTGAGAGACGTTTTCCATTTCCATATTGTGATATATACTTTATCACACCCGAGAGATGTGAGTATCTAAACACTATTTGTGAGGTGCTAGTGTATGCCCTCCGTGCTTGTCTTTAGTCTTTAGTGGAACGATTATTTGTTGTAATTACTATTATATTAGTGTTAAATGACCCCTAACTTGTATTTTGACTAGAATAAAAGTGCATTTGCTTGAGGACAAGCAAATCTCAAGTGTAAGGGTATATGATGAGGCGAAAAATGATCCGTTTTTAGGGGGTCATTTAAGCCGGAATTGGAATTTATTTGATCAAATGTTGCCCTAAATCGTTCCTTTTGTGATTTTAGGTACTTTGGGAGTGAATTCTGGAAAAGGAAGCATTTTGGACGTTTTTGGAGCATAAAAGTGAAGAAAACAGCAAAGTCTTATTTTTCCTTGCTGGGAACAGTACTTGACGGCGTCAAGAGCAATTTTATGACGGCGTCAGGAGCAAAAAGGATGGAGACCCAGAGAAAACGTGACGGCGTCAAGACAAGGCCATTAAGAGTAAAAGTGGTGACGGCCCAGAACAGAAATACAAATGAGGGCGTCAGATCTGGATCTAGGCAATCCGATTATATTTTTGGCGGTGGGTTGACGGCGTCAGAACTTTCTTCTTGACGCCATAACCTTAAGAAATCTATATACAGTTTTTGTAATTTTCATTCTAAAGAGAGGAGAATTTTAGGGTCGAACTTAATAAACCCTAACACAACTTTTACAGTATTTTCAAGGGTTTTCACCCCTTGAAACCCTTCATGTTCAATTGAGATAAGTATCCTTTCAATTCATTCAATATGTCTATGTGTTGTTTGAATATATCTTACGCTTGTCTTGATTTTAACATGCTAGGCTAGATCTCTTGTGTGTTTGCTTAGATGTAATGAAACCTAGATGTTGATTATAGGTTGATTGCTTGTTTATAGTTGTAATGGATGAATGATTTCAATGTTAGGCTTAAGAAAACTGGCAGACTTCCAGTGTGTAACATGCTTGAACGTCTTAAGAAACATGAACCAATGTGTACTAGGTTTTTATGGTTGTATTTAATGCATGAGCGAATTCTAGTGATCCCATGTTAGGAGCTTCTTGCAGGCTCGACATAGGAGTGAAGTAGGAGCTTATAGAGTTGGGGAAGTAAGTACGCCACCGCACGACTGGTATTAAGGAATATAACCCGTCATCCACGCAACTGTAACAAACAATTAACCTGTAAAAGATATCTAGGGAGTAGTGAAATCTAAGTAAACACAACTCTCCCATCTATTGTTCACACCAAATTAGTAAGTAGTTTAATTTACATTTTTGTTATTTTATTTTGATTGCATCTTAGTTATTGGGTTAGTTGACTAGCAACTAATTCCGCCCACTCTTCCAAAAACCCGAGATTTTACTTGCTTTCATAAAAACATAAAAATACAAAAAGAATCATCCCTCACCTCTAGACCTAGTTTTTAGGCTTTCGAATCCTAGCGACACTATTCCTGAGTTAAACGATCAATCCCCCGGTACTTGTCACTATACTATACTACAACGATCAGGTACACTGCCTGGTGGGGGTTGTAAGCTTCTCGAGATACCTCGAGAGGTAAAGCCTGGTGCAATTCCCACGCATCAATTACCGACTTTGTGATTGTAGAGGATATTCGTCCGGTAATAGATGGTTGCTTAAGTCAAGTAGTATTCTGATGACCGTTTGTTGAAGCCTCTAAGATGAATTATGACCTGTCCTTAGGGATAGTTAGATTCAAGGATGAGAACGATGGGATTGCTTACCAAATGCCCTATAAGATTGAACAGTACCGTCTTCTATCAAACCTTGAAAAGGAACACAAGCAAGCGGTTTACTATAGGAATGATGAGGATAGACGTAGAGGAGTAGATTATGTCATGAGTAGAATACTCGGTTTCTACAAGGAATGTTTGCAACTAGGTCCGGAATACAAAACTAAGATTGGAGATGACCTAGAGAATGAAACCAATTCCGAGGTCACGTAATAGCCCATGGCCTTGATTCTAGCTACAAAACTCATAAATATAGAAAAGCGCTTCTTGGGGGGCAACCCATGTTTTGTGTGTTTCTATTTGTTTGATTTTTATTTGTTTGATGTTATTTGTTTCCGTATGCATGTTTTATTTTTATTGTTGGTAGATCATGTTTCAAACTAAAATTGTGAAAATGCTTTATTTTGTTGTTGAACTTCATCTTAACTTCATATAAAGGTATTTTGCAAAAGCTAAGTGTAAGGGAAAACCCCAAATTTGTTTATAAGAACGAAAATGATCATGATTCGCCACAATATTAAATGAACATGTATATTAGTAATTGTTAGAGTCAAATGCTTGTATCGAGTCATAATGGTGTTTTGCAGGATTTTCCAGGAAATAGGACATAAGTTTTTCCAGAAATTTTCCAGACACTTAACATAAAGATTTCTGTAGGTCACTTCTGACGGCATCAGGGTTTAACACCTGACGGCATCACGTGTAAAATTCTAGAAATTTTGCGAGTTTTGTTTTTCTAACGGAGTCTTAAAAGTTTTTGTTGATTCTTTAGTTTTATAAACTCCAGGAAATCTGCAAACATTCATTCCACAAGCATTATATCTTAAATTCCTTTTCTAGGATTTGTTAGTATAGATAGATTGCCGCCGTTTTACGCGAGGTTGCCTTGATTGTTTTCTCATGTTTAACAGGTAATATATGACAAGAAGATGATTTATATTTCTGAAAGGGAAGCTTTGAACGTTCATTTTCTTAGAGGAAGATCTAACCTTGTTAACACACTATCCACACCGAACGAATTAGGGGAGTATTTGTTTTCATTCTTTTACCTATTTTACTTTTACATCCTTTAATTGAACATTGGGGACAATGTTCATCCTAAGTGTGAGGGGAGGGTAAATGATGATACCTTATAGGATACAATTGCACTTGAGTTTGTTTGTTCGATGGTAGGTGTGTAATAAAACTAAGAGAAATACTTGTTAGTGTAATTTTAGCGCCAAATTTAAAATTTTTTACAACATTTAGTAGTGAAACTTTAGCCTTAACAAG
This sequence comes from Artemisia argyi, assembly GCA_030686995.1. NCBI lineage: Eukaryota > Viridiplantae > Streptophyta > Magnoliopsida > Asterales > Asteraceae > Artemisia > Artemisia argyi. The sequence goes on from CM060708.1 coordinate 277,345,839, forward strand.
CGTCTCATGGATAGGAGTCGTATGACTAGCACAAAACCATACCATTCAGAAAAATTTTCCACCCAAATATGTGAGGTTCGCCTTTAGATTTGATAGGAAAAGCATTCATTATTAGTGCTTATGAGTGTACCGGTAGCATTTAGATTCTAGAACTTGCGTTAGTGATGCATCCCGAGACCGCTAGTGAGACTACATTCGTGTAGTAGGATTTACTACATGATAAGAGGCATTAGGATCACCCTTGTTTTAAACCCGTATCATAATTACTTGACCATTTAAGTCATATCACTTGACTAGTAAAGTCAATTAATTTTTCTCACACCTTAACGTTGTACTCGTTTTTAGTACACGATAGCCCTAGTACACCCCTCCGAGCCTATTTTTTCTTTTCTAACTTTAAGCATTTTACTTATAGGAAGAATTTGTTACAACCCACCCAAATGTGCAACCAAATCACCATAGCCTTCCTTGTATGCACTCATCTTTAGTGCATTATTGTTATTTTTTTAAACCCTTAGTTAATTATCTAATTGATTACATGGTTGCTAAGTTGAGTCATATCTTGTACATATTGTTTTGGGACGATTGGGACTCATGGGTAAAGTACTAGTGTTTTGGAGTAATGGGGAAGAACACCAAATTATTACCCCCATATGCGCATTGATATTAAAAAGTACTCCAAGTGTTTTGATTATATTGATTCGAGTCATTAGAGTAGTTTATTGTGAAGTATGTAAAACTTCAAGTGTAAGGGGAATGTACATTCCCTATGATGTATTATTTTGGATGGTAGGGTAAGAGTGTATGCAAAAAAAAATCAAAGTAAAAAAACATCAAAAAATCAAAAAAAAAATCAAAAAAATCAAGAAAGAAAAAGAAAAAGAGAAAAACATACGGACTACCATCCCGTTTCCTTTATGTTTATTTTAAGTTTTTGTTATTTTTGATTTATTAGCTTAAGTCGAGTCGAGTCTTGGCTTAGCAACGCCATATTGTACATGTAATTAACCATGATGAGCACCAGTAAATATTGCCTTTATCCAACAAAACCGTGTTTTCCATATCCTTACACCTAACATTATAACCCTTTAAAAGACCTCTTTGATAGTTTATCCTAGGTGCTTATGCCAAGTGGTGGAGGTTTGATCCTTTCCCATGCCTATGGTAATCTATTTGCTATGACAGGTAGTGAGAGATGTTTTCCATTTCCATATTGTAATATATACTTTATTACACCCGAGAGATGTGAGTATCTAAACACTATTTGTAAGGTGCTAGTGTATGACCTCTGTGCTTGTTTTTGGTTTTTAGTGGAACGATTATTTGTTGTAATTACTTTTATATTAGTGTTAAATGACCCCCTAACTTGTATTTTGATTAGAATAAAAGCGCATTTGCTTGAGGACAAGCAAATCTCAAGTGTAAGGGTATTTGATGAGGCTAAAAGTGTACCGCTTTTAAGGGGTCATTTAAGCCCGAATTCGAGATTATTTGATCAAATATTGCCCTAAATCGTTCATTTTGTAATTTTAGGTACCTTTGAGGAGAAATCTAGAAAAAGAAGCATTTTGGACGTTTTTGGAGCATAAAAGTGAAGAAAACGGCAAAGTCTCAAATTCCTAGTTGGGAACAGTACCAGATGACGTTAAGGGATTACTAGTGACGGCGTCAAGAGTGGCAAAAGAGGTGGAAATGGAAAATATACGTGATGATCCAGAATGTTTTTAGGCTTATTGGCCTGACGGTGTCACCAAGGCCGTTAGGGTCCAAATACACGTGACGGCACAGAGCTCATTCCTACATGACGGCGTCAGAAATGGATCTGGGCAATACGAATTTCATCATGGCGGCGAGTTGATGGCCTCAGAGGCTAATACATGACGCCGTCAAGATGCATAGTCTATGTATATTTTTCCAATTTTTCATTGTATTGTGTGGAACTTTGTGTGGGATATTAGGGCATAAACCCTAGTCGAATTTTACAGCTTTTTCAAAGGTTTCAACCCCTTGATTCTTCCATGTTCAATTAAAGATAAGTACTTATTCAAATCATTCAATATGTTTATGTGTTATATGATTATATCTTACGCTTGTCTTCTCTTTAACATGCTAGGCTAGGTTTTTATTGTGTTTGCTTAGATGTAGTGAAACCTAGATATTGATTATGGGTTGATTGTTTGTTTATAATTGTTATGGATGATTGTATTTGATGTTAGGCTTAAGAAAACTTGCAGACTTCCATTGGTAACTTGCTCGAACGTCTTAAGAAACATGATCGGAGGTGTACTATGATTTTTGGTTGTATTTAATGCGTAAGAGAATTCTAATGATCCCATGTTAGGAGCTTCTAATGGCTCGACATAGGAGTGAAGTAGGATCTTATAGAGTTAGGGAATATTGTACACGGCCCTACACCTGGTATTAAGGAATATAACTCGTAATCCATGCAATTGTAACAAGCTAATAAACCTGTAAAAGATATCTAAGGAGTAATGAAATCTAAGTAAACACAACTTTTCTCATTATTGTTTCCAGCACATTAGTAAAATAGTTTAGTTTTTATTTCTTTAATTTTATTTTGATTGCATCTTAGTTAATTGGGTTAGCTGGCTAGCAACTAATTCTGCCCACTCCTTCAAAACCCGAGATTTTAATTGCTTTTCATAAAATATAAAATTACAAAAAGAATCATCCCTCACCTCTAGACCTAGTTTAGTAGGCTTTCTAATCCTATCGACACTATTCCTGGGTTGAACGATCAATCCCCCGGTACTTGTCACTATACTATACTACAACGATCAGGTACACAGCCTGGTCGGGGTTGTAAGCTTCTCAAGATCCCTTGAGAGGTAAAACCTGTTGCGAGGGCGCAATTCCCATGTATCAACCAATAAAATTGACAAATTGTTGAAAGCCCTCTACAACCAAGTGCTAACTACACCTAGGAAGGACACTAGGGACAATAGTAGCGGTATCCAAATTAAGGACCCCTCATCATCCAAACACGTCCACTTTGTCAATGTTGTCACTATTAAGCCAATAGATAAGAATATAGAAGAAAGTAACAAGGATGAAGTTGGAATAGAAACTGGACCTAAGGATGAGATTAAGGAAGTTGAGGATAAAAAGGAAGAAAAGTTAGAGGAAGTACAAAATGTAGAGGAATACTTTGATAAGTTACCTACCAAGGAAGAACGGGAATACTATAAGGATCTATTTGATGACCCCGAGACACCATACGTCCTTGGTTCACCACTCATCAAAGCGGGTGATCCCTCTAACATCAACATACCATGCAACATTAGGCATATGCATGTGTGGAAAGCTTACATCGATCTTAGATCTCCCATAAACATTATGACAAGGACCTGTTATAATTGGGTAATGAAGAAGCAACTTGGCTATAGGATGATGCCTAACACGAGTTGGATGAGTAACTTTGTGGGAAGAGTGAAAGTATTACATGTCTTTGTAGGAAACATCACTTATGTTACCGATTTTGTGATTGTAGAAGATATTCGTCCAGAAATAGATGGTTGCCTAAGTCAAGTGGTGTTCGGAAAACCATTTGTTGAGGCCTCTAAGATGAATTATGACCCGTCCCTAGGGATAGTTAGATTCAGGGATAAGAATGATGAAATAGCTTACCAAATGCCCTATAAGACTGAAAAATTCAGTCTTCTATCAAACCTTGAAAAGGAACACAAGCAAGCGGTTTACTATAGGAATGATGAGGATAGACGTAGAGGAGTAGACTATGTCCTGAGTAGAATATTCGGTCCGGAATACAAAACTAGGATTGAGGATGACCTAGAGAATGTGACCAATGACGAGGTCACGTAATAGCCCGTGACCTTGAGTCTAGCTACAAGACTCGTAAATAAAGAAAAGCGCTTTTTGGGAGGTAACCCATATTTTGTATCTTTGTATTTGTTTGATTTTGTTTTTTCCGTATGCATGTTTTATTTTTATTGTTGGTAGATCATGTTTCAAAGTAAATTGTGAAAATGCTTTATTTTGTTTCTAACTTCATCTTAATTACATATAAAGGTATTTTGCAAAAGCTAAGTGTAAGGAAAATTAAAATTTGTTTGTAAGAACGAAAAGGAGCATGATTCACTACAATATTAAATGAGCATGTGTATTAGTATTTGTAAGAGTCAAATGCTTGTATCGAGTCATAATGATCTTTTGTAGGATTTTCCCGAAAATAAGGCATAAGTTTTTCCAGAAATTTTCCGGAAACATAACATAAGATTTTTACATTCTGACGGCGTCAGGAGTTACAACCTGTAACACCCCCAATTTTGAAATATTTGCAGCGGAATAAAGATTGGGTGTTACTTCACAGCTCATAGTTTTTTAGTAGAAAATGATTTTCTAAAAATATTTTTCATTCGAATTTTTATAAATTTCAGAGTTTTTAAAATGAGGTCCCAGTGGTTTTTAAAATTTGTTAAATAGGTTTTCGAATGATAATAAAATTTTATAGCCTTTGTGAGAATTTCGTGCTCTTCCGTCCCATCCTTGCTCGTTATAGACCTGAGATAAACATGCTAAAAGTCAACAAAAGTTGAGTGATATTCATAGGTTTAAGTTTAAAAGATTGAACACAAGTTATAAGTGATAATTGCACCGTCATACAATTATAAGTTAAAAACAGTTGTTATTGCATTAAGCTCATGACGCTCAGCCGATTAACAGATCTCATCACGAATGATGGATTATAGTAACAGGGGGCCCTCGGGATAGGTTCTTGCCAGTAACCTATTAGATTTCAAATAAAGTGCGTTTGGTTGTTTTCTCCAACGCCCAAACGGGGATGGTCAATCCCTAATAGATCTATCCATAATTATTTACGTTCACCTCTCTGGGTGACTAAGGCTCATGATATGAGGGGCTTTTAGCAAGGAAAGGTACTTAAGCAATAACGAGATCAGGTAAAGCATACCAAGAAAATACTTGTGTTCAGTTTGTAAAAACTAGCATGTATCCCCCTCGCAGGGTTTATAAAACATTTAAACAAGTAAAGGCGAGGCTATGAACTCACCTTAGTGGTTTAGTGAATAAAAATATCGATAATCAGTTTGCAAAATGGGAACGGCTCCACACACGACCTAGATAATATATGTCAAGTTTTAGCGTTTGATAGTCTTAGTGTTTTAATCGCGAGTAGTTTTTAAATGCATGATTGGTTAATTTGACGTTAGTAAAACTTTTAGTTTTATAATATATTGTACGTTTAGTTTAGTTATATATATATATATATATATATATATATATATAAATCTAACGTAAGGTTTAATAATAATAATAATAACGATAGTTTGAAAATAAAACGTAATGTTTAATAATAGTAATAATAATAATAGTTTGAAAATAACGTAACGTTTAATAATAAAAATTGTAATAGTGATAGTAGTTTGAAAATAACATAACGTTTAATAACAAAAATAGTAATAGTAGTAATAGTTTGAAAATAACGTAACGTTTAATAATAAAAATAGTAATAGTAATAATAGTTTGAAAATAAACGTAACGTTTAATAATAATAATAGTAATAAAAATAATAGTTTGAAAATAAACGTAACGTTTAATAATAATAATAGTAATAAAAATAATAGTTTGAAAATAAACGTAACGTCGCTACGTGAAATTGTAAAGATGGAAAGTAAAAATAAAAATATTAATTATATATATATGGCCCTTGTATTTTCTAAAAATTTACACTTTTTACCCTAACGGCTTTAGCGTTACGCCATTAGTCCAAAATTAAATATATTTACATTTTACGTCCAAAACTTTATATTTCTTACACCTTTCACCCTAGAGTTTATAAAAATCAGTTTTTACCCTAAAATTTACGAAACGACAATTTTCACCACAACTTTGAAAAGTTGACACTTTTAACCCGATTTTCATAAAATTTGCAATTTTAGTCCAAACTTCACTAATTTCAAAACTTAATGTTTTTATTTCTTAAATATCTTCAAAACAGCTTAATGAACTTATTTTGACAGCTTATTAGTTCGAAAAAGCTTATTGATAGGTTATGGGCTTTTTAACGAAAAACTAAGCCCGTTAGTGTTTTTAAATCCAATGGGCTTACGGGGTTTTTGGGCTTTGTTTTGGGCTAAGGTTAGGACTGTGAAAAAGTTTCCCAACAGCTTATAGCCTCAGCTTATTCACTCGGCTTATTTTGAAATGATTGGGCCTTAAGGCCCAGTCGATACTAAAAATTTTCCAAAACTAGTTTCCAAGTCGATTTGCTTGGTGACTTTTATAGGTTCAAAACGCGATTTTTATTATAAAGTTTTTATACGAAAATGATTGTTTGTCATGATGACAATTAGTTTGTGAAATAAAATGGCATGCTTGTTAAGTAAATTTTAAAGATGTACGTGCGTTTTGGGCTAGCATGGGACGAGTTTTTATAAAAACAAAGACTTAGAAAATTTTAATAGTTTTCAATACTTGTTTGTATACGTTAGAAATGTATTCTAAAATAGGTTGTACGTAGCTTTTTAGTTTCAAAACTCTACATAGTTTATTTGTTAAGGTGTGAAATATATAGACGAACGTAAAATATATATATTTTGTATATTTAGTTTTCGAATAATGAGGTGCATTTGTGTGTGTCGCGTATAAAAATAATGCAAATGAAAGTTTTATATAAATATTGAAAAGAGTTTTGTTAGGAACTTACGACACCAAAATGGTGGGTAAAACAAGACGTAGAGTCGAGAAGTGAGTGAGATGAGTACGTAGTGTGCATGTGTGCTCGACCAAGGTTCACAGACAATAACGTGTTTCTCCTAAACCCACACAAATTCCTTAAATTTCTACCCAATGTTTCGACCCAAAGCCTAGTTCACTACTTAGAATTATTTGGTGGATTTTTGGTTTGCATGAAAGTAGAAAATGCAAGCATGCATGCATGCTATTTATATAAGGTTGCTAGTGTGTACTAGTATATAAGTTTTAAAGTGATGTGATTGTTGCTTGTTATTCAAAAGTCATGAGAAAGAGTAGAAGCAACATGTTACTCAAAGTCTTGGTTCCTAGTGTCGACATCTCCATTTTCAAAAGAAACGTGGGAATTGGAATTTTAATATGGAATGGTACTTGCGAAAATACATTTTAAAAAGTTGTAGTACTTAGCCTAGGTGAATATTATAAGCAATTGAGTGTGCATGAATCAAGGAAGTACTAGTTTGTTTGAAAACATGTATGTCGATCACCATTTCTTTTAGTGAACCAATTTGTAAATCGGCATGGCTTGAGATTTTGATAACTTTGAAATATTTTGATACTAGTTTGTGTTTAGAAATGATTTTAGGAAGTTATAGAAACAAGCGTGGGTTAAAATGGTTAAGTTTTGGATTAGGTGAAATGTTATGAAATCGTTTTTGGGACATTTACTTTGCCTCGTAAAATCGTATCTAGACTCGATGGTGAGAAACTAAGAATCGCCCTCTAAATGTTGGCTAGGGGAGGAACGAGTATGTGTAAAAATATAGGGGTGTCGTGTGTAGGATTTGGACGTACGAGGCTCGTTTCTAGTTGTCCTAGTCGAGTGATTGGAAAAACAAGAGAAAGGAAAATGGGCTAAGTTTGGTTTTGGGCTAGGAATAGTAACAGGCCGAATATTTGGTTTGGGCTTAATGCGTAATTAAGGGTCCGGTTAGGGTAATTATAATTAGTAAAATCTTAATTGTGATTAGTGATAAGTTTAGAAATTAATTAGTTACGTGAGTCCGAGAGTGAATAGTGTTTTCTGAATAGTGTTTCGTGAATAGTAAAATTTTTGAAAAACATCTCGATATCACTAACCGACTCCAAAAACGATGAATAGTGAAATGATGAATAGTGTTTTGTGAATAGTAACTAATGAATAGTAATTTTTGAAAAATGTCTCGAAAATGCAGGTTTATAACGAATAAAAGAAAATTTTAATATTTTCGCGATTTTAGACTATAGTGGTACATGTGTGAGCATCGTTCCAAGCAGAAAGAATCATGAATATCGTAGTGATTTTAAGTAACATAGCATATTTGATAATAAAATATATAAAAAAAAAATTGTTATTGGTAAAAACATTATTAATTAACAAAATGATATATTAGTCTTTGATTTACTTTTATTATTTATAGGGAAATTTACGGGAGTTTACAGTACCTACCCCTCATTCTGAATTCCGTCCCGGAATTCTAGTTTAACAAAATTTCCGTATTAGAAAAATTTCGATCAGAGGGTGGTCGAGAGATTAAGATTTAGGAGACGCGGTTTATTTAGACTTATTTGTGCTAGACAGGATCTAGTAACTGGTGTATTTAAGGGTTGTGAATATTGAAGGTAATGGTTTTGAATAGTAAAATAACAGCTAGGTGTACCGTACCCAACGGTCGGGAATAGTGATTCCTAACGGTCGTGAATAGTGTCTAACGGCTAGTTTTCCACCTACATATATCCCTTTCAAATTTCCATTTCTTCCACCAACCATTTTCCTATCATTTCTCATCTCCTATTCTTAAAATACTTTTGAAAAAATGCCGAGCCTAATTACTATACTAGCGATTGTGTATATCGTCCTTGCCGCTGTATACTTAGCGTATGTTCCAGACGAGGACTTTGGGTTCTTGGTTGCGATCTTGTTGTTTGTCGTACCCCTCACGGTTCTAGCCATTACCGTGGACAAGATATGGGGGTAATAATCTTAAGCTAGGGTTGTTTTGACTTAATTCCTTGTCGTGTTTCTATGTAATCCTCAATAAATGTGAAATAAGACTTATTTGTCCTTATGTTTAAAAACTAGTCTTGCTATAGTTTTTAATGATTTGTTTATATTTATCTTTCAGCATAATTAAGGTGATTCATCCTGTGGTGGCTTTTGCTATGGTTTTGTTGGTGGGGGTTTTTGTTGTCATAGCGGATCAACCTATTGAAGATTCTATGGTTTATATTGTAATTATTGTGACGTTAGCACTTCCGATGCTAGTTATTTGTTTATTTATTAATTTTCATGGATTCGGATAAATTTTTAGTTATTGGAGTTTTCTGTTAGTCTTTGCGAATTACTAGGGTTTTCCTATTTGTACTTTTGTTGGCTTCTCGTCATAATGACGAAGGAATAAGATAGGTTTTTATGGTAGTTTGTAATATTTATGAATAGTTCAGTTTATTTATATTTGTTGCTTTTAAATGAAGATTGTTGTTTAGAAATTTTGGCATTATGATTGTTCCATCATGACATGATTCTTCCTAAATTAGACATAGTTGATCAGGCTATGTATAATTGAGGACTAAACGATGTGATGTTTGGCTTAGTTACAATGGTGTTTATGCTTTTCTTTAAGTTGTTTTAGATGGTGTTCAACGTGTTGTTTTTATAATATAACACGTAATTTCTTTTTAATAATACAGTAGGAAATTTTTGTTCGTATTATGATGATAGGTCAGAAATTTCTAGTCAGAAATTTCTAGTGTGATAACAGTATACTGTTAATGGAATAGGAATTGGAATTGACGTAGATTATAATTATTTCGGAAATATTACAATGTAGATTTTTCGATACGGTAGAAGGATAATTGTTATACTTAAGTTACATCCATCGTAACTTAAAGTAAAATACGGGGAAGAGATACAATCTCAGGAAATTGTCGAACTAGGATTTATTTATTTACAACAGGAATTTATTCATCTGCTTCAATCTAGTCATCATTCCTTTGATACTATCGAAGTCTTTAAAGGTTCCTCATTTCTAAGAGTTTTCGCTTTTGTTTATTTCCATTAGGTATAACTCCTTGCCTAATTCCTTGGTTATGGTTGGTGATGGTAGGGTTAGCCATTCCTTCTGGCGTTTTAAAGTGGGTTGGCCTATATTCCATGTAGTTTTCCTGCTTGTCAGGTATATCTGACTCTCCTCTTGAATAAACTATAGTGACTCCTTTAAGTACTACTGACATGATGTTACTTATCAACTCCCTGACATCTTCAGTAGTCATGGTGATTTTTGATGAAGATGGAGTACATGTATTGTTTACGTTGTCCATCTTCCGAAATCATTAATGAAACTTAACTTAGAATCCATCTGATGTCAGAATAACTTAAATAATGAATTCTAATTATTTCATTGATGATAGACTGAATTGACTCCTTACTGTAATCTAATTTCAAGATATGTCTATGTTGTATCATAGGTAGATAATCAACTCTTGATATGGGATTACTAAGGAACAAACCGATTCGTCCACTAAAATAAAATTTCTCTCTCTTGAAAATTTATTTTTAGACAATACTTTGGTTTCTGGTCAATTATAGTATGTTTAAGAATTTCTTACAATTGTAAGAAACCTTATGGTAGATTTGAATAGTATTGTAGAAGTCATCGTAATATTAATACTTGACTAATCGTCTTTGTAAAACGATTAGTACAAGGTCTCTTATTAATATGTCATGGATCTACGTGGAGTTATTTGTTTATCTAGGGAGATAACAAAACGATGAGGTTTTTGCATGAAGGTATGAGGATTCATAGTATGCATGCTTGATACGGAAGAAATGATTGATTCGTAATAGAGAGATGTAACGGAAGAGGAGGTTATTATATATTATGATTTGATTATAAGTTCTGAAAGGTTCGGATTTATTGAACATTACATGAAATACTAAGCAAGTCTGTCTGGTTTAGTAGATGCAACAGGGATCCTTGTAAACTTAAGATTAGTTACGCCTCTGACGTAATTATCTAATCTCTTTCTCAAGTTCAAGTTGTGCTGCTTCCATGTTTGAGAAACGTTCCTGACACATGTTCATTCAGTTTGCCAACATACTCTCTAATGCGGCAACCTTTTGACCTTGGCTCCTGGCTGTCTCTCTAGCCATCCATAGGGTCCTTTCAATGTCTTCAATTCTACCATGTGTATGACCGTGTTCTCGTCTTGCAGAACGGACCCTGGAATCCAAACTTCCAAGTTCCTGGTTGGTGTTGTCCTTTATCTCATTAATCTTTATTCCTAATTCACATATTGCTCGTCTTTCAGCATCCGCTCTTTTGAACAATGCGTCAAGGTTACGGTCGTACCATTCAAATTTTGTTGGTCGTAAACCTTTCAGCTGTTCAGTGTGAGACTCTAATATGCTGGCTTGTTGATAAACAAGAGTCCATATTGAATCAGGTGTGCTTATATTGTAGTTGGGGGAATTAGGTGAGGATAAGGTATTTGGGATATCTGGTATTGGGGAATCTAAAGTGTAGGGTAACGGAGAATTTGGCTCAACATTCTTCCACGGCCTCTTTTGTCGTGAACTTTGTCCAACTTCGAATGTTGCCTGACCACCAATCACATCTTCATATGATTCAGTAGTTCTCCTAAGTTTTTGACGTAGGGGTGAATCGATAGGTGACGATGGAAGTGATCTCTGAGTGGTTTCTATATTAAGTTGGGGCTGTGATATTTTTACGTAGGGATCTTCAGTGTTCGAAGAATTTTGATTGACGAGGGATGTATTAGTATTACGGAGAGTAGTTTTGGCGTTCAAAGAAGTTTCTGGAGACATGTTACCGTAGTAACCGGGAATAGTATTTTATAAGTTGCTTTTACGTTATAGATATAATAGTACGGATGAAATAAAAATTATGTAAGCGCAATTTCTAAACATGCAGACTAATCTTAACAGGTAATGTACTGAGCAAGGTAGTATGCAGGCACGGAAAGCACGAAGAGTGTAGGGCTATAAAATGTTTTGTTTGTAAAAACGGTTATAGTTCAGATCTAAAATAGATCTGTTTCGCTATAACCAAAGCTCTGATGCCAATCTGTAACACCCCCAATTTTGAAATATTTGCAGCGGAATAAAGATTGGGTGTTACTTCACAGCTCATAGTTTTTTAGTAGAAAATGATTTTCTAAAAATACTTATCATTCGAATTTTTATAAATATCAGAGTTTTCAAAATGAGGTCCCAGTGGTTTTTAAAATTTGTTAAATAGGTTTTCGAATGATAATAAAATTTTATAGCCTTTGTGAGAATTTCGTGCTCTTCCGTCCCATCCTTGCTCGTTATAGACCTGAGATAAACATGCTAAAAGTCAACAAAAGTTGAGTGATATTCATAGGTTTAAGTTTAAAAGATTGAACACAAGTTATAAGTGATAATTGCACCGTCATACAATTATAAGTTAAAAACAGTTGTTATTGCATTAAGCTCATGACGCTCAGCCGATTAACAGATCTCATCACGAATGATGGATTATAGTAACAGGGGGCCCTCGGGATAGGTTCTTGCCAGTAACCTATTAGATTTCAAATAAAGTGCATTTGGTTGTTTTCTCCAACGCCCAAACGGGGATGGTCAATCCCTAATAGATCTATCCACAATTATTTACGTTCACCTCTCTGGGTGACTAAGGCTCATGATATGAGGGGCTTTTAGCAAGGAAAGGTACTTAAGCAATAACGAGATCAGGTAAAGCATACAAAGAAAATACTTGTGTTTAGTTTGTAAAAACTAGCATGTATCCCCCTCGCGGGGTTTGTAAAACATTTAAACAAGTAAAGGCGAGGCTATGAACTCACCTTAGTGGTTTAGTGAATAAAAATATCGATACTCAGTTTGCAAAATGGGAACGGCTCCACACACGACCTAGATAATATATGTCAAGTTTTAGCGTTTGATAGTCTTAGTGTTTTAATCGCGAGTAGTTTTTAAATGCATGATTGGTTAATTTGACGTTAGTAAAACTTTTAGTTTTATAATATATTGTACGTTTAGTTTAGTTATATATATATAAATCTAACGTAAGGTTTAATAATAATAACGATAGTTTGAAAATAAAACGTAACGTTTAATAATAGTAATAATATTAAAAGTTTGAAAATAACGTAACGTTTAATAATAAAAATTGTAATAGTGATAGTAGTTTGAAAATAACGTAACGTTTAATAATAAAAATAGTAATAGTAGTAATAGTTTGAAAATAACGTAACGTTTAATAATAATAATAGTAATAAAAATAATAGTTTGAAAATAAACGTAACGTTTAATAATAATAATAGTAATAAAAATAATAGTTTGAAAATAAACGTAACGTTTAATAATAATAATAGTAATAAAAATAATAGTTTGAAAATAAACGTAACGTCGCTACTAAAAATTTTCCAAAACTAGTTTCCAAGTCGATTTGCTTGGTGACTTTTAAAGGTTCAAAACGCGATTTTTATTATAAAGTTTTTATACGAAAATGATTGTTTGTCATGAGGACAATTAGTTTGTGAAATAAAATGGCATGCTTGTTAAGTAAATTTTAAAGATGTACGTGCGTTTTGGGCTAGCATGGGACGAGTTTTTATAAAAACAAAGACTTAGAAAATTTTAATAGTTTTCGATACTTGTTTGTATACGTTAGAAATGTATTCTAAAATAGGTTGTACGTAGCTTTTTAGTTTCAAAACTCTACATAGTTTATTTGTTAAGGTGTGAAATATATAGACGAACGTAAAATATATATATGTTGTATATTTAGTTTTCAAATAATGAGGTGCATTTGTGTGTGTCGCGTATAAAAATAATGCAAATGAAAGTTTTATAAAAATATTGAAAAGAGTTTTGTTAGGAACTTACGACACCAAAATGGTGGGTAAAACAAGACGTAGAGTCGAGAAGTGAGTGAGATGAGTACGTAGTGTGTATGTGTGCTCGACCAAGGTTCACAAACAATAACGTGTTTCTCCTAAACCCACACGAATTCCTTAAATTTCTACCCAATGTTTCGACCCAAAGCCTAGTTCACTACTTAGAATTATTTGGTGGATTTTTGGTTTGCATGAAAGTAGAAAATGCAAGCATGCATGCATGCTATTTATATAAGGTTGCTAGTGTGTACTAGTATATAAGTTTTAAAGTGATGTGATTGTTGCTTGTTATTCAAAAGTCATGAGAAAGAGTAGAAGCAACAGGTTACTCAAAGTCTTGGTTCCTAGTGTCGACATCTCCATTTTCAAAAGAAACGTGGGAATTGGAATTTTAATATGGAATGGTACTCGCGAAAATACATTTTAAAAAGTTGTAGTACTTGGCCTAGGTGAATATTATAAGCAATTGAGTGTGCATGAATCAAGGAAGTACTAGTTTGTTTGAAAACATGTATGTCGATCACCATTTCTTTTAGTGAACCGATTTGTAAATCGGCATGGCTTGAGATTTTGATAACTTTGAAATATTTTGATACTAGTTTGTGTTTAGAAATGATTTTAGGAAGTTATAGAAACAAGCGTGGGTTAAAATGGTTAAGTTTTGGATTAGGTGAAATGTTATGAAATCGTTTTTGGGACATTTACTTTGCCTCGTAAAATCGTATCTAGACTCGATGGTGAGAAACTAAGAATCGACCCTCTAAATGTTGGCTAGGGGAGGAACGAGTATGTGTAAAAATATAGGGGTGTCGTGTGTAGGATTTGGACGTACGAGGCTCGTTTCTAGTTGTCCTAGTCGAGTGATTGGAAAAACAATAGAAAGGAAAATGGGCTAAGTTTGGTTTTGGGCTAGGAATAGTAACAGGCCGAATATTTGGTTTGGGCTTAATGCGTAATTAAGGGTCCGGTTAGGGTAATTATAATTAGTAAAATCTTAATTGTGATTAGTGATAAGTTTAGAAATTAATTAGTGAGACGTTTACGTGAGTCCGAGAGTGTATAGTGTTTTGTGAATAGTGTTTTGTGAATAGTAAAAATTTTGAAAAACATCTCGATATCACTAACTGACTCCAAAAACGATGAATAGTGAAATGATGAATAGTATTTTGTGAATAGTAACTAATGAATAGTAATTTTTGAAAAATGTCTCGAAAATGCAGGTTTGTAACGAATAAAAGAAAATTTTAATATTCTCGCGATTTAGACTATAGTGGTACATGTGTGAGCATCGTTCCAAGCAAAAAGAATCAGGAATATCGTAGTGATTTTAAGTAACATAGCATATTTGATAATAAAATATATAAAAAAAAATTTGTTATTGGTAAAAACATTATTAATTAACAAAATGATATATTAGTCTTTGATTTACTTTTATTATTTATAGGGAAATTTACGGGAGTTTACACAACCTGACGGCGTCAGGTACTAAAATTCTGAAAAATTTTGCGAGTTTTGTTTAAACCGGAGTCTTAAAGTTTTTGTTGGTTCTTTAGTTTTATAAACTCCAAGAAATCTGCAAACATTCATTCCACAAGCATTTTATCCCTTTAATTCCTAGAAAGCAACATTAAGATATATATGCTATTTTTTCTACAATTTTTTAATATATATAGATTGCCACCAATTTTACGCGAGGTTTGCCTGGATTATTTTCTCTGGTTTAACAGGTTATATATGACAAGAAGATGATTTATATTTCTAGAGGGAAGCTTTCAAAGTTCATTTTCTTGGAGGAAGATCTAATCTTGTTGATACACTATCCACACAGAACGAATCAGGGGAGTATTTGTTTTCATTCTTTTACCTGTTTTACTTTTACATCCTTTAATTGAAAATTTGGGACAATGTTCATCCTAAGTGTAAGGGGAGGGTAAATGATTATACCTTATAGGATACAATTGCACTTGAGTTTGTTTGTTTGATAGTAGGTGTGTAATAAAACTAAGAGAAATACTTGTTAGTGCAATTTTAGCGCCAAATTTAAAATTTTTTACAACATTTAGGAGTGATTCTTTAGCCTTAACAAGCGTCTCATGGATAGGAGTTGTATGACTAGCCCAAAACCGTATCACTTAAAAAAAATTTCCACCCAAATATGTGAGGTTCGCCTTTAGATTTGATAGGAAAAGCATTCATTATTAGTGCTTATGAGTGTACCGGTAGCATTTAGATTCTAGAACTTGCGTTAGTGATTTTTATTAGCTTAAGTCGAGTCGAGTCTTAGCTTAGCAACGCCATATTGTACATGTAATTAACCAAGATGATTAAATCGCGACCAGTAAATGTTGCCTTTATCCAACAAAACCGTGTTTTCCATATCCCTACACCTAACGTTATAGCCCTTTTAAAAGACATCTTTGATAGTTTATCCTAGGTGCTTACGCCAAGTGGTGGAGGTTTGATCCTTTCCCAAGCCTATGGTAATCTATTTGCTATGACAGGTAGTAAGAGATGTTTTCCATTTCCTTATTGTGATATATACTATATTACACCCGAGAGATGTGAGTATCTAAACACTATTTATGAGGTGCTAGTGTATGACCTCCGTGCTTGTTTTTGGTTTTTCGTGGAATGATTATTTGTTGTAATTACTTTTATATTAGTGTTAAATGACCCTTAACTTGTATTTTGATTAGAATAAAAGCGCATTTGCTTAAGGACAAGCAAATCTCATGTGTAAGGGTATTTGATAAGGCAAAAAGTGTACCTCTTTTAAGGGGTCATTTAAGCCCGAATTCATGACTATTTGATCAATTACTGCCCTAAATCATTCCTTTTGTCATTTTAGGTACTTTTGAGATGAAATCTGAAAAAGGAAGCATTTTGGATGTTTTTTGAGCATAAAAGTGAAGAAAAAGGCAAAGTCTCAAAATCCTTGCTGGGAACAGTACCTGACGACGTCAAGACCTCACACATGACGGCGTCAAGAGTGGCAAAAGAGGTGGAAGTGGAAAATACACGTGACGACCCAGGGCATCTTCAAGGCTATTTGGCCTGACGGCGTCACCAAGGCCTTCAGGGTCAAAACACATGTGACGGCCCAGAGTATATTTACACATGAAGGCGTCAATACTGGATCTAGGCAATACGAATTTTATATTGGCGGTGAGTTGACGGCGTCAGACCCTACAATGTGACGCCGTCAGGATGTATTCTCTATATATGTTTTTCCAATTTTTCATTGTAAAAGGGGGGAACATTAGGAGGAACTTTACCACAAACCCCAGGTCGAATTTTCATCATATTGTAAAGGTTTCAAACCTTTCTTTCATCCATATTTGAATAAAGATAAGTCTTCCAATAATCATTCAATATGTCTATGTTTTGTTTGATTCTATCTTACACTTGTCTTTCTTTTAACATGTTAGGCTAGATTTTTATTATGTTTGCTTAGATGTAGTGAAACCTAGATGTTGATTATTGGTTGATTGTTTGTTTATAATTGTTGTGGATGATTGTATTCGATGTTAGGCTTAAGAAAACTGGCAGACTTCCATTGGTAACTTGCTTGAACGTCTTAAGAAACATGATCGGAGGTGTACTATGATTTTTGGTTATATTTAATGCATAAGGGAATTCTAATGATCCCATGTTACGAGCTTTTAGTCGGCTTGACATAGGAGTGACGTAGGAGCTTATAGAGTTAGGGAATATTGTACACGGCCCTACGACTAGTATTAAGGAATATAACCCGTCATCCATGCAATTGTAACAAGCTAATCAACTGATAAAAGATATCTAGGGTGTAATGAATTCTAAGTAAACACATCTTTTCTCATTATTGTTTCCACTACATTAGTTTAATTTCGTTTATTTTTATTTTATTTTGATTGCATCTGTAGTTAATTGGATTACTTGACTAGCAACTAATTCCGCCCACTCTTTCAAAACCCGAGATTTTACTTGCTTTTCATAAAATATAAAAATTCAAAAAGAATCATCCCTCACCTCTAGACCTAGTTTAGTAGGCTTTCTAATCCTAGCGACACTATTCCTGAGTTGAACGATCAATCTCCCGGTACTTGTCACTATACTATACTACAACGATCAGGTACACTGCCTGGCGGGGATTGCAAGCTTCTCAAGATCCCTTGAGAGGTAAAACCTGTTGCGAGGGCGCAATCCCGCGTATCAATGCTTCCTTTTATGATCAACCTAAAGAGTTTATGTAGACAATCGCCAGGTGAGTTGCGGGCAGGTATCTGCCGGTACTGTATAGGTAGAGCTAGGGATACAAACCTAGTCATGTTAGGTGAGTACAAATAGGGTAAAGTCGACTAGTAGACTTAGGGGTTGAGAAACCCCAAGTTCGACCGATTTAGAGACACTAGTACAGATTTGGCCTTTCGTCACACATAGCGTATTTCGAATGGTCACACAGTAACATATTTAAGTGACTAAATGTACCAGCCTTAAATAAATAGCCACACTTGATCCGACTTGTGTGACCATTTCGTAAAATATATGTCACACATTGGTGTATATATGTGACTAGAGGGTAACTGGTAAATATTTTTTGACATTTTAGTCACTTTTAATTCGGGACATGTGACTGATACAAATCAGCTTGAAACATTAGTCACACTATAGATATACATATGTGACAAATATATGTCACACAATTGAACTGTGTGACTAAAAAAGATATACGGTCACATGAAGTACTTGCGTATGTGGCTAAATTATATAGTCAAGTTTGTCACACATTATATAAACGTGACTGCTATTCTTTGCTGAATAGTTAGCCACATATGAATTTGAAATGTGTGACAACTAAAAATTCAGTTTGAAACGTTAGTCACGATATGCATTTAAGAGTGACAAATATATGTCACACACTTGAAGAGTGTGACCAAATGTCATATATGGTCACACTAAACCATACAAACATGATTAAGCATAACGAAAATTCGATACATATGATCACGTAAGTTAATATGTGTGTCTAAAGTTTAGTGTGTGTTTGCTTTCCAAATCCTAATGTGTATAGTCACATATATTTGTAGCACAATCATGTGACTATAGGCTTTACAATAGTTACACCATATCACAAATGTGTATCTAAATCATGATTATGGCCACGTTATAAGGGTATTATATGTGACCATTAACCGTGTACACATTTATCCTTGTAAAATAAATGAAGTTGTTGTAGTCTACTTAAATTATGTTAATCATTACCTAAAAATAGATTTAGTTAGTTGAAAAATGAATTTAGATAGGATTGTTTTATTTTCTAAAAATTTACAAAGATTTGTTGTTTTAATATTGTAGTTTTAAATGTTTGTAACAATCATTTAAAACTATAATGTAAAAGTTATAATCTAATTAAAATTCTTGTATTTACAAACGAAATAAAGTTAAAACATCAAGTTAAACGAAATGAAGTAGTTGTACGTAATCTACTTTAATTATGTTAATTCTGCTTGGCATAACTTAATGTTGTTATGCATAAATTAATGTTGCTAGGAAATTTTGGGATGTGAATGTTGGTAACCCAAACGTTTAGCATTTATTACCCAAACACGCCTAAAACACATTTCACATGTAATTACCCCGCCTATTTATATGCTATAACCCAAGTAACTTCCTCATTCATCAAGTAAACAACAACAGTAAAACATAAATTGTATCAAAGGGTGTAAGTATGTCTCAATTTGTGCTTCTTCAGGAACTTGAAGCAGCTACTAACTCAACTGAGTTACCATACCAAATGACGGTGTATTTTGATAGGGAGACACAACATGATGTGAAGTATGCGAAAGATCTGTCTAAGGTATATCAAGAGTTGCTTGATATTGTTATTCAAAGGAACAAGTACATAGCTGAAATGGAACTTGTGCATCCTTCGGTGCAGATGTTCAAGTGCTTAGAGTATTTTAAGAAGCTTCGAAAGTCCGACGTTATCGAGCTTTTGGAATTGAAGAAGATTGCCGAAGCGAAGCTCAAGCTTTTCAACAAGCACGCATTTGTCAAGGGACTTTAGAGTTTCTTTCAATGTTTTTTATCAACCATGTTATGTTCCTTTGAATTTTAATGTTATGTTTTTATCATGTCATGTTATGTTTTCTTTTAATCAATTTTAATGTTATATTATTAATTATGTTGCCTGCAAGTAGATATACTAGTGAAAACTGCAAATTTTTTCATTGCCATAGAAAAGCTTGACTTTTTGGAGCCTAAATCCATTACAATAGGCTAAATTATACAAACAACTATTGTAATAGCAGTAGAAACTTAATAATAGCATTAGTAGCTTTTGTACAAATAACAGAGAAGCTACAATTCTCTGTTTAATGAAAACAGAGATGCTACACCCCTGCTACCTCCAAACACCTTATCTTCTTTTATTCCGTTCTTGCAGTTGTCTCTTATACTAAGCACGAATTCTTTCAATGAGATCTTTAACTACCTCTGTAATTTCTTCACATATGATCTTTTTAGATATCATCACAGCAAGTAAATTAGCACTCAAAGGATACTCTTTTTCTGCAAGCATAAAAACATCAACTCCACATTGTGCTGATAACTGATGTACATTGCAGCTATCATAAAACTTCCATGAAGTTGAGAGATCATAAATTGGGAAGTTCCAATAGATATCAGCTGGATCAGGTTCATATAACTTGTGTAACTCAACCTACAGCTCTTGTTCTTTCACATCTGGCTTCTTGATTGTTTTGAGTTTTTTTTAACCAACTCACATAATCTGTCTAAGTCTTCTCTGTCACTTCTTCTTATCAATTCCTGAAAACTTTTGCACACTTCTGATCCTCCACCAAGCCTGATTATCTTCCAAGCCTTTCCAAATTTTTCTTTGTGAATCTCCCAGTCTATGATTGGATGTCTAGATTGAATAGGATCAGCATATAATGTTTCAGGAACAATCACCGTCATCTGCTCAAGAGAAGAGTTGTCTTCATTTCTTTGTGAATCATTCTTCTACTTAGCATGCTTGTCTTCAATGATCTTTTGTTTCTTTGATGGTGTTTCTTCTGTACCCATGGGGATAAACTTTTCTACAATATATCTCTTATAGTGCTAGTATAGATGTGCAATTTCGTCATATGACTTTCCCCTGAGTTGATGAGGTTTATAAAAACCTTGATTCTTTAAGTATGTTTTCATTACACTCATGAGCGGAGACTTTGTGGTATTTCTTTTCCTCTTCTGACTTTGACCTTTCTTCATTGACTTACTTCGCTGACTCAAAGCTAATTCTACACCACTTTCATTTATCAAATCAGCAAGTCTTTGTACTCTGTTATCATCAGTTAAAGTCTTATCTTTGTAAAGTTCTGCAATTCTAGCCTGTAGAACTTCATTCTCATCAATAAAAGCTTGCATTTTTTCTACATCAGCTCTTTTTTTCTCCTTTTCTTGAAGAATGAATGCTACTTGCTCTTTTGTTTCAAATTCAGACACTTTATGTAACACCCCAACCCGACAAGGGTAGAAGTGCCACAAGGATGGTGACATATCAGAGCATACATACATAATATCATACACAGCGGAAGTCTTAAACATAATTCAATAAGAAAGACCAAGCCAACACAGCTTAAGTCAAAGTACATAAGTTCAAAGATGCAGAAATAATCCAAAGTGGTCATCTAAGGTAAAAGCTCCAACACAAGCTCTAACTCTCATCCCATAGCAAAAGCCCAGCTCCTAGCTTAGAAACCTGCCGCAGGAAAAGGAAATGCGGCTGAGCTTAAAAAGCCCAGTGAACAGATACATAAACAAAGCAACGATAATGAAATAGAACTGAAATATAGTG
Source organism: Artemisia argyi (assembly GCA_030686995.1). Lineage (NCBI taxonomy): Eukaryota > Viridiplantae > Streptophyta > Magnoliopsida > Asterales > Asteraceae > Artemisia > Artemisia argyi. The sequence continues at coordinate 277,367,311 of CM060708.1, forward strand.
CATTGGGGAAAAATCATAAGGAATAAACAAATGAATAATAGAAATGAAAGAATAGGATAGTCATCTACCACGAGCCCAGAAACATATCATATCATATCATATAAGCCGTCAATATCATAATCTCATAATCAGAGGGGATACCTCTTAAGCAACCAGATAATATGAGGGGTGTCCTCATGTATCATAAAGTGGAGTGATCAGCTCCCAGAAGTTGTGAAAGGCATGTATAGCACACAGTACCAGTCACCAGATAGATATCATAAACATAATCATAGTTAAATCCACTAAACAGATCAGATCTAGGATGCATCCATACGCCCCCACAGAAATCAGATTGGCCATAATAAATCATATCATAAGTGTGCACATAATATAACAGAAAGGGGACGGTGTAGCCAAATCACTAGGGCCACACACTAGTCATGCCAGTGGTGCATCAAAGACACGCCCATGGTACCTCCATAGGTAGGGAAACAGAAATGGCTCGGGTATCAAACTAAGAGTCAGGTCTCATAATCGTACAAAAGGTCATATGGCAAATGCGTATCTCAGAATCGTATCAAGGTTCAATCAAAGGGAACATAGCAATGGCTTGGGGAATCCTAAGTGTATCATATTTCCAAAATCATAATAGCATAATGGAGCCTTTACTGAAAAGGCAGAGTATCCGTACCTTATTGCAAGCACAGAAAAATAGAAACAAACTCAGAAAACAGATGTGGCTCAGGACCTCTCCTTCTTCACACCTAGAGGAGAAAGGGGGAATCATAATTCATTCTTAAATTCATATCTTTCCATTTTAAGTAACTTTCCACTTTTAGCAGGTTTCCATAAATAGTAAGTTTCCACTTTTAGAAAATTTCCATATTTAGAAAGTTTCCACTTTTAGAAAGTTGAATCATTATTAATAGAAATAAAGTATCTTTTAACCTTTTTACTCATTTGGTCCTTAGGGTTTCATAACTTTGCATTTTATACCCTTTACTTTCCAAAATTACACTTTAAACCTTTTAGTATTCAAAGTTACACATTAAACCCTTAACTTATCCATTTTACATAATGAGCACTTATTTTATCATATTATACGAATGGATACTCAAGTATTCATAATTTACACATTAAGTCCCTCAAGTTATTAAAGTTACATATTTAACCCTTTATTTTACAATTTCAACTTTTAATTATCAATAATTACATATTATGCCCTTAAGTTATCAAAATGACACATAACCCCCTTAATATATTAAATTACTCAAAACAGCTCCAAGTTTCTGAAAATTACATGTTTAGTCCCTCTCTTTTAATTATTTTCAAAACAAACCCTAATTAGGTTTAAAATACATTTTAATCCATTTAATTGCAAAACTTACACTTAACACCCTCATCTTATATTTTTTTCGAACAGTATACAGCCCAGAATAAGTTTCAAAAATAACCCTTTAGTTTTAAAAGTTACAAAACTCACCCAAAACCTTTATCACAAATCGTATAACATAAAATACCAAGATTAAAAACCCTAACCAACTCTAATCCATTTTTAATCATCACCTCATCATTAAATGTCATTTAATATCACAAAACAAACCCTAGATCAAAACCCTAAGTCACACGATTTTATTTTCTTTTTTTTCTTTTATACGTTTTAATCAAAATTCAATAAATCAAAATAAATTCGAAACTCATGATTTAAGCCATGACAATTCTTTCCAACATTTTTCCAGATCATATTACATCATAATAAGTGTATAATAATTTTATTAATAATTATTCTGGATCGGAGCATATATTTCACAATTAAACACGTTTTTAGGTTTTTAAGTCACGAAAATGATGTAGAGCATGCATGGATCGAATCAACCATTTTATTTGATGTTTATATGATGTAAGGGACCTGAGAAAAATACCAAACCAAGGATTGAACGTGTAGAGAGGCTGTACGAATTGTTGTATACGCGTATGGGCAAAAACGGACCAAAAATCCACACGGCTCCAAAAGCTTCTCCACGACCTTTCTATCATTTTTCCCAGAGTATACATGATATGAGGATTATGAGAAAAATCATAAACAAATTTTAGGGAGGTCGAACAGATCATAAACGAATTACCTTGTTTATAGGGCTCGACAAAAGAAAACCAAAGCCACGATCGATCCAAGCTTCAACAATTCGAATGGGTATTTTTCTAGGACTCTTTGGATGTTGTTTGATCACAGAAAAATGCCTTGGAATGCTGGGGTTGTCGAATGGAGGCCAAAGAAATTTTGTGTGTGTTTGTTTTTGGATCGGCAATTAGGGTTAGGGAAATAAAAGATATGGGTTGACCTTTAAAGTGGGAATGCCGTGTGAAAGAGGGGGGGGGGAGACCAGAATTTTCGACTAAATTTGTTGGGAGAATAATTCTTGTGATTATCTTCCTTATTTATAATATTCAAACCATTTAAAATCTCTTTAATATTCATTTTATTTCATTCGGCCCATGTAGGGGTATTTTGGTAATTTTACCACTTGTACAAATGTTAAATGAAGTTGTTAAAATTATTTGGATACATAACTTGTGCATTGTTTGAAGTTTGGGATTTATTTGGATACTTAATAAGCTTTTAATTAACTTTTAAATATGTAGGGGCATTTTGGTCATTTCACATGCTTTCAGATTTTAGGTGTTACAACTTCTTCCCCTCTAAAAAGAAAAATTTCATCCTCGAAATTTGAAAAGAATCAGAAATGAAACGAATCGAAACATAACGGAGACATACCAGATCAGAATACAAAGTGAGGATAACTAGCTCGAATAGACTCCTCGGTTTCCCAGGTAGCTTCCCGCTCTGGGTGGTTCCGCCAAAGAATCTTAACGAAAGGAATAACTTTACGCCTCATAACCCGCTCTTGGCGATCAAGAACAGCTTCCGGCTCCTCCGGAAGAGACATATCGGGCTGAATCTGATCGAAAGGATAGGACACCACATGCAAAGGATGGTAATTGTATCCCCTCAGAAGAGATACATGAAAGACGTCGTGAACATGTGATAACTGCGGAGGAAGAGCCAAACGATACGAAACCTCTCCAATGCGCTCCAAAATCTCAAACGGTCCAATGAATCGAGGACTAAGTTTGCCCTTGATCCCGAAACGTTTAACTCCACGAAACGGCGAAACTTTAAGGAATACCCGATCACCAACACGAAACTCTAAGTCACGCCGATGCTTATCAGCATAACTCTTTTGACGCGCACGTGCTTCCTTCAACTTTTCCCTAGCAATATCCACTTTCTCGGTAGCAATCTGAACTAACTCCGGACCTTCAATAATACGCTCACCAACCTCATTCCAACAAACTGGAGCTCTGCACTTCCTACCATACAACATCTCGAAAGGAGCCATACGAATACTCGCGTGCCAGCTGTTATTGTATGCAAACTCAACCAAACATAAATATTCGTCCCAGTTACCAGTCCACTCTAAAGCACATGCCCTCAACATATCCTCTAATGTCTGGATGGTCCTCTCCGACTGACCATCTGTCTGAGGGTGAATAGCCGTGCTGAACTTAAGGCGCGTACCCCATGCCTTATGCAATCCCTTCCAGAAATGAGATGTAAACCGTGGGTCTCTATCTGATATGATAGCCGCAGGCATACCATGAAGCCTAACGATCTCCTGCTGAAATATGTCCGCCAACTTACTAACTCCGTAGTCCACACGAATAGGGAGGAAGCGAGCGACTTGGTTAGTCGATCAACAACCACCCAAATCGCATCATGCTTCTTACGGGTAAGAGGTAAACCTGTAACGAAATCCATGGAAATCTCCTCCCATTTCCACTTCGGAATCTCTAACGGCTGTAATAACCCACTCGCTCTTTGATGCTCGATCTTTACTTGCTGGCAAGTCAAACACTTCGATACAAACAACGCCACATCATGTTTCATACCATTCCACCAAAAATGTTGTTTAAGATCCCTGTACATCTTGGTAGAACCAGGATGAATAGTGAACGGGGAACTATGAGCCTCTGATAGAATAGTCTCTCGAAGTTCCGGATCGTTAGGAACGCAAAGACGATCCTCAAACCAAACCACATCAAATTCGTCAACTCTGAACTCTGACGGTTTGCCTTCCTCAACATTTTGAACTATAGACCACAGCTCACCATCCTCTTTCTGAGCTTCCTTTATTCGCAAGATAAGATTGGACTCAACTTTAAGACTAGCCCAATAACCATCCTGACCTCGAATACAGAACTCCACATCGAGAAGCTCTAAGTCATGCAAAACACGAGGATCAAACTCTAAACTCGCAACCATACCAGACTTCCTACTAAGAGCATCCGCGACTACATTCGCCTTACCGGGATGATACTGAATATTGACATCATAGTCCTTCAGAAGTTCTAACCACCGCCTCTGTCTCATATTCAGTTCCTTCTGAGTGAAAATGTATTTAAGACTCTTGTGATCGGTGAAAATGTCACAAGACTCTCCATACAAATAATGACGCCAAATCTTTAGCGCGAAAACCACAGCCGCTAACTCAAGATCATGTGTCGGATAGTTCAACTCGTGAGGTTTCAACTGCCTCGAAGCATAAGCAATCACTTTCCCATGTTGCGTCAACACACATCCCAAACCTTTCTTCGATGCATCACTATATATTTGAAAACCACCTGAACCAGATGGAAGAGTCAAAATAGGTGCAGACACTAAACGTCTCTTCAACTCCTCAAAACTACTTTCCCTCTCATCAGTCCAAACAAACTTCTCTCCTTTCCTCATCAATTGTGTTAAAGGCAAAGCGAGACGCGAAAAGCCTTCAACAAATCTCCTATAATACCCAGCAAGACCCAGAAAACTCCTTACTTCCGTCACGTTTGTAGGTCTCGGCCATTTTGTGATAGCCTCAACCTTCGCAGGGTCCATAGTAATACCGTCCGCAGAAACAATGTGACCCAAGAAAGCTACTCGATCCAACCAAAACTCGCATTTCGAAAACTTCGCATATAATCTCTGCTGTCAAAGAACCTCCAAAACCATACTAAGATGTTGCTCGTGTTCCTCCTCGGACTTAGAATACACAAGAATGTCATCAATGAAGACAATGACGAACTTATCGAGGAATTCGTGAAATACCCGGTTCATAAGGTCCATGAAAACTGCAGGAGCATTGGTCAACCCGAAAGGCATAACCAAGAATTCATAATGACCGTACCGAGTTCGAAAAGCCGTTTTAGGAACATCTTGCTCCCTCACCCGAAGTTGGTGATAACCGGACCTCAGATCAATCTTAGAGAAATGCCTCGCTCCTTGTAATTGGTCAAATAGATCATCAATGCGTGGAAGAGGGTAACGGTTACGGATTGTGATACGGTTAAGTTCCCGATAATCAATACAAAGACGCATGCTTCCATCCTTCTTCTTAACAAACAATACGGGAGCACCCCATGGAGACACACTCGGATGAATGAATCCATTATCTAACAGTTCTTGCAATTGCTCCTTCAGTTCTTTCAATTCGATCGGTGCCATACGGTATGGAGCTTTAGATATGGGTTCAGCACCCGGAATCAGATCGATACTGAACTCAATTTTTCGAACAGGAGGAATACCAGGAAGTTCATCTGGAAACACATCAGTAAAATCGCGCACAATGCGAATACCATCAATGCTCGGAACATCCACAGAAGTATCCTTGATAGAGGCAAGGAAACCAATACAGCCATGTGAAATCAGTGTCCGGGCTTTCATAGCCGAAATGATCTTTACAGACTTCAGAGGTTGTGAACCAGAATAGACAAAATCAGGATGATGAAGATTACCAAAGATCACTTTACGAGCATAACAATCAATGGTCGCTTTATGAGCAGCCAACCAGTCCATGCCCAGAATAATATCAAAGTCAATCATATCGATGGGAAGAAGGTTCGCAGCACGAATACGATCATCGAAACAAAGAGGGCAATTCACATACTCAACATCAATAATCACATGAGTTTTCATCGGAGTAGCAATAGATATACGGTTCATTAGTTGTGTTGGGGTTATGTTTATTTTATTTGCAAGTGAAGTAGACATTATGGAATGTGTAGCACCGGTGTCAAATAAAACAAAGACAGTACGATCTCCAATATAAAGAAAACCCGTAATAGTACCTGAGGAACCAGCTGCCTGATCACGAGTCATAGAGTAAACCCTGCCTGAATTAGGAGCAGTCCTATCATCAATCTTAGGTCCACCAGTCTTCTTCTTAGGGCAGTCAATGACTTTATGATGAGTAGATCCACACCCGAAACAACCACCAGAAGCTCTATAACAAGGACCCGGATGAGTCTTCCCACAAGAAGGACATGTAGGAGGAGGGGGTAGAGCTTCAATCTTCTTCTGACCCGACGATCCCGACTGCTGATACTGCTGAGAGTCCCTACGTCGGTTGTTAGTATTCTGCCCTTGACGATCACCACCATACCTACCAGTATCCCGACGATCCTGGTTCCTGTAATCCTGCTGTCTATTATTATAACCACGGTCCTGACGACCCCTCTGATCATACCCCTGGTCCTGTCGACCCCGAGAATCCTCCCTATGGTCCTGCCGACCATGACTACGAGAATCCACCCTGTTACCATCCCTATCACGCTTATAAGACACCCGATCCGCATGTAGCAACTCAATGTTGCGGGCGGCATCCTGCACTCCAGCAACATCCTCAAAAGTAGTGTTAACGATCTTGTCCAACACCCACTTCTTCAAAGCCCATTTAAAATGATGTGCCTGACGCACAGCATCACCAGTAACCTCTGGCCCAACAAAACTAGCCAAACGCAAGAATCTCTGCATAAACTCTCCGGATGACTCCTGATCACCCTGACGAATCGACCCATACTCTCTCTCATACCTTAACTGTTCAGCCATAGGAAGATACTGTCTGTAAAATGCCTCAATGAAATCAGCCCACGAACAAGTCTCAGCAAAATCACCTCCTTTGGCCTGAACAAGAGCAGTCCACCAGTTCTGAGCATCACCTTCCAATTTGAAAGTAGCCAAACGAGTTTTAAACTCGTCACCACATCCCAGCACACGAAACAATTTCTCAACATGTGTGATCCAGTCCTCCGCTTCATGGGGAGTAGCAGCGGACTTGAATGAGAGAGGCTTGAGCTTGTTAAACCTCTCGATCCACACATGGATACCAGTTGGGGGAACATGAGGTTGAGCATTAGCATTAGGTTGAGCATTTGGTGGAGTATTAGGTCTAGCACCACTACCAGAAGGACTCGGCCCATTCCTGAGGTTATTGGCCACTTCAGTCACTACTCGTGGAATAGCAGCTTCCAAAGCAGCGTTAATCATAGCTTGGAAATCAGGGGCATCATCATCCCCATCAGTGTACTGAGTAAAGCGGGTGTTCACCATCTGAATGATCATGGAAAGGGATTAGCAAGACATAAGAGAAAAATAAGCACGAAATGGAAGACGAAGCAGAAACCTATGCTACCCAATTTCTCACCAGTCAAACCTAAAGTCTTAAGGGTCAAATCCTAAGGTCCATAAGACTCACAGGCCATGTTTATGTATTACAGGTCGCAGCCTGGGCTCTGATACCATAATTGTAACACCCCAACCCGACAAGGGTAGAAGTGCCACAAGGATGGTGACATATCAGAGCATACATACATAATATCATACACAGCGGAAGTCTTAAACATAATTCAATAAGAAAGACCAAGCCAACACAGCTTAAGTCAAAGTACATAAGTTCAAAGATGCAGAAATAATCCAAAGGAAAAGAACATAATCCAAAACCAAAGTCATAACATAGGGTGGTCATCTAAGGTAAAAGCTCCAACACAAGCTCTAACTCTCATCCCATAGCAAAAGCCCAGCTCCTAGCTTAGAAACCTGCCGCAGGAAAAGGAAATGCGGCTGAGCTTAAAAAGCCCAGTGAACAGATACATAAACAAAGCAACGATAATGAAATAGAACTGAAATATAGTGCATTGGGGAAAAATCATAAGGAATAAACAAATGAATAATAGAGATGAAAGAATAGGATAGTCATCTACCACGAGCCCAGAAACATATCATATCATATCATATAAGCCGTCAATATCATAATCTCATAATCAGAGGGGATACCTCTCAGGCAACCAGATAATATGAGGGGTGTCCTCATGTATCATAAAGTGGAGTGATCAGCTCCCAGAAGTTGTGAAAGGCATGTATAGCACACAGTACCAGTCACCAGACAGATATCATAAACATAATCATAGCTAAATCCACTAAACAGATCAGATCTAGGATGCATCCATACGCCCCCACAGAAATCAGATTGGCCATAATAAATCAAATCATAAGTGTGCACATAATATAACAGAAAGGGGACGGTGTAGCCAAATCACTAGGGCCACACACTAGTCATGCCAGTGGTGCATCACAGACACGCCCATGGTACCTCCATAGGTAGGGAAACAGAAATGGCTCGGGTATCAAACTAAGAGTCAGGTCTCATAATCGTACAAAAGGTCATATGGCAAATGCGTATCTCAGAATCGTATCAAGGTTCAATCAAAGGGAACATAGCAATGGCTTGGGGAATCCTAAGTGTATCATATTTCCAAAATCATAATAGCATAATGGAGCCTTTACTGAAAAGGCAGAGTATCCGTACCTTATTGCAAGCACAGAAAAATAGAAACAAACTCAGAAAACAGATGTGGCTCAGGACCTCTCCTTCTTCACACCTAGAGGAGAAAGGGGGAATCATAATTCATTCTTAAATTCATATCTTTCCATTTTAAGTAACTTTCCACTTTTAGCAGGTTTCCATAAATAGTAAGTTTCCACTTTTAGAAAATTTCCATATTTAGAAAGTTTCCACTTTTAGAAAGTTGAATCATTATTAATAGAAATAAAGTATCTTTTAACCTTTTTACTCATTTGGTCCTTAGGGTTTCATAACTTTGCATTTTATACCCTTTACTTTCCAAAATTACACTTTAAACCTTTTAGTATTCAAAGTTACACATTAAACCCTTAACTTATCCATTTTACATAATGAGCACTTATTTTATCATATTATACGAATGGATACTCAAGTATTCATAATTTACACATTAAGTCCCTCAAGTTATTAAAGTTACATATTTAACCCTTTATTTTACAATTTCAACTTTTAATTATCAATAATTACATATTATGCCCTTAAGTTATCAAAATGACACATAACCCCCTTAATATATTAAATTACTCAAAACAGCTCCAAGTTTATGAAAATTACATGTTTAGTCCCTCTCTTTTAATTATTTTCAAAACAAACCCTAATTAGGTTTAAAATACATTTTAATCCATTTAATTGCAAAACTTACACTTAACACCCTCATCTTATATTTTTTTCGAACAGTATACAGCCCAGAATAAGTTTCAAAAATAACCCTTTAGTTTTAAAAGTTACAAAACTCACCCAAAACCTTTATCACAAATCGTATAACATAAAATACCAAGATTAAAAACCCTAACCAACTCTAATCCATTTTTAATCATCACCTCATCATTAAATGTCATTTAATATCACAAAACAAACCCTAGATCAAAACCCTAAGTCACGCGATTTTATTTTCTTTTTTTTCTTTTATACATTTTAATCAAAATTCAATAAATCAAAATAAATTTGAAACTCATGATTTAAGCCATGACAATTCTTTCCAACATTTTTCCAGATCATATTACATCATAATAAGTGTATAATAATTTTATTAATAATTATTCTGGATCGGAGCATATATTTCACAATTAAACACGTTTTTAGGGTTTTAAGTCACGAAAACGATGTAGAGCATGCATGGATCGAATCAACCATTTTATTTGATGTTTATATGATGTAAGGGACCTGAGAAAAATACCAAACCAAGGATTGAACGTGTAGAGAGGCTGTACGAATTGTTGTATACGCGTATGGGCAAAAACGGACCAAAAATCCACACGGCTCCAAAAGCTTCTCCACGACCTTTCTATAATTTTTCCCAGAGTATACATGATATGAGGATTATGAGAAAAATCATAAACGAATTTTAGGGAGGTCGAACAGATCATAAACGAATTACCTTGTTTATAGGGCTCGACAAAAGAAAACCAAAGCCACGATCGATCCAAGCTTCAACAATTCGAATGGGTATTTTTCTATGACTCTTTGGATGTTGTTTGATCACAGAAAAATGCCTTGGAATGCTGGGGTTGTCGAATGGAGGCCAAGGAAATTTTGTGTGTGTTTGTTTTTGGATCGGCAATTAGGGTTAGGGAAATAAAAGATATGGGTTGACCTTTAAAGTGGGAATGCCATGTGAAAGAGGGGGGGGGAGACCAGAATTTTCGACTAAATTAGTTGGGAGAATAATTCTTGTGATTATCTTCCTTATTTATAATATATAAACCATTTAAAATCTCTTTAATATTCATTTTATTTCATTCGGCCCTTGTAGGGGTATTTTGGTAATTTTACCACTTGTACAAATGTTAAATGAAGTTGTTAAAATTATTTGGATACATAACTTGTGCATTGTTTGAAGTTTGGGATTTATTTGGATATTTAATAAGCTTTTAATTAACTTTTAAATATGTAGGGGCATTTTGGTCATTTCACATGCTTTCAGATTTTAGGTGTTACACTTTAGATCTCCTTTTCTCATCCATAAAGTTAGCTATTTCAACTTCATCAACTCTCTTTGCAACCTCTTCAGCAGTAGAAACTTGATTTGTTGTAGCAGCAGAAACATCTTGTACCACCTTAGCCAGTTGTTTAACATTACTGGTAGCAGCAGTTTCTCCCAAACTAGTATTAGTCTCCACCATGATCTTTGAAGCTTGTACAATATTTTCACCTGGAAATTCCACTACCTGCTTTTTATTTACATCTTCCAAAACCGCCTCATTACCCTCATTGTCAGCAACTACATAGTCCTCATCCATATTATCACCACTATCAATCCCAATATCCATATCCACATGCATATCAGCATAAGCACCTTCAGCATTTGTTGTTTCCTCCCCTGAGACTCTGCTTTCATTCCTCCTCTGTTTGGAAGGATCCTCCAAACTAGCAGCCTTAGAAGAACTCATCCTGTGTGCTGTGCCCACCTTCTTCAAACGTATGAACTGAGTTTTTCTTGAGCTCTGTTGACTTTCCAAATATCGAAGTCTGTTTTTCAACTTTTTGATCTTTTCACCTTGTTTTGTTGTGCGCTTTTGGAGGCCAAGAACATCCTTTTCTAACTGGGTACAATTGTCCTTCAAATCCTGTATAAGTTTCATTCTAGCCTCACGACTTCGGCTTGTGTTACCTATCCCGAGAGATGGATCATTGGAAATTACATTTTGTACATCAGTATCCATCAATTCATGTGTTTCAGATCTACCCTCATCACTTCGGGATGTGTTACCTTCACTGAGAGGTGAATCAACGACTGTATACTCAGTCTCATGTATGTTACCACTGGCCTGCTCTACTTCTAAGCTAGCAGCAGAAGTGGCAGCCCCTTCCATGACATCCTCACCCTTTTTTTGTGGAAGGTTCACCATATATGGAAAAAGTGGTGTAACCCTTCCTGAAAAATCTTTGCCATTATTTTTCAGATTTGAAAACACTTTCTTTTGTAGTGAGGTGGCATAAAAACTTGATCTATGTGTCTTAATAGTAGTCTATTGATTTGGAATAATAAGCTGCAAAAACCTTGGATATAATAAAGAGTTACCATCATCATCCAAGGTATTGATCATACCATCCAAAATCATTATTGGAAAATTAAAAGGTTTTCCTTTACTAAGGCATATCACTGCTGATGCCATGGTGGTACCAAACTCATTCCAACCTGTTGTTTTAGGACTCAAACAATGTAAGAGAGTATGAATCAAGAATTTCCACTGAGATGAGAAGAGACCTTTGTAAAATTTTAATCTATCATTCTTCTTCTCATACCCCATTTTTTTCAAACCTTTGAAAATGGCGGCATTTTCAAGACACACAATCACTTCATTATCTAGTAGGTTAAGAGATTCCCTAATAGATGACTCAGTTATGAGTATATCTTGGCCATATACCTTTGCCTTAATCTGTTTTTCTTCATTAAAAGTTATGACCTTAGCAGTAGCCCAACACTGCTTAATAAAAGAATTGCATATAGGAGGATTCACAGTTAATGCATACCTAATAGGGGTAGCATTCAAGAAATCGATTATCTATGTGAATCCTTCATAACCATTTGGTTTCTTCAAAAAAGGGACCATGTTGTGTCTATCAACAAATATGCGTTTGATTCAATTGGCAACACCATCTTGAATTAGGGTTTTGTAATTTGGGGATTCTGAAAATGATTGATAAAAGATGTTAGTGTTTGTGATTATAGAGAAATTATGTGTGCGTGAAACTGAATTATCGATTTGATTGGGGATTTAAACCGTTAAGTGTAAATGTTACCAATCCACCCCTGCACTCTCAGTTCTAGCAGTACAAACCCAGCTGAAATAACGTTTTCTTAGCAGCAGTTTTTTTTTATTTTTATTTTTTTTTATTTTATTTTTTTTTTAGTGCAAAGGGTGAATCATTATATTAATATCAACAAGTAATGAGAAAATTGAGCAATGACAAAAGTACGGGAATTAAGATTAAACATTTTCCATTAAAACTTAAAATGAAAAATTACAAAATAATGTACAAAACCAGCTGCATTAACATTTTCTTAGCAGCAGAATCTTTTTTAGTGCAAAGGGTGAATCATTATATTAATATAAACAAGTAATGAGAAAATTGAGCAATGACAAAAGTACTGGAATTAAGATTAAACATTTTCCATTAAAACTTGAAATGAAAATTACAAAATACTGGAAATAAAAGTTACACATTCTAAAAATCTACTAATCTAATTTTGGAGATATCTCCTGGTCAAATGCCACATGTGCATCTTCGTAATCCAACCCATCAAACTCCACATCAGACAAATCATCATCATCCAATGTCTTGTACGCCTTGTGATGTTGTTTGAGAGATGGTTTTTTTGTTGCTTTGTGCTCCTTTTCATCCTCAGCATGTTTTTTGATAGATTGTGTTTTTCCTGCTTTCTTTCTTTCAGCAGCCCATTAATTGTACGATGCATTTCCATCCAATTTAAATTTTTTTACACTTTTTGCCGCTTTCTTTTTTGAAGCATACCTGCTTGAACCTTCTCCCTCAACCCATTGTGCCAATCTCTTGTTGTTTGCAGACATTGTTTATGAAACAACATTGTTTATGAATACTTCCTGCAGGTTTTTGTTTAGAGATTTGATAAACTAGGATTTGTGATTTGAGATACACATGGAAACGAGTATAAAAAGAGGATATGGGAAAACCAAACTACCTATGTTTAATGCAGGAAAGGATTGATGTTTCCTACAGGTGGCTTGAACCTTTTCAACATCTTCGGGCCAATCATGATCCATTGGGACGAGTGTTTTCCAGGGATCAATGCTTATATATAACTCTTGATAGAACTATATACATATTAGTCGCCAACAAAGACTAGTCACAATGGAACATGATTGACCTGAAGAAATCTGCAAAATTTCATGATTGACCTGGTCCAAATATCCCTTTGGAAAGTAGTCTGACCATGGATTTGCTGCAAAAAAATTAAAAAATATATTAAAATTTTTAAAAATATAGTGTAAATGAAATAAAAGATAATGTTGCAATTAACGGTGTGTTTGAAACAACCTTTGTTCTTGGAACTAATACTTGATAATTGTTTCTGTATTTTGGCAAGTTGAACATATACTTGATAATTGTTTCAGTATTTTGGCAAAGAGCAAAGATGAATTAGTAATGGATGAAACACCAGAACAAGTTTATGTTCATACTTGAAAGTGGTGGCTTTTCATCCATCGCTGATACTTCTTCCATCTTTGATACTTGGCTGTTTTAGCCTAAATATTCGCACACACATCCGCCACTTTTCTTCCGTATTCTCTCAATACAAATGCAACATAATTCTTGTAACAGATAGTCAACCTAATCCTAAGATAAAATAAGCTAATCCAAGCAAACCTTAATATCTCTTTTGCTCTAATTATTCGCAAAAACAACACATCATGTTCTTCCTTATTCTATCAATACAAATGCAACGCAATTCTTATAACGGATAAAGCAAACATATATATAAAGCAAACAGAGTGATACAAATAATCTACAAATGTTGAGTAAAGAATAGAGTCTAAGTAACATCACTCATCTTGAACGCGATAATGAAGGAGTGTGGCCTGTCATGAACAATACACACTATATCATTATCGCATTGAAGATGTCTCAATGATTAGGCCAGATCTATCTAACGACGTAGATGGGTTCCATCGCTTTAATTGGACCCCGTTTTCTAACGATGTTTAATCTTGATTATTGAAAGAACCATTAAACATCGTTAGAAAATGGGGTCCAATTAAAGAGATGGAACCCATCTACATCGTTTGATAGATGGGCCCTGATTATTGAGCTTTAAGTTCTTAGCAACCAACTTCTTACTATCAATTATATTGCTCACTTAAATGTGATGAACATACATATTAGTTATGTAGGTCCTACGACATTAGAGAGCTAATCATGAATCAATGAAATCATATTAAATTTATATCAACAATGCAATGAAAATATTTTCATTGTAACTAAATACATGAAAAAACTCTTTAAGTTCTTGATATGTTTATTGTACTTCAACCTAATCCTAAGATAAAATAAGCTAATCCAAGCAAACCTTAATATCTCTTTTGCTCTAATTATTCACTAAAACAACACAGCATGTTCTTTCTTATTCTATCAATACAAATTATACTTGATAATTATTTCTGTATTTTGACAAAGAGCAAAGATGAATCAATAATGGAGGGACAACACCAGAACAAGTTTATGTTCATACTTGAAAGTGGTGTCTGTCCTCCCATCATTGATACTTCTTCCATCTTTGATACTTAGATGTTTTAGCCTAAATTCCTTATTCTCTTAATACAAATGCAACATAATTCTTATAACAGATAGTCAACCTAATCCTAAGATAAAATAAGCTAATCCAAGCAAACCTTAGTATCTCTTTTGCTCTAATTATTCGCAAAAACAACACAGCATGTTCTTCCTTATTCTATCAATACAAATGCAACACAATTCTTATAACAGATAATCAACCTAAGCCTAAGAATAAATAGCTCTAAGGAGGTATTTGGATTATATTCATTTGTGATCTTATCAGCTTTTTGAGATTTGGGATCAAAACCTAGATCCGAGTGAGTTGTAACTGTGAGTGTGAGAGAGAAAGAGAGGATTATGGAAATGTGTGAAGTGTGTTTGATAAGTTTGTATAATATATATATATATATATATATATATATATATATATATATATATATATATATATATATATATGGAAATGTGTGAAGTGTGTTTGATAAGTTTGTATAATATATATATATATATATATATATATATATATATATATATATATATATATATATATATATATATATTACTATAGAAGTTTAAAAGTGAAGTGTGTTTGATACTCTTGGTAGAGGTGTTCACAGGGCGGTTCGGTTCGGTTCGGTTAGTTGGAAGATTTTAACTATCCATCGCGGGGCGGGTAATTTATTTATATTATATACGGTTCGGTTCGGTTAACCACGGATATCTAAAAGTAAAAACCGAAACCGAATGCTTGGTTTGTCAGTTTCTAGGGTTTTTTGAACACCCCTAATGCTTGGTAGGGGATTATAGGGGGTGAAGAATGGGAAAGGTAGCGAAAAAATATGCTTGGCAAAGCATAATGCAATAACCCATTACCTAATAGTGGGCAATGGATCATTACCCAATAAATTGGCGGGATTGATCTTCTTTACATTTCCCTTTCCTGGCCATTAGCTTACACTTTCCCTTTCCCTTTCCCAAGTTTGAACCAAGCACACCTGGCCTTTAGTGTATTTTGTATTTAAAAAGTCGCCCATGTGAATTAGCCATTATCACCGGTCATGCATGGTTTCCATTACACTATAAGCGACTACAACCCAATGCACATAACCCACGACCCATGTTAATTACCCATTATATTGTCGATCACCATGAATGTATTGGTT
Source organism: Artemisia argyi (assembly GCA_030686995.1). Classification (NCBI taxonomy): domain Eukaryota; kingdom Viridiplantae; phylum Streptophyta; class Magnoliopsida; order Asterales; family Asteraceae; genus Artemisia; species Artemisia argyi. Next base: position 277,383,440 of record CM060708.1, read on the forward strand.
GATAACTGATGAGGCGAAAAATGATCCGTTTTTAGGGGGTCATTTAAGCCCGAATCCGACTTTATTTGATCAAATATTGCCCTAAATCGTTCCTTTTGTGATTTTAGGTATTTGGAGAGTGAATTCTGGAAAAGAGGCTATTTTGGACGTTTTTGGAGCATAAAGTGAAGAAAACGACAAAGTACCAAAAATCCAAGCTGGAAATACAAGGTGACGGCGTCACGACTTGAGTCTTGACGGCGTCAGACATGATGAATATTTTACCGTAGCTGGTGACGGCGTCAGATGAGTAGATGACGGCGCCAAAGTGGCCAAGATTAATTTACCGTAGGTGGTGACGGCGTCACATAGGCCGTCACAAGTGGATCTAGGGCGTCCGAGGAAGTTTATGGCGGCAAGTTGACGGCGTCAGATTTAACTCTTGACGCCGTCAGGACGATTTTCCTATATATAGTTTTCTAGTTTTTTCAAAAAAAAAAAGGAGGAGAAGTTTTGGTGAAACCCTAAAGACGATTTTGGTGCCTCTTTTACAGGTTTTTCAAGGGTTCCAAACCCTTGAGACCTTGCATTGTAATTGAGATAAGTATACTCTTAATTCAATCAATATGTCTATGTGTTGGTTGTTTATCTTTTGTTCTTATCTTAATTCTACTATGCTAGGCTAGATTTTCTTTGTGTTTGCTTAGATCTAATGAAACCTAGATATTAATTATGTGTTGATTACTTGTCTATTCTTGTTCTTGGATGAATGATATTATATGTTAGGCTTAAGAAAACTTGCAGATCTTCAATGGTAACATGCTTGAACGTCTTAAGAAACATGAACCGAGGCGTACTAGGTCTTTATTGGTTGTATTTAATGCATGAGCCACTGTTTACAATCCCTATAGTTGTGCTGGGTCATGGTGTAGGAGGAGATAAGAGCTCATAGGGTTGGGGAGTTATGTATGCCACCCCACGAATGGTATTAAGGAATACAATCCGTCATCCATACAAGTATAACAAGTAATTGACATGTAAAAGATATCTAGGGAGTAATGAAGTCTAAGTAAACACAATTTCTCCACATACTGCTCACAACCTTAGTATAATTTAGTTTAATTTCATTTTTAGTATTTTATTTTGATTGCATCTTAGTTTTGGGTTAGTTGAATAGCAACTAATTCCGCCCACTCTTCTAAAACCGAGATTTTACTTGCTTTCATAAAAATATAAAAATACAAAAAGAATCATCTTTCATCTCTAGAACTATTAATTAGGTTTTCTAATCCTAGCGACACTATTCCCAAGCTGAACGATCAATCCCCCGGTACTTGTCACTATACTATACTACAACGATCAGGTACACTGCCTGGTGGGGGTTGTAAGCCTCGCGAGATCCCTCGAGAGGTAAAGCAAGGTGCGATTCCCACGCATCAATAACATGACACTATAAGCCACTACAACCTAATACAGATGACCCATTGCCCATGCTAATTACCAATTGTCAACAGTCATGGATGTGTCGTAACATGACACTCTAAGCAACTATCTACCTAATGCATATGACCCATATGATCGATGTCAAATACCCATTAATTAATGAATGTGACCAGTGATAACCTAATGCTCATGACCCATGACCTATGTGAATTAGCCATTATCACCGGTAATGCATGGTTTCCATTACATTAAAAGCCACTATAACCCAATGCACATGACCCATGACCCATGTTAATTACCAATTGTCAACAGTCATGGATGTGTCGTAACATGACACTCTAAGCGACTATTCACCTAATGCATATGACCCGTATGATTGATGTCAAATACCCATTAATTAATGAATGTGACCAGTGATAACCTAATGCACATGACCCATGACCCATGTGAATTAGCCATTGTCACCGGTAATGCATGGTTTCCATTACACTAAAAGCCACTCTAACCCAATGCACATGACCCATGACCCATGCATGTTAATTACCAATTGTCAACAGTCATGGATGTGTCGTAACATGACACTCTAAGCAACTATCCACCCAATGCATATGACCTATATGATCGATGTCAAATACCCATTAATTAATGAATGTGACTAGTGATAACCTAATGCACATGACCAATGACCCATGTAAATTAGCCATTATCACTAGTCATGCATGGGTTGCACCGGCTTGGTAGGTGTATACCATTTGTCACAGACACTAAGAAGCAAGTATCCAGGGACCTTCCTAATCATATGTTATCCGGGATTGAGAAAGTTTGAACTCGGATTGAGCTTGACTCGAAAAGCTTGATTTATCTATAAAGATGTGTTTTATTACAAAAACTATATTTGAAATATAACCTAAGAATTGAATTTGGTTCGACTTCAGCTCGAAAAGCTTGATACATTCATAAATAAGTATTTACACTTAGTACACTTACATATTAAAATAATAATAATAATAATAATAATAATAATAATAATAATAATAATAATAATAATAATAATAATAATAATAATAATAATAATAATAATAATAATAATAATAATAATAATCACATATTTTATATCACTTACAAGTTCGAGAACTCAACAATAACTCGAGTCGAACTTATATAAGGTTAAGCTCAACTCATTAAACATTTCGAGCTCATTTGATAAGCTTTCAATCTCCAAATTTTTAATATAGAGCTCAAGATCCCGCCACTTAATTTTCCCCAAAATTTCAATCTCCCGCTCCACTCATATGGCGCCCCTTTTTCACCTAAAATCAAAACACTAACACTACTAGCTTAGTCAGATCTATCTTCTATCTATTCATCTATTCTCCTTCTCTCTAGAACCGACTCACAGCACCGCCAAACTTCACCGCCTTATCTCGCCGTGGTTCCACCAACCATCGCTCCTCCATGTCATCACCGTCATTAAGACAAGGGAACTGTATGGGAGACTTTGTTTGCTTCGGTTGTTTGGTTCAAGATAACCACCACATCCACCACCATCATAGTCGAGCCACCATCACCCTCATATCACCTATCCTACTATGTTCATGGGTATGCTCAAACACATATTTAATTTATATTTTCTTAAATGTGTAATCGAATATAAAACGATTTACATTGATTTTCGTGGATTAAACTAGCCTAAAACATGTTTTTGATTATAAATTTGTATGGTGGTAATCGTTGCAGACTTATTAAGACGACATAGTTTTCCTGTTTATTGGAATGGAGACAATCGACGTGTTCTAAGAGGCCACTGTTTTGCTCGTAAAGGGAGTCTTGATTGGTTTCCACTCCGGGAGGATGTTGCTGAGCAGTTGGAGTTTGCTTATCGCAGTTCCGTAAGTTATCTATCAAAAGATTAACATAACATCTGTTATATAGGAAATTAACTCAAATATGGTTGCTTTTTGTCAAAATATTTCATTTGTACCAAATGTTAGTGATTCGTTTGCTTGGTAATGTGTTTGGCATTTATTAGTTCCACGTTTGGCATTGCAGGAAATTGCAACCAATTGTATATTATTTGTTGCCTGAGTCGATATGCAACCCGTATGTTTGTTTTTGAGGCTAAACTTATATTTGGGACATCTAATGTTGTCGTCTTTTATGTTAGCATTAATCACGTTACTTGTTTCTTGCAGGGGCTACATGCCATTTTCACGGGTGAGGATGATACATGGGATGCCTGGCTAAAAATTCCCTCAGCTGGATCTTCTGGCACACTTCATTTTCGAGGCGTGGGTATGCTCCATCTCAGTCACCAAAGCCAACCCATGTATATTTTACTGTTTCATAGTTGGCAGATCTTATATTATGCAGCGTTATTAGTGCCTTAGTTTCTTACATTTCCCATATTTTTTTTGCAGAAAGAAACTGGCATTAGACTCAGATGTAAGTCATTTTTTATGTTGTTAACAATTTCATTTTCTAATGATAACACCATTGTATATCTTAATTTATATTGCAGGTGACCACTCCAATGACCATTGAAACTTTGAAAAACGTACCAGTAATGGAAACAGTGGTAAGTAATAAAACATCCGCCTTTGATTTTTTTAGTTTTACATACATCACTAATGTACCGTGTTTTATATATACATATAGGAACCTATTAAAACTATCGGACATACGAAAACGCTTAAGCCACGACAAACCGGTTCTACAGGTTACACCACCAACTATGATACCAAATATTAGTGAACAAAATACTGGACAAAAATTAGTACCAACGAAGCGAAAACATTTGGTCTCTAGTGAAACCTTGCAAAAGAAAGCTAAGGCGGCGAAGAGTCAACAGGTTTTAACTTATGATAGTTGACAATTTGATTATATATGACATTACAATTTTATATATATTTGCTTCATTTATATACATTCTGTTTATATATATATATATATATATATATATATATATATATATATATATATATATATATATATATGTGTGTGTGTGTGTGTGTGTGTGTGTGTGTATGTATATATACTAGCAGTAGTAACTTTGCTCCAGCAGTACTAACGTGGTACTAGTATTAACTCTCCTATCATGTTTGTGCAGGTAGTTGAACCAGTGGCTCATCTAGTTCTGTTATGTTGTGAGCTTTGACATATTCTAGTTCTGCTCTCATTCTGATGTGTTGATATGCAGCAACCTACATTTTCAAGGCTTTTATATCCAGATGATAAGATTAGATCAATGGGAGAAAAACTTGGTAGTTTAACTGCAAATTTTATTATTATGTTCTTGTTTTGTATTAAAATTATTCATGATGTTGTTTGAATTACTGTTGATCATGTTTGTGTTAATATTGCTTAGATGGATTTAGTGCAGCTCATGAACTTCAAAGAAAATGTGCCAAGTATTTACTACTGCTAGTACAAAAGTTATTACTGCAAGTTAAAGTTGGTACTGCTCAGAGATTAAGACCGCTCGAAGTTGCTACTTGCTTAAGGAAAAATTATAGATACTTAAGAAACTATTGTAAGCTGACTAGGACTCCTTGATGTATAAAAGGATGTCCAATTTTATATTTTGTTCAGTTATATACATTCGAATTTTATTGTATTTGAATATGTTTTGATATATATTTGAATTGTTTTGATATATATTGATTTTTTAAATGTGACTAAAAAATGCATATAGTTACACTTATTAACACTTTTGGTCACTGTTTGCTTTATTCGTTGTGTGACTAAATATTACAGAAGGCCACACAAACATAAAATTCACGTGGCTGTTGGATGATCTATAGTCACACAAAATACACATTTCTTTTCTTTAAACAGCATATGGCCACACTTATTAACACTTTTGGCCACTGTTTTCTAAATGGTATATGACTAAATACCCAAAACAAACATGCTTTGTGTGACTGAATATTACAAAAGGCCACACAAACATAAAATTCACGTGGCCATTGGATGATCAATAGTCACACAAAATACACATTTCTTCACTTTAAACAGCATATGGTCACACTTATTAACACTTTTGGCCACTGTTTGCTTAATGGTATGTGACTAAATACCCAAAACAAACATGCTTTGTGTGACTAAATATTACAAAATGCCACACAAACATAAAGTTCATGTGGCCATTGGATGATCAATAGTCACACAAAATACACATTTCTTCACTTTAAACAGCATATGGTCACACTTATTATCACTTTTGGCCACTATTTGCTTAATGGTATGTGACTAAATACCCAAAACAAACATGCTTTGAGTGACTAAATATTACAAAAGGCCACGCAAACGTAAACTTCATGTGACTATTGGATGATCAATAGTCACACAAAATACATATTTCTTCACTTTAAACAGCATATGGTCACACTTATTAACACTTTTGGCCACTTTGTGTTAAATTATATGTGACTAACTCTAAAAAAACAACACCCATTGTGTGACTCAATCATCACAAACGTCACATTTATTGTATATTCATGTGGCCACAGGACGGGAAATAGTCACACAAAATACACATTTACTTGAATATATCATCTCAAATGTCACATATATTATATATTTATATGGCCAAAGGTTGAAAAATAGTTACTCTCAAAAAATATTCGCGTGACTATAAGGTGTTTACGGTCACTAATAATGACTAATCCAACAAAACTTGTGCCTAATTTGTCACACATATTCAGAGTTTTGGTTACTCTTTTTCAATGGAAAAGGCCACGAACTCAACAATGTGACCATATGCCACCTACGGTGGCGGGACCTATGGTGACACACAACGAAAAAAAACGTGTGTGACTATAGCCATATCGTCACACATTTTTGGCGTGACCAATACAACTTTTTGTACCACTGAGAGAAGGGGAAGGAATATTTCGGTTTTAGGGATTAGGGATAAGTGAATAATTGTTATTTGGAATCATTGGGATTTATAGGTTACCAAGGAGTATTATAAATTATAAGTATTTCCTAAAATTATCCCTAGGTATTCAAGTTTGACAAACTGTCAAACTTAATCCCTCTAGGGGATTTCAGCCGACCATATACCCTAAGGGTTGCGGTTTTACCTTTTATTTACTTTGTATACTTATCCCGGATAAATATATACATACTGAATAATTAACGTTTCACCCCTTAATGAAAACACTATTATATTTTCATTTTCTCTTCGTTTCCATTTAATTTCGTCACTCGGTTTTCATATCCACTAGAATTTTCTTTTTAGTGTGCACTGGTGTGACCCTTTGGTATTTTTTTCAAGGACAATCACAAAAAACGTTCTTTTCACATAATTCTTTTATTGTCTTTGACATGTAAAGAAACTAGAAACTAAAAAGATCTCAATAGTGCTTCCTGACCAGCATTAGGGGGAATTTCTGAGAAAAAAAAAGTTTACCGAAAACCATTCCTCCCTCTAAACAAACCCAAAAGTAGCCTTATCATGAAATAACGACTTGGAATCACACGACACAGAGTGATCAAGCATTGTGGAGCAAACAAGATGAAGTTTGCATTGTTTAGAGTTAGGTGGTGAAGACTTGCATTTAAAATCGTTTTGATAGTGGGACCTTATAGCCAGAAGTTTATTAAATGCTACACTATATTAGTAACATTATAGATGTGACTTGTGCATTTGAAACATAGATTTTGTAAGGGAAAAGGTTAAAAATAGCAAGACATTAAAACATATAGAGATGAGATGCTATGTATGAGGAATAGTAACCACACTAGATACATGGAAAAAAAAATGTAAGATCACTTGACAAAAGCATATTAATTTCATATCATATTGTAATTACTACTTTCTTATCGATGTTACACATCAAATCTGAATGAACTAAATAAGCTATATAATGAAATTGAAAAGTCAAGTTACCAAAACTATATTGAAATCAATATCAAATTAAATAAGAAAGTATCATGGATTGAAATCTATGATTCTTAGAACGTAAAAGTTAATTGGCAATTTGGGTATGAAAAGTTTAAAAAAGAAAGAAAAAAAAAAAAAAAAAAGTTACATGGAAAAGGATTTTTTTAGAAGTATTTTATAAAACCGTGAAAACTAAAATAATGCAGTTTTGAGTTATACTTATTTGAGTTTGAGAGTGTGCATGCTCGCAAACTTTAATCAACTTTCCTTTTACTATACACTTTCTTTGTTTTGACATTGGCGGCTTTATAATATTTTAATGTTATCTATATAAAACTAGACGAGTACCCGTGCATAGCAACGAGATTTTATAGCGACATTTAATTGTAATGATTATTTTGGTTAGGTGATTTGTGTAACGTTTTGTGTAACCAAAATATCACTATAACTATCTGCCGCTATAAAATTCCGTTTCTATGGATAAGTCTATTATTTAAAAGTTTGTTTTTATATACGTGTGTATTCATTCTTAAGTTGACAAAACAGTTTTACATTTCTATGTTTTCATTTATTATCTTCGATTGGTTTATAATCTTATACTGTATAATAATATAACATCACTTGAATGTTATATTGATACGGATCTGATGATTCAATTGATAATACATTGAAGGTTGTTAGCGATACATTGACCATAACAACAATTGAATTACTATTGACTTTTGACCTTGAAAAGTAAACATCACTCATATTTATAGATAGACGAGTACCCGTGCATAACAACGGGATTTTATAGTGACAAATAGTTTATTGATAAAAAACAGTTTATAGGTTATAAACGAAAAATAATAAAAGTTTGAAGATTTCGGAATTAAACATAATGTTTTGAAACTCGGTTCGGCCAGGGTGGTTCAACCGGTTGAAGCATTCCGGTCGAAAAATGGTTCGATTTAAACCGGGTCAACTTGCTAGGTTGGGTTGAAAACGGGTCAAATTAAACAGGGTCAACCCGCCGGGTTTGAAGCGTCCTGGGTCAACCCGGTTTGTGTTTTAATTGGTTGTATTTAATTTGGTAGATATGCTTTAATTTGGTTGTACAATGTGAATAAATAATTGTACTTCTAAGTATTGAGGTGTTTTAATAAACGCATTAATTACATTTCACTTTCTCTCTCACTTGACCATTGTTGAAAACTCAACATTTCACTTTTGACTATTTTTTCATTATAGATAGTATAGATAAACCAACACCTCCCCCTCTATATATAGTAAACTCAAACATCTTGTTAAACATCCCTTGTACTTCTCTTGCAATTCTAAAGGTCAAAAACCACTATTGCCAAGTTACAACCCATAGAACAAACGAAAATGGCTTCCTTATGTAATACTACCGAAAGGAGAACCAATCAACGAGCACAAGGTTCGGCCACTATCCTAGCAGTCGGCACTGCAAATCCTCCCAATTGTATCTATCAAGCTGAACTTCCTGATTTATATTTTAAGGTCATGAATAGCGAACACATGGTCGATCTCAAAAAGAAATTCAAATACATATGTACGTATCTACTCTTACTTTAATTGTTATTTCTAATCTTGTAAAGAAGTTGAAACAGCTAAAGTTCTCACGCAAGCCATATATAGTCACAGCACGAATGTGTACTCCAATATAGAGTTAATCCCGTAATTCTCCATCGCTGACAACAACAAATATGTCACTGCGGCATACTTTTTATACACATTATAAATATTTAGAATGTAATAAGGCTGTGAGTATATAAATCGTAAGAATCTCATCGAGACCAATTTATACACTCGCTTTGTACAAATAAAAGTTATTCTCAGGACATTGTAGTTTTAAGAAAAAGCAAAATGAATTATTTTGGCTTAGTTATCATACAGAATTACAAACTCTATATAATTTGACTACATGCAGGTGAAAAGTCTATGATAAGAAAGAGACACACGCTCCTATCGGAAGAGTTTTTGAAAGAGAACCCTACAATTAGTGATCCCAATGCTCCTTCTCTCGACCTTCGCCAGGATGTGTTAGTCGTCGAAGTCCCAAAGCTCGGTAAAGAAGCTGCTACAAAAGCCATCAAAGAATGGGGACAACCGAAATCCAGTATCACTCATCTCATCTTTTGCACAAATTCTTGTGTCGACATGCCTGGTGCAGACTACCAGCTTTTAAAGCTCCTTGACCTCAGCCCTAATGTTAAACGCTTTATGATGTTCCAACAAGGTTGTCATGCAGGTGGTACAGTTCTTCGGCTAGCCAAAGACCTAGCTGAGAACAACAAGGGTGCTCGTGTTCTCGTGGTTTGTTGTGAGATTCAACTTATGGCCTTTCGTAGCCTTAAAAATGCACCCCTTGATTATGTCATTAGTCAAACTTTGTTTGGAGATGGAGCTGGTGCAGTCATTGTGGGTTCTGACCCTGATTTGACTAATGAGGTTCCATTGTTTGAGATAGTGTCTGCTTCTCAGACCATATTACCTGACTCTGAGGGAACTATTGGGGGGCGGCTGAGTGAGACAGGCCTAAAGCTTTATCTCTCAAGAACGGTGCCAGATTTAATAGCTAAGAATATTGACACAGTTTTAGAAAAAGCCTTTTCACCTTTGGGTATAACTGATTGGAACTCTATCTTTTGGATCGTTCACCCTGGTGGTCCGGCGATATTGGACCAGGTGGAGCTCAAGCTCGGTCTTAAGGAAGAGAAGATGAGAGCTAGCAGACATGTGCTTAGTGAGTATGGGAACATGTCCAATGTCACCGTGTTGTTTATTATTGACGAGATGAGGAAGAAGTCCGTGGAGTACAGTCTTGCCACTACCGGCGAAGGTTTAGATTGGGGTGTTCTTTTTGGGTTCGGTCCTGGTCTTACAGTGGAGACGTTGGTCCTTCACAGCTTCCCAACCAGCATAAACTAGTACGATTGCCACATAAAATTTAATATTTAATAAACATGCCGAACAAGTCTACCTTTATATCAACTGTTATGCTTTAAGTAATTGTGTAAAACAAGGTTTAGAATCGCCGCGCTTTGCCTTGGGGTAAAATCAAATCCACATATAAGAATTTGATATGTCACTTTTTATGTATAATAAATAAGCGTATGTCTGATTCTTTGGGGTTACATGATGGCTAGCTTGGTTGTTCTGCTGTCTATATGGAGCTCTAGGGTGTTTGGATGTCGTTGTTGCTGTAATCTGTTTGGAGTATATAGCTGCTTCATGAGGAAAAGTTTTTAATATCAGAATCCTACTTAGGATCTATTTTTTTTCTTCTTTTCTTTATTATTTTTTTTTTATAATATCGTGATCATAATATCAGGATTTTAAGATCCTAATATACACTACAAAAAAAGGGGTTATTGTTCACGGTTATTTGTACACGGTTTAGGATGGGTGGAGTTTTAATTTGTGTTTTTTCACCAAAATAAGCGTGTATAAACTATACACAATTTTATATGTGTATAAAACAGTAGTACACACTTAAAAGCGTGTACAAATAAAAAAAAAAAGACTTACACCAATAAAAGTGTGTAGTTATTTTTACTCTTTTATATAAATCACTTTACTCTTCACTTTACTTTACTCTTTTAAAAAAACAAAAAAGAAAACAGATATCATAATCCCTTCACTGCAAATCGTATAATAAATCCCATCACTTCACTTTACTCTTTTAAAAAATCCCTTCACTGCAAATCGTATAATAAATCCCATCACTTCACTGCAAATCGTTCAAATCCCCAAATTCATCACCCAAATATGAACCCTAATTTTTACTATCGTATAAATTCATCACCAGTTTTGATACTATCAGTTTTGATATCTGATTCATAAACCCTAATTTTTATTCACTTGGTTATCATTACTATCAGCTTTACCATCTCAAAATCAGTTGCAGAGCTTGTTAATCGGTGGTGTTTAATCAGTTGCAGAGCTTGTTAATCGGTGGTGTTTAATCGGTGGTGTTAAACGGTGGTGTTAAACGATGGTGTTAATCTGTGGTGTTAATCTATGGTGTTAAACGGTGGTGTTAATCTGTGGTGTTAAACGGTGGTGTTAAACGGTGGTGTTAATCGGTGGTGTTAATCTGTGGAAGCTAGGGTTTGAATTGTTGCAGCAGAGCTTGTTAATCGGAAGCTAGGTATAAACAATTTATACGTGTTTATTTAAGTAAAATATCTGAATAATGTGTGTGTAATATGCGATTATTTGAATCAAGCTTGTGGAGTCAATTTAGCGAGTTATAATAATGTGAAATTGAAGTCTGTTGTTGAATGCGATATTTTGAAGTCTGTTGAAGTCTGTTGTTGAATGCGAGTTATAATAATGTGTGTGTAATATGCGCTTAGAAATTACTATGACTATTTTTTTGAATAGTATAGTATTAGCTAGTATTGAATGCGAGTTATAATAATGTGTGTGTGTTGCTAATTCTTACATGTCATTAACAACAATTAGGACTTAATAAATATAGTATATGAATGAATTGAAACTTGTAGCTATAGCCTTTTTTGTCTTTACACATAATATTTTTGGAATTTATTAAAACCAATAAGTTTTCAATTCTGATTTTAGGCATTGTATCGGAAACTTGGTAAGTATAAACGATGGATAAAAGTTGGATTAATGCTCCGATTAATAGCAAAACTTTTAGAGATGGAGCTCAAAATTTTATAAGTTTTGCTCGTGCTACAAGTATAAGAGGATTCATCAAATGTCCATGTAATAGATGTTGTCTCGGCAAACCGTTAGATCTTGATAAAGCTCATGCCCACATATTGCATTATGGGTTTTTACCCGGGTATAGAGAATGGACTGTGCATGGAGAGCATACTATATCTTTACCACCATCTCAATCTAGTAATGTTAATGTTGAGGAAACTTCTTTTGGTCAAGAGAATATAAGAGGTTTGGTTCGTGATGCGTTAGGTATTAGTTCTTTGCCTTCGGATAACGCCGAATTAGGAGATACAACGATGGAAGGAGATACCGGAGAATCTACGGAAAGTGGTAGTCATGGTGATGAGGGTCTTTTATATAAGAAGTTGTTAGAAGAATGTGACAAAGAATTGTACTCTAGTTGCAAGTACTCAAATTTGTCCTTCACTTTACCTTTATATCACATTAAATGCATTGGTGGAATATCCAATAAGACTTTTAGCATGATACTAGAACTCTTGAGGGATGCATTTCCACATCTTAGAGCGTTACCATCATCCGCCAATGAAGCAAAAAAGTTAACTAAAGATTTGGGTCTAGGTTACGAGAAAATCCATGCGTGCCCAAATGATTGTATGCTTTATTGGGGTGACAGGGCGGGTCAACAATCATGTCATGTTTGCAAAGCTTATAAGCCGGCAAAAGTTTTACGTTATTTTCCCTTAATTCCGAGACTTAAAAGGTTGTACATGTCCGAGAAAACAGCGAAGGACATGAATACTGTTAGAACAAAAGATGGAAAACTGAGGCACCCCGCAGATGGTCTTGCTTGGAGCGCGTTTAATGATCGATATTCACATTTTGCCTCGGATCCTTGTAGTGTGAGGCTTGGCCTGGCTAGTGATGGTTTTAATCCTTTTCGTACAATGAGTACATCACATAGCACATGGCCAGTGTTATTGATTCCTTACAATTTACCTCCTTGGATATGCATGAAACGACAATCATTTATTCTTTCATCAATTATTCCAGGGGAGAAAGCTCCTGGCAATGATATTGACGTATATCTAAAACCTTTAATAAAAGAGCTCCAATCATTATGGATGGGTGTTGATGCTTATGATGCTTTTTCTAAGCAACATTTCAAACTAAAGGCTTCCCTTTTGTGGACTATCAACGATTTTCCAGCATATGCAAATTTATCTGGTTGGAGCACCAAGGGTCGTGTGGCATGTCCACTTTGTGCCAACTCCACTCACTCTAGGTGGTTAAAACATGGAAAGAAATTTTGCTACATGGGACATCGAAGATGGTTAGAGCCGAATCATAGTTATCGATTTCAAAAGGAACGTTTTGATGGTACAATAGAGAATGAGGGTCCGCCAACTCCACTAACAGGGTCAGATGTTTTGAAACAATTAAGCGATGTAAGATTTAGATATGGAAAGTCTAAGAAAAGGACGAGGGAGGATGCTGGTTCAACAAGTACTCATACAACAGAGGGAACATATGACAACCAAGGTGCATTTGAGAGTACAGATATTATCATTGAAGAAGATATTGACGGTGAGAACCAATTCTGGAGAAAGAAAGTGTGTTCTTTGATTTAGAGTATTGGGAGCACAATTTACTTAGACATAACTTAGATGTGATGCATATCGAAAAGAATGTGTGTGACAATATTCTCGGGACCTTATTAGATTTGGATAGAAAGACTAAAGACAACGAAAACACCCGCAAGGATCTCAAGGAAATGGGAATTAGGCATGAACTTCACCTTATAAATCGTCCTAATGGAAAGCCGTACTTACCCCCAGCATGTTATACGATATCTAGTGTAGAGAAGTCCAACTTTTTACAATTGTTAAAAGATCTCAAAGTTCCAGATGGGTATGCATCAAATATTTCGAGAGGTGTAAGCTTGAAAGATCATAAAATTTCCAATCTTAAGAGTCATGATGGGCACATCTTAATGCAAGATGTTTTGCCCATTGCTCTACGGGCATCCGTGATTTCAAGAACACAATCTCGCGTAGTTAAAGCCATGACGGATTATTGCTACTTTTTCAAAGGGTTGTGCGCAAAAGTTCTTGATCTTAGTGAATTAGAAAAGATGGAGTATCAACTCGTGCGGACATTATGCGAGTTGGAGCAGTTATTCCCTCCTAGTTTTTTCACAGTCATGGTCCACTTGACTATCCATTTGATATCAGAGGCGAAGCTTGGTGGACCCGTTCATTACAGATGGATGTATCCAGTTGAACGGTACTCTCTCTTTCATGCCATTAAGTTGTGTATATACTCTTTTTACCTTGTGACTTTATTGGCCATTTTTTTAATTGAAAGGTACTTGATGCGGTTGAAGTCATATGTTCGCAATAAGGCTCAACCTGAGGGATCAATTGCAGAAGGATATATCAAGGAAGAATGTCTTAATTTTTGTTCAAGATATTTTGAAGGTGTTGAGACTCCCTTTAATCGCCCTCTTAGAAATGATGACGATGTTGTCGGAAAAGAGATGTATATGTTCAATTTGGGTGGTCGTAAGTTAGGTAAGGTTGAGATTATTGAGCTTGATGGCAAGTCTCTAACTCAAGCACATCGCTATGTGTTACTAAACCATAGTAAAATTCAACCTTTCCGCGAGTAAGTACTTCTTTTAGCATATAATTATTATATTTAATAAGAAATAATGCTTTGATAAAGTCTTAAGATTATGATATGCTTCATGTAGTTATTTTTTGGGTGAAAAACAAGCTCTTAGGAATAAACCCATGGACTCAAAAACTATAGAGAAATTGATGGTCGAGGAATTTCCATGGTGGCTAAAAAACTAGGTTTCAAATCTATTGGTTGTTATATAAGTTTCCTCATCTCCGAGGTGCATTAACTAATAGTGATATTAAATAATGGTAGGTTTCTCTCTTACAAAAGCATAATGTAGATGAAGAAGTGTTATCTCTTGCTATTGGCCCGAATATTGTTGCCAAACAATATAAAGGCTTCATCACTAATGGTCATAGATTTCTCACAAGGCGACGTGAAGAGTTTAAGAAGACCCAAAATTCAGGAGTCATGGTGGAAGTAGAAGGAGGAAATTATTATGAAAAACTTACGAACATTATTGAGCTTGAATATTATCGTGGATACAAAATTGTTCTCTTCCATTGTGATTGGGTCTACAATCGACTTTATAGAGGGCTAAAGAAAGATAAATATGGGTTTCCTCTTGTGAATTTCTCTAGGCCATTGATACACACCGGTGAAAATTTCAAAGATGATCCTTTTATAATTTCTACTCAAGCAAGACAAGTGTTTTATATAGAGGATTTAAAAGATGTTGGATGGTCACATGTTATTAGGACCAATCCAAGGGATATATATGACATGGGGACCAATGTGAATAGAGATGATGATGATGACTCTTATACCCAATGCATACCTTGTATTCTTCCAATGTTGGATGATGAGAACCAGGAACCTCGTTGGTTTCGTTTGGACACTGAAGTCCAAGATGCTCAATAATGATCATAACGTGTACGGGTCTGTAATTACTAGTTACTTAGTTTATATATGTGTTATCTGAATGTCTTCATTTATTGATGTTTACGCAAATTTCTGATTCCGGTAGCCATTGATAGGCGTAAGATGATACGTTTAACTGATTAAATTACATCTATCAGTAATTTAACTAGTTACTTGTGTTTGTTGTTGTATTTGTGTTTAGTTCTTTGTAATTGTATATAAATTGAAGCTGATTGATAGATGTAAGGACTTTACTTTTGTGTTGAGATGCTCTGCATTTAGTTGTTACGTTGTTCATCGCATCGATTAATTTCGAATCTTTCTCTTCAGTTTAGAACCATATCTTATTTTGTCTTCTTTTTCAGGACACTCAAAATCTGCAATCTGATTGTTCAGGAGATAACTTTTATTGTCTCATTGCTGTAAGTCTTACTAGCTGCTGCTTGTTTCATTTCCCTTTGTGTATCATGATTTTTGGGATGAGAGAGTAACTTAGATATCATACGTTATGTTCGAATTAGCCTATTTGATACTTAGATATGATTGTGTCATTTATTAGAGTATATTTTGGTTTTGGGTTTTCAATTCTAGAGGAATTGGTGCATACTTTCTCTTTTTCTGAATTAGCTTATTTGCTAGAGCTTATGTAGTTTGGAAAAGCCCTGCATAAGCCAATATGCCCCTTAAATGAGCTAATCCAAACACCCCTTGAATACGTCATATATGTTGCTGTTCATGTTATTCGATAATTAGGTTAGCACCCCTCTTTGTTTTTCTGCTAATGTATGCAACATTTCACACTTTTGATCTGATAAGGTTGTATTTAGTTTAGGCTTTTCTGCTTTCTATCATTTTTTCAAGATAGTTATTGATGCAACTTGCTCATTATCCGACATATGTGTAAAGATAGTTATTGATGCAACTTGATCTGATAAGGTTGTATTTAGTTTAGGCTTTTCTGCTTATGTTCTTGTTATTTTGAATGCTGTGATCTTGCATAGATTGTATGTTTAAAGTTTCAATCATTTCTATTTCCATCTGCTTGTTCTATAAGTTTACTAATAGCAGTGTCAGCTCTAGCGACCTAATTAAGACTAGCAATGAAACAATTTTAGCGACCGAAACCCTCAAATATTACCACCTTTATCTGTAATGCTTAGAATCCTAGACTATGTTCTGTTAACAGAAGACTAACCTTGGGATACAGGAAAAGCCGGTGAGTCTTTGGGCTGCAGATTTCAAGTAACATGCTATTTAATAACTTAAACACATTGCAGAATCTACTAGACTTGAACCCTCAACCTATTAAAAATGGAAAAAGATAGATGTAATTATCATTTAACAGCTTAAGATCTCACCTTTGAGCTTTTAACCTCTGTTTCAAATGAAGTATGACTCACAAGGTGACTTAGATCAGCTGTGTCTAAATCTTCACCTTCCTCAGCAACTTCAGATTCAAGTTCCTCATTTTCAAGTTCTTCTTTCTCAAGTTCCTCCATCCGTGATAATATACGAGCAATAAACTTATCTTTTAGCCATTGTTTCTATAGGTAATTAGTAAAGTGGTTATACTATTTTTTTGGTTACTTGTATCTTGCTTCACTGTTTTGTTTGTAGCAAAAATGTCAGTGTACCAAGTTTAGTCAACCAAGTCTATTTTTTTATGACAATGAGTGTGTAATTGTTCGTTGATGATGACGTTGTTCATTTTTTGATGATTATGGCTAAGGTAATTTGTTGTTGACGGTAGTAGTGTCTTGGCTTAACAGGTAGATGTATGAAAAGGCAATACCTGTTTAATAGTACATCAATAAGATCGATTTCTAGAAGCTAATTCACACATTAAAAAGAAAGAAAGTTCACACTCTCATATACTTTAGCCATAATTGCAGAGCTCGTATTAGTGAATTCTTTCAGCAGAAGCTAAGAGTAGTGATAAGTAATGGAGGTAATCATGGTATGCATAGGTGACATAAGATAATATTGTTACAAACAAGTAAATTTTGGGATGGGCAGGGGCTTACAATAAACTGAAGGAATACAATGTAGAAACACCATTCATGTGGATTCTTGTAAAGTGATCAATAAAGTTATATGCAATGATATCGATAATTGAACTGATAACAAAAACTTTAGGCTGTTGATCTATATGAGTGAAATAAAAGGTGAAATTCTACCATGAGCACTCTGATGTTTCTTAACTTTCTATTTGCAAATTGCCAAATTATCATTTGCATTCGGAGACTGAGGTTGCTATATACATCTTTCTTTATCCTTGAAAATTACTATTGACTTTGAGTTTTTCTCCCGTATCTTCTATCGTGTGTTAGTTGAAAATTACTATTGCATGTAAGTTTATGATAATTGTATTATTGAATGAATAATAGTTTGATACACGATACAATATATATAAGATACACAATAGGCCGAATATATGATGGGCCAAATACTAATCGTCTAACATGCATCAGCTCTAATGATGAACCCGAGAGTTCATCACCATCTGGTGCAGCTGATACAGTGTAACTAGTTGTTTTTTTTTTTTTTTCTTTTTTTTTTTTTTTTTTTTTTTTTTTTTTTTTTTGTTTGCCAAAATAGTTGGATGTAATGTACAGTAATTGATTAGATTTGTTGTTTCAGTTTAGTATCAAATTTCGAAGGACTTCTTGTTTTAGTTACTTAGTTAGGTAATTCTCTTTAAGATTATTTGATAGGTAATACACATTATTGTTGTTCTAATTGGATAGTCACTTTTGACTATTTTTACGGCTTTTGTACACAAAATAGAGTTTTCCTCTTCTTAGATAACTAGCTTCAGTGTTCTGCTGATACAGTCATACAGATACTCTCTAGTTCAGAAAAGTCGATTAGTCTCCACTCTCCACATTATCTTTGAAAAAAGCTTAATCCAAAATTTACTTGTGCATCAAAGTGATATGTATGCTAAGTTTAAGCCTAGGAGATTGTTAAAGCATATCTAACTAATGTAGAGGGGCGTTTAACACTTCAACGAACTATTAAGTAGCTGTAATAACATACTTAATTAATACATAACAAATAGACTCAAAATCTTATCGATGTAAAATGTAATAGAGCTATATAACCTTATGAAACCTGGAACCCTCACCTAATATTCACTTGAGAGGTTGTGGAATTGTGAGGTAAAAGACAGGTGGGGTCCATGAAAAGTGATGAGAGGCATTCATGATTCTAACAACAAAGAGTTGACATAAGATTAGTGCTCATGGATGGCTTGTGGGGGTAATCATATTTGAACTGAAAGATTTTCTTTAACCACTAGCTTTTTATTTTGCATTTCATGTCTCAAAAAATATTTATTTTGTTCCCTACTTTCTACATCACTGAATATCTTGTTTACCTTTTTTTCCATATTTAAGTAAAAGAAACTAGTTAAAAATAAGGTATATATTGATCATCTAAATTTTCAAAAGTTCAAAACAGTTTCTCGCTACTTGAAGTATAATAAATTTGGATTCATTTACGCCAATTTAGACCAGAACCTTGCCATTTCAGCAAAGTTGGGACAATGGAAAAGATCTAGTTAGTTAGTTAAGGTTACCATGTGTAATGTTTGAACTAGTTGTAGATTAGAATGCTGTGAAGGTTGTGGACTTGTGGTATACCAATGGATAATTCTCATGCTGCAATCTTAAGAGTGGCATTTGGTTTGTCACTGGGAATCAATATCCATATAGGTTTGATAAGTGTGTAGAATGACAATGACTCTAAGTCTTGGTATCATTATCATAATTTTCATTTTGGTTAAATAACATGGGTATTTTTAATTCATTCATATTAAGTTCAATCTAGCTGAAACTTGGGAAATTCAGAATTTGGAAGATAATCTTTAAGTTAGTATTTTTAGTTTAATTTTAATATTTTTCTTATAATCTTTTGAGCAGCTCGTTTTGGCCTGTTTTGATCCTATCTCCCCTGCACCAAACCTAAGTTTTTCTTATATTCTTATGTTATTCTAACTATATGTTTGTTGCATTTGATACAGTTTCCAAGATGTATAAATCTAAAGCAACGATGCAGAAACATAAAAGAAAACAAAGTCAAATGAATCTACCAACATCACACAACTCTCAGAAACAATCAAAATCATTTCCCACAAATATGCAAACAGCAGGTGTTCGACCTTCATTTCCCACATCAGCCTTTCAAGCAGGTATACGACCTTCATTTCCCACACATACGCAAACCGCTGCGGTTGACAACACCAATCACCCATCATCAGCCATTAATGTTCAACCTTCTTT
Organism: Artemisia argyi; assembly: GCA_030686995.1. Classification (NCBI taxonomy): domain Eukaryota; kingdom Viridiplantae; phylum Streptophyta; class Magnoliopsida; order Asterales; family Asteraceae; genus Artemisia; species Artemisia argyi. The sequence continues at coordinate 277,403,231 of CM060708.1, forward strand.
TCTTTATAATATGCCACCCTCATCTTCAAATATGCAAACAACCGGTGAAGCTTCAGTTCATAACACCAATCACTTATCATCATCCTTTCAACCAACTATTCGACCTTCTTTTCTTTATAATATGCGCCAAAACTCTTCATCCTCCTCATCTTCTCTTCAAGCATCTGTTCGCCCTTCTCTTCACGCATCTGTGCACCATAACTCTTCTTCCTCCGCATCGTCTTCCCATTCACAATCAATGGAATGACAACCCACTGTACACGAGCCAGTTTTGCAGCAATCTTCACCCTCAGATTCTAATCATGATCAAGATCCACCTGATGAATATGAAATGAATCTATTGACAGAGGTTGAGATCATAGGTAACTAAAATCATGTTGTCAATATAAATTAGCCATGCGTTTGTAGATTATATTCTAACATGTATGATAATCTTATAGATAGGGATGGAAACATTCTTAGGATACAAAAAATGAGTGTAAAACAAGTGTACAAGCTGAACGAGGGTGAAAAGGTGTTGGTTCATGTTAATTCAAAGAATCAGCTAATCGGTAATGCTGGGGGTTTGTGTCAAAGATTTATGACCTTGCTTCTCAAAGAACCCAACATATGTCCCCTGGATGCAAAGGACTGGAGGGAATGTAAAGAACGTTGTGGTGTTAGGCTTCTAGTAGAACTCCGGGTAATACATTCTGCTAAATAAATGTTTTGTTTACAGTACAATTATTATTATTCTTCATTTAATGACCTTTATTGATAACATTGGCAGCGGAGATTCAACATACCTCAAGGGGATACTATAGACGGGGTTCTTTGTGCAATATTTAATGGAAAGCGTAGGACCATAAAATACAGGTTAAAAATGGGCTTGTATCAGCAAGCTGTGAATAAGCTTACTGAAATCAATGGAATCAATGAGCTTGTTGCTGCAGAGAACGATTATACAGAAGATGAGCTTTTGGCAGCATTGGATTTACTCGAACCACCAGAAAACTTCCAAGACCACCAATGGCAAATGTATAAAACTCATCTTCGAAAGCCAATAGCAAAGGTATCTTCTGTCTTTAACTATCTATTCATTTTTTATCGGTAACATTTTCTAAACTTACAACCCCAGTATATTTACGGATTGCTTATTTATTTATTTTTTTGCTTAATTTTAAGCTATTTAGATATAGGTGATTTAGGGAACAGTGTTTCAATTTGCTTAGTGTTTTGCAAAAAGGCGCGGTAAATAAAAACTCATGGAAAGAGAAGTCTAAGGTTAAATATGCAAGTACAAATAATTTAAAAGTTTAATTTTAAATAAGGACTTTGTAAAAAGCAATTCTGCACCTGCAAAATAAGCAGATAAGCTGAAGCAGTTTGAATGACACAAAACTGCTTATGCTTAAAATTAAGTAGGCAAGCAGAAAAATAAAAACACCTCGTTAGATTGTTACTTCCAATTGTAATGTACATGAGAACTTGCCGATTGGAGTGATATTGAAACAGTAAACTTTGACGACGAATAACACTTTCTTAAATAGTTACAATTAGGGGGAGTAAATTACATTAATTAACTGAAGCATCGCATAACTACTCTCTCGGAAATAGACAAATAACAAAGTGCTCTTTTTAAATTAAATTTTTATAGTCAAACTAGGTAATTCAATGAACCAGGTAGTCAAGTTACTTTTATGTAGTCTTATTAACTGAAAACCAGGTAGTCAAGTTAGATGTACCAAAACTAGAAAGACACAAATGAAGACTCTTTTATTGTCAGTTTCCACCAGAAAGCTGCACTCATTTGTCTCAAGTTTCTGGAATTTATATACTCTCATTTCTTCAAATTTCTCATTTCTTAATTTCAGAAACTCTCATCATGTGGGAAGAAAGCTCGACTTCAACACGCCCATACTCGTACTACCGGTGCTACTAGTTTTGCGCGAAGCAGGCATGAATGGGTGAGTAACCTTTAATCTTAATTCTATTCTAACATTATAAGGTAATCAAAATCATTTTCTTAAGTCACGATTTCCTTTCATTTATCACTGATTTGGTTGATAACCTTCAAAAAGTTATAACCTTCAAAATATAGACTTTCGTTATTTAGACGTGTTAGAAATGTACATTATAACTCTATTATAATTCTATTGTTATATAGAAAGTGATAAATAAAAGATCACCTCATGATGTTGAGTCGTTTCACATCTGTTATAAAACAGCGGACGACACATATATTGAAGAAGCAACAAGAGAAATGATGGTATGTGGCATGTTTTATATATTCAAGAAGCAACATGGATTATTCTATTTTATTAAAGTTTTATATGGCATGTTTTGATTTATGAACTTAAAAGCGTATGCATTGTTTTAAGGTAAAGCAAATGAAGAAATATTAGGAAAGAAAAAAGAGATAGGAGGTCCTGAAGGTGATGTTGAACATGATGTAGAGGCAGTGCTAGGGAGGTTCTTAACAAACTTATTGGGGATGAAGAGCCTCACTGTTTTGGAGCCGGTGTAACAAAATCTCAAGTATCTAAATTTAGTCGTGATCTAAGAAAGATGAGGGGTGATGTTCTAGCAAACGAAAACCGCTTTTTGTTGGAGAAAGTAGAGACATGATTGGTTCTGAAAGGTCAACTAAGTTCACCAGGTAATGGTCAACCAAGTCAAACTTCAAAAACCAACTAACCAAGGAGTTTAGGGAATCCCCGGGTCGTTAAGTCCCGACAAGGCGTGCAATTGTATTTGTGAACGTTTTAAAGGATCGGGTGATTACTCAGAAAGGTCAGGAATTTGATTATTATGGTTACACTACGAGATAATGATGGAAAATGACTTATAAACACTTAATTAACAATTACTGATGATCAGATGACTTAAAAACGCAATTTAACCTAAAAACGCGCGTTTTAATTACAAATAAACGCGAACGCGCAAATAAAAAAGTGAAACGGGAGTAAACAAAGTTCTACGAACGTGAATTTTATATTTTTACAATCCTAATGACTTAAGAAAATTTTTAGAAAAAGAAAAATAATTTTTACACTATTTAATTAATTACTATTAATTAATTACTAATTACTAATTACTTTTTAATTAACTAAATTATCCTAAATTACAAATAATTATGAAAATTAACTAGAAAAATGAAAAATTAAATTTAGAAAAATCTAAAATAATATAAAACTAATTTTAAAACAGAAAAACTATTCTTCCTACTTTTTAATTAATTACTAATAATTAAAAACTATTTATTTAATTGATTTAAATTAAACTAAATTATAAAAAATACTAAATGATTAAGGAAAATTCTGAAAAAATTACTAAAAATCTAATATGATTACAGGACCCTAAGAAAAATTTAAAAATAGATTTTGCTTATAAATAAGCAGAAAATAAGCCAAAGTGGCTTAAATAGAAGCTATCACTTCTAATTTTTTGTCTTTTTCTATTTTTTTCTTTTCACAACTGATTAATAACTAATACTAAGCACTTTTTACAAAGGAAGTTTGATTAGAATTGGAAAATAAGCATTTTGAATGACAAAAAGCTTAATAGCTTATTTTTGAGATTATAAGATGCAAGCTTATCAAACAAACAACCAACTGAGAACCATGAACAACTTAGGCTACTAATATTCAAGTTTACAAGAAATAAGCTGAATCATGCAATAGAAAGAGCTGATAACATCACAATAAGCAAATAAGCTAATCTGATTCACCTAGACCCCAAACAGGCCTTACAAGCAATCTGCAGCCCTTAATGGGTCCCACAGGTGTACCTTGGAGGGCAGGGTAAGGATGGAAATCAAAAGTATGCTAGGAGGCCTTTCTAAATTGTCCAAAACCAAGGGATGAGCTCAAATGGTGAGCCTGTGGTGCCTTTGGAAAGTTGGGTCACAACTGAGTTCTTAGATTAGGTTCTGGTGCTCAGGTGACAAAAGTGAGTAACTAAGCAATGAGCACAAGGAGCTACAGGCTAATTCCAAATGCTTAACTAAGTTACACAATCCTAAATTGACAGAAAAAAAGGCTAAAAACAACAAGCTTTAAGTATAAAACAACCATACAACAACCTATTCATTCTCTGATGTGCTTTTGTGGGAACAGTTGCCAAAGGCAACAAGAAATGATGAAAATAAGCTATGAGGCAAGCAGAAACTAGCAAAACAGATATGGATCCAACAGTTCAATCTAACCAACTCCCCAAACAACCAGTGTAAAGGTCAAAACTTAAGTTGTGAGCAATTTATGGCCAATTTGACGATGGGTCAAACTGTGAGCAGGGTATGTTTCATGCCCTGCAGCCCCAAACACAAGGTTGCACAAGCTTCAAAAAAATTCTAAAAATTGTAACATTTGCAGGTTTTAGTAGACTAAGTGGTAGGGTTTAAGCACAACAAATTTTCAAAATCCAATTCTCATTTGAAAATTCAAGAAAAATACTCCAAGTTTTAGAAAAATCTGCTTTGTTAGTATTTTTTGGACTTTTTGTTTTCTTGGAAGAGTTGACTATTCTGAGATTCAAATGATCATAGACACTTAAATATGTTATCCTAACCTACAATGAGACTATAGTTAACTAAATTACCAATTTTTATACCTAAAACTAAGATTTGGAACTCTATTCCCTTCACAGTTAACAGCTACAAGTATTTAAGTTATCCTTTTGACTTTCTTATTTAGAAGTGACCAATTTATTGGTCAAAGTGAGCTAGCAGGTTCCTAGGTTACTTATTCAAACCAAAGTTTATCACTAACAACAACAAGAGTTAAGCAAAAATCCTTGATCCAAACACCCCCTAAGCAGCAAACTAGCTTGAATTGCACACAGCAGTTAAAAGTTCCAATCAAATAAACTTAAGTACTGATCTAAACTAGGATAAAATACATCTAATTATGCAGAATCAAACTTTAAATAATTACTAAAATTAGCTATGCAGTTTATGATAGAAGTTAAAGGATGTCTTACAACTTGAGCCAATGAGAACCAAGATTAATAGAACACAACCTATATGCCCCCCTGGGCTCTAAACCATGTCCAATCCTTGCTACTTCACTCTGAACCAGCAACTCAACATCTTCCTTCTCTCTTCTGTTTTCCCTTTTGTTTTTATTTACTTCTTTTCTTTTTCTTTTTTTTTTTTTTTTTTTTGTGTTTTTCTTTTTCTTTGACTACTGAGACAGAAGTGAGTATTTGAAAGACTATGATTAATAAACACAAACTAAGAACAAGTTTTAATAAAAAATGAGAATGCTGATAACTACTTGAATTTTAAGAACTGAAAAAGATTGCTTGCATTGATTACTGAGAAAAATTACATGTTACACTAATTGACTTGAAAATTACATAAGTTAAAAACTACTACTACACTCCTTTACTAACTGCCTCTCAGGCTTACAATGAAGACTCCTTATATAAAAAAATATATATAAAAAAAGTCTTGAACCAGGTCTTTTGCTTTCTTTTTCACTTTTGTGTCCTTTGTCTGGTGCTTTTGATGCTTGTCTGTGTACTCATGGGAACATCTCATAGCCCTTGATTTGCTTGCGTCTTTCCTCAGCAGCCCTAGGATGGGTGTTGGTGTTATAAGGGTGTGGGGGTAATAATATGGTTGGGAGTTGACTTTGGGGAGGTGAGTAGAGTGGTTAGTAGGTATTGGGAGTGTGTGGAGGGGACAAGCTTGTTGGGAGGTACAGGGATTTGGGGGCTGGGTGTTGGTGAATTGGCGGGGAAGAAAGACAAAGGGAGGTGGGTTGACTGTGTTGACCCCGTCTTTTGTTTTTATTAATAAAAAGTTGGGATGGGTGGTGGGCTGTGGTAATGGTGGGCTGGGATAATGGATGGGCTGGGGTTTGTTTTGGAGTGGTTTGGTTTGTTGGGTTTTGGCAATAAAATTACACAAGGGTCCGTATGGTTTGTATAACATTGAATCACAAGGACCAATTTTGTATTTTTATAATTTTGAAGGACTAAGCTTGCCAAACTTCCAAAATATTCCAAGGGACCAATCTTGTCACATTCCTAAAAGATGAGGGTTACAAAAATGTATTTTCCATTTAAAATTCCCCAGGGGCTGATTTCGTCAATTTCCCAAACTGCAGGGACCAAAAGTGTAATTTTCCAAAGTTTTTACCTAAGGATCGATTTTGATAATATTTGACTTATAAATGCCTTAGGTTGACTTTTCTTTCAAAACAAATGCGTAGGGACTAGTTTTGTAAATTTTTGAAAGTCGGGGGACTAAAACTGCCAATTGTGTAAACTTTGTTCGTTTTTCATTGTTTTTGCTCATTTTGCATTAGAAACGTATAAAATAAAATCCCTGGGATATTTTAAGTATTTTGATGCATTTCAGAGCGTTTTCGGATGTTTTGGCAGTTTAAATACGACAAAAATTATGAGTGTTTGAGCACTCATCAATCCCCCACACTAAACTATTGCTAGTCCCTAGCAATATTTTTGGAAAACTTGATGGATTTTAAATTCTTTACCAAAAGCCATCACTTCTGGAGTAGCCAGGTGTAAGAACTGTGGCACACCTGATAACCGTGTGATTTTGAGCAAACCACCAGCTTTCAACGGATTTGATTTGTCTTTACCAGGAGCCGTTTGCTCCTGGACTAGCCTGCTCTTGATGGAATAGTCAACATCTTGGTAAGCTGATTACCAATTATGGTTTTTCCACGGCCTTTACCACAAGTCATAATCTTGCGGGCTAGCCAACTCATTTGCTTTTGAGGATGATGGGGAGTTGAGGAACCATACAATTTTGGGCAAATTGCAAGCCGTAAACGGATTTGAGATATCTTTACCAAGAGCCGTTTGCTCCTGGATTAGCCAATCCCTTTTGTCGTTTAGACACGGCGGATTGATTACCACAAAAAATTTGAAATAAAGTGAAAAAATTTTAAAATTTTAGGCCAAAAACGGGGATTCTAGGATATAATGTGATAAAATTCGCTAGAATTTTCCCCTCCCCCACACTTAGAATTGAATATTGTCCTCAATATTCAAAGTCCCGGCTATTATGCCGAATCCTTGAACGTAAAAAGATAATATTAAAAACTAACTGTGGGAAATCGTTTTATATTTTTCACTTTATTTATCTGTACATACAATCACACATTTTTTTATTTTTTTATTTATTTATTTTTTTTTTTGAAACCTTATATACATATATACATTTTCAAATAGCGGGGGGTTGGCCATTCCCCCACACTTAGGTGGTAGAAAGTAGAAAGAAATCAGAGATACGGGTGAAAACCCGTATTGTTGCTACTGTTTTTGTTTATCGAGTCGCTAGCTTGACTCGATCCCCGAATTTAATTGTCCTTGGGGAACGTTTGGAGATCCGGGACAACCATGGATGGTATGTCCTCTCCAAAATAGTGTTTCAGCCGATGTCCATCACTTTGAAATTAGGACCGTCATTTTGAGATAATTCGACGGTGCCATAAGGGTAAACTTTTGCGATAGTGAATGGACAAGTCCATCGGGTTTTGAGCTTTCCCGAGAAGATCTTGAGTCTAGAATTGAAAAGAAGGACTCGATCACCAACATTAAAAACGCGGTTCTTGATTTTGGAGTCATGAATCTTCTTTGTCTTTTCCTTATAGATCAAAGAGTTCTCGTAAGCTTGATCACGAAGTTCATTTAATTCATTCAGTTGAACTTTCCTGTGATCACCCACCGTTTTGAGGTCAAAATTGGCATGCTTGAGGGCCCAATAGGCTTTATGCTCAAGCTCGATCGGTAGATGGCACGCTTTCCCGTACACAAGCTTGTATGGCGTACACCCGATGGGTGTTTTATACGCCGTACGAAAAGCCCAAAGTGCATCATCTAATTTGTCCGACCACGATGCACGATTCTCACCTACGGTTCTTTCTAATATTCTTTTAATGCCCCGATTGGAAACTTCTACTTGTCCACTTGTTTGAGGGTGGTACGCAGTAGAAATACGGTGAGTTACATCATACTTTTGCATGACTTTGTCGAAATTGTCATTGCAAAAATGCGTACCACGATCGCTAATTATAGCACGTGGAGTTCCAAATCGAGCAAAAAGAGCTTTCAAAAATTTCACGACTACTCGGGCATCATTGGTGGGTAAAGCTTTGGCTTCAACCCATTTTGACAAATAGTCAACAGCCACGAGTATGTACTTATTTCCATGAGATGATGGAAATGGCCCCATAAAGTCGATGCCCCATACGTCAAAGATTTCACAAACTTGGATTGCGTTTTGTGGCATTTCATTCTTTTGTGAAATATTCCCGTGACGTTGACAAGCGTCACAGGATTTGACTAATTCCTGGGCATCCTTATAGATCGTGGGCCAGTAGAACCCGGAATCAAACACCTTTTTGGCGGTGTAGTTTGGATTATGGTGGCCCCCCGTGGGACCAGCATGGCAAGCCTTTAGAATTTCAGAGGCTTCTTGGCCATAAACACACCGCCGGATGACTTGATCCGCACAGATTTTAAACAAGTAGGGGTCGTCCAAGAAATAATGTTTGACATCCTTGAAGAATTTATTCTTCTGTTGGGACGACATCCCTTTCACCACAAAATTACCCGCATGGTAGTTTGCGAAATCGGCAAACCATGGGGTAATAGAATCTCCACGAAAGGCAACCGCATTGAGTGTCTCGAGAGGGAAGGTTTCATTTATTTCCTTCTTTTCGAAGACATCTTGATGGGGGTTCTCCAATCGGGAGAGATGATCAGCAGCTAGGTTCTCAGCTCCTTTTTTATCACGAATTATGATATCAAATTCTTGTAGGAGGAGAACCCAACGGAGTAGTCTCGGCTTTGCGTCTTGTTTTGCAAAGAGGTACTTCAAAGCCGAGTGATCCGTATACACTATGCACTTGGTCAATATCAAGTATGGCCGAAATTTCTCAAAGGCATATACCACAGCTAATAATTCTTTTTCAGTGGTGGTGTAATGACTTTGAGCCTCGGTCATTGTTTTGCTCGCATAGTGTATAGGCTGAAAGTGTTTTGTTTTACGTTGCCCCAAGACTGCCCCAATAGCATAATCACTCGCATCACACATGAGCTCGAAGGGCAAGTCCCAATCGGGGGCAACAAGAATCGGTGCCTCGGTAAGCCTTTTCTTTAATGTTTCAAAGGCTTCGATGCACTCGGGAGAGAAGATAAAAGGAGCATCCTTCTCGAGGAGATGGGTCATAGGCCGGGCGATTTTAGAAAAATCTTGAATGAACCTACGGTAAAAACCGGCATGACCGAAAAAGCTCCTAACACCTTTGACGGTAGTGGGATGAGGTAATTTTGCTATGACATCAACTTTGGCTTTGTCGACCTCAATCCCACTCTTTAAAATTTTATGGCCGAGGACAATGCCCTCTTTGACCATAAAGTGACTCTTCTCCCAATTTAGACATAACCTTGTGTCTTCACAACGTTTAAGCATGTTGTCTAAATGGGAGAGACATGTTTGAAACGAATCCCCAATGACCGAAAAATCGTCCATGAAGACCTCCATAGTTTTCCCGATCATGTCGGAAAATATGGCCATCATGCATCGTTGAAACGTGCCCGGAGCATTACATAAGCCAAATGGCATACGTTTATACGCAAAAGTTCCATAGGGGCACGTGAACGTGGTCTTTTCTTGATCTTGCTGATCAATGGGAATCTGAAAGTAACCCGAGAAACCATCGAGGAAACAATAGTACTCATTCCCCGCTAATCTCTCGAGCATCTGATCCATAAAGGGCAGAGGAAAATGATCCTTACGGGTGGCGTCATTTAACTTGCGATAATCAATACAGACACGCCACCCCGTAACCAAACGAGTTGGAATCAACTCATTTTCCTCGTTTGTGACAACAGTAATGCCACCCTTTTTTGGAACGCAGTGTATTGGGCTCACCCAAGGACTGTCCGAGATAGGGTAAATCAATCCGGCATCAAGGAGTTTTAAAACTTCTTGTTTGATCTCCTCATGAATTTTTGGATTCACCCTTCTTTGTTGTTGGACTGCCGGTTTGAAGTCATCCTCCATTAAAATCTTGTGTGTACAAAATTCAGGGTCAATGCCCTTTATGTCGGAGAGACGCCAAGCAATTGCTTGCTTATGTGACTTCAAAACCTTTATTAGAGCAGCCTTTTCCTCATCACTTAAATCTTTAGCAATTATGACGGGCAATTTATCATCACCCTCCAGGAATGCGTATTCAAGATGAGGCGGCAAGTCCTTAAGCTCGACCTCAGGAAAATCATCAGTTTCCTCAACATATTTGATTTCCTGATTATGAAGTTGTTGTAGTAGAACGGGAAGAGGAGAGGGATCTTCATTTAACAATTTCTCAAGGAGAAGAATATCCCTCTCTGGGTCAATCTCTTGGTTATCGATTCCATCGGGAATCGAATCACTTTTAAGAAAGGACTCAATCTCTTCTAAGATGAAGTCACTTCCCTCAAACGGAGTGAGGGAAGGAGAAGAATTGGCAATGATGGGATAAGAAGACGGAGTGAAATTTTCACTCGTAGAATCATCAACGAAACCTAAAACCTCTTGAGCGTACTCCTCAGCCGCAACATCGATGACATCTATTCGGTTTACCGATTCAGAGTCATAATTGGAGGAGTACCTTGATGTTTGATCAAGGTTAAAGGTGATTGCTTCAGTTCCAACACGCAATGTGATCTCTTGCTCAAATACATCGATAAGAGCACGCCCAGTTCTAAGGAATCCCCTTCCAAGAATGAGAGGGACCCTTGAATCGGCATCAAAGTCAACAATCACAAAATCTGCTGGAAAATGGAACTTTCCCACTTTAACGAATACGTCCTCGGCTATGCCAAGAGGACGAGAAATCGATCGATCGGCAAGCTCTAAAGTCATGCATGTGGGAGTGAGTTCGGGAAGAGATAATTTCTTCCACACAGAATATGGCATCAGGTTAATGCTAGCACCAAGATCGGCCAACGCGAAGCATTCAACAATACCCGGAAAAATACAAGGAATGAGAAACTTTCCGGGGTCTCCAAGCTTTTCAGGAAGCTTTTTCAAGAGAACTGCTGAGCAATTCTCATTCAAGGGAGTTCTGGCCATCTCAAAGAGTTTTTCCTTATTACTTAACAGATTTTTGATTGTGGATGCAAACTTGGGCATCAAGAGAATAGCATCCGCGAAGCTAATGTCAAAATGCAAATCTTGAAAGATTTGGAAAAATTTATCCATTTGGTGACTAGCTTTTTCGCGGAGCTTTTGTTCATTGAGGCGTGATGGGTAAGGGATAGAAGTTTTGGATTTAGGGTTGTCCACTGGAGTTTCAGGCGGTTCAAAGACAACTCCAGGTTTGCATCTGGTTTCTGGAATAACCTGAGGTTGGACGTGTGCGGTACTTCGTGGGCTAGGAGTTTGCACCTTGTCCTTTGTCACCTCAGGTTCACGATTCACTACCTTTGGAGGAGAGGAAGAAGAGGTAGTAGGAATCGCGGGTTCATCATAAGAAGCACCACTTCTAGTTGTGATCGCCTTAGCATCGCCCCTCGGGTTAGTGATCGTGTTGCTCGGAAGTGTTCCTGAGCCCGAGGGTCGTTCATTTAAAGACTTATTATTTTCAGAAATCTGGCTGACCAACAACTTGTTCATTTCTTCTTGGGACTTCATGAATTGTTTTAACAACTCGTCAGATGAAGGCCCAGTAGGAACAATGGCTTGATTTTGGTTGTTAAAATTTTGAGCACGATTGTTCTGATTGGGACCTTGATTTTGAAAATTACCCTGATTAGGGTTGTTGTTTCCATGAAAATACCCGGGATTAAAATTACCCTGACCTTGGTTTCTATTAAAGTTTCCTTGATTTTGTTGTTGGAAACCTTGATTTTGGAAACCTTGGTTTTGATTCTGAAAACCATGACCTTGATTGAAGTTACCTTGGTTTTGAAAACCTTGGTTTCCTCTGTTTTGATTCTGGCCACGGTTTTGGACATTTTGGTTTTGATGAAAACCAGGAGGTCCAGGATAATGATTAGGACGGTAGTTCGGGTCCCTAGGAGGGTGGTATTGATTTCCTCCTTGATTAGATGACCCGACTACAGCATGAGCTTCAAACGGAGAACCATCAGTAGCTGTGCAATTGTAGTAGGCATGCGGCCCACCACAAGTTACACAGACTTCCACTTTCTTAACCTCAGCAGGTGGAGGATGTTGTGGAAAAGAGACTTTCTTTGTCTGGGCGAGAACCAAAGCTTGAATAGCCTCAGTAAGCTTGTCAATCTTAGCATCGGTGCAAGACTGAATCGAAGGAGATGAAGTGGAAGGACCCGCACTAATTTGTGAAACAACCGGCTTGCTTCGTGTAGAGCGGACCTTAGACTTGTTCTCGATGATTGCTAAGGCTTCTTTGGTGATTCTACTCAAAAAGTTACCTCCCGCGGAGGCATTGAGAGAATCCTGATCAACTTGGCTCACGCCATTGTAGAAAGTATCGAGTTGCATCAACTCGGAGAAACCATGATGTGGACACTTGCGGAGTAATTCTTTAAAACGGTCCCACGCTTCACCAAATGATTCATCATATTTTTGAGTGAACTTGGTGATCTCGTTTTTAAGACTCGTGGTCTTAGAAGGTGGGAAGAATTCATTCACAAACTTTTTTACCAGATCCTCCCATGTCTCAATAGATCGAGGGGGTTGTTTCTCAATCCAAATCCGGGCTTGACCCTCGAGGGAGAATGGGAAGAGAAGAAGCTTGATCGCTTCACACGGGACATTTTTGTACTTGATGGTTGATGTGATTTTATTGAACCATCGAATATGAGCATGAGGATCGTCCCTCTCAAAACCGTAAAACTGACTTGAGGTTACAAGATTAAGTAACCCGGTTTTGAGCTCAAAACTATCAGCCACGATGGCTGGGACAACAATAGCGTCTCCGTAACCCTCGATGGGTGCTTGGAGAAGCTCACACATAGGGCGGTCTTCCGCCATGGTGACAGCTGGAGTGGAAACAGTACGGATCTCAGATCCGACTGTTGGTGCGGAACGTCTACGAGGTCTTCTAGGTTTTCGTACAAGCTCACGTAATGGGCTAGTAGACCTAGAAGAGCGAGTGCGCATGCACTAGTAACCAAAAATCAATCAAAACAAAGTCGAGGCAAAACCACAGTGAACTTAAACCAATAATCGCAAGTAAGTGGCTTCTTTAAGAAAGGTACACCACCTACATGGATACAAAGGCAAGTTTTTATCTTTTGTTTGGGAACTTATTATGTTCACACCCCCAGTTAGTAGGTGTTCTGTCTTGGTTTGCGACGGTTTATTTTTATGTAGAATTATTCACAAGAAAAGACGAATGTTTTTGGGTTTTTGTGAATGGGTGAAAAAACTTTTGGACAATATTTTTGGTGTCGTTTCGTTTACCAAAATCGTATTTCTTTAAGAATCACCTTAAAAGAAACCCGATATAGAAAACGTAACGATCTGTTTTGTTTGTTTTTTATTTTTTTTGGTGCTGTTAACACTTTAGGAAAAGTGTTAATGACGTTTTTGTTTTATGATTAAGATTTACAAAAAGTGGGTGAGTTTATACAGTGATGTGTGAAAAATCACTAATCTTAAAGAACGTGTGCAGATATGCAGCAGCCTCCCCGGTAGCGGCGCCAAATTTTGATTGGTTCTGAATGGTCAACTAAGTTCACCAGGTAATGGTCAACCAAGTCAAACTTCAAAAACCAACTAACCAAGGAGTTTAGGGAATCCCCGGGTCATTAAGTCCCGACGAGGCGTGCAATTGTATTTGTGAACGTTTTAAAGGATCGGGTGATTAATCAGAAAGGTCAGGAATTTGATTATTATGGTTACACTACGAGATAATGATGGAAAATGACTTATAAACACTTAATTAACAATTACTGATGATCAGATGACTTAAAAACGCAATTTAACCTAAAAACGCGCGTTTTAATTACAAATAAACGCGAACGCGCAAATAAAAAGGTGAAACGGGAGTAAACAAAGTTCTACGAACGTGAAATTTATATTTTTATAATCCTAATGACTTAAGAAAATTTTTAGAAAAAGAAAAATAATTTTTACACTATTTAATTAATTACTATTAATTAATTACTAATTACTAATTACTTTTTAATTAACTAAATTATCCTAAATTACAAATAATTATGAAAATTAACTAGAAAAATGAAAATTAAATTTAGAAAAATCTAAAATAATATAAAACTAATATTAAAACAGAAAAACTATTTTTCCTACTTTTTAATTAATTACTAATAATTAAAAACTATTTATTTAATTGATTTAAATTAAACTAAATTAAAAAAAATACTAAATGATTAAGGAAAATTCTGAAAAAATTACTAAAAATCTAATATGATTACAGGACCATAAGAAAAATTTAAAAATAGATTTTGCTTATAAATAGGCAGAAAATAAGCCAAAGTGGCTTAAATAGAAGCTATCACTTCTAATTTTTTGTCTTTTTCTATTTTTTTTCTTTTCACAACTGATTAATAACTAATACTAAGCACTTTTTACAAAGGAAGTTTGATTAGAATTGGAAAATAAGCATTTTGAATGACAAAAAGCTTAACAGCTTATTTTTGAGATTATAAGATGCAAGCTTATCAAACAAACAACCAACTGAGAACCATGAACAACTTAGGCTACTAATATTCAAGTTTACAAGAAATAAGCTGAATCATGCAATAGAAAGAGCTGATAACATCACAATAAGCAAATAAGCTAATCTGATTCACCCATACCCCAAACAGGCCTTACAAGCAATCTGCAGCCCTTAATGGGTCCCACAGGTGTACCTTGGAGGGCAGGGTAAGGATGGAAATCAAAAGTATGCTAGGAGGCCTTTCTAAATTGTCCAAAACCAAGGGATGAGCTCAAATGGTGAGCCTGTGGTGCCTTTGGAAAGTTGGGTCACAACTGAGTTCTTAGATTAGGTTCTGGTGCTCAGGTGACAAAAGTGAGTAACTAAGCAATGAGCACAAGGAGCTACAGGCTAATTCCAAATGCTTAACTAAGTTACACAATCCTAAATTGACAGAAAAAAGGCTAAAAACAACAAGCTTTAAGTATAGAACAACCATACAACAACCTATTCATTCTCTGATGTGCTTTTGTGGGAACAGTTGCCAAAGGCAACAAGAAATGATGAAAATAAGCTTTGAGGCAAGCAGAAACTAGCAAAACAGATATGGATCCAACAAGTCAATCTAACCAACTCCCCAAACAACCAGTGTAAAGGTCAAAACTTAAGTTGTGAGCAATTTATGGCCAATTTGAAGATGGGTCAAACTTTGAGCAGGGTATGTTTCATGCCCTGCAGCCCCAAACACAAGGTTGCACAAGCTTCAAAAAAATTCTAAAAAATGTAACATTTGCAGGTTTTAGTAGACTAAGTGGTAGGGTTTAAGCACAACAAATTTTCAAAATCCAATTCTCATTTGAAAATTCAAGAAAAATACTCCAAGTTTTTGAAAAATCTGCTTTGTTAGTATTTTTTTGACTTTTTGTTTTCTTGAAAGAGTTGACTATTCTGATATTCAAATGATCATAGACACTTAAATATGTTATCCTAACCTACAATGAGACTATAGTTAACTAAATTACCAATTTTTATACCTAAAACTAAGATTTGGAACTCTATTCTCTTCACAGTTAACAGCTACAAGTATTTAATTTATCCTTTTGACTTTCTTATTTAGAAGTGACCAATTTATTGGTCAAAGTGAGCTAACAGGTTCCTAGGTTACTTATTCAAACCAAAGTTTATCACTAACAACAACAAGAGTTAAGCAAAAATCCTTGATCCAAACACCCCCTAAGCAGCAAACTAGCTTGAATTGCACACAGCAGTTAAAAGTTCCAATCAAATAAACTTAAGTACTGATCTAAACTAGGCTAAAATACATCTAATTATGCAGAATCAAACTTTAAATAATTACTAAAATTAGCTATGCAGTTTATGATAGAAGTTAAAGGATGTCTTACAACTTGAGCCAATGAGAACCAAGATTAATAGAACACAACATATATGCCCCCTGGGCTCTAAACCATGTCCAATCCTTGCTACTTCACTCTGAACCAGCAACCCAACATCTTCCTTCTCTCTTCTGTTTTCCCTTTTGTTTTTATTTACTTCTTTTCTTTTTTTTTTCTTTTTTTTGTGTTTTTCTTTTTCTTTGACTACTGAGACTATGATTAATAAACACAAACTAAGAACAAGTTTTAATAAAAAATGAGAATGCTGATAACTACTTGAATTTTAAGAACTGAAAAAGATTGCTTGCATTGATTACTAAGAAAAATTACATGTTACACTAATTGACTTGAAAATTACATAAGTTAAAAACTACTACTACACTCCTTTACTAACTGCCTCTCAGGCTTACAATGAAGACTACTTATATAAAAAAAAATATATATAAAAAGTCTTGAACCAGGCCTTTTGCTTTCTTTTTCACTTTTGTGTCCTTTGTCTGGTGCTTTTGATGCTTGTCTGTGTACTCATGGGAACATCTCATAACGCTTGATTTGCTTGCGTCTTTCCTCAGCAGCCCTAGGATGGGTGTTGGTGTTATAAGGGTGTGGGGGTAATAATATGGTTGGGAGTTGACTTTGGGGAGGTGAGTAGAGTGGTTAGTAGGTATTGGGAGTGTGTGGAGGGGACAAGCTTGTTGGGAGGTACAGGGATTTGGGGGCTGGGTGTTGGTGAATTGGCGGGGAAGAAAGACAAAGGGAGGTGGGTTGACTGTGTTGACCCCGTCTTTTGTTTTTATTAATAAAAAGTTGGGATGGGTGGTGGGCTGTGGTAATGGTGGGCTGGGATAATGGATGGGATGGGGTTTGTTTTGGAGTGGTTTGGTTTGTTGGGTTTTGGCAATAAAATTACACAAGGGTCCGTATGGTTTGTATAACATTGAATCACAAGGACCAATTTTGTATTTTTATAATTTTGAAGGACTAAGCTTGCCAAACTTCCAAAATATTCCAAGGGACCAATCTTGTCACATTCCTAAAAGATGAGGGTTACAAAAATGTATTTTCCATTTAAAATTCCCCAGGGACTGATTTCGTCAATTTCCCAAACTGCAGGGACCAAAAGTGTAATTTTCCAAAGTTTTTACCTAAGGATCGATTTTGATAATATTTGACTTATAAATGCCTTAGGTTGACTTTTCTTTCAAAACAAATGCGTAGGGACTAGTTTTGTAAATTTTTGAAAGTCGGGGGACTAAAACTGCCAATTGTGTAAACTTTGTTCGTTTTTCATTGTTTTTGCTCATTTTGCATTAGAAACGTATAAAATACAATCCCTGGGATATTTTAAGTATTTTGATGCATTTCTGAGCGTTTTCGGATGTTTTGGCAGTTTAAATACGACAAAAATGATGAGTGTTTGAGCACTTATCAAGACACAAAAAAAACAATTAGAGACTCAAAAAAAGCAATTAGAGACTCAAAATAAGGAAATCGAGACTCATAAAAAGCAGTTAGATATTCAAAATAAAAAAGTTGAGTCGTACGTTAAGCAAGTAGAAACTCAAGGTTTGCAATTGAAGAATATGGAGGAAAGTTTGAATAACGTTTATGGAATGCTCAAAGTTTTTCAAACTGCGTTTTCGGATCTCTATAATGTTGCTTCTACTTCTGCTGATACTCGTACATTTGACAAATAGGTGAGTATGTGATTTCTTGTTTATTGCTGTTAAGATAAAAATTCAGTCCCTTGTTTAAAAGATGATATGTTTTTTCAGCCCTCTTCTAGCGTATCGCCCATCTTGGATCACTACTCACCCGTAATGGATCATTACTCACCCGCCATGGATCACTACCCGGGTATGCATTATATTTAATTTACTATTTACAGAAACTTTAAAAAGTTATTGGAATATAATTGCATTCTTGATCAGATTCTGTTATAGTTGTTTTACGTATGTCACTCATTAGTTTTTGAGCATGTTATTACGTTATTCAATATCTAGTTATCATGTGCCTTACTATTTAGAAATCATAAGTAAAGTCAATTTTGTTAATAAGTTATTAGGACGGACCAATAGATGCAATGACAGCATGAAGTTGCCATGTCATGTGTTAATGATCACCATATGACTGATAATCACAACTGATTTAACCATTGGATAGGCTAAATGATGAATCTGCGAAGAAAGAAATGGTATACTTCTTAAAACTGATTTCCTAAGAATTTATGGCATAACCTAGATTGATTGCATATAGTAATTAAATTCTGCATTCTTATAGTTTATTTAGGTATTTAAGAAGTTATGCATTCATAGGTCTCAGTTTAGATAGCTATTGCATACATATCTCATTCATCATTGCATAAGTCAAAATCTAATCTCAGTATTTAAAGGCTAATTTTCTAAATTAAGTTTTGGTCCTCAAATCTCTTTGGAATTTCTTGATAATGATTTGCTAAGTAGTTTGGTATCTGAATTTGACAATCAAAGTGAGTTTTCAAAATCTGGTACACTTTTACTTGGTAAAAATTGCATTAGAAAAGGCATCAGTAGGCTGCAACCTCCCCTGCACATTTGAAAAATGCTCAATCAGTGAAGTGTCTGATTTTAATCTGCTCAATACTTGTTCAATTGCTATGAGATTTGGCATAGATAATCTTTGGTGGTTGTTATAGTTGGGTATTATTTTTACATATTTTATTTTTAGCTTTTTACCTTCTTATTTTTAGCTTGTAGTTGCCTATGTAGGGCTGTTTTGTTTAAGTGATTCTTAGATTATTGCTTTTTGATAAGTTTAGCTTTTTAGTTTGTTAAAGCTCATTAGTCATTGCTTATTTGAAGTTATTTAGGTTATTTTGAGTTAAGATTAGCTTATTTGGGTGCATAGTATAGCTTATAGACCATAGCTTGTAGCTTTTTGGACGGAAGGAATTGATAGGCGATTCACAACTTAGTATACTTATTAAGGTTATGTGCAGCATCCTTTGCATTGCTGGAACAGGTAAGTTTGTGATAAGAGTAACTCGTGATGATGACACAAGTGATCTGCTCAAACATTTGTAGTCATGGGTTCACAGGTAACTCGTGATAAGTTTGTGATAAGAGTAACTCGTGATGATGACACAGGTAAGTTTGGGAACAGGTCATTCACCTATGTGCACACACATCTATATCAACATTTGTAGTCATGGGTTCATGAGAATAGTCCCTATGACAAACAGTGATCACCTGATATGTAGTCACCATAATCTAATATAAAGTAAGAACTTATATTAAAACGGACTGCTAGGATGTAGTGTTTGTATGTACATCTGTTGATGTTTGTATGTACATCTGTTGATGTAGTGTTTGACTCTTTAAAAGTACCACAATGTAAATTGGTTGTGTTCATGGGTCAACCCAACTTGGACTGACCCATTTTTGAAATGACCCATTTTAAGTTGTAGCCGTTGTTACGGATCAGATTCTGTTTGTTATGTTGTTTTGTGGCTTACTAATTTTTGGTTTCAATTCTTGTTGCTTAGGAGCTTGTTGAAGATAAGATTGGAGCTTGTTAAAAACAAGAGTTAGAAGAAGATTTTGTTGGATTTCATCATTCTCATCTAAGTGTTAGAAGACAAGATTGGAGCTTGTTGGATTTTGTTAGAAGAAGATTTTATTGGTATAAAAATTGCAGAATTTGTTGCATTTTATTGTAATATCAGAATGAATGAAACTTTTATTGTAATATGTAACTTTTTTATGTGTAATATGAATGAAATATCAAATTTTATTGCAGATTTTATTTGCATTTTATTGTAGTATCTGAATGAAATACGGGTAAAAAATTGCAGATTCGTTATATTGAAGGAAATATGTTAACACACTTTAAAGCGTGTACTTTTATCATTTGTACACGCTTTTTATTGTGTAGAGTGGTGATATTTTGTTGACCAATAAAAGCGTATACTAATTTAACAATTTCTACACACTTTTTCTTGTTCACTTCTATATGATTGTTGACAAAAAAAACTGTGTACTAATTTGTGACGCACATATAGTACACGGAAAATTGAGCGTGTACTTTTATTTTGTACACACTTCTAAACGTGAAAATATGAGAATATAATGGTGTAAAATGAAGTCCTTTATTGTAGTGATAGTATCATTTTTTTATATGCATTTTAAAATTATTCAAATCTACATATTATTATATACTCGCTCCGTCGTAAAATATAAGTCCATTTTGTTATTTTTTATTGTCCCAAATTTAATGTCCACTTTTAATAACAATCAATCAAAGTGCTTCTAAGTGAGTGAGAATAAAATTTTATTGGTTAACAATATAAGAAGCCTACTTTTCTTAAACTTTGTGAAATTTGGAAATAGATATATACTTTGAGACGAATGGAGTATTATGTATCATGAAAATGTATGTCAAAATAATGTTTATGAAGTGTTTAATACAATTAACATCTTGTTTTTTTATATTCTAGAAAACTTAATATTAATTTGTACTACGTAGTATTTTAGCTTATAGTTTGAGAAAAGTAAGATATGATCGATTGAGATCTTAAGATCCTTTTATCAAAAAAATCTGGATCCTATTAAATTCCTATCTCGCAAAGATCCTACGTAGGATAACGTCGTTTTTGCTTTGTGATATAATAAAATCGTAAAGTTTTAATACAAGAATCGAGATCTTAACAAACCATGTGACCTGAGACATCTACCATGGGTGGTTGCATGTTGTTTTGTTTTTTGCAATAAAATTTCTGCAATACAAAAAATAGAAAATGCGTTTTATAACATCATATCTTTTCATACGCATTTTAAGAACCTAGATCTCAAGTCGTTTCCATTATATTAAGTAAAATCATTGTACATAGAAGCTAAGAAATACCATCAAACATAGTTGCATGAGATCATGTTAAAAGAAACATACGATGTATCAAATAAAGCAAAATTCTATCCTTCTAGCTAACTTTTCCGCCTTCCACCATTCCTAAAAGCTTCAAATTTCATCATCATTTCTATATCATTTCTTCCTTAAATCACAATTCTAAACCGATATTTTGATTCTAAATCATTGAGTACACAGTTCATCAATACTACAGAATGTTTTAGATGTCAAAATATTAAAATGAGTAATTTGTTAATCATCTACTCAAGTACAAAACTTTAAACCACCAACTAAAACTCAAAATCTACATAGCTACAAAAGTTCAACAGATTGTCTAAAGAATTAGTGTAGAATAAATCTTCCATAATAAAAGTACTTTCACTACTACAAAAAAAGGCATAGAGCCCGGTTGAAAAGGTGCATAGAGCCTGGTTTTGTAAAATAAAACATGGCTCTATACCCTTTTTTAGAACACCAAATCTCTTTAGAGCCCGTTTTTCACTAAAACCTGGCTCTATTAAGGGGACTCTATTTAAAAATCTCTAGTAGTGTTTGTTATTAAAAATGAATCTTATATATTATATAAAGCTTAAGTAGCCTTATAAATGTAAATGGGTCATAATAAATGTCCCAAGAATTAAAAGTGAAATGTGGAGGCTTCATTTGTTAGTACATTGATTTAATAGTCATGCATAAGGGTAAGTACATAAGATTAGTGATTCAAATAATTGAAAAAATTTGTACGGTACAAGGTAGTGTAAGCAACATCAAAAGTATATCAATTACACAATATTGGGTGACTTAATTTAATGTGAAAGAGGATTTGTGCACAATTTGTAGTATGGTAAAAGATAGTTTAAACAACATGAAAAGTATATCTTCTATACTATTTAAAGATTGGAGTCTTTAATTTAATGCGCAAGAGGCATTGTGCACAAAAGTTTGTATGGTACAATATGTTTTGCATGAGGAATCGTGCACAAAAGTTTGTACGGTACAACATGTTTCAAGCCATCTCTAAACATCAAATAATACAAACTAAAAATGCCATGAATGCATAACTTAAACACACCAATTAGTGGTTAGTCTTTTTACATTCCTGTCTATGAGTAACAAGTATTTTATCAACTATATAATGTGTCAAAAATCACACACAACAAACCACAACTTCCTCCACACCGCGTGCACATTGGGCTACAACTTATTATGGTGGTAAAGTAAGCATCATATCGTCTTACTTATTTAGCATATTGATTTATGTTATTTTATATAAATTTCATGTGTATTTTGTGTGTGTAAGAATGTAGGACATAAAGATGGTGCTTAGGAGGTTTGGTAGTAACATCATCTTCTCTTATGGTTTAAGAGATCCTACACATCGTTGTCTTATCAATTAAGTGGAACATGCACGAATATTTTTACTTTGATCGAAAATGCAATATATTGATTAACTGTATTTAAATTACTAACGATCAACTATATCTAATTTTTTTAGCGTGTCAAGAAGCATTAAAGAAAGAGATCGAGAAGTCACAAAATTGTATCAAGAACAAAACATGCAAAAGACCAATGAACAACAACAACAACAACGAGAACAATGCCACGGCCACCGGTGGGATGAATACTTAGCATTCATATTAATAGTACGTTACAAATTAAACATGCTATATTTTACTTCATGTAATACCGCTAAACGGGCTAATACTATTGATTCGTTAGCAAGTAAGTTTATTTGACAAGCATTCAACTTTTAGTCAATAATTATTACTACACTTTGTTGGTGCATTTCAATATTTTTGCTCTTAATGTAGTTTTTTGTCTTGCAGTGTGTTAATGTCACTTTCTTAATTAAATGTCTTGGAATATTGCGTGACTTTGATATTTGGTATGACTGTGTAAACTATGTCGATGTTACATATTGAAAATGGTAGAATATAATAAAAATATCTTCACACGATCATCTTAACAATAAGTATCTTCTAAATCGAAAAAGTATATAAAGGATAGGAAAATTGTATTTCAAATGTTATCCTACACCAATCATGAGGTAAGCGTTAGTCATTTGAGTTTGATATCATGTGATTGATGTCGTCATACTGTAAATACTTAGAGTGAGTTATTATAAATGCTCCAAATTCGATATTATAGTTTATGGAAAAATGTTGTAATAATGCATTAAAATATTACATATGAAAAGTCTCATTTAAATATACATTTTACAAAAAAGCCTTATCACATTAAAGAAAGAGATCGAGAAGTCACGAAAATTGTATCAAGAACAAAACATGCAAAATGCTAATGAACAACAACAACAAGAACAATGCCATGGCTATCGATGTCAATATAGATAAACAATTAGCATTCATATTAATAGTACGTTACAAATTAAACATGCAACATTTTACTATGCGAACTATAATTTATTATACGAATTATAATTTATACTCTTGAATATACTAATTACTTTAATGTTTTATGTTTTTATAGTTTTGTTAAAAGGGAAATTTGTTTTATAGTTCGCTTTTAATAATGTAATTTATTTGAACAACGAAGTCCGTTTTTCACAAAAAAATGAGAGTTTCAAACATGAACCGAAAATTAGTCCCGAACATTACGAAAAAAAACAATTAGATCCAACCTGTGTGCATCGCATAGGTCCTGAGGCAGTCCAAACCTGTGTGCATCGCATGAGGATGAATATAAAAGGTCTTCAACATTAATGTCATCGCTTCATATTTAAAATAATTTATGTAACTTATACATATTAAAATATTACATGTGAAGAGACTCTTTTCAATGTAATATCTTGAAAAAAATCTCTTCACATATACTCTTTTAATGTCAATAAACTATTTTAAATGTGTGGCACGCTTGGATATGTGATACCATCAAAACTTAGATATATAATGACAAAAATAAGTGTCGAAGATTACGCTATAAAAACTTATATACAGCCAATGTGCAACCCAATAAAGTATTTTAAATACGTATAAAGCTTAACAAATGTGTGACACCATGACAACTTAAATATAAAATGACAAAAATAAATGGCGAATATTACGCTATGAAAACTTCTATGCAGCCCATGTGCATCGCACGTATTTTAAATTTATGAAAACTTCTATACAGCTCATGTGCATCGCACGGGCATTGTTGACTATCATAAGAAATAGTTATAACTTATCCGGATGTATTAATATTAGTTAGTTCTAATAAAAAACGATAGAGTCAATACCAAAATAAATAGACAAAAAATATTATGTAAAAAATATATCTTAAAAGATTACATGTCAATAAACTATTTTAAATACGTATCATGCTTACAAAATGTATGCTACCACGATAACTTATATATAATGACAAAAATACGTCTCGAATATAAAATGACGAAAATAAAAGACGGGTATTAAACTTTGAAAACTTCTATACAGCCCATGTACATCACACGGGCTTTCATTACTATGAACATTTAGATCGAGCCCGTGTGCATCGCACGGGCCTGAATGCCTAATAAAAAATAAAAAACTAATGAGGTGCATCAATTGTCAATCATAATAACTACTCCCTCCGTCCCAAAATTACTGTCTCATATTGACTTTTTTGGTCTTTCTTTCTCAACTTTGACTATAAATATTTTTGTTTGTATTATACAATTTTTGATAAGAATTATACCAAATGAAAATAAATTTAAAACTCAATTCGTTCATATATTTTGTATCAAGTATTATATAATATAAACAAAAATAGTTAAGGTCAAAGTTGGGAAGTAAAGACCGAAAAAGTCAATAGGGGACAATAATTTTGGGACGGAGGTAGTAATAAGCAATTAAATAATTATTGATGTATAAGATCAAAGATGAACCGAAACAGTCTGAATAATTTTTTTAATAAAACAACAATCCTAAAGAATTACCTCTCAAGATCACAAAGAAACATTGAAAAGCGATGATTAATCAAATGTATGTTTTCGTTTTCATTGCCACTGCACATTGACGTGGGTAATATCTGAATAAATTATTAAACTCAGTTTTGATTTTCGGACGATGGGATTTTAAAAAGGCTTTATACGGAGTGTTAGTTATACATTGGGATTTTAAAAGAAGTCTTAAAGATGTGGGTAAGCCTGCGTAGCGTTATTCTGATTGTTGTAATCATGAGGACCACTTTTTCAAAAACCATTAGGATTATGCCACATGTGTTAGACACATCTTTAGACACATAATTAGGCTTCATAATCATTTTCCTATTCGAAATGGTGCCCTTTCAAAATTTGGTCCCCGGTGCGTCGTCCCAGCTTCTGCCTAAACCGAGCCTGATAAGTCGCAAATTGTGTCCTAGTAGGAAACTTAGTAGGATGCGTTAAGTATTCTAATATATGTTACCTATTACATTCTTTTGAGACACATTTATGAGTCCTTAACAATGTTCACATTGAATGAATTGTATGTCTACGTACCATTTTGGTACAAATACAATTATGGCCAAATTTGGTGTCCTAACATGACACATTGTTAGGACGCCTTCTCCAACACTTTTAAAGAAGCTCACGCTTCTCATTAAACATTATTCAAGACACAGTATGTGAGACGATTAATGAGTCTAAAATTATATAATCAAAAAATTCATAGCAGATTGATGTGTGTCGTGTAGTGTGTATTTTTATATTCAAGTTTTAAATTTATATTTTTCCGGACTAAACCCTAAGAAACATTTTCACGGGCAATGTACCCGATCGGATGTAGTCAGTGGGGTAAGTACGCAGTCGACTAGTAAATTTTACAGATTTTAAAAGGGGTTTTAACTTTTATTTTAATTAAACTACTTAAACGAGAAAGTAAATTAAACTATGTGTGTTGTGATCAATAAGAGAATGAAGTGTTAGCCATATTACTCCTATTACACATTTTTGTTATTCTTTTACTAGTGTAATGATTTTAATATTAAGTAATGGTGACGTCAGAAAGTATAAACAATATCCCTTTGGTCTAAGGCAATACCCTCCATAATTCTATCTAATGTAGACTAGACCACTTGGTCCATGCATCTAGTCTCTATACGTGAAATCTTATGGACCATTTGGTTCATGCATCTACTCACTTACAAGCATGCATTAAGTTGTGTCAACTAATCTATATTATTTATCTATGATACCCCTTAGGTCCAGGCGATATCTACTCTTCTCACGCGTTCACTATATTGAAGAGCAATATACTAACTTAATTGTTTTTGCATTATACATCTAAATATCCCATTGGTCCTGGAGATTCCTAGACTTCAAATTCTTAAACACATAAACGAGTACTTACTGAACGATAAACACATAAACTATACAAAACTAAACAACAAATAATAATAAACGCGATCTCCTTGATCCTTCTACTCATAACATTAATGTAATAGTCATAACATGGCTAACACCAAAGGGTGTTAGGCAATAATGTATGTAGAAGTACACAAAACAAATTCAAACGAAAGACAAATGCAAATAATAGTGAAATCGATATGCAAATTGAATGATTAAACCTAATGTGATAATACGAGACCTTCTCTTCTTGATTTCCTGGCTCTTGGGCCTGATCTTGGGACCATGGAATGATGAAATTCGGCTGTGGTTGAGTGTGGTGAGTAAATAATACCAAAAATTCCCGTATAGGGTTTGTATTTATAGTCTTCTACCACGGCTGGGATACGGTGTATCACATAGTGAATACGGCGTATTCCAGATATCTTGATTTCTGACGAAGAAAGCATATTTCAAGCATATTCTGCGTATATTTTAAATACGGCATATTGCTGAATAGTGATACGCCGTGTACTTTCAAATCTTCGATATACTTGGACTAGGGATATGATCTTCAATACGGTGTATGGTCAGAGTTTCATACGTCATATACCTTCAATAGTTGACTTTGGCTTTGACTGTAGAGCCTCCAAATATGGCGTATTTCTAGAGTTAAATATGTCGTATGCCTTCATATTCATCAAGACTTAGTGAATTCTTCCAGATATCAATATGGCAAGAGTTACATATGTCGTATGCTTTTTGCAGATTACATACAGAATAACCAAAATAACTCCAAATCATGTCTTTTTTTGCTTCCTTTCCAATATTGCTTCAAAAACATTGAAAACAGTAAACTTAATTAAGTATAGATTCAGCCATAAATGTATAATAAATGTGCAATAATTGTGGGATAAATGATGTATAAATATAGTATACATTTTATGTTATAAAATATCCCAACACTTCACTTCTACTTGTCCTCAAGTACACTATAGATTAAGTTATTAGAAAAACATCTCAAACCTTAGTTTAGGAATTAAGCATCAAAGTAATTAACTCAACCAATAGTGCATAACTATTACACATCACAAATAGGAAATGAAATTCGCTAATTTCTCGTAACTAATCTAGGGTGTTTATTTAGCGCTACACTTAATTGCATAATCGTGGTGAGTATTCTATCATAAGTTTGGCAAGGATACACATCTCTGCCAATAGAGTCTGAGAATTAAACTAATTTCAAATGCAAAATGGGTTAAAATGTGAAGGCTTAAGGGTTCGTCATTCTTTTAAATCTCCATCAATACCTTTATTCCAGAAAACTCAATAAAATCATAAATACACGACCAAATCCATGACTATGATACTTATGATTGCTCACTCCCTAACTCGAATAAGCTAAAGAATAGGACAAAGTAATCTTTACCAATAAACACGATTTAAACTGAATGAAAATAATATTGGTTATGAGTTATAAACGAAAATAATAATAAAAGTTTATGGTTTCCATATATAGTTTTCTTAATTTTTAACTTTCAAAAATATGTGTTTTTCTTTATATATGGTACTAGTTTATTAACCAGTGAAATTCACGGGATTAAATTGAAAACCATGAAATAGTAGTTTTGTTATTATTATGAAAAGAAATATGTTTATATAAGTGATTGATTTATGATATCATGCTAATAAATAATATGTTATATGTATGAATAGATAATAGTCATAGGAATAAAAAGAAGTTTAGAAACAATGCAAAAGGCATAAAATATTCAGATTTTGATCACGCGATGTTAAGATTAAATCCGATCCACGCTTGCTTATTATGAACCACAAACTAAAAAGACAATAAAGTTATGGATTATTTCTTATATATAATTTAAAAATAACATGTTAATCTTCTTAAATATTTCATAGTCATAATTTAGGACAACATACCAAAATCATATTTATACCTGATCTTACGATTTCAGTCCTGAAAAAATAAAAACGATCATCAATAGGATCCCGATCTTGAAAACTTTACATTTAATGAAACATTGATAATAGTAAATCCTTTTTAACTTAACCATTATAAATTATGGGATATAAGTTCCTAAAATTTTGGAAATATATGAACTCGTAAATTCACGAGATTAAATTAAAAACAGTGAAATAATAGTAGTGAAATAATAGTGTTGAAATTATCAAGGATACGGTTAAGTATTATATACTTAACGAATGTATGAATAGAAAAAGTCATGCTACATAATAAAAATTTAATTGTTTTAACCCACAAAATTCCCTGTTTTGACAAACTTTATATCCCGTGTCAGCCACCAATGACCCACTTTGTAACCCATGTAAACAAAATTACCTATTTGACCATAAGATTGCTTATTTTGAATAATCCAGTGGCGTTACATGTGCTAAATGGATAAAAGATTAAAAGGGTTGATTGACGAATCACAAGACTCACTTAAAAAGTGTTTTGTAAACAAAATTACCTGTTTCGAACCGCTTTATAACTCATGTTGGCCACCAATTTAACATCTCAACCTACGTACACATCAACCTTCTTGACCCATTTAAAACCCATTTTCCAACCCATATGAAATATCATATTTTGACTCGCTCAGTAACGTGTCTATACAACCAATTTGAAATTGGTCAATAGTTCAAGCCTTACCCACGCATTTTTTACAAACTTACCATCTCACCATAAGTAGTTATTACCATCTGACTATTAGGCATTAGTCACAAAGCCATGACTTCTTTGAAATGTATCAATGTACAAATTAGGCTAAATTACACGTATAACGTCAAATCTAGAAACCTAAACCTTAAATCCAAGTAAATTATTTGTTTGCCACTATTTTTAAAACAATATTTTACAATAATAACATCCAAACACCTCATTGGACAAACCTCATGAGGAGAATACCACAAATCATAAATAAATACAAAGAGGAAAGGCTCTACTCACTCACAATGGAAACAAAAGTAGGACCCAAATGCTAAAAGTTGTCACATGATATTTAATTACTGTATTTCAAACAATACCAGAACCTACAATCTAACAAATCACCTCACTAGCAAAATAGCAACGCAGCAAAAAGAGCATATACAGCCAATGGCGAAGCTTGAAAATTTTCAGTGGGGGTCAGGATCTAAATTTTTTTTTCTAACTCTATTTTTCAGGTAATATGTTTGGGTCGGTGATTCAATTCGGGTCTGATAAAAAATTAAATACTATTATTATATAAAAAAAAGTTTCAATCACTAAAAAACTAAACATTTGTCCAAGACAACTAAACATTAAAAAGGAGATAAACGGTTGGTACCTGGTTCGATTTATTGAAGAAATTAGAGTTCAGCCTTTCGACCTTTAAGACCCTTGAATTCTTCAATTATGGACTCCGAATCAAACTTGTCGGCAATTTCTTTTTCTATGTAAATCACCATACTGTTTGCTATATTCTCATCTGACATCTTATTACGTAGGCGATTCTTGAATATCTTCATTGCCGAAAATCCCCTCTCTCTTGTTGCAGTCTAAACCGGAAGTGTCAAGAGTAGCCGACACACTCTTTCAACCAAATCGTACATGCTATTTTTTCCAGTTTATACAAGAGTTTGGCAGAGATCAGAAAGAGTTGCTACCTCACTTATGTAACAATTCGCAATTTCAGGTTAACTTTTATTCCCGAAAATTTCACTATTCACTTTTTACTATTCACTTTTCACTATTCACTTTTCACTATTCATCTCAGAAATTTTTATTTCATATTCTCGTAAGTTAAACTATTTTAACGATAATCCGAGAGTTTGACGCTCGTCGGATCATTTCTGCAAAAATCACAAAGCCGTGTCCGAGATTTACTTTTAGGTTTAAATGTCCTTCCAGCATCCCGATATATCCATAAAACATTATAAACAATAGAAATATGATTTTCTATCATTTTATGACAATTCCAAAAGTTTTAGAATTTTACGTTTTTCAGTTCAGCGTTTTACGCGAATTACGCGTTTTAGACCCGTGTTTCCAGTTTTTAGCTTGGTATTTATAGGGTAGGAAAAATAGTTAACCATATATTGGGTTAGAATTTAACCATGGTTAGTTTAGACACTTGTAAACATCCTAGAGATCAATGGTCAAGATCAAGCCACAAAATGGTAACTCCCCCCCCCCCTAAATGGCGGTTCAAGGTGGATAAGGGTGACTAGATGATGAGTCTTGGTGCTATCTTGCTTAGTTTGTGCATTTTGACTCCGTAAAATGCTAACCGTAAATGATTAAGCCTTAAAACGTAAAACCGGGTATCGTAAAAATATGAAACTTGAAAGTATGGTTAAACATGTCAATATAGTCCATAATAAAATATAAAATGAGTGGTAGGTTCTATCGGGTGCTAAAACCCTGCTAAAAACTGGAAACACGGGTCTAAAACGCGTAATTCGCGTAAAACGCTGAACTGAAAAACGTAAAATTCCAAAACTTTTGGAATTGTCATAAAATGATAGAAAATCATATTTCTATTGTTTATAATGTTTTATGGATATATCGGGATGCTGGAAGGACGTTTAAACCTAAAAGTAAATCTCGGACACGGCTTTGTGATTTTTGCAGAAATGATCCGACGAGCGTCAAACTCTCGGATTATCGTTAAAATAGTTTAACTTACGAGAATATGAAATAAAAATTTCTGAGATGAATAGTGAAAAGTGAATAGTAAAAAGTGAATAGTAAAAAGTGAATAGTGAAATTTTCGGGAATAAAAGTTAACCTGAAATTGCGAATTGTTACAGTCTCTACCCCTTAAGGAAACTTCGTCCCGAAGTTTAGTGTGTCTAGGTCTCTTATCTTAATAGCGGCATAATAAAGCTAGATTTAGAATAGAATAATATGGTAGGATAAGGTACGTACCCGTTACGCATTGCGGGCTTCCTTAGCACCCAAATAGTATGCTCGACCCCGAGGTGGACTAACATTGTATTCACGGTTTGGGTTATTTTCTTCAAGCATTACGCCTAGAGTTAGGTTATCTAGCACTTGTCTCTGTGCCCTATTTAACTTAGGACAAGTATCTCGGAAGTGGTTTGGGCTGTTGCACTCAAAGCATGTCTTTTGGTTGTTTCCTATATTGCCCGCATTCATCGATGCTCTACACTTATTTGCAAAATGACCCAACTGCTTGCATTTTGTACACACTCGGCATGGCTCAAACTTCTGATGATGATAAGCACATTTATTACACTTAGGATGTGGACCTTTATACTTTCCCTGATCATAAACTGTTGCCGCAAATCCTCTTGCTCTCTTATTATCAACCATTGTACCCTTTTGCTCGCTCGATTCACCCGTTCCCTTCCTTTTGTCACTATTCTTCAAAGTTCCATTCCTGACCATCTCATCGGTTAGGGTCCCTGCTCTCAATATTGCACTCTGAATTGTGGGAGGTTCGGTTGTTTTCACTGTCCCACGAATCTTAGGAACAAGGCCATAGATGTACCTCTCAATCCTTTTGGATTCAGGGGTAACCAGATGAGGAACTAGTTTAGCTAGTTCATGAAACCGATCTGTGTAGGTTGCATGACCAGCCCCTACCATAGAGTGATGCCAAAACTCGTCTTCTAGTTTTTGCATTTCATTAACCGGGCAGTATTCTTCCTTCAGTAGTCCCTTAAAGTCGTCCCATGTCATGCCTACAGCTGCTTCTCTAGTCCTTGCTTGAATCTGCATGTTCCACCATGTCAATGCCTTTTCTGATAGCAAGCATGCAGAATATTTCACTCTCTGGTGGATTGCACAGTTACTGATATCGATCACTGACTCCATCTTCTCGACCCATCGTGTATATGCCAATGCACCTCCTTTACCATTAAATTCAATTGGTTTGCATGACGTAAATTCCTTATACGTACATCCAGTCCTATGGTTGTTGTTGTTGTTGTTATTACCATTCCTTCCTCCATCATTTGTAGCGTCATTTATGCTTCCGTGGTTTCCCGAATTGTTTATGTGATTGCCAACTTGTGTGACTATAGTGGGAAGTAGGTTTTGTAGTTGTTGGGCAATAATGGTGGAGACATCTGGATTTCCACCATCGTTACTAGGGTTACTAGTGTCGTGAGCATCTCCTCTACCTCCACGTCCACCAGTTCTTCCACTATTATTACTAGTGTCGTGAGTAGTTCCTCTACCTCCACGACCACCAGTTCTTCCACCTCTTGGTGTTGCACCACCTCGGCTAGTGCTACGAGTTACTCTCTTTGGTGCCATGATATCTACAAGGAGGGACATTTTGACGACGCCAGATATGAGGTGATATTCCTAGACTACTTAGTCTTAAATCTTGTCAATTTGAGTCAGTCGTTGATTAATGTAAGCATGGTCACATATGTCTACGTGAGTCGTGACGCATTTATAATTATGTTGGCCACCATAATTATAATTGCTTCCTTTCACACGTATACATATTACCAGGCACACATATCTCAACAATTGGTACTACATAATTGGGTAGACTTTCTATCATCTGCTCTTAAGTTGTGAAAGGGTAACGTAGTGTGGGTATCTAGAGAAGGTGATATGACGAAATGGACTAGTCGCGCTTGTAGAAAGGTTTGAGTGTCGTACTAGGACATATGAACCACTTCTAGGTATTAGAATCATATAAAGTAAGTATAAGGCAAATCATCAAATCTCTACAGGAAACTAATAACCTTTATTTAACTTAATCTTATGTCTTATCAAACAAGAACTGTCACAAGATTAAGTTAATTAAACAATTATTACTTAGCTCTAAATTTTTGATGACTTGACTATTGTCTGGGGTTTCTCCTAAACAAACAATTAGCAATAAGCATATGCGCATGAAGTGTGTGTAAGGCAAAATAAAGAGAAGAGTCTTAATGTTTATAGCAGTTATAGTCTAGGTAGTATATGCAACCTAGTTCTCTATAACCAAGGCTCTGATACCAATCTGTAACACCCCCAAAATACCGCAGCGGAAGACTGTGTCATAGGGGTGCTACTTCATAATACAAAGTACAAGGTATAGAAAACGAACTCTAAATGAGACGTTTTGAAAAGTTACCATTCGATTAATAAATTCCGAGTTACAAACATGAGTTCCATAATACAATACATAAGAGTTTTAAAACATATCGAATGGTAAAGAAAAAAGCATAAGTCTTCAA
Source organism: Artemisia argyi (assembly GCA_030686995.1). Lineage (NCBI taxonomy): Eukaryota > Viridiplantae > Streptophyta > Magnoliopsida > Asterales > Asteraceae > Artemisia > Artemisia argyi. The sequence continues at coordinate 277,436,560 of CM060708.1, forward strand.
AACATGCCAAGCGACTCTTTGCTCCATGCAACAGCTATCACCTTACAGACCTGAGAAAAACATGCTAAAGTGTCAACACAATGGTTGGTGAGTTCATAGAGTTTGTCTTAAAATAGTTGAAAAAGCCTCAAAAGAATGTTCACACAGCAAAGGCATTGAGAATCCACTCAGTTGCAATTCCCGCCATAAGAGACTTGCAACCTGTGTGTTCACAACCCACTGCTAACATATAGTATGATTTCGATATATGTGTATACGATATATGCACGCTTAATGTAAAGTATCACTGCCTACTGAACCTCTTGACAAGAATAAGCACAAATGCTTCAAAGAATAAGCACAAATGCTTCATAGTGGATTATATTCACCCAAGGCCAGGAATATATGGCAATGGTGGGGGCGTCAGCCCGATAGTACTATCAATACCTCTCCATCGGCTCCATCCAGGAGTTAAACAGTAGTTAAAGAATATAGCGCATAGAATAGGTTTAACACATTAAGGCACATATCGTAATAAAACTACACATCATGTTTAAGAGTATAAAAGTATAGCATAGCATATGAGTAAAATTGTCTTTAGTAAAAGAGAAAGCAAGTAGTTTAAGCATGTATCTCCCCAAAAGAGTTTAAAACAAGTATGAAAAGAGTAGGGGCTATGACTCACCTTAAGCTTAAGTGATGTGAAATGAAAGTGGTAGTGGAATCGCGAAAGTCACTAAGAGCAGCCTATAATAGAACGTTGCGACTTAGGTTTGGAGTAACGTCTAAGAATACGAAGAACTGCCTATATATGTCTTGCATAATGTTCATGATGTAGTACTTAGTATATAGCGTAAGTCGTTGAATATAAATGGTTTATGAAACATGTATAAGTTGTATATCTCTTACTACCGTTCGGGCCGACATAATTCAGAAGTCATGGAGTAAACGTTCGAGGAGCCAGGACACTTTAATTCGTAAATCCACAACTCATCTCGACGGCTTACTTAATGAACTCCTCACATGAGGCTCCCTACTATTGTAGTATTCAATAACATATATATAAGTTTTGATCCGAAAAGTTACATGTCTAATATTTGAATAAACTTAAAAAAGTCTATTTATACATGAAGATTGTTATTAGGGGTAGTTTCATAAGTTTTGTATGACCATTTTCTCTTTGTAATATCTCATGGTTCCTTTTTAAGTGAAGTAGATCTAAATTGCTTGTTCAAGTTATCGCCTAATTCCTTGTTTCATGTTTTCACCTAAGTAATCTTACATGGTCATTTCGTCATGGACTAGCCATGACCTTTGGTCCTTGTTCCAAGGTCATGAGACACAACCTTGGCTCTAGCCGTGGTTGTGGTCTTGATTATAGGTCATAAGACCTCTTGGTCTTAGTAAATCATAACTATAATATAGTGACTTTGGTCTAAAATGGGCTGTTAAGATTTTGAAGAAAATTATCACTCGGAAAGCGTTTTCAGGGCTCGAGCTTCTTTGTTCCTGAACTAAAACGTCGTTCCGGACAACTTTCATGTTTTAACTTTTTGATGAATCGGACCAGAAGGGTGACTTTCAAAATCAAAATTTGATCAGAATGCTATTTGGGCAGTTTTGCCGTTTTGGTTTCGCTAGCTTCAAATGGTCATAACTTTTGACTCGGGTACTCGTTTTGGGTGATTCAAATTGCTATGTTTTCCTTGTTAAGTCCTTTTTAACAGTAAGTAAGTGTCAAATATCAAAGTTATACTATTTTGGTCGTGGTTCTCCATAATAATCACTAGTTTGCTTGTTTACTTGTCATAAGTTAACATATGTATACCAATACTTGTTTTATCCATTTTTAAACATCATGAACACAATAACAAGAACATATATAGCATGAAAGGAACACAAAGAGCATGTAAATGATAATTAAGCAAGAAAGTATGTTAGGGTTTGCTTACAACTTGAGGCTTTCTAAAAGAAAGGTAAGTAACTAGTAAGGTACGGACTTTGATAGACTTAAGCTTCACCCTTTGCAATCTATGATAAACCGAGGTTATTTGAAGATTATAACGACGCCTTCTTGAAGTCCAAAGCTATTTGAAGATTATAACGACGTCTTTTTGGAGACTTTAAAGTTATAACAACTTTTCTTAGAAAATTTCCAAGATTGAAGATCAAACACTAGTTTTCTTTCAAAAACTAGTTAACTTTCTTATAAAATATAAGAAAAGTGCCTTAGGTTTTAGGACTTGAAGGTTATAAGAAGGTGTGGTGCAAGTTTTCTATGTGTTTTTAGCTTGGTATTTATAGGGTAGGAAAAATAGTTAACCATATATTGGGTTAGAATTTAACCATGGTTAGTTTAGACACTTGTAAACATCCTAGAGATCAATGGTCAAGATCAAGCCACAAAATGGTGACTCCCCCCCCTAAATGGCGGTTCAAGGTGGATAAGGGTGACTAGATGATGAGTCTTGGTGCTATCTTGCTTAGTTTGTGCATTTTGACTCCGTAAAATGCTAACCGTAAATGATTAAGCCTTAAAACGTAAAACCGGGTATCGTAAAAATATGAAACTTGAAAGTATGGTTAAACATGTCAATATAGTCCATAATAAAATATAAAATGAGTGGTAGGTTCTATCGGGTGCTAAAACCCTGCTAAAAACTGGAAACACGGGTCTAAAACGCGTAATTCGCGTAAAACGCTGAACTGAAAAACGTAAAATTCCAAAACTTTTGGAATTGTCATAAAATGATAGAAAATCATATTTCTATTGTTTATAATGTTTTATGGATATATCGGGATGCTGGAATGACGTTTAAACCTAAAAGTAAATCTCGGACACGGCTTTGTGATTTTTGCAGAAATGATCCGACGAGCGTCAAACTCTCGGATTATCGTTAAAATAGTTTAACTTACGAGAATATGAAATAAAAATTTCTGAGATGAATAGTGAAAAGTGAATAGTAAAAAGTGAATAGTGAAATTTTCGGGAATAAAAGTTAACCTGAAATTGCGAATTGTTACAACTTAACTTGGCATTATTTATCCTTTCAACTTGAAAAGTCTCCAATTGACAAACTAATTGATTTCTCTCCTGCTCAGTAAAGTCCGTAGGATAATATTTCTCAACAAGAAGAACAATGTGATCAATATTAATCTTTTTTGAACATAAAGTCGAACCAAGAGATAACAACTCTATTGATTGCTCACTCAATCTACAATCCAACTCATGTATTTGCTTATCCAATGTCTCCATAAACAAATCTACTCGGTAAAAATGCTCAAATGTAACATGAAGATCTTTTTTACGAGGCCGATACCGGGTAGATCTATATGGAGCACTCATATCGGGCATCTCTATTTCATGTCTTTGACAAAAAAAAAAAAAAAAAAAAAAAAAAAAAGCTTTCTCAATTAAAGAATCCCATCCATCGTTTCTAAAATTATTTAGACTAACCTTTGTGGCTGAAACTAAATCCATTGCATTAAGATGTCTTGGGATTTCTTTTGTAATCCTTGACAAAGTGCATCAGTCTTTTGCATCACCTCTTTCATCATGTGAAGAACAAACACAAACTCAAAAGACTTCAAGTAACAATAAGCCATACTAGCATCTCCACGTTGAGCACAGGTATTACGAGTAGTGTCGTCCATTATTCCCCTGAGAACAGCCCGGGTGACATCAAACATGTTAACCAAACTACAAATGGATTTAAAATGGGAACCCCAACGTGTATCCCCGGCCCTTCTTAATGTCCCGACCTGGTTTTGTCCTTTTCCCGATTTGATTTCACCCAACTCCAATAATTTTTTAATCTCAATTGCCTTGGCCTTTTGTAACTCATCGTGACGCTTACTAGAAGCACAAACCACATTTATTACAAAAGCTAAGTACTTAAAGAACTGGTGTACCGGATCAACTTCCTTTGAGACACAAACCAAGGCAAGTTGTAACCTGTGATAAAAAAATGTCAACTCCATATGTGTATTTTTAGTCAAACCTAAAAAAGAACAAAGAACAATACAAAAGTAAGTAACCTGTGAGCAAAGCAATGAACGTAATATGCATAAGTACTATCCTGTCGAACGAGTGCCTGTAAGCCGTTCCATTCCCCACTCATATTGCTAGCACCATCATAACCTTGACCACGAATTTTTCCAGTATCAAATTTTTGATTCAAAAGTCTATTCCACAAACTAGCCTTTAAAGTCGCCGCAACAGTATCCTCGACATGAACTAAATCCAAGAACCTTTCCCGTATCACCCCTTTCGCATCAACAAATCTTAAGACTATGGCCATTTGCTCTTTTTTGGATTCATCTCGTGACACATCAACCATGACACAAAACCATGAATCCCCCACTTCTTCCCGTATATACCTTCTCACTTTATTTGCCAAAATCCTAAGAACTTCTTGTTGGATATCGGAAGATGTATACTTGGAATTATAAGGAGCATTTAAAATAACATTTGCAAGATCATCATTATAAAAAGCTAATAGTTTTAGCAATTCAAGAAAGTTACCTCGATTCTTTGAATTGGAAGATTCATCATGTCCTCGTAAAGCACAAGCTTGGTATGTTAACCAACGAACTACATCAATTGTGCCTTTCAATCTTAAATGGTTTTTCCTTTTTTGCTCTTCACTTTGTTTTTCTATGAAATTTTCAATGTGTGCTTCTTGATTCACTAAATTAGTAGCAAACAAAAATGCCTTTTTGTGTGTTGAAGATTTAATGTGCTTCAACAAAGGACAATTATTCCCATCATTAACTTTTTTCCAATTGTAAAATCCTTCACAACTAAATGCACTATGACCACTTTGCTCATTTGGTTTATCCTTATACAAGTAACATAGAAAACAATAAGCCTTGTATGTTGTTGGAGAATACTCTAACCAACTAGGGAACATACCAAACCAAGCAAATTTAAACCGACGAAGATTATTCTTTGGACCTCTAGGCTTATACTCTTCAAGGTGAGGTTGATACACTCCTAATGATAAATATTCTAGCCTTAGTTGCTCACGTTTCGCAACCGGATATTTCCACATTTCAAGTCATTTAGCAGGATCTCTTTCTAGGCTACTAACATCCACTTCATTGACGTTAGCTGGTGGAATTTCAGAAGGTTGTTCATTGCAAGTATCCGGACCAATAACCGGTTCGCTTGTTGAACCTTTTTGACGTTTACTCTCTTGAATTTCATCATCAATTCCTTCTACTTCTTGTTCTTCATTCTTTCTTTTAGAAAATGAAGTTATGGTTTTATTCTTCACCATAGTCACAATCTATAAATCTGTCTTACACATACATAAATTGCAAAGAATTTATATTAGTGCCAATCACATTTTGCTTTAGAATTTAAATTTTTTTTTATTGAATTGAAACAAAAGTTAACAAGCATAGCGTATATGTGTCGCCTTTTTTATCTTTTTGTCGTGTTTGTTGAATATAGTAATGCCTCAACTATAAGACAAAGTATAAATCTGTCTCATACTAAACCATTTCACACACATTCTCTAAAAAAACCAATAACCTAATTGAAAAAGAAATTATTAAAAATAAGTCCAAGGAACATGACTACAATTGAAAAAGAAAAATGACTACAATTTTTTTTTCTTCATACAATTCACTCTAAAAAACCAATAATCTAATTGAAAAAGAAATTATTAAAAACCAATAACCTTGTGGGACTTGGGACATTTATCGCAAATCTCAAATAGTTTGTAAATAAAAGAGACAATTCAATTTCATATCCTTAAACGGTTACATAACATGGTACAAGTATAAATAGTTAGCTTTAAATGAAAAACAATATTAGAACATCAAATAAAGAGTATCAAGGAGACAAGGAATACCGAATCATCAAAAATAAAAAGAAAGTTAGGAGGAGATGAGGGCAGAGGGTCGACAGTAAGGGGGAGTGTTTGTTCCATTTTTTTTTATTGGGATTTGGTTTATTAATGGGCTAAGTAATTAAGTAATAGATTTTAGTTTTGGATTTGGTTTATTAATGGATTTTAGTTTGGGTTGGGTAGATGGGCTTATGTAAAATGTAATGGATCAATTTTATTGGTTAATGTATAAAAAAAAATCACAATTAAAATGGGTGGTCGAAACCGAATATACCGAAATTTTTCTACACGAAAACTATATACCTCCTACATCGCAAAAAAAAATTTTCTGGGGGTCGGGCGCCCCCCCCCCCCTCGCGCCCCTTAATAGCTGCGCCACTGTATACAGCCGAGCTTGTGTAGCTTTTATCAACACGATTGATGCATTTTTATTTAATCAGAAAGTTAAATCTGTAAAAATTACTTGGCAGTTAAAAATGTAACAAATTGTATGCTAAAAATAATTATATGGTGAGTGGCAATATGATGCGAGATATTGCAACCTCACAAGGAGTTTTACACCTCGAGGGATCTCAAGAAGTTTTGCAATCCTCCAGTAAGTGTACCTGATCATTGTAGTGAAGTATAGGTAAATCCAGAGGATTGATCGTTCAATAAGGGAATAGTGTCGTTAGGTTGAAGTGTATGTCGAGAAAAGTCTAAAGGTGTGGGATGATTCTTTTTGTATTTTTATATTTTTTATAAAGCAAGTAAAAATCCCGTTTTTGAAGAGAATAGCAGAATTAGTTGCTATTCAACTAACACAAACTACTTTTATAAAACAGAAATTAAAATAACAAGAAAAGTAAATGTGGTGAATTTCTTATTGATTTGTTGAATTGTCACGTCGTTTGTTTTAGTTGAAGCATTGTATTCTTAATACCAGTCGTTGGGGTGTGCTAAATTCCCCAACTCTATAAATATTAATTTCACCTACAACCTTAAGTCAATTATGCAATCATAGGATCATAAACATCAATTCATGCAACAAATACAAAGAGAAAAACTGATGACATCAAATAAGTATATATTATTGTCATCATTTATTCTATTTATTTGACTTGTTTTATATTATTATTTATGAGAATCGATGCTTAATTGTTTACTTTAGTAATTCTCAGGTAAAAACAAGCAATTGGTGAAAGTTACTGATTTTGGACGAGATATGAAGCTAAATGATCAAGATTGCAAGAGTATACTCAATGAGGATTTAAAGACCATTGCATGACTTTAAAGAATGCGTCACATCTAATTTATTTGATGCGCCGCATATGACAGTTTGGTCAACGAAGAAGAACCAACTTGTTTTAGCTCAGATATGCCGCATCACAATTCTGTTATACGGCGCATCACTTTCCATACTTCAAAAAATACAATCCAAGATACTAAAGGACATGAGCCGCATTGCATTGAAGATACGGCGTATTTGAAGACGGTGTACGAATATTCCAGAATATATTAATCTTTAACCCCACGCGAAGTTAAGTCAATGAGTCGCATCGAACCCTCAGACAGAAACTATATACCCCAAGATAAAGCCGGATTTCATGTACCAAAAACCCTAGACCGAAAAGAAGAAACCCTAAGGAGAAGAATACAGACGAAAAGGCAACACAAGACACATCAAAGTGAAGATTTCATAGCAGTAAGAAGGTTCTGAATGTGATGTAATTCAATTAAGTAGTTTTGTTTTATTGTAATAGTAAGCTTTAATCCATCAGGATTGATGGGCTTGTAGCCGCCATACTGCTCCCCTTAAAATTGCTTGCCCATCGATTAAAGTTTATATGATATTTTTTTTGTTCTTGTTATATGTGCTTTGATAACCTCCGTGTCTTGCAGTAGCAAGCTTTGGGCCGCCATACCCCTTCTACGATTAGTTCAATAGCCTAATAAGTTAGTTAATTAATTCTTAGACATAAGTGGTCATTCAAGGTTTACTCGCCTATAGTCAAGAAGCAACGATAGAGAATAGTTTACGATACTTATCATATAAAACTAGTAATAAAACAAGTGACAAGCTACTTAATCATTAGTCAAGCCTTCTATCTGCTTATATTATCTATCTGTGTACATGTTCACCATTCGTTGTATTCTGCTCAATAGTTTTAGTTTAGTTTAACCAAACAAATTCGTGCCAGTCTCTCAGACTGAAAACCCCCTGCATTATATTAAATTGTAAAACTGACTTAGATATTAAAATACTGATAAACATCCTAGGTATTAATGTTCCACTCTTAGTGATCGACACTCTACTTACCAACTAGCCTACACTGATCGGGTACACTGCTCGTTAGTGTGTGTGCTATAGGATAAATCAGCTAAATATAAATTTTAAACTTGATTGACTACAAACGACATAGCACGCGACACGCATCAAGTTTTTGGAGCCGTTGCCGGGGAGTGAATTGTTTAATATCTGTTTATTTATTAGTATTTTAATTAGGTTTTCTAACTTGTTTAGTTTTTGTATTTTTAGATTTCTAACTGCTAACATTGTTGTGTATTAGTTTAATTGCATTCATTGTATAATTTTGCATATTAATTATTTTCTAGTTAGTTATTTTTCTGTAATTTTGTAATTTTTGTTTTTCTTTATTTTTCTGCATTGTTTGCTGTCTGCTTTATTTTGCTGATACAAATGATGCGGCGCATCTGATTTTTCAGATACAGCGCATTACATTTTAATTTTTTATACAGCGTAATTATTTAATAATTCGAGTACGGCACATCTATCCCCTAGTTGCGGCGCACTTTGTTTTTAATCATAAAATTTTAAAAAGAAACCGAAACGCCATACGGCGCATCTGTTTTTGCAGATACGACGTACTGATTATTCATTAAAAATAGTTAACAAATTTATTAAATTATCAAGAAGCGGCGCATTGATTTTAGTCGATACGGCGCATCTTAATCTAAATAAAAAATCTGGTATTTTGAGATGTAACAAAGATACGGTGTATTAGCTTTTGCTTATACAGCGCATTTAATTTTTATAAATTTAATTGATTTTGGATAATTTAAACATACGGCGTATCTAATTTATTGATACTATGTATTAATTTTCTAAATAAATGTCTGATTTAATTTTAACATAATTGGATATAGCGCATTCTTTTTATAGGATACGGCGTATCGTTTGTAGATATCAACTTTTATTATTCGTTTTGTTTCATAATTACTATGATAATTTTTCTCCAGACAAATCCTACTGACAATTTTATACGAAGATGTGTTGCTGGGGATGATATCCCTGCAATATTAGCGCATTGCCACTCAAGTCCAACAGGGGGACATTATAGCGCTAATATTACTAGAAGAAAGATTTTAGATATATGATTCTATTGGCCCACTATTCTTGGAGACGCCAAGAATTATATTAAAGGGTTCTATACATGTCAACAATCTGGAAATATTACATCTAGTAGCGAGATGCCACAAAACTACATCCAGGTATGCGAAGTCTTTGATATTTGGGGACTAGATTTCATGGGACCATTTCCTGAATCTAAAGGAAATAAGTACATTCTGGTAGCTGTTGACTATGTATCAAAGTGGGTTGAAGCACACGTGTTGATATAAATAATGCGTAAAAACGTTATTAATATTTCTCGATATCCTTATGTTTTGACGATCACAAAATGTAAAATCATTAAACGTAAAATAATTATGTAAACAAGTATTTAGTGACAAAATATCATTACATCCAACTAATCACTTAAGGTATGAGTAAACAATTGCCTAATTACATCCAACTAATCACTTAAGGTATGAGTAAACAATTGCCTAATACATTTTATGATCAAAGGAAGGTTTATTTACTAATTACAAATTATATAAAATGGTATAAATATTTTATATATTTAGAAAAACACTTTTGGTAATTAAAGGAAAATGTTTAATTCATAATAAATATATGAATTCAAATTTTTAACCAAAATCAGTTAAATCTACACCAAATAAACTTTCCTCAGAAAAGACAAAGGAATCTGGCCGTTACAGGTGGGCGGCCCCCTTAATTATAAGGGGCAGCCCCCTTAATTTTAAGGGGACCAGCCATGATTTAAGGGGGCCGGCATACGCTCCTGTGTCAGAATCTTTTGCCTATAAATACTGGTTCAAATCTGTAATTTTTCCTCACCTTTTGCTCTAAAACTTTCTGTCCAAATCCTCTCAAATCATCTTCCTAAAACCTTTGATCATATACTTATTAGTTCTTGTTTCAAGTGATCCAATCCCTCATCATTCAAAGTGCAAGATAAGAATATCTCTTTAACATCTAGTTAAGAAGTATTGTAGATGTGTGAATATTGTTAGTAGTTGTGTAAATTACTTGTAAAGGTGTAGAAGTTTTGTAATTGGTAGATCTAGGCTTGTTAGTAGTGTACAGAATTTGTGAAGTAGAAGTTGTGTTGTGAAGTAGATGAAGTTGTGTTGTGACGAAGAGGGTGTGGTGTGAAGAAGTTGTGAAATAGGTGTGTAGTGACTATTGGTGTGAGATTGGTGCTAGCTACAATTAGAACTCGACATTTAGCTTAGTGTCGTTAATTGGTGTAAGCAAAAGTCGTGTAAGATTTCTCCACCAAAAGGGCGTTCGTTGTGTTAGTGAAGAAAACTCTCGAGTAGGTGACTCGTGGAGTGGAGTATGGCAAGGAAGGTGTCCTTGTAGCTGAACCACTATAAATCCTTTGTGTCTCGGTTTGATCCTTCCATCTCTCACTTATTATTTTATCTACATCATTTTTATTTACGTAGACATAGACATTTACATATTGTTGCATCTTATCACATTGTGCTAATATTGATTTCATGCAAAGATCGAATTAAAAGTTCATTCACAAAAATAAAGCTTTTACAAACAACCTAAAAGGATATAATACATATATACACATATACATGTTCAATTAATGACTTTGATCAACTATAATTTTCTAAGCAAAACTTTAATTGAAGTTATCTTTTTACAACCATTTTATAAATATAAATTGACGTAAAACTATTCAACCCCCCCTTTTAGTTTTCCACAGTTGGCATCAGAGCTACGTTAAACAAGACTTTTAAAATATATTGTATTTTAAAACTTGTAATCGATCTATGAAATCGGAAAAATATTTAGAAGGTAATATGACATTTAAACCACCATATTCTGATAATGATAATTTTTGTGAATGGAAAAATAAATTTGAAAATTATGTGAAATCAATAGATCAAGATCTTTGGCACATCATTTCAATTGGTGATATTCAAACAAAAACAGATTTTGAAAATCAATACAATTACCCCATAACAAAGATTGATAAAAATATTAAAGCCAAACTAATGATTTATAAAACTCTACCAAGAGTTGAATATGAAAGAGTATTCTTTTGTAAAACGGCAAATGATATTTGGAAATGTCTTTTAAACTCTCACCAATGGAAACGTCGAGCCAAAGATGGTAAACTTGATATTGCACAAGAATTAATTGTTCTAGAAAATTTAATAGACAAACATTTAGTTGAAGCAAATACAAGTGCTACTAGTTCAAATGTGGTCATTGAAGGTAGCAATGACAAAGAATATATGAGCCAAATCCGAAGAAAGAACGTTAATGAAACATGGAGTGACATGAATGGTGAAGAGGATCATTATATAGCATGCGAAGATTGTAAAGACACAAATGAGGTACAATCCGAAACCAAACATTTTTGCTATGATCAATTCATCTTAGACTTTTCAAAATTAGAAAACAACTTTAAATGTTTTTGCAACATAGACTCAAAAGTCACATTTAAAAATGAATCTTCAACATCTACTGAAGAAAATTTTGAAAAGGAAATAACTTTAGAAGATAAAATGTCTAAACTTGAAAGTAATATTAAAATTAATCTTGAATGTAAAAAATGTCAAGAATTCAAATTAGAAATTAGAAAGGATGATGAAAAAGGAAAAATACTAGCTAAATTTGAAAATGCTTCCAAATATCTACTATACTTACTTAATATTCAAAAGGCTTTTGATGACAAAACCGGTTTAGGATTTAATGCTAATGATACTTCGACAAATAAATCAAAGCAAATAAATTTTGTAAAACATAGTGGAGAAATTTAGAAAGTTACTCTAGTTATAATTGTTGTTTATCTCTTGTGACAAGCAAGTCATTATCATTGTGTGAAAACATATTGATAAGTAACTTTTGCACTTGTCATCAACATCTATACCACGTGCATTTTTAATGCAACGGATGTTGTAACTAACCATCTAGGACCCATGAGATTTTGGGTACCAAGTTGTTTTACATGTTAGGTGTCTAAATCACAAGGTTGGCACACTTGTTTATACGTGAAGTTTGACGAACCCTTTAGTCATGCATTTAAGCCTTCACGTAACTTTACTTCATGTACTTGCTTGCGATTCTATGGTGTTGTCTTGTTATGCGTTCTCCATTGCCTTGCTTTCTCTCTACGGTCTTCTTGGGAATTAGTTGCTTCCTCTTCTCTCTTTCTCGTCAGTCTTATTGAGTCAAATCAATTAAAGACGCAAGGTACGCTTTTCTATTTGTATATTATAACTCTATCTTCCAAGATTGTTAATTGTATGCTTTTGTGATGATTTTGTTTATTGTATAACTAATACTACGGATATAGTAACTAAACCCCTTATGCATGAACCTTTTAACCACTTGCGTTTAGGATTAAGATTGATGGAGCAAACTGACAAAATTTTAGTGCATTTTCATAAATTGCTTATTGCATAAAATTGCTTTCTTTTCTTTTCTTCAAACTTGAGTCTAGAAATATACTTCACACAAATATTGAAGTGTGGGAATTCTACATTGCATAAACATTTTTATAAAATCCAATCCATCCAAACAATTCTCATTTTTAAACAAATATTGTAAATCTTTCATTACACATCTCTTCTAACTTCATCAAATTCTGATCATCATCACTATTGGCATTTTACTTATATTTCTTCAACCTTATTTTTTCACTTTCAATCGAGTCTAGGATTTCCATAACTTAATACTCTCCATGAAATTAAGATGCTTAATTTACATTAAAACCAAATAATTAAAGATCCTCTTACAATCTCTTTTATATACACTACGTTTCAAAAATTTCTTTAATATTTCTCGATATCCCTATGTTTTGACGATCACAAAATTTAAAATCATTAAACGTAAAATCATTACGTAAACAAGTATTGAGTGACAAAATATCATTACATCCAACTAATCACTTAAGGTATGAATAAACAATAGCCTAATAAATTTTATGATGAAAGGAAGGTTATTTACTAATTACAAATTATATAAAATGCTATAAACATTTTATATATTTAGAAAAACACTTTTGGTAATTAAAGGAAAATGTTTAATTCATAATAAATATATGAATTCAAATTTTTAACCAAATTCAGTTAAATCTACACCAAATAAACTTTCCCCAGAAAAGACAAAGGAATCTGGCCGTTACAGGTGGGCGGCCCCCTTAATTTTAAGGGGGCCGGCCATGATTTATGGGGGCTGGCATACGCTCCTGTGTCAGAATCTTTTGCCTATAAATACTGGTTCAAATCTGTAATTTTTCCTCACTTTTTGCACTAAAACTTTCTGTCCAAATCCTCTCAAATCATCTTCCTAAAACCTTTGATCATGTACTCATTAGTTCTTGTTTCAAGTGATCCAATCCCTCATCATTCAAAGTGCAAGAGAAAAATACCTCTTTAACATCTAGTTAAGAAGTATTGTAGATGTGTGAATATTGTTAGTAGTTGTGTAAATTACTTGTAAAGGTGTAGAAGTTTTGTAATTGGTAGATCTATGCTTGTTAGTGGTGTAGAGAAGTTGTGAAGTAGAAGTTGTGTTGTGAAGTAGAAGAAGTTGTGTTGTGACGAAGAAGGTGTGGTGTGAAGAAGTTGTGAAATAGGTGTGTAGTGACTAGTGGTGTGAGATTGGTTCTAGCTACAATTAGAACTCGACATTTAGCTTAGTGTCGTTAATCGGTGTAAGCAAAAGTCGTGTAAGGTTTCTCTGCCAAAAGGGAGTTCGTTGTGTTAGTGAAGAAAACTCTCGAGTAGGTGACTCGAGGAGTGGAGTAGGGCAAGAAAGGTGTTCTTGTAGCCGAACCACTATAAATCCTTTGTGTCTTGGTTTAATCCTTCCATCTCTCACTTATTATTTTATCTACATCATTTTTATTTACGTAGACATAGACATTTACATATTGTTGCATCTTATCACATTGTGCTAATATTGATTTCATGCAAAGATCAAATTCAAAGTTCATTCACAAAAATAAAGCTTTTACAACCAACCTAAAAGGATATAATACATATATACACACATACATGTTCAATTAATGATTTTGATCAACTATAATTTTCTAAGCAAAACTTTAATTGAAGTTATCTTTTGACAACCATTTTATAAATATAAATTGACGTAAAACTATTCAACCCCCCTTCTAGTTTTTCACAACAAGCACTACCAACCAATGATAGTAAGGTGGTTTTGAGATTTTTGCTAGGTTTATTTGCTAGGTTTGGAGTTCCTAAAGCCCTAATAAGTGATAGAGGTACACACTTTTGCAATCACCAGCTGGGAAAAGTTTAGCAACAATATGGAGTTTATCTTAGAATTTCTACAGCATACCATCCCCAATCTAAGTGACCAATCAGGCTATTAAACATATTCTTGAAAAATCCGTTGGTTACAATCCTAAAGGGTGGTCGAACAAAATTAATGATGCTTTTTGGGCATTCCGTACCGCTTACTAGACACCAACGGGGAGCACTCCTTTCAGACTTGTATATGGAAAGGCATACCATCTACCAGTTGAGATTGAGTATGGAGCGTATTGGGCTTTGAAGCAATGCAATATGAATATGGAAGCAGCCGTTAAAAACCGTTTCATGCAGCTTAATGAGCTTTACGAATTAAGAGACGAAGCCTATAAAATATGAAGATCTACAAAGAAAGAACTAAACATTGGCATGATGCAAGGCTTCGCAGGGACAAAGAATTTGTAACACCCCCAAAATACCGCAGCGGAAGACTGTGTCATAGGGGTGCTACTTCATAATACAAAGTAGAAGTTATAGAAAACGAACTCTAAATGAGACGTTTTGAAAATTTACCATTCGATTAATGAATTCAAAGTTACAAACATGAGATTCCAAAGTATGATACATAAATGTATACAAAGTGTTTTGAATGGTAAATGATAAAAGCGTAAGTCTTCAGAATATGCAGCTTGACTCTAAGTTCCTCGCACTAGCTATCGCCTTACTAACCTGAGATAAACATGCTAAAGTGTCAACACAATGGTTGGTGAGTTCATAGAGTTTGTCTTAAAATAGTTGAAAAGCCTCAAAAGAATGTTCACACAGCAAAGGCATTGAGAATCCACTCAGTTACAAGTCCCGCCATAAGAGACTTGTAACCTGTGTGTTCACAACCCACTGCTACAATATAGTATGATTAGGACATGTATAATTCATCAAAACAATTAAGCAATTAGTCGTGAGTCTACTCTTCATCTCCGAAGACCTCACGTTTATGATGTATCCAACATTCGCAAATGTTAGGATGTATCAATAGCCTCAATGGTCATCCAACAACTTAATGTGGAGCCACCGGAAGTCTCAATGGTCATCCAACAACTTAATCTGGAGCCACTGGAAGTCTCACAATCAAGTATAATGCAATCATGTATATATGACATCAAGTATAATGAGATCAAGTATAAGACAATCAAGTATAAAACAATCAAGTATAAAACAATCAAGTATAAATGTTTTGAGTATTTGTACAAGTAAGCAAGTAGTTGAGCATGTATCCCCCCCAAGAGTTAAAACAAGTATAAAAAGAGTAGGGGCTATGACTCACCTTAAGCTTATGTAATGAGAAATGAAAGTGGTAGTCGAATCGCGAAAGTCTCTAAGAGCAGCCTATAATAGAACGTTGCGACTTAGGTTTGGAGTCACGTCTAAGAATATGAAGAATTGCCTATATATGTCTTGCATAATGTTCATGATGTAGTACTTAGTATATAGTGTAAGTCGTTGGATATAAGTGGTCTATGAAACATGTATAGGTTGTATATCTCTTACTACCGTTCGGGCCGACATAATTCAGAAGTCATGGAGTAAACGTTCGAGGAGCCAGGACACTTTAATTCGTAAATCCACAACTCATCTCGACGGCTTACTTAATGAACTCCTCACATGAGGCTCCCTACTATTGTAGTATTTGATAACAAATGTATAAGTTTTGATCCGAAAAGTTACATGTCCAATATTTGAATAAACTTAGGAAAGTCTATTTGTACATGAAGATTGTTATTAGGGTAAGTTTATTATAACTTGTATCTCATGGTTCTTTAGGTGGAGTAGATCCAAATTGTTTGTTCAAGTTATCGTCAAATCCTTGTTTCATGTTTTCGCCTAAGTAAGTTTATATGGTCATTTAGTCATGGCTTCGCCGTGACCTTGGTCATTTTTCCATGGTCTTGAGACTCAACCTTGGCTTTAGCCATGGTCGTGGTCTTGGCTTTAGGTCATTAGACCTCTTGGTCTTAGTAAATCATAACTATAATATAGTGACTTTGGTCTAAAATGGGCTGTTAAGATTTTGAAGAAAATTATCACTCGGAAAGCGTTTTCAGGGCTCGAGCTTCTTTGTTCCTGAACGAAAACGTCGTTCCGGACAACTTTTGTGTTTTAACTTTTTGATGAATCGGACCAGAAGGGTGACTTTCAAAATCAAAATTTGATCAGAATGCTATTTAGGCAGTTTTGCCGTTTTGGTTTCGCTAACTTCAAATGGTCATAACTTTTGACTCGTGTACTCGTTTTGGGTGATTCAAATTGCTATGTTTTCCTTGTGAAGTCCTCTTTAACAGTAAGTAAGTGTCAAATATCAAAGTTATACTATTGTGGTCGTGGTTTTCCATAAAAATCACTAGTTTGCTTGTTTGCTTGTCATAAGTTAACATATGTATACCAATACTCGTTTTATCCATTTTTAAACATCATGAACACAATAACAAGAACATATATAGCATGAAAGAACCATAATAAGCATGAAAATGATATTGAGCAAGAAAGTGTATAAGGGTTTCTTACAACTTTTGGCTTTCACTTAAGAAAGGAAGTCAAGTATGAACTAGGACACTAAACCTATGCTTGCAAACCCTTTACCACAACTCTTGTAACCCTTGCTAGCCTTGATCTAACCCTTGTGAAAATCATTTAACTTCAGCCCTAGTAACCTTGTGTAGCTCCTAAATCAACCATGGAATCACCAAACAAACTTGAGAACTAGGTAGAGAATACTAAGACATTGAACTTTGTAGTGTAACTTGTATATTGAAGATCAAAGGATCATGGTGCTATGATTTAAAGGGTGTGGCGTTTTTGTGGTGAAGAAAGGAAGACATGAGCATGCTTTTATACTAAAAATGATGAGGTTAGGAAGGTAACTAGGAAACTTACTACACTTGGAGACCAAGTTGTAATTAAATCTTGATCTAATGGCTAAAGTCATGAGATCATGCCACAAGTGTGAATGCCCCCCCCTAGTGGCGGTTCATGAACTTGGAGAACAAGGTGTGGACTTTTGATGGTATTATCCTAAGTATGTAGCTAGTTTTGACTCCGTAAAATGCTAACCGTAAGTTGTTAAGTCACGAAACGTAAAACCGGTTATCCTAAAAATATGAAACTTATAAATATGGTAGAACTTATCAATATACTCCATAATAAAATATATAATGAGTGGTAGGATCTATCGGGTACTAAAACCCTGCTAAAAACTGGAAACACGGGTCTAAAACGCGTAATTCGCGTAAAACGCTGAACTGAAAAACGTAAAATTCCGAAACTTTTGGAATTGTCCTAAAATGAGAGAAAATCATATTTCTATTGTTTATAATGTTTTATGGATATATCAGGATGCTGGAAGGACGTTTAAACCTAAAAGTAAATCTCGGACACGGCTTTGTGATTTTTGCAGAAATGATCCGACGAGCGTCAAACTCTCGGATTATCGTTAAAATAGTTTAACTTACGAGAATATGAAATAAAAATTTCTGAGATGAATAGTGAAAAGTGAATAGTAAAAAGTGAATAGTAAAATTTTCGGGAATAAAAGTTAACCTGAAATTGCGAATTGTTACAGTCTCTACCCCTTAAGGAGAACTTCGTCCCGAAGTTCAGTTGATGTTAACTACTTATGGTGTGTCTAAGAGAATTCGGGATCTCTAAAATAGTGGTGTTCACTCTGATTCGTCTAAGGTTCTGGTTAAGGAGTTGTATCGGCTACAATTAAGCCCACTTATTTATAACACATTACTTACATAAAGAAGCGTCCAAATTTATGTAAGTAAGGTCTCATAAACTTATGGTTCGGTGATTTACAATTTCTTTATTTAAATGAAGAGGCGTCCCAACCCATTTAAATAAGGAGATTCTAAATCATCCTACTTAAGAATTTCCGACACAAAATCCGCCTTCTGAGGCCGATAGTAAGATAATCAAGTCATCAAATCCCTAAAGCTAAGCAATAATATTATTTAACTCAAATCTTGTATCTCATCAAACAAGAACTGTCACAAGATCAAGTTAAACAATTAGTTATTACTGAGCTCCATGTTTCTAATGACTCGGCTAATCTCTGGGGCTCCTTATAATACTAAAGTCGCATCATCTAACAGCGTGGAACTAGGCAAACCTCTAACCAAAAAGCATATGTGTATGTATTGTGTGTAAGGCAAATAAAGAGGAGAGTCTTAACGTATATAGCAGTTATAGTCTAGGCACTAAATGCAACCTAGTTCTCTATAACCAAGGCTCTGATACCAATCTGTAACACCCCCAAAATACCGTAGCGGAAGACTGTGTCATAGGGGTGCTACTTCATAATACAAAGTAGAAGTTATAGAAAACGAACTCTAAATGAGACGTTTTGAAAATTTACCATTCGATTAATGAATTCAAAGTTACAAACATGAGATTCCAAAGTATGATACATAAATGTATACAAAGTGTTTTGAATGGTAAATGATAAAAGCGTAAGTCTTCAGAATATGCAGCTTGACTCTAAGTTCCTCGCACTATCTATCGCCTTACTAACCTGAGATAAACATGCTAAAGTGTCAACACAATGGTTGGTGAGTTCATAGAGTTTGTCTTAAAATAGTTGAAAAGCCTCAAAAGAATGTTCACACAGCAAAGGCATTGAGAATCCACTCAGTTACAAGTCCCGCCATAAGAGACTTGTAACCTGTGTGTTCACAACCCACTGCTACAATATAGTATGATTAGGACATGTATAATTCATCAAAACAATTAAGCAATTAGTCGTGAGTCTACTCTTCATCTCCGAAGACCTCACGTTTATGATGTATCCAACATTCGCAAATGTTAGGATGTATCAATAGCCTCAATGGTCATCCAACAACTTAATGTGGAGCCACCGGAAGTCTCAATGGTCATCTAGCAACTTAATCTGGAGCCACTGGAAGTCTCACAATCAAGTATAATGCAATCATGTATATATGACATCAAGTATAATGAGATCAAGTATAAGACAATCAAGTATAAAACAATCAAGTACAAAACAATCAAGTATAAATGTTTTGAGTATTTGTACAAGTAAGCAAGTAGTTGAGCATGTATCCCCCCCAAGAGTTAAAACAAGTATAAAAAGAGTAGGGGCTATGACTCACCTTAAGCTTATGTAATGAGAAATGAAAGTGGTAGTCGAATCGCGAAAGTCTCTAAGAGCAGCCTATAATAGAACGTTGCGACTTAGGTTTGGAGTCACGTCTAAGAATACGAAGAATTGCCTATATATGTCTTGCATAATGTTCATGATGTAGTACTTAGTATATAGTGTAAGTCGTTGGATATAAGTGGTCTATGAAACATGTATAGGTTGTATATCTCTTACTACCGTTCGGGCTGACATAATTCAGAAGTCATGGAGTAAACGTTCGAGGAGCCAGGACACTTTAATTCGTAAATCCACAACTCATCTCGACGGCTTACTTAATGAACTCATCACATGAGGCTCCCTACTATTGTAGTATTTGATAACAAATGTATAAGTTTTGATCCGAAAAGTTACATGTCCAATATTTGAATAAACTTAGGAAAGTCTATTTGTACATGAAGATTGTTATTAGGGTAAGTTTATTATAACTTGTATCTCATGGTTCTTTAGGTGGAGTAGATCCAAATTGTTTGTTCAAGTTATCGTCAAATCCTTGTTTCATGTTTTCGCCTAAGTAAGTTTATATGGTCATTTAGTCATGGCTTCGCCGTGACCTTGGTCATTTTTCCATGGTCTTGAGACTCAACCTTGGCTTTAGCCATGGTCGTGGTCTTGGCTTTAGGTCATTAGACCTCTTGGTCTTAGTAAATCATAACTATAATATAGTGACTTTGGTCTAAAATGGGCTGTTAAGATTTTGAAGAAAATTATCACTCGGAAAGCGTTTTCAGGGCTCGAGCTTCTTTGTTCCTAAACGAAAGTGTCGTTCCGGACAACTTTCGTGTTTTAACTTTTTGATGAATCGGACCAGAAGGGTGACTTTCAAAATCAAAATTTGATCAGAATGCTATTTAGGCAGTTTTGCCGTTTTGGTTTCGCTAACTTCAAATGGTCATAACTTTTGACTCGTGTACTCGTTTTGGGTGATTCAAATTGCTATGTTTTCCTTGTGACGTCCTCTTTACCAGTAAGTAAGTGTCAAATATCAAAGTTATACTATTGTGGTCGTGGTTTTCCATAAAAATCACTAGTTTGCTTGTTTGCTTGTCATAAGTTAACATATGTATACCAATACTCGTTTTATCCATTTTTAAACATCATGAACACAATAACAAGAACATATATAGCATGAAAGAACCATAATAAGCATGAAAATGATATTGAGCAAGAAAGTGTATAAGGGTTTCTTACAACTTTTGGCTTTCACTTAAGAAAGGAAGTCAAGTATGAACTAGGACACTAAACCTATGCTTGCAAACCCTTTACCACAACTCTTGTAACCCTTGCTAGCCTTGATCTAACCCTTGTGAAAATCATTTAACTTCAGCCCTAGTAACCTTGTGTAGCTCCTAAATCAACCATGGAATCACCAAACAAACTTGAGAACTAGGTAGAGAATACTAAGACATTGAACTTTGTAGTGTAACTTGTATATTGAAGATCAAAGGATCATGGTGCTATGATTTAAAGGGTGTGGCGTTTTTGTGGTGAAGAAAGGAAGACATGAGCATGCTTTTATACTAAAAATGAGGAGGTTAGGAAGGTAACTAGGAAACTTACTACACTTGGAGACCAAGTTGTAATTAAATCTTGATCTAATGGCTAAAGTCATGAGATCATGCCACAAGTGTGAATGCCCCCCCTAGTGGCGGTTCATGAACTTGGAGAACAAGGTGTGGACTTTTGATGGTATTATCCTAAGTATGTAGCTAGTTTTGACTCCGTAAAATGCTAACCGTAAGTTGTTAAGTCACGAAACGTAAAACCGGTTATCCTAAAAATATGAAACTTATAAATATGGTAGAACTTATCAATATACTCCATAATAAAATATATAATGAGTGGTAGGATCTATCGGGTGCTAAAACCCTGCTAAAAACTGGAAACACGGGTCTAAAACGCGTAATTCGCGTAAAACGCTGAACTGAAAAACGTAAAATTCCGAAACTTTTGGAATTGTCCTAAAATGAGAGAAAATCATATTTCTATTGTTTATAATGTTTTATGGATATATCGGGATGCTGGAAGGACGTTTAAACCTAAAAGTAAATCTCGGACACGGCTTTGTGATTTTTGCAGAAATGATCCGACGAGCGTCAAACTCTCGGATTATCGTTAAAATAGTTTAACTTACGAGAATATGAAATAAAAATTTCTGAGATGAATAGGGAAAAGTGAATAGTAAAAAGTGAATAGTAAAATTTTCGGGAATAAAAGTTAACCTGAAATTGCGAATTGTTACAGAATTCTCAATTGGAGAAAAGGTATTGCTATTCAATTCTCGATTAAAAATGTATCCAGGAAAACTAAGGTCAAGATGGACGGGTCCATTCGTAGTTAAAAAGGTTTATCCTTATGGAACTATCGAGATATGTGATAAAAATGGTTATATATTCACAGTAAACGGACAACGCGTAAAGAAGTACTTTGATAATTATATCGACAATGAAGATAATGAAGTTGTCGAGTTTGAACCAGAATTTCTGGAATAGGAGCTGAACGTGAGTCTAACTTGAAGACTCTGGAATAAAGAAAAGTGCTCACCGGGAGACAACCCGGATTATCTTTTATTGTTTTTGCGTATCGAGTCTGTCAGATCTGCAGTAGATGTGCCGCATCTAATCTAATAGATGCGGCGTATCAACTGATCAGATCATATCTATCTTTTTTTTTCTGCGTTTTTATTTTTTGAACTATAAACTTTCTATCATTTTATTTAATGCAGCGTATCCCTGGTTAAGGATACGGCACATCTTTTTTCTGACTCGTATTAATTCCAGGCTCGATACGGCGCATCTCATTCAATAGATGCGGCGTATCGACTGACCTGATGAAATTTCCTAAAATTTTAATTTTAATTTTTTATGTTTTATTTTTACTAACTACTAATAAGTTATTGCACAAGTTAGATTTTCTTACTATAGGTGTTTTAAATTGGTGGTATATATACGTTTTTGTACTTTCTGTAGACACATCATTCATGGAGGTTTGAACACTTTCCACGCACAGAAAGTAGAATGTTGCTCACAAACGCATAACTGAGGATCATTACGAGCAAATCTCAAGGGAGTTTTCCGTTCTAATTCTTTCTATTTCCTGTTTTTAATTTCAAATTCAAACAACGAGGACATTGTTTAACTTAAGTGGGGGGATGGAGAATTAGAACGCTTACTTGTCCCTATTTTTCAAAAATATGCGTTAACATGTGCTTAATATGCTTAAATTAAAATTTTTTTAGCATGTTTTTGTTAAATTTAAGTTGCATAGCCGCACGCATAACTTCTATTATATAAAATTGTGAGAATTGAGCGTATCTGTTTCCTAATATAAACCCAAATTCCACAAATATATGAGTGTGCTGGTGACTTGTAAACTTTAGAATTTGGCTTACATACTATTCGAGACCACCATAATGAGTATTATTAATATAACTGGAGTGACTTGTCTAACTTGGCAAATTTCTTGGATTACACCCAAATAGCCTTTATATGTTATGTTATATTAACTAACTACACTGGTTAATTAACCCCCGTATAAACCCATTTGTTACTCTCATTTTTAGAGCAAGATACCCCGAAAAACCCCTAAGAGCCATTCCTTTCGTTTCTTACACATGTGTTAAAATGTTTCGTTACACCTTTGCATCTTAGCCTACCCTGTAGATTTAAGTCCGTGATTAGTTGTTTTGGCAAAAGTGTGTAACCTGTGCTTGTGTGCGTAATTTATTATCTTTGGTTAGGTCGGGAAATTGCACGAAGTGAAAGTAAATATTGTATTTTTGATTTTCATGTGTTTACTACTTTCACTATTATTTTTATATCTGAAGTTATGAGTATCTGGAAAAATTATCCAGATTTATTATTATGGTGATGTGCTGAAATTATACACCATTGGTTAAAAAAAATAATGATAAAAAAATAAAAAAAAATAAAAAAATTGAAAAAAGAAGAAAAGAAAAAGAAAGAAGAAGTTGGTGAGTTTGTTATAAACCAACGATGTAAAGTTAAGTATAAGTGGTTGATATCTCCACTATTGTTGTACTATATTTATGGATTGTTAGGGAGTTGGCCGTTATGTGATCACCAACTAAGGTTTATTCCTTGATTAAGATATTATTGAGTCTAATTCATGTCTACCTTGTAAGCGTGAGTTTCCGTGTTAAAGCGTGAGTTAGTCAAAGATCTGTGTCTTATTCAAAGGATGGTTGGAAAAGTGATTAACCACATACATATATTTTGTTTATTTCTATTTTACACCAATTTATTTCCCAAATATTATCCATACCCAACTGTATTGTTGTATTCATTGTTAGATTTCGAGCATCCAGATATAATAATGGCTAAGTGAGAATGTCAAGTGTGTTAATAAGGTAGTGACCATCTGAGTATAAGATTAGTTGAATAATGTGCCAGCGATCTGGTGTGTGACTTGGTGACTATCTGTTATGCAAATAATGTGTCAGCGATCCAAGAAGCACATTAGTGACCATCCATTGTTTGAAGCGTCGAAGACTCGCACCAGCGATCTACTAAATTTATGCATGATATATTTGAACAAATCTAGGTTTAACCCTAAGCCATATCAACCCTTTTTACCGCTTTAGACTCGTTACTCTTTAACTTTAGTGGGGGAGATGTGTATGCCTGCTAAGGCTATGATAGAATATTCGTCACGACTGAGCAATTAAGCGAATTAGATTAGTTGAGAGATTGAGAGAAATATTTTATTTCTAGTTCGTTAAGTGTTTGGTTGTGCAATTATGATAAAACAAATAAGTGCTTAATTATAAAAATACATCCTAATATCTCTTAGGATACAATTTCATAAGTTAAATTTAAGGTTTACTTGGGGACAAGTAAAGTTCAAGTGGGGGGGATATTTGACGACATCAAATAAGTATATATTACTGTCATCATTTATTCTATTTATTTGACTTGTTTTATATTATTATTTTTGAGAATCGTTACTTAATTGCTTACTTTAGTAATTCTTAGGTAAAAATAAGCAATTGGAGAAAGTTAGTGATTTTGGACGAGATATGAAGTTAAATGATCAAGATTGGAAGAGTCTACTCAATGATGATTTAAAGACCATTGCCTGACTTTGAAGAATGCGCCGCATCTAATTTATTTGATGCGCCGCATATGAAACTTTGGTCAATGAAGAAGAACCAACTTGTTTTAGCTCAGATACGCCGCATCACAGTTCTGACATACGGCACATCACTTTCCAGACTTCACCAAATACAATCCAAGATACTTAAGGACATTGCGCCGTATTGCATTGAAGATACGCCGCATTTGAAGATGGTGTACGAATATTCCAGAATATATTAATCTTGGACCCCACGCGAAGTTTAGTCAATGTGTCGCATCTACTTAGTAGATGCGCCACATCGAACCATCAGACAGAAACTATAAATACCCCAAGATATAGCTGGATTTCGTTTACCAAAATCCGTAAAATGAAAAGAAGAAACCCTAAGGAGAAGAATATAGGCGAAAAGGCAACACAAGACACACCAAAGTGAAGATTTCATAGCAGTAAGAAGGTCCTGAATGTGTTGTAATTCAATTAAGTAGTTTTGTTTTATTGTAATAGTAAGCTTTAATCCATCAGGATTGATGGGCTTGTAGCCGCCATACTACTCCCCTTAAAATTGCTTTCCCATCAATTATAGTTTATATGATGATTTTTTGGTTATTGTTATATTTGCTTTGATAACCTCTATGTCTAGCAGTAGCAAGCTTTGACCCGCCATACCCCTCCTACGATTAGTTCATTAGCCTAATAAGTTAGTTAATTAATTCTTAGATATAAGTAATCATTAAGGGTTTACTCGCCTATATTCAAGAAGCAACGAGAGAGAATAGTTTATGATAATCATCATATAAAACTAATAATAAAACAAGTGACAAGCTACATAATCATTAGTCAGGCCTTCTATCTATTTATATTATCTATCTGTGTACGTGTTCGCCATTCGTTGTATTATGCTCAATAGTTTTAGTTTAGTTTAACCAAACAAATTCGTGCCAGTCTCTCAGACTGAAAACCCCCTGCGTTAGATTAAATTGTAAAACTAACTTAGATATTAAAATACTAATAAATATCCTATGTATTAACGTTTCACTCTTAGTGATCGACACTCTTCTTACCAACTAGCTTACACTGATCAGGAACACTGCTCGTTAGTGTGTGTGTTATAGGATAAGTCGGCTAAATATAAATTTAAAGCTTGATTAACTACAAATGACATAGTACGCAACACGCATAAAAAACCTATGTTGCACGATATGGTTATGTTTTCTAAGACGTTCAAGCTAGTTACATATAGAAGTCGGTCAGTTTTATTTTCCTAACGTGAAGCAATCAATTAAACAATAGACAATGCATCAATAATCAATATCTAGGTTTCATTAGATCTAAACAAACATAATTAAACTTAAGCTAGTATGTTAAAGTGAAGAAAAGATAGACAAAGAATCAAACAACACATAGACATATTGATTGATTAAAATGATAACTTTTCTTGAATAGAACATGGATGATAAAGGCTGAAAAATCCTTACAAATACACTGGAATACGTTTAGGGTTTTGTACCAAATGATGTCACACTTAATGGATAAAAATCTAAAACTATATATAGATTTACAATGCTGACGGCGTCAGCTTATGGGTTCTGCCGCCGTCAGCCCGCCGTGATTAGGGATTCGTCTTTTTCAAGTCACATGTCTGACGTTGTCACTCTTTATACCCTAACGCCTTCAGCTTATGGCTGACGCCGTCCCTTTAAAACCTTTATGAGCCATCTCTAACAAACATAAAACGTGACTCCCTACTTCGAAATACACCTGATGCCGTCAAGTTATAATTCTCCAAACTTTTCAGAAGCGACGTGTGTAAAATCTTCTTGCTCTAATTTAACAAGTGACGGCATCACGAGGTATAACGTGACGCCGTCAAGCCTTCTGTCTTGATGGTTTTTCTTGACTTTGTTTTTTCTTCAATTTTTCATCCAAAAAGCGCCAAATTCGAGAATTCTCGTCCCAAGTACCTAAAATGCAAAAAGAAACGATTTAGGGCAATATTTAATCATATAAACACAATTTTGGCCTTAAATGACCCCTTAAAAAGGTATCAAATAAATCCTTATCAAATATCCCTACACTTGGGATTTGCTTGTCCTCAAGAAAATGAGTTTTTATTCTAATCAATCTACATGTTAAGGGTCATTTAACATTAACATAAAAGTTTTTACAACACACAATTGTTCCACGTTAGTCAAAACAAGTTCAGAAATTATATACTAGCACCTCACAATAAGTGTTTGGATTCTCACATCTCTCGGGTGTAATAAGTTATATAACACTTATGGAAACGGGAAAATATAACACTCTCTACTGGTCATAGCACATAGATTACCATAGGCGCTGGAACGGATCAAACCTCCACCACTTTGGCGTAAGCACCTAGGATAAACTATCAAAGAGGTCTTTTAAAGGGTTGTAACGTTAGGTGTAAGGGTATGGAAAACACGGTTTGTTGGATAAAGCAAGTTTTACTGGTGGCAAGTCAATTATATTGGTCAATTACATATATAATGAGGCATTGCTAAGCCAAGACTCGACTCAACTTGCTAACTACTAAATCTTTTTGTATTTTTCAAGACACTATAATGAATAAAATATAAATAAAAGACGCGGATGGTAACCCGTATATTTTTTTTTACTTTTTTTATACACTCTTGCCCTACCATCCAAAATAATATATCAAAGGGAGCTTGCATCCTCCCTACACTTGAACTTTTACATACTTTACACATAACTAACTAATGACCCGAATTAAGAAAATTTAACATTTGGAGTACTTTAAATGTTAATATATATAAGGGGTATTGATTTCCCTTTTCACTCCATAACGACTAGTACTTTTACCTATGAGTCTCAATCATCCCAAAATTATATTTACAAGATATGACTGGACCTAGCAACCATGTAGCCAATTAGACAATTGACAGGTTTAAACAAATAACAATAATGCACTACAAATGAGTGCATACAAGGTAGGATAAGGCGATTTGGGTGTACATTTGGGGGTGGATTGTAAACAATGTTCTTCATTAATATTTCAGAATCCACCGAAATATCACGAGAACCGCGAAAAAGATAGACTCTGAGGGGTGTATAGGGGTATCGTGTACTAAAGATGAGTACATCGCAAAGGTGTGAGAAAATTACTTGACCAATGAAGTCAAAGTAATTATAATATAGGTTTAAGATAAGGGTTATCCTAATGCCTCTTATCATATAGTAAATCCTAACTACACGAATGCAGTCTCACTAGCGGTCTTGGGATGTATCACAAACGCAAGTTCTAGAATCCATATACTACCATTACACTCATAAGCATAAAAAGTGAATGCTTTTTCCTAAAGATCTAAAGGCGAACCTCACATATTTGGGGTGGAGAATTTTGAGTGGTAGGGTTTTTGTGCTAACTATATAATTCCTATCCATGAGACGCTTATTAAGACTAAAGTTTCAATCCTATATGTTGTAAAAAAATTTAAATTTAGTGCCAAATTTGCCCTAACAAGTATTTCTCTTAGTTTTATTACACATTTACTCTAAAGCAAAACAAAAAATCAAGTGGATTTATACTTTCTAAGGTGTCCCATTTTACCCTCCCTATAATTAAATGGAACATTATCCACAGTGTTCATAAAAAAGCATAAAAGTAATGATAAAACATAGAAAGAAACTAGTACTCTGTTGATTTGCTCGGTATGGACAATGTGAAAACATAGTTAGATCTTCCTCCAAGAAAATAAATATCAATCAATGCTCATCCAACTTCTTCTTTATCTTCTTGTCCAATATAACCTGTGATTTACTAAGAAAACGAAACACAAAACCTCGCATAAAATCAGCAGTAAAATCTACATATATAAAAATTAAATCCTAGAAAGCAAAGTAAGATATAATGCTTGCAAAATAAATGTTTACAGATTCTTGGAAATTTAAAAATTCCGGAAATTTTCAAAAATATAAGAATTCCAGCAGAAAAAGAAAATCTGGAAAACTGTGCAGATACAGTGCCTGACGCCGTCAGGACTGACCTGACAGAATTTTTACGTTTTGTTTCTGGAAAATTTCTGGAAAAATCTAATAATTAAAACCTGTAAATTCTGTAAAACATTCATTGTGAATCGATACAAACACACTAATATATGCTAAATCAATATTTGGTATTGTTCATGTCGATTTGTTCTTATAAACAAATATGGTATTCCCTGAACTTATTTTTTTTGTAAAATACCTCTATATGTAATTAAGACGAAGTTAAAGACAAAATAAAGCATTTTCAAAAATTATTTAAGACATGAATAATAAACAAAGAAAGTGGAGCATATATATGAAATCAAATAAAATAAAAACAAAGAAACATTTAAAAACTCACGTTGCCTCCCAACCTTTATTATAGAGTCTTGTAGCTAGACTCAAAGTCATTCCCTATTATGTGACTCCATCTTAAAAAATAATGTCTCCATTGTTCATTAACTCACCATTACCTTCCTGGTAATGTTTCACGCCTGTTTACTGTGATCTCCCTATTCTTATGATCAACCAAGACTACGCCCCATGTTTTAAGCAAACTTTTTATTGTGAAAGGCCTGTACCACCAAGATTTAAGTTTTTCTAGAGGTAATCTTAGCCTTGAGTTGTACAAAAGTGCCATATCTCCTTCCACAAACTTAGTATGATTCCTAATTTGTTGATCGTGCCCTGTTTTGAATTGCTCCATAGGGTTTCTACCTTTACATTTTCTATTTTCCATCTCAATTTCTTTGTAATTCTTAATCTTTCCTTCCCATGAAAGGATTTTTTTTGACGTTATTACGGGGTACTTCCAAGTTGGTCTTAAGTTTCCTTTGTTGCATACTCTCTCTCACATAATGTGGAATCATCAAGAATTGAAGACTTCTTTGTCCCGCTTTGAGTACTATTACCCCTTTTTCGCATTCGATGATTGCCTTTGCCGTAGCAAGAAATGGTGCTCTGAGGATTATTGGCATGTATTCATTTTCCCCATTATCAACAATTACAAAGTCTACTGGATATACAAAACCTGCCACATTAACTAATACATCTTTTGCCACTTTGATGCGTGGAGTTGCGCCCTCGCAAAAGGTTTTACCTCTCAAGGGATCTTGAGAAGCTTGCAATCCCCACCAGGCAGTGTACCTGTTCGTTGTAGTATAGTATACTGACAAGTACCGGGGGATTGATCGTTCAACCTAGGAATAGTGTTCGCTAAGATTAAAAAGTCTACCAAACTAGGTGTAAAGGTGAGGGATGATTCTTTTCTTGTATTTTTATATTTTTATAAAAGCAAGTAAAATCTCGGGTTTTGAAGGAGTGCGCGGAATTAGTTGCTAGTCAACTAACCCAATAAACTAAAGATACAATCAAAGTAAAATAAAATAAATTAAAACTAATTTGTGGTGTAAACAATAATAATAGAAAATGTGTTTACTTAGATTTCATTACTCCCTAGATATCTTTTACCGGTTGATTAGCTTGTTACAATTGGATGGATGACGGGTTATATTCCTTAATACTAGTCGAGAGCCGTGTACGAAATTTCCTAACTCTATAAGCTCCTACTTCACTCCTATGTCGAGCCGACTAAAAGCTCCTAACATGGGATCACTAGAATTCGATCAAGCATTAAATACAACCATAAATCGTAGTACACCTTCGATCATGTTTCCTAAGACGTTCAAGCAAGTTACCAATTAGAAGTCTGTCAGTTTTCTTAAGCCTAACCTCAAATACAATCATCCGAAAAAATTATAAACAAACCATCAACCAATAATCAACATCTAGGTTTCATCACATCTAAGCAAAAACAATAGAAACCTAGCCTAGCATGTTAAAGAGAAGAAAAGCATAAGATAGAATCACACAACACATAGACATATTGTATGATTAATGGAAAACTTATCTTCAATTGAACATGGATGGAACAAGGGTTGAAACCCTTATTGTTACTGAAAATTCGTCTAGGGTTTTTTCAAAGAAGCTCTCCAAAAGTTCCACACTTAATGAATGAAAATTTGAAAACTATATATAGATTTTACACCTTGACGGCGTCACGTTTTAGCTTGTGACGCCGTCAACTTGCCGCCAAGATAGAAGTCGTATTGCCTAGATCCACTTCTGACGTCGTCATGTGTAAATATACTCTGGGCCGTCACATGTGTTTTGACCCTGACTGCCTTGGTGACGCCGTCAGACCAAATAGCCTTAAAAATACTCTGGGCCGTCATGTGTATTCTCCAGATCCACCTCTTTTGCCACTCTTTACGCCTTCACTTGCAATTCCTTGACGTAGTTAGGTACTGTTCCCGGCAAGGATTTTGAGACTTTGTCGTTTTCTTCACTTTTTCGCTCCAAAAATGTCTAAAATGCTTCCTTTTGTAAATTTCCTTTCAAAAGTACCTAAAATGACAAAAGAAATGATTTAGGGCAATAATTGATCAAATAATTACGAATTTGGGCTTAAATGACCCCCCAAACCAAAAACAAGTAAATGCGCTTTTAACACTAACATTAAAGTAATTACAACAAGTAATCGTTCCACTTCAAACCAAAAACAAGCACGGAGGTTATACACTAGCACCTCACAAATAGTGTTTAGATACTCACATCTGTCGGGTGTACTAAAGTATATATCTCAATAAGGAAATGGAAAACATCTCTCACTACCTGTCATAGCAAATAGATTACCATAGGCTTGGGAAAGGATCAAACCTCCACCACTTGGCGTAAGCACCTAAGATAAACTATCAAAGAGGTCTTTTAAAGGGTTATAACATGAGGTGTAGGGATATGGTCAACACGCTTTTGTTGGATAAAGACAATATTTACTGGTGGTGAGTTAATCATCTTGGTTAATTACATGTATAGCATGGAGTTGCTAAGCCAAGACTCGACTCGACTTAAACTAACAAATCAAAAATAACAAAAGCATAAAATAAACATAGAATAAAACGGGATGGTAGTCCGTATGTTTTTCTGTTTTTCTTTTTCTATAATTTTTTTTTCTTTTTCTTTAATTTTTTGATTTTTTTTTCATGCACTTTTACCCTACCATCCAAAATAATGCATCATAGGGAATTTGCATTCCCCTTACACTTGAACTTTTACATACTTTACAATCAACTATTCTAATGACTCGCATTAAGATAATCAAAACACTTGGAGTACTTTTTAAGATTAACGCACATATGGGGGTAATATATGATGCTCTTCCCCATTACTCCATAACATAAGTACTTTACCCATGAGTCCCAATCGTCCCAAAACAATATGTACAAGATATGACTCGACTTAGCAACCATGTAACCAATTACATAATTAACTAAGGGTTTAAACAAATAACAATAATGCACTAAAGATGAGTGCATACACGAAAGGCTAAGGCGATTTGGGTGTACATTTGGGGTGGATTGTAAACAAATTCTTCCTTTAAGTAAAATGCTTAAAGTTATAAACGAAAAGATAGGCTCGGAGGGGTGTACTAGGGGTATCATGTACTAATAATGAGTACAACGCAAAGGTATGGGAAAATTAATTGACTTTACTAGTCAAGGTAATTGACTTAAATGGTCAAGTAATTATGATACGGTTATAACACAAGGGTGATCCTAATGCCTCTTATCATGTAGTAAATCCTACTACACGAATGTAGTCTCACTAGCGGTCTCGGGATGCATCACTAACGCAAGTTCTAGAATCTAAATACTACCGGTACACTCATAAGCATTAATAATGAATGCTTTTCCTAACAAATCTAAAGGCGAACCTCACATATTTGGGTGGAAAATTTTTCTGAGTGTACGGTTTTTGTGCTAGTCATATAACTCCTATCCATGAGATGCTCATTAAGGCCAAAGCTTCACTCCTAAATGTTGTAAAAAAATATAAATTTGGCGTTAAAATTGCCCTAACAAGTATTTCTCTTAGTTTTATTACACACCTACTATCGAACAAACAAACTCAAGCATAATTGTATTCTCTAAAGTATCATTATTTACCCTCCCCTTACACTTAAGCTAAAAATTGTCCCCAATGTTCAATAAAAAGATGTAAAAGTAAATAAGGTAAAAGAATGAAAACAAATACTCCCCTGATTCGTTCAGTGTGGATAAATGGATAACAAGGTTAAATCCTCCTCCAAGAAAATGAATGTTGAAAGCTTCCCTCCAGAAATATAAATCATCTTCTTGTCCAATATAACCTGTTAAACCTGAGAACACAAACACAAAAACCCAAAGCATCAAACCGAACAAAGAAAACTCACAACTAGATGTAATTCCAGACTTAGAAATAAAAACAAACCAATTAAATATATAATGCTTGTGGAATGAATATTTGCAGATTTCCTGGAGTTTATAAAACTAAAGATTTAACAAAAACTTTTAGACTCCGGTAGAAAAACAAAACTTGCAAAATTTTTCAGAATTTTTACACCCGACGCCGTCAGGTGTTAATCCTGACGCTGTCAGAGTGTTCTGACAGAAATCTCATGTTAAGTTTCCGGAAAATTTCTGGAAAAACTCATGCCTTAATTCCTGGAAAATCCTGCAAAACATCATTATGACTCGATACAAGCATTTGACTCAAACAATTACTAATACACATGTGCATTTAATATTATTGTGGTTCATGCTCAATTTCGCTCTTCTAAATAAATTTAGGTTTCCCCTTACACTTAGCTTTTGTAAAATAGCTTTATACGTAATTAAGACGAAGTTAAAAACAAAATAAAGCATTTTCACAATTTCCTTTGAATCATGATCCACAAACAATAAAAATAAAACACGCATACGGAAACAAATAAAATCAAACAAACAAAACAAATAAAACATTGGTTGCCTCACAATAAGCGCTTTTCTTTATTAACGAGTCTTGTAGCTAGACTCAAGGTCACATCCTACCGTGTGTCGCTTATGCTCACATACCCAAGTGTGAGACATCTAATAGTTTCCTCATCTTTCTTATAGTCATCACTTAGCTCTAAACATCCGTGATAGTACCTTTTGTTCTTTTCATGAGGATATTCAAGCCCTTTCCTTTTATCATTCTCACTTAGCATATCAAGAGGTGGATACCTATTACATTTCTCAATAGAAAAATCCTTGAACCTAGGGTGTGCACGGGGCATTTGGTAAACAAAATCTTCAACTCCATCCGAGAATGTAATTAAACCTTCAAAAAGTTTTTCATGTAGGTTGGTTAACCTTTTGAAGGGTTTCCCAAACACAACTTGGGTTAAGTTATTATCGATAAATTCTCCTAGATTCTCCATAACTATAAACTCAACCAAATAAACAAAAGCTTCCCACAAACACATGCAATGTCTTTACCTTAGCAACAATATTATCTCCTTTGTATTCTATCTCATTTACCATAATTTTATTGTATTGACTACGCGAAATTATGTTCATTGGTAGGGATGAGTCGACATACCTAAGAGGTTTCATCTCATCTTCCATCCTATCCTCATTAATTACATCACCATCATCTAGGTCCTTATCGGAATACGAATAGTAAAAAGGACGAGCCCTATGGTCACTATCATGGTCAGACTCCTCCACCTCAGAATTATTATCAAAGTGATGGTCAGGCGAGAGGTTAGGTGGGTTCTCATTTTCCATTAAAGGGATTGGGGCGGGTAGTTGGAAAATCCTGTGACGAAAAACATGAATAACATGTATAAAACGATCAATGCTATTGTTATCCATCGATATAGTTTACGAACAAAGGAAACAAAGAAATAAGATAGACTAAAGAAACCTATAAAAATAAAATAAAAATCTTACTAGAAAGGAATCTAGCAATTAGACCTAATAAAAAGAAATTTTAACCTAGACAATAACTATTCCCCGAGTTGCGGCGCCAAAAACTTGATGCGTGGAATTGCACCCTCGCAAATGTTTTTACCTCTCAAGGGATCTTGAGAAGTTTGCAATCCCCACCAGGCAGTGTACCTGTTCGTTGTAGTATAGTATAGTGACAAGTACCGGGGGATTGATCGTTCAACTCAGGAATAGTGTTCGCTAGGATTAAAAAGTCTACTAAACAAGGTCTAAAGGTGAGGGATGATTCTTTTCTTGTAGTTTTATATTTTTATGAAAGCAAGTAAAATCTCAGGTTTTGAAAGAGTGGGCGGAATTAGTTGCTAGTCAACTAACCCAATAAACTAAAGATACAATCAAAGGAAAATAAAATAAACTAAAACTAATTTGTGGTGTAAACAATAATAAGAGAAAACGTGTTTACTTAGATTTCATTACTCCCAAGATATCTTTTACCGGTTGATTAGCTTGTTACAATTGCATGGATGACGGGTTATATTCCTTAATATCAGTCATAGGACCGTGTACAAAATTCCCTAACTCTATAAGCACCTACTTCACTCCTATGTCGAGCCGACTAAAAGCTCCTAACATGCGATCACTAGAATTCGCTCATCCATTAAATACAACCATAAATCGTAGTACACCTCCGATCATGTTTCCTAAGACGTTCAAGCAAGTTACCAATTGGAAGTCTGCTAGTTTTCTTAAGCCTAACTGATGAGGCGAAAAATGATCCATTTTTAGGGGGTCATTTAAGCCCAGAATTGAATTTATTTGATCAAATATTGCCCTAAATCGTTCCTTTTGTGATTTTAGGTACTTTGGGAGTGAAATCTGGAAAAGGAAGCAATTCGGACGTTTTTGGAGCATAAAAGTGAAGAAAACGCCAAAGACTTAATTTTCCATGCTGGGAACAGTGTGTGACGGCGTCAAGAGTACTTTCCTGACGGCGTCAAGAGTAAAGACCATGACGACCCAGTACAAAAATGAAGGCGTCACAAGTAGAGCGTCAAGACTTAAATGTGTGACGGCCTGCAATAATGGAATACATGACGGCGTCAGATGTAGATCAAGGCAGTCCGAGGATTATTTTGGCGGCAAGATGACGGCGTCACAAGTTTGTTCTTGACGCCGTCAGCCTCTAATATCTATCTATTGTTTTCTAATTTTCATTCATTAGAGAGGAACAAGTTTGGAGAAACCCTAAGGCCGAACCATATACGAATTTTACAGCTTTTCAAGGGTTTTCAACCCTTGAATCCTTACATGTGTTATTGAGATAAGTCTTTTCTTAATTCAATCAATATGTCTATGTGTTGGTTGTCTATATCTTGTGCTTGTCTTAATTTCACCATGCTAGGCTAGATTTATCTTGTGTTTGCTTAGATCTAATGAAACCTAGATGTTGATTATGTATTGATTACTTGTTTATGGTTGTATTGGATGAATGATTTCAATGTTAGGCTTAAGAAAACTGGCAGATCTCCAAATGGTAACATGCTTGAACGTCTTAGGAAACATGAACCGATGTGTACTAGGTTTTATTGGTTGTATTTAATGCATGAGTAAATTCTAATGATCCCATGTTAGGAGCTTCTTGCAGGTGTCTTTTTTATAGTATAGTGATTGTTTTACCGAAGAAATGCTTAGAAAAGTATTTCCCCGGGTCGTGTGCCAGCGAAGGTGTGAATGGAATTTCGAATTCCCGATTCGTGAAACGTGTCGTGAAAGTGGTAAAAAGTGATTTTGATGGGATTACACTAATGAAATAGTAAATGAAGCACAAATAATCAACTAAACACGTAATTCAAATAAGGCAACTAGAAACGCAACGTAAAATCGAAAACAGTAAACTAAAACGTAAAATAAACGTTAACGTACGAAATAAAACGCGACTTTTAAGCTATGCTACTCTTACGGACTTGGAAATAATTTTCAAAAGTTAAAAATGATAAAAGAAAATTTTGAGAAAAAGAAAAATATTTTTTTGACTTTTTATTAATTTTTTAAGAATTAAAAACTATTTTAACTAATTAAAAATTAAAAGAAAATACAAATAAAGGGAGAAAAATGAAAAATAAATTTTGAAAATTATAAAATAACTAAAAAGTAATTTTAAAAATATAAACTAATTTTTTTTGGCTTTTTATGTAATTTTTGGAAATTAAAAACTATTAAATCTAATTAAAAATTCAAAATTAATTCAAAATAAATGGGAAAAATGCAAAATAAATTTCTAAAATTCTAAAATAAATGAAAATAATTTTCTAAAATATTTTTGGATTTTTCTTGGATTTTTCAGATTTTTTTTTTTTGGATTTTTCGTAATTGAAATGAATTTAAAAATGATTAAAAATGAAAATAAAATAAGAAAAATAGTAAATGGACTCAGAAAAATTTGAAAAAATTACAGAAAATCTAAAATATTAAAACAAGCTTGGGAAAAAAATTTGAAAATAAAATAAGCTAGAAAAATGCTAATAAGCTGAAAACTTCTTAATGTGAAGTGCTTATTAATAAGCACTTTGACCAGAACTAACCCCAAACTTTGACAAACTGATTCTTTGACTAAAAACAAGCTTGATGTAACAGAAATAAGGCCAAAAGAATTCAGAAGCACAGGTATGAAACCAAACATATCAAATAAACTCTAAGTGAAATAAGCAGTAAGCAAATCAGATAAGTAGAAGATACAAATTTAATGAAAACAGCAACTAGAGGTATAAATGAACTAATTTGAACCACAATTCTCAGGTTTGAACAACTCGATCACACTAGCAGGCTAAAACTTGGAAACAGATTTAATGCTCAAAACACTCAATAAGACAATGCAATTAAGCAGTGTTAATAAGCTAATCAGTGCAAACTTATGGGGCAAAACTTACTTGATACAGCTGAGATTCTAAAAACACCATGAAATCTTACTCTAAGACTATATAGCTGACCTAAATGACCCCTTGAAGCTTAATTGAAACTGATGGTGCAGGGGACTTGAAAGTCCAAACAGTCAACTTCCTTTAGCTTTTCAGATAAGCAAATAAGCTCCAAACCAAAATTTTCTTTTTGATTATGATTGTCTAACTGCTGAACTTATCAAAACAACAAACCACAATAATTTCCACTAACGAACAAAACCTATAAGTACCCTCAAAGTTATACCCAAAAACTGAGTTCACTTGGTTTTTGACTTTTTGAACACAACTGAAATTTGACTAAGATAAATTTTAACTGCCTAAATCTATTGCTAGGTGTTAATTGAAATTATTTAAGCATGAAAATCACATTCATAAAGATCATCAAAACACAAAAATGCAGGTTAAAATCTCAACGTTATGCTATCAGACTTGGAGACTAATTCATCTTTTGACTTTCCACCTATAATCCACAAATTTTATTATTTATCTAACCTAAACTATACTAGTAAAGGCTACTTATGCAGGAATAACCACAAGGAAACTTCAAGACCACTTGTAATCTAACTGATCCAAACACCCCTAAATTGTGCAGGTTATACTAACTGTTGATTGACAAGCTTAAACTAAACAACTTAAGGATCAAGCAGATAACTAGACTACAGTAAAGACTAATGGAACAGTAACATTAGGCAACCAACATTAATAACTCAAAAACGCAATCTCACTAAAACTAGGCAATAAGAACACAATGATGAGCAGCAGATGGTTAATTATAAAGCTAAAGTAGGAAAAAACTGGACAAGAGCACTTAGACAACTATATTAGGCAGTACTAAACTCAGATAAGCTATAAGCTACAAGCTACAGTGATAGGCTAAATGAAATGCAGAAAGGTAAAGAAGACTTACTAGCATTCCCCAGCTGAACAGGGGAGATCATTTGAACCTAGCCTATCTTTAAGATAGGCTCAACAAACCACTTTTGATTCCCATTCCAACTTCTGATTCCCATATCACACAAAAACAATCTCTGCTGACTTAGGTTGAGTATTTGAATGATGAACCAGGTTTAAGCAACACAAAAATAAACTCACAAGTAGCTATAATAGCTAAAATAAGCTGATGTAAAATTAATAGAAGCTTTAAATACTAATCAATAACTATTTTGACAACAATAAAAAGGCATGAAAGTAAAATTAAACAGGAGTTTAAATTTAAAACTGTGAATTTGTATTAATACTTGAAAATGAATTACAAAGCTGGAATTTAAAGAAAATACAAAATTAAGCTTAACTAATTCTAAAAGCTATACTAAATTACCCTACTCCTACTATTTCAATCCGTGAGTTGAGGAGGGGCTTTTATAGGCTGATGAGAGGAGGAGCGTGGGATCCTTCTAGTAGTCCACGCACTACAACAAAATGAACCTAATGCAACATTTTACACGCAACACTTATAAAAGATGTTGCCTTTTTGATAACATTGGTAATAAAGCAACATTTTTAAAATAAGTGTTGCATATTAAGATCTAAACCAACACATTTTTTAAAGTGTTGCAAATTTTATAGTATAAAGCAACACATTAGGAAAATGTTGTAATTGCTAATGCTTAAAGACAACACTAATAATAAAATGTCGCATTTGTTAAAGTGTAACGACAACACATAGATTGTAGTATTGCACATTGTATCGGAACACTTTAGAAAATGTAGAATTTGTAGAAGCGTAATCACAATATGTAGTTTGAAGTGTTAAAATATGAACATAGCATGTATCTTTTCATTGATTATTGCAAAAAATGGCAATATGAAGGGGATATCTTTTACCATTTCACACTAATCGATCAGTGGGATTGCATGATACAAGAAGAAATAATAGACATCCAAAAGCCCTTGGCATGATACCAGCACAAACAACCAGAACCAATATGAAACTCACAAATAAATGGTTATTATTTGTGCAAGCTATATTTCATTAGAATTAGACTATGAGACACTATCAAACTTATGAATTCTTATGACTATACTGAAATTCATCAAGTAAGCTTACTCACTTCTCAAGATTCATTAGATATATAAACGAAACGCAGATGCACATTGAGTCATTGACATATAAAAAAATGTTGTGAAATTTTAATGTTCAGTTTAGACGTTTCGTCAAGCACTTTCTAGGCACAATTAAGAAAACGAAACAAACATTTTAAGTAGCATAACTGAAACAACCAGTTGACTAGCAAGTCACAAAGAAAAATAAACACTTTAGAAAGCATCTTGCTTTGCTTGTACAGTTGTACCATTATTGCAAGGAAAAAAGAGACACGATATTATGATATACTCAAATACAAGATGATCACTCAACAAAGAAGGGTAAAGAGAGACGGACTGATTGGTTGCTAGTTCAAAGCTTTTCTGTGATTAAGTAGAATAAAGAGAGAGTGGGAAAGAGGAAAGAGGGAAACGTGGTGTTAATGGAAGAACTTGGCGGGAAATATTAGCGGGAAATTAGAACTCTTCCCTCCAATTTACAAGGATCGTTTTATGCTTAAAAGTAGAACTGTAGAAGCTTCTTTTTGGTTAAACACTTGGTTGTATTTGAACTTTAGTTGTGGGCAATGTTTTGAAAACCGGGTGTGAAATCGACCCGGTCGAGTCACCGGGTACCGGGTCAACCCGGTTTTTATTTTATTATTTTATTATTTTTTTGACTGGGTCAACAGGTTCGACAACCGAGTCAACCCGGATTTTTATTAAAAAATTTTGAAAAAATGAAACCCGGCCGAGTTTTGAGAACCGAATAAACCCGGGTCACTCAAAACCCGGTTGGTCTAACCGGTTAACCCGGTTTTAGAAACCCGGGTTTTTTTGACCCATTTTTTCTGCCGGAACCGATCGAACCGGTTAACCCGGCCGGGTGAACCCGGGTTTCAAAACACTGGTTGTGGGAATTGAAAATTAATGAATTTGATTTTCAATAAAATAAATGGTTGTGGTGGCGATTATTTATTTATTTATTTATTTTTTATTTTTTATTTTTAACCGATATTTCATTTCAATCCTCACAAATGGAGGTAATTTGAACACAACAAGTTACATCGAACATAATGGGCAAAATCGAAACCGACTTGCCAAACAGAATACACAAGGTAACAAGTTAACCCAAAACAAGACATACACCAAAATAGTTGTGACAGACTACAGCAACACAATACAAGGGTGGGGGAATCACCAGAGTGAGCTTTTGGTAGACACAACCATATGAAAGTGTAGCTTGACAAAAGTATATAAAGTACATAAAACATACAAAGAAGATAAAACTAAGCATCCTAGCTTAAAGGAGCCAGACCTAAACCTAACAGATCTAAAGTCAAAACCCAAGGCAGCATCAAGCCATCGATTACGGACCACAACAGATCTGAGCAGAGGAGACCGGAAGGCAACTGATCTGAGCAGAACAGCGGTGGCGGCAGCGATCAGCACCTGTTGGGAGATGACAGATCTATGGGTAAGGACTTTTATTGAAGGAACGGGAAAGTACAAAAGAGGTCCGGACGGCCGGCCGAAACCGACTGCCGAATTTATTTAGAGAGAGGGTGGAGTTAGGTTAGAGGATATGTTAGAGAAAGGTAGGAGGAAATTTTAGAGAGAGGTACAAAAGATATTGTGGTGGCGATTAATATTTCTAAAAAGAAGGCGTACTCAATTTTTACTTAGGGGTTGGCAACCCATCACTCATTCAGTCACTCTCAACCAATCCCCGTATGTCACATCATTCACTTGTTTTTTCCACCATTCACTTCAATTTTGTTGGCATCACCATACCACACTACATCCCATCACTAACTTCAAATTTCTTTTTTTTAAACAAAACTAAAATTCCATTAAAATTATAAAAACATTACATAATTTTACTAAAAAACATAAAATAACAGTACATAATACTAAAATACTAAATTTCATAATACTAAAAAACTAAATTTCATCGTCTTCATCGTCCACCTCGATGTATGGTAAGTGTTGAGCATGAATATGCTTCATAAGATCAAATCGGTGGCGAAAATGTGTTTCCTCATGTCGTATCTTGTCTAAGGCTGCTTCGTCAAACACCGGTTGGATCGGATCAAGGATCCCGAATATGAACTGGCGAGATTACGTTACCGGTGTTATGTATAATCATGTTGTGCAATATCACACACGCACACACTAGGTTTCTAATTCTGTCTAGTGTGTGTGGCCGTAAGGGTCGATTCAGTATACCCAATTTACCCTTGAGAACACCATATGCCTATTCAACATCCTTTCGAGTTGACTCTTGTACTTTCTTGAACTTTTTCTCTTTCGGGTCGGTTGGATATTCGAACGATTTAACAAAAGCAGACCATGCAGGATATATGCCATCGGTTAGATAGTAGCCACACTTGTACGTACGGCCGAACATAACAAATGGGCACGTAAGTGCCATACCATTACACTCGGTGAGGAATAGCGGAGATTGCATCACAAAATTCACATCACTGTTTT
The DNA here is from genome assembly GCA_030686995.1 of Artemisia argyi. Classification (NCBI taxonomy): domain Eukaryota; kingdom Viridiplantae; phylum Streptophyta; class Magnoliopsida; order Asterales; family Asteraceae; genus Artemisia; species Artemisia argyi. Next base: position 277,478,558 of record CM060708.1, read on the forward strand.
AACCCGGCGGTCCAAAGAACAAGTGCCATATCCACAAATCTTGAGACGCCACTGCCTCCATCATAATCGTGGGGTATTGATGATCACCCTTTTTATATTGACCCCTCAATTCGATTGGACAATTCCTCTAAAAGAAATGTGTGTAATCTAGGCTACCGATCATACCGGGAATGCGATGTCTCTCTTCGTGTGCTTCGTACAAACGTGCAACATCATTGCTATATGTACAATTTTGCGTATTTATTTTCATCTCACAATAACCTTTGTCGTTGTGCCTTCATTTTGATAAGTATATTCATGTTAATAATATGTTTAGCTGTATTTAATTTTTAAGCTTACATCCGCGTGGGTTAAACATATAAAAAGGAATAACATGAGTCGTTATCAAACATAGATAGTAAAAACCACTTGTGTTTACCTAGAGTTTTGAAAAACATCCCCCTCCCCTATTTAGTTTTCGACCGAACACACACCAAGAACAGACATACACTTGTGTTTGATTATACCAATAGAGATTGTTCATGTGGATGAAGTCCACAAGATCAAACACTATCATCCTATTAAATTTGCATGAGTGTTAACATGAACTAGGCGTTGATAAGATCATACAGTGTTCCGTGATTGAACTATAATTGTGCAAATCGCACTACCAGGCCAATCAATGGTGATTAAAAGGTATATGTGTAAGTGGTAACTGCCAAGCTGTTGGTAACCTGAAAATAAGACAAACCGAAACATTACGTTAAGTGAAGCGCAAGGGTTCGACCCTGCAAATCACCTCCGATGTGAGTGTAAGTATGTGATAATGATTGTTTTGAGTGCTAAAGTATGGAATGAGAGTGTTGAGAACATAATCAAACCTGAATTCTGCCATGCTATTTATAGTGGAATGAAATAGGCTATGGCAGACTTCTAGACTTCTGCACTAAAATCGGAGAATATAAAGGTGTCATATGAATTTCGGTAACCGCTGGACGTTGTGTCCCACGTCTCCTATATTGGAGGGAAAGCCTTCAGTTGGTGTGGATCGTGGTTTGAGTTAGTCACAGATGACCTATGTGACAATATCTTCCAAGAATGGTAGTCATTGTTTGTGGATGACTTTACGCCAAAGGAAATTTTAGGAGGTCTACGAAGTTGTTTGGAATTTAATATCCAAATTGTGTTCGAAGGGGAGGCCTTCGAACTGCTCGGAGGGTACATCAACAATCTCCTCTCCAAATCACACTGTTCGTATACATGTACTGGATCACTGGTATGGAAACAAGTTTTGAGAATTTAATTGCTTCCGATGTAATATTGATTCATCTCTTGTTAAATAAATTTTAAATTGTAACCACGTTTTCCATCATACCCAATCAAAAGCCACTACAATACCAATCAAAGATACGATTGTCGCTATTGGACGACGAAATGAATTTTGGAAATTATTAAGATACTTTAAATAGGGTATTTTTAATAATCTCACGAGTACTCCATTTACATACAATAAATGTATTGTAGCGGGTATAGTTTAATGGTGTGTCATTCGTTTTATTAACTCCCATAAGAGTTAAGGAGTCATTTTTTTTAATTGTTTAAAAATGTATCATACTCGCCATTTTTTGTTATTGTGCGTATTGAAATTTTTTTCTTACTGTGTGTACTGAACTTTCAAATTTTGATTATTTTGTAATCATTTTACCCTTACTTTTTTCAAATTTCGAAAGGTAAAATGGTCAATTTACATATTTGAATAGTCACAAAATACACATAATAATCAAAATTTGAGCGTTTAGTACACACAATAAGAAGAAAAAATGTTAGATACACATAATAACAAAAAGAAACAAGTATGATATATTTTCAAGTAATGAACCCCCCCCCCCCCCCTTTTTTTAGGTTAAATGGTTATTAATGTGATCTATCATTATAGTTGATTGCTTACATTTCGGCTAAACTATGTCTGATAGCTTTTTTCGAAAAGTTAAAAAAACTAAATAACTTCTGTACCTAAAAAAAGTTTAAAAATTATTGAGTAATTAAAATTTAAATTAACTTTATATATAATTTATTTTGTGAGATTTAATATAAAATATAAACTCATACTTAACCGTATCGGACTTAACCTATTTTGGTGTGATCCTCGGTCCACACTTTAGCTCATATTCGGTCATCGGTCCAGTCCGGTCTTACATACAACCGACCATATGCCTTCTTGGACCGGACTGATGAAAGAACCAGACCTGACCACCCCGAACTGGACATAACACATTTGGTCCGATCCTCGATCCAGGGTTTTGGGCTAAATCGGTCTCGGTCCGGTCCGGTCCTCAATTCGGGGTTTTTGGCTAAATCAGTGTGGGTCCAGCCTTGTTTTTTTTTTGTCCGGTCTCGTTTTTTTCTGTCCGGTCTAGGTTTTGGACCATGATCAGCATAATGCAAACAAAAATATTTACGGTCAAAATTGGATTCAAAAAGTCAAAATAAACTTATATTTTGGGACAGATGGAGTACTACGTATTGTTTTTTTTTAAGAAAAGCTATTTTCAATCTTTTTACAAACTAGAATATATTTTTTTGTGTTAAAAAAAATAAAATAAAAATAATAAAGTAAAAAAGATAACGAGGTAACAATTCAATTGCGTTACAAGTACACGTAAATAAATATTTTTGTTTCATACTAACGGTATTTTTAGCTTTTCTTATAAAAATGCCTATATTTTTAAGTAAATAAATAAATACCAATAATAACTAAACATTGTTCAATGAGAAAATAAATAACATAACCGTGACCAAACTGCTTTTTACCCTTTTCTTCCTGTAACCTCACCCAGTCACCCCAATTACCAAAAATCTTTCCCACTCTCGTTCCTTCAATCTCTCAAGAAAAAACCGTACGTATATACTGCCGTCAACCTAGTGTGGTTGTTGTAAACTCGCACTATATTGCCGATGGCCTCTCTCTCAACGAGCCTAGTCTTGGTCGCAACCACAGGTAAAATTGTAAAACTTCCATTATTTGCATCAACAAAATTAAGTTAGTTGTATAGTTATAAAAGATTATTCATGTTAAATAAGGATGTTATTCTGATTTAGTAGTTTGTGTGCTTGAGTAACATGATTATTAAGGATATAACAATATCAGATTGCGTTGCAGAAAAAGAACCAACCTATTTATTTACTATATAATCAAATTATATTTTCCATGAATTGAACCAACCTATTAAGGATATAACGACTTCCTTGATGCCTGCCCTTTGAGCAATAAAGAAGTGAAGGCAATTTAGCTGATAAAATTTGTACTACTAGAACTTGTTTATCAATTTGTCCTTGACTCGGTTAATGTATTAAGTGTTATGTCATCCCAATGGATCTACGAATGGCCAAAAAAACATGCTGCTGGTACTTTGAAACTGTTTTGTTGGTCATTTGTATCTATTAATATTGTCCCCCCAAATGATACTTGTTGATTATTTGTATCTATTACGGAGTATGAAATCAGGTACACATATACCAAAACAAGGAAGGACTTAGCTTAATTCAAACATTTGAGTGAACACGTCAAAGGAAAAGGTCATGTATATGTTGCTACACATGGTGAAACGACAAGGATAACTGTAAGAGTATGTTAACATTTTAGTATTTATTATGGGGAAAAATCCATGTTGTGGACAACACACAAGATAGTTGCAGCAGGGTTTAATCTGTAATTTTTTGAGTGCAGCAACGGCCAAGACTATAATTTTCATTCTTCATTTACTAGAGATCATACGCCTCTACTTTCTCATCTTTATTTAACTCTTCCTGCACCCATCTTAATGTTGTTGACAGCACATATCATATCCTCTTAATTACTGTATATCATTAGTTATTTGTAAATTTTGTAAAATTGTTTCTTGCGTAATAACGAAGGAACAAACGAAGAACTACAAGGGTTTAGACGATGGAAGTGCTTCTAGATCCTCTTTTACTGTAGAAATTTTGGCAGAAGTTTAACTAATAAGTTGATAAAGATGGTGAATGGCGGCGAGACATCATTTATGTTTCCAGGGGAGCTTACTGGTCACGACAGAAGCTGAAAAAAGTCAGTTGGTTGAGATGCAAAAGATGTTGAAGAGGATCATGAATAGAAGAAACCTCATTAAAAGAAATAAGGCTGAACTAGAAGCAATGCTCAAAGAAATTGACTACCAACGGTGCGGAAGCTTATAGAAAAATTACATCTTCGAGTTGCGCGATTGCTTTTAATGCAACGACAGGTATGAATCTGTTACTCGTATTTTATTTAATACCACATGTTGCAATAGTATTAGTAACTTTCATATGTAGTGTTAGTTTAACCATAAGGATTATATGTTGCAGTTTCAGTTAATCTATGAATTTCGCTGTCTTTTAAAGTTAGCCGTGTAATTTTTTTGAAAGACGGTTATATTATATATATATAGATTAACTTTGTTAAATGAGAACACGAAACATTAGAGTATATTGCATGTTCACATGGTGATACAAAGTAATCGTCTCACAACGCCCCATCATAAACGACCCAAAAGTCCTTGTAAGCTGAAATAGAGAGCTACGCACTCCAATTACGAAAATATGAAACTAATATCCAGTTAAACTAACAACTAAATTTATGTAATGAGGAGGATTAGATTAGCTAAATCTTTTTATTTTTTTTCCTTCCATATAATATAGTAATTGAGCTTGATAAAAACACAACTAGCTAATCCCCACTTACGTTTACACAACACTAGAGTATACACGTAAGTGTTGCTATAACTTCTAAGGTCTAGTGATTCATTTTTAGTGTAGATTACTAGATTTATAAGAGTTAATGTTTTAATAATTGAATAATTTTCAGGTGAAGCAGGCAAGGATATTTTGACGTACTTTAAGCTTTGAATGAAGATTTGCAAAGAAGATATGTCAATAAGATTCCTAGGATCTTAAAGAGATAAAGTTTCTATGTACTTAACAATGTATGTTATTTTTCATTGGATAAATTTGTTAATTATGAACGAGATGATATTATTTATTGTATTTTATTATTTCTATGATAGAAATGAAAATATGCATTGACGTATGAGAAATTATTTCATCGAACGTACTCTCCTCTAAACGCTAGAATAACGACATATTATTGTGTTGCATAAAACAAAAGTGTTACGTATTTACTAAAAAAGTGTTGCACAAGTATATGTTTAAAAACAACAAAAATGTCGCACTTGTTACATTTTAGTGTTGCAAACTTGGTGATGGCAAATGAAAAGTGATGCAATTCAATACAAAAAGTGTTGCATTTTGAATCTAAAAGCGTTGTGTTTGGTATTAAAATGTTGCATCTGGGTATATAAGTGTTGCCCTCGAGTGTAAGAAAGTGTTGCATTTGACTTTAAAAGTGTCACAAATCAAAGTATTTCCCTTGCTAATCATAGGCAACATTTTCAAAAAGAGTTGCATAATCCAGTATGAGTGTTGCATATACCTAAGGCGACGTTACATAAGGGAGCACTTGATAAAGTGTCACATTAGGCATAATGCAACATTTTTAAGACCTAATACAACACTTTGAGAGTGTCACCTTAACTTCATTTTGTTGTAGTGACGTTGGCAATCCATGCCTTCTTGTGTGCTTCTTTTGAGTCCCTGATAACCGTTGATCATCTCATATCTTTCATTATTTAATCCACACCCTTGGATCATGTACCCCTGATGTGATGTATCCTCCGTGTCTCCTCCCATTGGTCCACGTGTCTCTGCCATACCCTGACACCTTCTAGAATGCCCAATCATTGGGTAATTATGATGTAACTGGGGTAATTTGTTGGTTTGGGATTTAGGGTTCTTACGCACAGTAATTTTCTGGGTTAAAAAGGGACGCGGGATTTTTTTTGTTTGGGATTGGGGGTTTTATTTTCGTTTTGTTTGACCGGATAAATGATAGGGTTGACCTGGGTATTAGTTGTGGATCGGGTATAAATAAAAGAGTAGGGTGACGGGCTTAAGTGTGGTATGGGCTTTGGTGTGGTATTGGACCTGATTTAGATTTTTTTAGGATTTAGTAGTGTAATCTTTTAGGAACAAATTTTTAGATTTTGAAAACCTTAGGGACCAAAGCTGTAATTTAGCAAACTTCAAGGACCAATTTGACTTTTCTTCAAAAATATGTTCCAAGGGTATATCTTGCCATTCTAAGATTATTGAGGGACCTCGTTTGTCTTTTCTTCAATTATTTCTTTGAGGGATCAATTTTGTCAGTTTGTGAAACTTGGAGGACTGAAATCACCAATCTTTCAAACTTTATCCAAGGACTAATTAAGCAACATGATGAATCTCTGAGGACTTTTCTGAACATTGTGAGCTTTCTTTTATCCTTTTGCTTACCCGACTCCGGCTTTTGACCTTTTTCCATTCTCGTGCTCGTTTTTCTCGGTTTTGTCTTATTTTTGTTCATTTTTCTCATATCCGTACCTGCACATACACAAATACAAAAAAACACATTCTCTTGGCATATTTGGTTAGTATTTGGTATATTTGGTCTGAATTAAGGCCTAAAAAGGATGTGTGATTAATCACTCATCAAAGTACGCCGCCCCATGAATGGTATTAAGGAATACAATCCATCATCCATGCAACTATAACAAGTAATTAACGTGTAAAAGATATCTTGGGAGTAGTGAAATCTAAGTAAACACATTTCTCCCACTTATTGCTCACAACCTTAGTTTAATATAGTTTATTTTCATTTTTAGTATTTTATTTTGATTACATCTTTAGTATTGGGTTAGTTGACTAGCAACTATTTCCGCCCATATCCTTCAAACCCGAGATTTTTACTTGCTTTCAAAAAAATATAAAAATACAAAAAGAATCATCCCTCATCTCTAGAACTAGTATTTAGGTTTTCTAATCCTAGCGACACTATTCCTAGCCGAACGATCAATCCCCCGGTACTTGTCACTATACTATACTACAACGATCAGGTACACTGCCTGGTGGGGGTTGTAAGCTTCTCAAGATCCCTTGAGAGGTAAAGCCTGGTGCGATCCCCACGCATCAAGTTTTTGGCGCCGCAGCCCGGGGAATAGTTATTGTCTAGGTTAGAATCTCTTTTTATTAGGTCTACTTGCTAGATTCCTTTCTAGTAAGATTTTATTTTTATTTTTAGGTTTTCTTTAGTCTATCTTATTTCTTTGTGTTTTTGTTCGTAACTCTTCACCACTCGACATCATGGACGATGGGAACATCTTTGAACCCGTCATCCCACCACAACAAAACCCACCACTAGAACCTCTTAGGCCCCGAACCATAGGAGAGTATTCCCGACCTAGCCACCAAGGCTATCGAAACACCATTGAGCTCACCGGAGCCATTGTGACCCCCTTGCGATCCGACACCATCCGGTTGGTGCAAAGCGGATGTGCATTCCGTGGACTTCGTTCCGAAGATCCAAATCAACATCTTAGGGACTTCCTTAAAATCGTAGATTCCATAGACCTAGATGTTGCAACTAGAGAGACAACCTGATTACGCCTATTCCAATTCTCTCTACGTGATCAAGCTAGTCAATGGCTTGAGCGTTTACCCGCGGGATCCATCACCACATGGGATGATCTCACCACTCGTTTCCTTGCTCAATTTTTCCCACCGGGAAGAACTACTAAGCTTAGAAATGACATCTTGATGTTCCAACAACGTCAAAATGAATCTCTTTATGAAGCATGGACTCGTTTCAAGGACTTACTCCAAAAAGTCCCTCATCATGGCATAGATCTTTGGCTCCAAGTCCAAATCTTTTATGACCATATCGATCTCTCCACGAGGCAAGCCATTGACCAATCGGCCGGTGGTAAGCTACGTGATCTAAGTGCGGAACAATCATGGGAACTCATAGAAGATCTTGCTCTCTATGACAACGAAAGTTGGAATGATCCCCGTGATTTGAGCAAAACGGTCAAGCCAATATCTTTACCTTCGAACAACTCTAGCACTCCCGACCATAGGATCATGGAACTTGAAGGTCGAGTCAATTCTCTCATGAAATCTTACAAAACTCAAAAGCTTTCAAGCCAAGTAAGCAGAATTGCTTCTATATGTAAATTGTGCAATGTCCCTCACGAGACTCATAACTGCATGGAGCTTCCAAAACGTGCTTATAACGAATTCACATCGTCACACGTTAGCCGAGGCCCTCGAACTTCTGACGAGGCCTATGAGGCATGGAAGGATAAACCTAATTTCAGAGGGTACCAAACGCGGAGCATATCCTTCAATGACTCCTCACCACTCAAATGGTCCGAGCATTTTCCATCACAAAGCACTCCTAGGCAAAGTTGTGAAGATGCCTTGCGAAAATTCATTCTATCTCAAGAATTGCAGCTCTCTACGCTCGAGGCTAAATTTAGACAACAGCAAGCCGATATGAATAACAAGATTTGTAATCTGTTAACTGCTATCAAAGAGCACGTTGTTAATAAACATATTCACATTAATGAGGTCAAATCTATTACCATCATGAGTCCGCCAACCTCTCCTGTGAAAATAAAAAGTCCTAGTAAGCTATTCAAACATCTGTCACCAAAAGAAAAAGAACCTGTCAACCCCCTAGTATTAATCCATTTCGTAAATACCATCACCACGATATCTGCTTCTACACCTAACCTGAACCAACAACAAACTGAAAAAATTGTCCATACATCTAAAGATGAGACCTCAAAGGTGGACAACGATTTGGCCAGAAGCCCTACCAACTCATCCGAGCAGCACGCCGCGCAAGAATCTAGCAAATCGGATGAAGGGAAAAAGAGATCAGAAGAGCATACGAGAAATCCAGCCATTTTGGGTAAATCTATTATAGAGGAACCCGAGAGAAAAATGGAGGATGTTACTAGTGGGAGTAGCGATAGGACTGATGAAAGCAACCCTAAAGTTTTCAAGATCTCCTGCACCATTAAGGAAAAGCTCTTAACCGATAGTCATATAGATCCTAGCTTCCCAGTCAACATAATACCCCTTTACCTATACCACAAAGCCTTCCCAGAACGGATTGTGTGCAAAAGAATCGATAATGCAAGGATAATAAGAAGTTTATCAATTATAATTGGAGAACTTGTTTACAATATTGACCTCACCGTGGTCGATGACGTGGACCCTCTCACCAATCAGACATTAACCAACCTTGTTCTTGGGAAACCATTTATCAATGAATCGGGAGTAATCCTTGAAGAGGAGGATGGAAGTGCATCATTCACCAATGGTGTTAAGAAGGTGATTTTTCGTAGGGGTAATGAGGAGGTATACGAGTATCGTCCTTCCCTTGATGGGAATCTATATGGATCAAGGGATGGAGAATCGGGGAAGATAAGGAGGCGTGATCCGAATAATCTCAAAATTCCCTGCATGATCGGTCATAAGTACTTCGATAACGTCTACATTAACGTATTCATGCCTAAGAATTTTATGTCCCTATTCCATTATAACAATATCTGCAGATGGGGAATGATTTACAAGGGAGAGAAAGTGGTTGGTAAAGATCATGAAATCCAGGTGTTCGTAGGAAATATGGCATTCACTATGGAATTTACGATTGTGGACAACATCGAAGACTATGTTGACCCGAGATTATCGCAAGTCATTTTTGGAGCACCCTTTTGTGAAATCACTAATTTGATAGTTAATGACCGTAACGGAATCATGACCTTCGCTAATGGAATTAGGAGGGTTTCGTACCAAACGCCGTACAAGAGAAAAGACCTCAAGGAAATCGATTGTGACAGGCTTGATAGGCTAAGTTCCTAACTTATTTTTGTGATGATGATGTGCGGAGAGGATGTAAGAACACTTCCGATCTATCATGTGGGTTCTTTAAAGATGTTAGTAAACTTGGTTCTAAGTATCAAGAAGATGTCTTCGAGTTCGAAGACCCGAAGTACTTACACTATGAAAGCGATACTAGTTTAGAAGACGACCTAGAGAGTAGAACCAACGATGAGGTCACGTAGTAACCCATGACCTTGAGTCTAGCTACAAGACTCGTAAATAAAGAAAAGCGCTTCTTGGGAGGCAACCCATGCTTTGTGTGATTTTATTTTGTTTGTTTGTTATTTGCTTCCGTATGAATGCTTTATTTTTATTGTTGGTAGATCATGTTTCAAAACTAAAGAGTGGAAATACTTTACTTTGTTGTTTTGGCCTAGTCTTAACTTCACCCAAAAGGTATTTTTGCAAAAGATAAGTGTAAGGGGAAACCCCAAATATGTTTTTAAGAAACAAACTGATCATGATTCTCAAAAATATTAAGTGAACATGTATATTCGTATTTGTTAGAGTCAAATGCTTGTATTGAGTCATAATGAAGTTTTGCAGGATTTTCCAGAAAGTAGGACCAAGTTTTTTCAGAAATTTTCCGGAAACTTAACACAAGAATTTCTGCAGGTCACTTCTGACGGCGTCATGAGCTTGCTCTTGACGGCGTCACGTGTAAAAATCTGGAAATTTTACCAGTTTTGTTTTTCTAACGGAGTTTTAAAGTTTTTGTTGAATTATTAAGCTTTATAATCTCCAGGAAATCTGCAAACTTAATTCCACAAGCATTATATCTTATTTTGCTTTCTAGGATTTAGTAACTTATGTAGATTGCCGCCGATTTTATGCGAGGTTGCTTTGTCTGTTTTCTCAGGATTTACAGGTTATGTATGACAAGAAGATGATTTATTTTTCTGGAATGGAAGCTTTGCTTGTTCATTTTCTTGGAGGAAGATCTAACTTGGCCACCTTATTATCCATACCGAGCGAATCAGGGGAGTATTTGATTTCATTCTTTTTACTTTTTCACTTTTACATTCTTTACTTGAACATTGGGGACAATGTTCATCTTAAGTGTAAGGGGAGGGTAAAATGATGATGCCTTACAAATACACTTTCGCTTGAGTTTGTTTGTTTGATAGTAGATGTGTAATAAAAATACGAAAAATACTTGTTAGTGCAATTTTAGCTCCAAATTTAAATTTTTTTACAACATTTAGGAGTGAAACTTTAGCCATAGCAAGCGTCTCATGGATAGGAGATTATATGACTAGCACAAAACCGTACTATTCAGAAAAATTTTCCACCCAAATATGTGAGGTTCGCCTTTAGATTTGATAGGAAAAGCATTTACTATTAGTGCTTATGAGTGTACCGGTAGCATTTAGATTCTAGAACTTGCATTAGTGATGCATCCCGAGACGGCTAGTGAGACTACATTCGTGTAGTAGGATTTACTACATGATAAGAGGCATTAGGATCACCCTTGTGTTAAACCCGTATTATAATTACTTGACCATTTAAGTCATATTACTTGGCTAGTTAAGTCAACTAATTTTCCCACACCCTTAGTGTTGTACTCATTTTTAGTACACGAAACCCCTAGTACACCCCTCCGAGCCTATCTTTTCGTTTCTAACTTTAAGCATTTTACTTAAAGGAGAATTTGTTACACCCCACTTAAATGTACACCCAAATCGCCTTAGCCTTCCGTGTATGCGCTCATTTTTAGTGCATTATTGTTATTTGTTTAAACCCTGAGTTAACTTTCTAATTGATTACATGGTTGCTAAGTCAAGTCATATCCTTGTACATATTGTTTTGGGACGATTGGGACTCATGGGTAAAGTACTTATTTTATGGAGTAATGGGGAAGAACATCATTTATTACCCCCATATGTACGTTAATCTTAAAAGTACTCCAAGTGTTTTGATTTTCTTAATTCGAGTCATTAGATTAGTTTATTGTAAAGTATGTAAAGATTCAAGTGTAAGGGGAATGTTCATTCCCTATGATGTATTATTTTGGATGGTAGGGTAAGAGTGTATGCAAAAAAAAAAATAAATAAATAAAATAAAAAAAAATCGCAATATCTAGAAAAAGAAAAAATATATATATAGAAAAAGAAAAAAGAGAAAAAAAATACATACTACCATCCCGTTTCATTCTATGTTCATTTTATGTTTTTGTTATTTTTCATTTATTAGCTTAAGTCGAGTCTAGTCTTGGCTTAGCAACGCCATATTGTACACGTAATTACCCAAGATTGTTAACTCGCCACCAGTAAAGACTGCCTATATCCAACAAAACCATGTATTTCATATCCCTACACCTAACGTTACAACCCTTTAAAAGACCTCTTTGATAGTTTATCCTAGGTACTTACGCCATGTGGTGGAGGTTTGATCCTTTCCCAAGCCTATGGTAATCTATTTTGCTATGACAGGTAGTGAGAGATGTTTTCCATTTCCATATTGTGATATTACTTTATTACACCCGAGAGATGTGAGTATCTAAACACTATTTGTGAGGTGCTAGTATATGACCTCCGTGCTTGTCTCTGGTCTTTAGTGGAACGATTATTTGTTGTAATTACTTTTATATTAGTGTTAAATGACCCCTAACTTGTATTTTGATTAGAATAAAAGCACATTTGCTTGAAGACAAGCAAATCTCAAGTGTAAGGGTATATGATGAGGCGAAAAATGATCCGTTTTTAGGGGGTCATTTAAGCCCGGAATTGAATTTATTTGATCAAATATTGCCCTAAATCGTTCCTTTTGTGATTTTAGGTACTTTGGGAGTGAAATCTGGAAAAGGAAGCAATTCGGACATTTTTTGAGCATAAAAGTGAAGAAAACGCCAAAGACTTAATTTTCCATGCTGGGAACAGTGTGTGACGGCGTCAAGAGTACTTTCCTGACGGCGTCAAGAGTAAACACCATGACGACCCAGTACAAAAATGAAGGCGTCACAAGTAGAGCGTCAAGAGTTAAATGTGTGACGGCCTGCAATAATGGAATACATGACGGCGTCAGATGTAGATCAAGGCAGTCCGAGGATTATTTTGACGGCGAGATGACGGCGTCACAAGTTTGTTCTTGATGCCGTCAGCCTCTAATATCTATATATAGTTTTCTAATTTTCATTCATTAGAGAGGAACAAGTTTGGAGAAACCCTAAGGCCGAACCATATATGAATTTTACAGCTTTTCAAGGGTTTTCAACCCTTGAATCCTTACATGTGTTATTGAGATAAGTCTTTTCTTAATTCAATCAATATGTCTATGTGTTGGTTGTCTATACCTTGTGCTTTTCTTAATTTTACCATGCTAGGCTAGATTTATCTGGTGTTTGCTTAGATCTAATGAAACCTAGATGTTGATTATGTGTCGATTACTTGTTTATGGTTGTATTGGATGAATGATTTCAATGTTAGGCTTAAGAAAACTGGCAGATCTCCAAATGGTAACATGCTTGAACGTCTTAGGAAACATGAACGGATGTGTACTAAGTTTTATTGGTTGTATTTAATGCATGAGTAAATTCTAATGATCCCTTGTTAGGAGCTTCTTGCAGGCTCGACATAGGAGAGAAGTAGGCACTCATAGGATTGGGGAAGTAAGTACGCCACCCCATGAATGGTATTAAGGAATACAATCCGTCATCCACGCAACTATAACAAGTAATTAACGTGTAAAAGATATCTAGGGAGTAGTGAAATCTAAGTAAACACATTTCTCCCACTTATTGCTCACAACCTTAGTTTAATATAGTTTATTTTCATTTTTAGTATTTTATTTTAATTGCATCTTTAGTATTGGGTTAGTTGACTAGCAACTAATTCCGCCCATATCCTTCAAACCCGAGATTTTTACTTGCTTTCAAAAAAATATAAAAATACAAAAAGAATCATCCCTCATCTCTAGAACTAGTATTTAGGTTTTCTAATCCTAGCGACACTATTCCTAGCTGAACGATCAATCCCCCGGTACTTGTCACTATACTATACTACAACAATCAGGTACACTGCCTGGTGGGGGTTGTAAGCTTCTAAAGATCCCTTGAGAGGTAAAGCCTGGTGCGATCCCCACGCATCACTAACATCGAATACAATCATCCGAAACAATTATAAACAAACCATCAACCAATAATCAACATCTAGTGTTCATTACATCTAAGCAAAAACAATAGAAACCTAGCCTAGCATGTTAAAGAGAAGAAAAGCATAAGATAGAATCACACAACATATAGACATATTGTATGATTAGTGGAAAACTTATCTTCAATTGAACATGGATGGAACAAGGGTTGAAACCCTTATTGTTACTAAAAATTCGTCTAGGGTTTTTACAAAGAAGCTCTCCAAAAGTTCCACACTTAATGAATGAAAATTTAAAAACTATAAATAGATTTTACACCTTGACAGCGTCACGTTTTAGCTTGTGACGCCGTCAACTCGCCGCCAAGATAGAAGTCGTATTGCCTAGATCCACTTCTGATGTCGTCATGTGTAAATATACTTTGGGCTGTCACATGTGTTTTGACCCTGACTGCCTTGGTGACGCCGTCAGGCGAAATAGCCTTAAAAATACTCTGGGCCGTCATGTGTATTCTCCACATCCACCTCTTTTGCCACTCTTTACGCCTTCACTTGCAATTCCTTGACGTCGTTAGGTACTGTTCCCGGCAAGGATTTTGAGACTTTGTCGTTTTCTTTACTTTTTCGCTCCAAAAACGTCCAAAATGCTTCCTTTTGTAAATTTCCTTTCAAAAGTACCTAAAATGACAAAAGAAACGATTTAGGGCAATAATTGATCAAATAATTACGAATTCGGGCTTAAATGAACCCCCAAAAGCGGTACACTTTTCGCCTTATCACACTCCTAAATGGTATACATAGGGGTGATTTGCAAAAGAGAGCCTAACGTTGGTAGTAACTAGAGTCTCATTAGTTAACTTAACGTAAGAGGATAGAGGCATCAGGTTCACCTCAGAACCTTGGTCAGCCAATGCATCCATATATTTCAAATCCCCTATGCTACAAGGTATCTCGAAATTCCAATAAACCATTTGCTTCTTAACCATGCTTTGTTTAAGAAGACTCTCATACAATGGTCCTGCGAGAAACATATCATACACTTCTTCATCTATTTTTCCCATAAAGACTTTTCGCGATGGGTAGTTATACCTATAATTATTTACCTAATTATTTATAGTTTTCTTATTAATGTCGTGTTTTAGATAGTATCCTAAGGGTTGAGACTTTAGTGGTTCCTCAATTGCCCCTTCATGTCCTATCCCTTTTTTATTGGTTGTCTCATTTTCCTCTTTTGAACATGGCACATTGTTAATGACTTTTTCGCCTTTTCCATCTTCATCATTAACCATGTTCGAGTCAGCCTCATCATTATTTCCCTTTTCGATCACTTTTCCTTCAACTTCATTGTTGTCTTTACGGACAATGGATATAACATTGACAAATTTGGTGATGGGATTGTTACCTTTTTTTGTACGAGTACCTTTTCTTGAGCTTTCATCTTAGTATAATCCTTTAATAAACTCATCATCTCAGTCATCTTTTCTTGATCTCCTCCCTCTATCTATAGACGGCTTCTTCAAATTTTGCCAATCTCTCATAATGTGCGGACATATATTCTCTCATTCAAGCTTCAAATTATGGGCTAAGTTTGCGGGGAGGCAAAGACAGACGAGCGTATTTTCGAAAAGATTCAACATTCTCTCTAAGAGGTGACTCGGATAAAGGAGCTGATTTCTTGCTTGAGATAGATTTAACCGTTGCCTGATTGGAACTCAAGAGCCTTCTTTGTTTCTCAAGTAGGTAGTCGACCCTTTTCTCAAGTTCACAAAGTTTCTCCTTGGAGAGCTGAGAGATTTTGTCGAGAAACGAGACTTTTTTGATTTCCATGGTCACATCATGGGGATCGTCCCAAGATTCGTTGCCATAAAAGGAAAGCTCAGCGATGATGTCCCATGATTCTTTCGCATCCTTTTCTCATTATTTGCCACTGGCCACTTGATCAATAGCACATTTGGTTAGGTAATTGACATGATCGTAGAAGATTTGGACTTGAAGCCAAAGATCGATGCCATGATGAGGGACTTTCTAGAGTAAGTCCTTGAAACGAGTCTACGCTTCGTAAGAAGTTTCACCTTGCCGTTTTTGGAACATCAAGGTGTCATTCCTTAGCTTGGTAGTTCTCCCCGGTGGGAAAAATTAAGTGAGGAAACGAGAAGTGAGATAATCCCAAGAGCTGATGGATCCCGCGGGTAAACGCTCAAGCCATTGACTAGCTTGGTCACGTAGAGAGAATTGGAAGAGACACAAGCATGTCGTCTCTTGAGTTTCAACATCAAGGTCTATGGAAACAATGATTTTAAGGAAATCCATGAGATGTTGGTTTGGATCTTCGGAATGAAGTCCATGGAATGCACATCCACTTTGCACCAACCGGATGGTTTCAGATCACAAGGGAGACACATTGGCTCTTTGAGGGAGCTCAATGGTGTTTCGATAGCCTTGGTGGCTAGGTCGGGAGTATTCTCCTAAAGTGCGGGCTCTAGCTTGTTCGGGTGGGTCTTGGTGGTTTGGTGGTTCATTGGGTGGTTATTGTGGCTTGATGATGGGATCGGAGATACCATCATTCACCATGATGGCAAATGAGGGGAATTACAAAGAAAGGCACGAAGAAAAGATAGACTAAAGAAAGCTAATAAAAAAGAAAATGAAAATCTCACTTGATAGGAACCTAGTGAGTAGACCTAAATGAGATAGATTTCAAACCTAAGAAATAACTATTCCCCGGCAGCAGCGCCAAAATCTTGATGTGAGATATTGCAACTTCATAAGGAGTTTTCCTTCTCGAGGGATCTCATGATGCTTAGCAATCCTCTAAGCAGTGTACCTGATCGTTTTAGTGTAGTATAGGTAAATCCGGGGGATTGATAATTCTCTAGGGGAATAGTGTCGCTAGGTTGAAGTGTATATCGAGATAAGTCTAAAGGTGAGGAATGATTCTTTTTATGTTTTTATGATTTTTATAAAGCAAGTAAAAATCTTGTTTTTTAAAAGAAGGGCAGAATTAGTTGTTATTCAACTAACCCAAAAACTACTTTTATAAAACAAAAATTAAAATAACAAGAAAACTAAATGTGGTGAACTTCTTATGGTGAGACAAACATGTTTACTTAGATTTCATAACTCCCTAGTTATCTTTTATAGTTTTTTTGAATTGTCACGTCGTTTGTTTTAGTTGAAGCGTTGTATTCCTTAATACCAGTCATGGGGGTGTGCTAAATTCCCCAACTCTATGAATATTAATTTCACATAAAACCCTAAGTAAATTAAGCAACCATAGGATCATAAACATCAATTCATGCAATAAATACAACGAGAAAAACCTATATTGCACGATATGGTTAAGTTTTCTAAGATGTTCAAGCTAGTTACATGTAAAAGTCAGCCTGTTTTCTTAGCCTAACGTGAAGCAATCAACTAAACAATAGATAACGCATCAATAATCAATAACTAGGTTTCATTAGATCTAAGCAAACACAATTAAACTTAAGTTAGCATGTTAAAGTGAAGAAAAGGTAAACAAAGAATCAAACAACATATAGACATATTGAATGATTAAAAGGATAACTTATCTTCAATAGAACATGGATGAAAAAAGCTGAAAAAGCCTTACAAATACATTGGAATTCGTTTTGGGTTTTGTACAAAAAGATGTCATGGTTAATGAATAAAAATTGAAAACTATATATAGATTTACAATGATGACGGTGTCAGCTTATGGGTTCTGACGCCTTCAGCCCGCCATGAATAGGGTTTTGTCTTGTTCAAGTCGCCTCTCTGACGCTGTCACTCTTTGTACCCTGACACCGTCACTTTAAAACCTTTCTGAGCCATCTCTAACAAACTTAATCGTGACTCCCTACTTTGAAATACACTTGACGCCATCAAGTTTTAATTCTCCAAAGTTTTCTGAAGTGTCGTGTGTAAAATCTTCTAGCTCCAATTTAACAAGTGACGGCATCACAAGTTATAACATGACGCCGTCAAGCCTTCCATCTTAACAGTTTTTCGTGACTTTATTGTTTTCTTCACTTTTTTGTCTAAAAAGCGCAAAATTCCATAATTCTCGTCCCAAGTACCTAAAATGCAAAAAGAAATGATTTAGGGCAATATTTGATCATATAAACCCGATTTTGGGCTTAAATGACCCCTTAAAAAAGTATCAAATAAATCCTTATCACAATACATCCAAAAAGAATTTGCAGTTGATAATATTAGAACTTCCAACATAGAAATATCAAAAACATAATACTAAGTAAATAGTGAAGCAATAAAGAGATGATTATACAAAATATTTTAGTAAATATTACCTTTAAGTTCTCATTATATCTTGCGTTCTTAGTTTAGTAATAAGCACACCTACATAAAGTTTGCGGTCGTCTTTGTGTGTATGGAAATTGTTCTCTCCCTATCATCTTCTTCATACTTATAAAACAAACGTGTATTACTATTAGCCCAACCAAAGCGATTGTATCTTCTCACGAGGATATTTCTTCACAATCTCATCGTGAACACTATTTATATACCCCACTCATGCCACAAACTTTAGTTTTGTATATGCCTTGGTCAAAATATAAAATCAAGCATAGTACCAGATAACATGTCCTTAAGTAGAACGACCAATACCAACTCGTGCACCATCATACTTAGGCATAACTTTTTCAGTAGTAAAGTCATGTTAATAACCTTAATAAGAAATACTCAATTGATCTCAAGCTTCTTTCATCAAAAATATTTTATACGAAATGTTATAAACCATCATAAAATAACTAAGAGATCATTATACAAATGTTTCGACAAACATTATTAACTTAGTTTCCGTGTTTTCTATTCTTCTCAACACGGTAGTTTGTATATGCAGTCCCAAACAACATATGCGAATATTTTAGATAAGCAACATAGGATGCTTTAATAAGAACTATCTGTATCAGATTTCATCTTACTCGAAGCTTCATCACACATTTCTGCTTCATTCGTGCCAGGTTCCAAGATCCCAGAAGCAGCGGCTGCTACATATTCAGCAATTACCAAAAGAGTAAGCTTTTGCAAGAGAGGCAAGATTGCTTAATAAAGTCATCTGTTCCATGATACATCAGTAAATTACTAATTAAACACATTTTAACACCTATAACTACTTTATAGCACACCTATGACCAAACCATGGCCTAATTTATTATGAAATCTTAGGTATATGCAAGTAAATATAGAAAATGTGTATGAGTATATCTCTATATCATATAACCAAAATAGTTGTCCTTTTAAAAGTGGTGGCTATTAGGTAAATTATACCTCATATGGATCTAAGAACTCACCCAAGTACCCAACAGTGATAACAGTAGGGAGAAGCTGAACATGGGCTTCGCAGTTAAAGGGACTTTAACAACTATCTAGTTTGGAGAGCCCAACATGCTGTTTGGAGACACAAATCAAATATCAAAAATTGTTCTCTAGAAATTTGTAAACAGCTCTAATGATGGGAAAATATTCCCTTTTTTCCGTGAAAAGTAATAGTTTTGGGTTCTTTTCAATCAACATCTTAGGAGTGTTCGTGTCCCCAAACTCTAAAAACTCAATAGTGATTAAATCATTAAGTGCTTGACCCAAAAATTTTCAACAAAAAATATATTGTAGGTTTCATTAATTCATGGTTGATCACGTGCTTAGGCCTGGCTCTAAAACCTTAATAGTGATTAAATCAAACTCGTGATAATGTTTTTCAGTAAAGAATCAAAACATAATTAATTCATCGATTAATTTATACCTTCGCAATTATTGTTCTTCGTCAATACTTTCATGAGTGTTGAACTGGATCTCTACAAATTTACCAAAATGACTTGCTGATGCGTGGGAATTGCACCAGGCTTTACCTCTCAAGGGATCTTGAGAAGCTTACAACCCCCACTAGGCAGTGTACCTGATCGTTGTAGTATAGTATAGTGACAAGTACTGGGGGATTGATCGTTCAGCTAGGAATAGTGTCGCTAGGATTAGAAAACCTAAATACTAGTTCTAAAGGTGAAAGATGATTATTTTTGTATTTTTATATTTTTTAGAAAGCAAGTAAAAATCTCGGGTTTGAAGGATTTGGGCAGAATTAGTTGCTAGTCAACTAACCTAATACTAAAGATGCAATCAAAATAAAATACTGAAAATGAAAATAAACTAAATTATACTAAGGTTGTGAGCAATAAGTGGAGAAAATGTGTTTACTTAGATTTCACTACTCCCTAGACATCTTTTACACGTTAATTACTTGTTATAGTTGCATGGATGACGGATCGTATTCCTTAATATCATTCATGGGGTGGCGTACTTAACTCCCCAATTCTATGAGCTCTTATCTCCTCCTATACCATGCCCAGCACAACCATAGGGATTATAAACAGTGGCTCATGCATTAAATACAACCAATAAAGACCTAGTGCACATCGGTTCATGTTTCTTAAGACGTTCAAGCATGTTACCATTTGGAGATCTGCCAGTTTTCTTAAGCATAACATAAAAATCATTCATCCAATACAATTATAAACAAGTAATCAACACATAATTAACATCTAGGTTTCATTAGATCCAAGCAAACACAAGATAGATCTAGCCTAGCATGATGGAATTAAGACAAGAACAAGATATAGACAACCAATACATAGACATATTGATTGAATTAAAAGAACACTTATCTCAATTACACATGAAAGGTATCAAGGGTTTGGAACCCTTGTAAAACCTGTAAAATTCGCACCAAGTTCGTACTTAGGGTTTCTCCAAAACTTCTCTTTTTTTAAATGTGAGAATTAGAAAAATATTTATAGGAAATAGGGTCTGACGGCGTCAAGACCAAACTTGTGACGCCGTCACCTCGCCGCCAAAACTTTTCTCGGACTGCCTTGATCTACTATTGACGCCGTCATGTATTATGCATTTCCAGGCCGTCATGAATTTTACTCTTGACGCCCTACTTCGTGACGCCTTCAAATCTGTACCGGACCGTCATGGAAATTTGCTCTTGACGCCGTCAAGGATTCCTTCTTGACGCCGTCACCTACTGTTCCCAGAAAGGAAAATTAAGACTTTGGCGTTTTCTTCACTTTTATGCTCCAAAAATATCCGAAATGCTTCCTTTTCCAGATTTCACTCCCAAAGTACCTAAAATCACAAAAGGAACGATTTAGGGCAATATTTGATCAAATAAGTTCAATTCCGGGCTTAAATGACCCCCTAAAAATGGTTCATTTTTCGCCTCATCATATACCCTTACACTTGAGATTTGCTTGTCCTCAAGCGAATGCGCTTTTATTCTACTCAAAATACAAGTTAGGGGTCATTTAACACTAATATAAAAGTAATTACAACAAATAATCGTTCCACTAAAGACCAATAGACAAGCACGGAGGTCATACACTAGCACCTCACAAATAGTGTTTAGATACTCACATCTCTCGGGTGTAATAAAGTATAAATTACAATATGGAAACGGAAGATATCTCTCACTACCTGTCATAGCAAAATAGATTACCATAGGCTTGGGAAAGGATCAAACCTCCACCACATGGCGTAAGCACCTAGGATAAACTATCAAAGAGGTCTTTTAAAGGGTTGTAATGTTAGGTGTAGGGATATGAAATACACGGTTTTGTTGGATAAAGGAAGTTTTCACTGGTTGCGAGTTAACAATCTTGGTTAATTACATGTACAATATGGCGTTGCTAAGCCAAGACTAGACTCGACTTAAGCTAATAAATGAAAAATAAAAAAAACATAAAATGAACATAGAATGAAAAGGGATGGTAGTTAGTATGTTTTTCCTCTTTTTCTTTTTCTATATTTTTTTTCTTTTTCTTGATTTTTTCGATTTTTTTTTTTTTTTTTTTTTTTTTTTTTTTTTTTTTTTTTTTTTTTTTTGCATACACTTTTACCCTACCATCCAAAATAATACATCATAGGGGTTGAACATTCCCCTTACACTTGAATTTTTACATACTTTACAATAAACTAATCTAATGACTCAAATTAAGAAAATCAAAAAACTTGGAGTACTTTTAAGATTAACGTACATATGGGGGTAATAAATGATGTTCTTCCCCATTACTCCATAAAATAAGTACTTTACCCATGAGTCCCAATCGTACCAAAACAATATGTACAAGGATATGACTCGACTTAGCAACCATGTAATCAATTAGATAGTTAACTTAGGGTTTAACAAATAACAATAATGCACTAAAGATGAGTGCATACACGGAAGGCTAAGGCGATTTGGGTGTACATTTAAGTGGGGTGTAACAAATTCTTCCTTTAAGTAAAATGCTTAAAGTTAGAAACGAAAAGATAGGCTCGGAGGGGTGTACTAGGGGTTTCGTGTACTAAAAATGAGTACAACGCTAAGGGTGTGGGAAAAATTAGTTAACTTAACTAGCCAAGTAATATGACTTAAATGGTCAAGTAATTATGATACGGGTTTAACACAAGGGTGATCCTAATGCCTCTTATCATATAGTAAATCCTACCACACGAATGTAGTTTCACTAGCGGTCTCGGGATGCATCACTAACGCAAGTTCTAGAATCTAAATGCTACCGGTACACTCATAAGCACTAATAGTAAATGCTTTTCCTATCAAATCTAAAGGCGAACCTCACATATTTGGGTGGAAAATTTTTCTGAATATACGGTTATGTGCTAGTCATACAATCTCCTATCCATGAGACGCTTGCTATGGCTAAAGTTTCACTCCTAAATGTTGTAAAAAATTTAAATTTGGCGCTAAAATTACACTAACAAGTATTTCTCATAGTTTTATTACACATCTACCATCAAACAAAACAAACTCAAGCGAAAGTGCATATGTAAGGTATCATCATTTTACCCTCCCCATACACTTAAGATGAACATTGTCCCAATGTTCAAGTAAAGAATGTAAAAGTGAAAAAGTAAAAAGAATGAAATCAAATACTCCCCTGATTCGCTCGGTATGGATAATAAGGTGAGCAGGTTAAATCTTCCTCCAAGAAAATGAACAATCAAAGCTTCCCTTCCAGAATATAAATCATCTTCTTGTCATACATAACCTGTAAAACCTGAGAAAATAGACAAAACAACCTCACGTAAAATCGGCGGCATCCTATATAAGTTACTAAGTCCTAGAAAACAAGATAAGATATAATGCTTGTGGAATGAAGTTTGCAGATTTCCTGGAGATTATAAAACTTAATAATTCACAAAAACCATAAGACTCCATTAGAAAAACAAAACTGGTAAAATTTCCAGATTTTTACACTTGACGCCGTCAAGAGTTAACTCTTGGCGCCGTCAGAAGTGACCTGCATAAATTCTTATGTTAAGTTTCCGGAAAATTTTTGGAAAAACTTGGTCCTACTTCCTGGAAAATCCTGCAAAACTTCATTATGACTCAATACAAGCATTTGACTCTAACAAGTACGAATATACATGTTCATTTAATATTGTGGAGAATCATGATCGGTTTGTTTCTTAAAAACACATTTGGGGTTTCCCCTTACACTTATCTTTTGCAAAAATACTTTTAGGTAGAGTTAAGACTAGGCCAAAACAACAAAGTAAAGTATTTCCACTATTTAGTTTAGAAACATGATCTACCAACAATAAAAATAAGGCATGCATACGGAAGCAAATAACAAACAAAATAAAATAAAATCACACAAAACATGGGTTGCCTCCTAAGAAGCGCTTTTCTTTATTTACGAGTCTTGTAGCTAGACTCAAGGTCATGGGTTACTACGTGACCTCATCGTTGGTTCCAATCTCTAGGTCGTCTTCTAAACCAGTTTTGTATTCCGGACCTAGTTGCAAGCATTCTTTGTAGAAACCAAGCATCCTATTCTTTACATACTCTACTCCTCTACGTCTATCCTCCTCATTCCTATAATAAGCCGCTTGCTTGTGTTCCTTTTCGAAATTAGAGAGAAGGCGGTATTGCTCAATTTTGTAGGGCATTTGATAGGCAACTTCATCATTTTCTTCCTTGAATCTAACTATCCCTAAAGTCGGATCATAACTCATCCTAGTGGCTTCAACAAATGGTTTTCCAAATATTATTTGGCTTAAGCAAGCATCTATCACAGGACGAGTGTCTTCAACTATCATAAAATCGATCTCATAGGTGAGATTCCCTATAATCACATGCAATCCCTTCACTCTTCCTGCAAAATTACTTATTAGATTCTTATTGGGCATCATCCTAAAATTAAATTGCTTCTTCATCACCCAATTGTAATAAGTCCTAGTCATGATGTTCACGGGGGATCTAGGGTCGATGTAAGCTTTCCATATATGCATGTGCCCGATATTGCATGGTATGTTAATGTTAGAGGGGTCTCCCATTTTGATAAGGGGGTGCCAAGGATATATGGTCTCTCGGGACTATCGAATAAATCCTTATGGTATTCCCGTTCTTCCTTGGTGGGCAACTTATCAAAGTACTTTTCTATAGGCTCTTCCTCCTCTAATTCCTCTTCCTTCTTAGCCTCAACTTCCCTACTCTCACCCTTAGTCTCGGCTTCTACTCTAACTTCATCCTTGTCACTCTCTTCAATCTCTTTATCTATTGGCTTAATGGTGACAACATTGACAAAGTGGACATGTTTGGATGATGAGGGGTCCTTAATTTGAATTCCGTTATTGGTGTCCCTAGTGTCCTTCCTAGGTGTGACTAACGCTTGGTTGTTGAGGGCTTTCAACAAGTTGTTAGTCTTGTTGGTCATCTCCGTTTGTTGTTGGTTAAATTCGGTTTCAAACCTAGCTATACGAGCTTCTTGAGATGCCATAAACTTTGACATCAATCCTTCAAGATTGTTGGTACTACCATAGTTGTTAGAAGGATTGTTGTTGAAAGTACGGTTGGAGGGTGGACCGTTTGGTTGGTAACGATTAGGAGGATTGGAAGATTTGGGTTGATTTTGTTTCCACCTAAGGTTTGGGTGATTTTTCCAAGAGGGATTGTATGAATCACCGTAAGTGTTTGGCTCGGGCTTGAAAGTGTACCACTTATCTCCCGCTTCGTCGGTACGCGTGGATGCGTAGTCCGCAAAAGCTGTTCCGGGGAGTTCCACACAATCACGAGTGTCGTGGGGACCACTACATAATTCGCATGAAGAAGTGATTTTGTTCACTTGGCTTGAAGGCTCAGGAGCTTCGTAAGATTTCATTAGAAACTTGACTTGGTCCTCAAGTTCCATGATCCTACGGTCGGGAGTGCTAGAATTGTTCGAAGGCAAAGATATTACCTTGACCGTTTTGTTCAAGTCACGGGGATCATTCCAACTTTCGTTGTCGTAGAGAGAAAGATCTTCTATGAGTTCCCATGATTGTTCCGCACTTAGATCACGTAGCTTACCACCGGCCGATTGGTCAATGGCTCGCCTCGTGGAGATATCGATATGGTCATAAAAGATTTGGACTTGGAGCCAAAGATCTATGCCATGATGAGGGACTTTTTGGAGTAAGTCCTTGAAACGAGTCCATGCTTCATAAAGAGATTCCTTTTGACGTTGTTGGAACATCAAGATGTCATTTCTAAGCTTAGTAGTTCTCCCCGGTGGGAAAAATTGAGCAAGGAAACGAGTGGTGAGATCATCCCATGTGGTGATGGATCCCGCAGGTAAACGCTCAAGCCATTGACTAGCTTGATCCCGTAGAGAGAATTGGAATAGGCGTAATCGGGTTGTCTCAACACCTAGGTCTATGGAATCTACGATTTTGAGGAAGTCCTTAAGATGTTGGTTTGGATCTTCAGAACGAAGTCCATGGAATGCACATCCGCTTTGCACCAACCGGATGGTGTCGGATCGCAAGGGGGTCACATTGGCTCCGGTGAGCTCAATGGTGTTTCGGTAGCCTTGATGGCTAGGTAGGGAATACTCTCCTAAGGTTCGGGGCCTAAGGGGTTCTAGTGGTGGGTTTTGTTGTGGTGGGATGACGGGTTTAAAGATGTTCCCGTTGTCCATGATGTCGGGTTGTTACGAACATAGACACAAAGAAATGAGATAGAATAAAGAAAACCTAAAAATAAAAATAAAATCTTACTAGAAAAGAATCTAGCAAGTAGACCTAAAAAAAAGAAATTCTAACCTAGACAATAACTATTCCCCGGGCTGCGGCGCCAAAAACTTGATGCGTGGGAATTGCACCAGGCTTTACCTCTCAAGGGATCTTGAGAAGCTTACAACCCCCACCAGGCAGTGTACCTGATTGTTGTAGTATAGTATAGTGACAAGTACCGGGGGATTGATCGTTCAGCTAGGAATAGTGTCGCTAGGATTAGAAAACCTAAATACTAGTTCTAGAGATGAGGGATGATTCTTTTTGTACTTTTATATTTTTTTGAAAGCAAGTAAAAATCTTGGGTTTGAAGGATTTGGGCGGAATTAGTTGCTAGTCAACTAACCCAATACTAAAGATGCAATCAAAATAAAATACTGAAAATGAAAATAAACTAAATTATACTAAGGTTGTGAGCAATAAGTGGAGAAAATGTGTTTACTTAGATTTCACTACTCCCTAGACATCTTTTACACGTTAATTACTTGTTATAGTTGCATGGATGACGGATCGTATTCCTTAATATCATTCATGGGGTGGCGCACTTAACTCCCCAATTCTATGAGCTCTTATCTCCTCCTATACCATGCCCAGCACAACCATAGGGATTATAAACAGTGGCTCATGCATTAAATACAACCAATAAAGACCTAGTGCACATCGGTTCATGTTTCTTAAGACGTTCAAGCATGTTACCATTTGGAGATCTGCCAGTTTTCTTAAGCCTAACATAAAAATCATTCATCCAATACAATTAAAAACAAGTAATCAACACATAATTAACATCTAGGTTTCATTAGATCCAAGCAAACACAAGATAGATCTAGCCTAGCATGATGGAATTAAGACAAGAACAAGATATAGACAACCAATACATAGACATATTGATTGAATTAAAAGAACACTTATCTCAATTACACATGAAAGGTATCAAGGGTTTGGAACCCTTGAAAAACCTGTAAAATTCGCACCAAGTTCGTACTTAGGGTTTCTCCAAAACTTCTCTTTTTTTAAATGTGAAAATTAGAAAAATATATATAGGAAATAGGGTCTGACGGCGTCAAGACCAAACTTGTGACGCCGTCACCTCGCCGCCAAAACTTTTCTCGGACTGCCTTGATCTACTTTTGACGCAGTCATGTATTATGCATTTCCAGGCCGTCATGAATTTTACTCTTGACGCCCTACTTCGTGACGCCGTCAAATCTGTACTGGACCGTCATGGAAATTTGCTTTTGACTCCGTCAGGGATTCCTTCTTGACGCCGTCACCTACTGTTCCCAGCAAGGAAAATTAAGACTTTGGCGTTTTCTTCACTTTTATGCTCCAAAAACGTCCGAAATGCTTCCTTTTCCAGATTTCACTCCCAAAGTACCTAAAATCACAAAAGGAACGATTTAGGGCAATATTTGATCAAATAAGTTCAATTCCGGGCTTAAATGACCCCCTAAAAGTGGTTCATTTTTCGCCTCATCACTTGCACAATTCAGCTGGGTAAAATGTTGCTACCTATAACAGTCATCTGCAACAGCAAAAAGATGCTGGCTTAGCTCTTGAAAAGTCGTCTGTTTTATATTGCTCCATCGTCTGGATATCATACTAAATTAGGTTAATTATTAATCAAACATATTAGAAAAGAATAAATATCATATTTCGAAATAGAATGAATTCTTGGTTTCTTGTGCTTTATGTACATTTTTCCCTTCCGAGCATCTAGGTAAATCGAATTCATACTTTAAAGTACTTTTTTTTACCTTGAAAGTGGAATGAATTGTATAACAAATGGAACTCAGAAAATAAAATAAAATGCTACCTGCTGTTCTCTAATCCTCTTTATCTCATCAACCAACTCTTTCTTGTCAATAGAATTAGATAACTTGGCAGCATCCTCAAAAAGCTTCCTCACTTCAGGATATGAAGCCCTGGCATTGGCAGTTGCACGAAGGTTATGGACCTCATCCAATATTTTGTATAACTTGTGCAATTATAAACAAAATTGTTCCTGGCCAATTATTTAATCACATATAAATATGATCTTGGTTATGGACGAAATACAAATTTTATAATCATCCCCACCATTATAACCGCCAAGTGATGTATAACTAACAAAGCCAAACCTCGAAACCTACCAGAATCATGGTCAACAATAAATTTGGCAATAAAAATTAGAAGTTGTAGTGAGTCTACATTATATAAAATCAGCAAATAATACACGAGTTATAAAATTCCAACCTTTTTACACAGATTTAACATTATGTGTTGATTACGGTTAGTTGTAAAATTATACCATGTCCACTTCGCCATATTGATGGAAAGCTTCTTTTAAACCCATTTCATCAGTTGCATATGCAAGTCCTGCATAATATATACAGATTTGATATTCTGAACATAACTTTGTAAATCTGTACACCTCAATATACGGCATGAAAACCACACGATAATGTACCTCCAACGAAGAGCTTAGCAGATGGCATGCGTCTAAGTGGCGAACTTGAGGAAGACGCGTGCTAACATTCTTGCTTCCAGATTGCTTTACCAGACTACTAATTCAACTAATTAAATCCATTTTGAAAAGGTGTGTAAAATAAGAAGTAAATATCACTAACGAAAAGATTGAAATTCATGCATTAGCTTCAGTATATAGCCAACATAATTAACCTTTAAACTATTTGTAGGAAAAATAATTTCTTAATAAATTTAGCATATAAAAGCACAACCCATGTTTCTGATATTACTCTTTCGGCATTGTTATTGCTCATGTAAAAACAAAAACTCTATGCCATTGTTATGCAAAACCAAGTTTAGCAACTATGAATATTTGTTAGAAAAAAATAATTCAGAAGCTTTACTATGCAAAATTGGGCACATTACAATGTAACGACCAAACACTTATCTTAATTTATGTGGTAATTCACATGACGCATTTATACGATAGGACAAATACATATCCCACAATGTATTGAAATAAAAGATGTCAGTAATGTGACGGAAACCAAAATGAAGATTCCATTGGCCCTTAATTAAAATGCCCTTGAAACACCAAATAGAACAATGTAATATCTAGAAATAATCGATAGCAAATGTTTTTGTTTCATTAATGCATTTCATCAAATAGTTGGAATGCATATTGCCTCATAACTTACATGGATAATTTTTTTTTATTGATGTATCATCATCTCACTGTATTTTGAGTAGACCTCCAAACACAATCGTATACATTTGGTTCTTGATTTTTGTAAACCTGTAAATAACAACCAACCAAAAAATATTACAAACAAAATCATTGCCTTTTTAAAAGGCCCATGATTCTTAACCTGTTTTCACCATTCAATAAACAATAGCAATAATTTCCTCAAATATATACACAAAATCATGAACTATCAAAGTTGTAAAAATAAAATACCAAAATCCCTTACAAATGATTGATGATGTTGAATAACGTTTCCCTACATCAATTGTTGCCTTCTTGCTATGCAATTTCTCTAACAGGTTTATGGTGTTTATGAACAAAATCATAATTCAAAGTGAACATCAATTTCTCTAACATTGTTTTCTTATATTGCTATACACTATTTTGATTCAGAAAGCGTAGAGTTTCACTTATGTATGGAGATGTAGAAAATAATGTCAATCTGTTCGAATGAGGTACTGCAACTTTGCCCTGCGAAAAACAATGACACAAATAAAATCAATTCATTAACAAATTAATCAACTCATATTTGATCAGTACTATAAAATTAATTCAAAATAACATAGGATAAATCAAATCGTAAGCAAATTAAGTAGAAGATTGAGAACTTGATTAGAATGGGAAAAAAGGAGAGAGAGAGAGAGAGAGAGAGAGATATTATTTTTGATAATGATCCATTTTATAAATGTGATCAAATCAACCATAACCATTTGATAGTGAATCTACAAATAATGTATTTTTCTGATGATGATGATGATGATGATGCACTACATAAATAAATTAGAATAGATAGGCTGAAATTAAGATCCGCCAAAAGAGCTATTTTAAATGCACAAAAGTGTTATTTTCAGTGTATCACAGTATTTGTGTTACTGCATCACAGATATTTGTTATTACATCAAAATTGAAGGCATCATATTGTTAATATTTTTTATTCAGTTGTTGTAATTCCAAAAATTCTTTATATTTAAGTGAATATATACAATGTTATGCACCAAATTTTTACACTGAAATGCAATTGAAATATACATTATGATGCACCACTTGCATACACTATAATGCACCAGTTGTATACACTTTGATGCACAAGTATTTTCTGTGCATCATAGTTAACAATATAGTGCATCACAGTGAAAATTTTAGTGAATCACAGTTTATAATTTATTGCATCTATGCTTATTCAGAATCAACAGTAATCTAAATTACTTAATATTAAATAAACATCATGCTCATTAAGAGGTACAATACTTAGTATTAAACATTCAGCGATCTAAAGTATTACAACTAATAATTTGAAACATCCAATAGAATTTACAACATTATCTTGAAATAACAATTAATATTCCTCAACGTATGAGAACGCTTCAAATATCTCTCATTGATACTTGAATTCTTTCACATATTAGGTTGATCTTCACTCCATTTTCAGGATTTAGAATCTTGCCCACATTGTCGCCTTTTACATGACATTTCCTAAGCAAGTTGTTACAAACATGCTAACCTGTGAGTAACAAGATAGATTATTAAACTGAAGCACTATTTTATAAACAAACTAATGCAATTAACATAAACAAAACAAATTCACTAATTTAGGTTCTACTTACTAGTACAACAAATTCACCAATTCAAGTTCTACTACATTACAGTTCGAAACCAACTACATCGTTCATACAATCAAGCAAACAAACACATTTCGACACATAGTGTCACCTACGTCTAACCTAATTCATCCTTAGAATCTATACGTGCAACAATCTGGACCTACTGCATCACAATTCGTAATACAGTGCATCAAAGTTTCACTAGTTTTATATTTAGTACATTAAACATTTAAGAGAATACATACACTAGGATGCACTAAAACAAACTACATTTAACCTAACTCATGCTCATACGTGGCAACTTAAAACCTGATGCATCTCAGTTTAATTCCAAGTGCATCACACAAACAACCAAACGTACAAACACATTTACCAACATAACGCAACCTACGCTTAACCTAATATATCCTTATACACGGAAACTGAACACATACTGCATCATAGTACAAAATCAAGTGCATCACACAAATAACCAAACATACAAACAGTTGACATAAATAATGCATAAAAACGTTATATATTTTTTTCGATATCTCTATATTTTGACGATCACAAAATGTAAAATCATCAAACGTAAGATTACTACGTAAACAAGTATTAAGCTAGTTTATATCATTATATCCAACCTAATCACTTAAGGTATGGATAAACAAGTGCTTAACACATCTCATGATCAAAGGGGTATTTAATTAATTAACACAAAGTTTATTTAATTATATAAACATATTATATATTTTTGAAAAACACTTTTGGTAATAAAGAAAAATGTTTTAATCATACTAAATATATGATTTCAAATTTTTAACCAAAATCAGTTAGTTTTTCACCAAATAAACTTTCCACTAAATGACAAGTTTTCTTGCCGTTACAGCTGGGCGGCCCCCTTAATTATATGGGGCGGTCCCCTTAAAATTAAGGGGACCGGCCATGATTTAAGGGGACCGAATAGGCTCCTCTGTTAGAAACTGTCAGAATTTTTCTTCTATAAATACCACCTTAAATCTGGAATTTTTCCCTACCTTTTGCACAATAATTTCAGATCTAAAACTCTCTAAACATCTTCCAAAATCCTTTAATCATTTGATTACTAATCCTTGTTTCAAGTGATTTAATCCCTCATCATCCATCCTCATCCAAAGTGCAAAAGAAGAACACTCCTTCTACAACTAAGTTCAAGAAGCATTGAAGAGTAGTTGTATATATTGTGTATATTATTTAATTATATAAATCCAATTCATCCATATCAACACAATGATTCTCTTCACATTGCCACGGAAAAGCAAAAGTTCCGTGATGAAATAACCCAAATCCATGATCTTAGTGATCTCCTTGCTATGCATCGTGCACAACGCAACAAAGGGCAACCTCCATCATCACCTTATAACAATTGCCTACCCCTCTCTCTCAACTTGGATCAAGTTACAAACCACACTCACTATTGCTCTTGTTGCATCTTGGTTTGAATATCTTCTCACTCGTCCTCATCCTATACCACCCTTAACTCGATACAACATCGTAAGATCCACCTCTTCCGCTCCATACCCCACTCCATATCCCTCTCCATCCAACAACTAAGCTCTATGCTTATGTTCCCCTTCAAGCAAATAAAACAATCAATCATGGGTTGCAAGCAAGTCCAAGTGCTCTCTTAGGCAATATAGGACTATGTCTCTCTTTTTCTCTCTTTTTTTTTTTTTTTTTTTTTTTTTTTTTTTTTTTTATTGTAATAAATATGCTTCAAGCATATTGAATGTTGTAATGCTAATCATTTCCATGATGCTTGAATGAATTTATTTTTATTTGCATAATTGTTTCTTTACATGTATATGTGTCTTGTACTCTTCACATATTTTTTGTAGCCAAGATTTCCATAGCTCGTTCCCTTGGTGCTCTTAAATGAGGGGGAGCATACATCAAGGGGGAGCATTCTACCCGTTTAAACTTCTTCCATGAAGCTTACTCGGCTTAACCTTTATGATTTTACAAAAAGGGGGAGAAGAGAGGTGTAAACTCTAAACTACTTGTCTAAAAACAAATTTTAGACCTATTGAGTTTAAGGTTTTGTAATAATCAAAAAGGGGGAGATTGTTGACATAAATAATGCCTAAAAACATTATTAACATATTATCAATATCTTTATGTTTTGATTATTACAAAATATAAACTCATAGAACTAAAACTTGTGACATAAACAAGTATTTAGTGATTAACATTCTCTTTACATCCAAATCAATTAAGGTATGAATAAACAAAGTGCTTAGTGCAATTTATGATCAAAGGGAAATTTAATTAAGTATTACAAAGTTTATTTAATTATATAAACATATTATATATTTTTGAAAAACACTTTTGGTAATAAAGAAAAATGTTTTATTCATACTAAATATATGAATTCAAATTTTTAACCAAAATCAGTTAATTTTTCACCAAATAAACTTTCCCCACTAAAAAACAAAAAATCTGACCGTTACAGCTGGGCGGCCCCCTTAATTATAAGGGGCAGTCCCCTTAATTTTAAGGAGGCCGGCCATGATTTAAGGGGACCGGCACGCTCCTGTTGTCAGATTTTGTTGCCTATAAATACCACCTTAAACCTGTAATTTTTCTCACCTTTTGCACTCCAAAACTTTCTGTTCTAGATCTCCATTTCCATTCTCTTAATCCTTTGATCATACATTCATAAATCTTTGTTTCAAAGTGATCCAAACATCATCCTATCAAGTGAAAGAGAAGAATACTTATATCCCTCAAGACAAGAAGTATTACAACTTGTTGTGATCTCCACATCTAAGTTGTTAGAGCATCATCCTTTGTTTCTATCTCATTGTGAAATTAGTTGTGAATATTTGTTAGAAGATAGTTTAGCTAGGTATGTATATATAGTGTGATTGGTTAGTAGTTAGTTGTGAAGAAGAAGAGTTAGGAAGTAGTTTGGTGTGAAGAAAATTGATGTGAAGAAGATTGGTGTGTAGAAGATAGGTGTGAAGGAGATAGGTGTGAAGTAGTGTTGTAATTAAGTAGTGAATAGGTGTGAAGTTGTTGTGTAGAAGGTGTGAATAAGTTGTGACGTAGTTGTGGTGTGTACATTGGTGTGTAAGGTTTTCTCCGCCATAAGGGAGCTTGTTGACATAGTGAAGAAAACTCTCTAGTTAGGTGCTCGGGGAGGAGTAGGGCAAGGAAGGTGACCTTGTAGCCGAACCACTATAAATCTCTTGTCTCGCGGTTCGATCTTTCCAACTCTCATCTATTTCGTTACTTACATTATTATTGTTTTATCGTACATATTTAGTGTTATTCATATTGTGCATGACTTGATTTTATATAGCATCGAATCTAAATTTTTGAAAACAAAGAAAACTTTCAAACAATCTTTTATAACAAATTAAAAAGACGTAAAACTATTCAACCCCCCCTATAGTTTTCCACAATTGGTATCAGAGCCAGGTTTAGCAAGATTTTTTAAAATATATTGTATTTTAAAACTTGTAACGATCTATGGAATCTTTAAAATATTTAGAAGGGAAATCTATGCAAATACCACTACTATTTGAAAGTGATGGATTTTTATATTGGAAAAATAGATTCGAAACTTATGTGAAATCAAATGATCTTGATCTTTGGCATGTCATTACCTTTGGTGATTTCCCCCCTATTCAATATAATGTTGAAACTAAAATGGATGAAATTGTATCTTTTGAAAAACAAAATGATGATTTGAAAAAGAAACTAGCAAAAAATAATGAGGCTAAAATGGTTATTTATAATGCGTTACCACACAAAGAATATGAAAGAATTTTTATGTGTAAAACCGAAAAAGAAATTTGGGATTCTTTACTAATTACTCACAAATGTAATAGTCAAGTTAAAGATAAAAAAATAGATCTTCTTGTACAACAATATGAACAATTTACGATTCCAGAAGAGGAATCAATTGATAATGTTTTTGCTAAATTTAACACTATTATCACAAGTCTAAAAGTACTTGATGAGACATTTTCTAGTAAAAATTGTGTTAGGAAATTCCTTAGGGCATTGCATCTGAAATGGTGAGCTAAGGTCACGGCTATTGAAGAATCAAAGAATTTGATGACGTTGTCACTAGATGAACTAATTGGCAACTTGAAGGTCCATGAAGAAATTATAAGAAGAGATTAGGAAACGGTCAAAGACAAGAAAGAACAAACCAAATCCATTGCTCTAAAAGCCAAAAAGGAACCTAGTGACGATGATGATTCAAGTGACGAGAGTGAAGACGAAGAATATGCAATGGCTGTAAGAGAATTCAAGAAATTCTTCAGGAGACGAGGAAGATTCAATAGATCACCACGAGACGAAAGAAAACCGTTCCAAAGAAATGGAAGTGATAACTACGGGAAAAGAAAGTGCTTTAGATGTGGAAGTCCAAATCATCTCATTGGCGAAAGTCTAAAGCTGCCGGGTTATGAAAATCAAGGCGCCTTTGTTAGTGGAACATGGAGTGATAGTGACAAAGAAGAAGTGGAAAAACCAAGAGACGAAAAGTGTTTTATGGCAAAAGGAACCGACGAAATATGTTTAGGAATTGACTTGGAGCCTGACGAATGGATCAAGGATAGCGGATGTTCGAGGCACATGACAGGGAACCGCAAGCTATTCTCTACATACAAGGCATACAATGGAGGTAACGTTATTTTTGGTAGTGACTTACGTGGAAAAATCATTGGCAAAGGACAAATATGCGATAATAAATGTAGAGTTACCTTTACCAAAGAGGATAGCGAAATAGTTAAAAATGGAAAAATTATAGGTAGAGGAATTAGGAAAGGAGGCATATATGTTATGAAACTAGGAAACAAACCTGAGGATAGGATATGCCTAACGACCCTAGACGAAAACTCCACATTGTGGCATAGGAGATTAGGACACGCTAACATGCAACAAATACAATCTTTGGCCTCTAAAGAATTAGTTAGAAACTTGCCAAATCTAAAATATGACAAGCATTTTTGTGATGCATGTAAAATTGGAAAACAAGTTCATGCTAGTCACAAAGCTAAGAATATAGTATCCACTACTAAGTGCCTAGAACTATTACATATGGATCTTTTTGGTCCATCCGCTGTGCGGAGCTATGGAGGAAACAAATATACCTTAGTAATAGTAGATGACTACTCATGATACATGTGGACTAGGTTTTTAAGTGACAAAACCCAAGCCTTTGAAAAATTCGAAATATTTAGTAAAATGATTCAAAATAAATTAGGATGCACAATAGTAGCCATTAGGACGGACCATGGTAGGGAATTTGACAATGAAGTACAATTTGGAAAATATTGTGATTTGAATATCTCACAATTTCTCCGCTCCTCGTACTCCTCAATCAAATGGCGTAGTAGAAAGAAAAAATAGGACACTACAAGAAATGAGTAGAACAATGTTAAATGAACAATCCATCCCACAAAAATTTTGGTGTCACGCTGTAGATACATCAACATATATTATTAATAGAGTATCAACTAGGAGGATTCTAGGAAAAACTCCTTATGAGTTACTAAGAGGTAGAAAACCAAACTTAAGCTACTTTAGGGTATTTGGAAGTAAATGTTACATTCAAAACACTAAGGATTACCTCACTAAGTTTGATCCAAAATCATATGAAGGAATATTTTTAGGATACTCACAAAATAGCAAAGCATATATAATACTTAACAAACACTACATGAAAGTAGAAGAATCACTAAATGTAACATTTGATGAAACACCACCACCTCCTAAAACTTTACCTTTAGAAGATGATGACTTAGTCGAAGATGAAGCTATTGAGGTTAGTAAAACAAAACCCATAGGAAATGATAATGAAGACATTAACTTAGGAAATAATGAAATTGTAAATGTTAAAGAATCTAGATCACATCCATTAGATAATATAATAGGACATCTTAACCAAAGAACCCTTAGGTCACAAGCCCAAGATAAAAATAATTTCTTTTGTTTCCTCTCAGCAATAGAACCTAAGAATATTAACGAGGCTTTAAAAGATGAAAGTTGGGTTATAGCTATACAAGAAGAATTAAATCAATTTAAGGCAAATGATGTTTGGGAATTAGTCCCAAATCCAATAAATATGACTATCATAGGAACTAAATGGGTATATAGGAATAAGTTAGTTGAAAATGGAATAGTTACTAGGAATAAAGCTAGGTTAGTTGCCCAAGGTTATAATCAACAAGAAGGAATTGATTATGACGAAACTTATGCCCCCGTAGCTAGACTAGAATCTATTAGAATATTACTTGCCTATGCATGCACCCTATATTTTAAGTTATTCCAAATGGACGTGAAAAGTGCATTCCTTAACGGTTTTATCAATGAGGAGGTATATGTGGCACAACCTCCAGGATTCATTGACTTCGCAAACCTGATTATGTTTATAAGTTAAAGAAAGCTTTGTACGGACTCAAACAAGCTCCCAAAGCTTGGTATGATCGATTAAAAGCTTTCCTTATTAAACATGATTATTCCATGGGAATGGTAGATAACACTCTTTTCACTAAAAGGAAAGACCCAAACCTCATCATTGTTCAAATATATGTTGATGACATCATATTTGAATCGACTTGTCAAGACATGTGTGATGAATTTGCCAAAATCATGCATGATGAGTTTGAGATGAGTATGATGGGTGAACTTAACTTCTTCCTAGGATTACAAATAAAACAATTAGAAGATGGAATATTCTTTAACCAATCTAAGTACATTAAGGAAATGCTTAAGAAATTTGGCCTAGAAGACTCAAAACCCATGAAAACTCCCATGTCTACGGAAGTAAAACTCACAAAGGATGATGAAGGTGAGTCCGTAGATAACACCAAGTATAGAGGAATGATAGGTAGTTTACTATACTTGACGGCAAGTAGACCCGATATCATGTTTAGTGTCTGCCTTTGTGCCCGCTTTCAAGAGGATCCCAAAACCTCTCACCTAGAAGCGGTTAAGCGTATCTTCCGATACATTAAAGGCTCTATATACTTAGGATTATGGTATCCTAAAGGATCCGGCATAGAAACCATCGTCTATGCGGATTCGGATCATGCGGGAGACTACGTAGATAGAAAAAGCACTAGCGGTATTTGCACGTTTATGGGATGTTGTCTGACATCTTGGTTTTCGAAGAAGCAAACAGCTCTTGCTATTTCTACTACCGAAGCTGAATATGTAAGCGCTGGAAAGGCATGTCAACAAGCACAACGGATGAAACAAGCTCTTATAGACTATGGCATTAGGTTAGAAAACGTTCCCATTATGTGCGATAACAAAGGTGCGATAGATTTAAGTAAAAATCCGTTGCAACATTCTAGGACTAAACATAAAGAAATACGCCACCACTTTCTTAGGGATAATGTAAGTAAAGAAATAGATGAGAGTTGGAAAGATTGAACCGCAAGACAAGAGATTTATAGTGGTTCGGCTACAAGGTCACCTTCCTTGCCCTACTCCACTCCCCGAGCACCTAACTCGAGAGTTTTCTTCACTATGTCAACAAGCTCCCTTATGGCGGAGAAAACCTTACACACCAATGTACACACCACAACTACATCACAACTTATTCACACCTTCTACACAACTACTTCACACCTATTCACTACTTAATCACAACACTACTTCACACCTATCTCCTTCACACCAATCTTCTTCACACCTATCTTCTACACACCAACCTTCTTCACATCAATTTTCTTCATACCAATCTACTTCCTAACTCTTCTTCTTCACAACTAACTACTAACCAATCACACTATATATATATATATATATATATATATATATATATATATATATATATATATATATATATATATATATATATATATATATATATATATATATGTATATACCTAGCTAAACTATCTTCTAAAAAATATTCACAACTAATTTCACAATGAGATAGAAACAAAGGATGATGCTCTAACAACTTAGATGTGGAGATCACAGCAAGTTGTAATACTTCTTGTCTTGAGGGATAGAAGTATTCTTCTCTTGCACTTGATAGGGATGATGTTTGGATCATTTGAAACAAAGATTTATGAATGTATGATCAAAGGATTAAGAGAATAGAAATGGAGATCTAGAACAGAAAGTTTTGGAGTGCAAAAGGTAAGAAAAATTCCAGATTTAAGGTGGTATTTATAGGCAACAAAATCTGACAACAGGAGCGTGCCGGTCCCCTTAAATCATGGCCGGCCCCCTTAAAATTAAGAGGAGTGCCCCTTATAATTAAGGGGGCCGCCTAGCTGTAACGGCCAGATTTTTTGTTTTTTAGTGGGGAAAGTTTATTTGGTGAAAAACTAACTAATTTTGGTTAAAAATTTGAATTCATATATTTAGTATGAAGAAAACATTTTTCTTTATTACCAAAAGTGTTTTTCAAAAATATATAATATGTTTATATAATTCAATAAACTTTGTAATACTTAATTAAATTTCCCTTTGATCATAAATTGCACTAAACACTTTGTTTCAAGTGATTTAATCCCTCATCATCCATCCTCATCCAAAGTGCAAAAGAAGAACACTCCTTCTACAACTAAGTTCAAGAAGCATTGAAGAGTAGTTGTGTATATTGTGTATATTATTTGTGAAGTTGTGTTATGCTTGTAATTAGTAGTTTAGAAAAATTAGAAGTTGTGTAGTTAGAAGAAGTTGTTTAGGAGTGAAGTAGTGTAATTGTGAAGAAGATCGGTGTGAAGTAGATTGATGTGAAGAAGATAGGTGTGAAGAAGAAAGGTGTGAAGAAGATTGGTGTGAAGAAGTTGTGTAGAAGTTGTGATCAAGTTGTGACGTAGTTGTGATGTGTAAATTGGTGTGTAAGGTTTTCTCCGCCATAAGGGAGTTTGTAGACATAGTGAAGAAAACTCTCGAGTAAGTGAGCGGCCCCCTTAATTCATAAGGTGTGGCCCCCTTAAATTTAAGGGGACCGACCTCCATTTAAGGGGGCCGCCCAGCTATAACGGCCAGAAAACTTGTCATTTATTGGGGAAAGTTTATTTGGTGAAAAACTAACTGATTTTCGATAAAAAATTGAAATCATATATTTAGTATGATTAAAACATTTTTCTTTATTACCAAAAGTGTTTTTCAAAAATATATAATATGTTTATATAATTAAATAAACTTTGTATTAATTAATTAAATACCCCTTTGATCATGAGATGTATTAAGCACTTGTTTATCCATACCTTAAGTGATTAGGTTGGATATAATGATATAAACTAGCTTAATACTTGTTTACGTAGTAATCTTACGTTTGATGATTTTACATTTTGTGATCGTCAAAATATAGAGATATCGAAAAATATAAATAACGTTTTTATGCATTATATATGTCAACAATCTCCCCCTTTTTGATGATTACAAAATCAAAACTCATTAAGCGAAAATTAGTATATATACAAGTATTATTGTGAGTTTATATCAATTGGTAATAACATGCCAAAGATCTAGATCTTTTGATTTCACATAAGTTTCGAATCGATTTTTCCAATATAAAAATCCATCACTTTCAAATAGTGGTGGTCTTTGCATAGATTGCCCTTCTAAATATTTTTCAGATTCCATAGATCGTTACAAGTTTAAAAGCACTTGATGAGAATTTTTATAGTAAGAATTTTGTTAGGAAGTTTCATAGGGCTCTTCACCCAAAATGGCGAGCTAAAGTGACGGCTATTGAAGAATCAAAGAATTTGTCAACGTTACAACTTGATGAATTAATTGGAAATTTGAAAGTCTACGAAGCAATTA
This sequence comes from Artemisia argyi, assembly GCA_030686995.1. NCBI lineage: Eukaryota > Viridiplantae > Streptophyta > Magnoliopsida > Asterales > Asteraceae > Artemisia > Artemisia argyi. The sequence continues at coordinate 277,519,084 of CM060708.1, forward strand.
TAAAGAAGGACTCCGAAATGGTTAAAGGAAAACAAGAGCAAAGCAAGTCAATCGCCTTGAAAGCTAGAAAGGAATCCAACAACGAAGATAGCTCATCTTCCGAAAGTGATGACGAAGAATATGCCATGGCCGTAAGAGATTTCAAGAAATTCTTCAAAAGGCGAGGAAGATTCGTCAGACAACCACACGATGAAAGGAGCTTGGAGTGATAGCGATGACGATGAGAAAGAAATAACAAAGGAAGAAAAGTGTCTCATGGCAAAGACATCAAGTGAGGTACGTTCCGAAACCGAATACTTTAGTGATGAAAATTTATCATTAGATGAAAAAGATTTAGATAGTGAATACAATAGATTATGCAAACTAGGGCAACAAGTAATGGCTAAAAACAAATCACTAAAATACATAAACAACCAATTAGAAAATGAAGTACTAGAATTAAAAATTAAAATACATCAACTTGAAAAAGGTAAAGAAATTTTTGAAGAATGTAAATCATGTCAAGAGCTTAAAAGTGAAAACAACAAACTTAGGGAAGAAATTTGTAAACTTGATAAATTTGAAAATAGTAGTAACTCACTTAGTAAAATTATAAGTATTCAAAGAGTATCCGGAGATAAAACCGGTTTAGGATTTAACTCAACCGAAGCTTCAACAAGTGAAATTAAAAATGTTAAATTTGAAAGTGAACTCAAGGAACTAAAACCTCCAAAATCTAATCCTAAGTATATACTCATAAATGATAAGAAAATAGCTCTTGCTAGTGATGAAGAAATAAAACCGTTTTATAAACCATCTTTAAAAACCGTGGTAGGATCGTCTAAACCTAAAACAAGATCTAAAACTCCACCACCTAGGAAACCAAATAATTCTTACCCTAGACCTAAAACACCTCAACCAAGAACAAACCAAAATAGACCAAACTTTAACAATAATCAACAAATGTGAAACTTCAATCCGTGGGGTATGTTTCCACCATATATGCACCCAAGTCAAATACAAAACATGTTCGGATCAAATAACTTTGGTCAAATGAGACAATGGGGACCAACATAGAAAATTTGCCATTCAAACATGGAAATTTTTGTTGTCACCTATTATTCGGACTATTCCTTGAAGACTTTGAAGATAAATGCATTGAAGACGAAAGGTACACATTTCCTTTTATCTCCTTTTCGAGAAATGCATGCTTAGTTTAGTATCTAGTTTTTATGTGATTTTGTTCGGCTCATTGTTTCTTCTAGATTTTATATCTATCCATATATACATATATTTATCTAACTATATTATATATAAATATATATACAAATATATACTTAGCTATATCTAGGATCTTATAACCTAGAAAATTCATTTGTTGATTTTCTAGAACTAGAAATTGTTCGTTTACGAACCTTTTCTTTCCCCCCATTTGCCTTATTGAACTTTAATGTTCAAACCACACTCATGCTGATGTAGAGAGATGAGTCAAAAAATCTATGGATGAAACAAACTCCCGTCTTCCGTTGTATACGTCTCCCTCCTATATTATCCTTTTAAAAACCCATACTATATACTTATAAACGTTCCACAACTCTCTCGTCCACTTGACAATTTGATAAATTTCATCCGAAATGATCAAGAAATTTTAATTGACGAAATGTCAAGTAAAAGTGTCAAGAAATTCCTTTCGTGCGAATACTCTCCAACGTATTTTTGATTAAATATAAATCTAGTGTATATATAAATATTTTCTTGTTCTTTCCAGAAACCAAAATCACGAAAAATCAAAGTTTGGAGGGCGGCCCCCTTAATGTTTAAGGGGACCGGTAGCCAAATGAAGGGCGGACCCCTTAATGTTTAAGGGGGCCGGCCATCCGATTGCTCCAACCCGTTTTTCCTCTTGTTTCTTTTGCCAAACACTCCACTTTTTCAAACATCCCTTCCTCTGCTACTGCTGTGACGAATCCCAAACCCCAAAACACCTAAAAACCACTTCCAAATCACACAATTTGGGTTAATTCGCAAAGGGCAAATTCATCTAACACAATCACCATTACATATTGTAATTTTTTCATAACACATTTCTTCTAATTCCATCTAATTTGGTCAAACTCAAGATTATGCATGTTTTAATAATTTTTTCAAATTCATAATTTCTTTCGAATTGAGTCTAAAATTTCCATAACTAAATGCTTCGCTTAGGACTAGGATGCTTAATTAACACTAGAAACTAGCAATTATAAATCCTCTTGTCGAAATTTTTTGAAAAACACATTGTTGAATAGTGCTTTGAAAACTTGTTAAAACTAATTACATTATATTTTTATAACTTGTAAAACATGAAACTAAATTTTTCGACCAAGTAAAAATATTTTTGTACACGATAAGAGGGTGTTTGGATTATGTCCAAATAATATCAAAATTAAGTCATTATAATTTTTATAAAACGTTGTTATGATTATAAACCTAAAACTTGCAAATCGGACTTGTCAAGATATATAATTCATATATATATATTGACATACTAGTAGTGTAAGTGGCTAGTTAAGGAAGCGTTTGGTTTAGTACTAAATATGACATTTTTGAGTCAAAACTTAAACTATCCTTTTCGAAAACAAATCACATGCATAAGAAACTCGTAAAAAATAGCTAGTTATACAACCTAAAGTTAATCTAGCAAATTTCATGATATATTTGGATGTTTAAAAGGGCATTTGGATTCGTCCATAACTACTTACTAAACATCGTAAAATATATCTAGAACGAGTTAAAATAAAAAAATAAGGAACATGGTAAACTACTTCTTAGGATTATCGTCTTAGAGTAGAAGTAAGTTTACGTTCCAACATAAGTCTTAAAAATATATGTATTTTTATTCTTCTTTATATTTATTTTGGTCTTTTGTATTGTTGATGTGTTTAGGTGAAAATGCCAAAAGCGACTACCGAAGATCTTTCCCACACTAAAAACTACATTCCCAAAGTTTCCCAACTCCCTACTACATCTCCTTCCATTGGACGTATATATCGTGAAATTGAAGATAGAAACGTTCATGAGGGACGTGTAGTAGATCTAGCCTTTGCTCAATCCGACTACATTAATCGCTTATTTTCAAGCATCAACCTCAATTGCCTCTATGAAATTAATGAACCAATCGTTCCTCATTTCATAGTCGATTTCTATAGCCAAGTCACCGTTCAAACCAACGATCTTGGTGCCATCACCTTTTCCTTCATGATTCAAAATGAATTTATCATCTTAACTCTCAAACAATTTGGTCAAATCCTCCAAATTCCTTTTAGAGGTCAAGCCGTTTTCACAAACGAGTGGGACCTCGAATCTCTACAACGTTGTCGACCAACCTTTGGTCCCTATCTCTCCAACATCCCTCATCCCGATGAAATTCGTCAAATCCTTGGTGTGGAGCGTGCCACTACAACCCGAAAAATAAAATCCAAAAACGTCCAAATCTCTTCATACCAACTTCTCCTTAAAGAATTAGGCCCCCACATGAAGCGTTGGGAAGAACTCATTCGTGAGAATGCATTCGGTACTGGAGGTCACCGGGACCATCTCCCGGCGTGCCTTGCTCACATGTTTTATTGTATCGCTGTCGAAAAGCCGTACAATTTGGCCTACTTCTTTATCAAACGGATTGAGAATGCTAGAAAAACTCCCAAAGCCAATCTTCCATACGGAATGTTTCTTGCTCGTCTCTGTCGTCATGTCATCGAGTACTACCCCGATCTTGACAATAGCATCTATGAGTCCATCTATCCCGCCTTACGTCCTCTCGCTCTAAAACAAGCTTGACGAACTCAAAGGAACAAGGGAAAATCTCGTCGTCATAGCTTTCACGGTTGATCTTCTCGATAAGACGATGACGATGAGGAGGAAAACATCCATGATGCTAGTACCCCTTCGTTTTCCGAGTTCGTTGATAATTTAGAGGATCTTGACTATCCCGAGTATTCAACTCCATCTCCTAGTGATCAAAACGAAGAAGTACTTCATGAACGAACAACCGAGATGCTTAGACGACAAAAGAGTTTGCATGATGAAGTTAGAGGTGGCTTCAAATCTATCGGGAAGATTTTGAAGGGTATCTTCGGGAAGAAAAGAAGATGATGTGTTTAGCTTATGTTTGTTGAACAATATTTATTTTTATGTCTCTTGATCGTGAATTTTTATTTTATTTTATTTTATTTTTTTTTTGTGCTATTTGTCCGAAGTATGTTCGGAAGTACTTATTACTTTCTTCGATAATTGTTTGAATATTTGATTAGGATGTTAACTTGCTTATTTATGTTTTAAATATGCTTATGAATGCATGCTTTATTACTTAATCTATATATATGCTTGCATGATTTGTTTTTGTATATATATATATATATATATATGACATGTATGATTTCCAATAGACCAAAACAAATGTGAAATATCCAAATAGAGCTTGCTGCAAAAACAAAACAGAATATAACATTTTTCCAGAAAATTTTTGAAAATTTTTGAATTCTGGGTCGTCAGATGGGCGGCCCCCTTAATTCATAAGGGGCGGCCCCCTTAAATTTAAGGGGACCGGCCTCCATTTAAGGGGACCGGCCATCTGGAACAGTTTTTACACTATTTTCTTTTACATCTTTTGATTTCTTTTGCTAGTCCCAGCTACCATTTCCCTTAAAAACTAAACTGATTTTGGAATCTAACAATACAATTTCAAATAAATTCTACTTCTAAACATGTTTTCATACTATATAATCCCAATGCATGTTTAATTCACATTCCATCATCCTCAACCTTCATCAAACCTCATCTTTTAATCATGTCATCACCAAGAACCACCTATTCAAACAATGCCAAGAAACAAAAACTTGTCATTATTCCACCAAAACAACTATTCATTGATCTCACAAATGAAGACAACACCACCCCATCACCACCACCTCAATGCTCATCTCCTAGTTCACCAAATGCACCCTTTAAAAGACCATCAACAAATGGAGCCTCTACTTCCTCCATACCATCCACTTCATCCATAAATGACTACATAAACACCCACTTATCTCCTCCAACAATAGATCAACCATCACAACCTACCAATGAAAACACAACTCTTGCACTAAACCTCTCATTATCACCATTAACACCTCTTGATGCACACTTCTCATCATCCCCTATCAATCCACCAACCTATAACCCTGTCCCATGGAGCTTACTTGAAGCTCATGGAGACACTTGCCTTTGTTGCATCCACAACCAAACAATTGTGTTCCGACTAAGAGATGAGATACAATACATGTTTTCAAACATTGAAAACTTGTTGCATCAACCACCAACAACAAACACATCTCCTCCACCACCATCAACAAACACTCCTCCACCATCACCATCTCCATGTTCACCATCAATTCCACCCAATTAAACATGCTTGGTATTTTGCAAATAATATTGTTTTAAACCATTTTGGATAGCAAGCTCTAGAGATGACCTTCATGTTAGATCTTTGGTTTATTTTAGTTATGATTGTAAGCCTTCAAGGCTTTTATTATTTGCACTTCTTGTTGATGTAATGCTTGTTGTACCATCTTCATTCTATTAATGATTATAGTTATGTTTAGTATCTATTCTTGCATGTTATATATATGTTGCTTGTCCACTAAATATTTTTTACAAGAATTCCATATCTCGATTTCTTATGACCTCAAAACGAGGGGGAGTATACTTCAAGGGGGAGCTACAATAAAATCGGGATAACCTTTTTGATGCTAACAAAAAGGGGGAGAATTGATATAAACTCACAATAATACTTGTATATATACTAATTTTCGCTTAATGAGTTTAGATTTTGTAATCATCAAAAAGAGGGAGATTGTTGACATAAATAACGCATAAAAACGTTATTTATATTTTTCGATATCTCTATATTTTTACGATCACAAAATGTAAAATCATCAAACGTAAGATTACTACGTAAACTAGTATTAAGCTAGTTTATATCATTATATCCAACCTAATCACTTAAGGTATGTATAAACAAGTGCTTAATACATCTCATGATCAAAGGGGTATTTAATTAATTAATACAAAGTTTATTTAATTATATAAACATATTATATATTTTTGAAAAACACTTTTGGTAATAAAGAAAAATATTTTAATCATACTAAATATATGATTTCAAATTTTTAACCAAAATCAGTTAGTTTTTCACCAAATAAACTTTCCCCTCTAAATGACAAGTTTTCTGGCCGTTACAGCTGGGCGGCCCCCTTAATTATAAGGGGCGGTCCCCTTAAAATTAAGGGGACCGGCCATGATTTAAGGGGACCGGCCAGGCTCCTCCTTCAGAAACTGTCAGAATTTTTCTCCTATAAATACCACCTTAAATTTGGAATTTTTCCCTACCTTTTGCACAATAATTTCAGATCTAAAACTCTCTAAACATCTTCCAAAATCTTTTGATCATTTGATTACTAATCCTTGTTTCAAGTGATTTAATCCATCATCATCCATCCTCATCCAAAGTGCAAAAGAAGAACACTCCTTCTACAACTAAGTTCAAAAAGCATTGAAGAGTAGTTGTGTATATTGTGTATATTATTTGTGACGTTGTGTTGTGCTTGTAATTAGTAGTTTAGAAGAATTAGAAGTTGTGTAGGTAGAAGAAGTTGTTTAGTAGTGAAGTAGTGTAATTGTGAAGAAGATAGGTGTGAAGTAGATTGATGTGAAGAAGATAGGTGTGAAGAAGAAAGGTGTGAAGAAGATAGGTGTGAAGCAGATTGGTGTGAAGAAGTTGTGATCAAGTTGTGACGTAGTTGTGGTATGTAAATTGGTGTGTAAGGTTTTTTCTCCGCCATAAGGGAGTTTGTTGACATAGTGAAGAAAACTCTCGAGTAAGTGACTCGGGGAGTGGAGTAGGAATAAGGAAGGTGACCTTGTTGCCGAACCACTATAAATCCTTGTGTTGTGGTTTGATCTCTCAAACTCTTTTCATTACTTACTTATTTACCTATACTATATTAGCTTAGTTAGTTAGTTACTATATAATTGTTCATAAAGAGCAAGTATTGAGGTCACATAAACTAGAATCGATGTTTTTAAAACAAACTTGTTTTTATAAATTTTAAAAAGGACGTAAAACTATTCAACCCCACCCTTCTAGTTTTCCACACAAACACAAATAACCTACTGCATCATAGTTAATATAAAAACCTACTGCATTATAATATGAAATACAACTGCATCAACATTCAAAACAACTGCATCATAATGTAAATTTAATGAGATACGGAATGATTCGATTAAATCGTGATTAGATCGTGTTTATGATGAAAAGATGTAGTAATAATTCGATTGGAGATAAATGTGATTAAGATGTGTGTAAATTTCTAGTGTGAGAAAGTGTGTTTAGAGAGAGAAAGTGAGATACAGAATGGTTTGAGATAAATGACGGGGTGTGTTTTGTGTGTAAAATACACTATAACAAATTTGCCACTGAAGTTGCACTCATTTACAAGTATGCCATCGCCACTTTTGATATGGTCAAATTTGATTCAATGGCTAGGATTCCTTTCTACCCTTTTTATTATAACACACTTTTACATCCTTTTTATACTAACCCCACCCTATATATATATATATATATATATATATATATATATATATATATATATATATATATATATATATATATATATATATATATATATATGTATATATGTATATGTATATATATATATATACATATACATATATACATATATATTATATATATATATATGTATATATGTATATGTATATATATATATATACATATACATATATACATATATATATATATATATATATATATATATATATATATATATATATATATATATAGAGAGAGAGAGAGAGAGAGAGAGACAGAGAGAGAGAGAGAGAGAGAGAGAATAAACTTTAGTTATTAAATTTTAAGAAAATATAAAGAGTTAAGTGTAAACTTAATAGTTTACATGCTTTAATAACTTTATAAAATAAACAAATACACACTCAGACTTATACCTCCATAGACTTTACATTTAAAAAAATATATATGTTTGTATTTGTAAATATTATTATCAATAAAGATTAAATTTTTATATGAAAAAGATTATAAATAGCAAAATGAAAGTACGAGTTATTGTGTGGAAACTAATTATAAATACAGGAACAACTCATGTTATTCATCTTTATAAGTTTAAGTAAGGTTATCTAGGAAAAAAAATTATTGTTTGCATTGAATAACGACTCATGTTACTTTTTTTATAAGCTTAACTCGTGTGTACAAGGGTATGCAAATTAAATGCGAATAAAATTATTATGAATAGGAATATATCAAAATGTAAGTACAAGTAACTATAATATGAAAATAAATATAAGATATTGCACATATATCAAAATGTAAGTACAAGTTACTATAATATGAAAATATTATATAACAATGATTCATGTAATCTAACTAAAGTTTAAATAAGAATATACAGAAAATTATTTTTTCAAAATCTATCTTTTAACTTATAGAGTCATTAAGTGCTATTAAACATTTAGGGCATGCTTGACTCAAATTATGAAAAATGCAAAAGGAATACAAAGCAAAGTAATGAGAAATCCTCAAATTTATTGGGTAATAACCCATTATATTATAACATACCAAGCATCATAATTCATATCCTATGCCATTGATTAGGCCATATAACACTCCACCAAGAACCCCCTTATATTATATTAAACGTGATATAATTAATAGTTAAATTTAAAAAAAAAATCAACTTTAATACAATGCTTAAAAGATACTTCGACTAACATATATATTTATAGAAGACGATATTTCAACGTTCGTCCCTAAAGTTGTCGTGATTCGCGCATATCGTCCTTAAACTTTTTTTTGGCATTTTCGTCCCTGAACTCTACATTTTTGGCATGGTTTGTCCTTGGAACCCACTTTTGGATGACGGACGTTGCTTTGCAACGTTAGTTGACCAGTCAATTGGGTTTTTGGTCATTTCACATTTTTGCAATTTACTTAAGGAATGGCTTGGTCCCTAAATATAAAACGGCAATTACAACCCCATTGGGTCACTTGTTACTGTACAAACCCGATCATCTTCCTACTCTTACTCTGCAACCCGATCATCGTCACACACAAACAATCTCATACACACCGTGATTTTTGCAATGGCCAACAAAGATTGGAGCAAAGTTATGTTGACTGAAGACATGAAAGATTATCTTTATGAAACCTATAAGGATAGCTGGAAGCCAGGAGATGCGGTATCTGATGAAATGTTAGACACCTTATGGAACTATGCTATGGTGGAAGGTTAGCACATTGTTGCATTGTTCTTGTTTATAATTAATTTAGTCTAAATGATTTGAGTTAACCTTTTTTGATCATCTGCCCCATCTTATGTTGACAGTTTTGAAAAAAGGTCCCAGTGAGGAATTTCCAACCATTCAAGCTGTGTTGGGTGAAACCTCAAAACCTATGGAGGGAAAGGAAGCAGAGGCGAATAAAGGTATGCATTTTGGTATTTATTTAAAATGGCAAACAATGAGCATGTGTTTCTACCATTTTGATGTTGATTTACATTTTTGATGTTGCCCTACTGAATGCCCTTTAGGTTAGTTTATGATTTGCCTAAATGACACTGTGATATGACTTTAGCAATTAAGGGACTTTACCCATATTGGCTTTAGCAAGTCAAACATGCATGACTCAAAGTGAAAATGGTGTTTGACTGTAGCAATTAAAGGCCTTTGTATTTGACCTAATGAGTGCCTATTGTCTTATGTAGCCCTTTAGGGGTGTCTAAATGTCTGAAAAATTTGGTAGAAACAGAGTTAGCCTATTGGTTGGATATATGTATTACATCTAATCTTTGTAAACCTATTAACTTGCAGATGAGCATAAGGAAAAGGTTGATGAAAGCAGGATTCAAAAGCTTGAGAAGAAGATACAAATCCTTGAGAAAAGGATGGAATCAATTGAGGCGGTGTATTTTTACAGAGGAGATTGGGGATTTGTGAGTGAAAAATCCAGTGAAGAAGTGGTGTTGGACGAAAAGAGGTTTAAACACCTTGAAAGGAAGTTAAAATGGCTTGAAAAGAGGATGCTAAACCTTGCGTATGAGTGCTACTCCAAGGCAATGAAGGATGTTCCAAGTGAAGAGGAAGTTTCTAGTGAAGAAGATGTTGCAAATGAGGTGTTTAGTGTGTCAAGTGACGAGGATGAAGCTGCTCCAATAAGATCCAGACCTTCCACTTCAACAGTTGCAGCTGCAGTGGTAACTGAAGACAAAGTTGCTTCAACTTCATTTGCTACAGCTACTCCAAAAAGATCCAGAGGCAGACCTCCCAAAAGAGCCAGAGCTTCAAGTTCAACTGCTGCAGCTGCTCCCAAAAGATCTAGAGGCAGACCTCCCAAAAGAGCCACAACTTCCAGTGCAACTACTGCAGCTGCTCCCAAAAGACCAAGAGGCGGACCTTCTTCATATTCAAAAAGAGTTGGTCAAAGGAAAATAGCTCCATCACAAGCTCCTTCAACTTCAACTCCAAGAGGCAAGAGGCCACTACCCACCATTGGAGTCACACTTGGCTTAAGTGCTCCAAATGCTCCAAAGGTTGCCTCTACAAGCTTTATGAGGAAGTCCAATGCATGGTTTTGAAGTTGAAATTTCATGGTTGGTTTAAACAATTTCATTTGTTGGTGTATGGCACATTAAGTAATGTCCAAATTTTGCCAGTAAAAATTAACATATTAATCTACAAATGTTAAATCTACTAATTTTCAATGTTTTTTGTGCTGTGATCTTTCATTTTAGATCAGTTGACTTATGTTAGTTGCAAATAGTCAGTGTTATAAGTACTACTAATATAACAGTTTGTAATTTTAATGTTTTTTGTAAGTTGACTTTTAAAAGTCAATTTAACCCAAGAGCATTTTTTATTCTGCTAGTTTATGGCTTATTTGGATATGCATTTGCAGACTCCAATTACACCTTGAAACAAGTTAGTTTGGAAATGCAATTGAATTAGTCAACATATAGAAAATATGTGATTTCAAGTAAGCATAACAAGAAAAGGTACAAAAGACATTATCCCAAACAATTTGGGTTAATACTGTTGAGAAAAAAATTGTACTGTTGGGTGTATTTAGTACTGGTAGGATATCAAATGTGTAATAAATGTCTATTCAACCTACGTTCCATTTGCATTATCAAAACTAGTAGTATACAACGTTCAACAATAAATTAGTAAGACGTATGTCTTTTCCAAAGCAAAAAAAAAACCGTTCAGTTGCCTTACGCAATGGTTATAAATTGGAACATTTGTAAACAACAAAATCATTCAAAACAACTTACATCTATACAATATCAAAAAAATGGCATCAACATCAAGAATTAACGTCCAAGAGAATGAAGCAGAGGTTAACATGCAAGAGAAACCAGGAACGCAACATATGGAAACAAATCAAATTGAAGAAAAAACTTCAATACTTCAACAACTAGAAGAGGCTGAAGAAGAAAGTGAGGAAGTACCAGAACCGACCTTTGAAGAAACTATTGATTGGTATTTTAAAGAAAAGTTTCAAGAACAGCAAAAAAAATTGATAAAAATTGAAAAACAAGAAAGATCTGCTAGAGAAAAACCAAGGCGAAAAAATAAATACGCTTGGAAGAAGATGTGGGGATACAGAAAATGCAAAAATATTGCGTTTGAGGAAGAGGAAGACTCATCAGATGATGAGCATTTGGATTATGACAACTTTCATTTGTCATTTGATCCCGAAAAATCTCCTAAGTTTAATTATTAATTGTTTCATGTAATGTTTATTTTTTGTTGAATAAAAAAAATGTCTGTTTTGTGTTCTTTTATATTGAATTCGAATTCAACTGTTTATGTTGTATTTCATTAAATTTGTCCAACTAGATACTATATACGAATCAACTGTAAAGTAGCAACCATTGTAGTTGGCACAAAGCCAATCAAAAATATAAACAAACACCATATATGTTCTACCATTACAATATGCAGGTTTTCTATGTTTTGTTGTGTTGTTTTACCTTTCAGTTTACATCATTTGGCTTTTGTTAGTTGGAATTACTAACTATAAGAGGACTAGTTATATAAGACTTTGTAATTTGCGTGTTGATTGTAAGTTGACTTATAAAAGTCAAATAAAGCCGTGGGTGTATTTAGTACTGGTAGGCGAAAAGTTACTATGGTTGGGTAACCGTTGGTACTGTTTGGGAATAACCGTTGAGAGTTTTTTTGTCTATTGGTTCGCTTATAGGTTTCACCACATTCGATAATTCACAATCTTTCTTTAATTTATAACATTTCTACAAGAGAAAGAAAAGTTTTATTCAGTCGAATTTCCCAAAACCCTAAGTGATATCTGTATCATCTCAATTGGCTTTACCAAACACACATACTCTTCTAAACGACCATAACCCAGAACCCTAATCAAAATTTTATCAATCTTAATGGCGATTTTGGGAAATTGTAAGACACATAACATGGTTGCCTACTTATAGAAACCAGAGGGAAGTGAAGGGTTTCACCAGATTGTGGATTTTCTCAATATAAGTTACATAAGGTACGCTATTACACAGAATCCTACTATTTATGATTCCCAAATCAATCAGTTTTGGCAAACTACCAATGTCAAACCACTTGCTAATGAAGAAAAAGAGATAAATGCTATAGTTGATGGCATATTCATGGCTATCACTAAGTCATCTGTTAGGAGGCATCTGAAACTATCAGACAATGGTGGTATTAGTTCATTGCCAAATAATGAAATATTTCAAAATCTTTATTATATGGGGTATGGGTTAACTTTTGATAACTTAACTTTTCAAAAACCATAATTTCCCCCTCAATGGAGATTTCTCATTCATACCATCATACATTGTTTAAGACCAAAGAAAACTTGTTGGGAACAATTTAGTAGCAACATAGCAACTGCTATTGTTTGCTTGGCCACAAAAAGGAAGTTTAACTTTTCAAAATTGATTTTTGATGGTATGGTGAAAAATGTGAAAGGGGTTTTCCCATATATATCCTTCCGAAAATACATAATTGCATATATATCCAAAGCATGCATAAAAACCATTGTATTATGTGCATAAAAAACTTGTACAAAGGATATATATGCACTTATTCATTTTGAGAGGGATATATATGCAATTCTGCCAATGCGAAAACCAAATACAAAGTTTTAATGTATCCAAGATTTATTCAAATTATTTTGAACAAAACAAGAAATGGCTTCAACTGCACAAAAACATTCTTAAAACTCCTACCCTTAGTCAAAAGGTTTTTAGTAATATGAGGACATTTTGTGTGGGTTATAATGGGAGAGAAGTACCACTATTTTTATCAATGATTGTTCCACCACTTGAGGGTCAAGGATCTGCAACCCAAGTTGAGTCTCATGACACACCCATAAGTGCTCCATCATCATCAGAACCTCAAGTTACACAGACATTTACGAGAAGAATCAGAAAGGAATATGTGGTACCTCAGCCCATATCTCCAACTGAACCAAATGTAGCAGATGAGGTAATCTGTGAGACAATAATGCGGGCTGCCACTACTCTCACAAGCTTAGAAGCTGGGCAGGCTAGTGGTAAGAACGATAAGACCCAACCCATGGAAACATCTAATGATTCAAGTTCTCATGAGGCTAATTCAGGTGATGCAAACCCCATGCCGCATGATACAATGGGGGATATGCCTCATGGTTCCCCTGTCCCAAAACTGAACACAAATGGAAGTGATGCAGGTAGTCTGAAGTACAAAGAATCGATTGATATTTGTACAAAATTGTCATACAGAGTTACTGGGTTGGAGGAAAACTTGAAGAAGACAAAGCAACTTTATGCTGGTGCTTATACCAAGTGGATTCAAAAAGTAAAGAAGTTGCGCCAAAAACTGAAGGACAGCAAAGGTAAGAGGAAATCAACCATTGTGGAGTGTGATAGTTCAGAAGATTTAGAGGATTTTTATTTGGAGGATCTTTCAAAACTGACGAAGTTTGAAGAGGGTGCAGAGAGTCATGGTAGGATTTAAGATCCAATGGGATTTGATATCCCTTTTAAAGTTAGTGGTGCAGATATTGTTAAAGATACTGTTGAACATATTGGTACTGGTGGCGGATCTGTTTGTACTGCTAGTACTCCGAATATTGATGAAACAGATGCACAGACATTAGTTCATATCAGAGATAATTCTATTAATGATCTACTCGAGAATATTAAAAGCAAATAGATTGCAAAGAAAGTAGAAGCTAAAAAGAAGAAACCCCAAACTCAAGCACAAATAATGAGCTATACGAAGAGATATCTAATGAATCAAGATCATTGGACTGAAAGTCAACTGAAAGGAAAATCCTTTGAGGAAATTGTAAATCTACACAGATATGCCCGCAGGAAGGTTGAGGACTTTATTCCAATGCATTCAGCAGAAGAAAGTAGAAGATTTAAGAAAGGTTGTTTACATTTAGAATCAAAGTCTTCAAAGAAGCAAAAAACATATATTGCAGACCAAGAGAAACAAGATTTGAGTGAAGAACAGATTCAGCATATGATGCAAATTGTTCCATATGACGGTATGAATGCAAAAGCTTTACAAGCCAAATATCCAATCATTGACTGGGAGATCTACACTAATGAATTTGGACAATACTGGAAGATAATAAGATGTGGAAATCGTTCTGAGGTATACAAACACTTTCATGATATGATGAAAGCATTTGACAGGGAAGATTTGGTCAAGCTATGGAGTTTAGTCACCGAAAGGTTCAAGTTAACAGAGATAGCTGATGACAAGGAAAAAATGCTATCGGTTGAATTGAATAGGCTTTTTGAACCACATAAAGATGACAAATTATGGAAGTTTAATGTAGATGAAGCATCATTGAAATGGATATTGTATGATACATGTGGAGTTTACCATGTGTCTACAAAAGGTGGAACTAACATATACATGCTGGTGGAGAAAGAATACCCATTGCCAACACATGCTCTCAGTGTGATGTTATCTGTAAAGTTGACTGTCGAAGAAGATACTCAGATGGCAAAAGACCTGCTTAGGAAAATCTACATACAGTTTGAAAGTTATGTGTGGAAATGATCAAACAGTCTGAAAGTTATGTTTGTAAATGTTCAAACATTTAGTTGTAAAAAAGTAACATAATTCTGTCTTGTTAGCTTTAATTTTAAATGATTTGAATTATGTTTATTGAAATTAGTAAGTATTTTAAGTTTACTAATATTACATTTTACTCCTATGAGTTTCACAAGTAAGTTGACTTTTGAAAGTCAATTAAAGCCATGACCAATATTGGGTATATCATTTCATGGTTCATTTTGTAGAACATACAATTAATCAGCACATACACAATAACTTATTTTCATTAAGCATAATAGGTGAGTACAAAAGACATTAACTGAAGCAACCCATAACAACCACACCCAAGACATAAAAACCTTAAACTAAACATAAAAATACCCATCAGTTACCAAATCCTTCTTGTCACCAGCATACGCCCTTTTCCTCTTCAAAGGCCTTCTATTGGATTCCACCTGTTCATCAACAACAGCTTCAGGAGTAACTAGATCATCAGCAACAATTCCATGTTTAACTCTTGGCACATTAACTGCACCATTAGTTAGTTTGACAAGTGTGTTGTCTAAGGTTTCATTCCAATATGCCCATGCCTTGATTGGACAAACCTTTTGCTATGTAAACTTGTTTTCCAGCATGTCAACTTCTTCCCTTAAGTTTTTTTTAATGGCATTCAGCAGATTATTGAACTTGTGGCATTCATGAATCCTGTTCAACCATAGCTCAGTGAAGTTGAGTGGATCGTTACTTCCCTCATCAGACCATTCAGGGAGATGGTCAACAACATCTTCGATAAATGCCAGCATTGATGCCCATTTTGTTCTTGATTGTTTCATTTGGGAGTTGTGGGTTGCAATGAACAGACTACTTTTCTTTTAAGCCATTTGGAATTGTTGGGTCCAAATTATGGATGCAAATGGATAGGGCAATGGGCCATGTTTTATAGGTACAAATGAGAGTTGTCAATGGCATGGTGGTTTGGCGGGAAAAATGACCAAAGGACTAACATAGAATGTGTATTTCGAGGACTAACGGTAAAACAAGGTAAGTAATTCAGGGACTGAACACACACTCTATGAGGTAGGAATAATTGGCGGGAAAATTAAAAAGCCTGGCAAATGAGCATTATTTGAACCCTTTTATCTCGTTTTAGGTCCCTGATTTGGGAAAACATTTTGCATGCATCGTCCCCATTTACAGAATCGCGTTATAGCCCCTCACAAACACCAACTTAAAGGGCACTATAAATTGGCAAGAAAGTTCTTACTGTCACGGAAAACGACAACAACATGAGTAACTCACCCCATGCTTCATCAGATCACCAGAATGATGAAATTTCTGGCCAACATCCTGTTAGGATCATACCGGGTCCTGCGGGTGTCTATCAAAGGGCGAAGCTACGTAAAATAGAGGAAACTCGGGAAGGTGGAGAGGTGTCTATTATTTCCACACAGGAGTATATGAGGAAAGTTGTTGAAGACGTAGGTGAGGATGAGGATTTTACACGTGGGCCATGGCTTAGCGCCGTGGACTAAGTAAATGCTAATGGGAGGTTGTAATTGGATGTTTAGGTAATATCATAAGCTTTATCAATAAGGGGAAAGTTGAACAAGTTGTTGCCATAATAAAGTCGTGTACCCCAAATGCGCTTGGAGATCTTACAGTTACTGTCAAAGATCTCTCATGTGAAATATCTGGTACAATACATCATAAAATCATTAATGAGGGGGATTATGGAAAGGATATTACTGTAGGAGCTGCTTTGATTCTTTGTAATGTTTCAGTGTTTTCACCAAAATCAGGCCATTATCTTAACATTACCAGGAAAAACTTAGTTAAGGTATTCAAAAAAGATACGCTTCCTGGTTGTAGTGGAATTTTAGAGGAAGAAGAAATAATGAAACAGATGGAAGAAGAAGAAAAGGCTGAATTTGAGATGCAGGTAGTTGGAAATGTTATTGACGATGAAATTCAGCAGAGTTTAGATGAAGAAGCATTAAACCTTGCATTAGAAGAAGAAGCAACTTTTGCAAAGGCTGACCAAGGGAGGCTACAACAAGAAGAAGAGGAGTATAACCTGCTTTGAGGCTTGGTTGTGTAACAAAACAAAAATGGATATATGTTTGTTTTGTTTGACTATCTTGTGTAATCTGTTTCAGTTTAATGAAATGAAATCAGTTTCATCATTTCCTTCATTTGTGTATAATAACCTTTAGGAGCTTCAAATTTAATGTGACCATACATTAAAGAAGGTACTGCTGAAAAAAATGATACTTGTAGAATTAAAGAAGGTACTGCTACATTCAAGGAGTAAACAAGTCACTGCTTCTCAACTTGGTCAAACAAGATGACCTACACAATCAATCAATGCAGAAGTACTCAGCACAAAAGAATTTAGTGGATCAATAATACAATGTCACATTTGTAATATGTTATCTCATTTCCTTATGTGTGTGCCTTTCAAACAAAAATACAAAGTGTATCTAGCAATTAATTTGACTTTCAACCATCCGTTGAACAAGCATAGAATGTGTCATTTAATAACATTGACTAATTAAAGTCAAACAACTTACCTACTATAAAAAGCAAGGTAGAGTATTGAACACACACTTGGTAACATTAAACACATAACACTCAAACAGTAACTACACCCGATCAAACCCTAAATTCAAAAAGAAAAAAAAAAAAAAAAAAAAAAAAAAAAAAGGCAAATCAACACAATGAGCTCCCCTAGCCGTCCAGGTATTTATACTGTACTTGTTATTTATCATTTGATACATGTTTTGCACCATTTAATTGTTGTTTATCCTGTTTAACATATTTGACCTTGTTTTAAGTGACAACATTTGGGGGTTTTGTTTGCTTGTATGTGTTTACTAAGATTAGAAAGACCATAATGTAGTTTGATGCCTAATGATAACATCAACTTTACCCCCAATCTAAGTGTTAATTTCCCCCTTAAAATACTCATCTTTTCTACTTTTATGAAGAATATATACTCTTATTTCTTCCTATTTTGGTTTCAGGGTAAAGATGAGTAAAAGAACGAACTTACACGGAAATGGAAGGACTTTGGAGCAAATATGTGGAAATTATGGATTCTGTACTAACTACGACGTAGAGGTTCATCTACCTACGCCGTAGCAAGGCTTCACGAAGACTATGCCATAGAAGCTCTCCTACCTACGGCGTAATAAAGAATTTATGAAGACTACGGCGTAGCCCAACAAAAGGCTACAGCGTAGAAGTCCACTAAAGAACACTACGGAGTAGGCAATTTTCCAAGCTACGACGTAGGATCTCATTTGCGACAGTAAAGAACTAACGAAGCCAAGGAAGAAGCTATGGTGTAGCAACTTTATCTACTACGCCGTAGGATGCTTATCATAAAGACTTTACATCCGTAACACTTGATCAAGTTACGGCGTAACATAATTTGCAAAGGTTACGGCATAGCAACTCTAATACGCTACACCGTAACATAGTCGGGGCCTATAAATACCAACCCTAATTCCGAGTTTTTCATATCACTTCCCATCTCTTCACCACAGCAATGTTGGGAAAAACTCATGAAGGAGGGAGAACGAAGTTCTAGCCACATCCAAGTCAATTCCAAGGGAGGAATCACACACCAATCATATAAGTGTTTTCATTCCTTTACTTTGTATTCTAATCATGCTTAGATTTGTTTTAACTCAACATTGTTTTACTGCAATTATGAACATCAGTGGCTAAGCACCTTTTGGTGTTAGCCTAGTTATGAAATTGTCGTGTTATTGATTTAGTTTTCCATGCATCTATTATCTATTGTTTGTTTACTTTCATGGCGAGGCTTGGGACACTCTAGTTCCCGTAGTGATTAGTGTTGGTTGTTCTCTAGATAGTTATGGAATTAACCCTAGGAAGCAATTCGCTAGGGATGTGACTTGGTGATAGCAATATCACCATACATGTGCGAATTAACCCTAGGACCACCTACCAATACTAGACACTTAACGGAGTTAGAGGGGTGTAAGATCTGACCATGCCGCATTCATTAGCCTTGTCCATGTTCGTAGAGGCACTTAATGACTCTTATGTCTTCGTACCGATGAACCTAAGAGTTTACAATAGCTTTGGATAGGACAATATATAAGATAGATCTAGGCGAATTTGACCATCTGACCCAAAATAAATATCGAATCCCCGAACGATATGATAGGATGCACCTATAGGAAAACTAATCATAATCATAACAAGAGTAGTAATTAGGTTAACACTACGTCTCTTTACTGATTTTCTTCTATTTACTTTATTGTCTTGTCATTACTTTTAATTAGTTTAATTAATCTTTCAACTTAAAACCCCCTTTTAAACGTGTCACGACTTAGATAATTTTTGCACCTTAGCTCTTGGGACGACCTCGGCTTTACCATTTGACTATACCACACACGATCGGATACACTGTCCGTTAGTGCGAAAAAGGTAGACCTTAGGTAAACAAGACTTTATAAATAGTAAAACCTGGTCAGTAAAACCTGCATCACCTACATTTGAACACTAAGATTAGAAAGACCATAATGAGCTTATTTTATCATTTGATCAAACTTTTCACTCCTCGCCTTCATTTGTGACACATACCTTGTACCTACTTGAACGAAATGTATTGTGACTTTAATGTTGTTTGATACCTACCTTTGAACACTAACAGTACAAATTATATTAATGTGACCCAGTACCAATTAGCTCATCTTCCAGCAGTTCTAGTTTAAGTTCTGGTGGTTACACAATACCACCCGGATTGCTTGACTGGTTAATTGAAGAGCAAGAAACTGAGTCTGGTACAACCTCTGAGTATTCAATAGCCGATTCTACAAGCTCTAATTCACCAATAGAAGTGTACCTCTCCAAGTTATTGTACATTCTCAGCCTCTACCAGCTGACCTTGCTGTCCTAGCTCTGCCTGTGCCTGATGAGTAGCCAATCCCAGCAAAGAAACGTAAATGTGACCAGGATAATGGTGAAAGCAGCAAAGGCAAAGGCAAAGGGAAGACAAAGGCAACAGATAAAGCCAAAGGGAAAGGCAAGGGCAAGGGGAAAGGCAAGGCAACGTGAAGATGATGTATCATGTCCAACTTATGCTTTTGAAAAACTTGTTCACTTTTGATAATGGTTGTAAATATTTCTTAACTTACTATGAATGGTGCTAATGTAGTAGACTTAAGTTCTGGTGGTTACTTTAATGACTTAATGGTTAATGCTTTTCATGTTTCTAGTTTACAAATTCTGCAAATCATTACTTCCTTATGATAAAGGTTTAGATCAGATACAATTAGAGTAATTTTTGGTTGACTTGAACAGCCCTTGATATGGAGTTGACAATCAAACATTCACAATCAACCATAAATAATGACTAGTAATTAAACTTCATATTTTTTATTCATAGAGTTAAATAGTAGCAACCATTCCATACATCAGATAAAAACCATATTACAAACATACTAAAACCATACAAACACCATAATCATTAAAAACTTTCACCCCAACCGGTTCGAACCAGAGCTCTTTTCCCTGCTTGCATCACTTTCCCTCCTATCCTTCCTTTCTTTAAATTCTTAAAAGAAAATTTCAAGAGCCGTAATCCTGCTTGCCAAATTCAACCTATCCTTTAACATGTTTTGCTGCTGCTCCACCACGTTATTCTGCTACTCCACCACATTTTGCTGCTGCACCACCTGATTTTGATCACCCCCCACCTCCTCTTGCTCCTCCTCCTCTATATCTTCTTCCTAATTCAACCCCAAAACCTCATCCCATTAAAAGTCCTATCTACGCACCCACCTTAGTATTTGTGTCCTCATCACGGTGCTAACCTACCTGTAATTCTCAAATTCTAATATGGGATCATACCCGAATTGATTGAACACTGCGTCCCACAACAAGGCGTTGTTTAACACAAACTCGTATTAGTCAGCTTCACTTAGAAAACATCCATTTGCATCTGGGGCTGCCATTTTTAAGTGTGGCTCTTTTTCAAAGGGATTTTTGTGTTGGTGTGTGATCTAGGGTATACAAATGAGGTTATAAATATGCTGACGAGTTGTTGAACGGTTACCAAGAAGATAGGCGGGAAAAAAGGGGGGAAGGGACCAAATGCGCCTGTTGATATAAATAATGTGTAAAAACGTTATTAATATTTTTTGATATCCCTATGTTTTGTTGATCACAAAATCTAAAATCATTAAACGTAAAATCATTACGTAAATAAGTATTTAGTGACAAAATATCCTTATATCCATCTAATTCACTTAAGGTATGAATAAACAAGTGCCTAATACATTTTATGATCAAAGGAAAGTTTATTTACTAATTACAAATTATATAAAATAGTATAAACATTTTATATATTTAAGAAAAACACTTTTGAAAATTAAAGGAAAATGTTTATTTCATAATAATTATATGAATTCAAATTTTTAACATAATTTAGTTAAATTTTTACCAAATAAACTTTCCCCAGAAAAAGACAAAGAATCTGGCCGTTTCACATGGGCGGCCCCCTTAATTTTAAGGGGGCCGACACACATTAAGGGGGGCGGCATACGCTCCTGTGTTAGATTTCTTTGCCTATAAATACTGGTTCAAATCAGAATTTTTTCCTCACCTTTTAGATGAGGCGAAAAATGAACCACTTTTAGGGGTCATTTAAGCCCGGAATTCAATTTATTTGATCAAATATTGCCCTAAATCGTTCCTTTTGTGATTTTAGGTATTTTGGGAGTGAATTCTGGAAAAGGAAGAATTCGGACATTTTTTGAGCATAAAAGTGAAGAAAACGGCAAAGTCTTAATTTTCCATGCTGAGAACAGTACCTGAAGGCGTCAAGAGGAAGATCCTGACGGCGTCAAGAGTAAAAACCATGACGACCCAGTGCAAACCTGAAGGCGTCACAAGAAGGGCGTCAAGAGTATTTTTGATGACGGCCTGCATAAGGTGCATACATGACGGCGTCAGACCCAGATCTCGGCAGTCCGAGAAACTATTTGGCGGCGAGACGACAGCGTCAGACATTTGTTCTTGACGCCGTCACCTATCAAACTCTATATATAGTTTTCTATTTTTCATTCATTAAGGAGGAACTTGTGTGGAGTAAACTAGGGCCGAACTTTGTAAACCCTAGGTCATATTTTACAGTGTTTTCAAGGATTTTCATCCCTTGATTCCTTTCATGTTCAATTGAGATAATTCTTCTCTTAATTCATTCAATATGTCTATGTGTTGTTTGAATATATCTTATGCTTATCTTGATTCCAACATGGTAGGCTAGATCTATCTTGTGTTTGCTTAGATCTAATGAAACCTAGATGTTAATTATATGTTGATTACTTGTTTATGGTTGTATTGGATGAATGATTTCAATGTTAGGCTTAAGAAAAATGGCAGATCTCCATTGTGTAACATGCTTGAATGTCTTAGGAAACATGAACCGATGTGTACTAGGTTTTATTGGTTGTATTTAATGCATGAGCAAATTCTAGTGATCCCATGTTAGGAGCTTCTTAGCCTGCTCGACATAGGAGTGAAGTAGGCGTTCATAGGATTGGGGAAGTAAGTACGCCACCCCATGAATGGTATTAAGGAATACAATCCGTCATCCACGCAACTATAACAAGTAATTAACATGTAAAAGATGTCTAGGGAGTAGTGAAATCTAAGTAAACACAATTCTCCCACATATTGCTCACAACTTTAGTATAATATAGTTTTACTTTCATTTTTAGTATTTTTTTTTTATTGCATCCTAGTATTGGGTTAGTTGATTAGCAACTAATTCCGCCAAACTCCTTCAAACCCGAGATTTTTAATTGCTTTCATATAAAAATATAAAAATACAAAAAGAATCATCCCTCATCTCTAGACCTAGTCTTTAGGTTTTCTAATCCTAGCGACACTATTCCTAGCTGAACGATTAATCCCCCGTTACTTGTCATTATACTATACTACATCTATCCGGTGCACTGCCTGGTGGGGGTTGTAAGCTTCTCAAGAGGTAAAGCCTGGTGCAATCCCTACGCATCAAGTTTTTGGTGCCGCAGCCCGGGGAATAGTTATTGTCTAGGTTAGAATCTATTTTTATTAGGTCTACTTGCTAGATTCCTTTCTAGTAAGATTTTATTTTTATTTTTAAGTTCTCTTTAGTCTATCTTATTTCTTCGTGTTTCTGTTTGTAACTCTTTACCATCCGCCATTATGGCAACCGACGAATTCTCTAACCTTAGGATCACTAGGAGTCGTAGTTCTGCTAGAAACCTTGTCTTGCCTTATGCAGAACCCGATAGAGAAATGTGTAGGTTAAGACGATCTCACTCAACACCTGAACCATCTAGCGTTGCCATCGATTTTGATGCACCCCTTTCTGAAGAAAATTCAAAAAATCACCTTACAACCCCTAGCTCCCAACCCAACAACGAGATGAGTACCCCCGCAACTCCCACTCCTAAGCGCCTTAAGGACTACTCCTCCCCAAACCCTCATGGCTTCTCAAATGCCATTGTCTACCCAAATGAACACACCAATGAGGTCTTGCATGCAACCGATGTTTGGCTTGTCCAAAGTGTGTGCAAGTTTTGTGGATTAGATGATGATGACCCGATTCAACACGTTAAGGACTTCTTGAAAATAGTAGACACCCTCCATACGGACGGGGCTACTAGAGACACGTCCCGATTACGATTCTTCCCTTTCACCCTTTGTGAAAAAGCCCAAGAGTGGTATGATAAACTTCCTTCTGAATCTAATTTCACATGGGAACAACTCATATTCAAGTTCTATAAGAAGTTCTTTTCACCTGGGAAAACTTCAGCATTTAGAGATAGGATTCTCTGCTTCCGAAAAGGGAAGGATGAACCCTTCCATAAATCGTGGATTAGATTCAAGGATTTAATAAGACAAGTTCCCCATCATGGCATCGAACTTTGGCTTTTGGTCCAAATCTTCTACGACAATGTCTCCTCAAATGATCGAACGGAATCAACAATTCTAGAAAAGGGAGATTAGCCAATCTTAGTGCCGAAGAAGGATGGGATAGGATTGAAGAATATACTCAAGACCAGGATGACACTTGGGATGAACCTGAGTCGACTGTCAGTATGTCTGAAATCACTTCAACATCTTCAGATCGGTTCAGAAAAATCAACAAAAGAATGGAATACCTAGCCGGGTCGTAGCTACCTAAACAACTTTCAAATCCTTACTTGATCTGCGACTACTGTGGGGGCCCGCATGAGGTAGAGGAATGCGGAGGAGAAACCACGACTGAACATGCATGCTTGTCAGGAGGTGACATCTATGCTGATCCCTCCCTTTTGCCTTTTTACCAAAATGATGATTACACCCTCTAGGGAAATCTGGTAAAAAGAAAAGAAGGAGAGGAAGGTCCTGAATTCGAAATCAGGAGCACTTTTGAAGATGACCTTGGTCACTTCACTCAAGAAAAAGGCTTACAATTAAAAGGTCTTAATGAACTTGTTGATGAACAGCAGAATGACATTGGAGAATGGTTCAACAAGCTTAACTCCACCCTCGATAACCTTGAAATGCCATCAGTAAGCCAAAAAGATCCCATGCTCGCGATAACCACTCGAGCTGGAACAACAACCAAGGACCCCCTTACCCGAGCTCGCCCCCCATCACTCCCGATCCAAACAAGCCTCGCGAAGAGGAGGATGATGTGGGCAGCGAGGCTCCCAACCAACCTCCCTTGGCGACCCCTTCCCCATCAACCCCACTTAACCAACCTGTGAGAATCCCATTCCCATCACGATTAAAAAACCAGAAAACTGAGAATGATAATAAAAGATTCCTGTCATATCTAAAAGACTCAGTAGTCACCATACCCCTCCTTGATGCTTGTTATCACATGCCGAAGTATAGCGCATACTTTCAAAAATTACTCGCTAACTGAAAGAAACTCGAGGGTCTTGTGACCCTGGGGGAAGAATGTTCGGTGGTGACCCATAGAGGGCTACCAAAAAAGGTACATGATCCAGGCAGCTTCGCCTTGCCTTGCTCCATAGGATCTCTATCAATAAAGAATGCTCTTTCCGATTTGGGGGCAAGTATCAACCTCATGCCTCACTCTATGTTCCTTAAACCAGGATACTCCAGATTAAAGCCTACCCATATGAACATCCAACTGGCCGATAGGTCAGTCAAATACCCCGTAGGGATATGCGAGAATGTGCTAGTTAAAGTCGGGAAATTCAAATTCCCGGTCGACTTCGTAATCTTAGAGATGGAGGAGGATGACTTGGTACCCATCAACTTAGGGAGACCATTTCTTGCGACAGCTCATGCAGTCATTAATGTTCATGACGGCATGTTAACCTTATGAGTGGGAACCGATAGCATAACCTTCGACATTAAGGACACTATGGATCTCTCTCCCGAAGCAGCTAACTGGCCCTATTTCATTGGAGAGGTTGATGAACTCACGGATGTCATTGATAGCTGTGTTGATGAACAAATCGAGGAAGGCTGGTTATGGGATGAGAGTTTTCTACCTTTGTTAGAGGTTGAAAAGATGGAGGACATTGGTGCAGTCTCCTTCTACCCTAGACAAGAGGCCACGGAGCATCTCGAGCTCCGAAAACCCGAAAACAAGCTTAAGCCTTCTATTATCGAACCTCCTGAGCTAGATCTTAAGGAACTTCCTAACCATTTAGAGTATGCCTTCCTTCAGGGAGAGGACCAACTGCCGGTAATCATAAACTCTTCCCTCGAACATGAACAAAAAGGTAAACTCTTAGAGGTCCTAAAGAAATATAAGGGAGTGCTTGCATGGAGTGTAGCCGACATTAAGGGGATTGACTCAACTTTTTGCACGCATAAGATTCTCATGGAAGAAGATTATAAACCTACCGTGCAACCCCAGAGGCGGGCGAACCCCAACATTAAGGAAGTTGTAAAGAAAGAAGTCATCAAACTTCTGGATGCAGGATTGATCTACCCAATCTCAGACAGCCCATGGGTTAGTCCTGTACAGGTTGTACCTAAGATGGGTGGAATGACTGTAGTTAAGAATGACAAGGGTGAGATGGTACCCCAAAGAACAGTTACTGGATGGCGGGTATGCATCGATTATAGAAAGCTCAATGATGCCACGAGGAAATATCACTTTCCCTTACCATTCATTGACCAAATGTTAGAGAGATTGTCTGGGCACGAGTACTATTGTTTCTTGGATGGATTCTCAGGGTATTTTCAAATTCCCAGAGCACCTGAGGACCAAGAAAAGACCACGTTTACTTGCCCTTATGGAACGTTTGCCTACAAAAGAATGCCTTTTGGGCTATGTAATGCCCCCGCCACTTTTCAACGATGCATGACCGCAATCTTTCACGAACTTATGGAAGACAGCATGGAAGTTTTCATGGATGACTTTTCGGTCTCCGGGAACTCCTTCGACCGCTGTCTTGCTAATCTAGAAAAAATGCTTAAACGCTGTGAGGAAACCAACTTGGTGTTAAACTGGGAAAAGTGTCATTTCATGGTGAAAGAAGGGATTGTGTTAGGGCATAAGTTCTCAGGGAATGGGATAGAGGTGGACCAAGCTAAAGTTGAAGCTATATCTAAGTTACCATATCCCACGACTATTAAAGCAATACGCAGCTTCTTGGGGCACGCCGGGTTTTTTCGGAGATTCATCAAAGACTTCTCCAAAATAGCTCGGCCAATGACTCAATTGCTAATGAAGGATGCTCCTTTCGATTTCTCCCAAGAATGCAAGGATGCATTCAATCTCTTAAAAAAGGAGCTCACACAACCTCCAATCATGATTACACCCAACTGGGAGTTACCGTTTGAAATCATGTGTGACCCTAGCGATTTCGCTGCCGGGGCTGTATTGGGCCAACGGCGTGACAAGCTTTTCCAACCTATTTACTATGCTAGCAAAACCATGAATCCCGCTCAAGAGAATTACTCTACCACCAAAAAAGAATTGTTAGCCGTAGTGTTCGCATTCGACAAATTCCGGCAATATCTTGTCCTTTCAAAGACAGTCGTTTTCACTGATCACTCGGCTCTTCGATATCTTTTTGCTAAGCAGGATGCTAAGCCACGACTAATTCGGTGGATCTTGTTGTTACAAGAATTTGATGTTGAGATTCGTGATAAGAGGGGCGCAGAAAATCTGGTCGCAGATAATCTATCTCGCCTTGAAAATCCCTTGTATGAGCATGACAGAAGTGAGATTCGGGATTCATTTCCTAACGAACAACTCATGTCAATAACTGATTCGGAGCCTTGGTACGCCGATTTTGCCAACTATCTCGCAAGCAGACTCGTTCCAGAACACCTGACTAGGTACGAAAGGAAAAGGTTCTTTTCTCAGTTAAAATACTACTTTTGGGATGAACCATTTTTATTCCGAAGGTGTCCTGACCAAATAATAAGACGTTGTGTTTCAGAGAGTGAGGCAGTAAAGATTATGAGAGAATGTCACTCTGGTCCCTCTGGAGGGCATCATGGGATAAGCACTACCGCCCGAAAGATTTTTGACGCGGGATTCTATTGGCTCAAAATTTTCCGTGATGTCAAAGAAATGGTACAGGCATGCGATGCATGTCAACGGGCCGGGAACATATCGCATACGGATGAAGAACCTCGGAATTTTATACAAGTATGTGAGGTCTTCGATGTTTGGGGAATTGATTTCATGGGACCCTTTCCATCTTCAGGAGGGAACGAATACATTTTAGTTGCCATCGATTATGTTTCAAAATGGGTAGAGGCACAAGCCCTTAGGACCAACGATGCCAGGGTGGTTATTCATTTCCTGAAAAAGCTTTTCGCTAGATTCGGGATTCCTAAAGCCCTCATCAGTGATCGGGGAACCCACTTTTGCAATGCGCAAATGGAAAAGGTCATGAGGAGGTATGGGGTGTCCCATCGATTTTCCACCGCCTATCATCCCCAAACCAATGGCCAGGTCGAAAACACAAATAGGGCTATTAAAAGAATAATTGAAAAAATGGTTAGTCAGAATAGAAAAGACTGGTCATTTAAACTCGACGAGGCCTTATGGGCATTCCGAACCGCCTACAAGACACCTATTGAAACGACCCCGTTTCGCATGGTGTATGGTAAGGCATGTCACTTGCCAGTAGAATTAGAACATAAGGCTTATTGGGCGTTTAAGGCATGTAACTTAGATTATACAATTGCCGGAACCAATAGGTTCTTGCAATTACACGAGCTTGATGAGCTTAGATTAGAAGCCTATGAGTCTTCCATTACATATAAAGAGAGGGCAAAAAGATGGCATGACCAAAGAATTAAGAAACCCAAGGAATTTTTAGAAGGGGACAAAGTCCTATTGTACAACTCTCGGTTAAGATTATTTCCAGGGAAGCTCAAGTCTAGATGTTATGGACCATTTACGGTGAAAAGTTCCTCTAAAACTGGAGCCGTTGTGTTATTAGACGATGAAGGTATAGAATTTACTGTTAACATACAACGTGTAAAACATTATCAAGAAAATAATAATGAAATGATTAGTGAGGAGGATGTAACGTTTGATGAGGAGGTCACGTAGTAACCCATAACCTTGAGTCTAGCTACAAGACTCGTAAATAAAGAAAAGCGCGTCTTGGGAGGCAACCCATGATTTTGTGTGATTTTTATTTTGTTTGTTTGTTATTTGCTTCCGTATGTATGCTTTATTTTTATTGTTGGTAGATCATGTTTCAAAACTAAAATAGTGAAAATACTTTACTTTGTTGTTTGGCCTAGTCTTAACTTCATCCAAAGGTATTTTTTTCAAAAGATAAGTGTAAGGGGAAACCCCAAATATGTTTTTAAGAAACAAAACCGATCATGATTCTCCACAATATTAAGTGAACATGTATATTCATAATTGTTAGAGTCAAATGCTTGTATTGAGTCATAATGAAGTTTTGCAGGATTTTCCAGTAAGTAGGACCAAGTTTTTCCAGAAATTTTTCAGAAACTTAACATAAGAATTCCTGCAGGTCACTTCTGACGGCATCACAAGTTTACTCTTGACGGCGTCACGTGTAAAAATTTGGAAATTTTACCTGTTTTGTTTTTCTAACGGAGTCTTAAAGTTTTTGTTGAATTATTAGTTTTATAATCTCTAGGAAATCTGCAAATATCATTCCACAAGCATTATATCTTATTTTGTTTTCTAGGATTTATTAGCATATGTAGATTGCCGCCGATTTTATGCGAGGTTGCCTTGTCTGTTTTCTCAGGTTTTACAGGTTATGTATGACAAGAAGATGATTATTATTCTGGAAGGGAAGCTTTGATTGTTCATTTTCTTGGAGGAAGATCTAACCTGGCCACCTTATTATCCATACCGAGCGAATCAGGGGAGTATTTGATTTCATTTGTTTTACTTATTTCACTTTTACATTCTTTACTTGAACATTGGGGACAATGTTCATCCTAAGTGTAAGAGGAGGGTAAAATGATGATACCTTACAAATACACTTTCGCTTGAGTTTGTTTGTTTAATAGTAGATGTGTAATAAAACTTTGAGAAATACTTGTTAGTGTAATTTTAGCGCCAAATTTAAAATTTTTTACAACATTTAGGAGTGAAACTTTAGCCATAGCAAGCGTCTCATGGATAGGAGATTGTATGACTAGCACAAAACCGTACTATTCAGAAAAATTTTCCACCTAAATATGTGAGGTTCGCCTTTAGATTTGATAGGAAAATTATTTACTATTAGTGCTTATGAGTATACCGGTAGCATTTAGATTCTAGAACTTGCGTTAGTGATGCATCCCGAGACCACTAGTGAGACTACATTCGTGCAGTAGGATTTACTACATGATAAGAGGCATTAGGATCACCCTTGTGTTAAACTCGTATTACAATTACTTGACCATTTAAGTCATATTACTTGGCAAGTTAAGTCAATTGATTTTTCCCACACCCTTAGTGTTGTACTCATTTTTAGTACACGAAACCCCTAGTACACCCCTCCGAGCCTATCTTTTTGTTTCTAACTTTAAGCATCTTACTTAAAGGAAGAATTTGTTACACCCCACATAAATGTACACACAAATCGCCTTAGCCTTCCGTGTATGCACTCATCTTTAGTGCATTATTGTTATTTGTTAAACCCTAAGTTAATTATCTAATTGATTACATGGTTGCTAAGTCGAGTCATATCCTTGTACATATTGTTTTGGGACGATTGGGACTCATGGGTAAAGTACTTATTTTATGGAGTAATAGGGAAGAACATCATATATTACCCCCGTATGTGCGTTAATCTTAAAAGTATTCCAAGTGTTTTGATTTTCTTAATTCGAGTCATTAGATTAGTTAATTGTAAAGTATGTAAAAATTCAAGTGTAAGGGGAATTTTCATTCCCTATTGTCACAACTCGTAATTTCATGTCCTTTTTCAAACGTCGAAATTTCATAATTCATCTCGGAAAGTTACTATTCATTTCTACTATTCATTTTTACTATTCACTTTCACTATTGATCTCTGAAATTTTTATTTCATTTTCTCGTAAGTTAAAGTATTTTAACGATAATCCGAGAGTTTGACACTCGTCGGATCATTTTTGCAAAAATCACGAAACCGTGTCCGAGATTTACTTTTAGGTTTAAACGTCGTTCCAACATCCCGATATGTCCATAAAACACTATAAACGATAGAAATATGATTTTCTCTCATTTTACGACAATTCTAAAAGTTTTGGAATTTTACGTTTTCCATTTCAGCGTTTTACGCGAATTACGCGTTTTTAACCCGCGTTTCCAGTTTTAACAGCGTTTATGCAACCCGATGGAACTTACCATTCATTTTATATTTTATTATGGAGTATTTTGACAAGTTTAGTCATTCTTTCAAGTTTCATATTTTTATGATACCCGGATTTACGTTTCGCAGTTTAACAATTTACGTTTAGCGATTATCGGAACCAAAACTGACTCCGTGAACGAGATATTATCAAACTTCCTTCATACTCATCCTAAATATCTAACAAATATCTAGATACTTTCAATTGTCATTGAAATTACAATTATGCCCTTTTGATAAAATTACCAAAATGCCCTTGGACTATATAAGGAAATAACTAGCTAATAATTCATTTTTATCACAAAAATCAATCTCTTTTCTCTCTTGCTCAAAACCCACGACCCAAAACAGAAAAAAAAATACACCATTTGGATCTTGATTCTTGGCCATTTCATCCATTAGAAGTAAACCTTATGATCCTAGCTCGATCCTAGTGTGTTACAAAGGGGTTTTGGTTAATAATCTTGAAGTTATTACAAGGTTTTCATCATCTTTTTCACATAACACTTCAAGTAAGCTTACATATTATTTTTCATCACTTTCATACATGTATTTTTGATCCATTACAATTTTCATATAGATTTATGCAAGTATACATAGGTTGTCATACCACTTATTACTCATTTTTCTTTATAAAGATAGATCTATAATTTTTATTAGCAATCTCATGAGATCCACCATGTTTTATGAAGTTTAGGACCCCATGACACCCTAAGAAGGTGTATGGTAGTTTAAGGGTTGTATTGAAGTTGTTTGGAAGGACTAGGAAACCAAGTATTGAACAAGAAAAATACTTACTGTCCCTATTTGTAAAACGTGGGAAATCCAGGGGGTTGGGTGTACTTTTTGGCCAAATATTTAGAAAATACATTCAAAAACGAAGCCGTGGGCGAAAGAACGGATTAAAACGAGTTTATAACGAAGGAGATATGATTTTTGCAAGTTTAACGACGAAAACTATTATTTTCTAAAAATAGTAAGCTGTCACACGATTTTTATGGGTAAAATCGAGGTGTTAGACGTAACCTAGAGGAACCTAACTATCAAAAATATATTAGTATATGTCAATACGATTCCGGGGATATAAAGAACGAAGAAAACGAGCTTATAACGAAAAAGATACAAGCGTTTGAACTTAGACGATTTTAATATTTTTGCTTTAGCAAAACACCTGGAAAATTTTTCAAGTATTAACCATTTCACCAAGTGACAAGGTTGAGAGCCAATTTACTCATTGATAAACTCATTTCTGGAAAATTTACATAATTGACAAAAAGTTAGTTCACCCAGCCTAGTTTTCAAAACATTTAACCGTTTGTCAAAAGGATTTATAACGAATAACTTATGGTCTTTCAAACTTTCCCGAAAACTGCCCAGAATCTGCCAAAACAGCCCAAACACCTCACTTGACGGCTATTTTCCTTTATGATCGAGACCCGTATGGACAAACTTCGATTCTATGACTTTTTAGATAAGGTGAAAATCTTTCTAAAACTACTGAGCTTCTTTCCTAACTCTTAATATTCACTATTTCGTGACTAGTTTTGCGAGACCATTTTGGTCATATTTTCAAGTTATGAAAAGTGTCATTTTACGACGAAAATACTATATTTACCGATAGAACACCAAACGAGGATCGTGGATTACTGTTTCAACTTATTTACATGGGAACTGTTTATTAACTTAATGAGACGTCAAAAACGTATTTGTCGACGATAAACGTTATTTTCAAAACTAATGAGTGGTATCAATAACATACGTATTTGCATGTGTAGCATCATTTCATTTCTTACATTAGACCATATCATTCATATTAGGTTGCGGTTAGAGATCGTACCGCATTTTCAGTGTATCCACTTTTGTCATCGTAGCTATCGCACCAGGTGAGTCATAGCCCCTACTCTTTTAATTGTTTTATCAACTCTTTGGGGGAGAATAAATGCTCATTACTCGCTTTACATGGTTGATTACCTGCATTTCGTTGGTATGTTTGATTACCTGCATTTCATGGGATTGTCATCATTGTTTATATAACCTCATTGTTAAAATTGTTTATATAGCGGTTTTGCTACACTTATCTTTGAATTGAGATTCAAGCATTATTTTGTTCACACAAACCAAAACACATTTGGCAGTGGGTTGTAAACACACAGGTTACAAGTCTCTTATGGCGGGACTTGGAACTGAGTGGATTTACGATGCCTTTGCTGGGAAAACTTCATTCATATGCATAACATTCTTTTTCACAAGACTCTATGAACTCACCAACCATTGTGTTGACACTTTAGCATGTATTTTCAGGTTTTAAGCAATGGCACGCTACAGGAGGGTTTTGGCAGGGCATGGCATGGTCATAGAAGACTCTGATTATTTATTTGGGGACCGTTTTAAACTATTTTAAGAGCCTACTTCCGCACTACTTTTAACAATGTAAATTCAACATTTTTGATTAAACTATTTTATTCTAAATGATTGAAGAGAAAACATTTTTGTACTTGTGTTGTGATATCAATTGAGTTACACCCCAGCTGCATGTATGCTTCCGCTGGACCCGATTTTGGGGGTGTGACACCTATGATGTATTATTTTCGATGGTAGGGTAAAAGTGTATTAAAAAAAATAATAATAAAAAAAATCGATAAAAACAAGAAAAAGAAAAGAAAAGAAAAAGAAAAAAACATACGGACTACCATCCCTTTTCATTCTATGTTTGTTTTATGTTTTTGTTATTTTTCATTTATTAGCTTAAGTCGAGTCTAGTTTTGGCTTAGCAACGCCATATTGTACATGTAATTAACCAAGAATGTTAACTCGCCACCAGTAAAGACTGCCTATATCCAACAAAACCGTGTATTCCATATCCCTACACCTAACATTACAACCCTTTGAAAGACCTCTTTGATAGTTTATCCTAGGTGCTTACGCCATGTGGTGGAGGTTTGATCATTTCCCAAGCCTATTAATCTATTTCGCTATGACAGGTAGTGAGAGATGTTTTCCATTTCCATAATGTGATATTACTTTATTACACCCGAGAGATGTGAGTATCTAAACACTATCTGTGAGGTGCTAGTATATGACCTCCGTGCTTTTCTTTGGTCTTTAGTGGAACAATTATTTGTTGTAATTACTTTTATATTAGTGTTAAATGACCCCTAACTTGTATTTTGACTAGAATAAAAGCGCATTTACTTGAGGACAAGCAAATCTCAAGTGTAAGGGTATATGATGAGGCGAAAAATGAGCCACTTTTAGGGGGTCATTTAAGCCCGGAATTGAATTTATTCGATCAAATATTACCCTAAATCGTTCCTTTTGTGATTTTAGGTAATTTGGGAGTGAATTCTGGAAAAGGAAGCAATTCGGTCGTTTTTGGAGCATAAAAGTGAAGAAAACTGCAAAGTCTTAATTTTCCATGCTGAGAACAGTACCTAACGGTGTCAAGAGGAAGATCCTGACGGCGTCAAGAGTAAAAACCATGACGACCCAGTGCAAAACCTGAAGGCGTCACAAGAAGGGAGTCAAGAGTATTTTTGGTGACGGCCTGCATAAGGTGAATACATGACGGCGTCAGACCCAGATCTAAGCAGTCCGAGAAACTATTTGGCGGCAAGATGACGGCGTCATACATTTGTTCTTGACGCCGTCACCTATCAAACACTATATATAGTTTTCTATTTTTCATTCATTAAGGAGGAACTTGTGTGGAGAAAACTAGGGCCGAACTTTGTAAACCCTAGGTCATATTTTACAGTGTTTTCAAGGGTTTTCATCCCTTGATTCCTTTCATGTTCAATTGAGATAATTCTTCTCTTAATTCATTCAATATGTCTATGTGTTGTTTGAATATATCTAATGCTTATCTTGATTCCAACATGCTAGGCTAGATCTATCTTGTGTTTGCTTAGATCTAATGAAACCTAGATGTTAATTATATGTTGATTACTTGTTTATGGTTGTATTGGATGAATGATTTCAATGTTAGGCTTAAGAAAACTGGCAGATCTCCATTGTGTAACATGCTTGAACGTCTTAGGAAACATGAACCGATGTGTACTAGGTTTTATTGGTTGTATTTAATGCATGAGCAAATTCTAGTGATCCCATGTTAGGAGCTTCTTAGCCGACTCGACATAGGAGCGAAGTAGGCATTCATAGGATTGGGGAAGTAAGTACGCCACCCCATGAATGGTATTAAGGAATACAATCCGTCATCCACGCAACTATAACAAGTAATTAACGTGTAAAAGATGTCTAGGGAGTAATGAAATCAAAGTAAACACAATTCTCCCACATATTGCTCACAACTTTAGTATAATATAGTTTTACTTTCATTTTTAGTATTTTATTTTGATTGCATCTTAGTATTGGTTTAGTTGATTAGCAACTAATTCCGCCAAACTCCTTCAAACCCGAGATTTTTAATTGCTTTCATATAAAAATATAAAATTACAAAAAGAATCATCCCTCATCTGTAGACCTAGTCTTTAGGTTTTCTAATCCTAGCGTCACTATTCCTAGCTGAACGATCAATCCCCC
The DNA here is from genome assembly GCA_030686995.1 of Artemisia argyi. Lineage (NCBI taxonomy): Eukaryota > Viridiplantae > Streptophyta > Magnoliopsida > Asterales > Asteraceae > Artemisia > Artemisia argyi. The sequence goes on from CM060708.1 coordinate 277,554,588, forward strand.
GGTACTTGTCATTATACTATACTACATCGATCAGGTACACTGCCTGGTGGGGTTTGTAAGCTTCTCGAGATCCTTCGAGAGGTAAAGCCTGGTGCAATCCCTATGCATCACTTTTGCACTAAAACTTTCTGTTCTAATTCTCTCAAATCATCTTTTTAAATCCTTTGATCATAAACATATTAGTTCTTATTTCAAGTGATGCAATCCTTCATCATTCAAAGTGCAAGAGAAGAATACTCCTCCAACATCTTGTTAAGAAGTATTGTTAGCTTGTGTATATTGTAAAGGTGTAGAAGTTGTGTAATAGATAGATCTAGTTGTGTTAGTAGTTGTGAATAGAAGTAGTTGTGTTGGGTAGAAGTAGAAGTAGTGTTGTGAAAGATAAGTAGTGAAGGTATGTAGTAGTAGTGGTGTGCATAAGTTGTGAAGAAGGTGTGTAGTGGTGTGAGATTGGTTCTAGCTACTATTTGGACTCGACATTTAGCTTAGTATCGTAAATTGGTGTAAGCAAAAGTTGTGTAAGGTTTTCTCCGCCATAAGGGAGCTTGTTGACGTAGTGAAGAAAACTCTCGAGTTAGGTGCTCGAGGAGTGGAGTAGGGCGAAGAGGTGCTTCGTAGCCGAACCACTATAAATCCTTTGTCTTGTGGTGCGATCTTTCCATCTCTATCTCTTTACTTATTTACTTATATTGTTGTCATTTTATTTCGTAGATATTAGTATATATAAGTATTGTTTATTGATCTCACATAAAACTAGAATCGATTATTTTGCAAACAAAGTTTTTATAAAAATAAATTGACGTAAAACTATTCAACCCCCCTCCCCTTCTAGTTTTCCACAATTGGCATCATAGCTACGTTAAACAAGATCTTTAAAATAAACTGTATTTTAAAACTTGAAATTGATCTATGGAATCGGAAAAATATTTAGAAGGGAACATGACATTTAAACCACCATATTTTGAAAATACAAGTTTTCTTGAATGGAATAAACGATTCGAAAGTTATGTGAAATTAATAGATCATGATCTTTGGCGTGTCATTTCAATTGGTAATTTTCAATCAACAAAAACCACTTTTGAAAAACAAGATAATTATTTCAAAATAGTGCTTGATAAAAATGATATTGCTAAAATGTTATATACAAAGCTTTACCAAATATTGAATATGAAAGAATATTTTTTTGTCAAACGGCAAACGATATGTGAAAAAGTCTCTTAAATTTTCATCAAGAGAAATGTCAAGCCAAAGAAAATTTTATATATAAAATTGTTGAAAATGAAAGTATAGTAGATAAGTATTTAGCTGAAATGAGTACAAGTGCTACTAGTTCAAATTTTGCATGTGTAGGTAATAATGACGAAAACCCCATGAGTCATACCAAGAACAAACAAGAAGGGTGTACAAAGTCAACGATCGAACATAATAATGATGACGATTGTAGTTCCGAAAGTGAAGATAAAGAATATGCAAATGTCGTTAAAGAATTCAAGAATATTATTAAGAAGCGACTAAAAGCACAAGATAAAAGGAAAATCACCCGAAGAAGAATTTCGAGTGACGAAGATGAAACAATGAAGCACAAATGTTTCATGGCTCATGCACCTGATGAAATATGTCTAGGAGTAGATTTGGAGCCCGATGAGTGGATAAAGGATAGTGGATGCTCAAGACACATGACGGGGAATCGCAAGCTATTTTCTACATATAAGGCATACAACGGAGGTAATGTTGTTTTTGGTAGTGATCGTCGTGGAAAAATCATAGGCAAAGTTACGATCTCTCAAGACTCTCTAACTATTGAAAATGTCGAGCATGTAGATAATCTAACTTATACCTTGCTTAGTATAGGCCAAATATGTGATAATAAGTGTAGGGTTACCTTTACCGAAAAAGATAGTGAAATAATTAAGGATAAGAAAGTTATAGGTAGAGGAATTAGGAAAGGAGGTATATATGTTATGAAATTAGGAGACAAACCGGAAGATAAGATATGCCTAGCTACTAAAGATGAAAACTCCACTTTGTGGCATAGGAGATTAGGTCATGCAAACATGCAAAAAAATACAATCTTTAGCCTCTAAGGAACTTGTTAGAAACTTACCTAGTCTAAGATATGATCAACACTTTTACGATGCTTGTAAAATTGGAAAACAAGCACATGCTAGTCACAAAGCTAAAAATATGTTGGGAATTATATTAACAGTTACCAAGGCTAAGTATGAAGATTACAACTGCTGAAGAATGCACTTGCAGTGGAAACTCATTACCACTGCTATTACATATTATTACCACTGCTGTTAGGATAACTGTTAGAAAACTTGTAAAGATAAATATAGAATAGATCTTATGTATATCTTATTCTATTAGAGTTATACGTATCTTGTAGAAGTGGACTCCTTTTGCTATAAAAGGAGGTCCTAGGTTAAGAGTAGACATACGTTTTTCTTAGAGCTTCAAGGTTGTAACCCTAGTGATACAAAGATCACTCGTATTATTATTATTAATAATATTGGAGCTAACCATTTGGTACATACATTATTCTCATTCATATACAACTGTTTCATTCACAATCAAAGTTCTAAGTGTTACTAAGTAGATTCCGCATACTTAGTGATATAACTCAAAGTATCATTCTAACACAGATCACGGTGTTTAGATCCATCAAGTGGTATCAGAGCCAGGTTTTGATACTTTGATTTAGAAGACCCCAAGTTCACTCAGAAGATTCAATGGAGACAGAAACTAGTCAATCAAACATTGCTGCTAAGCTTCCCAAGCTTAAGTTGAATGACTATGAGATGTGGAGGCTAATGATCGAACAATTCTTTATGGTGCAAGACTATGCACTCTGGGAGATCATTATGTTTGGAAATTCTTTCAAACCTGGTACTACCTCAGAGACAATTAATGGCAAGGAAGTACTAAAGGTCAACACTGGACCAGTCACAAATGATGAAAGACTTCAGATGAAGAATGATCTGAAGGCAAGAGGCTTGCTGTTGATGACACTTCCCAGAGATCAAATTCTAACTTTTTTTTCTTTGAAATTCTGCATTAGCAACATCCATTACATCTGTATCTTTTTCCACTGTGACTTTATGAGTTTCCACTGCATCAGTTTCCACTGCTTCAGCAAAAATTTCTTTAGAACCCACAGCTGCATCTTCCTTTTCTTGAACATTATCAAAATCATCTAATTCGGCAAACTCTTGTTCAAAATTTAGTCTCCTCCCCTTAAACTCTGCTTCAGTTCTAATCCACCCCTGTTTGGGAGAATTCTCCAAATCCTCACTAAAGTAGACTGAGTCATCATCATTATGAGGTGGAGTGGAAGATCTGTGCTTCTTGAGACTTTCAACTTCATCCTGTAACCTTTGAATCTCTGCCTTCATTTGATTAAGCTCTGTGGCATGTTGTTGCTTTGTCATTGCCAGATCTTTCTCCAGAGCTGTAACCTGTTTGACTAACTTGGTACATAATTCCATCAATTCAGGGGGTTTCACACTGCCCTCAACACTTCCAACTGTGTGACTTGTTGGGAGAGGTGAATCATAGGGCATTGATTTAGGCTCTTCTCTAGTTGGACTAGGAGGAAGCCTTGAACCACCACTGCTTGTTCCTAAACCAAAAGGTTCAGCAACATGCAATGTTGAGATGAAAGGAGTTGGCTGTTTTTGCCTCCTCTCATATGTATGAGTTACTGTAGGGGTATGTTGAATAGGTGGAACTACAATAGTGGGTGTGTGTTGGGATACAACTGGGATGGTTGCATCTTCACACTGTACCTGTGAAATCTTTGAAAGCATTTCAGGAAAAAGTGGTTTAACCTCCCCATTCCAAAGTTCTAAAGCCTTACACATATTTTGAAAAACTTTTGGCTTAAGACAGGGGGTTTCATAAACTCTTTTGTGGGTTTGCAGTTGAAATTCATTTAACACTGCTTGCACAAACCTTGGATACATCAAAAATTTATATGAACTCTTTACATTGCCTTTCATATTATTGAAAATAAACTTTGAAAAATTGAAAGTCCTATCAGTAGCCAAGCAAACCAAAGGATAAGCCATGGTTGATGCAAATTGCTCGTAAGATGTTTTCTTAGGACTTAGGCAACGTAAAAGAGTATGTATTAAAAATCTCCCATGGGGACAAAAACATCCTTTTTTGAAATTAACTTTTTGATCAGATGTATCATACCCCATGGAAGCAATATTTTTGAAAATATCTGAATTGGGTAATGTGATGATACCATTGAGATCATCCAATTGGAGAACTCTCCTCAAGGATGACTCAGTAACATCAATAGTTACCCCATCCACTGTGGCTCTAAGAGCTTCCACAGTTTCTGGTGTGTCTCCCTGTTCAATAGTTATGAACTTCACAGTGTTCCAGAACTGTTTGATATGAGAAACAAATATTGTGGGATTAACAGTTAAAGCATACCTTATATGGGTTGTATTGAGAAAATCCATAATCTGATGGAAAACAGGGCCACTCTTTTCGTTTGACTTTTGTAAATAGGCCACTTGGTTGTGCTCTTCAACAAAGTTTAGAATCGCCATGATGTTGTGAAAGAAAGATAAAAGTGTTAGTAATCGATAATAAGAATCAAGCCGTATGATGAATAATTTATACTAATAGGGTTTTGAGGAGTATGCGTAATGTGAATTATCTTAAGAAAGAATTTATCTTTGGAGAAAGAATAAATTAAAATTGGTAAGTGGATAATTCACAAAAAGTTACCCTATTAATAAGGAAACACGGTTATTTGACAACAGCTAGTTAAACAATAAGATTACTGACACAACAGTTGTAACGACTAGTTCACCAGGGGTAAAAATTACTCTTGAAGTGGTAACTTGTGGACTAGCAATGGTAAATTTTCACAAAAATATCAAAGAGCAGTGGTAAGTAAAACATATAAAAGTAACTGCTCTAATCATATTTTTTAGCAAACTATCAGCTTTAAACGGATTTGATATGTATTTACCATGAGCCGTTTGCTATGGACTAGCCAACTCTTCATCACATGGAATATGGTGAGTTGATGACCATATAGTTTTTGGTAAACTATCAACCATAAATGGATTTGAGAAGTCTTTACCAGTAGCCGTTTGCTCTGGACTAGTTGATTCTTATGTTGATTAGACATGGTGAATCAATAACCATTTGTTGTGTGTTTGAGATACACACCTTATAACTCCAATTACCCATACAATATTGGTTTGCATTCTACATAAGTAAGAAATACCAAGCATAACCAATATAATTTAACCCAAAGTAACTTTTTGACCAAGTTACTATTCATAAAAATATCTTTCCAAAGTCAACCCGATAATATCCAATTTTACTCCTCCAACCTACCAAAACAGAGAAGAGTAAATATCCTTCATTAATTGTACTTCGACCTTGACTTTGCTTATAAAAGGGGGCTCAAAACACAGAATATTGCATCAAAACTTATCGTCAATATCACAAACCCTACAAATCATCATGAGTTGGTTTCCTTTAATCTACATCTCATCGGATGACACCTCTGATGAGGAAATCAGTTATTGCTCTGACTCAAAAGAACTTTCAGCTGGATGGAGTGATTATTTCCCACCAAGTGCTGCAACAGCTACATCCTCCAACATGAAGCCTAACAAAAAGATATCAGCTGCTCCTGCTCCATCTTTGGAATTTTATTTAAGCTCTTCCTCTGATGATGATGATGATCCAACCTATACCTTATCCAAGGAACTTCCAAGAGCCCTCACTACAGCTTTGGAGTCAGCCATAGTCAACATGAAGTGGCCTGCTGTTGAGAAGCCTTCACAATTGCCAAAGCCTCCCAAGCAAGTATTGGGCCTTGCTTGTCCAAGAAAGAAACTTTCTTTTGATGACAAGAGAAAGAAAGCTTCTAAGGGCAAGCATGAGTATGAGGGAAAAGGGAAGAAGCCCATGGAGTAGCTGGTTTGAAGGTGTAGATGTTAGGTTGTGAATCTCTGTGTTCTGTGTTGTTCTGTTTGTGGTTAGACTCTCTGAATGGATGTACTTTGTTTTCTCATGAATAAATTAATAAAAGTACTTTTATCTTTTTCTTTTGTCACTGAGAGAGCAAATCTTTCCACTGTTGCATCATGGTTTCCACTGTGCTTTAATTCCTCTGCATACAAGTTAGTAGAAAACCATACAAATATATACAAACAATATTAGTACCTAAAAACTATCATGCAACACTGAAAAGTTTTAGACATCAAAGATTTATGGATTTAGCATTCCAATACCTGTTACCAAGTACTGAAACCTACCCACATCAAGCCCTTTTGTTAATAAATCAGCATAGTTGTCATCAGTATGAATTTTGACAACATTAATAAGTTTTTTTTTTCAAAACAATCTCTGATAAAATGATGTCTAATTTCAATACGTTTAGTTTTAGTGTGTTACACAGGATTTTTAATAATGCATATGGTACTACTATTGTCTATATAGATAATGGTGTTCATGAAATTGTACCCATAATCCAACAATTGATTCTGAAGCCATAAGATCTGAGCACAACAGCTAGCAGCAGTAACATATTTGGCTTCAGTGGTTGAAGTAGCCACCATTGTTTGTTTCTTGCACTGCCATGACACCAATCTACATCCAAGAAATTGACATCCACCTGTAGTTGACCTTCTATCCAAACTTGCACCAGCATAATCACTATCTGAGTATGTGATCAATTCCATAGGGGATTCTCTTGGATACCACAATCCTAGATTAGGATATGTCTTCAAATACCTGAAAATCTTCTCTACTGCTATCATATGTGATGTTTTTAGAGTAACTTGAAATCTTGCACAAGCACATATAGCAAACATAATGTCTGGTCTTGATGAAGTAAGATACATCAGAGAACCAATCATAGATCTGTAGGTGTGCACATAGCCTGGAGGTTGAGAGGCATGGACTCCTCATCAATCTTTCCATACAGGAAGGCACTCTTAACATCCATTTGATAGACAGTAAATCCCATAAAGGATGCATAGGCTAGAAATAATCTAATAGCCTCAATCCTTGCAACAGGAGCAAAAACTTCTTCATAGTCAATACCCTCCTCTTGAGTGTATCCTTGAGCAACCAATCTAGCTTTGTTCCTGATAACAATACCTCTTTCATCTTTCTTGTTTCTGAAAACCCACTTAGTACCAATCACCTTCATACCATCAGGTAAATCACAAAGAACCCAAACCTTTGGAAGTTTGAATTGCAACAACTCCTCTTGCATTGCTCCAACCCAGCTAGATTCTTCTAAAGCCTTGTAAACATTTTTAGGCTCCACTTGTGATAGAAAACAGAAAAACAAACATTCATTCTTGTTTCTATGCTTCTTGGACTCATAAACTTCACTAATGAACCCATGAACATCATCTTTCTTAGTCTGCCTTCTTATCTTGACACCTGATTGTAATTCACCAATAACATTTTCAAGTGGATGCGCTTTGTGAATTGAAGTCCGTGATGTGCTAGGAATATCATATGTTGTTGGCATGTTTGAGATATCAACATCATCACTGGGTGATTCCTGAGATGAATTTTCCACATTTGGACCATCAGTGGAAACTTCTGATGTAGCAGTGGGAATTGAATTTCCACTATTAGTAGGAATTTCTTTATTCAAAACATCAAAATTCACAACATCTGCATCACTTTCCTTTTCAGAATTCTTTGAAGGTTGTGAGTCTTCACTATTGTCAACAAAGTCCCAAAGTGGCATAACAATTTGATCTTTATCATCTTCATCATCTGTGCAAGATATATCTTCATCAATGAATTCTTTTGTCTCTTCAAGATTACTGTCTCCTGTACTTGAGGTAATAGGTACATAATTCATTGTATTTGACAATGTTTCAAGATCAAATAACCATTCTGGTCCTGAACCTGCTATGTTAGTTTTATTTTCAAGAAACTCAACATGCAAATTTTCTTCAATCTTCTTTGTTCTCAAGTTATAGACTCTAAAAGCCTTGCTAACCATAGAGTACCCAACAAAGAAGCCTTCATCTGACTTTTCTTCAAACTTCCCAGAGATCAAATTCTAGCTTTCAGCAAGTACAAGACTGCACAAACTCTATTTGAGGAAATCTGCAATATTTTTGGTGGTAATGATTCCACCAAGAAAACACAGAAGACCTTGTTGAAACAGCCTTATGAAAACTTTGGTTCAACTAGTAATGAATCTATTGACAGTATCTTCACAAGACTTCAAAATATTGTTACTCAACTCACAGTGTTTGGAATTGAGGTGGAAAGGGAAGACCTCAATCTAAAGTTCTTAAGAAGTTTACCCTCTGAGTTTGGTACAAATGTTGCAGTATGGGAAGATAAGCCAGAATTGGAGACTATGAAGCTTAATGATTTGTACAATAACTTTAAAGTTATTGAACAGAGGTTGAAGAAAGCTGGCAAACTGAGTTCAGGATCAGGGAATTTAGCACTCATATCATCATTTGTTGATGATAGTTCAGATGAAGAGAGTGATAGTGTTGATGATAGTTCCACTACTAGCTCAAAAAGACAGATTGCTGGTCTTAGTGATTCTACCTTTTATGCCTTTTTGTCAAGTCAGATAAAAAACTCATAAAGTCACAGTGGAAAAAGATACAGATGTAATGGGTGCTGCTGATGCAGAATTTCAAAGAAAAAGAATACAAAAAAAGGAAAAGTTCAAGTTGTTGATGAATCATCTAAGCAATCTAAGAAGATTTCAAAGAAAGAACAAGCTCAGATAGATTATGATGCATAATTGGCAAAGGAATTGGCAGCAGCTAAAATTGAAAAGAAGAAAAAGCAAGAGGAGGATAAGATTGCAAGTTTCATGGAAGCTAAGAGGTTGGACAAATTGGAAACAGTGATGGAAGAACCACTTTCTGTCATTCCACCAACAATATTACATGAGAAACCTCCAATGTTCACTTATGTGCCTACAGAAGAAGAAATTGAGTTCATGATTGAAAATGATCCAGTGATTAGAAAGAAGGCAATTGAGCTCATTGCAAATACAACTCTTAATGAAGATCAAAGGTCTGCACAATTAAAGGACTTCATTCAGATGAAGAATCAACAGGCTCTTGATGACATCATTGGCACAGTAAGAAAGGGTCAAAAGAAACCAAGACAACCTACAAAGACATAAATTATTGCTGAGATGAAGACCTATTGTTGTCATGTTGGAAATATGAAGATGGCACAATTTAAAGGTATGACACATGATCAGATTGAAGGTATTTACTATAGGGTTAAAAGATAGGATAGTCATTTCTTCCCTATGGATAAAGAACCTACATTTATGAAGTCAAAAAGGTCAGGAGTGAGTCTTGAATCAAAAGATGCTAAGAAATTGAAGACTCAGGAGTCATCTCAAGCAAAAGAAGGCATTAGCAAGCTGACTGAAGAACAAGTTACCAATATGGTGTATATTGAAACTGATGTGCTTAATATAGAACCTTTACAAACAAGATATCCAGTAGTTGGTTGGGAAATCTATTCTGATGATTTTGGTGTAGCATGGAAGATTATCAGAACTGGAAATGTCACAAGTATTTGCAGAGATTTTGAAGATATTGTTAGATCTTGTGATAGAGAAGATTTGGATACTTTGTGGAGGATTATTCAAGATCAGTCAAAGAAAGATGAACTTGTTGATGTCAAAGCTCAAGAGTTGTGGGTTCACTTTAGAAGATTATATGAACCTGACCCAAGTGACAGGTATTGGAGATTTGAAGCTCACAATATGAATACTCTGTGGAAATTCTATGATTCAAGTGCTGTACATCATGTTTCTACTCAAGATGGAGTTGAGGTGTTTATGTTAGCTGAGAAGGATTATCCATTGAGAGCAGGAGTTCTCACTGTTATGATGTTAGTTAGGCTCAGATGTTTGGAAAGAAGTGAAGTCATAGAAGATATGTTACAGAGGATTTATGATCAAAGTGTGAAGGCTGACAAGGAGTTGAGAAAAAGAAGATAAGTGTTTGGAAGAATTCCCATATCCTCATATCTACTGACTACTTGAAGAAACTTATTGATTTACATGTTAATCATAAGTTTAGGGGAGGATTGTTGGAAATTATATTAACAGTTACCACGGCTAAGTATGAAGATTTCAACTGCAGAAGAATGCACTAGCAGTGGAAACTCATTACCACTGCTAGTACATATTATTACCACTGCTGTTAGGATAACTGTTAGGAAACTTGTAAAGATAAATATAGAATAGATCTTGTGTATATCTTATTCTATTAGAGTTATACGTATCTTGTAGAAGAGGACTCCTTGTGCTATAAAAGGAGGTCCTAGGTTAAGAGTAGACATACGTTTTTCTTAGAGCTTCAAGGTTGTAACCCTAGTGATACAAAGATCACTCGCATTATTATTATTAATAATATTGGAGCTAACCGTTTGATACATACATTATTCTAATTCATATACAACTGTTTCATTCACAATCAAACTTCTAAGTGTTACTAAGTAGATTCCGCATATTTAGTGATATAACTCAAAGTATCATTCTAACACAGATCAAGGTGTCTAGATCCATCAAAATATGTTATCCACAACTAGATGCCTAGAATTACTTCATATGGACCTTTTTGGTCCATCCGCTGTGCAGAGCTACGGTGGCAATCGTTACACCTTAGTTATAGTAGATGATTATTCACGATATACGTGGACTAGGTTCTTAAGTGATAAAACCGAAGCCTTTGAAAAATTTGAGATATTTAGTAAAATGATACAAAATAAGTTAGGATGTTCTATAGTATCAATTAGGACGGACCATGGTAGGGAATTTGATAACGAAGTACAATTTGGAAAATTTTGTGATAAGAATGGAATATCTCACAACTTTTCCGCTCCACGTACTCCGCAATCAAATGGAGTAGTAGAAAGAAAAAATAGGTCTTTACAAGAAATGACTAGAACGATGTTAAATGAACAATCTATCCCACAAAAAATTTGGTGTCACGCCGTAGATACATCAACATATATACTTAATAGGGTTTCCACTAGACGAATCTTAGGAAAAACACCATATGAATTATTAAGAAGTAGAAAACCTAATATAGGCTACTTTAGAGTATTCGGAAGTAAATGCTTCATTCTTAATACAAAAGACTATCTCACTAAGTTCGACCCTAAGGCTTACGAAGGAGTTTTTCTAGGATATTCTCAAAATAGTAAGGCATATATAATTCTTAATAAACATACCATGAAAGTAGAAGAATCCCTAAATACAACCTTTGATGAAACTCCTCTACTACCTAAAACATTACCCTTAGAGGATGATGATGTTATAGAAGAAGAAGCTATTGAGGTTAGTAAAACTAAACCCTTAGGTAATGATCTTGAAGTAGAAACTTTAGAAGAAAATGAACTTGTAAATGTTAAAGAATCAAAGTCACATCCATTAGATAACATAATAGGTTACCTAAATCAAAGAACACTTAGATCACTACCTCAAGATAAAAATAACTTCTTTTGTTTTGTGTCAACAATAGAACCTAAGAATATAAATGAAGCCTTAAAGGATGAAAGTTGGATTATGGCTATGCAAGAAGAATTAAATCAATTTAAAACAAATGATGTTTGGGAACTAGTCCCAAATCCTAGGAATGCAACCGTAATAGGAACTAAGTGTGTATTTAGGAATAAATTAGATGAAAATGGAATAGTAACTAGGAATAAAGCTAGGTTAGTCGCCCAAGGTTATAATCAACAAGAGGGAATTGATTACAACGAAACCTATGCCCTGTAGCTAGATTAGAATCCATTAGAATCCTTTTAGCTTATGCCTGCGCCCTACACCTTAAGTTATACCAAATGGATGTGAAGAGTGCATTCCTCAACGGTTGTATCAATGAGGAGGTTTATGTGGCACAACCTCCGGGATTCATTGACTTCACAAAACCTGATTATGTTTACAAACTAAAGAAAGCTTTATATGGTCTTAAGCAAGCTCCAAAGGCTTGGTATGATAGGCTTAAAGCTTTCCTAGTTGAGCATAATTATTCCATGGGAATGGTAGATAACACTCTCTTCACTAAAAGAAGTGACCCAAATATCATCATTGTTCAAATATATGTCGATGACATTGTATTTGGATCGACTTGTCAGGATATGTGTGATGAATTTGCCAAAATCATGCATGATGAGTATGATGGGTGAACTAAACTTCTTCCAAGGATTAGAAATAAAACAACTAAAAGATGGAATATTTTTTAACCAATCAAAATACATTAAGGAAATGCTTAAGAAATTTGGCCTAGAAGACTCAAAACCCCTTAAGACACCTATGTCTACGGAAGTGAAACTCACAAGAGATGAATAAGGTGAGTCTGTAGATAACACTAAGCATAGAGGAATGATAGGTAGTTTACTATACTTAACGGCAAGTAGACCCGATATCATGTTTAGTGTTTGCCTTTGTGCCGCTTTCAAGAGGATCCCAAAACCTCTCACCTAGAAGCGGTTAAGCGTATCTTCCGATACATTAAAGGCACTATACACTTAGGATTATGGTATCCTAAGGGATCCGACATAGAAACTATTGTCTATGCGGATTCGGATCATGCGGGAGACTACGTGGATCGAAAAAGCACTAGTGGTATTTGCACGTTTATGGGATGTTGCCGAACGTCTTGGTTTTCCAAGAAGTAAACCGCTCTTGCTATTTCGACCACCGAAGCTGAATATGTAAGCGCTGGAAAGGCATGTCAACAAGCACTATGGATGAAACAAGCTCTCGTAGACTATGGCGTTAGGTTAGAAAACATTCCAATAATGTGTGATAATAAAGGAGTAATAGATTTAAGTAAGAATCCCGTTCAACACTCTAGGACTAAACATATAGAAATACGTCATCACTTTCTTAGGGATAACGTACAAAAGAGAAACATAACAATAGAAAAGGTAGCCTCGGAAGATAACATTGCGGATATATTTACTAAGCCCCTTAAGCGTGAATTATTTAACCACTTGCGTTTAGGATTAGGAATGATGGAACAAATAGATTAAAATTTTATTTTTGAAAGTTCATGACTTTAAAAAATTTTTGTTGTCAGATGGGCGGACCCCTTAAATATATAAGGGCGGCCCCCTTAAAATTAAGGGGACCGGCCTCACTTTAAGGGGGCCGGCCATCTGAGCATAAAAATATTAAATTTTCTTTCCTTTCTTCTCAAATCTGAGCTCTGTTGTAAAAATCGGTCCAGGCGGCCGATTAATCCCCGCATAATCACTGATCGCTCACTAAGCGTCTTGATTTATCATAATCGGCCTATTTAATCATTTTCGTCGAAGATCGCTTAAAAATTGGTCAACAAACCGATAAATCGGACAAAATCGGTCTAATCAGACAAAATTGCTTAAAAATCGGCCAACAAAATCGTTTAAAAATCAGTTAAAATCGCTTAAAAATCAGTCCACAAACTGATTAATTGGACAAAATCAATCAAAGATCGCTTAAAAATAATCAACAAACTGAGTAATATCTATGTTTGACTTTAATTTTTGAAGAATTATATATTATGTTTATATTTAAACACTTGAAATATTTGAACTTTGATGCATTATGCTTATCGCATACATATGATATAATATAATATCTAAAATTACAATTTTGTGCATAAAAATTCCAATCCGATTAATCCCCGATTAATCACCACCTAACCGATTAATCGCTAGGCCCTATCCAACCGCCTCACTAGCCTAGCGATTTTTGCAACCTTGAATCTGAGTCTAGGATTCTGTTTTGCACAAAAATCAAGATTTGAGATATTTTGTTTTTGCATATATACTCTCAAAAGAAAAACTCAATTCATTTTGAAATCATTCTCACGATTAGGAAAACTCATTATTTTCAAATTTCGTTTACATTGTTGAATAATGGTAAAAACGTTTTTCTAAAAATCATGCATAAGAGTTCACATGAAGTGTCAAAATATATAATCCAATATATATCTTTGGCAATCATGGACTAAGCAAATTAAATCAAGGAGTTTTTGGATTGCTTCTTAGGATACATGTATTTCTTTGCATTAGGAGTCGAAGCAATCGTATCTCCACATTTGTTGCATATAGGCACACACTAGAAAAATGTCAAGTGTCACTTGGTCACATTTGTTCCATAATTAGTTTCTCCCTCACTTAGTTGCCTTATACTTTATTTGTTGCCTTAGGATACATAACTTGCTTATTTGTTTTTTATCATTGTTGCCTTTGCATGAAAACTAGTATATTTGCTTAATTGCCTACATATATATACTTTCCATGCATACTTCATCAAGATAATATTTGTTTAGTTGCCTAAAGAGATGGACTTGCCCAAAACCAAACCTCAAAACAAACATCTTTCTGGAAAAAATCTGTGCTAAAAACCATTTCTGGCAATCTGGGAACCAAACATTGGGCGGCCCCCATAATTATAACAGGCGGCCCCCTTAAAATTAAAGGGGCCGGCCATCTAATGGTCGAGGTTCCCTGTTTGCTTTCTACTTTTTAGCCCATTTCACCCTATTTTGATTCCCCACTTCCCTAAATTCACAAACATACTTTGTCTATCAAATCTACCACATATTATCCTTCCATAAACACCAAATCATCACACTATAAATACCCTCATTCATCATTAGTAATCACTCAATCCATCATGTCTTCCCCCAATCATCCAAGAACCAAACCCACAAGAGGTGCTAGAATCACCGTCAAACCCGTATGGAGAAGAAAACTTGACACATGTCAAAAATTCTCATCCATTAATGATGTTGTCTCCAACCAACCAACAACTAAACATTCACTTCATCCAAATGATACCCTCACTCTACCTCCACAAGACAACCTTACTATCTCACTCACTACAAATCTTCCAAATGATCCTTTTGAGGAACATACTCAATCCCAAAACCACATCCATCTTTCTCATCAAGACATGAATCCTATGTCTAATGTCCAAACCTCAATCCGCAACAACAACCCAACTCCTCCATCATCACCTTCCTCCGAACATAAAATGTTCGTTGAGGAGCTCAAAGAAGCCCATGAGCTTAGTGCTCTCCTTGCCCTACATTTGCTCAACGCAATTTGGTTCAACAACCCTCTACCACTCCATCCTCACCATCCAACAACATTGTCCCACTTGAGAATCATGTCAACAATTGTCCTTGTTGCATTTTTCTCCAAAAACAAACCATTGCTCTCAATGAGCACTTTACTTGGATTGAGTATCTCCTCACAAGATCTTCCCCAACACCATCACAAACACTACAATCCAACTCTTCCGCTCCAAGCTCACCACCATCCACCACTCCAAACTCTCCAACCAAAATTCCCACCAATGTCTACCTCCATTAAATCCATGACTCACATCTCCAAGCAAGTCCTAGAGACCTCAAGATGACATCTTAGTATTATCTAATGTAGTTTACTAAGAAAAGCATATATGTATGCTTGTGTAACCATGATTATGTTTTCTAACATAATCTATTTTGATGAATAATAAATGCTTGTTGAGATTTATTGTTTGCTTTTTACATGTTTTCTAGTTATATATTTAGTTTATTGCATGCATATATATTGTTTGTTCTAAATATTTTTGCAAGCATTTCGTATCTCGATTTTTCATTTAACCTTAAAACGAGGGGGAGTACACATCAAGGGGGAGCTCATCCAACTTCGGGATAACCTTTTTGATGTTTAAAAAAAGAGGGAGAAGTGATATAAACTCACTAAATACTTTCATGTATAATAATTTTTGATTTAATGAGTTTAGATTTTGTAATCATCAAAAAGGGGGAGATTGTTGATATAAATAATGCGTAAAAACGTTATTAATATTTTTCGATATCCCTATGTTTTGACGATCAAAAAATCTAAAATCATTAAACGTAAAATCATTATGTAAATAAGTATTTAGTGACAAAATATCATTATATCCATCTAATTCACTTAAGGTATGAATAAACAAGTGCCTAATACATTTTATGATCAAAGGAAAGTTTATTTACTAATTACAAATTATATAAAATAGTATAAACATTTTATATATTTAAGAAAAACACTTTTAGAAATTAAAGGAAAATGTTAATTTCATAATAATTATATGAATTCAAAATTTTAACCAAATTCAGTTAAATTTTCACCAAATAAACTTTCCCCAGAAAAAGATAAAGAATCTGGTCGTTTCACATGGGCGGCCCCCTTAATTTTAAGGGGGCCGGCATACGCTCCTGTGTCAGATTTCTTTGCCTATAAATACTGGTTCAAATCTGAATTTTTTCCTCACCTTTTGCACTACAACTTTCTGTTCTAATTCTCTCAAATCATCTTCTTAAATCCTTTGATCATAAACATATTAGTTCTTGTTTCAAGTGATCCAATCCTTCATCATTCAAAGTGCAAGAGAAGAATACTCCTCCAACATCTTATTAAGAAGTATTGTAGGCTTGTGTACATTGTAAAGGTGTAGAAGTTGTGTAATAGATAGATCTAATTGTGTTAGTAGTTGTGAATAGAAGTAGTTGTGTTGGGTAGAAGTAGAAGTAGTGTTGTGAAAGATAAGTAGTGAAGGTGTGTAGTAGTAGTGGTGTGCATAAGTTGTGAAAGTAGGTGTGTAGTGGTGTGAGATTGGTTCTAGCTACTATTAGGACTCGACATTTAGCTTAGTGTCGTAAATTGGTGTAAGCAAAAGTTGTGTAAGGTTTTCTCTGCCATAAGGGAGCTTGTTGACGTAGTGAAGAAAACTCCCGAGTTAGGTGTTCGGGGAGTGGAGTAGGGCGAAGAGGTGCTTCGTAGCCGAACCACTATAAATCCTTTGTCTTGTGGTGCGATCTTTCCATCTCTATCTCTTTACTTATTTACTTATATTGTTGTCATTTCATTTCGTAGATATTAGTATATATAAGTATTGTTTATTGATCTCACATAAAACTAGAATCGATTATTTTGCAAACAAAGTTTTTATAAAAATAAATTGTCGTAAAACTATTCAACCCCCCTTCTAGTTTTCCACAACGACATTGCAAAAATGTGAAATGACCAAAAACCCAATTGAGTGGTCAACTAACGTTCACTACTACAAAAATACACATAGAGCCCTGTTGAAAGTGTTGATAAAGCCCGGTTTTGCATGAGGGCACAAAGGGGGAGGGACTCTATGAGTAATGGTCATAGAGCCCGGTTTTAAAAACGGGCTTTATAATGTCTAATAGAGCCCGGTTTTGTTGCTTGAAAACCTTGCTCTATTTGAATAAAAATCCTATTTTTAAATAGCATAGAGCCCTGTTTTTTGCTTACAAAACATAGCTTTATGAGTTTTTTTACCACCTGTTTATATTATATTTCCATGTGTAAATCAAAAACACAACTAGAAATAAGCAAAACCAACAACAAAATTGTAACAAAACCATAAACATGAATGTCTATACCAAAATCAATGGATTGAAGATCCAATATCAGTTTCACAACGGTTTAATATGGGTATAATTAAACATCACAACAGTTTCAAAATCGAGTGATTCCCTAGATTTAGCATGTCTTCTTCACGAGTCGTAATTATTTTATCGGGGCAGTTGTAGATGATAAGCAGAATAGTAAATATACCCCAAGCTGCTTCAATTTTATCATCAAACTTGCTTTTGGAGGAAGACAATGTTCCATTTGCTAAACTTGATCCTGTACAAAGAAACAATAAATAATCAATCATTTACTCCTTCAAAAACATAACTTTCATGGGATGTAATTACCATAACCATCCTACAGTAATAAAAAAATCTCTTTTCTATTCTATGTCAATATATGTAGTCAGATGATAAAATAAAGTACAAGCATTTATATAGTCGGTATCAACGCAATATGAAGAATATTCTTTGAATAAGTTAACTGACCTAGTGACCTTGAAATCTTGAATAACTACTTCCCTTTTCCATTGCTCAAATGCACCATGGAAGGAGCTACTTTCCTCCTCGTCTTTAAATTGAATAGTGATTCCCTTTGAATAAGTTTTCTATTTCGAAAATAAAAATACCAAGTTACAATCTACCAATTTATGCATATTGCACACCATAACAATATTCACATAATTAGCAGCATGGTTTGATTAGAGAAATAACATGAACGTGCAAGTCGCAATAAATAATACAAATGAGTACCATCTTGCATACCTCTTTTGATGTTTCAGAACCTTCTGACACACAAAGTGATTGGACTTCACCTTACCTGCAACGCTGAAACCCCCAAAACAGTAACAAATTAGCACGTAAATACAAACAACAACGACAAAAATATATAATAAAAAGAGATGATTTCGTTCCGTTATCATCATTATCCAAAGTCTTACACAAATCCCATGATCAGGACCACACAAAATGGAAAATGTTACAGCTCAAATAGCATACTTGAATAAGTGGCATACTGGCATCTGACATAGTAAGCACTCAACACCAATGTTGCAAGATTAACACAAATCAAACCCACATTGGCTAAAATAAACAGCTTGGTGGTGGCTAGGAAAAGGTTCAAAACATCCACGGAGACACTCCGGTTAGGCAGTTAGGCCGTGTACATTTGAGTCAAATACTCACCCCATTCATTTACCCGTTTTACAAATCAGACTAAAAAATCCTAATTTAAACCATAACTCAGTTGAAATTCAAAAAATAATAATAAACACCCAACCATATAAATATATAAAGGATTAGCTGAACTTTAGATTTTCGTCAAAACCCATAAATGTGAGATGTACGCAGCTGTGTTTAAAAAAGCACGCCTTGCAGTGCCAGAGGCGCGAGGCGAGGTGAGGCAGTGGCCCGATCGCATCAGACACCCCAAGGCGAAGCAATTACGAAAGGCAGTGAGGCACATGCTTTAAGGTTGCCTCATCCAAGGCACGCCTTGGACGCTTTTAGGCGCCTCTATACATTGGGTTTTAAAACTATAATTTAAACTTATCATGTATATTATGCTTCTTTAGATGGGCTTATTACTTTTTGGCGCCTCTATGTATATTGGGCCTTAACACTGTAATTAAAACCCAGGTATGCAGTAAAATATGTAGTTAATAAACAATGTCACTTACTATAAGCGTTGCCTCATATGCACGAATATTTTGAGATGAACTGTTGCTACCACATGAGGTCAACTTGAGATGCTGCAAGTAAATATGATTACAAACATTAGTATTATTTCTTTGCTTTGAGTAAATATGATTATGGTACCAATAGGTCACTTACATTTCTAAGATATAGAACCGGTTTGACAGTAATACCTAAAAATCACAAGAGACAAGGGTAGTATTTGGCCAGTTATTTGAGACCATAAATAGCATATAGCATAAATAGGGGACATAAAGAAATACCCTTTGCTGCAACTGTGTTCTTGTGTACTTGTTGGACAATACAGCCTTGGTGAACAAAACAGCTCGACAGTAGTTCTAATATATGCCCATATTGTTGCTCCACCACAAGTATGATTAGGCATTGCAGAAGGTAGTTGGTAAGTATCATTATGTCAACATTGTCATTTGCTTGAGCCATGTGTAGCGCTACAAATATAGAAAACCAAATAATTAAGCTAAAAGTATAACCATACTAACATGTAGATAAGTTACATAGTTTTCCAATGGCAAATCAGTGATTCCAAAGCAAGTCAAGCATTTCGAATGACCATGATGGCCATCTGGGTTGGTGTTTTGAGTCCACAGATAGACAACACAACTAACATTCTCAAATGACTTCATTCAAGATAAAACCATGTAATGAGCACATTTAAAATTATATGACATGCTTAAACCAAAGATACATCATTGCATAGGGTACTTTACCATATCTCACATTATACATCAGTACATGTATGACCAAAACACAAGCATAAACACCCATTTATGACAGCAAACACCACAACTAAACACCCCATTTATGACAGTAAACACCGCAATTAAACACCCCATTTATGAAAGCAAACACCAAGTCCTGAAACCCCTATTTTTTACAGCAAACAGCAGGTTCAAACACCCTATATGTGACAGCAAAAAAGTTCGACCAAACGCCCCATTTATGACAGCAAATAGCACAACCAAAACACCCGTTCGCAACTGATTATATTGTCTTTATATTGGTTAAGTGGTGATGTTAAGAGGTAGAACATACTCC
The DNA here is from genome assembly GCA_030686995.1 of Artemisia argyi. Lineage (NCBI taxonomy): Eukaryota > Viridiplantae > Streptophyta > Magnoliopsida > Asterales > Asteraceae > Artemisia > Artemisia argyi. The sequence goes on from CM060708.1 coordinate 277,574,762, forward strand.
ATCAAATTCAATATAAATGAATAAAAAGTCCTAATCTTACAAGTGCCATGAATCAATAAAAAAAAACATCCCAAAATGCTACCAATATCTCGAATTCACACCTACAAATCAAAAAACACCATCCGAAACCCATCAATATCCAAAACATAAAAATAAATAAATAATACAAACTTTATGATTCATAACAACACAATTCACCATTTTTATAATTAAGCACTCATTAATCTTATGTATTCCAAGAATTGATGATCAAAATCTCCTATAACCACCTCTATGTAACTGCAAACAACAACCACGCAATTAAAAACAAAAACTTTAACAAATATTTATTCAAAATGATCAAAAAGACAGAATTTATACTTGATTGTTGAAGACTGAGCGAACCATGTGGTTATGCAAGCCTCTATTTTGTTGGAAATTGTGTTTAATTTTGGAATTAGCGATGTTTATAAACCCTAATGGAACCTAATTGCAGGATATGAAATGGGAGTTAGGGCTAAATTGAAGGAAGGGTTTGGGGTTGTGAAAGTGAAAAGGGGGAAAAGAGATTAGGTCTTTGTGAAGTATGAAAATTGGGGAGGGAAATAACCCGCCCAAAAGTTTTAAGCATTTTCATTTCATTTTGAAAAGTATCGTATTTTTTGATATTACCAAACAACATTTGATAAAGCCGGGTTTTGCAATATAAAATAGGGCTCTAATGGTGTTTTAGATAAAGCCCGGTTTTGTAAAAGAAAACATGGCTCTTTAAAGAGGAATAGAGCCCGGTTTTGAGTAAGAAAACGCGGCTTTAATTGTTTTCCAACATAGAGCCCGGTTTTAAAATAAAAACATGGCTCTATACCCCGTTGAATCCCTTTAGAGCCTTTTTTTCACTAAAACTGGGCTCTATTAAGGGGGCTCTATTTCGATTTTTGTAGTAGTGGTTGCAGAGCAACGCCCGTCATCCAAAAGTTGGTTCTAGGGACCAACTACGCCAAAAATGCAGAGTTGAGAGACGAAAATGTCAAAAAAAAAGTTTAAAGACGATACGCGTGAATCGTTACAACTTTAGAGACGAACGGTGAAATATTGTCTTTATAGAAAATATTAATCTGACATATAAAAAACTCGTACGTATGCAGAAATTATTAATAATTCTCTATACACATCCCAACGAAAGTTGTGGCAACCAACAATGAATGACTTTAGCATTGGCAACAAAAAGTGACTCACGAACAAACAAATTGTGTAATAACTCCTCTATGAATATCACCTACACTAATTAGAATATTTAATAATGTCGTAGTTTTCCTTCTCCTATTTACTTCTCATCTTTTTTATGTGTGCGTCAGTACGTACATTAAGAACGAGAGATATGCAGAAAGAAGAAAGTTTTTCTTTAGAGAAAGGAGGGAGTCAAGAACTTGATGATGATGGAAAACCAAGAAGAACAGGTAAAATTGGATGTATTATTTAATCATTTTAATAAGAAAACTAGTTATAAATTCTTAAGAATATGCATATGTAAATGTTTTCTTTTTCTTTTCTTTTTTTTAGGTGAGAGCGCATGTATATGTTCATGTGCTATTTTCTTTTCTTTTTTCATGAATGGTGCTTTCAAAGTGAAATATTCATATGTGGTAAAATTTATTTTACTCCATAGATATCATGAGTTTTGAGCTGGTGACAATGCCATTAGACATTATTTTCGCATATTTCCGCTAGTTGACTTCTTAGGTGTACACACATAATTATTCCATATCCTTATACAATATTCTACCGTAATGTATGCATTTAATATACCAAACGTATATTTGAGAAAAGTGACGATATATAATGGGAAATAATTATGCTTACGAAATTGTGAATCTGGTTCGACCTTAAATACAAAGCGCGTGTTTTTTGAAATACGAAGCTTGTGTTTTTTAAATTAAATATGGTGTGTGTTTTTGAAAAGTTACCAAGTTTAGAAGAGAAATGATTGGAGCGTCTAAATGTATGCCTAATTTTGTATCTAAAATTGTGTCGCATTTACTTATTGGTTTCATGGTTTGTGAACCCGTGGATCGCTCATCTGCAACCAACAGAATGTTGAAACCTAGTTTTAGACACAAAATTTGACATACATTTAGGGACCCCATTTATTTCTCAGATTAGAATTGATCAAGCTTAAAGTATATTAAGGGATACTTAAAGGCAAGCTACATTAATTTGTATTTTTAATATTCAAAATTTCATGATTGGGCACTCACTCTTTACACTTCCTTTGTCTTATATTAAATATCAAGTTTGACTTTTTTTTCAACTTTGACTTTCAATATTTATGTTTGTTTTATAATATTTGTCGCAAAATATAAGAATGAAATGAGTTTTAAGTGTTTTTTCATTGGTATAATTTATTAAATATTATGTAACACAAATATATATATTTATATCGAAGTTGGAAAACAAATACTTTAAAAGTCGAACATTTAATATGAAACGGAGGAAGTAAGTAGTATAGATTCAGGACTGAGGATTCAAGAAATTATGCCGAATAGACAAGGAATACACGTCCATGTATTGATATGGAAACAAAAGGTCCAAAATGTAGTAAGGAAAAGAAGATAATTTTGTTTTCCTTGTTCTTGGTTAAGAAATATATTAAAGATAAACTAATTTTTATTTTCAAGTTGAAAATGAAAAGGCAAAATTGACAGTTTTGCAATTGTAACTAAATTTAACATTAATGAGAGATATATAATTAAAATTAAAAAATAGAAAAATCACATATACATAATTCAAATGCACATACAAAAATAATGCACTTCTTTTTATGTTTTTCTTCTCATTTGAAATATGTAGTTATAAATTTTTATCAGATCTCTCTTATAATAACTACATAAAATTTTATAAGCATCTTCAATAAAATAATCGTAGCTTTAACTTATAAACCTTTTGTAACACTTTTCTAATTTTATGAGTTTTTCTTCGGTTCCAATAAATTATGCTAGTCAAACTAAGGTTAATTAGTGTTTTAGATAACCTTAGCCTATTGTAGAAACGTAAAACTAGTATTCTATTAATTGTTTTAAAAACAAACTAAAAGATAAACAAAATGTATTTAGTCGAATATTTTCTAAAACTAAATACTGAAAGAAGAAAGTTGACTTTAAAAATTTGTAGTTAAACTCTAGAAAAGTAGAATTGTATTTTTTTTTTTAAATTTCACTTATGCTTTTCTTCCTTTAAAAACTGTCAGCGACACGTACTTTTTCCAAAATTATTATTATTATTATTTTTTAATTTACTACTAAAGTGACCATTAGCTTCTTTAAGCTAAAAAGTTTGCACACAAAATGCATCATATTTTACAAAAGGTACTCAGTCATTTAATTTACTTGCAAAGTTGTAAGCGTTTTTGTTATCTTGTTTCTTTCTTTCCTCTCAGAATTTCTCTTCTTTTTCCTCATAAATAAGTAAATAACTCGCATCGTAAACGATAGAAAAGCAGGGGTTGACTTTTTAAATTAAATATAAAAAAATATCTGTGTTTTTAGCCTTAAATTTCTATAAAAAAGAAGAGTACGTGCTGATCTCTAAATTTACACGTGTTTGGTTTCTCTTTTCCCTTTTCATTTACGTTGCAACAAAAAACAAGAGTACGTGCTGATCTCTAAATTTACACGTGTTTGGTTTCTCTTTTCCCTTTTCATTTACGTTGCATGGCATCTGTTTCTATGATTTTTTTTTTTAAAAAAAAAAAAAAAAAAAAAAAAAAAAAAAAAAAAAAAAAGGATTTTTACTTTTAATAAACTAACTACTGGTGTATCGACTTTGATTTTGGTAGGAACATGGATGAGTGCAACTGCACATATAATAACAGCAGTGGTAGGTTCAGGAGTTTTGTCACTAACATGGTGCTTAGCGCAATTGGGTTGGATTTTTGGGACTAGTCTTCTTCTAGTGTTTGCAATAATCTCTTGGTACACATGCATCTTACTTACCAATTGCTATAGATCTCCTGATCCTATTACAGGCGCCCGTAACTACAACTACATGCAAGCTGTCAAAGCTAATCTTGGTAAAGTCGATCCTTGTTTTATATTACCTTCGTCCCTAAATAAATGTCTAGTTTGACTTTTTAGATTCAAAATGAACCTTAATTTTTTTTTAGTGTTATATAATATTTGATGCAAAATATATGAATTAATTGAATTTTAAGTGTATTTTTCAATGGTATAATTTTTTATCATGTATTATATAATACAAATAAAATATTTAAGGTTAAAGATGAACTAATTTGACTCTGAAAAGTGAAACTGGATATTTATTTAAGGACGAATGGAGTAACTAATTATGATTTAAATCTTGAATTTATAAATATATGTTGGCATTTAAGTTAGTGACACCACTGCAATCACCTACCCAACTTAAACGTTACTAATGTTACAGTGTTCTCTTTATACATGCAAAATAAAGACGTGTTCGATCATCTACAACATTTCACTTTGTTTCCAATTTAAAATGGTTGCAAGGTATAACCTAAGTTATTTAGCCATTTTTATGGCACGAATGTGAGTTTGAAACTCCTTTGTAAGAAACAGATTTACACAATAAATTTTCAACATCTAAATTTTATTAGAATGAATCAAAGAATATACAAATTGTTTGCGGAATAACAATCTTAGTTAAATGAACATTTAGTGATCTCTTCTCTAATTAGAGCAATAAATTATGAAAATTTAGCCATTACTAAAATTTAATGAATGTATAGATATGCAATCTAGCTATATCATCAGATGACAAACTTTTTATCATGACTAATTCAATTTTTATGATGTTAAAAAATCAATATATAAGTAACTTTTTACTAAATCAAAAGTATTGTATGATATATGTGGGTGTTTTATGTAATTTTGTAGAACTCGATCTGATGTTCCTATAATAAGATATCTACAAACTTTTTATCGTGACTAATTTAATTTGAGTTTTCCATGTTATCACTAAATTTGATACTGCTAATAAAAAACCAGATAAGTTAAGATATTAGCTAGGTTGTAGTGGACTCATAGCAAGACTACACATTGCATAACAAATCTTTACTAATGGCCGGTGCGGTTGTAGGAGGGCGCCTTCAGCACATATTTTGTGCAATAGCTCAGTACGAAACTCTAATCGGAGTAAGCATCGGATACACCATCACCTCGTCGATTAGCATGGCGTAAGAATCACTAATTATATACACATACGTATACACTTGTCTATGTAGCTCAACGGCTTTGTGTTTGTTTGTTTAGGGCGATTAAAAGGTCGAACTGTTTTCATAGATATGGCCAACAGAAGGGGTGTCACACATTGAACACTTCTTATCTATTAATCTTTGCATGCATAGAGATTATTTTGAGCCAAATACCTAACTTCCACAAGCTATCCTTCCTTTCCGTCATCGCGACCATCATGTCTTTTGCTTATTCAACCATTGGCATTGGTCTCTCCATCGCCAAAATTGCAGGTAAAATGTCTTTTAAATGTGCCATAAGAAAATGGTGAAAAAAACATATTCTAAGAAATGTATCATAAGACGAGAGGTATCAAGTACATCATTCTAACTACTGTTAATTGGTTTGGACATTTTCTGTATATTACCAAAATGTTGGGACAAATATTATGAAAAAAGCATTGGATATAATATGTGAAAAAATAACTTTTACTTTCAGCTTAATGATTTTTTTTTAATATATATATATATTATGATAAAGGTGGTGGTCATCCTAAAACAAGCTTTGGATTACCGGCTAGCGAGGACGTTTCAAGTATGGAAAAAGTTTGGAACGTTTTTTGTGCCATTGGAGACATTGCTTTCTCCTACTCTTTCAGTTCGATTCTCATTGAGATACAGGCATCTCTCTCCGACACTCTTTATTCAATTATTAAGCGGTATTAATAATGTGTAGGTTAGTTAATTATGATAAAAATAAATAAATAAATAAAATAAAAAATTACCGGCTAATTATATGGTCGTCGCTAATTTCATCACCCCGCTAGTAATTGCGGTTCGGTTTTAGTAGCAACTATACACATATATATCGGTGGTGGCCAATCCTTGTCTCTACCCTGAAACTAATAGCCTTTTTTTTTTTTTTTTCTTCGAATGTAGGATACACTAAAATCAAGTCCTCCAGAAAATAAAGTTATGAAAACTGCTACCACCATTGGGATCTCAGCTTCTACATCATTCTATATGTTATGTGGGCTACTAGGATATGCAGCATTTGGCAATGATGCACCAGGGAATTACTTGACTGGGTTTGGTTTCTATGAGCCTTTCTGGCTCGTTGACATTGCCAACTTATGCATTGTTATACACCTTCTTGGTGCTTACCAGGTACCAAATAAATCAATCTACTTAACTTCTTAATTGGTCAATTAGGAGAATAAATTTGAAATATTTTCATGATTCTAAACAATTCATGAAACTTATAATAGGTTGTAGTCCAGCCAATTTTTGCGTTTGTGGAGAACTGGAGCTGTAGAAAGTGGCCAGAAAGCAAATTCGCGAATAAGGAATATGCCATTGGATACTTTCAGATCAATCTGTACAGGGTAATCTGGAGGTCGACATACGTTATACTAGCATCACTAGTGGCCATGATCTTCCCCTTCTTCAATGAATTTCTTGCTCTAATTGGCTCAACAACATTTTGGCCATTGACGGTATATTTCCCAATAGAAATGTACCTTTCTCAGGCGAAGATCCGAAGAAATTCTTTGCGTTGGATGACATTGAAGATATTGAGCTTGGTGTGCTTGGTTGTATCGCTTCTCGCTGCTGCTGCATCGATTAGAGGCCTTCTTGTGTCCGTCCAGACCTTCAAGCTCTTTCAATCGGTGTCATAGGTTTTAGTTAATTTCTGTTTGTTATGTTTTCTTTCAAAAGAACTGAGGATTTAAAAATATGGTTTTACCAAAGGGTTTGGAATTATGCAACTGGGCATCTTATGCATATCTTTTGGTGTCTCATGGACTTCCAAGAATAATGAAAATAATCAAAAATCGATCCTCTAAACTTATTGTGCAAATCATACATAATTTATCTACAGGCAGTCTACCAAAATACTTTAGAAGTTTATAAATCTCAACTTTATTCGGACCAAATATGTAGCCAGAAATCTAGGGTTCCCCTAAATGATGTTTTAACGGATTTGCTAACAACAACCCACTGGGTGTTGTTTAAGCATACCTTAAATAATTATGTTTCCAAATATTAACTCATCATTTCTATAAATAACACACACAATCAAGATAAGTGAGTTTTAATTAAATATTTATTAATGTCAAGTGAGTTCATATTTAAAAACATAGTTATTTAAGGTATGCTTAAACAACACCCAGTGCGTTGTTGTTAGCAAATCCCTTTTTTTTAAAACCAGTGCATTCTTAGTCATAATACCCAGCTTCAAGTACGACTGTACGAGTATTTATTTTTACCGAGTATTTTTTTTCTTTCTCTCTCCTTATTAAGCATACCTTAAATAATTATGTTTCCAAATATGAACTTATCATTTCTCTAAATATCACACACAATCATGGTAAGTGAGTTTTAATTAAGTATTTATTAATGTCAACTGATTTCATATTTGAAAACATACTTATTTAATGTATGCTTAAACAACACCCAGTGAGTTGTTAGCAAATCCTTTTTTTAAAAACCAGTGCATTATAGTCATAATACCCAGCTTTAAGTACGATTGTACGAGTATTTATTTTTACCGAGTATTTTTTTTTCTTTTTCTCTCCTTAATACTTATCTCTTTCTCCCTCACCACTATTTTCAATCTTTCTCTCTCATCGCTCATCATTGTAATTCTCTCAAATATGTTACAAATCTTATTGAAATACAAAATCAAACAAGTTAAACAGTCAAAATCATTACTTGTCTATCTAAGGCTCAATACTCGGTCACACCTCCGCCGCCTCAACATTTTCCAGCAATTTAACCACCACCAACGGGTGTTCTTCAGTGACCGAAGATGAACTATTGTGGCTGAGACTTTAAATCTTGACTTTAATATATCATCTATTTAAATCTAATATCGTTATTCTGTTTCATATAATCGTGTTGTGTGCCAATCCAAGTAGCACCCCGAATCTTTGAAAGTCTTCCGTTGTATCAAATTTTAGGGGTGTTACAGCCACGTAGGTTTTTTTTCCGGTTTTAATAAGATTTAACCGGTAGCATATAAACATTGATGTAAATTAGAACAAAAAATGAAAGTTTGTTATATTAAATAGGACAAAAAATATTCACGTACTAAATTTAAACATTTGAAAAAGTTCGTTTCTATTGTACGGCCAAAACCCTTTTTAAAATAACATACCACAAATGATTTCACAAACGCATTTGTTTTGTGAAATCACACATGATTAAGCAAATCACAAGTGATTTTACAAATCAAATGTGATTTTTCATGGCGAAAATTTCAACATTAAAAAAAACTCAAAAAAAAGTTCGTCAAAAGTTTATCGACAACAATACTCGAATAGTATCTCATCTATGGAAAAATAAAATAAAAAAATCTCGTTGCTATGCTGTATTTTTTGCCGCTTGACGATTTAATGTTTGCAAAATATTTTAATTTTTAGAAGAAAAAAAATGGATTATTTTGTTTTGATGGAAAAATAAATGACCAAGATTTTATCATTTGATCTTTCAAGGATTTGCGATATATGGTGATCTCACCTCCATAAGGTTAATATCTGGTTACTCCTCGACTAGAATGAAATCTATAAAATATCGACTCTATAAACGCCACATTGAATTTTTTTACAAGAACTCTTAATTTTTCTTAAGGCGTTCAACAAATGAAAACTCACAATCTGCAAATTTAAAACAAGAATTGGCGATGAGTTCAACATGATCACGCAACCAAAAGAGAATTAATCTAACGAAAGTGAGAATAACGAATTGAAGACATTGATGAAATGATTGGCCGTGAGAGGGTGGCCATAAATTATAATCAAAATATCTAATGATAATAAATAATGTTGTTGAATGCATCAGAAGTCTATAAATACAATTGTTCACTCATACTCTTAAATGTACCAACAAAAATACAAATTATATCATTAATATCCAACAAAATATGGATTCCACATCGCCAGATGATTATGTTTCTGATGAAGCAAACGAAATTGAATCTATCGTGTTTGCAGCGCAATTAGCATCTGCATGTGCCCTTCCAATGGTCTTGAAAGCTGCCATTGAGCTTAATTTGCTTGAGATCATCGCAAACGAGGGTCCTGATGGTTCGTGCTCGGCTTCTGAGCTGGCGGCTCATGTTGGTGCCACAGTTAAAAACCCTGAAGCACCTGCCATGCTGGACAGAATATGTAGTCTTCTTGCTAGCCATTCTGTTCTCACTTGTTCCGTCAAGGAGACCCTTGATGGTGTTCGTGAGCGGTTTTATGGTTTAACCCCGGTGTGCAAGTTCTTGATCAAGAATGAAGATGGTGTTTCATTGGCACCCCTCGTGCTCATGAACCATGATAAGATGCTTATGGAGACCTGGTATCATCTTTTCATTTTAAACAACATCCTTAAAATAAGAAGTGAATGTGAGAAATATAAACTGCTGAATATCATCTCTATCTAGACAACCTCAAGTAGCAAAAACAATGATACTACTTAAACTGTTTTCTCCGACATGTTTTACCACACGTTATTTAATATCGTATAGTTTGTTTCAGAATGCATTTTCTAACGGCCCCCAAAAGTATTTGTGAAATGAAGGTTTAGGTAACTAAATCTTAATCATGATGTTAGGTACTTTCTTAAAGATGCGGTTTTGGAGGGTGGAGTTCCATTCAACAAGGCTTATGGTATGTCAGCTTTTGAATACATGGGAAAAGATAAAAGATTCAACAACCTTTTCAACAGCGGAATGTTTAACCATTCCACTATGGTCATGAAAATGGTTCTAGATGCGTATGATGGCTTAGATGGCCTAACCACCCTAGTTGATGTTGGTGGTGGCACTGGTGCTAGCCTTAAAATGATCATCTCGAAACACACTTCGCTCAAGGGTATCAATTTTGACTTGCCCCATGTTATTAAAGAGGCCAAAACTTCTCCTGGTATGGATATATAAGATGATGTCACTATAACAATTCAGAATTAAGAATCAAAAACTAATAAAAATGGTTTCAGATATTGAGCATGTTGGAGGAGATATGTTTGAAAGTGTACCAAAAGGAGACGCCATTTTATTGAAGGTTTATATATTTCTAACTTTTTAGAAGTTTAAAACTCCCTTTTATAATTTTGTTCTGATTATATTTGATATTTTGGCGTTTAATTCAACAGTGGATTCTGCATGATTGGAGTGATGCAGACTCGTTAAAAATTTTAAAAAATTGCTATAAAGCACTACCGGAAAATGGGAAAGTTATTGTAACCGAATTTGTTCTCCCTGAGGCTCCTGACTCCACTAGAGAGACCCAAATTGTGCTAAACGCTGATATTATTGTGGCTTGCCACGTAGGAGGCAAAGAGAGGACTGAGAAAGAATTTGAAGCCTTAGCCAAGGGGGCAGGTTTCAAAGGTTTTCAGCCGGCTTGTGGTGCTTTCAATACATGGGTTATGGAGTTTCTCAAATAGATATCCATTTGAAAGAATGATCACACTTGCATAACATAAACGATAAATATGTTTATATGTCTTATGCTTATATATGTCCATTGTACGCTTTTATTCCTATCTATGATTGTTAGGAATAATGTAATATTATTAATAACGAGACTTTATTCAACCCGTGCGATGCACGGTCTTTGGTTGAATATCTACATGTTTTGTACGTAATGTTGTTGTAGATCAAATGAAATTTTATGCTAATTATAAGTTGCACTATGACATATGAGAATGAACTGATAAATCCTTAAGATTTTAATTATATGTTGATCCGTGTGGTCATAATCAGTATCATGTTGACCCGTGTGGTGATATTCAATATCATGTTGACACCGTGTGGTCATATTAAGCTTTGAAACAACCCGACTTTCTTGACACCACAACTTTGTCAACAACATCAATTTAATTCAATGATTACTTTTCTCTTTTATACGGCATTTCATAGTCTCAAAAGACAATTTACCAAAACACAAAAATTATTTTTGATATGTTAAAAGGTCTAAGGTAGGTGATTGTTTGTTTTGGTTGATGGTTGAGATTTGTTGCCTATTATTATTTTTTTTTTAATTTATCGAATATATTGGTTTGTCTATTTTAATGCACTCGATATGCATTATACTTTTTAAATCAACATGGACATATACAAAAAAAAAATCATTATATATTGCTTAGTCTCGCGACTATCGGCAAAATTCTTATAAATGACGAAGGGTCAAAAATAAAGTAAAAATGGCTGTACAACTAAGTAACTAACGATCTAATACAATACGTCGTTATTTGTCAATACCGTATTAAATGAAATGCAGCATGCATTCACTATGAACAAAATAAGGAACAAAAAAAATACAACACTGACATGATAAAAAAATACAAGCACAAACTTAGATATCAAATTTCAGTTATACTCTGATGAATCACTTTTTATGAATATATAGTCACGTTGAAATTAAGAGTATATCTTATACTTTAAATTTTATTTAAGTTGTATTAACGTATTGCGTCAAAAAATCGTTCACCACCTATTTTATATCCATAAAGTAAGCTACATGTTTCTCCCTTGTTGTAAACAAAAATATATACACAACATTGTTGTTATTAATGATATTAAAAAAATAATACTAAGAACAACCAATGACCCAAAAAATTTGATTGAAATGGAGGACATTAACAGTTCTGGGCTATTTTTCACTTGGACAAAAAATTTGCATAAAGTAAAAGCTGGCAATCAAACAGGAGCTTTGAAGAAACTGGACAGAGTCATGGGGAATGAAGAGTTTATATGTAAGTACAATCATGCTCATGCTATTTTTTTTTTACCATACCTGATCTCTGATCATTCTCCAGTAGTGTTAGTTTTGCCAAAGTCTATGGGGATTAAGAAAAAAGCATTTAGGTTTGCTAATTTTACTGCTGAAAAGAATGAGTTTTTGCCTTTGGTGAAAAAATATTGGGGATATAGTGAAGATGGATGTCAGATGTTCAAAGTTATGAAAAGTTTGAAAGGGTTAAAGGGTCATTTGAAAAAATTAGCTTGGTAGAATGGTAATATTTTTGAGAATTTTATTCAGTTAAGGGAAAAATTGAGGTTAGTTCAGACTAAGATTGATGAGGATCCAGAAAATAAACAGCTTAGGGAGGAAGAATGTGTAGTATTGAGAGAATATGAAGATGCTATGAGAGATGAAGAGAAGTTGTTGTATTAGAAGGCAAAAATCAAATGGTTAAGTGATGGAGATAGGAATAATGCTTTCTTTCATAAAACTTTAAAAAGTAGATATAACAACAAGAGAATAGAGGTCATTAATGATGAGATGGGGAATAGATATGAAGGAAAGGATGTTGCTGGTTAATTTGTGCAACACTTTCAGAAGTTCCTTGGTGAAAGTGTTGAAGTTAAAAACATAGATGATTTTGAGAATTTATTCACTAACAAGCTATCTGATAATGAGGCTTCTGTTATGGTAAGGGAAGTTAGTGATGCTGAGATTAGGAAAGCTATGTTTATGATTGATGATAATAAGGCTCCAGGTCCTGATGGGTACTCATCTGCATTTTATAAAAAAGCTTGGGATATAGTAGGAAATGATGTATGTAAAGCAATAAAGGAGTTCTTCAAAACAGGTAGGATACTAAATGAGATAAATGCCACATTAATTGCCTTAGTCCCTAAGATTCATACTCCTGCTAAAGTTTCTGATTTCAGGCCAATTGCATGTTGTAATGTTCTATACAAGTGTATTAGCAAGGTGATCACAGAAAGGATAAAAGTTGTTCTTGGGAAGCTAGTAAGTAAAAACCAGAGTGCCTTTGTTCCTAACAGACAAATTCAAGATAATATTCTAATTTCTCAAGAGATACTGAAGGGGTATGATAGAAAAGAAGGGCCAAAAAGGGTTGCTTTGAAGATTGATATACAAAAGGCTTGTGACACTGTGAATTGGGCTTTCCTAGAAGATATTTTGAAAGGATTTGGTTTTCATGTTAAAATGGTGAATTGGATTATGAGATGTGTTACTTCAACCTCTTTTTCAGTATGTATTAATGGGGAAAGTTGTGGCTACTTTAAAGGAGGCAGGGGGCTAAGGCAAGGAGACCCCATGTCTCCTTACCTTTTTACATTAGTCATGGAAATTTTAACCCTTATGATGAAAAGGAAAGTTAAAAGGGAAAGTTTATTTCAATATTACTTTGGGTGTAAAGATATGAAGCTGACTCGTGTATGTTTTGCTGATGATCTAATGATGTTTTGCCATAGAGATAAAGAGTCTGTGACTGTGATTAAAGAAGTCATCGAGGAATTTGGGTCTGTGTCTGGTCTGCTTCCTAATTACAGTAAAAGTACTATTATTTTTGGAAGTATGAAGGCTCAAGATAGACAAAGTATTCTGGATGTTATGCCTTTCAAGGTTGAAAATCTTCCAGTAAGATATTTAGGAGTGCCTCTTGTCACTAAAAGACTTGGAATTAAAGATTGTAAGAGTTTGTTAGACAAATTCAGAAGCAAGGTACTAAATTGGAAGAACAAGTGCTTGTCTTATGCTGGAAGACTTCAGTTAGTGGCCTCTATTCTTGAATCAATACATGTTTATTGGTCTTCAGTGTTTTTACTGCCTCAAGCTGTTATTCAGGATATTAATAAACTCCTTAAAGGTTTCTTATGGAATCAAAATGAGGTGTCGAATGGGAAGGCTAAGGTGGCATGGAGTAAAGTATGCAAGCCTAAACAGCAGGGTGGTCTTGGGCTTAAAAATTAAAGTGTGTGGAACAAGGCAATGATCATGAAACATCTGTGGCATATAGCTATGAATAAAGATACCTTGTGGGTGAAGTGGGTTAATACTGTAAAGTTGAAAGGGAAAAGTATATGGGAAATTAATGAAGAAGTAAATGATAGTTGGGGGTGGAAGAACATATTGAAGCTTAGACAAACTGCTAGGAATCATATGATTATGGAGATTGGGGATGGTAATAAAACTTCTATGTGGTTTGATGTATGGAACCAAATAGGAGCTTTGAATTCATTTATCACATACAGAGACTTATATAATGTGAGATGGAAAGCTGATATGAAAGTGAATGATTTTGTTGTCAATCATAATGGGCAATGGCCAGTGGAATGGATTGGTAAGTATCCTCAGTTAACTCAGATTCCAACTGTAATACTTGATAATAGAAAGAGAGATAATTTGATGTGGAAGAGTAGAAAAGGTAGTTTGGGTAGATTTACAGTCAGCCAAGCTTATGATGATTTAAGTGAGAATGTTAGTGATGCTAAATCGTATAAGCATGTTTGGTTTTCACAAAATATCCCCAAACATGCTTTTACTCTTTGGTTAGCTATTCAGAACAAATTGAATACTCGAGATAAGATTAAAAGTTGGGGTTCATATGATATGATGGTCTGCTCATTGTGTAATAAGGACAATGACTCACATGATCATTTGTTTTTTAATTGTTAGTTCTCAAATCATTTGTGGAAAGAGATGCAGGTTAAAATGGGGATTAATGAGATTGCTATGACATGGGAAGGAAATGTGAATACTCTGGTGCAGCTGTACAATGGGAATTCTATTGGAAGTGTTATTAGAAGAATCTGTTTGGCTGCTTGTGTGTACTTTGTCTGGCAATAAAGGAATTTTAGACTCTTTAGAGGTATTAGCAGAAGTTGTGATGTTGTGCTTCAGATTGTTATAGACACTATTAGAATGAGATTGATGAGTCTTCATTATAAACCATCATTAGCAGTTTCTAAAGTGGAGGAAAAGTGGGGTGTGAAGCTAAAAGTAATTGTTAGTTCAGTGGCTCAAGAGGATCCTGGTTCCTAAGGATCTGAGTTATGGGGTGTGTGGCACTGGGGTTATGAGCAATTGGCTAGTACCATGGTGATGAAATCCAGTATATGGAGAGTAATGACCATAATGTAGTATCCTGCTCTGGTTGAATGATTATTAGCTATGTGGCATTTTGAAGTGTCTTACATCTGTGATTTTTGCAGAGGTGATTTGATTCTGCATATTAGTTGATCCATGGTCTTACTGAATGGATTGACTGGGTTATATTATAGCTCATTTTCTAATGATGGCTCTGTATCTTGGGTTATATGTGATTCACTACTGTATGGATCTTAAGTATCTCTTTTGTAGGCCTTTGTTAGGTAACAATGGAGTGTTTTGGGAAATACAGTACTTGATAAATGTGTAATCCATAAAGTGAGTTTCCATTTGAGAAGGGTAAAAATGAGCTGGTGTAACAGTGCATGGTACTAGGAATTGTGAGGAGTGAAAGATGAACCTACATGGTCCTAGTGTGCATTGTCAGTGGAGGTTTGATTGGTACTCACTGCAAGGTGTGTGTTCCCAACTGTGTGAAGCCATTGTAGTAGATGGAAATGTAGCATAGTTGGTATAGCCCTTGCCGTGGAGAGGTTATTGGTTCCTAGTGATGCCACTAATCTAGCTTGTCATGGTTATTGTGGTGGCAGGTTGAGTGACCATGATGGGTAGATTTGGTGGAAATGTAGCTAGATGGTTATTTGGTGCCTTAAGGGTGAATTGGATGCTGCAATTGATCTCAAACTATTGATAGTTTGCCTGCAGCATGTGAGTGATATTGGATTACCTGTGAAAGTTCATGGGTTCTGTTGTATTTTCAGATTCTGTTATGATTATTAGCATAGGCATGTCTATTGCTATAATCCTTCTTGTTAATACAAATATCGCCTAAAAACGTTATTTATATTTTACGATCTTTGCTAAGTTTTGTTAATGATAAAGTATGAACTTTAGCTAAGAGTAAATCATCACTTTAAGTGTTTAAGTCTTGTTTAACTAAGGTTTACATTTCCTTTTAAACAAAACATTATTTTTATTTCTTAAATTAGAAAGTGTCTTGTCACATCACATTTATTTCTTTAAATAGAAATATCACATCACATTTATGGTAAGTTTGTCATTATACATTTATGGAAAGTGTGTTTGACTAACATTAAGTTTTCTTGTGCAAGTTTGTGTTTGACTAGTATTTATGTGATGTGACCTTGTTTTGTTTGGAAGATTTATTGCAAAACCAACTGCAGCCCTGACGGAACCCTGGGGGTACACGGGCGGAACCCATCTGAGGGTTCCGCCGTATCCGCCAGACCTGCAGAAGCTTTTGCTATAAATACCAAACCATTTGTTAGTTTTGAGTAATCACTTTAGGACATATTTTCATATACTCTCTCAACTAACTCAGTAACATTTGACTTGTGTGATCCTCTTATGTAGCAAGGAACTTCACAAGATCATTCAAGAAGTTACAAGCTTCAACTCTAAAGTTGCAAGTATTGTTAGCTTTGTCATGTATAAGCTTTGGTAGTTTATACTTCATTTGTATCATGTATGTAGAAGTGATTGGTTAGTATTTTAGGCCTCAAAATACATAGTGTGTCGGGAGTTGTTGTACCCTTGTAAAAGAACTAACGGGAGTAGTTGTACCCTTGGTAAAGAACTCGACATCTAGCTTAGTGTCGGTAAAAGTGTAAGCGACGATGGGAGTGGTTGTACCCGTGTAAAAGAACTCGACATCTAGCTTAGTGTCGGTAAAAGTGTAAGCGACGTTGTAAAGGTTTCTCCACCGGGAAAGGAGCTTGTTGATTAGTGTTTATAACTCTCGAGTTGGAAACTCGGGGCGTGGATGTAGGGCAAGGAAAAAGAGTCCTTGTAGCCGAACCACGATAAACAATCGTGTTGTGGTTTGATCGTTTCTTTCTTGATCTTTGCTTATTACATATTGTCTTTAGTTAGAATTGCTAATCACATGTAAAGCTTTTCAAAGAATTAAACAAGTAAAGTTGTGTTTATATCTTTAAACAAACGTAAAGCTTTTCAAAAAACTAAACAAGTAAATTTAGGATTGTTATTCACACGTAAAGCTTTTCAAAGAATTGAACATGTAAAGTTGTGTTTATATCTTTAAACAAACGTAAAGTTTTTTTAAAGATAATCAAGTTAAAAAGCGGTAAACTATTCAACCCCCCTTCTAGTTTTCCACAATTGGCATGAGGAGCTACGTTACTCAAGATCTTTAAAATAGGGTGTATTTTAAAACTTGGATCGATCCATGGATTTTGAAAATCTCGAAGAAGGGCAACCTATTCAAAACCCAATGCTATTTGAAAAATAAAAGTAAATTTGAAAACTATGTAAAATCAATTGATCAAGATCTTTGGCATATCATTTCTATTGGTGATTTCAAACCAACGAAAACAAGTTTTGAAAACCAAGATGACTATCCTAAACTTGATAAAAATACTAAAGCTAAGATAATGATTTTTAAAGCTTTACCAAGTACCGAATATGAAAGAATGTATTTTTGTCAAACGGCTAATGATATTTGGAAAAATATGTTAAACTTTCATCAAGAGATATGTCAAGTCAAAGATGATCAATTTGATCTCACATATGAATTAGAAGTCTTATAAATATTAATAGATAGAAATTTAGTTGAGATAAATACATGTGCTACTAGTTTAAATGTTTTAAATGAAGGTACAAGTGAAGATGAGTACGTGTGTCTTGATGAACTTGCTTGCGAATCATGGAATGAAACGGATATAGACGAAGACAATGATCCGGTGGGTAATTGTTAAGTTATTGAAACAACAAGCAAGGTACATGTTGAAACTAAAATTTTTTGCTTTGACACATTTATCTTAGAATTTTCTAAATTAGAAAATGAGTCTAAACTTTTAGGTAACATGAACCTAAAAACTATCTTTAACAATGAGTCTTCAAAATCCTTTGTGAATAACTTTGAAAAGGAAATCTTGTTAGAAGATAAAATGTCTAGACTTGAGAGTAATGTTGAAATTGATCTAGAATGTAAATTATGTCTAGATTACAAACATGAGATTAAACAGCAAAATGAAAAAGGAAAAATGCTTACTAAATTTGGAGAAAGTTCAAAAGCTCTAGTATGTTGTTTAAAGAGTCAAAAGTCATTTAGAGATAGAACCGGATTAGGATTTAACTTTAATGAACTATCAACAAGTAAAACAAAGCAAGTTGTGTTTAACTTAGGAGAGAAGTGTAGGAGTAATTCTATCTCTAGTAGAAGCTCATGATAAAAAGATAAAGATATCATGTTCAAATATTTTTACGTGTTTGTCTAACCTTCTTGGATTCATAAGTATTTGAGTTTAGCTTTTCTACGAGTCAAGATTATTTGCTTTATGATTATCTTCTTGATGGCTCATCTATGGAGCTTAAAAGGTACACGTCTCTTCGACTCACCTTTCAGTGTTTCATATTGATTAGTATTAAGTTCTATCATGAGTGATACTAGTAGTTTTTACTCTAAGATGGTTATATTGTGTAAGTAACAATAAGGGTTAGATCTTTTGTGATTAAAGGACTTAGACACTACTTTTAGTAGGAGATATAAGGTGTTTTACTTCTTTTAACCTTCGGGAGAAGACAAGAGTAACTCTTGAGTGAGTCTTACTTAATACTTGTCTACAAGTGAACTAACTAAGAATCTCCTAAGTGATGAGACAACCAACACTTTTGTGATGCTTGCAAATCTAGCAAAACCACAACATTTCATAGATATTTGTAGTACAACGTCTTTTGACATTATACCTTACATTTTCAATTGTGTCTTAAATTCAACCATTCTTTTGTTAAAATTTCATATAAGACATACAAATAAAAATAAATCATTTGAATTCATTAGGATGATTGGGAGAAAATGATTTATAAACATCTAGGATTTGCACATCAAATTTGACCCATAGTCTTATGATGTTGCATCTCTTGGACATTTACACTCATAGTGTTTTAAGTAAATAAACCCAAAGAGTCGAGGAGTCATTGAATTTAACATTCGATGAAAGACCACCTCCTTCTAAGATATGATCTTTGGTAGATGATGACTTAGTCGAAAGTCCAAAATTGATAATACAAGTAAAAATCAATAACAAGGAAGATGAACTATTAAGATTGAAAAACAATATTCTTTCGTCTTGTGTCAAACAATGAGTCAAGCAATATTGACAAGGTCATAAAAACTTGATTCATAAGTCATAGTTGTGATTTAAATAAATTTGATAAAAAGTATTTTTGGACACTAGAGTAAAGCAACCATTAAAATAAAATGGGTCTTTTAAAATAGAAATTAATGTAAATCTATGAAAGAATTTTTTTTTTTCTAAGCAAGCTCCAAAAGCAAGGGATAATCACTCAAAGACATTCCTAGTTATTCACATGTTCACAATGATTAAGTCCTTTATGACTTATCAAGAATGAGATTAGTAAATCCGTAGGTAAAACTAAACATAGAGAAATGCTTGGAAGTTCACTTATTCTCACAACGAATAAATCCAACATTATGTTTAGTGCTTGTCTATGTGCTCGTTCTTTCTAAAGAAGATCCTAAAACAACTCTCTCGAAAGAGCTTGTTTGGATTCATCATAAGGTACTACACAACTAGGATTATGGTATCCCAAGAGAACGGGAATAGAAACCATAGTGTATGCCAAATGGAATTATGTCGCTAATAAGTTGACAAGAAAAGCCCAAGTGGTACTTGCACTTTTATACTTACTTACCCAATGATTCTCCAAAACGCTTAAGGTTCTCAAATTAGTATCGAATGGAGAAGCACATCAACAAGCTCCGCTTGAACAACCAAATTCGTGTCAACAACGGAATTCTTTTATCAACATTGTTATCCCTTCAACAAAGGAAGCATTGACTTGAGCGACAATTCAATCCATTATGTTCTTAATTGAAATATTGTGATCCATCATCATCGTCTTGGTAAAAATGTTCATTGAGGAACGTCTTAACTAAGAAAGTCTTATACATTAACCATTCTATCAACGTTTTCACAAAACCTCTTGAATGAGAAGCATTCATCATCCTTAAAATTAGTCAAGGACTCATAAGACCCAAAACCATAGTTTTGAACATTAGGATAAAACCACAAAAATCAAGACAATCCCTTTTGAAGTTTTCCCTGCAGTTCCCACGGAACCCTCAGACCATACGGGCGGAACCCTCCCTTTGGTTCCGCCTGGTCCGCCAAATCTGCAGCAGGTTTTATTTTTAATTTCAAAACCAAACACCTCTTTACTCACAACTCAAACTTACCAACAGCCATTCCTCACTCACAAGCACCTTACCACATGAAAATTAGAGCTCTCACTTACATCTCTTCCAAACTAATCAACTTTGTAAGTGTTCCAATCATAATTTCATTTTTGATTCATGTATAACATTTTCATTTATTAACTAGAATCTTAGGGTTTATGCATAGAAATTTTTATGAAAAACTTGGTTGCTAACCAATCATGCCTTCCATTAGTTAAGAATTGTATCCTTTTTTTTTGATATTTTGATTTGCTAAACACACCAAGTGCATTGTCTTTCAAAAACTACCATCCACAACTAGGACATAGCTCTTCACCACATTGTTAAAACAAATGAAAAACATCATTGAAACATCACTTGCATATTTTCTCTTGAATGCTAAAGGGGATACATAACTAATATGTATTTTCGGGTACATTCAATCGAAGACACATTTAATTAGGAGAGTTTTGGTTATCTTTTCTTTTTATAACAAAACTTGCATAACAAAACAATTTGGGCATCAAAATGAGTCAAGATAACCAAGTCTCCACATTGTTTGCATATAGGAACACATTAGAACATCCACGTTGTTAAAAGTCGTTAACATATAATTTTGTGTTTTCTAGGAATCAACATGCCTCCCGCAAATTTCTCCGATCACAAGGAAACCCTTAAGTACTTACCCAAACACCATAGGACCAAAGATCTTACGAAAGATCAAGTTGAAACCTTTAAGGGTCTAGAAAAACGCTATGTTCATGAAGGAAGAACCATTGATCCATCCTTCCTAGAGGGAACATCCATTCGCCAAAACTTTGCCGCAATCAACTTTGATTGCCTCCTAGACATCGATGAGCAAATTTGCCCTAGGTTCATCTTAGAATGCTACGCAACCTTAACCCTTTACTTCGATGACGATGGTGAATTCTCACTAACCTTTAAAACCAATCAAATACCAAACATCATATCCTTGAAAGATTTTGCAACAATTCTTGGTGTCCCTAATGTTGGTACATGTCTCTACACGGATAAGTGGCTTCTTTCTAGTCTTGACTCCATTGAGCGTTTTCATCCATACGACACTCCTCTTGCGAATAAGGAAGCTATTCGTGAGCATCTATTTGTTAGAACCTCAACAACTAGGAAGAATCGTTCGGGTAAAGAGGTAGATAAGGACCCTTTTGGTATGGAAATCAATGAGCTCAAACCACAATTTAAGAAATGGGAAGAAATTCTTAGAGCCAACGTTATAAGTTCCATAGGAAATAGAGATCATGTCAACACATGTCTTAGCTACATGCTCTATAGCATTTCCACCGGTCAACCTTTTAACTTAGCCTATTACCTCGCCAAAAGTATGGCCGACATACCCTGGGTAGGAACAACCGCTCTTCCTTATGGAATGCTTCTCACCCGCCTCTTTAGAGCAATCTCACCCATTCCTCCCAACGATAATGGAATGTGCCTTGACTATTCTCTCGTTCCTCACATCTTCGTCCCTTTAAGTGATAAACGAGTTTTCAAAGCCAAGGGCAAACGTACTCGCTCACCATCACCATCATCATCATCATCCGACATGAGCGAGGACGATAAACTTCCTAACTCTAAGTTACCTCCTTTAGACTACCTTCAAGAACTCCCAGTCATTGATAATGCATCCGAAGAGTTCAAGCAAACCAAAGGAATTTTCAAGTGCTTTGGAAGGTACCTAAGCAAGCTCAATAAGAAGATAGACCGGTTGTGAGAAGCGTGATTAAGGAGTGTTTGGCTTATGAAGGTTTTAGAACCTTGTATGTGTTAAACTATATGATTTGTATTGTTTTTCACATTCATGCTTTATTATGTTTGTCGGATTATGTTTTTATGTGCTTTTATGCATAATGACAATATTTGAGGTGTTTGTCAATTTTTATGCTTATGGTAAATTTCACTAAGTTTAGTGAAAATCGCTAGCCCCCGGTCAAAGTCCTATGGTATGCGTGTTTACTTGTCCATATTTTGCATTGCTTAACTAGATATGCATTATATTTTTGATTTTAAATTTGAAAATCATCTCGCGAGTCAAAATCGCGGACTGTATAGTCTTTCAGGTCTGGCGGATCTAGCGGCACCCTAGAATGGGTTCCGCCAGTGTAATTTCTGGGCAACCGAGAAATGGCCCAACGGACCAGACGAAACCCAAACCAGGGTTCCGCTTGTGTATCACGAGGGTTCCGCCAGTCACCTGCAGAAAATTTTTGTCATTTTTCTTAAGTTCAAAACTTGTAAAGTGTCAAACCATTATCTTTAGTGAGAAACATATTCCATTACCTCCAATAACCATATTAGGACAACTCTCACTCACTAAAACAATTAGGAAGTCACTTCCCGCCAAAAATTCAAATTCAAACATAACTAACCCAAGGAACCCTTTTAAAGGATCCTTCAAACCATTGGAACATTTTCAACCAAATCACTTCCCATGATCACAAAGCATTGAGTGCATATGTTGGTCTTTCACTCCACGCAATTCCAATGGATTGAAATCCAATGATTTGACATGTTCATGAAAATTTTCTAAATCATTTGAAACCTCAATCTTTGAATGGTAGAACATCAAATCCAAACACCCATTTCAACATCTTTTCCACCTTATAAATTTGAAAGTTTTGCAACAATTCAAATCACACCATTGATGCGTGGGAATTGCACCAGGCTTTACCTCTCGAGGGATCTCGAGAAGCTTACAACCCCCACCAGGCAGTGTACCTGATCGTTGTAGTATAATATAGTGACAAGTACCGGGGGATTGATCGTTCAGCTAGGAATAGTGTCGATAGGATTAGAAAACCTAAAGACTAGGTCTAGAGATGAGGGATGATTCTTTTTGTATTTTTTAGTTTTTATAAAAGCAAATAAAAATCTCGGGTTTGAAGGAGTTTGGCGGAATTAGTTGATAGTCAACTAACCCAATTACTAAAATGCAATCAAAATAAAATACTAAAAATAAAAATAAACTATATTATACTAGAGTTGTGAGCAATATATGGGAGAATTGTGTTTACTTAGATTTCACTACTCCCTAGATATCTTTTACATGTTAATTACTTGTTATAGTTGCGTGGATGACGGATTGTATTCCTTAATACCATTAATGGGGTGGCGTACTTACTTCCCCAATCCTATGAGCGCCTACTTCACTCCTATGTCGAGCCGGCTAAGAAGCTCCTAACATGGGATCACTAGAATTTGCTCATGCATTAAATACAACCAATAAAACCTAGTACACATCGGTTCATGTTTCCTAAGACGTTCAAGCATGTTACACAATGGAGATCTGCTAGTTTTCTTAAGCCTAACATTGAAATCATTCATCCAATACAACTATAAACAAGTAATCAACACATAATTAACATCTAGGTTTCATTACATCTAAGCAAACACAAGATAGATCTAGCCTAGCATGTTGAAATCAAGACAAGCATAAGATATATTCAAAGAACACATAGACATATTGATTGAATTGAAAGAAGACTTATCTCAATTGAACATGAAAGGATTCAAGGGGTGAAAACCCTTGAAAATACTGTAAAATACGACCTAGGTTTTACAAAGTTCGGCCCTAGTATTCTCCACACAAGTTTCTCTTTTATGAATGAAAAATAGAAAACTATATATAGATTCTGATAGGTGACGGCGTCAAGAACAAAAGTCTGACGCCGTCATCTCGCCGCCAAATAGTTTCTCGGAATGCCTAGATCTGGGTCTGACGCCGTCATGTATACTCCTTATGCAGGCCGTCACCAAAAATAGTCTTGACGCCCTTGTTGTGACGCCTTCAGGTTTTCACTGGGTCGTCATGGATTTTACTCTTGACGCCGTCATGATTGTCTTCTTGACGCCGTCAGGTACTGTTCTCAGCATGGAAAATTAAGTCTTTGCCGTTTTCTTCACTTTTATGCTCCAAAAACGTCCGAATTGCTTCCTTTTGCAGAATTCACTCCCAAAGTACCTAAAATCACAAAATGAACGATTTAGGGCAATATTTGATCAAATAAATTCAATTCCGGGCATAAATGACCCCCTAAAAGTGGTTCATTTTTCGCCTCATCAACCATAACCATCAAAATTTCTTCTCTCAAAACATCAAAACCACACCTTTGAAATGACTAAATCCAACACATCATCCGAGTCATCAAAATCCTTCTCAAAAACCACTAGGATTAGTGTTAAACCTTGTTGCTTCAACAAAACCGTCAAGTCAAGCTCATCATCTTTAAGTGATGCTTCGCTTAGCATTTCTTCACCTATCCAAGATTTCCTTAACCTCACTACCTCAACACCATCCTCAACACATTGCAATACCAATGTAATCACCATTGAAGATTTGCTTAATCTTGCTACACCAACACCCTCTCCAACACATTGCAACACAAACGTAGCCACCATTCCTCCACCAACTAGACCTTCAAGTGATTCAACATCACCTTCTCAACAAGCTCAACCATCAAAAACTACATCACCTCAATCACCAACACTTACACCAATGGAACTTTTCTATACACCGCCAACATCACCACTACCCTATTTGGAAACATTGGAAGACCTATCACCCAAATCATCAAGTCCACCATCCTTATCACTCTTTGACACCATTGCTCAAATGGAAACCCAACAACAACCTAGTGAGCAACTAGATGATGAACCCCATCAACCATCATTGGTAGAACGGTTGGCTTACCGTTATGCTAGACCATCAATTTTTCCAAATGATCAAGGTCATACACACTCACAATCATTTGTGTTTCACCCAATTTACAAAGACCTTCATGGTAATCCTTCCGGCGAACCAAGCTTCCGCCATTTTGTTCAAAACCAACAACCACAACAACAACAACCATTACCACAAGAACATTCCCAACAATTTGAATCTCTACTTTCTTCTTATAAGAAAATAGAAGCATCCATATGGGAAAAACCTCCAAACCTTAATGATGAGATTGACACTCATTTAAACCACCTTCATGCCTTCAAACGTATGGTTGACTCTCAAATCAACCATATTATGGTTTTACAAACAACACTACACTCAACTAATGAAGGAAGCAAATACACCTCTCAACCATCCACCTTTTCTCCTTCAAGTTCAAACCATCCACCACCAACAAATCAAACCACTCTTCCACCAAACTTTCCCCGCCATGATTGCAATCATTGCGAAAGAACCGCTCACATTAGTGAAGGGTGTCGAAGGGAAATTCGCGAGCTATCCGAAGAAATGAGGTTTATACTAAACCACATTTTGGATCGTCTACAATCCTTGTCTCGCACACCTCAACCTTACAGTCTCCAAAATGAAACAAAACCGTTTCATTTGGAAAATGTTTCCCATTCAAACCAACAAACCAAAACCGTGTCATCCTTTCAACCTTCAAAATAAAGCCCGCTACAACCTCCAACACACATTTTCATCCTTAAACAACCTTAGCCTTGTTTTTGGAAAATGTTTCTCATTAAGGAAAATGATGATTTCCTTGTTGCTTTTTATGTTCTTAGTTTATTTTTAGTTTTTCTTTATTTTTAAGAAGTAGGATGATGTCATCCTAATTTCTTGTATTTGACTTTCTAAGAGTCAAAATTTACATGAAATGAATTTCATTCTACTACAAGGTTTGCATTGTTTGTTTATCATTTAGGTATGATGAGTGAACTATACCTTGATATGGTAGCATACATATATCTTGTGTTTTAGAAACTAACCTTTCTTTTTGTAGGATCATTATCCATGTTTTCCTTCCTTGATACTCCATTTAGGGGAGTAATATTCAAGGGGGAGCATGAGTGTTGCATTATTCCACTTCACAACTCTTAGTTGTGTTCTAGACATGAAATGCTTTCATGACTTGTCTTGTATGGCAACTAACATTTTGTTTTGTAGGGTCAAAATCCATGTCTCCTCTCTTGGCACTCCATTTAGGGGGAGTATCGTCCAAGGGGGAGCAAGTGCATACTTCCGCTTCGCTACTCTTCTTTTTGTTTCGACAAAAAGGGGGAGAATTTATATATAAACTTGTTTCAATTTATTTATTTATTTTTTTTTTTATTATTTTTTTTTTGCATATCACATCATCTTAGTAAAAACAAGTTTTTATACTAACTTTATAAGACTTAACACTAAAACTAGTGACTTACTTATAAATAAAGTTTATGTTTTGTCATCAACAAAAAGGGGGAGATTGTTAATACAAATATCGCCTAAAAATGTTATTTATATTTTACGATCTTTGCTAAGTTTTTTTAATGACAAAGTATGAACTTTAGCTAAGAGTAAATCATCACTTTAAGTGTTTAAGTCTTGTTTAACTAAGGTTTACATTTCCTTTTAAACAAAACATTGTTTTTATTTCTTAAATTAGAAAGTGTCTTGTCACATCACATTTATTTCTTTAAATAGAAATATCACATCACATTTATGGTAAGTTTGTCATTCTACATTTATGGAAAGTGTGTTTGACTAACAATAATTTTTCTTGTGATAGTTTATGTTTGACTAGTATTTATGTGATGTGACCTTGTTTGGTTTGGAAGATTTATTGAAAAACCAACTGCAGCCCTGACGGAACACTGGGGGTACACGGGCGGAACCCATCTGAGGGTTCCGCCGTATCCGCCAGACCTGCAGAAGCTTTTGCTATAAATACCAAACCATTTGTTAGTTTTGAGTAATCACTTTAGGACATATTTTCATATACTCTCTCAACTAACTCAATAATATTTGACTTGTGTGATCCTCTTATGTAGCAAGGGACTTCACAAGATCATTCAAGAAGTTACAAGCTTCAACTCTAAAGTTGCAAGTATTGTTAGCTTTGTCATGTATAAGCTTTGGTAGTTTATACTACATTTGTATCATGTATGTAAAAGTGATTGGTTAGTATTTTAGGCCTCAAAATACATAGTGTGTCGGGAGTTGTTGTACCCTTGTAAAAGAACTAACGGGAGTGGTTGTACCCTTGGTAAAGAACTCGACATCTAGCTTAGTGTCGGTAAAAGTGTAAGCGACGAGAGGAGTGGTTGTACCCGCGTAAAAGAACTCGACATCTAGCTTAGTGTCGGTAAAAGTGTAAGCGACGTTGTAAAGGTTTCTGCACCGGGAAAGGAGCTTTTTGATTAGTTCTTATAACTCTCGAGTTGGAAACTCGGGGCGTGGATGTAGGGCAAGGAAAAAGAGTCCTTGTAGCCGAACCACGATAAACAAACGTGTTTTGGTTTGATCGTTTCTTTCTTGATATTTGCTTATTACATATTGTCTTTAGTTAGAATTGATAATCACACGTAAAGCTTTTCAAAGAATTAAATAAGTAAAGTTGTGTTTATATCTTTAAACAAACGTAAAGCTTTTCAAAGAACTAAACAAGTAAAGTTAGGATTGTTATTCGCACGTAAAGATTTTCAAAGAATTGAACATGTAAAGTTGTGTTTATATCTTTAAACAAACGTAAAGTTTTTTTTAAAGATAATCAAGTTAAAATGCGATAAACTATTCAACCCCCTTCTAGTTTTCCACACTTCTTTTGTATGAATCATTGTCATTAATAAAATATGTTCACCCTTTGCACCAAAAAAAAAACACCCAATGACCCAACCCAAATGTCATAAACAAAGGAAAACCCAAACAACTACAAACCCTAAACCCAATAACTCCCTATAATCATCTAATTCTTCTTTGCTCTTACCCTAACTTTACATTCCCAAAAAGTCACACCCCCACCGCTCTTTATCTTGCACTGTTGCAGTCACACTTCAACTTCTCTTTTATCCAACTGCTTTGTTCCTTCTTTTTTTGTTATAGCAGCTACAAAAACTACCTCCACCATGGTTCGATTTGTTGTTGTTGTTGTTTTTTTTTTTTCGTTTTCCATTATCCCGAGACTACACATATAGATCTCGATACTTGTAACACTCGACTTCAAGATCAACGGCTTCAAGATCTTATAGATCGATGATGATTTTTGTTTTTCGTGTTTTGTACCACATGAAAAAGGAAAAAAGATTTGAGAGCATTAGCTTTGAATTTGTTGTTGAAGGTTTTTTATGTTGTGAGAGTGTGATTATTATTTTTTTTCTTCTGATTTTTTATTTTTGTTTGTGGTTCATTATGGATTAGGATAGAAATAAAGGATGGTGGTGAAGATAGTTAAAAAAATGAGATGGTGATAGGTTTATTTATAATCTTCAAAATCCAACTGAAAAGTCATATATTTAAAGACATATTTATATAATCATGATTCTTTGTTCCAACGAAACGATCGGTGTAACCCGGAGATGGTTTATATTCCACCGAAGACTTTTAATACACAGAGTTATGAGTTGCATAACTCCAGGAATGTTTGTATTCTTTGGACATGATTGTGGACATTGAATTGTGAACTTATGTGGAGCTTCGGCATGCTTGTACCGTACATTCCTTTGTGCACAACCCCCTTGCACATTAAATTAAGGGGGATAAGCTTTATATATAATAAGATAGTCTAGTGTTTGTTTAATAAATGGCTAATAAATGTAATAGAGTCTGATCATTAATCGATTTTTTTAAAATGCAATAATTATTATAAAACCCACAAAAATATAAAAGAGTAATGATAGATCAACATAAGATTTACGCAAAAAAATCCATACAATGAAGCGGCTATGTCAAAAAAAACCCGAACCCGGCGGGAAAATCTGAAACCCGAACTAATTGGGGCGGGGCGGGTCATGTTAACCGGGTTATGAGGCGGGTTTGGGGCTTAAACGAGGATTTTAATCGGGTTTAGGGCGGAGAGTGAGGAATCCTCGCCTCGCCCCTCCCCACCCGAATAATATATACACATATACAATTATCTATACGTATATAGTATTTTGTTAGTATTTACGTAATTAAAATATATTACTTTAATATTGTTAGGCTTTTTTTTTTTTTTTTTTTTTTTTTTTTTTTTTTTTTTTTTCTTTGTAATATTGCAAAATTGTAATCTTATCTATCTATAATACTATAAGATTCAGTCCCTCAATTTAATGTGGAGGCGTCATGATTGCATAGGGTACAACCAAAGAATGGGATACCAACCATTTTCTTTATTTCTTACATATTTAGGTGATTGTTATAGATAAGCATATATATATAGATATATGTATTATGTTAATACATTTTTATATACAAGTAATTTATGTGCATTTTCTATTGATGTAGCTCACATGTGCGAATTGATTCAAGAAAATGTGGACGAGCATGTATGTAAAGCAACATTTAAATGGTTAAATGATACTTTTTAGCGTGATTAGTTTATGTAAGTAGTTGCTTTCGAATGCTCTTTGAGAAATATTATAATGAATTTATCGTGTGCAATTGGATTATTATTGAAAAGAAGAAAGTCCGCGCATCGCAAAATGTTTTCTTTTTCTATATGTAGAATCATTAGTGAGAAACCAATATTTACGCCCATTAAATAAGTTTGCCATAATAGCAAAATACGACATATTAAAAATATCACATTGAGTAATGAATACAAAGGAAAAAATACATAATTTGAGTTTTAAACATAAGCAAAAGTTCAAAATTTTATCGAAAAACAAAATCGGTGCATTTAATGTGAAGTATATACAATATCGAGATGGAAGTGCAAGGCTTGCCGGAATTGATCACATGATATTTAGTAATTAGTATAGAATTAAAAGTTGGTTATGGATTGAGATGAAGTTGAAAAGGTTGCAAGAATAATTGATGATTCAACCTAATGCAATATATATATATATATATATATATATATATATATATATATATATATATATATATATATATATATATATATATATATATATATATATATATATATATATATATATATATATATTGTTAATGCATTTTCATATACAAGTAATTTATGTGCAGTTTCTATTGATGTAGCTCACATGTGCGAATTGATTCAAGAAAATGTGCACGAGCATGTATGTAAAGCAACATTTAAATGGTTAAATGATATTTTTTAACATGATTAGTTTATGTAAGCATGCAACTTGAATAATAAATATAAAAGAAAAAGTACATAATTTTTGCTCGAATCCATTTGTGAATTAAAAAAATTAAGTTTAAGACATAATAGTGGAGTCCAAAGGTTTTAGGAATTATTAATAGTGTGTTAATTAATATTGATTTGGTTATCTATTTAGAATTGAGTTTATTGATAAAATTTATTAATATTAGTTATACTTCAATGTTAATTTTCAATGAAATTAGTTGTACAATAAAATGAGATGAAACTAAAAAGGCTTGTAACGATTTTTATACAGTTTATGTGGCATTATTATATATACATTATTACACAAACTTTAACTTACAAACTTAATAAAGAAAATATTTAACACACATTAAATTATGCCCAATTAGATAGACCTCGTGTGCTTCATATTACCTTGCAAAAATCATCTAATGGACAAGTATTGTAGGGCTAAATAATAGACCAAAAGAAACAAAACCATTTTTTTATCATGCAAATAAGAAATAGACCAAAAGAAAGAAAGCCATAACCAAAAGTCCATTTTTAAAATACAACACCAAAAAATCAAAACAACATCAAACATTTTTAAATTTTTATACAAGAAAGTTAAAACATTTCATACAACATACTAAACAATACTTAAGTATACACTCGCCAATACACAGAAAGAATACACGATTAACAATTAGATTCTCAGCCCGTGCGTAGCACGGGTTCTGCCTGCCTCGTATTATATAAAGCTTAAGTAGCCTTATAAATGTAAAGGAGTCATAATAAATGTCTCAAAAATTGATTCTATCATATAAAGCCTTCAACATTGATTCCAAGCAACTCAAATATCTCAATTAGTATGTGTACATTGATTTCAAGCAATTCAAACATCTCAATTAATAGTGGTTAGTCTTTTTACATTCCCGTCCATGAGTTACAAATATTTTATCAACTATATAATGTGTCAAAAACCACATACAACGAACCACAACTTCCTCCACACCGCGTGCACATTGGGCTACAGCTTATTATGGTGGTAAAGTAAGCATTATATCGTCTTACTTATTTAGCTTATAGGTTTATATTGTTTTATATAAATTTCACGTGTGTTTTGTTTATGTAACAATGTAGGATATAAAGATGGTGCTTAGGAGGTTTGGTAGTAACATCATCTTCTCTAATGGTTTAAGATATCCAACACATCGTTGTCTTATCAATTAAGTGGAACATGCACAAACATTAAATAAAGAGATCGAGAAGTCACAAAATTTGTATTAAGAACAAAACATGCAAAAGGCAAATGAACAACAACGACAAAAACAAGAACAACAAGAACAAGAACAACGCCACGGCCACCATTGGAATGAATACTTAGCATTCATATTAATAGTAGGTTACAAATTAAACATGCAATATTTTACTTAATGTAATACCAATAAACGGGCTAATACGATTGATTTGTTAGCAAGTAAGTTTATTGAAAATAATGTGACGAGCATTCAATTTTTAGTCAATAATTATTAGTACACTTTGTTGATGCATTTTAATATTTTTGCTCTTAATGTAGTTTTTTGTCTTGCGGTGTGTTAATGTCACTTTCTTAATTAAACATCTTGGAATATTGTGTGCCTTTGATATTTGATATGACTGTGTAAATTATGTTGATGTTACATATTGAAAATGAAAGTATATAATAAAAACATCTTCACATTATCACCTTAAAAATGAGAATCTACTAAATCGAAGAAGTACATAAAGGAGAAGAAAATTGTGTTTAGTTAAATGCCGGGTCTATTGATTGATTGGAGCGGGTTTATGATTCGGACTTGGATTATTGGATCTGATTTTTTATTATACGAGTTATAATATATACTCTTGAATACACTAATTACTTTAATGTTTTATGTTTTTATAGTTTTGTTAAAAAGGAAATTTGTTTTATAGTTCGCTTTTAATAATGTCATTTCTTTGAACAACGAAGTCCGTCTTTCACAAAAAATGAGAGCTTCAAACATGAACCGAAAATTAGTCCTGAACATTACAAAAAAAAAAACAATTAGATCCAACATGTGTACATTGTATGGGTCCTGAGGCAGTCCAAACCTGTGTGCATCGCACGGGAATGAATATAAAAGGTCTGCAACATTAATGTAACACCTTCATATTTAAAATAATTTATATAACTTATACATATTAAAAAATTACATGTGAAGAGACTCTTTTCAATGTAACATCTTGAAAAAGTCTCTTCACATAAACTCTTTTAATGTCAATAAACTATTGTTGTATATTTGGGCATCACCATCATACTAACAACCCGACAATTTACACAATCATTTTCGCACGGGTCCAGAGGAAGCCCAAGTTGTTTATGACGAAAATTAGTGGCAAACATAGTTTTTTACTAGACCCCAATTAAAACTGACAGAAATAAAGGCATAAACATTTTTCATGGCATGCTAACAAAAGTTATGGTAACATCACAATGTAGGAACTTATAGACCAACACAGCTTAGGAACTTATTGTCAATAAACTATTTTAAATGTGTGTCATACTTAGAAAATGTGTGATACTATCACAATTTAAATATATAATAATGAAAATAAGTGCCGAAGCTTACATTTCAATAAACTATTTTAAATGTGTGCCATGTTTAGAAAAGGTGTGATACAAACACAACTTAGATATATAATGACGAAAATAAGTGTCGAGATTACATATTAGTTTTATATCAAAATATAGGGATGTTGCAATTTTGAGAATAAATACAAAATCTAAACTTTATAAATAACTACTAGTATGTCATAAAAAGTTTAAATATAACGTTACAATCTTGAGAATAAAATATAAACTTTATAAATAACTACTAATATGTCACAAAAAATTTAAATATAAAATTTACTGATCAACTAATGGCATACTTACAAAAGTCTAATAACGAAAAAAATTACTGCACATTACACTATGACCAATTAGATCATAAAAAAAGTTATAAGTTAGCTTTAGTTTTATATCAAAATATAGGGATGTTACAATTTCGAGAATAAATACAAAATGTAAACTTTATAAATAACTATTAATATGTCATAAAAAGTTTAAATATAATGTTACAATCTTGAGAATAGATACAAAATATAAACTTTATAAATAACTACTAATAAGTCATAAAAAGTTTAAATATAGAGCCCGTGTGCAACGTACGGGGTCTGAATTACTCGTTATAGGAACTTGTTTAGTGTCATACTTTTAAGTTTTAATTGTCGGAGGTATAATTTATTATTGGGATAATTAGTAAAATAGCCCGGTTGCCCTGGGTCTAGGCATATTTAGCCATTTTTTGAAAAATTTCCATTTTAGTCGGGGTTGCCCTTGGCAACTTTCGTATAGCCAACTACAGAGTGCCACGCCGGGGCAACTTTTTTGTATTTTGGGCAATTTGAGGACACTTGTCATCTTTCGGTTGGCTATACGAAAGTTGCCCAGGGCAACCTGAGCTAAAACAGGAATTTTTCAGAAAACGGGCTAAATATGCCTAAACCGCAGGGTAAAGGGCCATTTTGGTAATTTTCCCTTTATTATTATTTATATATAATAATATCGTTGAAAACTTAATAAGTCTTGTTTTTAATTGATTATTAATAGGTTCTTAATTTTTCAAGTTATTGCTAACGGACTAAAAATAGTAATAAATATGAAATGGTGCGACTTTGGGCGAGAATTGCACTCAAAAAGGACATCCTGAAAAGATCCTCGATTAATACGGGTCGAGTTTAGGGGAGCATCTCGCTCCGACGGGACGCTCCGATTAAATCCCCAATGGGGATCGTACCGGGTTTGGGGAGAACTTTGATAAATTGGGTTTGGGATGAGGATGGTCGCCCCGTTGCCATCTCTAGCATTACCCAATACAAAAATACAAATAAAAGTCATCTCAACCTAATTAATCAAACAAATTAATAGAATGATGGGATCCAAAAGACAAAACTAAAATGCATTAGAAACTCTCCTCAAAATAACCGAACACTAACCTAAAATTCTAAAGATAGATTATTAAAAACTCCTAAAACATCATTTATAACCCTCATGTTTTTTCATTTTTAAATTTAATGACACATACAAATACCCTGAAACCCAGACCAATACAAAACAAAACTCTAATTCCATGTCGAAAAATAACTTTTATATAAAAACACGAAAATAATTAGGAGGATGAAGTATGAATGGATCCACAAGAGATAATACTCCTATGAAACCATAATTACTCTTCCATCTCACATATGAGTAAAAGGGTCCACAAGAGATAATACTCCTATGAAACCATAGTCACACGTTTCCACTTAACAGACATAATGCACACTTGACTTGTCACTTGCATAAGTGGGGTAGGGGGTTTTAATAGGCATGAGTTAACCACACCCTCCCTGTAGAGAGGGTGTGTTGACCGACAGTGCTGCCGCCGCTTGTACTGTCTGCTTTAATGCTTGTACTTTTTGACTAAAATAGGTGGACCCTCATGGTAGGGAGGGTGCGGTTAATGCATCCCTTTTAATAACCTAACTCAACTTTAAGGTATTGAGTGCTGCCATTCGCACACTTGAAAATTGATTTGAAATACTGATTTGAAGTTACAAGTGTACTGTAGACATCAAAAATCGTAAATGATATAAGACGGAGAGACTTTGGTAAAATAATACTTCTTCCGACTCAAAATTATTGTCAGAAAACAAAAATCACCAAGCTTAATAAAAATGGAGTCATTATAAATCTCAATCACTCAAATAAAATATTCCTCTACTAAATTCTTTTTTTCTTACTTAAAATAGAAAGTGGACAATAATTTTGAGACATCTCAAAATAAAAATGTGGACAATAATTTCGATACGGAGGGACTAATAAATAGGATTGGTTTTGCTAAAGGCAGAGGAATCAAAAGGCAGAGGAATGATGGCCCAGTTAGTAGCTCGACTCCCCACTAATTACTATATATAATAATTAGAATCAGATACGGCGCCGTTTCGATGTCATCTATCTACAGTTACTTTTTTTTGTGGGCTACCTGGGCTACCAATGATCTAGCTCATCGTGTCCCGGGTTGGTCCACATCCAACTTATGCCATTGATGATGATGATCGATGCAGAAGAAGATAAAATCTCACTCGCTAAACCTAGAACATTC
Organism: Artemisia argyi; assembly: GCA_030686995.1. NCBI lineage: Eukaryota > Viridiplantae > Streptophyta > Magnoliopsida > Asterales > Asteraceae > Artemisia > Artemisia argyi. The sequence goes on from CM060708.1 coordinate 277,610,212, forward strand.
CACAAATCCTACGGAAACTCAAATCAAAACAGGTTAATCAAGGAACCCTAATTTTATGCCATTGATGATGATGATCGAAGGATGAGGAAATTCAGAAACCCAAAAGACGATGATAGGAAAAAAGATTAACACAGGTCTGCGTTGGATCTTATATTAACAAAGGGGTATGCTTTCGATTGTGTTTAGAGAAGTAATCATGTCTAATTAAGAGGTAATTCATAGAAATTTATATTATAATCTTTCGCTATTGGAGGCGGAGTATACGAAGTATGTTGGGATTAGATTTTACAGCAATTGCTAACAAGAGATGCAAATAATAGTAGGTAATTGCTTTCCCTTTTTTGAAATGTAAATTTCAGTTGCTTTTTGGTATTTGCTTGATATAAATGATTGCTTGGACCGTTTTGCTAAACTTTTGACGTTGTCAAGCAATCTCAGCCCCAGTTACAATGTTTAGCAGGTGTAAAATTGCTATACGTTACAGAACACATATGCTAAATTCCAACACTTTTAGTTCCGTTAATATTGTATTATCTAAATACGAGCTTATGTGCAATGTATAGGTTTCTTCAAAAAAAAATTAACCCGAAAGAAGAAGCTGTAATGAAATAGGATAACCCTTCATATTCTTTGAAAGAAATCCCAAGTAGAAAGTTGAACGTAGATGTATTCTAAGACAAATTCTTATGCCTATTGGCCGTAATTTTTTATGATATGCTTGCAGGTGTTCAGCTTCTTGCAGGGTGTAGTTACGCAAATGTTTGGTACCCGGTCTAGATAGCGAATGCTACTGTCAAGATGGTGTTGGGTAATTTTATTTTATTCTAAGGACTCATGACTCTTAATTAAGTTGTCTCTATATGGTATAATAATATAGTATAATTGTTGTGATAAGTATTTGTAGGCATTGCTATTGGAGGAGACTGATGATTTAGGACAAATCTATTTGACATCAGGGAAACATGGGGTAATTATTATCATTATATGACTTGATGTTTTCTATTTGTTGAGTTGGTTGGGAATGAACTTGACATGTGTTGTTTTGTTTTGTTAAGGAAACACAAGAACCTTTTCCTTTACCGAAAGAGGTTTTGATAGGCATTGCTATGGGTTGGATAATGGGTCAAATGGGTACTGTTTTCATCTTTTTGTAAAAAAGAATCTAATACATAATAATGTATAGGTGTGAGAATGATTGCCTACCCATTATCAATTGGGTTCTTAATCTTGCTAAAGCAGTGGTCTTAAGACATGGTGTTAACGGGCTTCTGATTGATCCATACAATGAGCTTGATCACCAGCGGCCTCCTAACCAGTGACTAATTAAATTTCATTTATCCCGTCACATTTACAGATTTCTTCTGATGCTTTTGGAATGAATATTTTTTCTTAACTGAACGTATCAGTAAGGTACAACAGGACAGAGACAGAGTATGTAAGTCAGATGTTGACTAGCATCAAGAGATTTGCTCAACATCATTCATGCCATGTATCGTTTGTGGCACATCCTAAACAGGTAACGTCCCCACTACTTTTAACATGTTTAGCAGTAAACGGGTTGATCTGAGTCACACTGTCTCTACGGGTCAAATTGGTGACCTTATAAAAGAATTGGGAAAATTGGATAAGACCACCTGAATAACTTAATTTCAAAAACTATAGTTTAATCATATTTGACAAACTGGGTATCTATAGAACTAATGAAACAAAAACAAAAACAAAAACAAATACAAAACAAGTGGAATTTATAACTTTTTTCTTCTACAATATATGATTGCAGATATGATACGAAAGCTGTGATTTTCCGTGAATGGTATTTGGGTGGTCTTTGGAATGCCCTAAGAACAACATGAGACAACAGAATGTGTGAACAACCCAAAAAAACTGGCTTGGCCACAATGCGGCCGACAGGTGCCATTCTCGTTTCTTATAAATACTATAATTTTCTAATAAAGTGATGTTTATAATAATAATAATAATAATAATAATAATAATAATAATAATAATAATAATAATAATAATAATAATAATAATAATAATAATAATAATAATAATAATAATAATAATAATAATAATAATAATAATAATAATAATAATAATTTCATACTCGTAATAAATATTGAATTGGTGTAAAATATATTTAATCAATTTATAGACTATCAATCAAATCAATCACTCCATCACTGGTCAGATGTGTATATTGTAAACGTCATGTGTGTAAGGGTTGTGTTATACTAACCCTCCCTACCAGGGAGGGTCCACCTACTTTAGTCAAAATGTACAAGTTTTAATACAGACATTACAAGCGGCGACAACTGGTCAAAGTCAACACACCCTCCCTAGGGAGGGTGTGGTTATCCTACCCCGTGTGTAAATAGACTTGGCATTATTTTTGGTCCTCTGCCCGATCGTCCAATTCACAGATAATTAATGCACAATAAATGCACCGTTCAATTGTGTGGTCTTGGAAATATGTGTTCTGTTTTTGGATAAACTGCAAATTTAGTCACTCAACTATCGCAAAAGTGCAAAAAAACTACCGAGTTATAAAGGCATGCAAAAAAGCTACTCACATTACGGATAAGTGCAAAATGGTCACCGAGAGCTAACTCTCGTTAGTTTCCTCGTTAAATGCCACATCACTGAAGGTATTATAGTCATTTCGTTGCTTTAAGGATTAAAATGTTCAGGTGTCATAGTACTATTGTTTTAGGGACTAAATTTGCAAAGTAATTTTTATCTTTTATTTCACAGCCGCCACCACCACCACTCTCTGCCACCACACAACAACACCATCACCCTTCAATTTCGTCTTATCCGATGCCAAACCCAGAATCCAGTGACTAAACCCAGATTTCGGTTCACCTTTTTACTTTTTTTTTTTTTTTTTTTTTTTATCGTTAACCACACAAACCTTAGATCTGATCCCATCTAATAATATGTCCCTTGAAAAGACTTAAATATGCATACCTATATGATTCGATTTAGATAACCCTATAAGATTTTTGCCAATGGATCAGATTCTTCTATGGAAGGTAATCTAACTCGAGTAAACATAAAAACATTATGGAAAAACAGTAACCCAGTTGATGAGACGAAAAGTGTACCGCTTTTAGGGGGTCATTTAAGCCCAAAGTAGATATTATTTGATCAAATATTGCCCTAAATCATTCCTTTTGTCATTTTAGGTACTTTTGAAGAGAAATCTGGAAAAGGAAGCATGTTGGACGTTTTTAGAGCTAAAAAGTGAAGAAAATGACAAAGTCTCCAATTCATGCTGAAAACAGTACTTGACGATGTCAGGATTTGCTTATGACACCATCACTCATTGGCAAAGAGGTGGATAATCAAGTTACACGTGTTGCGCCAGAATGTTTTTGGAGGATTTACACGTGACGGCGTCACCTAGGCCGTCACGTACAAAACACAAGAGACGGCCAAGAGGGAGTGATTGGCTCCAAACGGTCAACTTAAATTGACCAAAGGATGGTCAACTAAGTCAAACTGCCTAGAGTCAATGCTCCGCGGAATATAGTGGTTTCCCCGGGTCGTTATGTCCCGACGAGGTGTGATGGTTATCAAACGGGTTTGTGATCGGGTGAATCTGGACGGGAAAGGGGTTTGTGATTGATTAAGCTAAGGAATCTACAAAGAAATAGCTTAAACAAGCTATATGAATAAGACGGGAAAGTTTAAAAAAAAACAGAAACGTTTAAAACCTAAAACGCGTACGTTCACGTTTTAAATAACGTAAACGTACAAAATAAAACGTGAAAAGCTGAAATCTGAAAACCTCCAGGGGGTGAAAATGACTTTTTTACAAACTAAAAGACAAAAGAAAATTTTTAGAAAAAGAAAATAAATTTTTACACTAATTAATTATTTATTATTAATTAATTACTAATTACTAATTATTAATATTTAAAATACTTAAATACAATATAATATTAATTTAATACTAGAAAAATGAAAATAAAATTTCTAAAATTATAAAGTAACTAAAAAAAGTTTTAAAATTAAAAATAAGTATTTTTGTCTTTTTGTGATTTTTCTATTAATTAATTACTAATTAATTATTAATTACCTAATTAAACTATTTTAAATTATAAAAAATAGCAAATGAACAGTAAAATTCTATAAAAATTTCTAAAATTATATTATACTATATAAAAGCTAGGAAAAATATAAAAACTAGGTACTACTTAATAAAAACTAATTATGCTATTTAAAACTTAATTATTAATTAATTATAAATAAAACAAATATTAAATCTAATAAATACTAAATGACAAAATAAAAATCTGAAAAATTTAATAAAATTACTTTGCTATAAAAGGTAATTAATAAAAATATAAAAAAGCTAAGTGCTTAAAAAAATTTTAAAAAGGAAAATTAAAATTAAATTACATTAAATAGAAACTATCACTTAAAATTGATTTTTCTGGATTTTTCTTTTAGAAAACTATTTTACACCTAAAAACAAGAAATTTTTACAAAAACAACTTTTATGGAAATAAAAAACAAGCACTTAAAGTGCTTTTTGGGTCAACAGTTGACTTTAGTTGACTTTGGAGTGAAATACGCTCAAATGAGCTCAAGTGGGACCCACTATGGTTGATTCTGGTTCAATTGAGTGATATGAACAAGGTTAAGCTAGATTAACTCAAATAAGCTATTGGAATAAGCCAGAAAATCAGAATAAGCACAAAGGATTCTACTTTCTACTTTGAAAATGGGACAGACTTTGGGTTGATTCCAAGTGGGGTCCACAAGGGTTTGAGGTCAAACTTAAGGTCAAAGCATGAAGCCTGGTAGGAGGGGGGTTGGGAGGAACCAAGTTATGGCCATGGGACCCACTGAGATGGTCAGAAACCACCACTAAAGTGGTGGTGGTAGGGTGGTATCTGCTGGTGCAGGGGATGACCTCCCCCTGCAAGTGACTTTGGAGGGCTGTGGGGCCCTCAGTAAAATTTGCAAAAATGAAACAGATGTAGGACTTTCAAGATGAGCTGGGGGGTTACAACATATCATAAGCTCAAAGTATGAATCCTTACATAAAAATCAAAACAAATCTTTGAAAATTGGAAATTCTGCACAAAGTGCAATAGTTGACTTTTTGAGTTTCTGAAAGAAATTGAACAAGGTGAATTTCTAACTGATCCTACTGACTCAATATGTTCAAATGAGATACAAGTACACTAAATTATGCTTAAACTTCCATTTGTGGATTGAAATAATGAAATCACTTCCTCAAAACCTTGACAGATAACAACTTAAAAGATCACATGGTGAATTTTGACTTTTTATACTAAAGATGCTAATTTTGTGGCTTAGTTAGTTCTGATAACACCTAAGGGGACTGAGTGTGCAGAGAATCAAGCAAGGTGACAACCATATCATGCAGAAGTTACCCAAACCAAACACCCCTTTAAAATGAATCTGACATGAATTTCAAAGATGGTTACTGATTCAGCCTAATTCATGGATCCATAAGCACTTTTAATGTTACAATAAACTTAAATGAGCACATGAATGATAATCATAACAACAAATAACCTAATTTACCACTTATGCTAATCTTGACAGTGGAAATGTGGAAAGTGAACAACTATGGAAATTTATGAACAAACATGAGATATTAGGCATTAAATCATCTAACACCTACCAAAAACACACAAAATTACTGAGATAAAAGCCATATGAGATTGCTACAGTAAAAATGCCAAGAAAAGGATTATGCTTACAATTGATTCCAATGTCTAGAACAAATGAACCACTGACCAAATTCACATCCTAAAGACTCCCTTGAGTCACTAAACCATGCTTATCCAATCTCCATTACATTCCAATGCTTCTTCTATCTTCAATGATGATTTTTTGATTTTTCATTATTTTTGAGGTATTTTCAGTATTTTTAAGTTTTTGAAGCTAAAACTAGTTTGAACACTTAAGATGCTTATAAAAGTTTATTAGTAGCTTAAGTAAACTAAATTAACTAGTAAACCACAACTTTCACATTGATTAGAGTACAAGTGGAATTTTCACATGAAATTGCTAAACTTGAATTTAGATAACAATACTTGAATTAAAGATTTGAGAAAGTTTATATTACATTGATTTAACTAATTACAACTATTGAAAATGAGAAGTACAATAAAACTTTAATATTACACTTAAGTCGACATTAAAACTACACTACAACTAATATTATACTAACTAATAAATCATTCTGCTCTTTTTTTTTTACCTTTATAGGTCCTTGGGGCTTCTCTTTCTTTCCCACATTGATTTGTGGCCCTTGGATAGCTTGAAATAATCTGAGCCGTTCAAAAATATTTTGGCACGAAAAGATTTTTGACAGATTGTGGTTTGCTTGTGAGAATTGTAGGAATTAATTAGGTTTTTGGAGTGTTGTGGTTTGGAAGGGGGGACAAGGATGGGAGAGATGAGGTGGAGGTGAGGTTGAGGTTGAGTGTAGCAGGGGATAGCAGGCAAGTGGTGGGGGAGAAGGTGAAGTTGACTAGGAGTTTGACCAAGGGGAGTAATAAGGGACGGGTTGTTTATATTTTTGGGAGTGGGCCGGGTTGTGTGATGGGCTTGGTGGGCTGGGGTTTGGTATTTGGTTTAGTGGATTAGGTTAAATAATACAAAAGGTCCGTTTGGGAACTTGGTAAAAAATAATCAAGGACCATTTGTGTAATTAATGAAAAGTTAGGGCTGCAAATGTAATTTGTTCCAAAATCCTTCCAAGGGTAATATTTGCCAAGTTCCAATAGCCAAAGGACCAAATTTGCATTTTTCCATTTTTCAAATTCCCGGGGACCAAATGTGTCAATTTTCAAACCACGGGGACCAAACATGTAAATTTCCCAAATTTTCATCCCAAGGACTAAAAAATGACTTTTGTGACTTTCCAGGGACCAAAAGTGATTTTTCCTTCAAAAATATCCCACCAGGGACCAAATCTGCCAATTTCTGAAACTCTAGGGACCAAACTGTAAATTTCCAAAACTTTTGAGATTTTTCACCAAAGGACTAAATATGACAACTTATGATTTTAAAAAGACCTTTGGTGATAATTTTCCATATTTTGAATGACCAGGGACTAGTTTTGTCATTTTATGAAAGTTGGGGGACTGAAACAGCCAATTTTGCAAACTTTGTATGTTTTTCATTTGTTTTTACTCATTTTGCATCTAAAACATACAAAACACAATTTTCAAATATTTTCAGCATTTTGATGCATTTCTGAGTGTTTTTGTATGTTTTGCAGTTCAGATTTGACCAAAAATGATGAGTATTTTAGCACTCATCAATCCCCCACACTAAAATATTGCTAGTCCCTAGCAATAAACTATTTTGAAAACTTGATGGATTTTAAACTCTTTACCAAAATCCATCACTTCTGGAGTAGCCAGGTGTGAGAACTGTGGTACACCTGATAACCGTGTGATTCTGAGCAAACCACCAGCTGTCAACGGATTTGATTAGTCTTTACCAAAAGCCGTTTGCTTTTGGACTAGCCAACTCTTGATGGACAAAGTCAACATCTTGGTGAGGTGATTACCAATTATGGATTTTCCACTGCCTTTACCACAAGCCATAATCTTGCGGGCTAGCCAACTCATTCGCTTTATGGGATATGGCGAGTTGATGTACCATACAATTTTGGGCAAATTGCAAGCCATAAACGGATTTGATATATCTTCACCAAGAGCCGTTTGCTCCTGGATTAGCCAATCCCTTTGTCGGTTAGACATGGCGGACTGATTACCACAAAAATTTTGAAGCACCAGTTAAAAAAAATTTTAAATTTTTTGAAATTTTGGCTAAAACGGGGGTATAAGATAGTAAAATGTGATAAAATTCGCTAGAATAGCGAAATACCCCCCCCCCCCCCCCACACACACTTAGAATGAATATTGTCCTCAATATTCAAAGTCCCGGCTATTATGCCGACATTTTGAACATAAAAGGGCAACATTACAAGCTAAGCGTGGAAAACACCATTTTGTTTTTCACTTCATAAGTAACCATAGCATGGGGGACTCCCCCACACTTAGGGTGAAAACCCTATGTAAATGCTACTGTTTCTGTTTACCGAGTCGCTAGCTTGACTCGACCCCGAATTCATTTGTCCATGGGGAAGCATGATGTGGAAGAAACAATCTCAATCGGACTTTCATTCAAGATGTTTGGACAAACATTTGAAGCACGTGAAAGTTCCACACCAATGAGATAAGTATCCGGCTCAAGATAATGATACATGAAAATGCCGGGATCAAATATAGTGTCTTCATTCCCGAAGGAGTGAAGAAGAGAGGAAGGCACCTCGAGAACAGGCTCATTAGCCTGAGTTTGGATTTCAAGGGCTAAACTCAAAAACATCCCGGGAGGGTGGGTGGGAATATGCAAATTCTCGTAATTGAGTGCATCTCCCCCCGGGCTATCAAACTCCGGAGGAGTCATGATAAGGTGATCAATGATGGGCTTAGAAGGTATTTCATCAATGTCACTGATGTCTCCATAAGATAAAGACTTTTCATCAGTGGGTGAATCACTAGGCCCGGTATTGAGATAAGAATTGAGTGATGGATCATCATCATTCAATAAGCTTTCAAGAAAAAGAATATCCCCCTCTGAATCAAGATAGTTATCATCAACTTCATACGAAGTTGAACTATCTAGGGCAAGGAATGCTTCGACTTCTTCTAGATCATCTTTGAAATCAAAGAGATCATCATCGCATCCCGATGGAAGTGGATTTGTATGAGTGAGTTCATCGGCGAACTCCTCGAGAAGAAAGTCAACATTAGAGTGGGGAATAGATGCATCAACATACTCAATGTCTCTATAAGATAAACAATCATCACTGGAATCAGAGTCAATCTCAATTTGATCATTTGGATTATTAGGGGGTGAAGGAATATCACACACTTGATCAAAAGTCCCCTGTGACTCTCTCGGGATTGGGACAAGGATCTCAACACTAGACTTTATTAATTCGTCCGATTCCTTATTAGGAACAGTGCTAAGATGCTTATCCCCCATGTTCAGAGAGTGGGTGTGAACTTCGGGTGTGATAACAACAGACTGAGGGAGATGAGAGGAGCTAGCATTCATGGATTGTACGAGTTCCATTTGATCTTCTGCTAGTAATTTCTCCGTCTCATTATTTTCTCCCTGATTTTCAATGGGAGGAATCACAAATGATGAATCTGACGAACCCTTATAAAATTGAAGGACATCAAGGGTATCTTCATTATCATTATCATCATCACAGTCTAGAAGAGCAGCTTTACGAAATTTGGCACGTGTTATAGCTGCTTGTTCTAAGACAAGTAATTCTTCCATGCTCAATTCGTTTCTAGCCTCTCGTTCCTCAACAAGTAATTCTGCCATAGATTTCTCACGAGAGTCTCGAAACGATGTAGTAACCAACTCCTCCTTAAGTTCTTTCAATATATCAAGAGCCTTTAGTAAAAGGTCTTGCTCAGTATCATGAGGAGTTGATTGGATCATTTGGTACTGTGGAGGTGGGTCTGAAAACGAATAGTCGTAATTGTTACAAGGAAATGGATTCCTTGTTTGACAATCCGAGCTAGAGTGTGGACCTCCACAGTAATCACAACAGTGAAACTGATGTGGCTGTGGGTTGTATGTGCTTGAGTTATAATTGTTATCAGGAAGCTGCTCATAGACAAGCGTGTTTCCCGATTGACAATCAGAACTGTAATGTGAACCACCACAGTACTCACAATAGTAAAACTGCTGAGTCACATGGTGTGGTAACTGATGGAATGAATCAGTCGTGTCATGGTAGGAATAGGGATTCTGGTTATAGACAGACCCGTTTCCTGACTCTACCATGCCACAGCTGGGGCAATTGCCACCATTATAAGGATTACCACACCAATGGCAAATAAGAAGGTGTGGGTGAGACATAGAAAGAATCAAAATATTTGGGAGGGTAAGGAATGAAGAATCAAAGATGTGAGAGGGTAAAGATGAATATTTTTGGGTTTTTGAATGAACATTTTGTACAAATGATAAAGAAAATCTTTTTGTTTTGTGTTCGTTGAAAACTGATTTTAAAAAGTTTTCGGGAACAGTTTTGGTTTTTATATGAAAATAAGAAGATAATATGAACAAGAGTAGGTAAATAGACAATGGATGTATATCCCGATTCACTAATACGCAAAACAGTTTAGAATAGCGCGCACACCTCCCTGGCAGAGGCGCCAAAATTTGATTGGCTCCAAACGGTCAACTTAAATTGACCAAAGGATGGTCAACTAAGTCAAACTGCCCAGAGTCAATGCTCCGCGGAATATAGTGGTTTCCCCGGATCGTTATGTCCCGACGAGGTGTGATGGTTATCAAACGGGTTTGTGACCGGGTGAATCTGGACGGAAAAGGGGTTTGTGAGTGATTAAGCTAAGGAATCTACAAAGAAATAGCTTAAACAAGCTATATGAATAAGACGGGAAAGTTTAGAAAAAACAGAAACGTTTAAAACCTAAAACGCGTACGTTCACGTTTTAAATAACGTAAACGTACAAAATAAAACGTGAAAAGCTGAAATCTGAAAACCCCCAGGGGGTGAAAATGACTTTTTTACAAACTAAAAGACAAAAGAAAATTTTTAGAAAAAGAAAATAAATTTTTACACTAATTAATTATTTATTATTAATTAATTACTAATTATTAATATTTAAAATACTTAAATACAATATAATATTAATTTACTACTAGAAAAATGAAAATAAAATTTCTAAAATTATAAAGTAACTAAAAAAAAGTTTTAAAATTAAAAATAAGTATTTTTGTCTTTTTGTGATTTTTCTATTAATTAATTACTAATTAATTATTAATTACCTAATTAAACTATTTTAAATTATAAAAAATAGCAAATGAACAGTAAAAATTTCTAAAATTATATTATACTATATAAAAGCTAGGAAAAATATAAAAACTAGGTACTACTTAATAAAAAATAATTATGCTATTTAAAACTTAATTATTAATTAATTATAAATAAAACTAATATTAAATCTAATAAATACTAAATGACAAAATAAAAATATGAAAAATTTAATAAAATTACTTTGCTATAAAAGGTAATTAATAAAAATATAAAAAAGCTAAGTGCTTAACAAAAATTTAAAAAGGAAAATTAAAATTAAATTACATTAAATAGAAACTATCACTTAAAATTGATTTTTCTGGATTTTTCTTTTAGAAAACTATTTTACACCTAAAAACAAGAAACTTTTACAAAAACAACTTTTATGAAAATCAAAAACAAGCACTTAAAGTGCTTTTTGGGTCAACAGTTGACTTTAGTTGACTTTGGAGAGAAATAAGCTCAAATGAGCTCAAGTGGGACCCACTATGGTTGATTCTGGTTCAATTGAGTGATATGAACAAGGTTAAGCTAGATTAACTCAAATAAGCTATTGGAATAAGCCAGAAAATCAGAATAAGCACAAAGGATTATACTTTCTACTTTGAAAATGGGACAGACTTTGGGTTGATTCCAAGTGGGGTCCACAAGGGTTTGAGTTCAAACTTAAGGTGTCACAACTCGTAAATTCTGGTCTTTTCCCGAACTTTCACATTTACTATTCATCGGTTACTATTCATCGATCACTATTCATCATTTCACTATTCATCTTTTTCGGAGTCGGTTTGTGATTCTGAGAAGCGTTTTAAAATTTTACTATTCATAAAACACTATTCACCTACGGAGAAAATTTGTCATTTATACGTGAGTTGCGTCATTTCTGTATACGTATGGTTATCTACCTAATAAACGTTATCTTATGAGCTATTATTTTTAATAATTAATCCGACAATTCCAACTATGGTCCTAACACATTTTTATACTCATAATAATAATAATATAAAAATTATATTATTAATTTGCTCGGTGTTTTCAAATCAACTGTTACGTTTTTCGGTCGAAGCTTTTAACTCCGTCGGTTTGCGATATTTCAACCCAATCATTATTTTAACTTCCGATTCTCATCAGGAATATTATTTTACAATTTTTACAACTTCATTATATTTTATTTTATCTCGTTACAATTTATTTTTAGTTAACTCGGTACCCGGTATCACCTAAAACTAATAATATCTACCCAATCATACACCAAAAGTCAAGGTTTTTGCAAAACTCTTCCACCCTCCTTCCCCTTATTATGGATCTTGCCCCCCCCCCCCCCCCCTAAATTAAATATATAACATAAAACTACACTTTTCCTTCTCATTTTACCAAATCAAACTAACAAAATTTTCTCTCTTTTCCTCCCTTCTTCTTGGATCGACCACCACAAGAACCACCACCATCCACCATGGATTTTCCAAGATCAAGTGTTTATCAAGTTCCTTTTGTTGTCCTTGTTTGAGTTTTGTGATAAAAACTCAAGGTTTCTTAGGTTTTACTCATCCAAGCTCTATAATCTTTCTAGGTAAGTTGTCAAACTCTTTTCCATAATTTTTTCATGTTATTTTATGATCATATGATTTCCATTCAAGATCTACATGCATATGTTAGTTATACCACTCATTTATATATATATATATATATATATATATATATATATATATATATATATATATATATATATATATATATATATATATATACATATGTTAGTTATACCACTCATTTATATATATATATATATATATATATATATATATATATATATATATATATATATATATATATATATATATATATATATATATATATATAACTTTTGATTCCTAGAAATGGATTATAGTTAGATCCTTGTTAGATCCACTTGATTTATGATGTTTAGGAACCCATGACACCCTAAGAAGGTGTATGGTAAGATTAGACTAGATTTGTGGTGATTGAAAGTGGTTTGGTTGAAGTTGAAACAAGTTTGAAACTAGGAAAATGATTTTTGAAACTATATAAATACCTACTGTCCTTATTTTGAAAACGTGGGAAACTCAGTAACTCAGGGGATATTTTTGAACAAAGATTTATAAAATACTTTCAAAAACGAAGCCGTGGGCGAAAGAACGGATTAAAACGAGTTAATAACGAAGTAGATATGATTTTCCGAATTTAACGACGAAAACTATTTTCTGAAAAACTGCATGCTGTTTGACAGTTTTCGACGGGCAAATAGAGGCGTTAAACGTAACCTAGAGGAGCCGAGCTATCAAAAATATATTAGTATATACTAAAAGGAATCCGTGGATATAAAGAACGAGTAAAATGAGCTTAAAACGACCAAGTTATACATGTTTTAAAATCGTCAAAACTATATATATATATATATATAGTCACTACTAGAAAATAATATAACTACGTACTAAATAATATAGTTTCTAGATTTCTTATTCAAGGAGTTTATTTTTAACTAATGAAATACATAAGACCCAAGGTTTATTTATGCGACTACTAGACGATATCTTAAGGTTTTCAAAATGAAGAATATAACACTAACGTTTTTATATACGATATATTACGACAAGTTTTTATTATTCTAGTTGGACTTATTTTTCTTAAGTATGGAAAATACTTTACTTTGACTATAACAATTATTTCCAAGTTACGAGTGGTATAGGTATCATGGGTATGCATTTTCTCTTCATCATTTCATGATCTAAGTAGATCACTATCATTCATATTAGGTTGCGGTTAGAGATCGAACCTCATTTCTGTGTATCCACTTTTGTCATCGTAGCTATTCGCACCAGGTGAGTCATAGCCCCACTTTTACTCTTCATACTTGTTTTAACTCTTTGGGGGAGATACATGCTCAACTACTTACTTACTTGTACAAATACTCAAAACATACTTTCTTGATACTCAAAACATTTATACTTGATTTTTTTTATACTTGATTGTTTTATACTTGATTTCATACATACGTGATTGTGCTATACTTAACTGTGTTATACTAAACTGTGATGGCTTATTCTTGAGCAACTGATACTTTGGGAAATGGCACCCAGTAATCATACATACATACATACTTCCAGTGGCTCTAGATTAAGTTGTTGGATGGCTACTGAGACTTCCAATGGCCCCAGATTAAGTTGCTGGACACAACCATTGAGACTTCCAATGGCCCCAGATTAAGTTGCTGGACACAACCATTGAGACATACATACAAACGTGAGGTCTTTGGAGATGAAGTGTAGCCTCACGACTAATTGCTTAACTGTTGTGATGAACTTATACATGTCTTAATCTTACTATATATATATGTTAGCAGTGGGTTGTGAACACACAGGTTACAAGTCTCTTATGGCGGGACTTGTAACTGAGTGGATTTACGATGCCTTTGCTGTGTGACCATTTTTCTATAAACTTTATTTGTTAAACAAACTCTATGAACTCACCAACCTCGTGTTGACACTTTAGCATGTATTTTCAGGTTTTAACCAATGGCACGCTACAGGAGGTTTTGGCAGGGCATGGCATGGTCATAGAAGACTCTGATTATTTATATGGGGACCGTTTTAAACTATTTTAAAGGCCTACTTCCGCACTACTTTTAACGATGTAAATTCAACATTTTTGATTAAACGATTTTATTCTAAATGATTAAAGTGAAAACCATTTTTGTACTTGTGTTGTGATACTGATTGAGTTACACCCCTCTACATGTATGCTTCCGCTGGACCCGATTTTGGGGGTGTGACAGATTGGTATCAGAGATTTGGCTATAGCGAACTAAGTGTTTTTAAAACCTAGACTATAGCTACTTTTACGAAAACTTAACCCTATGATCGTCACGTGCCTGCTTGCCAAGATGATGCCTCACTTGTGGTTTGTTGCTGACTTAGGTGATGAGATTTGTGTCTCATTATCTGGTATATTATATTCACTTATTCTAGTTGATTCCTATAATTGTCTTCCCTATTTGTATGCTTACATATCTTATGCGCCTCATGTTACGCCTTCTCCTTGCATAGTCTCATCATTTGACCTCGAGTTTGGTCACCTGCCTTAGTCTTTCTGAACGTCTTGGTATTTGTGAAGGACATAGTCTTAGTATAACTGAGCTGAGTATTTCAAAATTCATGGAACCTCGGTGGAATATAGACTAGTCACCTATATTCAACCCGGGATAGTGGGACATAGGCTGACTACCTATATCCGACTCAGAAATGAACTTTGCAACACTGAGAATGGTTATAATAAAATTCTGTCTGGATTGAATCCTCTACTCAATTTCCAAATGTTTCATTATGTGTGTGTATACCCTCGTTGTCAGAACGTTTATACTTTTCATCACCTCGTGAACCGCCGCCTGGAAACACGTCAACTGGTCATTTCATCTCATGAATCTTCACCTTTATAACACTTCAGAGACCAACGTTAACTGAACTTCGGGACGAAGTTCCCTTAAGGAGTAGAGACTGTCACAACTCGTAAATTCTGGTCTTTTCCCGAACTTTCACATTTACTATTCATCAGTTACTATTTATCGATCACTATTCATCATTTCACTATTCATCTTTTTCGGAGTCGGTTTGTGATTCTGAGAAGCGTTTTAAAATTTTACTATTCATAAAACACTATTCACCTCCGGAGAAAATTTGTCATTTATACGTGAGTTGCGTCATTTCTGTATACGTATGGTTATCTACCTAATAAACGTTATCTTATGAGCTATTATTTTTAATAATTAATCCGACAATCCCAACTATGGTCCTAACACATTTTTATACTCATAATAATAATAATATAAAAATTATATTATTAATTTGCTCGGTGTTTTCAAATCAACTGTTACGTTTTTCGGTCGAAGCTTTTAACTCCGTCGGTTTGCGATATTTCAACCCAATCAATATTTTAACTTCCGATTCTCATCAGGAATATTATTTTACAATTTTTACAACTTCATTATATTTTATTTTATCTCGTTACAATTTATTTTTAGTTAACTCGGTACCCGGTATCACCTAAAACTAATAATATCTACCCAATCATACACCAAAAGTCAAGGTTTTTGCAAAACTCTTCCACCCTCCTTCCCCTTATTATGGATCTTGCCCCCCCTAAATTAAATATATAACATAAAACTACACTTTTCCTTCTCATTTTACCAAATCAAACTAACAAAATTTTCTCTCTTTTCCTCCCTTCTTCTTGGATCGACCACCACAAGAACCACCACCATCCACCATGGATTTTCCAAGATCAAGTGTTTATCAAGTTCCTTTTGTTGTCCTTGTTTGAGTTTTGTGATAAAAACTCAAGGTTTCTTAGGTTTTACTCATCCAAGCTCTATAATCTTTCTAGGTAAGTTGTCAAACTCTTTTCCATAATTTCTTCATGTTATTTTATGATCATATGATTTCCATTCAAGATCTACATGCATATGTTAGTTATACCACTCATTTATATATATATATATATATATATATATATATATATATATATATATATATATATATATATATATATATATATATATATATATATATATATATATAACTTTTGATCCCTAGAAATGGATTATAGTTAGATCCTTGTTAGATCCACTTGATTTATGATGTTTAGGAACCCATGACACCCTAAGAAGGTGTATGGTAAGATTAGACTAGATTTGTGGTGATTGAAAGTGGTTTGGTTGAAGTTCAAACAAGTTTGAAACTAGGAAAATGATTTTTGAAACTATATAAATACCTACTGTCCTTATTTTGAAAACGTGGGAAACTCAGTAACTCAGGGGATATTTTTGAACAAAGATTTAGAAAATACTTTCAAAAACGAAGCCGTGGGCGAAAGAACGGATTAAAACGAGTTAATAACGAAGGAGATATGATTTTCCGAATTTAACGACGAAAACTATTTTCTGAAAAACTGCATGCTGTTTGACAGTTTTCGACGGGCAAATAGAGGCGTTAAACGTAACCTAGAGGAGCCGAGCTATCGAAAATATATTAGTATATACTAAAACGAATCCGTGGATATAAAGAACGAGTAAAATGAGCATAAAACGACCAAGTTATACATGTTTTAAAATCGTCAAAACTATATATATATATATATATATATATATATATATATATATATATATATATATATATATATATATATATATATATATATATATATAGTCACTACTAGAAAATAATATAACTACGTACTAAATAATATAGTTTCTAGATTTCTTATTCAAGGAGTTTATTTTTAACTAATGAAATACATAAGACCCAAGGTTTATTTATGCGACTACTAGACGATATCTTAAGGTTTTCAAAACGAAGAATATAACACTAACGTTTTTATATACGATATATTACGACAAGTTTTTATTATTCTAGTTGGACTTATTTTTCTTAAGTATGGAAAATACTTTACTTTGACTATAACAATTATTTCCAAGTTACGAGTGGTATAGGTATCATGTGTATGCATTTTCTCTTCATCATTTCATGATCTAAGTAGATCACTATCATTCATATTAGGTTGCGGTTAGAGATCGAACCTCATTTCTGTGTATCCACTTTTGTCATCGTAGCTATTCGCACCAGGTGAGTCATAGCCCCACTTTTACTCTTCATACTTGTTTTAACTCTTTGGGGGAGATACCTGCTCAACTACTTACTTACTTGTACAAATACTCAAAACATACTTTCTTGATACTCAAAACATTTATACTTGATTTTTTTTATACTTGATTGTTTTATACTTGATTTCATACATACGTGATTGTGCTATACTTAACTGTGTTATACTAAACTGTGATGGCTTATTCTTGAGCAACTGATACTTTGGGAAATGGCACCCAGTAATCATACATACATACATACTTCCAGTGGCTCCAGATTAAGTTGTTGGATGGCTACTGAGACTTCCAATGGCCCCAGATTAAGTTGCTGGACACAACCATTGAGACTTCCAATGGCCCCAGATTAAGTTGCTGGACACAACCATTGAGACATACATACAAACGTGAGGTCTTTGGAGATGAAGTGTAGACTCACGACTAATTGCTTAACTGTTGTGATGAACTTATACATGTCTTAATCTTACTATATATATATGTTAGCAGTGGGTTGTGAACACACAGGTTACAAGTCTCTTATGGCGGGACTTGTAACTGAGTGGATTTACGATGCCTTTGCTGTGTGACCATTTTTCTATAAACTTTATTTGTTAAACAAACTCTATGAACTCACCAACCTCGTGTTGACACTTTAGCATGTATTTTCAGGTTTTAACCTATGGCACGCTACAGGAGGTTTTGGCAGGGCATGGCATGGTCATAGAAGACTCTGATTATTTATATGGGGACCGTTTTAAACTATTTTAAAGGCCTACTTCCGCACTACTTTTAACGATGTAAATTCAACAATTTTGATTAAACGATTTTATTCTAAATGATTAAAGTGAAAACCATTTTTGTACTTGTGTTGTGATACTGATTGAGTTACACCCCTCTACATGTATGCTTCCGCTGGACCCGATTTTTGGGGTGTGACATAAGGTCAAAGCATGAAGCCTGGTAGGAGGGGGGTTGGGAGGAACCAAGTTATGGCCATGGGACCCACTGAGATGGTCAGAAACCACCACTAAAGTGGTGGTGGTAGGGTGGTATCTGCTGGTGCAGGGGATGACCTCCCCCTGCAAGTGACTTTGGAGGGCTGTGGGGCCCTCAGTAAAATTTGCAAAAATGAAACAGATGTAGGACTTCCAAGATGAGCTGGGGGGTTACAACATATCAAAAGCTCAAAGTATGAATCCTTACATAAAAATCAAAACAAATCTTTGAAAATTGGAAATTCTACACAAAAGTGCAATAGTTGACTTTTTGAGTTTTTGAAAGAAATTGAACAAGGTGAATTTCTAACTGATCCAACTGACTCAATATATTCAAATGAGATACAAGTACACTAAATTATGCTTAAACTTCCATTTGTGGATTGAAATAATGAAATCACTTCCTCAAAACCTTGACAGATAACAACTTAATAGCTCACATGGTGAATTTTGACTTTTTATACTAAAGATGCTAATTTTGTGGCTTAGTTAGTTCTGATAACACCTAAGGGGACTGAGTGTGCAGAGAATCAAGCAAGGTGACAACCATATCATGCAGAAGTTACCCAAACCAAACACCCCTTTAAAATGAATCTGACATGAATTTCAAAGATGGTTACTGATTCAGCCTAATTCATGGATCCATAAGCACTTTTAATGTTACAATAAACTTAAATGAGCACATGAATGATAATCATAACAACAAATAACCTAATTTACCACTTATGCTAATCTTGACAGTGGAAATGTGGAAAGTGAACAACTATAGAAATTTATGAACAAACATGAGATATTAGGCATTAAATCATCTAACACATACCAAAAACACACAAAATTACTGAGATAAAAGCCATATGAGATTGCTACAGTAAAAATGCCAAGAAAAGGATTATGCTTACAATTGATTCCAATGTCCAGAACAAATGAACCACTGACCAAATTCACATCCTAAAGACTCCCTTGAGTCACTAAACCATGCTTATCCAATCTCCATTACATTCCAATGCTTCTTCTATCTTCAATGATGATTTTTTGATTTTTCATTATTTTTGAGGTATTTTCAGTATTTTTAAGTTTTTGAAGCTAAAACTAGTTTGAACACTTAAGATGCTTATAAAAGTTTATTAGTAGCTTAAGTAAACTAAATTAACCAGTAAACCACAACTTTCACAAAGATTAGAGTACAAGTGGAATTTTCACATGAAATTGCTAAACTTGAATTTAGATAACAATACTTGAATTAAAGATTTGAGAAAGTTTATATTACATTGATTTAACTGATTACAACTATTGAAAATGAGAAGTACAATAAAACTTTAATATTACACTTAAGTCGACATTAAAACTACACTACAACTAATATTATACTAACTAATAAATCATTCTGCTCTTTTTTTTTTTACTTTTATAGGTCCTTGGGGCTTCTCTTTCTTTCCCACATTGATTTATGGCCCTTGGATAGCTTGAAATAATCTGAGCCGTTCAAAAATATTTTGGCGCGAAAAGATTTTTGACAGATTATGGTTTGCTTGTGAGAATTGTAGGAATTAATTAGGTTTTTGGAGTGTTGTGGTTTGGAAGGGGGGACAAGGATGGGAGAGATGAGGTGGAGGTGAGGTTGAGGTTGAGTGTAGCAGGGGATAGCAGGCAAGTGGTGAGGGAGAAGGTGAAGTTGACTAGGAGTTTGACCAAGGGGAGTAATAAGGGACGGGTTGTTTATATTTTAGGGAGTGGGCGGGGTTGTGTGATGGGCTTGGTGGGCTGGGGTTTGGTATTTGGTTTAGTGGATTAGGTTAAATAATACAAAAGGTCCGTTTGGTAACTTGGTAAAAAAACAATCAAGGACCATTTGTGTAATTAATGAAAAGTTAAGGCTGCAAATGTAATTTGTTCCAAAATCCTTCCAAGGGTAATATTTGCAAGTTCCAATAGCCAAAGGACCAAATTTGCATTTTTCCATTTTTCAAATTCCCGGGGACCAAATGTGTCAATTTTCAAACCACGGGGACCAAACATGTAAATTTCCCAAATTTTCATCCCAAGGACTAAAAAATGACTTTTGTGACTTTCTAGGGACCAATAGTGATTTTTCCTTCAAAAATATCCCACCAGGGACCAAATCTGCCAATTTCTGAAACTTTAGGGACCAAACTGTAAATTTCCAAAACTTTTGAGATTTTTCACCAAAGGAAATATGACAACTTATGATTTTAAAAAGACCTTTGGTGATAATTTTCCATATTTTGAATGACCAGGGACTAGTTTTGTCATTTTATGAAAGTTGGGGGACTGAAACTGCCAATTTTGCAAACTTTGTATGTTTTTCATTTGTTTTTACTCATTTTGCATCTAAAACATATAAAACACAATTTTGAAATATTTTCAGTATTTTGATGCATTTCTGAGTGTTTTTTGTATGTTTTGCAGTTCAGATTTGACCAAAAATGATGAGTTTTTGAGCACTCATCAGGGAGTTTACACATGACGGCGACAGAATTGGATCTAGGCAATACGATAGTATTTATGGCGGCGAGTTGACGGCGTCAGAATTTACTCTTCACGCCGTCAAACTCAAAACTCTATATATAGTTTTTGATTTTTCATTCATTTGAGTGCAACTTTGAGAGGAGAAACTGACTCCTCCCAAACCAACCAGTCAGCCGTGTGCAGCTGTTAGGCCCACCTGGGAGAAAGTGCAAGTTAATATTGACCGTGGAAGTACAGGGAAATCCCCGGGTCGTTAAATCCCAACGAGATTGAAATTGTATTTGTAAACGAGTATGAGAGTGAGTGGTACTGAGGACAGTAACAAATATGATTTGAGGGTTGATTACACTACTGATTGCTTGATATTTGGAAAATATAAAATTATAACAAAAATACAGATATAAGCACAAAATCAGGTAATCAGATAACAGACAGAGAAAAGTGGTATTTAACAAGTTACAAACTACAGGGGTTAAAAGTGAAACTTTTGAAAACTTAATATTAAAGAAAATAGAAAATGAAATTTAAACTATGAAAATGATTATTATAATATTTAATTACTATTTAATTAATAAAACTAATTAAAATCTAATTTAAAACTTAATTTAAATTAACTAAAAATTACAACTATTACAAATAAACCTAAAAACTTATAACAATAATTTCTAAACTTAACTAAGAACTTGAAGAAAGTATAAAAAATGAAAATAAATATTTTTGTCTTTTTATAAGTATTTTATTAATTAATAACTATTTAACTTAATTAAACTATTTTAACTATTTTAAATTACTATTAATACTAAATTACCTTAGAAAATTATGATAAAATTTATAAAACTATTTAAACACTACAGGAATACTACAAAATTATAAAAACTTGCTAAAAATTATATTTAAGCTAATTGACTAATTAATTACTTATTAATTAATTTTAAGCTAATTTAATTAATTTAAATAAGAAAATTATAAAATGAACAGTGGAAATTATGAAACTATTTTTTAAAAGTCTTAACTACTTTATAAAACTTAGGAAAAATATAAAATTCTACTTTAGTTGATTAAAATTAAAGAAATCTATTTAATTATTAATATTACCTATTTAATTATTTAAAGTAGTTTTAAATCTAATAAATAGTAAACTGCTTAGGAAAATTCTAAGAAAATTATTTTAACTACTTTAAGGTACTAAGTAATTTATAAAATTATAAAATTAGACAAGTGCTTATTAATAAGCTGAAATGAAAATTAATTAGATAATTTCTATTAAATAAAAGCTATCACTATTTTTATGTTTGCTTTTTCTGGTTTTTCTTTTATAAAACTATTTAAATACTTAAATAATGAAACTTTTACAAAAAAAACTACTTTGGAAATCAAGAATAAGCACTGAGAGTGCTTATTTGCTTATACAGTTGACTAAGGTTGACCAAATTAAGAAATAAGCTAAGCTGAGGTTATGTGGGGTCCACTATGATGAAATCTGGTTTACCTAAGTTACTTATACCTAATTAAGCTAAATATGGTGAGATAAGCTCCTAGGATAAGCTGGAAATCCCAAATAAGCACTTGCTTATTTCTCTTCTGACTCAGAAATGGGACAGAGTTTGGGAACAAGTTTAGGTGGGGTCCACTGATCTATAGGTCAAACTAAGGGTCAAGTTTTGAACCTGGGTAGGAGGGGGGTTGTAATAAGCTAAGTAGAAGGTGTGGGGCCCACTGAGTTGGCCACAAATCACCACCAAAGTGGTGGTGATGGCTGTGTATCTGATGTGCAGGGTAAGGCTTTGCCTTGCAGTCCACTTTCAATGAGTGTGGGGTCCACAAGAGTAAAACAGGGTTCAAGCTAAGCCTAGAGGTTCAAATATGGGTTGATAAGCTACAAATTAAACCAAGAAGTTAAGCTTTTGGCTTACTAATAAGCTCTGAGTGAGCCTTCAAAATGGTGATCATATACTGAGTACTCAGTATAGCTTGTTTTACACAGGTCACAATTTGGATCCTAAAAGCTATGCCACAATAAGCTAAAAGCTAAACTAAACCTAAATGTGATAAGCTGGTGTATTAAGCTACAATTAAGCTAAATCCTAGGATGTGGGGTCCACTGATAAGCATACAAGAGGCCTTGGTGTTTTGACTAAAACCTGTGCACAGGGCAATGTTTTTGCCCTGCAAGTGATTTCCCTAGCTTATGGAGACCAAGGTAAAATTGCTAAAAATATAAGCTGATTAGGATCTTAAAATAGAGCTGGTAGATAACAATTCCACAAAAACTCAAGGCTTGAATATCAATACACAAATCTATAAAATTCCCACTAGTTTTGAGAAAATCTGAGAATAACCATTTGACTTTTCATGAAACTTGAGTTGATTTGACTTATGTGAACTTTGAACTTAATCTAATTACTGAATATGTTGTAATAAGTTATAATAAGACTTAATTAAGTTATTCTAATGACTTATGAGTAGATATGATGAGTTATGGACTCAGATTTCACCACAGTTAACTGTGGTGATAGAATGAGTTTGATTTTGACTTTTTGTGGTAATTGTGACCAAACTAATGGTCAAACTGACCTTATATGAACTTAAGTGACTTATGTAAACACAGAACAACAACAATAACATACAACTTAGTGGTGCAATCCACTGATCCAAACACACCTGTAACTAGACTATTTTGAGATTTAAATAGCTAAAGGCTATAAGAACTTATTCTACTGATCCATACTAACTTATTATGATATATTAGATCTAATTAAGCACTTAGAAACAGAAAATGGCTATCAAAACACAAGAACACAAGATATACTATGTTGACTGATTGATGTTTATTTTTTAAGTAACTAATAATTCAAACAAACAAGATACTATTCTAAGGTTATATTATCATTATATAATACTGAATAAGCAATAAACAACTAAAGTAATAAGCAATGAACAAAGCTATACTATAAAGGCAATTATGAGAATTTTGTGAACTTACAAAGTTGCTTTCCTGCTTGAAACCAAGAACCAAGGACAACCTATTTCCTCCCCTGAGGATCTAAACCAATACTCCAAGCTGCTTCCTTTCCAAATCAGCTATGAAACCCAGAAATCAAGAACAAATGCCACAGTTTGACTTTCTTTGACCAATTTGTAATTTGTGAGATTTTTTATATTAAACTGATTAGTAGGTTACTAAAAGCTGTATTGAGCTTATGGGATCTTATATGAGCTTATTCAATCCATATAATCAAACAGTAACAAGTACAAAGCTTATTGAGATTTTTAATATAAAATTGAAAATTGCATTCACTAAGATAATAATACAAACTTGCTTTTTATTAACTTAAAAGATCACTAGTACACTGAGAACACTTAAACTGAAACTTGAAAGATTAAAATTACACTTGAACTTTTTAAAACACTAATACGACATACACTTTTTAAATTAAAACTAGATATGCATACTCCTCTGCTTCTCTTCATCTTTATAGGCTTCAATTAGGTTTAGGAATATCTTCTGATCTTTTCCCACTTCATCTGAGCCATCCATTATGTCCAATTGATATCCACCGTTTAAACTCACTTTTGGCGCCAAAGTCCTCCACGTTAACGTGGAGGCAAAGGGTTGTAATTAAAGATTGTTGGGAGTTTGTGGAGGTGTCAGGAGGCAAAAGGTGATGTTTATTGCAAGTTGGAACTGTCTTGAAGAAAACAGAGGATTGGAACTGGTTTGGAGAGAATTTTGGGTGAGAAGTGCATTTATTGTGGATGGGATAGGTGTAGGGTGGTGGAAGGGAGTTGGTGGTGAGTTGTATTGGTGAGGTGGAGGTGCAAGGTGGCTGAAACCACCCTGGTTTCAGGTTTGGGGGTGTTTGTGAGGACGATGAACAATAATAGCTGTTTTGGGCGGGGGTTGACTATGTTTGACCCGGTTTTAATATAAGGGGCGTTGGGTGGGCTTATGTTTGGGCTAGGGGTGTATGTGGGCTGGGTAAGGTTTGTTGGTTTTGGTTTATATAAATAAAAAGGGCCGGTTTGGTTATTTAGTGAACAAGGACCAATTATGTAATTTTGACAAAAGTGAGGGACTGAAATTGTAATATTTCCCAAACACTCATAAAGGTGTAATTTGCCAAGAACCAATAATACAAGGACCAAATTCATATTTTACCATTTTTCAAAATTACCGGGGACCTTTTCTGCCAATTCCACAAACTCTAGGGACCATTATTGAAAATTTGGATTTTTAAGGGACTGTGTTTGTAATTTCTCAAAAGTTTATCAAAATTGTTCCATTTTGTCATTCATGCATAGTACAAGGGTATTATTTGTAAATTTCCAATTTTGAATACCCAGGGACCATTTTTGCCAATTTTGTAACTTGAGGGGTAAAAGTTGCCAGTTTGTGTAAACTTTCATCCAGGGATCATTTTTGAATATTTTTAGTTTCCCAAGGACTTAAGTTGACTTTTCATTTATTTTAAACCTTCAGGGACTAGTTTTGTCAATATTTGAAACTTGAGGGACTGAAACTGCCAATTATGCAAACTTTGTACGTTTTTCATCTGTTTTTGCATATTTTGTATTTGAAACATATAAAACACTCTTCTAAGATATTTTAAGTATTATGATGCATTTTTGAGTGTTTTTGTATGTTTTGGCAGTTCAGATTGGTACAAAATGATGAGTATTTAGACACTCATCAAAAACCCTAAACGAATTTCACCTTACTTTTAAGGGTTCCAAACCCTTGTTTCATCCATGTTTAATTGAAGATAAGTTTTCCAATAATTATTCAATATGTCTATGTGTTGTTTGATTCTATCTTATGCTTGTCTTCACTTTAACATGCTAGGCTAGGTTTTCTTTGTCTTTGCTTAGATGTAATGAAACTTAGATATTGATTATTGGTTGGTTGTTTGTTTATAATTGTTGTGGATGAATGATTTCGATGTTAGGCTTAAGAAAACTGGCAGACTTCCAATTGATAACTTGCTTGAACGTTTTAAGAAACATGATCGGATGTGTACTACGATAAATTGGTTATATTTAATGTATAAGTAACTACTAAGGAGGCCATGTTAGGAGCTAGTAGTCAGCTCGACATAGGAAGAGGTAGAAACTTATAAGTTAGGGAAGATCTTACACGGCCCTACGAATAGTAAGGAATATAACTCGTCATCCATACAATTGTAACAAACTAATCAACTAGTAAAAGATAGCTAGGGAGTAGTGAAATCTAAGTAAACACATTTTCTTTTAATATTGTTTTCTCCACATTTACTTTTGTGTTAATTTATTGCATTTGTAGTTATTTGGGTTAGTTGATTAGCAACTAATTCCGCCTATCCTTCCAAAAACTGAGATTTTTACTTGCTTTCCATAAAATATAAAAATATAAAAAGAATCATCCCTCACCTCTAGACCTAGTTTAACTGAGTTTTAACCCTAGCGAACACTATTCTTTGAGTTGAACGATCAATTGTCACACCCCCAAAATACCTGAATGGCAGCGGAATGGAATACCTGGGGGTGACTGTCATAGCACCACAGTTACAGTTACATTGAATGACCTAAAGTGTCGTTTGGAAAAATACATCATTTGATCATTAAAACATTCAGAGTTTACAAAACATAGGTCCCAAAATGGTGTTGCAATTTTATGAAAAACAAGTTCAATCCAGATCAAACGTTTCATAAGTGCAGGAAATATATATATGTGAGACACGTCGACTCCGCGACTCCATGAAGGTCCAAATGCATGCAAGCAGGAGCTACCTTAATAACCTGAAAATACATTGCTAAAACGTCAACACGAATGTAGGTGAATTCCATAGGTTTGTAAGTTAAATCGTATGTATATTAGCCACAAGTATAAAGTAAACCGACAAAATGTCAAAAATGCTACATTGTCTCTTAAGCTCATGACCCCGAAGCTAGACATAATATTGTATTGGCCCCAAAGGAGTGTTTACTAGACACTCAAATAGATTAGACATGAAATGCATTCGTACCCTTTGGAGCAACCCAAACACGAATGGAGGCGTCACCCTCGATAGATCTATCCACTCACTCTCGCTTGGCATTGTAATTAACGGTCCATGATAATAACGGGAACTTAACTTGGCAGTAAGTCAACTTAAGCAATGTATGGAATTGAATAATTGGGCATGTACAAAAGTAATTGATGCAATGTATTCTCCCCCATGGGATTTGAAATCAAATAAGTAATTGAAAACGGGGCTATGAAAACTCACCTGAAGTGATAGTACAATGTGATGAAATAATCGGGACAACAAGGCACGAATACTAGCCGCAACCTAATATGAGTAATAACGATCTACTTTAGATCATGCCGTGATGTAATGAATGCACATGCACATGATACCTATACCACTCGTAACTTGAAAATACTTGTTATTGTCAAACTAGGTAATTTCCATACTTAGGAAAAATAAGTCAAATTAGAAGTATAGAAACTTGTCGTAATATATCGTATATAAAATGTTAGTGTTATATTCCTCGTTTTGAAAACCTTGAAATAACGTCTAGTAGTCGTATAAATAAACCTTGGGTCGTACGTACTTCGTTAGTTAAGAATAAAATCCTTTAATAAAAAATCTAGAAAATATATCATTTAGTACATAGTTATATTATTTCTAGTAGTCACTAAATATATATATAGTTTTGACGATTTTAAAATGCGTATAACTTGGTCGTTTTAAGTTCATTTTCCTCGTTCTTTATATCCATGGATTTGTCTTAGTATGTATTAATATATTTTCGATAGCTCGGCTCCTCTAGGTAACGTCTAACGCCTCTATTTGTCCGTTGAAAATCGTCAAACAGCATGCAGTTTTTCAGAAAAATAGTTTTCGTCAATTAACTTGCAAAAATCATAACTCCTTCATTATAAGCTCGTTTTAATCCGTTCTTTCGCCCACAGCTTCGTTTTTGAAAGTATTATCTAAATCTTTGGTCAAAAATTACCCATCACCTACTGAGTTTCCCACGTTTTAAAAATATGGACAGTAGGTATATGTATTGTTTCAAAAACCATTTCTAGGGTTCCAATCTAGTTCCAACTTCAACCAAACCACTTTCAATCACCACAAAACTAGTCTAATCCTACCATACACCTTCTTAGGGTGTCATGGGTTCCTAACCATCATAAATCAAGTGGATCTAACAAGGATCTAACTATAATCTATTTCTAGGGCTTAAAAGATATAAAAGTTTAAATAGAGTGGTATAAACTAGCATATGCATGTAGATCTTGTATAAAAATTATATGAACATTATAAGAACTTGGTAAAATTATAAAAATGAGTTTGACATACTTACTTGAAAGATTAGAGAGTTTTTGATGAGAAATACTTAATTATCCTTGAGGTTTTTATTTCAAAACCTTAACTAGGATACTAATAGGACTTGAAAAATTACTTGATCTTGAAAAATCATGGTTTCTTGCTTGGGTTCTTGTTGTAGCTGGTCCAAGAGAGGAGTGAAAAAGAAATGAATCTTGTTTTTTGATTTGGTGAAATGAAGTGAAAAGTGTAGTATAAGTGTTATATATTATATATATTAAGCTACTTTATTACTTGAATTAATGATATTGCAAAAATTCAAAGTTTGTAATATATTAGATATGGGGGCTGCATTTAGTGAAGAAAAGGAAGAAAAAGTGTAATGTGTAAGATAGTTGGTGATTATTTGGTATTATTATGTGTATAAAAATAGTTTTAGGGAATACCGGGTACCGAGTCAACTAAAAATAAATTTTAACGGAGTTAACCGGGACATAATAAAGTCGTAAAAATTGTAAAAATATGTTGGGTATAATTATTGAGTGTTTAGATAATTATTATTTAGCTTCTACGAAAACCGTCGTAATTTTAGTAAACTTACGATAATAATTAAATAAATTTCCAAAATACAGGGTAAATTAATATTATAATTTTTATATTATTAAAATGAATATAAAAATATATTGGGGTCATAGTCGGGAGTGTCGGACGTGTTAGTCACATTATTGATCGCGTGTTAACGTTTATTTAGAAATAATTAAACGTAAAAGTTAATTATACCAAAAGTACTAATTTAAATATCCTACGAGTGGAATAGTATGCAAGTGCCATAATGATGATATGCAGACTATTTCTAGTCTGTATGAAGTGTGTCAATGATAATGCATGAATTCACTCCTGAACCAATTTGGTTACGCGAATTTGAATACCCGTAAACTAAATTTACGATGAAATGAGTAAAGTACATGAATAGTGTTTTCTCTTCGGAAATGAATAGTTTCATGTGAATAGTAAATGTTCTGAACGCTTCTCGCAATCTCAAACTGACACCAAAAATGATGAATAGTAAAATGATGAATAGTGATCGGTGAATAGTAACTGATAAATAGTAACTTCCCGAGATGAAAAATGAAATTTCGACATCTGAACAAGGGATCGGAAATTACGAGTTGTGACATCAATCCCCTGATACTTGTCAGTATCCTATACTACAACGGTCAGGTACACTGCCTGGTGGGGATTGCAAGCTTCTCAATAATCCCTTAAGAGGTAAAACCTTTTGCAAGATTGCAAAACCACGCATCAAGTTTTTGGCGCCGCATCCCGGGGAATAGTTATTGTCTAGGTTGAAATTTCTTTTTATTTTTTCTACTTGCTAGATTCCTTTCTAGTAAGATTTTTATTTTTATTTTTATAAGTCTTCTTTAGTCTATCTTTCTCTTTGTTTCCTTTCTTCATAACAGTTGCCATCCGCTATCATGGAAGGTGGTAATCTCTTTGATCCCATCAACCCACCACAACAAAACCATCCACAAAACCACCACAACCAAATCAACCTCCTAGACCCCGCACTTTAGGAGAGTACTACCGTCCTAGCCACCAAGGCTATCGAAACACCATTGAGCTCACTCAAGGAGCCAATGTGTCTCCCTTGCGATCCGACACCATCCGGTTGGTGCAAAGCAGATGTGCATTCCATGGACTTCGTTCCGAAGATCCTAATCAACATCTCAAGGATTTCCTCAAAATCGTAGATTCCATAGACCTTGATGTTGAAACTCGAGAGACGACCCGATTGCGTCTCTTCCAATTCTCTCTACGTGACCAAGCTAGTCAATGGCTTGAGCGTTTACCCGCGGGATCCATCACCTCTTGGGATGATCTCACCACTCGTTTCCTTGCTCAATTTTTCCCACCGGGGAGAACTACTAAGTTTAGAAATGACATCTTGATGTTCCAAAAACGTCAAGGTGAAACTCTCTATGAAGCATGGACTCGTTTCAAGGACTTACTCCACAAAGTCCCTCATCACGGCATAGATCTTTGGGTCCAAGTCCAAATTTTCTATGACCATATCGATCTCTCCACAAGGCGAACCATTGACCTAGTGATTGGCTCCAAACGGTCAGATGATTATTGGTCAACCACTTGTGAATGGTCAACTATAACAATCAAACAGCTTAGAATCAATCTCCGTGGAAGTATAGGGTTTCCCCGGGTCGTTATATCCCGACGAGGTGTGGATGGTATTAAAACGGTTTCGTGATCGGGTGAATTTGGATGAAAAGGGGTTTATGATTGATTGAACTAAGGAATCTACAATGAAATAGCTTAAACAAGCTATTTGAATAAGACGGGAGGCTAGGAAAAACCAGAAACGATTAAAACCTAAAAACGCGTACGTTACGTTTAAATAAAACGTAAACGTACGAAATAAAAAGTGAAAACGGAAATCTGAAAACACCCAGGGGGTGAAAATGACTTTTTTACAAACTAAAAGGTAAAAGAAAATTTTTAAAAAATTAAAATAAATTTTAACCCTAATTAATTATTTAATATTAATTAAATAATAATTATTACTAATTATTAATATTTAAAACACTTAAATATATTTTAATACTAATTAAGTACTAGAAAACTGAAAATAAAATTTCTAAAATTATAAAATAACTAAAAATAAGTTTTAAAAATAACAATAAGTGTTTTTGTCTTTTTGTGATTTTTCTATTAATTAATTACTAATTAATTATTAATTACCTAATTAACTATTTTAAATTAAGAAAAATGGCAAATGAACAGTAAAAATTCTAATAAAATTTCTAAAATTATTTTATAACATATAAAAGCTATAAAAAATATAAAAACTAAGTTTTGCTTAATAAAAACTAATTATGCTATTTTAAACTAATTATTAATTAATAATTAATAAAACTAAGATTAATTCTAATAAATACTAAATGAAAAGATAAAAATCTGAAAAAAATATTATAACTACTTTAATATATGAGGAATTTAATAAAAATATAAAAAAGCTAAGTACTTAATAAAAATATAAAAATGAAAAATAAAATTTAAATAAAATTAAATAGAAACTATCACTTAAAATTACATTTGATTTTCTGGATTTTCGTTTTGGAAAACTATTTTATAATTAAAAATGAAAAACTTTTGTAAAAACAACCAGCTTGGATTTCAAAAATAAGCACTATGAGTGCTTATATGCTTGACAGTTGACTTTGGTCAACTGTGAGGGCAAAATCTTTGAAATAAGCTCTAAGCTGATGAACTATGAAGGATTAAGGCATAACTAGACTTAGTGCAGCAAAGTGGATCCAAAACAACAAGCTTGGACCACTGAATAAGCTGTTAAATCCAAATAAGCAGTTCCAAACCCATTGAAAAACACCCAGGCCTGCAGGCATGTTTATGACCCTAATTAGCTTATCAAAGAAGCTAATAAGCCAATAATAGGCACTGAGATAACATGTTGGGCAGGAGGGCTTTCCAAAAAGTCCAAATACACCAGCTAATGCCCACTGAGAAGCTCACAAAGAGCTTATGAAAGGCACTCACTTACACTGATGGACCAGTGTAAGTGTTTCAGTGGTGTGAACTTGGGGATCAAAAATTAGTAAGTAAATAAGCTTGAATTGAGATAATGAGCACATAAATGAAAAGCCTGAACCATGAGCTTTTCAAAAACCCAAAAATCTCAGGACAATATGCTCAAATGAACCAAAGACAAGCCTAGGAAAAAGGACTTGTGAACCTGCCCCCTGGTGCAGAGCAGACTTTATTCAAACAGGCCAACAAAAGAAGCAAATAAGCACTGATAGAAAAATTATAAAAATAAAGTAAAATAAGTATTGACAAGCTGAGCTTCCAAACTTTAAAAAAATCCAAGAGTTCATGTCCTAACACTAATCAGAGAAATCATGAAAATTGCCACAAGATTGGAAAAAACTGACAAAATAGGAAATTTGACTTTTGTGAAATATGACATACTTTGACTTTCTTGAGTTTTGATTACTTCTATTACACTAAATACATGATAATTAGCTACAACAATGCTAAAATGAACTATGTTGAACACTTATGAACTGCTTTGATGAGATATGGTCTCTAAAAATCCAACAAGGAAACTGTGAGGGGATTGACAGGGGTATTTTGACTTTTGTCCAAAAAAACCAAATGCTTTTAAGCTTAAAATGACTACTGAGACCTAATGTGTACTAAATAAACCAAACTTAATATCTGAAACACAAGCAACAGTGGTGAACTATACCAATCCAAACACCCCCTTAAAAACTGTGATTTCAAGTTTTTCAAACAAATGCTTGTTACAGACTATTAGATTGAATCATAAACTCATTAACTGACATTACAAACTGAATCAAGCAGATAATCATAAGAACTAACAACTAAAAATTCACATATCAATATCACACTAAAAATGAGAGTGTAAATAAAAATGATAAGCATAAAGGATTGTAATTGACAAAGATCCTATGTTAATCTATATTCTTACTCAAATACACCTAATAATCATTAAAACCAAAGATTATCATGCAATAAGCTTGTCTACAGTAATATGACAAAAATAAGAACTTGACTCACAATTTTGCCCATGCTGAGACTTGAGACACTAAGGACCAAGGTCACAAAC
Organism: Artemisia argyi; assembly: GCA_030686995.1. Classification (NCBI taxonomy): domain Eukaryota; kingdom Viridiplantae; phylum Streptophyta; class Magnoliopsida; order Asterales; family Asteraceae; genus Artemisia; species Artemisia argyi. The sequence goes on from CM060708.1 coordinate 277,643,207, forward strand.
CTAAGGCTCCCCATGGAGTTCTAATACCCTGAGCAATCCATCTCCTTCATCTCTTCTTCTCTTTGTTATTTTTATTTTTTTTTTTCTGTATTTTTTCTATTTTTGAGGGAAGCTGAGACTTGAATTAATATTGGAATTATATAAACTAAAAACTTACTTTATTTAAATGAAACAGATTACAATACTGAATTTGAAAGGAAATTAAATGTTACAACTGATTGGGCATAAATTTAAATTAAGCTAAAAATTAAGCTAAAACTACTAGCCCTCTCCTGCTCCAATTGCTCTTTTATATTTTCTTTTTAGGGTTCCTTGGACTCTTGTGAGCATATCCCAGCAGTAGTATTGACCTTAGGATGAACGAAATTTGATCTTGACCATTTGTTATTTTTGCCGCCAAAATTACTTTTGTCTGCTTCTTTGATTATTGAGGCCAGGGGAGCAATCTTGGAGTTATGTGTTTGGTTTGGAGTGATAAGGAGGAGTGGGAGTTTGTGTGTTGCAGGGGAGTAGCAGGGTGGAGGTGATGATTGTGTTTGGGTATAGGTTGCAGGCTAGGAAGGGGTGAGATGGAAGACAAGGTCAAAGGGTGAGTTTGACTTGGTTTAAATAAAACGGGGGTTAGGGGTGCATGGGCTTGGTGGGCTGGGGTTGTGGATCAGGTTTTAATTTTTGGGTTTGGATTGGTTTTGGGGTCTTATTAATATTAAGGGTCCAAAATGGTATATGGTATAAACACAAGGACCAATAATGTCACAATCTGAAATTCAAGGGCTGTTTTGTAAATTTTCCAAAGCAATCACAAGGACCAATTTGCCAATCACCAATATTTCAAAAACCAATTTTTTCATTTTCATTTTTTCAAAATTTCCCGGGGACTAAAAATGGCATTTTTCAAAGATAAGGGACCATTCTTGCCATTTTGTGAAAAACTTTTATCCAAGGATCCATATTGAATATTTTATAACTTCCAAGGATTAAAAATAGTTTTTCATCCAAAAATATCCCGACAGGGACCAATTCTGTCAATATCTGAAACTCCAGGGACCTTTATTGCCAATTTTGGATTTTGAGGGGCCAAACATGTAATTTTCTCAAACTTATTACCCAAGGATCAATTTGATAATTTTTTGACTTTTTAAAACCTTGGGTTGACTTTTCTTTCGTTTTAAAACTTCAGGGACTAGTTTTGTCAATTTTTGAAACTTGAGGGACTGAAACTGCCAATTGTGCAAACTTTGTTCATTTTTCATTTGTTTTTAAACGTTTTGCATCTAAAACATATAAAACACACTTTTGAGATAATTTCAGTATTTTGATGCATTATTGGGTGTTTTTTGATGTTTTGGCAGTTCATATAAGACAAAAATGATGAGTATTTACACACTCATCACCTAGCGGCCGGTGGTAAGCTACGTGATCTAAGTGCGGAAGAATCATGAGAACTCATAGAAGATCTTACTCTCTATGACAACGAAAGTTGGAATGATCCCTGTGATTTGAACAAATCGGTCAAGGCAATATCTTTGCCTTCGAATAATTCAAGCACTCCCGACCGTAGGATCATGGAACTTGAAGACCAAGTCAAGTTTCTTATGAAATCCTACGAAGCTCCGAAACATTCAAGCCAAGTGAACAAAATCACTTCTTCATGTGAATTATGTATTGGTCCCCACAACACTCGTGATTTCATGGAACTCCTCGAACAAGCTTTTGCGGATTACGCATCCTCGCGTACCGACAGAGCGGGAGACAAGTGGTACACTTTCAAACCCGAGCCAAACCCTTACGGTGATTCATACAACCCCTCTTGGAAAAATCACCCGAACCTTAGGTGGAAACAAAACCAAAACATGCCCCAAGACAATTCTTCCACTCCACCTAATCGTTATCAATCAAGCGGTCCACCCCCTAACCGTACTTTCAACAACAATCCTTCCAACAACTATGGTAGTACCAATAATCTTGAAGGATTGATGTCCAAATTTATGGCATCTCAAGAAGCTCGTATAGCTATGTTTGAATCCGAATTCAATCAATAACAAGCGGAGATGACCAATAAAATCGACAACTTGTTGAAATCCCTCAACAAACAAGTGCTAACTACACCAAAGAAGGACACTAGGGGCACTAGTAGCGGAACCCAAATTAAGGACCCCTCATCATCTAAACATGTCCACTTTGTCAACATAGTCACTATTAAGCTAGTCAATAATAATGGGGAAGAAAGTGATATGGGTGAGATTAAGGAAGTTGAGGATAAAAAGGAAGAGAAAGTTGAGGAAGTAGAAAATGTAAATGAATACTTTGATAGGTTACCTACCAAGGAAGAACGGGAATACCATAAGGATTTATTCGATGACTCCGAAACACCATACGTCCTTGGTTCACCAATCATCAAAGCGGGTGATCCCTCTAACATCAACATACCATGCAACATTGGGCATCAATGTTTTAAAAATCGCGCCTAAGGTGCGCCTACTCCCTAAATCCCACGAGGCTCTAGCCTTTGGGATTTTTTTAGATCGAGGCTCACGACATGCATGAATCCCGTAAAAATCGCAGCGCCTTGGGGATTTTTGCGCTTTAGCGCCTTGGGGATTTGTGCGCCTAGAAGATGTAACGGGGTTTTGGCCTTTTTTCTTAATAGTAAGATACATTTTGGGCTTACATGTTATATACATTTGGCCCTTTAAGTTATAAAGTATCTAATAACCCTAATATTTTAGAAAATAACTAAAACACACAATCAACAAAGATTTTTTTTAGTAATCTAATGTCTAAGAATAGTAGCTTATTAACAGATACAAATGTTTTTTCTTTAGTGTTAAGTGTTACCAAACAACTATAGTTCATGGTTTCTGATATGCTGCTTGCTTAATATTTTGGGTTTAAATGCAACCTTTGTTAGATATAATAACTATTAAGTGGCATTATGCATTAAATATTGATATTTTTGTGTTATTTAAGCTGCATAAGTTGTCACATATGTTATAAAAAAACCTAAATATATAGTGCGCCTCATATTTATGAATCCCGCGCATTGGTTTGTGCCTCGACTCGAGGCACTTTGACCTCCTTTGCGCCTTAGTGCGCCTTGAGCCTTTCAGAACATTGTTGGGCATGTGCATGTGTGGAAAGCCTACATCAATCTTAGATCTCCCATAAACATTATGACTAGGACCCATTACAATTGGGCAATGAAGAGGCAACTAGGACCTAGGATGATTCCCAACAAGAGTTGGATGAGTAACTTTGTAGGAAGACTGAAAGGATTGCACGTCTTTGTAGGAAACTTCACTTACGTTACCGAATTTGTGATTGTAGAAGATATTCATCCGATAATAGATGGTAGCCTAAGTCAAGTAGTGTTCAGAAAGCCGTTTGTTGAGACCTCTAAGATGAATTATGACCAATCTCTAGGGATAGTTAGGTTCAAGAATGAGAACGATAAGATAGCTTACCAAGCAAGCGGTCTACTACAGGAATGATGAGGACAGACGTAGAGGAGTAGACTATGTTATGAATAGAATATTTGGTTTCTACAAGGAATGCTTGCAACTAGGTCCGGAATACAAAACTAAAATCGAGGATGACCTAGAAACCGTGACCAATGACGAGGTCACGTAATACCCTGTGACCTTGAGTCTAGCTACAAGACTCGTTAATAAAGAAAAGCGTTTCTTGGGAGGTAACCCAAGTTTTATGTGTTTGATTGTTTGTTTGTTTGAGTTTATTTGTTTCCGTATACGTGTTTTATTTTTATTGTTTGTGGCTCATGTTTCAAAATAAATTGTGAAAATGTTTTACCTTGTTGTTTAACTTCGTCTTAACTTCATAAAAAGGTATTTCACAAAAGATAAGTGTAGGGGAAATCTAAATTTTTTCCTAAGAACGAGATTGAACATGAATCACAACGATATTAAACGAACATGCATATTAGTATTTGTTTGAGTCAAATGCTTGTATCGAGTCATAATGATGTTTTGCAGGATTTCCAGGAATTAAGGCGTGAGTTTTTCAAGAAATTTTCCAGAAACTTAACATAAGATTTCTGTCAGAACACTCTGACGGCGTCAGGTGTAAAAATCTGAAAAATTTTGCAAGTTTTGTTTTTATACCGGAGTCTTAAAGTTTTTGTTGATTATTTAGTCTTATAAACTCCAGGAAATCTGCAAACATTCATTCCACAAGCATTATATCAATATCATATATATAGATTGTTGCCGACTTTAAGCGAGGTTTGCCTTGAATGTTTTCTCAGGTTTAACAGGTTATATTGGACAAGAATATGATTTATATTTCTGTAGGGAAGTTTTGAACGTTCATTTTCTTGGATGAGGATCTAACCATGTTATCACATTATCCACACTGAACGAATCAGGGGAGTATTTGTTTTATTCTTTTACCTTCATTACTTTTACATCTTTTTTATTGAACATTGGGGACAATGTTCGGCCTAAGTGTAAGGGGAGGTAAATGATATGATGATACCTTAGAGAATGCAATAGCACTTGAGTTTGTTTGCTCAATAGTAGGTGTGTAATAAAACTAAGAGAAATACTTGTTAGGGAAATTTTAGCGCCAAATTTAAAATTTTTTACAACATTTAGGAGTGAAGCTTAAGCCTTAATGATCGTCTCATGGATAGGAGTTGTATGACTAGCACAAAAACCGTACCACTCAAAATTTTCCACCCAAAATATGTGAGGTTCGCCCCTAGATTTGTTAGGAAAAGATGCTTATGAGTGTACCGGTAGTACTTAGATTCTAGAACTTGCGTTAGTAATGCATCCCGAGATCGCTAGTGAGACTACATTCGTGTAGTTAGGATTTACTACATGATAAGAGGCATTAGGATCACCCTTATGTTAAACCAGTATCATAATTACTTGACTCATGAAGTCATAATTACTTGACTAGTAAAGTTAATTAATTTTTCCCACACCTTTGCGTTGTACTCATTTTTAGTACACGATACCCCTAGTACACCCCTCCGAGCCTATCTTTTTCGTTTCTAACTTTAAGCATTTTACTTAAAGATAGAATTTGTTTACAATCCACCCCAAATGTACACCCAAATCGCCTTAGCCTTCCTTGTATGCACTCATCTTTAGTGCATTATTGTTACATGTTTAAACCCTTAGTTAATTGTCTAATTGATTACATGGTTGCTAAGTCGAGTCATATCTTGTATATATTGTTTTAGGACGATTGGGACTCATGGGTAGAGTACTAGTGTTATGGAGTAATGGGGAAGAACATCATTTATTACCCCTATATGTGCGTTAATCTTAAAAAGTACTCCAAGTGTTTTGATTATCTTAATTCGAGTGATTAGAATAGTTAATTGTAAGTATGTAAAAGTTCAAGTGTAAAGGGAATGCAAATTCCCTATAATGTATTATTTTGAGTGGTAGGGCAAGAGTGCATGCAAAAAAAAAAAAAAAAAAAAAAAAAAAAAAAAAAAAAATCGAAAAAATTAAGGAAAAAAGAAAAAAATAGAAAAAGAAAGAGAAAAAAAACTTATGGACTACCATCCCATTTTATTTTATGTTTATTTCATGTTTTTGTAGTTATGATTAGCTTAAGTCGAGTCGAGTCTTGGCTTAGCAAAGCCATATTTTACATTTAATTGACCAAGATGATTAACTCGCCACCAGTAAATATTGTCTTTATCCAACAAAACCGTTTATCATATCCCTACACCTCACGTTACAACCCTTTTAAAAGACCTCTTTGATAGTTTGTCCTAGGTGCTTACGCCAAGTGGTGGAGGTTTGATCCTTTCCCAAGCCTATGGTAATCTATGTACTATGATAAGTAATGAGAGATATTTTCCATTTTCATATTGTGATATATACTTTATTACACCCGAGAGATGTGAGTATCTAAACACCATTTGTGAGGAGCTAGTGTATAATTTCCGTGCTTGTTTTGGTTGGAGTAGAACGACTATTTGTTGTAATTACTTTTATATTAGTGTTAAATGACCCCTAGCTTGTATTTTGATTAGAATAAAAGCGCATTTGCTTTAGGAAAAGTGTTAATGACTTTTTTATGTTTTGATTTAATTTTTTACAAAAGTGGTGGTATTTGTACAGTGATGATGGTGAGATAACACTAATCTCAAAAGATGCTATAGAAACGCGCACACCTCCCCGGCAGCGGCGCCAAATTTTGATTGGCTCTAAACAGTCAACCTAAATTGACCAAGTATATGGTCAACAAGGTCAAACTACCTAGACCAATGCTTCCGGGTAATATAGAGTATCACCAGGTCGTTATGTCCCGACGAGGTGTGGATTGTGCTTTAGCGTTCTTGTGATCGGGTGATTATTCACAGAAAAGGGTGGTAATGAGAATTATTTGGAAATTATGAACAGAAATAGCTTAGGAAAGCTATGTGATTAATTACTGGAATTAAGATTAAGGAGAATTGATTTAAAACCTAAAAACGTACGTTTTCATTAAAAATGTACAATGACGAACGTGAGAGAAAGTACAACTGATGAACTAAAAAGGCTACGAGTGTGAAATTGTTATTTTTACAATCCTAATGAACAAAGAAAATTTTTAGAAAAAGAAAAATTATTTTTACACTATTTAATTATTTATTATTAATTAATTACTAATTACTTATTAATTAACTAATTATATTGATTTAAATTATTAAAAATTACTAAAAAGACTTAGATAATTAAGAAGATTTTTATAAATCTAATTAACCATCACGGGAATCTAAAAAATTATAAAAAGTTGGTTTTATGTATTTTTAAACTAATTTACTAATTATTATTCTAATAATTAATTAATTACTAATTAAACTAATTATATTCTAAAAATAGAAAATGAACAGTAGAAATTATAGAAAAATTCCTAAAAATGTTTAAACTTATATAAAAGCTAGAAAAAATATAAAAACTAGGTGTTACTTAATAAAATCTAATTATGCTATTTAATTCTTAATTATTAATTAATAATTAATTAAACTAATATTAATTCTAAAAACCACTAAATGACAAAAGAAAAATCTGGAAAATTTTCTAAAATTACTTTAATATAAAAGAGAATTAATAAAAATATAAAAATGCTAGAGTGCTTATAAATAAGCTAAAAAGAAAATTAAAAAGATAATTTCTATTAAATAGAAGCTATCACTATAATTAACTTTGGTTTTTTGTGTTTTTTCTTTTTCCAAACTACTTTAACACTAAAAACTAACAACTTTTACTAAAACACTTTTATGAAATTCAGAAAATAAGCACTTTAAATGCTTAATAGCCTATCAGTTGACTTTCTTTGACCAGATGAGAGATTAAGCCCAAATGAGCTTATGTGGGGTCCACAATGGTGGATTCTGGTTCACACAACTTTGTTGGACATGTTTAAGTTGGAAAAAACAAATGTAGTTCACAGGATAAGCAAATAAGCCACAATAAGCTCTTGATTATTGAGTGACTGAGACAGAAATGGGACAGACTTGTGGGATGGTTTCAGGTGGGTCCCAGTGAGCTCAAGCTTACAAGCTTGCTCAGTTTAGAAAGGTGGCCACGAGGAGGGTTGAAGGAACTCAAAATGGACCTATGGGACCCACTGTGGTGGCCAAAAACAACCACCAAAGGTGTGGTGGTGGAAGACTGATCTGTGCACAAGGCAGGGTTCTTGCTCTGCAGCTTCAAAAAGGCTATTGCACAATCCACCAAAAATTCAAAAAAATGAAAGGATCATGGAATCTTGTAGCTCAGGTGGGGGACTAAATCATGTGAAAGTTTAAAATCCCAATTCCACCAACAAAATTCATAATAATTCTTCCTAAAATTGAGTTTCTGCTTAATGATGCTAATTTGACTTTTTGAAAATTGATGCAAGTTGACTTTATTGAGATTTGCTTGATCCTAAGTGACTTAAAATGAAATATTAAGCTGATTTAAGACTAGTGTAGGCTAAATTAACAACTTAAGCAATGAAATGAGTGATCAAGGGTCTAAATTCTCTAACAGTTGAGTTGTGGTGTTGAATCAAAATGGATTTTGACGTTTATACATATAACCACTGGATTTTATGATATGAACAACCTATTAGAACCTATTTGAGTATGTTTCAATAATAAACCAACACTGAAAACCACTAGAACATATTGAACACCATAGATCCAAACACCCCTTTAAATATGTAAAGTTGAAATTTACAAAAGATTTTTGCTGATTCAGCCCATAAACCAGTGCACAAGGGTACAATATGGTGAGGTAAGTTCATAAAATCACACAAGTTCAAATCTACCCAACAAATTACCACTTAGAATCTAATATGCTAAAATTTGACAGTTGAAAGAAACAATGTGCAATAAGGAAATCTATTTAACAACTAATGATTTAAATCAATTTCACTACTAATAATTACCAAATGGACATTAAGAAACAAGATTTAAGCAGATAATGAGTTATTGCAATAAAAAGCAAAAAATGAGATTACAAGCTTACATATGAACCAAGCTTTAAACTGATGAACCAGGAACCAAGATTAAACCTATAGTCTCCCCTGAGACACTAAACCAAGTTTCCACAACTCCCTTGCTCCACTCTTCTTCTTCACTTCATTTTTGCAGATTTTTTATTTTTATTTATTTTTATTGATTTTTTTTTTATTTTTGAATATTGTTATGAAACTGACTTAAATATTTATGTGAGCTTATAAATACCTTATAATAAGCTTATGTGAGCTTAAGGAACACTTAAACAATCATTGTTAACAACTTTGAGGCACAAATGAACTTTTCAATGAAAATTTCATAAACTGAATTACAAAAGGTACTTGAGTCTTTGATTCAAATATAACTTGAATACACTAAAATGCTTGAAATTACACTAAGAAAACTAACTTTTACAACTTAAACCAGGAGATTTCATAAAAACGATTTTAAAAATTAATAATTAACTAACTAACTGTGCCCTGCTGCTTCCTTTTCTTTATATAGGGGACCATTAGGGTTTTGAAACCCTTCTGAGTGATTCCCACTTGAATTCACATACATTGGATCCCTCAAACAAATCTTGACCTTTGAACCTGTTTTGGCGCCAATTTTTTCTTTCTTGTCAGGGGGCTTGAGTGAGGATAATTGGGAGCAATTAAGGTTCTTGTATCTTAGTAGGAGTTGGGGGAACAGGTAGTGGGCTGCTGAGGTGGAAGAGGGGGGAGATGGAGTGTTGGTTGAGTTTCACAGGTTCACGTGGGAGGGAGAGGTCAAAGGTTTGACCTTTGTTGTTTATTAAAAACGAGGGAGTATATTGAAGGAGGTGGGCTGGGGTTGGTGAGATGGGCCAGGGAGGATATTTGGGCCTGGGGTGGATTATTATTGGATTTGGTTTGGTGTTTGGTTTTGTTTTAAGTAATTAAGGGTCCGGTTTGATAGTAGTGAATAACAAGGACCAAAAATGTAATTCCATGAAAGTTGAGGGGCTGAAGATGCAGGTTTTCCAAAGTATTCACAAGGACCACTATTGCCAAACTCCAATAACACAAGGACCATTATTTTCATTTTCCACTTTTTAAAAATTCCCAGGGACCTTTTCTGTAAATTTTCAAACTCCAGGGACCAAACATGTAGATTTTCAAAACTTTTCACCCAAAGTCTATTTTTGATAACTTATGATTCTTGAAGGACTTGGGTTGACTTTTCTTTTAAAATAAATGCATAGGGACTATTTTTGACAAGTTTTGAAACTTGGGGGACTGAAACTGCCAATATTGCAAACTTTGATCATTTTTCATTTGTTTTTGCTCATTTTGCATTTAAAACACATAAAACACAATCCCTGGGATAATTTCAGTATTTTGATGACTTTTTGATTGTTTTTTGTATGTTTTGGCAGTTTAAATACGACAAAAATGATGAGTGTTTGAGCACTCATCAATCCCCCACACTAAACTATTGCTAGTCCCTAGCAATCTTTTTAGAAAACTTGATGGATTTGAAATCTCTTTACCAAAAGCCACCACTTCTGGAGTAGCCAAATGTATCAGTTCAAGTAAGAACTATGGTCCACTTGATAACCATGTAATTTTGAGCAAACCACCAGCTGTCAACGGATTTGATTTGTCTTTACCAAAAGCCGTTTGCTTCTGGACTAGCCAACTCTTGATGGAATAGTCAACATCTTGGTGAGTTGATTACCAATTATGGTTTTTCCACTGCCTTTACCACAAGCCATAATCTTGCGGGCTAGCCAACTCTTTCACTTTTTAGGGTATGGCGAGTTGATATACCATACAATTTTAGGCAAATTGCAAGCCGTCAACGGATTTGAGTTATCTTTACCAAGAGCCGTTTGCTCCTGGATTAGCCAATCTTTTTGTCGTTTTAGACATGGCGGACTAATAACCACAAAAATTTTGAAATAAAGTGAAAAATTTTTGAAAATTTTGGCCAAAAACAGGGGTACTAGAAGATATATTGTGATAAAATTCACTAGAATTTCCCCCCCCCCCCCCTCCCCCACACTTAGAAATGAATATTGTCCTCAATATTCAAAGTCTCGGCTATTATGCCGACTCTTTGAACGGAAAAAGCCAATATTCGAATCTAACTGTGGAAACACCATATTTCACTTTATTTCTATACATACTTATTATTATTATTATTATTATTATTATTATTATTATTATTATTATTATTATTATTATTATTATTATTATTATTATTATTATTATTATTATTATTATTATTATTATTATTATTATTATTATTATTATTATTATTATTATTTAGATTAAGAGGAATATACATATATACATTTTCAAACAGCGGGGGGTTGGCCATTCCCCCACACTAAGTTGGTAGAAAGTAGAAAGAAATCAGAGATACGGGTGAAAACCCGTATTGTGCTATTGTTTTTGTTCATCGAGTCGATCCCCGAATTCAATTGTCCTTGGGGAAAGTTTGGAGATCCGGGACAACCATGGATGGTATGTCCTCTCCAAAGTAATGTTTCAAACGATGTCCATTTACTTTGAAATTTGGACCATCATTTTGAGATAATTCGACGGTGCCATAAGGATAAACTTTAGCAATAGTGAATGGACCAGTCCATCGGGTTTTTAGCTTTCCCGAGAAGATCTTGAGTCTAGAGTTGAAAAGAAGGACTCGATCACCAACGTTAAAAACGCGGTTCTTGATTTTTGAGTCATGAATCTTCTTTGTCTTTTCTTTGTAGATCAAAGAGTTCTCGTAAGCTTGATCACGAAGTTCATTTAATTCATTCAGTTGAACTTTCCGATGATCACCCGCAGTTTTCAGGTCAAAATTTGCATGCTTGAGGGCCCAATAGGCTTTATGCTCAAGCTCGATCGGAAGATGGCACGCTTTCCCGTACCCAAGTTTGTAAGGCGTACACCCAATGGGTATTTTGTAAGCCGTACGGAAAGCCCAAAGTGCATTATCTAATTTTTCCGACCATGATGCACGATTTTCACCTACAGTTCTTTCTAAAATTCTTTTAATGCCCCGATTGGAAACTTCGACTTGTACACTTGTTTGAGGATGGTACGCAGTAGAAAGATGGTGGGTTACACCGTACTTTTGCATGACTTTGTCGAATTTTTCATTACAGAAGTGCGTACCACGATCATTAATAATAGCATGTGGAGTTCCAAATCGGGCAAAAAGAGCTTTCAAGAATTTCACGACTACTTGGGCATCATTTGTGGGTAAAGCTTTCGCTTCAACCCATTTTGACAAGTAGTCAACAGCCACGAGTATATATTTGTTTCCATGAGATGATGGAAATGGCCCCATAAAATCGATGCCCCAAACGTCAAAGATTTCACAAACTTGAATTGCATTTTGAGGCATTTCATTTTTTTGTGAAATATTCCCGTGACGTTGACAAGCGTCACAGGATTTGACTAATTCTTGGGCATCCTTGTAAATCGAGGGCCAATAGAAACCGGAGTCAAACACCTTTTTGGCGGTGTAGTTTGGATTGTGGTGGCCCCCCGTGGGACCAGCATTGCAAGCCTTAAGAATTTCAGTGGCTTCTTGGCCATAAACACACCGCCGGATGACTTGATCCGCACAGATTTTAAAAAGATAGGGGTCGTCCCATAAGTAATGTTTTACATCTTTGAAGAATTTATTTTTCTGTTGGGACGACATCCCTTTCACAACAAAGTTACCCGCAAGGTAGTTTGCAAAGTCGGCAAACCATGGGGTAATAGAGTCTCCACGAAAGGTGACCGCATTGAGTGTCTCGAGAGGGAATGTTTCATTAATTTCTTTCCTTTCGAAGACATCTTGGTGGGGGTTTTCCAATCGGGAGAGATGAACAGCAGCTAGGTTCTCAGCTCCTTTTTTATCACGAATAATGATATCAAATTCCTGTAGGAGGAGAACCCAACTGAGTAGTCTCGGCTTTGCATCTTGTTTTGCAAAAAGGTACTTCAAAGCTGAGTGGTCCGTATACACTATGCTTTTGGTTAATATCAAGCATGGCCGGAATTTTTCAAAGGCATACACCACAGCTAATAATTCTTTTTCGGTGGTGGTATAATGGCTTTGAGCCTCGGTCATTGTCTTGCTTGCATAGTGTATAGGCTGAAAATGTTTTGTTTTCCGTTGCCCCAAGACTGCCCCTATCGCATAATCACTAGCATCACACATGAGCTCGAAGGGCAAGTCCCAATCGGGGGCAACAAGAATCGGTGCCTCAGTAAGCTTTTTCTTTAATGTTTCAAAAGCTTCGATGCACTCGGGGGAGAAGATAAAAGGAGCATCCTTCTCGAGGAGATGGGCCATAGGCCGGGTGATTTTAGAAAAATCTTGAATGAACCTACGATAGAAACCGGCATGACCCAAAAAGCTCCTAACTCCTTTTACGGTTGTGGGATGAGGTAATTTTGCAATGACGTCCACTTTGGCTCTGTCAACCTCAATCCCGTTCTTTGAAATTTTATGGCCGAGGACAATGCCCTCTTTGACCATAAAGTGACTCTTCTCCCAATTTAGACATAACTTTGTGTCTTCACAACGTTTGAGCATGTTGTCTAAATGGGAGAGACATGATTGAAACGAATCCCCAATGACCGAAAAATCATCCATAAAGACCTCCATAGTTTTCCCGATCATGTCGGAAAATATGGCCATCATACATCTTTGAAACGTGCCCGGAGCATTACATAAACCAAATGGCATACGTTTATACGCAAAATTTCCATAGGGGCACATGAAAGTGGTCTTTTCCTGATCTTGCGGATCAATGGGAATCTGAAAGTAACCCTAGAAACCATCGAGGAAGCAATAGTACTCATTCCACGCTAATCTCTCGAGCATCTGATCCATAAAGGGCAGAGAAAAATGATCTTTGTGGGTGGCGTCATTTAACTTGCGATAGTCAATGCAGACACGCCAAACGGTAACTAATCGAGTTAGAATCAACTCATTTTCCTCGTTTGTGACAACAGTAATGCCACCCTTTTTAGGAACACAATGAATTGGGCTAACCCAAGGACTGTCCGAGATAGGGTAAATCAATCCGGCATCAAGAAGTTTTAAAACTTCTTGCTTGATTACCTCATGAATTTTTGGATTCACCCTTCTTTGTTGTTGGACTGCAGGTTTGAAGTCGTCCTCCATTAAAATCTTGTGAGTACAAAATTCAGGGTCAATGCCCTTGATGTCGGAGAGTCGCCAAGCAATTGCTTATTTATGAGACTTCAAAACCTTTATGAGAGTAGCCTTTTCCTCGACACTTAAATCTTTAGCAATTATGACGGGTAATTTATCATCACCCTCCAGAAATGCATATTCAAGATGAGGCGGCAAGTCCTTAAGTTCAACCTCGGGAAAGTCATCAGTTTTCTCAACATTTTTTACTTCCTCCTTATGAAGTGTTTGTGGTAGAACAGGAAGAGGAGAGGGATCTTCGTTTAATAATTTCTCAAGTATGAGAATATCCCTCTCAGGGTCAATCTCTTGGTTATCGATTCCATCGGGAATCGAGTCACTTTTGAGAAAGGCCTCAATTTCTTCTAAGATGAAGTCACTTCCCTAAAATGGAGTGAGGGAAGGAGAAGAATTGGCAATCATGGGATGAGAAGATTGAGTGAGGTTTTCACTCGAAGAATCATCAATGAAACCTAAAATCTCTTAAGCATACTCCTCAACAACAACAACGATGACATCTATTTGATTCACCGATTCTGAGTCATAATTGGAGGAGTATCTCGAAGTTTGATTTAGGTTGAAGGTGATGGCTTCCGTTCCAACACGCAATGTGATCTCTTGCTCAAATACATCGATGAGAGCACGCCCAGTTCTTAGGAATCCCCTTCCAAGAATGAGGGGACCCTTGAATCGGCATCAAAGTCAACAATCACAAAATCTGCCGGAAAATGGAACTTTCCCACTCTAACGAACACGTCCTCGGAAATGCCAAGTGGATGAGAAATTGAACGATCGGCAAGCTCTAAAGTCATGCAAGTGGGAGTAAGTTCAGGAAGAGAGAGTTTCTTCCACACAGAATATGGCATCAGGTTAATGCTAGCACCTAGATCGGCCAAGGTGAAGCATTCAACCATACCCGGAAAAGTACAAGGAATGAGAAATTTCCCGGGGTCTCCAAGCATTTCAAGAAGCTTTTTCAAAAGAACTGCTGAGCAGTTCTCATTTAGAGGATTTCTTGCCATCTCAAAGAGTTTTTCTTTATTACTAAATAGATTTTTGATTGTCGATGCAAACTTGGGCATCAAGAGAATAGCATCCGCGAAGCTAATGTCAAAATGCAAATCTTGGAAGATTTGGAAAAATTTATCCATTTGGTGATTAGCTTTTTTGCGGAGCTTTTGTTCACTGAGACGTGATGGGTAAGGATTAGAAGTTTTGGATTTAGGGTTGTCCACTGGAGTTTCTGGTGGATCAAAGACAACTCCAGGCTTACATCTGGTTTCTGGAATAACCTGAGGTTGGTCGTGTGCTGTACTTCGTGAACTAGTAGGTTGCACCTTGTCCTTTGTCACCTTAGGTTCACGTTCCACTACCTTTGGAGGGGAGGAAGAAGAGGTAGTAGGAATCGCGGGTTCAACATATGAAGCACCACTTCGTGTTGTGATCACCTTAGCATCGCCCCTCGTGTTAGCGATCGTGTTGCTCGGTAAAGTAGTACCTGAGCCCGAGGGTCGATCATTTAAAGACATCTTGATGTCAAAAATCTGGCTGACCAACATCTTGTTCAACTCTTCTTGGGGCTTCATGAATTGCTTTAACAACTCGTCAGATGAAGGCCAGTTGGAACAATGGCTTGATTCGGATTAGGAAAATTTGGAGCTCGATTGTTCGGATTTGGAACTTGATTTTGAAAATTACCCTGATTAGGGTTGTTGTTTCCATGAAAATATCCCGGATTGGAATTACACTGACCTTGGTTTCGATTAAAGTTTCCTTGATGTTGGAAACCTTGATTTTGGAAACCTTGGTTTTGATTGTGAAAACCGTGTCCCTGATTGAAGTTACCTTGGTTTTGATAACCTTGGTTCACTCTATTTTGATTTTGGCCACGGTTTTGGACATTTTGGTTTTGATTAAAACAAGAGGTCCAGGATAATGATGATGAGGATGATAGTTCAGGTCCATAGGATGGCGATATTACAGCATGAGCTTCATATGGAGTACCATCAGTAGCTGTGCAATTGTAGTAGGCATGCGACCCACCACAAGTCACACAGACTTCCACTTTTTTAACCTCAGCAGGTGGAGGATGTTGTGGAAATGAAACTTTCTTTGTTTGGGCGAGAACCAAAGCTTGAATAGCTTCAGTGAGCTTGTCAATCTTAGCATCCGTGCTAGATTGACTCACAGAAGATGAAATGGAAGGACCCGCGTTGATTTGAGAAATAATCGGTTTGCTTCATGTAGAGCGGACCTTGGACATGTTTTCTATGATTTGCAAAGCTTCTTTTGTGGTTCTACTCAAGAAATTACCTCCCGCGGAGGCATTGAGAGAATCCTGATCAGCTTGGCTCACGCCATTGTAAAAAGTATCGAGTTGCATCAACTCTGAGAAACCATGATGTGGACACTTGCGAAGTAATTCTTTGAAACGATCCCATGCTTCACCAAAAGATTCATCATATTTCTGAGTGAACTTGGTGATTTTGTTCTTAAGACTCGTGGTCTTGGAAGGTGGGAAGAATTCATTCACAAATTTTTTGACAAGATCTTCCCATGTCTCAATAAATCGAGGAGGTTGTTTTTCAAGCCAAATCCGGGCTTGTCCCTCCAGGGAGAATGGGAAGATAAGAAGTTTGATTGCTTCACAAGGGACATTCTTTTACTTGATGGTCGATGTGATTTTATTGAACCATCGAATGTGAGCATGAGGATCGTCCCTCTCAAAACCGTAGAATTGACTTGAGGTTACAAGATTGAGTAACCCGGTTTTGAGCTCAAAATTATCAGCCACGATGACTGGAACAACAATGGCATCTCCGTAACCCTCGATGGGTGCTTGGAGAAGCTCACACATGGGGCGGTCTTCCGCCATGGTGACAGTGGGTGTGGCAACAGTACGGATCTCAGATCCGACTGTTGGTGTTGAACGTCTACGAGGTCTTTGAGGTTTCCTAACAAGCTCACGTAATGGGCTCGTGGACCTTGAAGAGCGAGTGCGCATGCACTAGGGAAAAAAACCAATCAAAACAAAATCGAGGCAAATCCACAGTGAACTTAAACCAATAATCACAAGCAAGTAGATTCTTTAAGAAAGGTACACCACTGGCAGGGATACAAAGGCAAGTTTTATATCTTTGGTTTGGGAACTTATTATGTCCACACCCCTAGTTGGTAGGTGTTCTGTCTTGGTTTGCGACGGTTGGTTTTTATGTATTTATTATTATTCACAAGAAAAGACGGATGTTTTTGGGTTTTTGTGTATGGGATAAAAACTTTTGGACAATATTTATGGTATCGTTTCGTTTACCAAAATCGTATTTCTTTAAGAATCACCTTAAAAGAAACACAATATAGAAAATGTAACGATCTGTTTTGTTGTTTTTTTATTTTTTTTTTTGGTGTTTTAACACTTTAGGAAAAGTGTTAATGACTTTTTTATGTTTTGATTTAATTTTTTACAAAAGTGGTGGTATTTGTACAGTGATGATGGTGAGATAACACTAATCTCAAAAGACGCTATAGAAACGCGCACACCTCCCCGGCAGCGGCGCCAAATTTTGATTGGCTCTAAATAGTCAACCTAAATTGACCAAGTATATGGTCAACAAGGTCAAACTACCTAGACCAATGCTTCCGGGTAATATAGAGTATCACCAGGTCATTATGTCCCGACGAGGTGTGAATTGTGCTTTAGCGTTCTTGTGATCGGGTGATTATTCACAGAAAAGGGTGGTAATGAGAATTATTTGTAAATTATGAACAGAAATAGCTTAGTAAAGCAATGTGATTGATTACTGGAATTAAGATTAAGGAGAATTGATTTAAAACCTAAAAACGTACGTTTTAATTATAAACGTACACTGACGAACGTGAGAGAAAGTACAACTGATGAACTAAAAGAAATTGTTATTTTTACAATCCTAATGAACAAAGAAAATTTTTAGAAAAAGAAAAATTATTTTTACACTATTTAATTATTTATTATTAATTAACTACTAATTACTTATTACTTAACTAATTATATTGATTTAAATTAATAAAAATTACTAAAAAGACTTGGATAATTAAGAAGATTTTTATAAATCTAATTAACCATCACGGGAATCTAAAAAATTATAAAAAGTTGGTTTTATGTATTTTTAAACTAATTTACTAATTATTATTCTAATAATTAATTAATTACTAATTAAACTAATTCTAAAAAATAGAAAATGAACAGTAGAAATTCTAGAAAAATTTCTAAAATTTTTTTAACTTATATAAAAGCTAGAAAAATTATAAAAACTAGGTGTTACTTAATAAAATCTAATTATGCTATTTAATTTTTAATTATTAATTAATAATAAATTAAAATAATATTAATTCTAAAAACCACTAAATGACAAAAGAAAAATCTGGTTCTAAAATTACTTTAATATAAAAGATAATTAATAAAAATATAAAAATGCTAGAGTGCTTATAAATAAGCTAAAAAGAAAATTAAAAAGATGATTTCTATTAAATAGAAGCTATCACTATAATTAACTTTGGTTTTTTGTGTTTTTTCTTTTTCCAAACTACTTTAACACTAAAAACTAACAACTGTTACAAAAACACTTTTTATGAAATTCAGAAAATAAGCACTTTAAGTGCTTAATAGCCTATCAGTTGACTTTCTTTGACCAGATGAGAGATTAAGCTCAAATGAGCTTATGTGGGGTCCATAATGGTGGATTCTGGTACACACAACTTTGTTGGACATGTTTAAGTTGGAAAAAACAAATGTAGTTCACAGGATAAGCAAATAAGCCACAATCAGCTCTTGCTTATTGGGTGACCGAGACAGAAATGGGCCAGACTTGTGGGATGGTTTCAGGTGGGTCGCAGTGAGCTCAAGCTTACAAGCTTGCTCTGTTTAGAAAGGTGGCCAGGAGGGGGGTTGAAGGAACTCAAAATGGACCTATAGGACCCACTGTAGTGGCCAAAAACAACCACCAAAGGTGTGGTAGTGGAGGACTGATCTGTGCACAAGGCAGGGTTCTTGCTCTGTAGCTTCAAAAAGGCTATTGCACAATCCACCAGAAATTCACAAAAATGAAAGGATCATGGAATCTTGTAGCTCAGGTGGGGGACTAAATCATGTGAAAGTTTAAAATCCCAATTCCACCGACAAAATTCATAATAATTCTTCCAAAAATTGAGTTTCTGCCTAATGATGCTAATTTGACTTTTTGAAAATTGATGCAAGTTGACTTTATTGAGATTTGCTTGATCCTAAGTGACTTAAAATGAAATATTAAGCTGATTTAAGACTAGTGTAGGCTAAATTAACAACTTAAGCAATGAAATGAGTGATCAAGGGTCTAAATTCTCTAACAGTTGAGTTGTGGTGTTGAATCAAAATGGATTTTGACTTTTATACATATAACCACTGGATTTTATGATATGAACAACCTATTTGAGTATGTTTCAATAATAAACCAACACTGAAAACCACTGGAACATATTGAACACCATAGATCCAAACACCCCTTTAAATATGTAAAGTTGAGATTTTCAAAAGATTTTTGCTGATTCAGCCCATAAACCGGTGCACAAGGGTACAATATGGTGAGGTAAGTTCATAAAATCACACAAGTTCAAATCTAACCAACAAATTACCACTTAGAATCTAATATGCTAAAATTTGACAGTTGAAAGAAACAATGTGCAATAAGGAAATCTATTTAACAACTAATGATTTAAATCAATTTCACTACTAATAATTACCAAATGGACATTAAGAAACAAGATTTAAGCAGATAATGAGTTATTGCAATAAAAAGCAAAAAATGAGATTACAAGCTTACATATGAACCAAGCTTTAAACTGATGAACCAGGAACCAAGATTCAACCTATAGTCTCCCCTGAGACACTAAACCAAGTTTCCACAACTCCCTTGCTCCACTCTTCTTCTTCACTTCATTTTTGCTGATTTTTTATTTTTATTTATTTTTATTGATTTTTTTTTTTTTTTTTTTTTTGAATATTGTTATGAAACTGACTTAAATATTTATGTGAGCTTATAAATACCTTATAATAAGCTTATATGAGCTTAAGGAACACTTAAACAATCATTGTTAATAACTTTGAGGCACAAATGAACCTTTCAATGAAAATTTCATAAACTGAATTACAAAAGGTACTTGAGTCTTTGATTCAAATATAAATTGAATACATTAAAATGCTTGAAATTACACTAAGAAAACTAACTTTTACAACTTAAACCAA
Source organism: Artemisia argyi (assembly GCA_030686995.1). NCBI lineage: Eukaryota > Viridiplantae > Streptophyta > Magnoliopsida > Asterales > Asteraceae > Artemisia > Artemisia argyi. The sequence goes on from CM060708.1 coordinate 277,663,120, forward strand.
GAGATTACATAAAAACGATTTTAAAAATTAATAACTAACTAACTAACTGTGCTGCACCAAATTTTGATTGGTTCTAAACAGTCAACCAAAATTGACCAAGTATATGGTCAACAAGGTCAAACTACCTAGACCAATGCTTCCGGGTAATATAGAGTATCACCAGGTCGTTATGTCTCGACGAGGTGTGGATTGTGCTTTAGCGTTCTTGTGATCGGGTGATTATTCACAAAAAATGGTGGTAATGAGAATTATTTGAAAATTATGAACAGAAATAGCTTAGGAAAGCTATGTGATTAATTACTGGAATTAAGATTAAGGAGAATTGATTTAAAACCTAAAAACGTACGTTTTAATTAAAACGTACACTGACGAACGTGAGAGAAAGTAAAACTGATGAACTAAAAAGGCTACGAGTGTGAAATTTTTATTTTTACAATCCTAATGAACAAAGAAAATTTTTAGAAAAAGAAAAATTATTTTTACACTATTTAATTATTTATTATTAAGTAATTACTAATTACTTATTAATTAACTAATTATATTGATTTAAATTAATAAAAATTACTAAAAAGACTTAGATAATTAAGAAGATTTTTATAAATCTAATTAACCATCACGGGAATCTAAAAAATTATAAAAAGTTGGTTTTATGAATTTTTAAACTAATTTACTAATTATTATTCTAATAATTAATTTATTACTAATTAAACTAATTATATTCTAAAAAATAGAAAATGAATAGTAGAAATTCTAGTGAAATTCCTAAAAATGTTTTAACTTATATAAAAGCTAGAAAAATTATAATAACTAGGTGTTACTTAGTAAAATCTAATTATGCTATTTAATTCTTAATTATTAATTAATAATTATTTAAACTAATATTAATTCTAAAAACCACTAAATGACAAAAGAAAAATCTGGAAAATTTCTAAAATTACTTTAATATAAAAGAGAATTAATAAAAATATAAAAATGCTAGAGAGCTTATAAATAAGCTAAAAAGAAAATTAAAAAGATAATTTCTATTAAATAGAAGCTATCACTATAATTAACTTTGGTTTTTTGTGTTTTTTCTTTTTCCAAACTACTTTAACACTAAAAACTAACAACTTTTACAAAAGCACTTTTTATGAAATTCATAAAATAAGCACTTTAAGTGCTTAATAGCCTATCAGTTGACTTTCTTTGACCAGATGAGAGATTAAGCTCAAATGAGCTTATTTGGGGTCCACAATGGTGGATTCTGGTTCACACAACTTTGTAGGACATGTTTAAGTTGGAAAAAACAAATGTAGTTCACAGGATAAGCAAATAAACCACAATAAGCTCTTGCTTATTGGGTGACTGAGACAAAAATGGGACAGACTTGTGGGATGGTTTCAGGCGGGTCCTAGTGAGCTCAAGCTTACAAGCTTGCTCAGTTTAGAAAGGTGGCCAGGAGGGAGGTTGCAGGAACTCAAAATGGACCTATGGGACCCACTGTGGTGGCCAAAAACAACCATCAAAGGTGTGGTGGTGGAGGACTGATCTATGCACAGGGCAGGGTTCTTGCCCTGCAGCTTCAAAAAGGCTATTGCACAATCCACCAGAAATTCACAAAAAAGAAAGGATCATGGGATCTTGTAGCTCAGGTGGGGGACTAAATCATGTGAAAGTTTAAAATCCCAATTCCACCCACAAAATTCATAATAATTCTTCCAAAAATTGAGTTTCTGCCTAATGATGCTAATTTGACTTTTTGAAAATTGATGCAAGTTGACTTTATTGAGATTTGATTGATCCTAAGTGACTTAAAATGAAATATTAAGCTGATTTAAGACTAGTGTAGGCTAAATTAACAACTTAAGCAATGAAATGAGTGATCAAGGGTCTAAATTCTCTAACATTTGAGCTGTGGTGTTGAATCAAAATGGATTTTGACTTTTATACATATAACCACCGGATTTTATGATATGAACAACCTATTAGAACCTATTTGAGTATGTTTCAATAATAAACCAACACTAAAAACCACTGGAACATATTGAACACCAAAGATCCAAACACCCCTTTAAATATGTAAAGTTGAGACTTTCAAAAGATTTTGCTGATTCAGCCCATAAACCAGTGCACAAGGGTACAATATGGTGAGGTAAGTTCATAAAATCACACAAGTTCAAATCTACCCAACAAATTACCACTTAGAATCTAATATGCTAAAATTTGACAGTTGAAAGAAACAATGTTCAATAAGGAAATCTATTTTACAACTAACGATTTAAATCAATTTCACTACTAATAATTACCAAATGGACCATAAGAAACAAGATTTAAGTAGATAATGAGTTATTGCAATAAAAAGCAAAAAATGAGATTACAAGCTTACATATGAACCAAGCTTTAAACTGATGAACCAGGAACCAAGATTCAACCTATAGTCTCCCCAGAGACACTAAACCAAGTTTCCACAACTCCCTTGCTCAACTCTTCTTCTTCACTTCATTTTTGCTGATTTTTTATTTTTATTTATTTTTATTTATTTATTTTTTTTTTTTAAATATTATTATGAAACTGACTTAAATATTTATGTGAGCTTATAAATACCTTATAATAAGCTTATATGAGCTTAAGGAACACTTAAACAATCATTGTTAACAACTTTGAGGCACAAATAAACTTTTCAATGAAAATTTCATAAACTGAATTACAAAAGGTACTTGAGTCTTTGATTCAAATATAACTTGAATACACTAAAATGCTTGAAATTACACTAATAAAACTAATTTTTACAACTTAAACCAGGAGATTACATAAAAACAATTTTAAAAATTAATAATTAACTAACTAACTGTGCCCTACTGCTTCCTTTTCTTTATATAGGGGACCATTAGGGTTTTGAAACCCTTCTGAGTGATTCCCACTTGAATTCACAGCCATTGGATCCCTCAAACAAATCTTGACCTTTGAACCTGTTTTGGCGCCAATTTTTTCTTTCTTGTCAGGGGGCTTGAGTGTGGATAATTAGGAGCAATTAAGGATTCTTGTATCTTAGTGGGAGTTGGGGGAACAGGGAGTGGGCTGCTGAGGTGGAGGAGGGGGGATATGGAGTGTTGGTTGAGTTTCACAGGTTCACGTGGGAGGGAGAGGTCAAAGGTTTGACCTTTGTTGTTTATTAAAAACGAGGGAGTATATTGAAGGAGGTGGGCTGGGGTTGGTGAGATGGGCCAGGGAGGATGTCTGGGCCTGTGGTGGATTATTATTGGATTTGGTTTGGTGTTTGGTTTTGTTTTAAGTAATTAAGGGTCCGGTTTGATAGTAGTAAATAACAAGGACCAAAAAAGTAATTCCACCAAAGTTGAGGGCCTGAAGATGTAGGTTTTCCAAAGTATTCACAAGGACCACTATTGCCAAACTCCAATAACACAAGGACCATTATTTTCATTTTCCACTTTTTAAAAATTCCCAGGGACCTTTTCTGTAAATTTTCAAACTCCAAGGACCAAACATGTAGATTTTCAAAACTTTTCACCCAAAGTCCATTTTTGATAACTTGTGATTCTTGAAGGACTTGGGTTGACTTTTCTTTCAAAATAAATGCATAGGGACTATTTTTGACAAGTTTTGAAACTTGGGAGACTGAAACTGCCAATATTGCAAACTTTGATCATTTTTCATTTGTTTTTGCTCATTTTGCATTTAAAACACATAAAACACAATCCCTGGGATAATTTCAGTATTTTGATGACTTTTTGATTGTTTTTTGTATGTTTTGGCAGTTTAAATACGACAAAAATGATGAGTGTTTGAGCACTCATCACCACGCATCACCAGTCCTCAAACAAAAGTCAGCAGATCAAAGTCTTCCACGTAAAACTGATAAAACATCTCAGATTAAATCAATAAACACAATTAAAGTGGTCAAAAAATCAAAACTTAATGGAAGAACCATGATCCAGCCTTGATTCAAAGGACCAAATTCGTCTACGGCAGTAGCAAAACCTGATGGAAATACCAGTAATTAGGTCCTCAGAGTGGCGACAGTTCACGGGTCGACTCAATAAACTGGATCAATATGTTCCACATGACATAGGTCCTGGAATAGCTTATGATGTCACACCAGAAAAGATCAATATGTTCCATTTTGACCCATGTACGAACTCTCTTCTGCTATGTTTTCACTATTGAGTGTAAGGCTCAAAACTTGGCTTGTAACCTTCATACACCCTATCCCTTTGTAGTGGATTTTGGGATTCCTCGATGCACGATCAAAGACCTTCGAGGGGGAACACATAATACAACGCTGAGGTGCTAAGACACGTATTATCTGGAGAGAGAGGACCTATTGCAGATGCATTGGTAAGTCTTGTCACACTCATTGGTTTCGAAATTCTTCATAAATTCAGACAAGAATTGTTTTAGTCCAATTCAACCTGACCTATTTCGACCCAATACCCAACCTGCCCATTTTGTACCATCTAGCCAACGGGAGATGTAAATCAATTAAGTGCTCTAACTATTGCAACTTAAACAAATGGGCCAGGTCCTAAATGCAACAGCAGCCCTTACAGTGAGTGGATATGTTGGCACCTTGGTAGCAGCAGTTGCTCTTGCACGTGAAACACACCGGTCCGGAAAGGCTCTTAAGACACTAGAGTATTGGGTCACTGTCTTCAATGTAAGCACAAAATTCCTTTCCCATCATCATAGCACTGATCGTTTTATATAACCAGCTGCCGCCCTCGATTTTGTATCACTGCAGATGGGTGAAAAACTAGCCGATGTTCATTACTAAGTTGAAAACTCAAATCATATACTCCTATTTACCAATATTAACAATCGATAGATTAATAAGGCCCTTAATTTAGCAAGAAATGAAGCTCTGTGCAACAAAGCAATTTAGCGGCAAACTCTAATGTAACTATAGAAAGCAGGACATGTGACATCTGAATGACGATGGACTGCAATATTCAGCTAGTGCAACCCTATTTGCTCCTCATTTTGTCAGAAAGAGAGAGCATATAGAGAAGATATGCCACATTGCAATAAACACGAGTTCATGAGCTAAAAAATATAGAACTAAACAAACAGATGAAGAAAAGAATGGCAATAAAAAAAATGCATTTCTTGTATTACTAGTTGCATGTTCTTACCAAAATAGAAGAACCAAAGGACAAATGTTTCTCAACCTCAGATAATACATCTAAAGGCATCTCCTTATTGGAAGATATATTTGATCCGTCATTGACCACACCAAGCTAATTATGCTTAGGGGTAACATCTTCATTGACCATTTTAGGAGTAATACTCCCTTCTAGATTATTATTATCTTCACCACAACTAAAATCCATGAGGTTAGCCCTATACTCTTTGGTTGCTGCAACCATTCTTGGTGATTTCAGAATAGTATCTTTAGAAGCAGTAATCACACGCAAATCCTTATTGCCTTCAGCCAAGAGTGCATCCAATGTAGGAGATAGTTCTCCATAGTCATATTTATTATGTGGTGGTAGAGGGTGGTGGTGGTGGTGGCGGTAGAGGGTGGTGGTGTTGGTTGTGTGGTGGCAGAGAGTGGTGGTGGTGGTGGCTGTGAAATAAAAGATAAAAATTACTTTGCAAATTTAGTCCCTAAAGCAATAGTGCTATGACACCTGGATATTTTAATCCTTAAAACAAAGAAATGACTATAATACCCTCAGTGACGTGGCATTTAACGAGGAAACTAACGAGAGTTAGCTCTCGGTGGTCGTTTTGCACTTATCCGTAACGTGAGTGGCTTTTGTGCATGCCTTTATGACTCGGTGGTTTTTTTGCACTTTCGCGATAGTTGAGTGACTAAATTTGCAGTTTACCCTTTGTTTTTCTTTCTTTTTCTTTTAGTCGGCAGCAAGTGATAACCAAGCAGCAAGTGAAGCAATAACGAAGCAAAGACAATAGCAATAACGTAACAAAGAAAAGGCAAAGCAATAATGAAGCAGCAAGCGAGCATTAATAATAATAATAATAATAATAATAATAATAATAATAATAATAATAATAACAATAATAATAATAATAACTTATAGCAGTTTTGTTGCTAGGGTGTTAGGCATGGATTTTTTAAAGTGTTCATGGTAAACTCTGATTACCATATTAGATTTAGGTTAATTTCTGATGATCGATCATTCAATATTATTCAATCCCAATAAATAGATTATATGGTTTGAGACATAAGCTAACATAGGCTAAGCCCCAATCTTTTATTTATATAATAAAAGAATTACATCATTTCGGAGTGATTTTGCCAAAACAATTTTAGTGGAAAAAAATTAAACCAATTAAATAGCTCACTTTTGACATGTAGACGAAATCATGCGATGTGATTGGCCAATAAAAAGTCAAAATTGAATTTATTTTGGTCAAACTTTAATAAATTTAGTGGAGAATTTGATTGAGAAAAAAACATATAAAAATATAGGTGTCAAATTTATGAAAATAAAAACTTAGATAAAGAGGAGGTAACTAATAAAACATTAGTGGCTGAATTTTAAATATATTATATGGAGTTAAGTATAAAATTTTAAATTTCCATATTTTTTGATAACTTTTGATAATAAAAAAATAACCCCTTATAATTTATACCCCCTATACTTTATAATATGAACTTCGTTTACAATTATATGAATACTAGTATCGGCTTGAGACTTTCATCCATTAAACTTACAAACTTTTATAAATATACGAATTAGGTATAATATACGTTAAATATTTTTAAAATAAATATTAATTTTAAACTTTTGTAACACCCCCATTTCAGAACGAAGAATTGCCTATATATGTCTTGCATTTAGTCCATGATGTAGTACTTAGTATAGTGTAAGTCTTTGAAAAGAAATGGTTTATGAAACATGTATAGTTTATATATCGCTTACTACCGTTCGGGCCGACATAATTCAAAAGTCATGTAGTAAACGTTCGAGGAGTCAGGACACTTTAATTCGTAAATCCACAACTCATCTCGACGGCTTACTTAATGAACTCCTCACATGATGCTCCCTACTATTGTAGTATTTGACAATATATATATATATATATATATATATATATATATATATATATATATATATATATATATATATATATATATATATATATATATATAAAAGTTTTGATCCGAAAAGTTACATGTCCAATATTTGAATAAACTTAGGAAAGTTTACTTTTACATGAAGATTGTTATTAGAATGATTTTCTTAAATCTTGTATGACAATTACTTGTAAGATCTCATGGTTCTCTAGATGGAGTAGATCCAAATTGCATGTTTAAGTTATCGCTAACTCTTTAGCTCATGTTTTCGCCTAGGTAAGTTTATATTATCTTTAGTCATGGCTTCACCGTGAACTTGGTCATTGTTCCATGGTCTTGAGACTCAACCTTGGCTTTAGCCATGGTTGTGGTCTTGGCTTTAGGTCATTAGACCTCTTGGTTTCATTTAATCATAACTTTTTACATGGTCATTTGGTCTTAAAATGGGCTGTTAAGAATTTGAAGAAAAATATCACTCGAAAAGCGTTTTCAGGGCTCGAGCTTCTTTACTCCTGAATGAAAACATCATTCCGGACAACTTTCATGTTTTAACTTTTAGATGAATCGTACTAGAAGGGCCTCGAAAAAATACGAATTTTGATCAGAATGCTATTTTGGCAGATTCGGCGTTTTGGTTTTGCTTACTTCTTTTGGACATAACTTTTGACTCGTGTACTCGTTTTAGGTGGTTCAAATTGCTATGTTTTCCTTGTTAAGTCCTCTACTACAATATGTAATTGTCCAATATCATAATTATATCATTTTGGTCAGATTTCACCATGAAAGTTACTAGTTTACTTGTTTAAATAACATAAGTTAACATATCTATACCAATACTTGTTTTACCCATTTTTATACATCATGGACATAATCACAAGACAAAATATAGCATGAATGATATGTAAATAGCATGAATATGATATTTAACAAGAAGTATGTTAGGGTTTGCTTACAACTTTTGGCTTTCAATAAAGAAATGTAAGTAACATGTAAGGAAAAGGACTTTGATTGATTATGTTTCACTTCACTTCACTTCAAGCAATCTTTCTACACTTGTATTCTTGAAAGAGAGATGATGAAGATTGAGGTGACTTGAGTAGATTCAAACTCAAGAGAAATCACCAAAGTTTCTAGGATTTGGAAGTATTTTGATGAATCAAAACCTAACTAGTGTTTCTATGTTGTTGAAGCACTTGAATCTTGCATGAAACTTGAAAGAAAATTAGCTAAGTGTGAGGTGATGGTGAGGGTGATATGGGACGGCATAAGGAGGGGAGGGGGGCTTTTATATGGCTTTGAGGAGGTTACAATATAGGACTAGTCAAAGCTTACATGACAAGTTTATACACTTGTAATCATCCAAGGTCTTTAGTCATAAGATCAAGCCACCTAAAGGGTGACTCCCCCCCCCCCATGGCGGTTTGGAATGGATAAGGGGGGTGAGGTGGTCTTTGGATGATAATATCCTAGATACTTAGTTAGTTTTGACTCCGTAAAATGCTAACCGTAAATGATTAAGCCTCAAAACGTAAAACCGGGTATCGTAAAAATGTGGAACTTGAAAGAATGGTTAAACATGTCAATATACTCCATAATAAAATATAAAATGAGTGGTAGGTTCCATTGGGGTGCTAAAGCCCTGCTAAAACTAAAAACATGGGTCTAAAACGCGTAATACGTAAAACGTACAAATATTGTGTAAAATTGAGAAAAGTAAAATGTTACTTTTCTAATGTGATAATATTGATTTAAAATGACTTATAATGTCTAGACTGGGCTCATTCTAGTGTCGGTTGGTATTTAATGTCTTTTAGATATAAACCGTAAGCCTAAAAATCAAGGAATGATTTATAAAATCAAGGAATGATTTTTGGTCAAAGGAGGAGGGAAAAAATATGTTGACTTTTTCCAAAAATGTGAAAACTTAAATCGTCTTAGAAACGCGGTGCAGGTATAGGCTAAGGTTACGGCTAAGTAAAAGTGCTTAAAAACGAAAATTCCTGTTTCTTACGGCCGAGGTTTATTTGGTCACATTTTTCTCAGTCATGATTAATTCTCAAATAAATCATGAGTGTATCAAACATTTTTCTGATGCGTGAAAAATTAACGCAGTCGAGTTTCGTTGTGCATAGAATTTTTGAATGACGTTTTACCCTAAAACTCTTAATAACTTTTGCGAAAATGATCTGATGAGTGTCAAACTTTTATTTTTGCCATGGAAATGATTTATCATACGAGAATATGAAATAAAAATCAAATTTCGGGAAAGTGAATAGTAAAAATGAATAGTGAAATTTTCGGGAATAGAAGTTAACCTGAAAATGTGAATTGTTACAGTCTCTACCCCTTACGGGAACTTCGTCCCGAAGTTCTATGTGTGTTATATATTGGAGTGGTGTCGATGAAGAGGTGTGGTTACTAGAGTGATGTAGTTTGATTTGTCGTTTCAGTGTATGGCGTAGGATGAGGTTTACTTTTATGTGGGAAAGGTAGAGTAAGAGTGATTAATTGTTGTACTCTATCGTATGAATACTTATGAATTGCCTAAACTCATACGAAATTTGTTTTAAGATTATAGGTGAGAAGTTTGTTTCTAAGAAAACATACAGGTGACTGCTCCCAGCATAACATGATCCCTCCTGAATTAGACATAGGTGATCAGGCTATGCATAATTTAGGACCGATAATGTGATGTTCGGTTTAGTCACGTAGTATTGTGTTTCTTAAAAGTTTTATATGGTATTCAATCTTGTAAAGCTGATGAGGGTGCTTGTAGTGTAACTAAGGATGATTTGAGCTTTAAAAGTGCATCAAGATCTGTTAATGACCTTGTGGTTGCAATGGTTGTGAAGATAATGATGGTGAAAAGAAGAACAAGGTTTGTGTCCTTCATTTTGGTTTGATGAGTTTTAGTGGTTTGAGATGAAGCTGGGTAAAGAAGATATGATATCAATTTATAGGGTGGTATCAACGAAGTAATTTTTCTAAGATGGTGGTAGAATATCTTGGAGTAAAATGATGTGAAACAATAAAGTGGTAACAAAATAGCTTGAAGTAAAATTTGTTGAATGGTTTATAGGATAACTGGGTAAATCTTATAGAATGGTAATAGTCTACTAATCAGTCAAATTGGTTTGGAGATAGAAAGTACAATAGATGAGAATTATCACAAAGAGTTGTTTATTGAACAACAAATATTCTTAAGTCATAAAACTCCCATTACTAGGGATGACATACACGTAGTACAACATAGTGCATAAATAAATATGACTGCTAAGTTCTAAACTTCATTGTTCTGCAGTGTTGTTGAGATTCTGATAAGCTCCTTCTCCTCCTAACATATATGCTCTCCCTTGGTTGTCTTCAACTTGTTGACCTTGGTATTGAGGACATCGATTCTTGTAATGTCCACTTTCTCCACACCCGAAGCATATAACTATCGGCTGTGTATCGCTACCAGTAGCTATAGTATTTCTTCTACAATCCTTGGCAAGATGTCCTGGTTTTTGGCAATTGTTGCACTTGGCCGGGCAAGGACCTGCATGATGGTAGTTGCACTTGGTACACTGTGGTAGAGTCCCAATGTATTTACCTCCGGCTGGTGCAGCAACATAAGCCGTGGCGGCTTCTTGTCTTTTGATTTGCTGGTTATGATGATTGTTGTTTTGATTTAGGTTGTTGTTGTTGTTACTTCCACGATTACCATCCCATGGTCGCTTGTTGTTGTTGTTCCTATTGTTATTGTTGTTATGTTAGTTGGAGTTGTTGTGGAAGTTTTGCCTTCGGGTTTCTGCTGTACGCACCACTTGATCCATGAGGCTGCGAGACATCCGCATAGCTTCATCAAGTTCCTTGGGATTGGTTGAAGTTACATTCCCTTGTATACTTGGTGGAAGTCCCCAGATATATCGTTCCAATAATTTCTCTTTGGTTGAAACCATTGTTGGACATAGAATCCTCAATTCTTGGAATCGACGGTTGTAAGTTATCATGTCATTTCCTTTAACAACATGGTCCCAAAATTTCACTTCTAACTTTTGCGTTTCACTGCGGGGGCAGTACTCTTTGATCATCATCTTCTTCAAGTTATCCCAAGAAATCTTATAAGCATTTTCAATGCCCATTGGTTGAGATATTGAATTCCACCATGATAATGCTTCATTCAGTAGTGTACTAGTGGAATATTGAACTTTATCACTCTCATTACATTTGCTGACCAAAAATACCGACTCCGCTTTCTCAAACCAACGGGTCAAACCTACGGCTCCTTCAGTACCCTTGAATTTTATGGGCTCGCATTTCAAATAGGACATGAATGAGCAACCCTTAGGTACCGAATCAACATTTATCACTGGAGGACTAGTTGGGTTTGGTCCTCTAGTGTTAAGTGTGGCTGTGGCAATTCGGGCAGCTTCTGCAGCTCTAGGAACTTCCACAGCTTTGGCGCCTTCAGCGGCTGCTGCAGCATCAGCAGCTGTAGCGGCTTCAGCGGCTGCTGCAGCTACGGCTGCTCGTTCAGTTGTGAGTGCTGCATTTACACTATCTTTAACTAGTTTGCGAATAGCAGCTTGAGTCATTGCTGGTGGTGTCTTCTTTGTTGGCACCATGATTCTATTATATAAAAGATACGTCGTGAGTAGAGAGTTGTGAAATAAGCATGATTTTTTATGGGAAATGATAGAATAATTACTGATGCGTGGGAATCGCAATAGGCTTTACCTCTCGAGGGATCTCGAGAAGCTTACAACCCCCACCAGGCAGTGTACCTGATCGTTGTAGTATAGTATAGTGACAAGTACCGGGGGATTGATCGTTCAGCTTAGGAATAGTGTCGCTAGGATTAGAAAACCTAATTACTAGTTCTAAAGGTGAGGGATGATTATTTTTGTATTTTTATACTTTTATGAAAGCAAGTAAAATCTCGGGTTTTGGAAGAGTGGGCGGAATTAGTTGCTATTCAACTAACCCAAAACTAAGATGCAATCAAAATAAAATACTAAAAATGAAATTAAACTAATTTATACTAAGGTTGTGAGCAGTAATTGGAGAAATTGTGTTTACTTAGACTTCACTACTCCCTAGATATCTTTTACACGTTAATTACTTGTTATACTTGTATGGATGACGGATTGTATTCCTTAATACCATTCGTGGGGTGGCATACATAACTCCCCAACTCTATGAGCTCTTATCTCCTCCTACACCATGACCCAGCACAACTATAGGGATTGTAAACAGTGGCTCATGTATTAAATACAACCAATAAAGACCTAGTACGCCTCGGTTCATGTTTCTTAAGACGTTCAAGCATGTTACCATTTGGAGATCTGCCAGTTTTCTTAAGCCTAACATATAAAATCATTCATCCAAAACAAGAATAGACAAGTAATCAACACATAATCAACATCTAGGTTTCATTAGATCTAAGCAAACACAAAAGAGATCTAGCCTAGCATAATGGAATTGAGACAAGAACAAGATATAAACAACCAACACATAGACATATTGATTGAATTAGAAGAACACTTATCTCAATTACAATGCAAGGTATCAAGGGTTTGGAACCCTTGAAAAACCTGTAAAAGATACACCAAATTCGTCTTTAGGGTTTCACCAAAACTTCTCTCTTTTTAATGAAAAAACTAGAAAACTATATATAGGAAAACTGGGCTGACGGTGTCAAGACAACCATGTGACGTCGTCACCTCGCCGCCAAATACTTCCTCGGACGGTCTTGATCTACTTATGACGGCCTATGTGACGCCGTCACCAACCACGGTATTTTATTCTTTGTACTTTGACGCCGTCAGGATGACTTTTGACGCCGTCATCAACTACGGTGTTTTATTCTTGATGTCTGACGCCGTCAGGGTATAACTCTTGACGCCGTCACCTAGTGTCTTCAGCATGGAAAATTGATACTTTGCCGTTTTCTTCACTTTTATGCTCCAAAAACGTCCAAAATGGCTTCTTTTCCAGAATTCACTCTCCAAACACCTAAAATCACAAAAGGAACGATTTAGGGCAATATTTGATCAAATAAAGTCGGATTCGGGCTTAAATGACCCCCTAAAAACGGATCATTTTTCGCCTCATCATATACCCTTACACTTGAGATTTGCTTGTCCTCAAGCAAATGAGCTTTTATTCTACTCAAAAGACAAGTTAGGGGTCATTTAACACTAATATAAAAGTAATTACAACAAATAATCGTTCCACTAAAGACCAATAGACAAGCACGGAGGTCATACACAAGCACCTCACAAATAGTGTTTAGATACTCACATCTCTCGGGTGAAATAAAGTAATATAACATTATGGAAATGGAAGATATCTCTCACTACCTGTCATAGCAAAATAGATTACCATAGGCTTGGGAAAGGATCAAACCTCCACCACATGGCGTAAGCACCTAGGATAAACTATCAAAGAGGTCTTTTAAAGGGTTGTAACGTTAGGTATAGGGATATGAATTACACGGTTTTGTTGGAAAAAGGAAGTTTTACTGGTGGCGAGTTAACAATCTTGGTTAATTACATGTACAAGATGGCGTTGCTAAGCCAAGACTAGACTCGACTTAAGCTAACAAATGAAAAATAACAAAAACATAAAATGAACATAGAATAAAAACGGGATGGTAGTCCGTATGTTTTTTTTTTTTTTTCTTTTCTATTTTTTTTTTTATTTTTTTTTTCTTTTTCTTATTATTATTTTTTTTTTTTTTCATACACTCTTACCCTACCATCCAAAATAATACATCATAGGGGTATGAGCATTCCCCTTACATACTTTACAATTAACTAATCTAATGACTCGAATTAAGAAAATCAAAACACTTGGAGCACTTTTAAGATTAACGTACATATGGGGGTAATAATATTATGTTCTTCCCCATTACTCCATGAAATAAGTACTTACCCATGAGTCCCAATCGTCCCAAAACAATATGTACAAGGATATGACTCGACTTAGCAACCATGTAATCAATTAGAAAGTTAACTTAGGGTTTAACAAATAACAATAATGCACTAAAAATGAGCACATACACGGAAGGCTAAGGCGATTTGGGTGTACATTTAAGTGGGGTGTAACAAATTATTCCTTTAAGTAAGATGCTTAAAGTTAGAAACGAAAAGATAGGCTCGGAGGGGTGTACTAGGGGTTTCGTATACTAAAAATGAGTACAACGCTAAGGGTGTGGGAAAAATTAGTTGACTTAACTAGCCAAGTAATATGACTTAAATGGTCAAGTAATTATGATACGGGTTTAACACAAGGGTGATCCTAATGCCTCTTATTATGTAGTAAATCCTACTACACGAATGTAGTCTCACTAGCGGTCTCGGGATGCATCACTAACGCAAGTTCTAGAATCTAAATGCTACCGGTACACTCATAAGCACTAATAATGAATGCTTTTCCTATCAAATCTAAAGGCGAACCTCACATTTTTGGGTGGAAAATTTTTCTGAATATACGGTTATGTGCTAGTCATACAACCTCCTATCCATGAGACGCTTGCTATGGCTAAAGTTTCACTCCTAAATGTTGTAAAAAAATTTAAATTTGGCGCTAAAATTACACTAACAAGTATTTCTCATAGTTTTATTACACATCTACTATCAAACAAAACAAACTCAAGCGAAAGTGCATATGTAAGGTATCATCTTTTTACCCTCCCCTTACACTTAAGATGAACATTGTCCCCAATATTCAAGTAAAGAATGTAAAAGTGAAAAAAGTAAAGAGAATGAAATCAAATACTCCCCTGATTCGCTCGGTATGGATTATAGGTTGGCCAGGTTAAATCTTCCTCCAAGAAAATGAACAGTCAAAGCTTCCCTTCCAGAATATAAATCATCTTCTTGTCATACATAACCTGTAAATCCTGACAACAATAGACAAGACAACCTCGCGTAAAATCGGCGGCATCCTATATAAGTTACTAAATCCTAGAAAACAAAGTAAGATATAATGCTTGTGGAATGAAGTTTACAGATTTCCTGGAGATTATAAAACTTAATAATTCACAAAAACTATAAGACTCCGTTAGAAAAAAAAAAACCGGTAAAATTTCCAGATTTTTAACTCCTGACGCCGTCAAGAGTAATACTCTGACGCCGTCAGAATGGACCTGCATAAATTCTTATGTTAAGTTTCCGGAAAATTTCTGAAAAAACTTTGTCCTACTTCCTGGAAAATCCTGCAAAACTTCATTATGACTCAATACAAGCATTTGACTCTAACAAATACGAAGATACATGTTCATTTAATATTGTGGAGAATCATGATCGGTTTGTTTCTTAAAAACATATTTGGGGTTTCCCCTTACACTTATCTTTTGCAAAAATACCTTTAGGTTGAAGTTAAGACTAGGCCAAACAACATAATAAAGTATTTCCACATTTTAATTGAGAAACATGATCAACCAACAATAAAAATAAAACATGCATACGGAAGCAAATAACTATCAAACAAATAAAATCACACAAAACATGGGTTGCCTCCCAAGAAGCGCTTTTCTTTATTTACGAGTCTTGTAGCTAGACTCAAAGTCATGGGTTACTACGTGATTCGGGTGAGTTCCTCGTTGAGGACATCTTTGGGATCAAACTTATGTTTCAACTTTCTATCGGTTTCCTTAGTATGGTATGACCTTTCAAACTTTTCTCCATCCGGATCATACAAGGTCATTCTAATATGCCATGACCCGTCACCTTCTTTAGGTGGCTTGTCCCACCTCCATTTACACTTATCTCCCTCTCTTTTCCATTTATTCCTTTCTATGTTGATGGGCATTATGCTTAATAACTCAATCATCTTCCTAAAGACTAAGGGGTCCTCAAAGGGGTCTAGCTCCTCATCTCTAGCTATGAGTTGTTCTACCGAATGTGTCTTCTCAACAAAGTCCTTCTCTAGATAGAATGGGCATTGAGGTCCTATAAAGTTCCTTTCTATCCAAGGCCCATACCTAGATGGTCTCCTATTCATCTCTACCCAATACGGTGTTGGTTCCTCATCACAATCATAACTATGCTTCTTAACATCATACACCGACCAAGTATTGCCTTCACCTACCGTTATCTTTGATTCCTTGCAATCTATCATGGCACTAGCGGTTGCTAAAAATCCTCTTCCTACCAATAATGGGCATGTAGTGTCACTAACCATGTCTAGGACGTGAAAATCCGCTAATATAGTTAACTTCCCTATGTGAACAACTACGTCCTTAATCATTCCAACCGGGTGTGCAATACTTCCATCCGCTAGTCCTATCAATACCTCCATTTCCTCTAACTTTCCTAGCTTAAGAGCGGTGAATAAGGATAAGGGAATCAAGTTGAGGCTTGACCCTAAATCGGCTAATGTGTCGAAAGCTTCGGATCTTCCTATCTTACAAGGCAAAACAAATATACCCGGGTCATCAAGCTTTTTAGGCAACTTATTTTGAACGAAGGCGGTCCCATTTTTGCCTAGCTTACACTTCTCATATTTTTCTAGGAGGGCACTATAGTAGGGAACACGCGCTAAGACATCAATGACGGGGCGTTCTAGGTGAAGTTCTTTGAATTCATCGTCAAGGTCTTGCGTAAGAGGTGTTTCAACAATGCTTTTGACCGGTTCTATAGTGGGTGTTTTATTTGATTGGTCCTTTTGGGGAACTTGGTTTTGTTTGAAACACGTGCTCGTTGATTTGACCGAGTAATATTGTGGACACGAAGTGGGTGACGAAACGGATGATATGGAATTAATGGTTAGTTTCGGATTCTTGACCGTGTCACTTGGGAGTGCTCCCATTTCTCGGTCATTGAGAACTTTCAACAATGCATCAATTATAGTGGTCATCTCGCTTTGCTTTTGTTTGAAATCGGCTTCAAACTTAGATATGCGAGCTTCTTGAGATGCCATGAACTTTGACATCAATCCTTCAAAATTGTTGGTACTACCATAGTTGTTAGAAGGATTGTTGTTGAAAGTACGGTTGGATGGTGGACCGTTTGGTTGGAAACGATTAGGCAGATTGGAAGAATTGGGTTGATTTTGTTTCCACCTAAGGTTTGGGTGATTTTTCCATGAGGGGTTGTATGAATCACCGTATGTGTTTGGCTCGGGCTTGAAAGTGTACCACTTATCTCCCGCTTCGTCGGTACGCGTGGATGCGTAATCCGCAAAAGCTATTCCGGGGAGTTCCACACAATCACGAGTGTCATGGGGACCACTACATAATTCGCATGAAGAAGTGATTTTGTTCACTTGGCTTGAATGCTTCGGAGCTTCGTAAGATTTCATGAGAAACTTGACTTGGTCCTCAAGTTCCATGATCCTACGGTCGGGAGTGCTAGAATTATTCGAAGGCAAAGATATTGCCTTGACCATTTTGTTCAAATCACGGGGATCATTCCAACTTTCGTTGTCATAGAGAGCAAGATCTTCTATGAGTTCCCATGATTGTTCCGCACTAAGATCACGTAGCTTACCACCGGCCGATTGGTCAATGGTTCGCCTCGTGGAGATGTCGATATGGTCATAGAAGATTTGGACTTGGAGCCAAAGATCTATGCCATGATGAGGGACTTTTTGGAGTAAGTCCTTGAAACGAGTCCATGCTTCATAAAGAGATTCATTTTGACGTTGTTGGAACATCAAGATGTCATTCCTAAGCTTAGTAGTTCTTCCCGGTGGGAAAAATTGAGCAAGGAAACGAGTGGTGAGATCATCCCATGTGGTGATGGATCCCGCGGGTAAACGCTCAAGCCATTGACTAGCTTGATCCCGTAGAGAGAATTGGAATAGGCGTAAACGGGTAGTCTCTCTAGTTTCAACACCTAGGTCTATGGAATCTACGATTTTGAGGAAGTCCTTAAGGTGTTGGTTTGGATCTTCGGAATGAAGTCCATGGAATGCACATCCGCTTTGCACCAACCGGATGGTGTCGGATCGCAAGGGGGTCACATTGTCTCCGGTGAGCTCAATGGTGTTTCGGTAGCCTTGGTGGCTAGGTCGGGAATACTCTCCTAAGGTTCGGGGCCTAAGGGGTTCTAATGGTAGGTTTTGTTGTGGTGGGATGATGGGTTCAAAGATGTTACCACCTTCCATGATGTCGGATGGTAAAGAGTTACGAACAAAGGCACGAAGAAATAAGATAGACTAAAGAAGACCTAAAAATAAAAATAAAATCTTACTAGAAAGGAATCTAGCAAGTAGACCTAATAAAAAGAAATCCTAACCTAGACAATAACTATTCCCCGGCAGCGGCACCAAAAACTTGATGCGTGGGAATCGCAACAGGCTTTACCTCTCGAGGGATCTCGAGAAGCTTACAACCCCCACCAGGCAGTGTACCTGATCGTTGTAGTATAGTATAGTGACAAGTACCGGGGGATTGATCGTTCAGCTTAGGAATAGTGTCGCTAGGATTAGAAAACCTAATTACTAGTTCTAAAGGTGAGGGATGATTATTTTTGTATTTTTATATTTTTATGAAAGCAAGTAAAATCTCGGGTTTTGGAAGAGTGGGCGGAATTAGTTGCTATTCAACTAACCCAAAACTAAGATGCAATCAAAATAAAATACTAAAAATGAAATTAAACTAATTTATACTAAGGTTGTGAGCAGTAATTGGAGAAATTGTGTTTACTTAGACTTCACTACTCCCTAGATATCTTTTACACGTTAATTACTTGTTATACTTGTATGGATGACGGATTGTATTCCTTAATACCATTCGTGGGGTGGCATACATAACTCCCCAACTCTATGAGCTCTTATCTCCTCCTACACCATGACCCAGCACAACTATAGGGATTGTAAACAGTGGCTCATGCATTAAATACAACCAATAAAGACCTAGTACGCCTCGGTTCATGTTTCTTAAGACGTTCAAGCATGTTACCATTTGGAGATCTGCCAGTTTTCTTAAGCCTAACATATAAAATCATTCATCCAAAACAAGAATAGACAAGTAATCAACACATAATCAACATCTAGGTTTCATTAGATCTAAGCAAACACAAAAGAGATCTAGCCTAGCATAATGGAATTGAGACAAGAACAAGATATAAACAACCAACACATAGACATATTGATTGAATTAGAAGAACACTTATCTCAATTACAATGCAAGGTATCAAGGGTTTGGAACCCTTGAAAAACCTGTAAAAGATACACCAAATTCGTCTTTAGGATTTCGCCAAAACTTCTCTCTTTTTAATGAAAAAACTAGAAAACTATATATAGGAAAACTGGCTGACGGCGTCAAGACAACCATGTGACGCCGTCACCTCGCCGCCAAATACTTCCTCGGACGGTCTTGATCTACTTATGACGGCCTATGTGACGCCGTCACCAACCACGGTATTTTATTCTTTGTGCTTTGACGCCGTCAGGATGACTTTTGACGCCGTCATCAACTACGGTGTTTTATTCTTGATGTCTGACGCCGTCAGGGCATAACTCTTGACGCCGTCACCTAGTGTCTTCAGCATGGAAAATTGATACTTTGCCGTTTTCTTCACTTTTATGCTCCAAAAACGTCCAAAATGGCTTCTTTTCCAGAATTCACTCTCCAAACACCTAAAATCACAAAAGGAACGATTTAGGGCAATATTTGATCAAATAAAGTCGGATTCGGGCTTAAATGACCCCCTAAAAACGGATCATTTTTCGCCTCATCAATTACGTTGAAGATTTAAAGGCATAACACATGATAGTATAAAACAAGAGTTTTATTCATACAACGTTGGTCAATTTACAAAATCGAAACCTATTACAAGCTGCTTCAAAATTTACTAACTGATACTTTCAGTTTAGTAATTACAACGTTTTTACTATCGCTAGTTATTACATGGATTTCATAACATTTACTAACTGAGTCTAATCAGATTAGTAGTACAAAAGATAACTAGTATCATCACACTAGTCTATTGCGGGTTAGAAGGTCCGAGCTGCTCTGATTGATCGGCAACTTCTTGATTTAGTGTGTCATAGGGGTACGAGTCGATGAAGTTTGAGGGGCTGTAATTTCCATGCTGACTTTCTTGTTGGATCAATGGTGGTCGTGATACGATCCATAATGAGTGATCCAATTCATCACATGTAGGGATATCAAAGAGAAGTGATAGTGGTGGTGGTAATGGTGCTAGTACATATTCATACTCATTATCCTCTTCGGAGACTGCCTCAACCCAATTTTGTTCAAAATAATTAGAAGTATTCGACGCAAAATTAGTTGGCATTGGTTCCTCCTCTTCTTCGTCGGTTGAATCTTCGAAAGGTTCTTCTTCGTCATCAGAAGCGAAGGCATTTACGAAGTCAAATCCGAACTCGGGTGAGGGTGGTAAGACTTGGAAGTTATTAGGTAGAGTGGGCACATAATCGGGAGAAGTGGGTACGCGCATGATTTCTATGAAAAGAATTACTATGTTAAAACAATTCAATGTTTATGGGAAGTGCTCAAAATGTGACAAGTGTGTATAAACTAATATGTTCATGTAGTATAAAATGCTTACGGGGAAATGCTCAATTATGCTAGGGGTACATATATCCATATGCTAACATGTTTGTGTAGTATAAAATGCTTAATAAGTCCATAATCGTCTGGAGGATGGAAGAAACGGAGAGCGGAAGGCTATAAAAATGTTTTTGCTTGTAATTGTAGTTATAGTTTAGGTCTTAATTAGACCCGTTTCTCTATAACCATGGCTCTGGTACAAATCTGTAACACCCCCAATTCAATGATGCAGCGGAATTCAAACTGGGTGTTACTCGACGGCACAACAGTCATAATAATAGAAAACAAACTCTAATTGAGTCGTTTTAAAAGATTTATCATTCAAATTATATAAATATCAGAGATTACAAAATGAGGTCCCAGATGGTTCCATGTTTACAAATTACATTAGATGAGTTTTCGAATGATAATAAAATTTATAGCCCTCTTGAATATCCGTGCCCTTCCGTGCCATCCTTGATCATCATGGACCTGAAATACATGCTTAAAAGGTCAACAGAAAGGTTGAGTGATATTCATAGAGTTTGTTTAATGGTTGAACACAATATGTTGGTAGTGTGAGCTATAGACTCACACCAATGGTTGGAAAACAAAACAGGTATTATAATACTAAGCTTATGACACCAAAACGTTAACGTGTACCAATATCAATCGGCGGAGTTATCCCAGTAGGTACTTTGCCGTCATACCCATGTTTCAAATATTAATGCATTTGTTTGAACTTAGTCAATACAAATGAGATTCGTCAATCCCAATAGGCCTATTCACAATATTCGCGCTCACTTGCAAGTCACCCCCGCAAGTGATTAAATGGTTCATAACAAGGGATCTTGGATTGGCAAGGATGTTACTTAGTGATAATAAAACAATCAGGCAAGCATACAATTGAAAAGCATTGTGTTTGGTTGAAAAATAAAAGCATGTATTCCCCCCAAGGGTTTGTAAAACAATTTAGTAATGGAAAGTGGGGCTATGAACTCACCGTGAGTTGGATGATGTATAATGAGAATGATGGATATGCCGTGAGAACTTCTACGAGCAACCTAGAATAATTGTTGCAACTTAGGTTTGGAATAATGTCTAAGAAAACGAAGAATTGCCTATATATGTCTTGCATTTAGTCCATGATGTAGTACTTAGTATAGTGTAAGTCTTTGAAAAGAAATGGTTTATGAAACATGTATAGTTTATATATCGCTTACTACCGTTCGGGCCGACATAATTCAAAAGTCATGTAGTAAACGTTCGAGGAGCCAGGACACTTTAATTCGTAAATCCACAACTCATCTCGACGGCTTACTTAATGAACTCCTCACATGAGGCTCCCTACTATTGTAGTATTTGATAAAAAATATATATATATAAGTTTTGATCCGAAAAGTTACATGTCCAATATTTGAATAAGCTTAGGAAAGTTTACTTTTACATGAAGATTGTTATTAGAATGAGTTTCTTAAATCTTGTATGACAATTACTTGTAAGATCTCATGGTTCTCTAGATGGAGTAGATCCAAATTGCATGTTTAAGTTATCGCTAACTCTTTAGCTCATGTTTTCGCCTAGGTAAGTTTATATGATCTTTTGTCATGGCTTTGCCGTGACCTTGGTCATTGTTCCATGGTCTTGAGACTCAACCTTGGCTTTAACCATGGTTGTGGTCTTGGCTTTAGGTCATTAGACCTCTTGGTTTCATTTAATCATAACTTTTTACATGGTCATTTGGTCTTAAAATGGGCTGTTAAGAATTTGAAGAAAAATTATCACTCGAAAAGCGTTTTTAGGGCTCGAGCTTCTTTATTCACGAAAGAAACGTCGTTCCGGACAACTTTCGTGTTTTAACTTTTTGATGAATCATAATAGAAGGACCTCAAAAAAATACGGATTTTGATCAGAATGCTATTTTGGCAGATTCGGCGTTTTGGTTTCGCTTACTTCTTTTGGCCATAATTTTTGACTCGTGTACTCGTTTTAGGTGTTATAAATTGCTATGTTTTTCTTGTTAAGTCCTCTACTACAATATGTAATTGTCCAATATCATAATTATATCATTTTGGTCAGATTTCACCATGAAAGTTACTAGTTTACTTGTTTAAATAACATAAGTTAACATATATATACCAATACTTGTTTTACCCATTTTTATACATCATGGACATAATCACAAGACAAAATATAGCATGAATGATATGTAAATAGCATGAATATGATATTTAACAAGAAGTATGTTAGGGTTTGCTTACAACTTTTGGCTTTCAATAAAGAAAGGTAAGTAACATGTAAGGAAAAGGACTTTGATTGATTATGCTTCACTTCACTTCACTTCACTTCACTTCAAGCAATCTTTCTACACTTGTATTCTTGAAAGAGAGATGAT
Organism: Artemisia argyi; assembly: GCA_030686995.1. Taxonomy (NCBI): domain Eukaryota; kingdom Viridiplantae; phylum Streptophyta; class Magnoliopsida; order Asterales; family Asteraceae; genus Artemisia; species Artemisia argyi. The sequence goes on from CM060708.1 coordinate 277,686,046, forward strand.
GAAGGTTGAGGTGACTTGAGTAGATTCAAACTCAAGAGAAATAACCAAAGTTTCTAGGATTTGGAAGTATCTTGATGAATCAAAACCTAACTAGTGTTTCTATGTTGTTGAAGCACTTGAATCTTGCATGAAACTTGGAAGAAAATTAGCTAAGTGTGAGGTGATGGTGAGGGTGATATGGGACGGCATAAGGAGGTGAGGGGGGCTTTTATATGGCTTTGAGGAGGTTACAATATAGGACTAGTCAAAGCTTACATGACAAGTTTATACACTTGTAATCATCCAAGGTCTTAAGTCATAAGATCAAGCCACCTAAAGGGTGACCCCCCCCCCCCTATGGCGGTTTGGAATGGATAAGGGGGGTGAGGTGGTCTTTGGATGATAATATCCTAGATACTTAGTTAGTTTTGACTCCGTAAAATGCTAACCGTAAATGATTAAGCCTCAAAACGTAAAATCGGGTATCGTAAAAATATGGAACTTGAAAGAATGGTTAAACATGTCAATATACTCCATAATAAAATATAAAATGAGTGGTAGGTTCCATTGGGGTGCTAAAACCCTGCTAAAACTGGAAACACGAATCTAAAACGCGTAATACGTAAAACGTACAAATATTGTGTAAAATTGAGAAAAGTAAAATGTTACTTTTCTAATGTGATAATACTGATTTAAAAAGACTTATAATGTCTAGACTGGGCTCAGTCTAGTGTCGGTTGGTATTTAATGTCTTTTAGACATAAACCGTAAGCCTAAAAATCAAGGAATGATTTATAAAATCAAGGAATGATTTTTGGTCAAAGGAGGAGGGAAAAAATATGTTGACATTTTCCAAAAATGTGAAAACTCAAATCGTCTTAGAAACGTGGTGCAGGTATAGGCTAAGGTTACGGCTAAGTAAAAGTGCTTAAAAACGAAAATTCCTGTTTCTCACGGCCGAGGTTTATTTGGTCACATTTTTCTCAGTCATGATTAATTCTCAAATAAATCATGAGTGTATCAAACATTTTTCTGATGCGGGAAAAATTAACGCGGTCGAGTTTCGTTGTGCATAGAATTTTTGAATGACGTTTTACCCTAAAACGTGTAGTTCCTTAGTAACTTTTGCGAAAATGATCTGATGAGTGTCAAACTTTTATTTTGCTATGGAAATGATTTATCATACAAGAATATGAAATAAAAATCAAATTTCGGGAAAGTGAATAGTAAAAAATGAATAGTAAAAATGAATAGTGAAATTTTCGGGAATAGAAGTTAACCTGAAAATGTGAATTGTTACAACTTTCATCTATTAAAATATTCTTTTTACTATGTACGTTAAATAAGGACTCATGTTATTCTATTTAAAAGTTTAATCTATGCGAACGGTAATATAAATATCAAAATTTAATCACGAGATACTGTGATATGAAAATAAATACACGCAATTGTACTTATAACAATGATGTGCGGATTGTGGTCTATACGAAAGTTTTACTTCTCAAGGGATCTTGAGAAGCTTACAATCCCCACCAGGCAGTGTACTTGACCGATGTAGTATAGTGAAGCGGCAAGTACCGGGGGATTGATCGTTCTCCACAGGGAATAGTGTTCGTTAGGATTGAAATTGATCTAACTAGGTCTAGAGGTGAGGGATGATTCTTTTTCTATTTTACATTTTAAATGAAAGCAAGTAAAATCTCAGGTTTTTAGAAGAGTGGCGGAATTAGTTGCTAGTCAACTAACCCAAATAACTACTAATGCAATAAAAATAAAATGACCATAAAATAAAATAAAATGTGAAACTATATATGGAGAAAACGTGTTTACTTAGATTTCATTACTCCCTAGTTATCTTTTATTGATTGATAAGCTTGTTACAATTGCGTGGGTAACGGGTTGCATTCCTTAATACCAATTGTGGGGCCGTGTACGATCTTCCCTAACTCTATAAGCTTCTATCTCTTCCTATGGCGACACGTTAAGTATCCTTACCATGGCCTCCTTAATTGTCACTTATGCATGAAATACAACCAATAAAATCGTAGTACACATCCGATTCATGCTTCTTAAGACGTTCAAGCAAGTTACCGAATAGGAGATTAGCCAGTTTTCTTAAGCTTAACATCGATTAACAATCACCCAACAACAATTAATAATCAACCATCAATCAATAATCAATAACTAGGTTTCACTACATCTAAGCAAACACAAATAAACCTAGCCTAGCATGTTAAAAGAAAGACAAGCGTAAGATAAAATCAAACAACACATAGACATATTGAATGATTGATAGATTACTTATCTTCAATTAAACATGGAAGAGACAAGGGTATGAAACCCTTAAAAACTTCTGAAATTCGACCTAGGGTTTATGTTACAAAGTTCCTCTCTAAAGTCGCACAGTAATGAATGAAAAATCCAAAACTATATATAGATTTACAAGGGTGACACGTCACCTTTTGATGGTTGACGCCGTCATCTCGCCGTGGCTAGGGTTTCTTGTCGTCCAATCCAAATTTTGTGACGCCGTCTATGGGTTCTGGGCCGTCATGCTTTAGAGTTATACGTGACGGCCTTCTTTAGGTAAAGAGTGACGCCGTCATGTGTTAATGCCTAAAAAGTCTTCTGGCGCGTCAAGTGTAAAAGTAATTTCCATCTCTTGTCACAAAGGCTGACGTCGTCCCTTAGGAACAGGTGACGCCGTCAAGTGCAATTTCTAGCTTGGATTCTTGACTTTGTCGTTTTCTTCACTTTATGCTCCAAAAACATCCAAAATGCTATGTTTTCCAGAATTCTTCTCCAAAGTACCTAAAATAACAAAAGGAACGATTTAGAGTAATAATTGATCATATTATCACGACTTAAGGCTTAAATGACCCCTTAAAAGCGTAACAAATTTCGCCTCATCAAATACCCTTACACTTGATATTTGCTTGTCCTCAAGCAAATGAGCTTTTATTCTAATCAAAATACAAGTTATGGGTCATTTAAGACTAATATAAAAGTAATTACAACACATGATCGTTCCACCTTAATCAAAACAAGCATGGAGTTTATATACTAGCACCTCACAATAGTGTTTGGATACTCTCATCTCTCGGGTGTCATAAAACAAAATATAACTAATGAAAATGGAAAAATATCACTTTGACTCCTCCTAAACTAACCAGTCAACCAGGTGTGGCCACATCAAATACCCTTACACTTGATATTTGCTTGTCCTCAAGCAAATGAGCTTTTATTCTAATCAAAATACAAGTTATGGGTCATTTAAGACTAATATAAAAGTAATTATAACACATGATCGTTCCACCTTAATCAAAACAAGCATGGAGTTTATATACTAGCACCTCACAATAGTGTTTGGATACTCTCATCTCTCGGGTGTCATAAAACAAAATATAACTAATGAAAATGGAAAAATATCACTTTGACTCCTCCTAAACTAACCAGTCAACCAGGTGTGGCCAACAGGTCAAATCTGAGAGAAAGTGAAGATATAAAATCCGTGGAAGTACAGGCAAAATCCCCGGGTCGTTAAGTCCCAAATAGATTGAAATTGTGTTTTCGAAACGTTTAAGAGATACAGTGATTGGGAATAGTAACAAATAATGATTTGGATTGATTTACACTACTGATTGCTTGGTGTTAAGATAATGAAACAGTATAAACAAATACAGAATCACAGATATAAACAAACGTAAATCAAATTACAAATCAGAAACGGTTACAGACAGGTAAAAAGGTGAGTTTTGAACAATTAAAAACTACAGGGGGTGAAAATGAAACTTTTACAAACTTAATATTAAAAGAAATTTTAATTAAAAATAAAATTATTTTTTTGATTATTTTATTATTTATTATTAATTAAAAACTAAGTTAAACTATTTAATAATTAATAAAGACTAATTTATATCTAATTTGAATTTAAGAAAAATACTAAAATGACTTAGAAAAATATGAAAATTTTTAAAAAACTAATTAACCATCACAGTAATCCTAAAAAATTATAAAAAGTTTATAAAAATAATTTTTAAACTAATTTACTAATTATTTACTTATTTAATAATTAAAATCTACTTAAACTAACTTAATTATGAAAAATACTAAATAAACAGTGAAAATTCTGAAATGTTTTGTAAAAATACTTTACTGATTATAAAACCTAGGAAAAAAATAAAAAGCTACGATTGCTTATTAATAAGCAGAAGGAAAATTAATATTTTGCTTTTTTAATTAAAACTAATTAGACTTAATTTAATTATTATAAATACTAAATTAATTCAGAAAATTATGAAAATTTTTCCTAAATTATTTTAATATATTAGAAACCTAGGAAATTTATAAAATGAAAATTGCTTTTTGAAAAAGCTGAGGAATAAGCCAAATGGCTTAAATAGAAGCTATCACTTCTTTTATATTTTCTTATTTTTCTTATTTTTCTTTTGCAAAACTATTTATATACTGATTATAAGCAACTTTTAAAAAGAAAAAACTTTTGGAAATAAAAAATAAGCAGTATGGAAAGCTAAGTGCTTAATAGTTTGTATATTAAGCTTATTAGGACTTTGTGATTTGAAAAAGCTAACCAAAAAGCTATAATAAGGTGCCACAAACTAAAATAAGCTACAAATAGGTGAGACTAACTTGAAATAAGCAGAAAGAAAGCAAATAAGCACAAGAAATAAGCTGTGGAAGCAAATAAGCAAAGTCCAAAACCTAAACACTAAAACAGGTCACAATGGGTAACTTACAGACCTGTGGGGCCCACAGGGGGAATTGGAAGTCCAAGGTGAAGCTTATTCTAAAAAGCCAGCCATAAGAGCTTTTCAAAAAGCTAAAGGCCAAGCCCTGGGTCCCACAAATAAGCACTTGAGACCCTGTGGAAGTTGGGAGGTTTACACTGAGTCACTCAGTGTGCATCATGGAATGGGACAAACTAAAAGATCAATGCAGCCCTACCAAATAAGCTATAAAGCATAAATAAGCCCTGAGTCTTAAAGATGGGCTTATTGGCTTTTCAAAAAGCCAGAAACCAGAAGGTAGGGCCCACAAATGAACAAACTAAGGTCTATGGAAAATCGGCTTTTGGACTGATTCCCTGGTACAGGGTATGAACTTGCCCTGCATGCCAATTTAAGCACCTGGAAAAGCCAAAAATAAAAATCCTAAAAATAAGCCACTAATGGATTTCTAAAGTTTAGCTGGTACTCATTAACTTTCAAAAAGATCAAACCCTAATCTCAAACACAAAAATCATGAAAATTCCTACAAGATCTGACTTTTTGCCTAGTTGTCAAATTTGACTTTTGAGATTTATGAGCTATGTTAACTAAATTGAACTTAGGACCTAATCTAATGACTGAAATAGATATGATAAGCTAAAATAAGGCCAAATTAAGCTAAAACAACAGCTTATGCACTGATATGGGTGAACTTGGATTCTAAAAATCCAACAATGAGCTAATACTATAGATTCAAGATGAATTTTGACTTTTGGTCACATGACAACTGGATATTAAGGCTTTTCTAAGCTATAACAACCTAAAGAAACATGTTGCAAGCAGAAACAACAACAAAGAACACCCTGAGCATAGACAGATTAGGAAATCCAAACACCCCTTAAAAGGGTTGATTTTTGATTTTCAAAACAAATGGGTGAATTAGACTATAAAACTGATTCCTAATTACTAATTATGATTAAGGAAACCTAAATAAGCACAGAAACATTAGCTTGAACCACAACCACTTAGGATTCTAAAATAAGCTAATTAAGACAATCAACTTAAGATTTTTGAGCTAAAAGAGATTTGAAGCACTATCACCTAATATTAAGCACTAAACTGAGTCTAATATTCCTAATAAGCATAAAGAAGCACAATTAAGCATTCAATAAGCGATGCTATAGTAGTTTTCTAAACAAATGAGAAATATGAACTTACAAATGAGCCTGTGAGATCAAGAACCAAGAACCATGGAACTACACCTAACCTAACACCTCCCCTGAGGCTACTAAACCAGGAACATCTCAACCTTGAACCTTGCTTCAATCAACCTCCAAATTGATTTTTTTTTATTTATGGACTATTTTCTATGATTTTTGAGTATTTTTGATAAACTGAGCTACACTAATTTAAATGCCTTGAAAACTTTGAAAAGCTTTTAGATGAGCTTAAATAAGCTTAAACAAACAAATTGCAACAACTTTTAACACCTTTAAATGAAAATGGAATTTTTACTTTAATTTACTAAAAAGTTAATTATATAAAGAGAACCTGAAATTAAAATAGCATAAAGCTCACAATACACTAGAAAAGTAGATTACAAGCTTTTTTTAACTGAAAATTACAATTGAAAAGTAAAATTACACTATTACGACACTACTTTAAGCTATATCTAATATGATAATCTTCCTTCCTGCTTTTTTCTTCTTTAATAGTGATGTTTAGGGTCTTGTGGGTCCCATTTGAGCTTTCCCAACAATAATCTCATCCATTGGATGAGATTGGAGTGATCTTGACCCTTAATTGGTTTTTGGCGGGAAACAGGATAAAAGTAATTTGCTCTGTGAAATACTAATTGGGGGGGGAGGGGGGTTGGCATTTATTGCTGAGGTGAAGGGAGAGGGGTAGTGGATGGGCGGTGGGATGTGACTGAGATGGTGGGGGGGGGGGGGGTTGAGGTGATGGTGTTGTAGGGTCAAGCTGGGGAGGGAGGTGTCTGTTTGACTTGTGTTGACCGGAGGGAGTATTATTTCAAAATGAAGAGGGTTTTGGGACTGTTTTGTTTGGGCTGGGTGGGGGTGTTGGTTGTGTTGGACTGGATTATGTGATGGTTGTGTTGTGTTTTTGGATTTGGACTTTGGTTTTTAATACAAAAAGGGTCCGTTTGGTTTTAGTAATATTACAAGGACCAATGGTGTAAATTCTGGATTTTGAGGGGCTGGACTTGTAAATATCCCAAAGTTGTCATAAGGGCCTTTATTGCCAAGTATGAATAGTACAAGGACTATGTTTGAGATTTTCCAATTTTTGAAATTTAAGGGACTAATCTTGCCAAATCTGAAACTTCAGGGACTAAATGTGTAATTTCTTCAAATCTTTCACCCAGGGACTAAACTTGGCCATTTGTGAACTCCAAGGACCAATGTTGATTTTTTTTCTTCCAAAATCCATTGCTCAGGGACTGATTCTGCCAATTTTCAAACTTGAGGGACCACTTCTGCCAATTTTGTAAACTTTTGCTCCAAGGGCTATTTTTGGCATTTGATGATTCTCCAAGGTGTGATTTGACATTCTGAGCTCAAAAATGATAATTTGCTTCCCCAACTTTGGCTTTTGATATGATTTCCAAACTCGTGCTCGTTTTTGTCCTTTTTGGCCTGATTTATGCTAATTTCTGAAATATCCGTTCCTGCACGATCACAAACACAAAAACACAATATCTTTGGCATTTATGGTTAGTTTGTGTCTGTTTTGGTCTTAAAATGGACAGAAAAAGGTGTGTGAATAAGCACACACCACACTCACTACCTGTCATGGCAAATAGATTACCATAGGCTTGGGAAAGGATCAAAAACCTCCACTACTTGGCGTAAGCACCTAGGAAAAATTATCAAAGAGGTCTTTTTAAAGGGTTATAACGTTAGGTGTAGGGATATGGAAAACACGGTTTGTTGGATAAAGAGATATTTTACTGGTGGCAAGTTAATTATCTTAGTTAATTACATGTACAATGTGGCGTTGCTAAGCCAAGACTCGACTCAACTAAGGATAATAAATAAATAACATAAACTCAAATGAAAACAAAAGGAAATGGGATGGTAGTCCATATGTTTTTCTCTTTTTCTTTTTCTATTTTTTTTTTTTTTTTTCATTTTTCTTGATTTTTTCGAATTTTTTTTTTATTTTTATTTTTTGCATACACTCTTGCCTTACCATACAAAATAATACATCAAGTGAGCTCGGTTCTTCCCTGACACTTGAACTTTTACATACTTTACATGTAACTAATCTAATGACTCGAATCAAGATAATCAAAACACTTTGAGTACCTTAAAAATTAACGCACATACGGGGGTAATAAATGATGTTCTTCCCCATTACTCCATAACAATAGTACTTTACCCATGAATCTCAATCGTCCCAAAACAATATGTACAAGATATGACTCGACTTAGCAACTATGTAATCAATTAAACAATTAACAAAGGGTTTAAACAAATATTGTAACAATAATGCACCAAAGATGAGCGCATACAAGGAAGGGTAAGGCGATTTGGGTGTACATTTGGGGGTGGATTGTAAACAAATTTTTCTTTTAAATAAAATGCTTAAAGTTAGAAACGAAAAAGATAGGCTTTGAGGGGTGTACTAGAGGTAACGTGTACCAAAAATGAGTACAACACAAAGGTGTGGGAGAATTACTTAACCAATGAAGTCAATGTAATTACAAAAAGAAACAGGCTTAAAAACATGGGTTATCCTATGTGTAACAACCCACAAAACCTCATTACTATCATTCCCATTAGAAATACCTATAGTAGGCATTTCACAGGCAATTTTTTGCTTTTTATGTGCATTTATTACTTGCATGACTCACTAGACCTGCTCACGTACCCACATAAGCCAAATAACTCAACACTCACATCCTATAAACCCCTGGTATGTCAAGCATAAGATCACCACAACACCATAATAAGTAATCTACCAATCTAACACACTAAAATATCAAATAAATAAATAAATAAATAAAAAGACTGTCGCATTTGCGTCCTTCATTCTCAAAAAATGACCAAACGATCGATCGCCACATTTACTCCACAGAAAGGTCGATCGAATGCGATCAATCGACTTGTACTGCTGCATCCAGCCTAAAGTACATGGACTAATTATGTATTTCTGTCTTTTATAGTTCTTCGAGCTTTATGATATTGTCGAAAGATTAGTCTCAAGATGCAAACTAGAAAATGACCGAGGAACTAAATGTGCAAAGATGGAAAAGTGTCAAGGTTGTATAAAGTTATTTTTTCTCTCGGTGTCACAATCTGATTTTTTCTTATTTTCTTTCTCTTGTTTTTGGGTAAAAGGTCCCCGATAAAATATTTCTTTCTCTTGTTCACACAAACAAAGAAACTATCTCCCATGTATTGATTCAGTTTGTTGTTTTGTAATAGAATAATCACTAATTAGGTGATTGATGCACACCATATTTATCCAGTTTTTTGTTTCGTAATAGATCAATCACTACACATGAATAGCATTGGAAGATTTGAGTTGATTGTGGTTTATTCTAATTAAAATCATATTAGAGTTTGTTTGTTGAATTGAGATTCAAAAGATTGTTGTTTGTGATATTCAGTTTTTGTTCAATATGCTCGTTTACTACATCAGTCAATTCATGCGTTGGAACAAGTACTGCTATCTCTGGAAAACAAGTAGTACAGCAGAGAGAACGTTTATCACAGGTTGTAAAGTTAAAAAGCTTAGTAAAAAATTAAATGTTCTTGCACGGGATCAAACCGGAGAAAAGCAAACATGGTAACCACCACACCACAGAAACGCTTGTTGTATTTGGGGCGATGTTTCTTTAGTATTTACACCATAACACTAAACTGGACTTGTCCCATTCTGTCGATCAAGACTACGGAGTAGTATTCTACTATTCCTTATGATATTTTGCTTGAGTTATACCATAAAGATGGTCTTAACCAAATGTAATTATAGTAAAGAAAATTTTATTGCATGAGGCGACATCATTTAACCAAGAAATTAAGGTTGAATCAATAGCTAAAATGATGCAGGAGTAATATGAGCGAAACAATTCTAGACATGTATCATACTATTAGATTATTAGTATACAGTTAACAGTATGGTTTTCTGTCTCAGCATTTACAGATTTTTTGCATTATGATTCTATTTGTTTCTTAAGTGCTGCTCAACCCCTGATAATAACTTTTGATATGTTAGTGAAGTAACTAAAGAGATGCTAGGAGACAACAACAATACTCAGTACTTCTAATCTATACCATGCTTCTTAAACAGATAAAATTGTCATGAGCCTAAAATGTACCTTCACCCAAAACTGAAAAAAGATAGAAGTATCATGCAGGTTTACTAATGCATGAGCCTTTTTGATATAAACATAGACCTCATACCAGTACTCTTTCTTTTTAAATGCGAAGAGTTCCACTCAAATGTTCAAACTAACAAAACAGCTTATGTGTTACATGCTTGAGTGGTATGCCATACAACAAAACCCCCTTGGTAACAAACTGCTGATATGACATTGTATTTGTTTTGTCATATGTATTCAACTCTTTACAAATATGCATTTAACAAAAATAAAACCAAGTTATACTTCATCTTTCATAGTGCAGACTATAAATTAAAGAAAAACAGCTACAAATCAACAATGAAGAACGAGTCCAAGATATTTCATATGTGTAGTCTAAGCTTATAACACATATGTCAGGTCTACCAAACAGCTATACACGACTTATTAAACAAACCATTACGTTTCAAACATTCTTAAAACCAGCAAAAGACTTCAAGACCACCACGCCTATATATCCGACCCACCCAGATCACAGTTCGGAGTCACATTTCTCAGACGAAGACCACCACCACCGGGTAGACGAACCGGTCCAGGTGCACCAAAAGGTCCGACATTAGGAAACAAATCATAATCTCCACCAATAATTCCTGGGAAGCGACCAATGCCAAACGGACCACTACCAATTGGAGCATAAGGATATCTTCTTCTCATTACAAAATTAGATCTGCCAGCAATCTTTCTTCTTTTCTTACTTTCCCAAGCTTTAGCAAATCTTTCTTTATAAGTCCTCCCACTTTCCGATCCACCGACACTCCCGAACTGCTCGATGTACTTCTGTTTCCATAAATCATCGCTCGAGGCTAAGTATCTTAATTCTGAACAGACACAGCTCACTGTTGCTATATCAACACCAGAAGCAGATTCCAGAATCTTGAGTTTGAGTTCAGTTGGTAGTCTCATAAAACAAGGGGGAAGCTCAAAACCAGCTTTTTCACATAAATCGATGAGTAAAGGCAACACAAGCCCATCTTTCATTTTTCTCCAAAATTCGAAAACTTCTTTTTCGGGTTCGACATTAAAGACTTTATTGTTTTCTTCAATGGTTTCAACCACTTGTCCACAATTAGCCCATACCACACTCAGAAATGGGACTAACTTATCTTCGTCTAAGAGCACGGAGTGGGACCCGGTGCCATTAACTAAAGACCCGTAAATGGTGCAATACTTTCCTAGGCTTTGGAATTTGATCTTGACAGTTTCAAGGTTACTGCTATTAATGAGGCTAGGAAGAGTGTAGTGAAACGAAGCGAAATGCCAATTTCCTGGAACATTAAAGTTATTATTACTTTTTAACAATCTTGAAACGGGATCAATCTCAACGAAGCCGGATTCTAGTAAAACAGCACGAACTGCTATCCCTAAAAGCTTGTGATTAAGACCGTCATCATCACCTAATTCCTCTGTAAAAACTTTCCTGAGAAAATTCGGGACTGAAAAAGACTTTCCAGCCACAGTAACGAAACTCCCGTCATCGTCTATTTCCATAGATTCGGAAACCTCTTCTGAATCGGGATTACTAATTTCAATTGTTTTCCCCTTTTCGGTATTAGAGGCCAGTGTTTCACTTGGTCCAGAAGTGGGATTGCCAAAATAAATTGTTTTCCCTTTCTCAGAACCAAAGTCATGTGTTTCCTTCGATCCAGTGGTTAGCGTTTCATCATGCTTACTGTAAATGGGATTTAAGGTTTGGGGATTCTGAGATTGTTCAGGTTTGGGCTGTGATAGAGCAACACATGGGATTTGAGGGGCGGTGGAGAATCCATTAGCGTTCGTGGTGAAGTGGATGAGATCACCAGATGTGATTCCGATTGATTGAATAGATTCTTCTGGAGATGTAGTTGTAAGGTTGTCTTTTCGATTGAGAGAAAAATGTATAGCAGGAGAACATGAGGGGGAAGGAAGTTTCTGAGAGACTAGTTCTTCAAGGTGCTGAAGAGTGCAATGATTAGGGACTTCGATTTTTAGGGTTTCTTTGGTTTCAAAGGATCTCAGACGCAGCTTCATGATCGAGTACTCAGCGAGTCGGTAGTCGATACCACGGAACTAACAAAGATTTATAATCTGCAAAAAAAAAGAGCAAAACCAAAAATAAAACACGGCTCCAAAGTGATGAGATCTACCTCCATTACTATCGCTTGGTTTACTACAAGTGAAAGGTATTGTTGTTGGTGTACTCTCTTTCTTAAAGAGGTTTGAACGGTCAGGGTTAGTCAAGAACATAAATGTTAGAAGTGAAACAGATTTCATAGTATGACTCAGATCCTCATAACAAAATGTTGCAATCCGGAAACAACCATAATTAAGCATCTAAACAACACACATTTCTACTTAGGGTATTTAATAAGATGGCCAAGTATTTAAAATATTTATTTTATTTCCTCTTCCACTTGTACGAATTTATTTCCTGTTCCAGTCTCTATTTAAATAGAAACACAACATTCCACTGCTCATTTCATTTGTTAGAAAGTTAACTTCTTATATTACAAGATATAATAAACTCTAATGTTGTTCTAACTGGTGGAGCAACAAACAAACATCAGCACATTTAATAAGTTGCTGAAGAGCAAAGGGTGTCATCAGTGTTGTAAAAAGCGGTCTAGGTGGCCCCCTAGGCGCTAGTCGGCCCCTACCGCCGCGATTTGGAGCAAATCAGCCAAATTAGGCGTTTTGGTCAAAAGGCGGTCAACGAACCGCCTAGGCGGGAAAAATCGGCCAAATCGGCCTAGGCGGCGGGTCGGTCAACGTCGGTTTAATTTCAGATCTAAGGTTGAAGAAGGTGAAGGGGAGAGTAAAATGTAAAGTGGAGGCATGTGTTTAATGTTGTAACAACCCTACTTATATATTATTTATTGGCCCATTAAAAAAAAGGCCCAACAACTAAGTGAGTGAGCTTTAATAAAAATATACCCAATCTTTATCAAAATCACATATATTGTAAATTTTGCAACATATATAAAAAATATATAAATAAAAATAATAAGAACATTAATAAAATTATTAGAAATATATATAAATTATGCATATTTTATACAAAATACATATAATTTTAAATTTTCTATATAGAAAAGTTCAATCCGCCTAGGCGGCGCCTAGGCGGTCTAGGGGCTAGGCGGTGGTCGACCGCCACGCCTACGCCTAGCGCTTTTTGCAACATTGGTGTCATGCCTAAAAAAGAGGAGTGGTCTCTCAGACTAGGTGCTTATGCGTGATATGGTAGAGATGGTGTATGCTAGTTATGGTGGGTTAGTCAAGATAATATGTCAAGACTTTCTAAAAGTTTCATTTTGATAATATAGGCAAAGTTAAATTAGAATCTGATGAAAGTATCCTACCTCTAAACATAATTCATGTTAGGCCACGTGTCATATAGAAGAAAATAGACTTGAGGAGACATGGGAACCAAATTACTAAATCATAATCTATTCAAGAACACGTGTAATATTATCGGGTAAAAATAGTATTGAAACAAATTTTGTAACCAATATACATAGATTAATATCTCCCAATTAATAACAAATCTATTCATAAAATTCAGCATAATCTGACAACAACCTTAATACCCTATTCATGGACTTTGTTAAACAAGATAAATTACTGATAAAACTCTGATTACTCATCTCTATGTAAACTAGTACTTACATATCAAATAACTAAATAATACTCCCAACAGAAAAGATGACAAAAACCAAGGCCTAACAAATTCACAAATTACAATATTGACATGGGATGGAAGTGCATCGATTTGCATGAATTTAGTATATCAGCCAAGTAAGGTTTAGATAGCAAGACCATCATTAATATTCATAGTGTCATACACCCTAAACAAGTTTGCCTCTTTATGATAATGCAGGCATCTCTTTAAGGCAATTAGCATAATTAGTAACCTAACCAGGATAGTGAATATTGAATATATCAAAGAAACTAAGGTTGTAAATCAAAAGCTAAGAATATACGGATTACATAGTTTATACTTCTTCCAGAAGGAACGTAATAATAGATAAAGGTTTGACGCAATGAAATTAACAAAGGGATCATCCTGTTCTTGTTACCCTAGATATAAACCATAGTTACCAAGTAGAAAAGGGTACTTTTATGACTTAAATGAGGTAGTTAGCATGGTACCATATGCGGTTGTAGTATGGCATCAACCAAAGAAAAAGTAACACCAAGTGTGTTGCGGCGCACGCCATTCTCATAGACAAAGAAAAAAGATATAAAACAAACCACACATTTATTTTAGCACCGACAAAACAGAATCTGTGATCATTGGTTACTAACTTATAACCCACACAATAAGTATAGCATGCGTCATACGGCGCACAATATTTTCATAGACGAAAAGATATAAAACAAAGCACACATTTATTTTGGTACGAAAAATCACACTTTAATTCAACACGACAAAATAGACATATGTACGTAAGCATTAGTTACCAACTCAAGCATTAAACAACAAAGCAACTATATATGTATTCAAATGTAGACCAGATATAAGTGTCGTTAACTACTAGATACAGCTGAACTCATAGCCATTGGCTTACCACTCGTACAATTTAGTTATTCTTACTTCACATGTTTTGAGTCCATTTGTTAGTTAAACGGTCAAAAAAATAAAAATAAAGGTTATAACCGATAAGGATAAGATGCAATTGTGAAAAGAAGAAAAAAAGAAACAGCATATGTAATATGTATGTGGTCCAACTATTCTGAAAAATTATTGCTAATATCACATAACTGTATGTCTGTTTTAACTTATGGTTTACAATTTTAGAAGTAAATGATTTCTAAGTAGCATTTAAATGAAACATGTACGAGAAATTCTTCACAAAATGGCAAAGAAGGCATGCGGTATTGTGGTTCATCTCTGTTCCACTCAAGGGCGGAACTATGTAGGGGCAGGGGAGGGTCCCAGCCTCCCCAAAATTTGCGGCATCTAGTGTAAATATTATAGGTTTTAGCGGTAATTTAGTTAAGGTTACAAACAAATCTTCGATTCGGCCCTCCCAAAATAAATTCGGCCCCCCCAAAATAAATTCGGCCCCCCCCCCCCCCCCCCAAAAAAATATTCAAGTTCCGCCACTGGTTCCAATCATCAAAAAGTTAGACAAAAAGGAGAGGTCTCGCGTAACAGGGGCCATATGCGACAACAGCCTCTCCATATATCATGAAAGAAAGAAAAGAAACGAATGATAGTCACTCAAGAACTACACTCATTCATTTAGCCATCTTTGAATTGTAATAAATAACCAAAACGTCAATTTCATCTCTCTCAAGAGTCAAACCTTATATTGAAGGTAACCTTTCATTGATACTTCTCTATGTTTGGCGACTTTTCCTATACTTCTCTACGGTTTATTTTTATTTTATTTTTTATTTTTTATTTTTTATTTTTTTTTATTTATTTATTTTTTATTTATTTTTTTTTTACAATAATTTGCACAAAAAAACTGAAAAATTAGGGAGCTTGCTTAGTCGCAAATTTTTTAAAAGCTCAAGTATCAAATTCTAACTATAAAACTGAAAATAGCTATTTACATTTATCAACATTTTGCTGTCGCACTTTTTTTTTACAAATCCCTTGCATTTGTCATTGTTCTAAAAGATATCATCTACACAAGTTTTCTAAATTTTCAAACACTTTTCTAGAGATAAGAACCCTTCCTTTTTCTTAAAAACTAAGATAGAGAGTTACGGAAATTTTTCAACAACTAAACACACCGTTAAGTACCCTAAAACATCACCTATTAACCTCTGCTACCGGTCAAAATCTCTACTCTAGTCCAATGGCCATCTATCTACAAGTAACGCAACCATGCTACGGTTTCAAATATCATAATACATGAAACTAGTTACTAAAAATGACAACTGTCTAATCGAAGCAAGTTTCGCCTAAAAGACATCACACGTCATCTAATTTAGCAGTTCAGTTGTTAACAGCACAATACATGAACAAGAACTAGATGAATTGCAGATAGTTAGGGTTTCACATAAGAGGATTAAAGATTTATAGCATATAAATATATAGATGTATAAAACAGAAGATTGAATGAATACCTGAATTGATTGGAGTGCGACGGAGAAATGGTGAATTGCAGAGAAACTTGTGGCGTTGGTTTTATGGTGGTGGAAGATTAGAGGCGGTGAGTCGGTCACCAAGGATTTTTTTTACTCTTTTACGGACCGTGTTTGTTTCATGGTTTTGGGCTTATATTTATGAGTTTTGATAAATAGACCTAATTAGTAGGCCTAATAACAAGCTTAACTTTTTAATTGATACACTTGTCATTCTTTTATTAGTTCTATCGATTTTGTATTTTATTCGTAATCTATCCTCCGTTACTGTAAATTTCTTTTTCTCATGTTTACACTACACACAAACTCATGAATTGTTGAAACATTTTTAGTTATGGTTCCAAAAAAACTATGAAACACAACACCTTTTGGATTTCAAATAAAAGAAACATGCATTTCAATTGATTTGATAATTAATGATACGATAAGAAAACAGTTATAGCCCAAAACCCACAAATAGCCATATCGATCATAATCATAAATATATTATAAATTTTAAATATATGTATACAATAAAATATTACCACCACTATCCTTTGATAAGGAATAGGGATTGTTTTCTAAATATGAATCAAATGGCAGAATCATGATGGCGACACAAGGCTAGAAAAATTGGTGGCACAAATCAATTCAGAGGCTTTATATAGTTGCGATGATAGGGAAGATGGAATGAAAGAAGGAAAATGGCGATGAGGATGATAGAGATGGGAGATGCAGAAAGATCGACATTACATGGAAAACAAAATTAATTAAGTTATTAATGAGGGGCATATCATGAATAATATAAAAAGTTAATTCAGTTTTTAAGTTTATATACAAGTGGACCAATCAGATTTTTAGGTTTAATTTTAGGCATGATAATTAGGCTTAATAATTATTTTTCTATATTTATAAGCAAGTGGCTTTTTTTGATAAGCCGAAAAGTTTTAAAATAAACCATAAAAAGTGAGCTCATGATAAATAACCTCAAAATCAAATAAGTAATAAATCGGCTTTTATAGGACGAAACAAAGACCCCCTATTTTATTCACAATTTCATCCGTCCTAATTTATTTCTTCATACTATTATTTTTGGTTAGTTCTAAAATATTTGTGTACTTTGATATTTTATCCTATCAATTGAGACTTTAATGAGTAGAAATAATATTTGATTGTTAAAAATATAACGAGGGGCAACTTTTTAAACTGCATCAATATAAAAGTGGACTATTAATTTGAGTCGGGTAAAAAGAAAGTAGATTAACACGATACACAAATGCATTTAATGAAATTAAACTTTTTTTCAAGTTTTTATTTTATTTTATTTTATTCTTTTTTTACCTGAGTTCTGACTCGACATTGCAAGCCGACTAATACCAAAGCCACTACCCATTTCGATAGTCCGAAGTTATCGCAGGTGAACCTCTGTGGTCACATGAGATTAATTGTCTCCCCAAAAAAACTTGGGTGCGTTTGGTATCCCACTATGGGAATGAATCTATGACTTTGAAAGTCATTAATGTTGTTTGGTTGGTTATGAGGCCCACCACAATGAAATGAGGATACCCATGATATGTGGGTTTTCTCATAGGAGTATGATTTGGTAGGTATGTGGATACCCATGAAAAGTGATATCTACATACTCATTTCCATTCCACTCTATTCTCAAACCTATACCTATAGTGATTCCATCAAACATACCAAACGCACCCTTAAACCTCCATACAGTTACCCAATTTAGGAGTTACAAGTTTACATATCATTACTACTTAATTGTTTAAATAATATAATATATGTTATATATCAATCACATATACCTAAACATCCTAGTTTTCGCTTAACTCTGAATTAACTCCAATCTGTTTAACATGTCATCTAAGGATGCATGCAGTAGTAATGAAGCGATTGATCAACTTTGTGGTTTTTGTGTTTAACATATCATTGAATCGGTCGCAGGTACGACCATCGGTTGTCTTTGGTTGTGTGTATGTTTTTGTGTTTAAATTAAATGAAAATGTATTTTTGTGGGGTATGTTTTTTTTAGTGTAGGTCGTCTTATTGTGCCAAAAAATCGAGGGTAGATCACCGGAGAAAAAAAACTGACGTAGCGGATAAAATGTGAGTCAATCCCCTCCCTTACTGTGTCCAGCCTAAATCATGTCTAACAACAAACCACAAATATCCATGGAGAATGAAGTGTATGAGATATATGTGGTTAATATATAACGGCTACAGTTTAAATGAAACATTGATACATTGAACATAAATAGATCAAGTAGTGTCATGTCATAATTTAATCGCAACGATACACGCAATAGAAGTTACTAAAGTTTACGATATACACAATAAAAATTATTAAAAGTACATATATAGAATAGGAAAAGAAAAAAGGCTGATACGTACAAAATAATATAGTGGTTAGTTTGTGTTAGCATTAAAAATATGTATTATGAAGTGATGGTCATTCTCATATTGTAACTTTGTGTCGTTTGTTAAGATTAGTAATAGTTTAGTCATTGGGCCTTGGACTTGGCAAGCTAATATGTTATGTGCTATGTTTCATAAGCCTAGTTATCCAACCATGTAACCAAGTCCAAGCCCAAGCCCATAGAAAGCCCATAGGGCATCTCATGTTTAGAACTATTTAAACACCTCAAAGGCTCATTTGAGGTGTGTGCTTGTGTGTGTATTGTGTGTGTTTCTTTAATAAAAGCTCTCATATTTCTCATCTCTCTCTCTATATACGAATTGCATATACATACATATCAAGTCACCATCTTTCCATCTTTCCTTCTTATTGTGCTTATATTGTGTGTGATAAAGTTGTGATATCTAAGGTCCTACAAGTGGTATCAATCGCCTAACAATGATTTAGGAGTGTGTGGAAATCGTTTTCATCAAACTTTCTCTTTAAAAGTTTCATTTTTTATGTAAAAAACGTGTACTTTTCATTAAAAAGTTTTGATTTTTACGTGTTTTAGTGTTAAAGTTGTTGTTTTTATTGAAGTTTTAGTGATTCTAAGTGTTTTGGGAAAGATTTGATCATTAGAAACAAGTGAAAAAGGAGTTTTTGGGTGAAAAAATCGTATTAATGTGATTTCACCTGGCTCTTCTAA
Organism: Artemisia argyi; assembly: GCA_030686995.1. Taxonomy (NCBI): domain Eukaryota; kingdom Viridiplantae; phylum Streptophyta; class Magnoliopsida; order Asterales; family Asteraceae; genus Artemisia; species Artemisia argyi. Next base: position 277,705,311 of record CM060708.1, read on the forward strand.
GTATAGCACACCAAATAAGACACCAAAAACTATTAATGAGTCTGTTGGTTCTAATGACATGGTCCTCAATCATCATCTAGAAGAAGCTAGAAAAAAGACACAACATCGAAAAAACGGAATTTTAGGTGCAAAACCTAGTGTGATGAATTCTACAAGATTCCAAAGCACCGCTAGTAGTAGTAAACCATTACCTAGGAACTTTCAACAAAATACTAGGGATTGGCTTGCATCTAAGAGTAGTGACACAAAAGAGTATGCTAGGAACGTAGAATGCAACACAAAGAATTCCAAATCAAGTGTCAGGACACAATCCACTAAGACACCTAATCAAAACAAACCCGTAGACAACAAGAAAATAGTTAAGAAACCTAATAGGTGGATATCTAAAGGATGTAGTTTTTCCAAGACTGAGACTTCCGCTGCATCTGATAAGAAGACTACGTCTAGATCTTACCTTAGGTGGATTCCCACCGGGAAAGTTTTTAAAACAGTTGGTCTTAGATGGATTCCCACAGGGAAGATTTTTGATAGTTGCACCAAGACAAATAATAGTGATAATCTTCAGGATAAGGAAGTGGAAACCACAACAACCGTTGATAGTCAACACCCGCAGAGTGATGCTTCATGTACTTCTAACACTGTTATTTGTGAAACCTCTTCGTCTTTGGTTGCAGGTGCTTCAACTATCTCAGAACCCAGTTCTTCAGAGGGTTCAAATTCTGTAAATTCTATAAAATCATTCTTTCAATCTTCTATTTTTGATTTTCCATTTCTTTTATAAAAACAAAAACAAAATACAAAAATATAAAATTTTCAAAAATCCAAAAACATTATAAAATCAAAAAATCCAAAAATATTCTTCTCACGACATGTCTCTCGTATAAATCAATATTCTGTACGTTTCTAGAAATGTCATTCAACAATGATACGGATATGTACAGATGCTTGAGCGGGAGTTCTTCTTTTTAATGTTTTTCTAAAACATGTCGTTTTCTCAAAAGTTTCTTCACAATGGCTTTCGTATACTTCAGTACGAAACCCGGGCTTAAATTGATGACTTCTTAGTCTTTCAGCTAAGGACTCGTTCTTCAAAGAAAGGAAAGTCTTTAATCAAAAATGAAGGTTTCAAATATTTTTCGAGCACTTATCCTAAAACGAGAACCAAACACTTATCTGGCTTGAGTTTTCTTTAGAAAAACTTTCAAAATTTTTAAGCTCAAGACCATGATTGTTGATCTAATGATAAATTAGATTTTCAAAAATTCTCTTACATTTTGAGCACCATCTTTTCAAGATTTTTCAAAAAAAAAAAAAAAAAAAAAAAAAAATTCAAAACCTATCTAAATCGGCGCTCATCATCAAGATGACTTGTGTACATCTTACAGTGCACAACTCAACTTTTCAAAGAAAGGAAAGTGCTTTGCAAAAATGATTTTCATCAACAAAGTGCACTTATCCTAAAAATGGACACTGTTGTACGCCTCAGTGCGACATTCCTATTCAAACAAAGAGAAGTCTTTGTTTTTTGAAAAACCTTGATGCAAAATTCAACAAATCTGAAACTTCTTTCTCTTTCAGAATTTTGCTTCGAGAAGACTCCTTCCCTCTAAACTTTAAAAAGTTTAACATTCTCAAAAACATATGCGAGTTTTAAGGGGGAGTATTTCAAAAACAAAAATGTTCCAATTTCATGCAATAACAAATCTGTCTTTCTCTCCAAAAGCTTTTTCTTACTCAGTTGATATCAAAAATATCACGATATGCTATTTTTGAGGGGGAGAAGACATGATTAAAATGTGATCAAAGATGTTTAAGATTGTGGCTGAATCTCAAAAGAACTCGACTCAGATAGTACCAATGAATTGACGAAGCTAAAAATGTCAGTAATCGAAAAGACTTGTCCTGGACGGGTAATAATTTCAAGCTAGTCTAACTAGTGATGTAAGCGTGTCTCGAATAGGACTTGTCTGAGTAGAGTGTACCGTATCGAGAGACTTTCTTTGGATTTGACCAGGACGGGTAATAACTTCAAGCTAGTCTAACTAGTGATGTAAGCGTGTCTCGAATCGGTCATGTTCGCTGAAAGTGGATCAATTCAAAAAGTGCAAACTCCTCACGCATGTGCAAATTTCTTAAAAATTCATGAGCACATGTGAAGGGGGAGTCCTTCAAAATTGCAAAACTCTCAAAGTGGTAACAACAATGTGTTTTATTATCATAAACACTTTGAGAGATTTTCAACAAACGATTTCATGGCAATGATAGGATAGTCATGGAGTTATAAGGTGACTAAGGTTAGGGAAAACCGTCCTATGATCCGCCAGAGCCGGAGGGATCTACCCAAGGACAAATCCAATAGATTAGGATTAGAAGTCCTTAGGTATGATTGAAAAAAGGAGAAAATGAGAAAGGAGAAAGAAGGGGTTGAAGAATTAAAAAGAAAAAGTTATGAAAAAGGGTGAAAAGAAATAGCCCTCCATATGTTCAACCTTAGGGCAGACACCGGGTACAATTCATATGCTACTGGTTGTTACTAAGGTGAGACCGGTATTGAAGACAAAGACGTCATGGACCCAGTGACGCACTGCACTAAACCTTCTTAACCACTCAAGTTCTCTTAAAAGAGCTTGTTTCATTCTCACGGGGAACCGGTGTAATCTATCGATCTGTCTCTTAGAGATGATTGATATTGAAACAGGAGACCTCTCCCTAATCTCCGCATAGGAAACCAAATGTGCACTTATCGAGTCTAGAGCCCCGAGATTCATCAAAAGATCTCATAGGAACACATGATATTTCTACACTGGTTGTCCAACAATAAGGATGCCAGATGTAAACTTAAGAGTCCTACGCAGATCTTAGCAATCTGCCAGAACATTTATGAGAGGATTCACATTCTGTGATTCTCAGTGATTGAATGGAAATTCCTGCCAGGGTCAACATCAAACAGCCCTGACAGCAGGTCACTTCGGTAATTCTTTATGGGTTACGCTTAGTGTTCGCGGTGGTTTCAAACGGTCTACAGTCGTGGAGTGATCCCCAGCGACTCACCCAGTCATTGAGCTACTAAGTAGGTCTTGTAAGCTCTCTCGAGAGTATCTGACATGGGAACGGCCTTGGTAAGGGTTAGAAGGAGTCTTCACACTATGTTGTTGACAATCTCTAATTCTTATCTGTAAGTACCGGATGTTTTATTGCTAACTGTTTATATGCAGGGACACTTCATCTCCATGGCGACAGATTCCACATGCTCATACATACATCTGGAAGTTAAAGAAAGCTCCCTCAAAGATCTTTACAACACAAAGTTCAAAGAAAGATTCTACGCCAAAAAGAAGAATCTACTAAGTATAAAGACTAAAGATCAAAGTGAAAGAAAGGGAACTATGTGCATACGAATATCAAAGTCCAAAGATGTATGAGCATGTTGGAATGGCAAACAACCACCACAGACGCAGAAGTGACGAATGGCAGATAACTCCACATCACAAAGGAACAAAGAACGATGAAAATTCAGCTATCGAAGATCACAAAGCATGAAGGAACAAAGACTAAAGACTATTCTACAACGACACACAAAGTTAAAGACAAAGAACACGGAAGACCCACTCACGTGGAGCATCATTCGAATGACCAACCCTTAGGGGGAGATTGTTAGCATTAAAAATATGTATTATGAAGTGATGGTCATTCTCATATTGTAACTTTGTGTCGTTTGTTAAGATTAGTAATAGTTTAGTCATTGGGCCTTGGACTTGGCAAGCTAATATGTTATGTGCTATGTTTCATAAGCCTAGTTATCCAACCATGTAACCAAGTCCAAGCCCAAGCCCATAGCAAGCCCATAGGGCATCTCATGTTTAGAACTATTTAAACACCTCAAAGGCTCATTTGAGGTGTGTGCTTGTGTGTGTATTGTGTGTGTTTCTTTAATAAAAGCTCTCATATTTCTCATCTCTCTCTATATATACGAATTGCATATACATACATATCAAGTCACCATCTTTCCATCTTTCCTTCTTATTGTGCTTATATTGTGTGTGATAAAGTTGTGATATCTAAGGTCCTACAGTTTGATATATTTTGAAATGATTATCGCTAGATAAATAACTAAATGATATTATAAAAGTGAGAAAAATAAGGAGAGAAAATTTGGGAGAAAATGATACTCTCTAAGTCCCACAAAGTGTTCATATTTTTCTTTCGGTTGTCCTTTAATAAGTGTACATTTTATATTTCAACCAATCAAAAAAGATATTAATGGGTGAATATAATATTTTATTGATAAAAAGTGTAGTTAGTGGGTATTTCTTAAAGTTTTTGCATTTTCATACTATACACTTGATGTGTGAAGTGTAGGGATGAACACGGTACCGGTACCGTACCGAATTAGTGGTACCGAATTTTTCCCGAGCATAAATTAGGGTACCGGTACCGTACCGAACGGGATTCGGGTATCGGTACCGGTACCGGTGCCGGTACCGGGAAATCGGGATTTTCCCTTTTTTTTCGGGAATTTCCCGATTTGGTACCGGTACCGTACCAAATTAGTGGTACCGAATTTTTTTCCTTCTTATTTCGTAGTACCGGTACCGTACCGTATATCGGGATCGGTACCGTTTCGGTACGGTTCCGGTATTCGGTACGAAATGCTCATCCCTAGTGAAGTGTATAAAGCTTCGGTTGATGAAAATACACTTACATTAGTCAAATTGATGACTTATAATAGTAGCGAGGAATTAAGCTACCGTGTTTTGTGGCAGAGCCAATGTAAGTCTGATATTCGTTCTAAATTATTCTTGGCATCCGTCGCGTTGTGGCAGAGCCATCTTGTAATATGTTAATTTAGCGGTAATAATATTAGTTCATATATTTTTGTATTTTAAACGATAACTAATAACATGTTGATATTTTTTATTTAATTTTTTTTATTATTTTTTCATAGTATAAGCAAGGGATTTTGTTCTAAAATTCAATTATCATTGTGTCAATTTAAGGTTTTATGATGATACAATTGTATCGTAAATACATTTATAACTAAAAAGTTTAGATTCTATATAACAACATTAATACTAAAACCTAGTTCAATCTACGTATACCAATGACTAAATCGCTTCACTTCACTTCATTTTCACACCGACAGGCAGATCCAACCTGAGTAGTAAACGCTTTCTCTATGATGTTGCTTGCAAGACATGTTGTTCGCCCGCATAAATAACCTGATTGTTGTCCAGGACATCCTATTTCTAGTGTATCTACTGAATTTACAGTTTCACCTAGAAGAAGAGTTTCACTCCATACAGTTTCACCTAGAAGAAGATTTCCATATTGTACATATTGTATACACATTAGATTTACATGACATATCTTGTCATCTAAGGAACCAAAAGTTTTGTCGTTGTGGAAGAAAATAAGGATATTCTTTGTTCTAGTAAATTTGGAATATCTGCTTAGAGTATTTAAGTGCACGTGACTTGTATAGCTCAATCTAGTCATACATTTCCAATTCTTTCATTGTTTTTTTCAAATTGCCTTTAAAGTCTCCATCTATCAGAAATTGTGCAACATTACCACCCCTACAAAATCATTAATAGCTAATTTGAAGTACTAAATCCTAAATAGTCGTTGTGAGTAAAATCACCTATCAAACTTATGACAAAGCTTAGACAAACACGAACAGACATCCACAAATCCATGAATAGCTTACAAAATGAAAAAGAGAACGATATTTTAATCAGACAGATGAAACAACTAAACAGTTAACATGTTACACCCTGTGCCCGGTTTGACCGGAAATTAAAACTTTTTGAGCGGAAACGACTTGACTTTAACGTGCATTCCATTTTTCCTTTGACCATAGACTAAAATCCGTTAACGTATAGACCTTGGAACTATTTTTAAATAAAACTAGACTTCATTATCTTTAAAACGACGGGTGGCACGAACTGTGACGACTTATAAATCAAAAGATACAAAATTTGGAAATTTGATAAAAACTATAAAATATTTTATTTATACATGGACAGAAGCATTTGGCCATATGCTGAAATTTGATATGGCAATATGCTGACCGTATGCCCTTTTACTAAATTTCTAAGACATCCATATGGCCATATGCTAAAATATTCATATGGTCATATACCCACTGCAGAAAACTTTATAGAAACAATACTTTACATATTTTTCGAAAACCATACTCCCGAAATCATGAGACCATGAAACTCCCCAGATTTACTCATTATACCATTGGGCTCATTTCCATGTAAAAACATTTACCGTTTGACCCTCGAAATAGTACTTAACAAAATGACGGGTTTTTTTGCCAAAACCCGTTTTGATCCATTTTCATAGCAAATCGTCTATAACACTTCAAATACTCACCAAACTTAACCAACTTCATTAATATAAAATAATAAACTCATTCCATAAGCACTTGACCCGTTTATACCCTAAAATGGGTATGTTCATACTTATGCCAAACACCCCTTAAACTTTACCCATAAACACATAAACATACATCGACACACCGTTAGACCACCAAATCGTTATGACGACATTATCATACATTTTGACACTTGACTTTACTTTACAAATCATTAAAAGACGTCCCGGGGTACAACCTTGACTTGAGCTCGGTATTTCCACCTAGCTCATAACTTTTTACCAAATCCTCTAACTTTCGCAATACCAAATCTTAATCCTTAATCCACGTCATCACATTAATACCATAGCCTACGAAACATTGAAACATTAAACCGTAAGCACAATGCTTAGTAAGAAAACTGGTATAACTCAACATCATACATCATTCATACATTACACATCATAACCATTCATTCCTTCACAACATTAATCATAAACATGTACCTTAAGCCTCTTAGACATCACCATTCATTCTCTAACCAACTTCCAACCTATTCTACCATTCTTAAGCTAGTTATGCCAAACTAGTCTTACCATTATTAGCACATAACACATATTCATCAAGTTATTCATTAACCTTAACATCAACAACACATAACATATAATGCATTAAAATCCATATAACATTAACTTATAGCCGGTTTACTTACCTTGAATCCAAGCTAAGCCTATCAAGGACATCATCATCATCATCACTACCTTTGATCATCATCATCATCATCATCATCATCATCATCATCATCATCAATCTTCTTAATTAAAATCAAGGCCTAATAACATAATTAAGCAACACCATTATAAGTGTTTACATAAATTATTTAAACTTACCCATCATCCATTATAGATCATTATATGATCATACTTTGATCATATGATGATTCCCCACTTTAATCATAAAACTTAGCCTTATGAAATCAAGGTAGGAGATTACTTAGTTGTGAAGGTCATTACTAAAGCTTAACCCTTACATAAATCTTAATCACCATCATCTCCACTTCATCTTTAAGATCCATTCTCCCTCTCTTTTTCTCTTCTAAAAACCGGACATCAAACACCCTCTAGGAAGTGATAGAAATCTCTAGACTTCTCCACACAAGATATTTATCTTGCACAACTTTGGCCCTTTGGCACAACTGGTCCCTCTAGTCCATTTCTTCCTACTTTGGCCACAACCAACTTATAACACATTTAGCATACTAGCACTTAGGTCCTTGAAGTCTATTTCCTTTCTAGTTGTGACACATAATACTTTCCTTAACTATATAATACATTCGTTGACTATTGGGATTAACTTCCACGTAATATGCGTTGACTGGCCAATCATATTAAACCCTAGTCAATTCCATCTAGGGTGGGGCCTGTTTGTATCCGGGAAATAGGTGTTACATAACAGTCTGTGATGTTATTCTCAAGCAACTTATCTGTGTTTAAAGCACCAGCTGGTAAACCATAAAGTAAAGAATCGTACAATTTATGGTTTACCAAATGATGCTCTAAACACGGATAAGTTGGTCGAGAGTATTACCGATCCAACTGAAAAGATAATACATAATGAATAACATAAAAATTAGAGGTGCGGAATCTAAAATACTCAAGACGCGTGAAGGGGATTACATCGATGATCATAATGGTAAATATATTCAGTTTTGAGGAGAAAAACGACTAAATCCATTCTTTAATAGCGGTTCAGATTATGATGAACAAAAATCCAAGATCAGTGATAAATGGACTTAGCCAAAGAATTTGCACCAAATGTACTTTCAACATCCTTTTCTGTTTCCCATCTTTCTTTAGGTAAGTGCATTTTATCAATGATGTTAGAGTTTTCATCATATGAATCTGAAGTACTATAAGAAAACAAAGTCTTCTCACCATCTCCATATCCTCTTATGTTTCACATATTTCTTTAAATGAAACCCACGACAACCAAGAACTCCACCGCCAACATCAGTAAAGTCTTTCACGTCATTGTGGAAGAACGTTTGGCGCACAAACAGACATTCCCTGTAAAATGGAGTCCAAGACGACAGTCAATGTTGCAAAAAACGGCCTACAAGGCCTTGTAATCGCCGATTCCAAGCTACAAGGCCCTGGAACTTGGAGACATTTACAAGGAAGTCGGCCGATTAATCGGCGATTACAAGGTTTTGGGCCGATTAATCGGCTAAAAAACACAACTCGGCCCTCGACCGCCTCAAGACCGATTCACGATTTTTGCAACATTGACGACAGTGAACTCTAGTTTATCTCATGGCAAAACACCAATAGTGAAAGAACTCTTCTCTCCAGCATAAACAAACTCTTTATTAGTTATATGTTTCATGGATTCAATCAAGCACTTTTCATCTTGTATGTTTTTTTGTCAACTATAAAAGCAATTATAAATGTAATTTGCTATAAAAGAATATATTAAAATAATTAAGTCATACACATAAATACACACATAAATTGACATCAAAGAAGACACGCATAACCATTTTTACCATAGCATATACATAAACCGCATGAATTCCAAGTAATGCATAATAAAATACATGAACGTACAATATTCAACCAAAAAAGAGACACATGATAAGCATATCATATAGCGCTTATTAAATCAATCAACAATCATGACCACAACTCATAGCACTTATATTTATCATTAAAGATTATACACATCATATACACAGCCTATAGAAGAAAATCACATCTTCTGTACATTTGGACTAACAATATTTGTGTATTGGCTCATATATCGTGTTGGCTACAAAACATTGTTGCATTATATGCGGTCCAGTTTTTGCCAAGCCAGTTCACAACTTACAGGATGCTCAAATCATCATAGCCAAGCTAGTATTATCAAAATTACTTTTTTATACACTAGTCGGCTGACCAGAATCTTTACCAGAAGTGGGAGAGTCAAACACATCCGTGTTCAAACCTAATATACAAAGATGCATCCAAAACAACGTCGTTTTATACATTTACGGTTCAAAATGACGGCGTTTAATGATGTATTGATAACGTCAAATTTACCCATGATTTAAGCGTTAATTTCTCCCTTAATTGCTCATCTTTTCTATTCATATGTAGGATATATACTCTTATTTGTTTACATTTTGATTTCAAGGCAAAGATGAGCAAAAGAACGAAGAAACGCAAAAATGGAATGACTTAAGTGAAAATACATGAAGAATGTGGATTCTGCACTAACTACAACGTAGAGGTTCATCTACCTACGCCGTAGCAATGATTTATGAGGACTACGGCGTAGCTCATTCCATGACTACGGCGTAGAGATTTGCTAAAGGGCACTACGGAGTAGCAACTCTCCACCTACGGCGTAGACCCTAATTTGAGCAGTAAAGAACTCACGAGGCCAAAGAAAAAGTTACGGCGTAGTTACCCTAGCAACTAGGCCGTAGAAGCATCCAATGAAGAAACTACGCCCGTAGCACTTGATCAAGCTACGGCGTACTCCAGATTTACAAAGGCTACGGCATAGCAACTCAATCAGCTATGCCGTAGCAAAGTCGATCCTATAAATACCAGCCCTAATTCTGAGTTTATTCATTCATTTTTCACCACACAGAAGTTGGGAGAAGCTCAGGGAGCAGGAGGAACGAAGTTCTAACGACATAGAAGTCATTTCCAAGGGAGGATTCACACACCAATCATAAGTTTATCGTTTCCTTTGTCTTGTATTCGATTCATGTTTACATTTATATTAATTTAACATTGTTTTACTGCAACTATGAATATAAGTGGCTAAACACCTCTTGGTGTTAGCCTAGTTATGAAATTGTTATTGTCATGATTTAGTTTTCTACTCATCTATTTTCTATTGATTGTATACTTTTATGGCGAGTCTTGTGACACTCTAGTTAAGGTAGTGTTGAGCATTAATAGTTCCTTGGAGGCTTGGGGAATTAACCCTAGGAACCAGGCCTATAGGGATGTGACTTGGTGATAGCAATATCACCATACATGTGCGAATTAACCCTAGGACCACCTACCGATGCGATACGCTTGAAGGAGTTAGAGGGGGTGTAAGATCTGACCATGCCGCATCTCGCTAGATTTGTCCATGTTAGTAGAGGTACTTAATGACTCTTACATCTTCGTAGGTTCACGCCGCCTGATGAACCTTCGGCTTTACAATAGTCGGGGATAGGACAAGGTGTAAGATTGATTTAGGTGATTTAACCCTCTGATCCTGAATGAATATAACCCATGACGATATGATAGGATGAACTTATAGAAAACTAATCATAATAATAACAAGTGTAGTAATTAGGTTAGCATTATCTCTCTTATTGACTTCCTTCTATTTACTTATTTGCTTTGTCATTTACTTTTCCTAGTTATTAATCTTTCAAATCATAAAACCCCTTTTTACACGTGACACTAAACTTAGATATATTCCACACACTTAGCTCTTGGGACGACCTCGGCTTTACCTTCTAGCTATACCTTATACGACCGGGTACACTGCCCGATAGTGCATTAGGTAGACCTTAGGTAAACGAGATACTTTATAAATATTAAAACCTGGTTGGTAAAACCTACATCAAGTTTTTGGCGCCGCTGCAGGAGAGCTATTAGGAATTTATTTGAGTTTTTAACTATAGTTTTATTTTTATTTTCAGCACTCATGATCAATTTTAAGTTTCAGGTACCATGGGAGAAGTTGACATTGACACCTTCACACTTGAAGAGTATTTGGCTCTTGCACGAGAAGAGCAAGGGCCTGGTTTGGTTAGGCCGGCTATTGGGAATGACGTTTAGTTCGAAATCAAGAATCAATTCATAAGGGAACTGCTAAAAGACCCATTTTCAGGAAGCAAGACGGAAGATGCTCACGAGCACATTGACAATGTTCTTTACATTGTTAGTTTGTTCAACATTCCTGGAGTATCTTATGATGCGATAATGCTTAGAGTGTTCTCGATGACATTAACCGGAGCAACCAAGAGATGGATTGATAGGTTACCAGCAGGAACGGTTAACACTTGGGCCCTCCTGAAGAAGCATTTCATCCAAAGATATTGCCTTCCTTCAAGGGCGGCAAAGCAGCTTGAAGATATTCACAACTTCAAGTAAGATGGGGATGAAACATTGTACCAAGCTTGGGATAGGTACAATGATCTTTTATACAATTGCCCTACTCATGATCTCAACAAGCAACAAATTGTCAACATTTTCTATAAAGGGATTAATATCTCCACCCCCCAAAAGTTGGATTCTCAGGGACCAATCCCTGGAATGACCCCTGCTCAAGGCTTAAAGGCTATTGAAGATATGGCAGACCACTCTCAAAAGTGGCACGAAGGTGGAAGTAGTAGAAGCATTACTGGGAACTTGGATGGAATGACTCTGATCACCAACAAACTCGAAAGCTTGGGGTGTGACATGAAGAAGCTCAAGGAGAATGTTCATGCTATTCAAGTTGGTTGCAAGATTTGTGAAGGACCACATTTGTCTAAGGATTGCCCTTTGATAAGGAAATGGAAAATCTGAAGAGGTGAAATATGGGGAAGTTAGACCATTCCAAAGTTACAACAGTAACAGCTATCGTAAGGGGACATCTGGATATAATCGGGCACCTTATGAGAAATGATCCGATCTTGAACAATCTATCCAAAAGTATTTTGATGAGTCAGCTAAGAAGCAATTGGAATGGGAAGGATGGCTTAAAAGCTTTCAAGAAGGAACAACACTAAACCTAAGAAGCCACGAGGAAACTATAAGAGGCCTTGAAACCAAAATAGGACTATTGACTAATCAAGTATCCAAGCAAGCTGATAATGTGCAAGGAGAATGCTCTAAAAATTCTAGGGCATGTAAAGCTATATTTTCTAACAATGGTCAACCTCTATACACTCCTTTCAGGTAATCTAATGAAGAGCTTAAATTTTTTGCTAAACAAGATGAGGAGGAATCTGATAACGAAGAAGATTTCAAGGAAGAAATGGACCTTTTCTCTTTGGATGATGAAGGAGGAGAAGAAGTAAAGCTAAACGCCACGTGCTCAGCACTCATTCAGCATCATTTGTCTCCAAAAGAAAAGGATCCACGAAGTTTTATTCTCCCTTGTTCCATTGATAGCTTGTTTATTAGTAACGCCTTAGCAGACCTAGGAGCCAGTATTAGTATCATGCCATTTTCTATGTACAAACGTTTAAACTTGGGTCCAATTAAACCAGTTTGCATGACTATAGAAATGGCCGATAGTTAGCATCCCTAAGGGTCTAGTTGAGATTGAACTGGTTAAAATTGATGAATTCATCTTATGTCTATATGTAGATGATATGTTAATCGTTGGAAGCAACAATAAGATGGTACAATCTACTAAAGACATGTTGAAATCAAGGTTTGACATGAAAGACATGGGTTTGGCAAATGTGATACTTGGAATCAAAATCACACGAACCCAAAATGGACTTATGTTGAGTCAAACACACTTTGTGGATAAAATTCTTGAGAAATATAATCCAGATGACTCCAACATTACGAGGACTCCTATTGATACGACTAAACATCTATCTAAAAATTGAGGTCAAGGAGTTAACCAGGTGGGATACTCGAGCATTATTGGCAGCTTGATGTATCTAATGAATTGTACGATACCTGACTTAGCATACGTTGTGAGTATGCTAAGTAGGTATACGAACAATCCAGGTTACAAACACTGGGAAAGTATAATAAGGGTTTTGGGGTACATAAGGTACACTCGAGAATATGGATTGCATTGTACAATATATTCGGCTGTTATCAAAAGATACAATGATGCAAACTGGATATCTGATATAAAAGACTCTAGAACAACAAGTGGATATGTATTCACACTTGGAGGTGGAGCTATATCATGGAAATCTTCCAAACAGACGGTTATTTCCAGATCCACAATGGAGTCAGAATTTATCGCCTTAGATCAATGCGCCGAAGAGGCAGAATGGTTACATCAATTTGTAGAGGACATACCAAGGTGGCCTAAGCCGGTAACGGCCATATGTATACATTGTGATAGTCAATTGGAAATTGGCAAAGCTCATAACATAATTTATAACGGTAAGTCAAGACATATTAGACGTAGATATAATACTATATGACAATTACTCTCTACAGGAGTTATCACTATTGATTATGTGAAATCAAAGGATAACATAGCGGATCCGCTTACGAAAGGCTTAAGTAGAGAGTTAGTTAACAAGTCGTCAAAAGGAATGGGACTAAAGCCCGCTAATGAATGAGCTTATACGAAGAAAAACCTAACCCAGCTGACTGGAGATCCCAAGATCTGGGTTCAATAGGACAACCTACTCGTATAAACTGTGGGGGAGTCACTGTGGGTGTTAATCAACCTTCTAAAAACACACAAGGGTGCTAATAAACATCCTGGTCCAATCCTGTAACATTCAGTGACAAGATATGAGGTTAAGCCTTGAGCTTTTAATGATTTAATAAGAAATCACCTATGTGAGAGAGAAGTGGGGTCGCTTTGAAGGTAAATGTGGGGGTGCATTTCCTAAGAGCTCTTGCAAAACCAGGCTAGTGTTCATGACCATAACGAACACGACTATGAGGAGTTGACAGTGTTAGGAAGAGTCATGTATGAACATATATTGTCGTCTACACAAACAGCAGATCAGTTCAAAGACATCGCATTCTATTGACAGCTAGGAGGCTAAGTATATTTCACAAGGGAAGGTTCAAAGGATACCACCTACCTATCCTATGCAAGACTTAACAGCTGAGATTTTGTTGGAATTTTGTGAGTTTCCGTTCGACATCATTCATGTGGGGGATTGTTGGAAAATTTTAGTGAAAAAATGAGTGTTCACTAACTTTGGACATAGATTACTATTAGTAGATATAGTTTTATGGTTAAAGTCTTATATGATTACGTTCTCTGTCGTGAGAACTTCGTAACAAGACTTTATATGTCCAAAACGGAGTTAAAGTGAATGAGATATCGAGTCTCAAAGTAGGGTATTTGGGATGAAGCTTAAGGGAAATAAATGGGTTCATGTTTATCTCACATTGGTGGGTGAACAAACTGTTATAAACAATCAATGGATTTTTTGACCCAAAGTTTGACCCACTTTAATTCCTTTAAATTGCCAATTGTTGAGAATCATAACAGCAATATGAAGTTTATGTTACCGGTTTATTTTTAAGCTCTGTAATAGCCCATTAAATGGGATTTAACAGGTTTAATGTGATTGGATTTACCTGTTATGTTTTTGCTGTATATATACAAGAATTCTCAATCATTCTAAAACATCCAACTACTTCACAGCTTCTCTTCATCACAACATACCCACAATAATTCAACGAAGTTTCATGCAACTTTTCAATTTCGGCAGTACACCTGCTCCGGCCGTTGTACCCTGGGAAACAACTGTGGTATTGTACACGGAATTGTTTTAAGGGAATTGTGTTCAACACGAGACTCGGTCACTTGTGCTTTATTCTCTGTTACATCTGGTTACGTGTTCATCGACATTTTCTGGTTTGTATCTTAATTTTGTACTCATAGTTGGTGTATGTTATTTATCTGTTATTTATGTTCCGTATAAACGGTACCCTTTTCCTACAATTATATATGTGGAGGCCACTCAAATTTTAAGTTTTCTCATATAGGATACCTGTGTATTAAAAGTAACTTAATAAGTTTTTAACATCTTAATATGAATATTCATAATGTGATAATAATTGTATGAATTTTCATAATGTTATAATAACTATATAATGTAAAATTTAATCAATATCACAATAAGTTTTTAACATCTTGGCTCTATTTAATTTTTAGTTTGTTTGATTTCATGTTTGATTACAAGAAAATTTGATTAGCTTTTAAGAGCGTTGGGTACAATGGTGCTGTCAGGGTGGTGCCATGGGCAAAAGTTGTGTCACCTCATCAGTTTTTGCTCTTAGCACCACTTTTGCCCATAGCACCAAAGTATCCTCCTGATAAAAAAGTGGTGTCATGGAGCAAAAGTAATGGCATAGTACGAAACAAAAAAAAGAAGAAGCCACCATATGAGCTGGTACTTACCAGCCGAAGGACGATGAGCCGAAGCCCGGTATGGTGTCTCGCGCCATGGAGTGGGTTGGTCGGCCTGCCAAGGCTATGGCACGATTGTACCCAAAGCTCTAACAATAAAATGTTATGACACAATTTTACATATCTTTATCTATTAATCAATTGGAAGTAAAATTGTTATTTGTTTATTTTGTTTGACGCTTTATGTAATTAAATAATCATTCTTATCATAATACTATTTCGTCCATCGAGCGGGTCTGAAAGTATAATAAAATATACAAGGATATAGCAAAATTATTTTTGACTTTTGAGCACTCATGTGAATTTGAGCTTGTTTAATAAGCTATTTCATAACATAAATTCTTTTTGGCATAAAACTTCATACATAATTTTAATACACATAAAATTTGTAACCTTATATATTATATGTAATTCAAAGTAGGCATCCGTCTTTGTTAATCATTGATTCATACTAGACATCTATTTTGTTGTAAGTTATGATCAAATGAAAAAAAAATAAATAAATAAACAAGAAATTATAACCGCACATTTCAAATGCACTTATAGTACATGCATCTTCTCTTAAATTTCTCTTTTTTAATAAAATGTGTGACTATGAATACTTCTTATCTATCTTAGGTTTTATTTCCACCGAATCACTTTCCATTTATATGTACCATAAACAATTTTTGCATGTTGAGGTTCTTAATAATTTAAGTTAATTAAGTTATGTGAGATATTTATAAGGGGAATTAATGCCCAACATAACTTTTTACGGAACAAATCCTCATCTTCTAGTCAAAAGTCAAAAGACCTATTTTTCCCACAATTCTATGTGAACCCCTTTCGAGTAGTTAAAATCGCGCAAGATTTATTTATATGTGTTAGTCACCCCGGGTTTCAAATATTATTTACAAACAAAAAATAACAAATTATGATATGTATAAATAATGCAATTTTTGATTGACAAAAAGTTACTTTTACCCTCGCTTACATTATAAAAATTAAAAATGATCATTTAATGCAAGTTTTAAGTAAAATGACAAAATAGAATAAACAAACATAATAACTATTTATATATACAAATTGGACATTTCTTTTTGAGACAGATATTAATATAAATAGTAAGATGAACATATTTTTTTCGACGACAAAAATTTCTAACATGGTTTACCTTACGACTGCTAGGGGTTGCAAGGTCTTGCGATTTGTGAAAAAGGGGTTTGAAAAAGGATATCTTCGTCATTTTCTGTATTTATAAAGCTAATATAGAGTAGAAAAATCTTGGTTGATTCTTGGTTTATTTTAAGGAGAGCTTCAAAGGATGAGAAAGACCGAGCTTATGTCATTTTGCTTCCACATGTTGGATGCTTTGGCGTTTTAGGAATAATATTGTTTTCAACAAGTTATTGGAAAATGTAACATTTTTTGATAACATCCGTCTTTTTTCCTTTTCTTGGTTAAAGTTTAGAGGCAAAAATTGTATTAGTTGGACTGATTGGCGTAAATCGCTTTTGTAATTCTAACGCCTTGCTAGTTTTTTTTTATATATATATGCCGCCGTTCAAAAAGAATATAGTATAAAAATAACTGGTATGTCTATAGAACTTATGTGATATTGTAGACATCTTTTCCTTCCATGTTAGAACGCGGGTCATCATATCTTCCAAAAATCACATAATTCTAGTGATATTGTGATTATTTTCCTCATTCTGATAGGTATCTAATTAAAGACGTTATGTTTATACAACTTCGTATATCGGATACATTCTTTAAATTTACATGTTATAGCGGAGAATCATAAAAAAAAAAAAAACTAGTTGAATTAAGAATCTGACGACCACTAGAAATGGATCAGCATCAAGGTTTTACTAGCGTAAGTTCATAATGATGCACCATTTGCTCATCTAGTATTACTTTATTTGTTTTATTTAATGCATATTTTAACAAAATTTTAATGCATCTAACAAAGGATTATGGATGGATTTCTAACTGCATTTACAACTGATGACGTCTTTATGGCCACGATTTTCATTTAAATTTATTAAAAGACATGCTTCTAATGACTCGATCATGACCAATTTGTTGTTTTGACCCCCAAGAAACTTCTACAGTTTTGACTATTTTTCCCCTCTATATATTATACTTATATACTAAAAATCAGTGAGAAACACTGTAGCAAACACTGTAGCAACAGTGTTTGCTACAGTGGTTATAACAGTAAATATGTGAGTGTGAGTACTGTAGCACTGTTACTGTAGCAACCGTGTTTTTTTTTGTTTTTTTTTTTTTTAATGAAGTTAAATATTTAACAAAAATAATTTTTTTTTTCTTCTGCGGATATCGATCTTTTGCAAATTTAGTCGTTATTAACAAAAAAATTTTTTTTCAATCGTTTTATTTCAAGTTTAGATTAACCACAACATTTCAGCAATAATTTTTTTCAAACGTTTTATTTCAAGTTTATATTAACCACAACATATCCGTAGCAACGCGCGGGTACCCCCGCTCGTTGATTACTAATGTACATGTTTATTTTAACCATTGGTTCTTACTTTTCTTCATGTAAAATTCTTACCAATATTGCACCATAGCTCTCATGCAGAATTGAAGCTAAAATATAATGTAACAAAAAAAATGCAAATAGGAATTTGGAAGTCACACGATAAATGAAGTATAGTCGTGTTGAATTGTGAATAACATATCCCATTCGATGTCATTTAAGGATCTAACAAACACGCGACTTCTAAAAAAAGAATGTGATCGATATGGTTATCATTTCGTGTACAGTTACTTAATGCGCACTCTTAAGTAGTTGCGACGCTAGTGGTTCACAATTTCGTAGTCTATACACGTAAGTCCATTAAATTTTACCTTAACATTCAAAGCCGAGAATGTATCTGAACTTGAAAATACTACAGCATTAAATTTAAACATGTTACTGTCATAGTATTACATTGTTAATAATGACAAATAGTGTAAACTGAATTTGGGGACTATACAAGTTTAGCCATGATCATTCAATAGATTATTCTGGTTTTGTAACTAGTATATGCTGAATTTATGTGTTGGCATTAAAACTATAAATCCATCAAACACTTGTACTTTTTAATGGCATTTTGTACCCTAGAACTAAAGGCTTGATACACTTTTGTTCAAGCTTAAGCCAAGTGTGTGTCTAAATTTGGTTGACCTTGTATTTCAAAGATCATTAATGTCTTATTCTAGAATACTTTAAATAACATTCAACCATCAAAGGCCTAGCATTTTAGGGGTCTATCTCACCAACGATACTTTGTTGTTTTCTCATTTATTTCTTAAAATATTGTATTGTGATAACATTCCTAATTTGCCCTTCTTCTATCTTTAGCAAGGTCTATAAATTCATACTCACATTTTCTTTCATCCTCACATTTCAAGATCAAACAGAATTAAACATGTCTAAAGCCATTAGAGTCACCAACCTTTGCATGATAGCAATCCTCTTCATTTCCATGTTATCATACACCATTGCCCGCCCCGTCCCAACATTCAACGATGTTACCCCCGTTGAAACACATCACACCGTAAGTCAAATTTTCGTTATGTTATATTATCTCCATCATGTCGAGATCATTACATGATTAATCAGAAATAAATTGTCCTTGAAACGTCCAAAACGGTTATTTAAGGCGCAAAAACAATATAAACATTATTTTGTAACATTTTGTTTAAACTATTATAAGATTATATGAAATAATTTTCAATAAGCTAGTTAATAGGTTATGGATGATGAATTTGATTTCATGTGTATTATTTATTGAAGGAGGAAGAACTAGCAAAGGCGAAAACCGCAGAGAATTGCACAGGACCAGGAGAAGAAGAGTGCTTGATGAGAAAAACACTTACCGCTCATCTTGATTATATCTATACGAAAAAGCATCAGCCATAAAATGTTTATTAATAAATTTCTTTTTCTTAGTTTATAAACTGCATGTCTTTCAAATAAGAAATAAAGTTGTAGGTTTATGTAATGTTAAGTAATTGCTTTGTACAATTATTATGTGGAATATATGTTGGTTTTAATTATATGTACAACTAACTAGCTACTTTGATTTTCTTAAAAATCAGGAAAATTTTATTAAGATGAAACAAATACAAAGAAAAAGAAGACGATCGGTAAGAGAGTATTTTGTGTTATAATGAGGTAATGATAGATGGTATATTCTTTATTATTCGATGATCTCAATGGTACAATATACATGATATATATAGTGATTGCCTCTAATCTATTTTGGGTAAATTACCTTGATTCTAGCTAATCACAATTACAGCTTCCTAATCAATATAAATTAGTGCTTATCCACACGTTTACAGCTTGCACATAATTATAGCTAACACTACCCCGCAGTCCGAGCGGCGAAATCGCGAAACCTTGGACTGGAGCAGTAAACTAGAAAAAATGAAAAAGAAAAACGTTAACATAATAAAAACATAACTTTAGTCGACTCGTAACAAACCGTACCAACGGTCGACTTTAATCGGTTGGTACCAACGGTCAGCTAAGTCGACTGGTAAAACAACCGTACCAACAGTCGACTTTAGGGACTGATACCAACGGTCAACTTTAGTCGATTGGTAACAAAGTCGTACGAACAATCAACTAATTAACAAACAATAAACTCATGCATTAACATCAAAAGAAAAGATGATAAAACGAAAGTTGGTTCTAAAACTTCAACCCCCAAAGAACCTTCCAAACAAACGTGGCGTGTTTTTCCCTAGAAAAACATAAAGATCACAGATTTAGAAGAAGATATGGTTTATTTTGGTTACGGATTAAAGGGAGCCCTCGAAACCACCGGTGTGTAGCCGACAGCCGGAGGCGATGACGAAAGAGTTTAGGTTTTGTGGATCTCAATTGCCTGATATCATGTAAGATAATATTTTGTGTAATAATGAGATAATGATAGATGGTATATTCTTTATTATTCGATAATCTCAGTGGTACAATATACATGATATATATAGTGATTGCCTCTAATCTATTTTGGGTAAATTACCCTTGATTCTAGCTAATCACAATTACAGCTTCCTAATCAATATAAATTAGGAGTCGAGTTATATTACAAACCAAACATTTCTCACATACTAAGGGACTCATTCCCACCATCCATCTAAAAAGGAAATCAATGGTTGAGATTAAAAGGATTTTATTATTTCACCCATTTTTTATAATTTAAATATCTCTTAAACCGTTAATCGTTAAGCGAAAATAATTACACCATCGCGACGGGCATTTAATAATCTTTCTATAGACGGGCACTTTGATATACTTTCGAAAAAAAAAAAAAATCGTTTTTTTCACGTTTTTTTTTCCTGGCTGAAAAAAAAATCATATATGATATTGCATATCATATATGATATTATATGTAAAATCATATATGATAATGATATGCAATATCATATATGATTTTACATATAATATCATATATGATATGTAATATCATATATGATATTATATGTAATATCATATATGATTTTTTCGGCCACGAAAAAAAAAACGTGAAAAAAACGAAAAAAAAAAATTTTGTCGAAAATATATCAATTAGCCTATCTATAGAAAGATAATTAAATGCTCGTCATAACGGTATATTTTTTTTCGCTTAACGATTAACGGTTTGAAAGATATTAATATTTGAAAAAAAATGATGAAAGTGGGTTTTTTAAATTGTTGGGATTAATCTCATCCATTAGATCAAATAAAGATGGAGGGTGGAGATTAATCCCTTGATATGTAAAAAAAATTTGGTCCTCAAATGATCTTTACTCTATAAATTAGTGCTTATCCACACGTTTACAGCTTGTACATAATTATAGCTAACACTAACGGGGACATGAAAATAATTAATTATATGATTTAGAATGATGTTTAAATGTTTTTTGTGTCTTAAATATTAAGTTATCAATCAAAATTCGGCTCTATATTACGATGATTTTTGTCAGTCCCTATGTAATTATTCCCCAAGGTTATACGAGTAATATTACGTGATCAGATCCCCATCAAAACTAAACAGGATACCACCGCTAGCAACTCCAAAGCCTGTGAATCATACATATCCTAAACAATCATGTGTTAAACAACAAGAATTTAGCTATATAATGATATGTTTCATATATTGCGTGAGAATCATGGATTCTGATGTAAAACCATCAACTATTCATGACTATCATCTATAGAATATCTGCAACTGATATGAAAACTAAGAGCTACTTGGTTATGTTGTGTTTTATTAACATGTTAACCGATTAACACTATGAGTACAAAGCGGATAATGGATCTAGTTTAGCAATTATGATTAACACACAAATAATAAACAAATTAATGTAAAAGGGAAACAAGAAAAATTGACCTTCGAAGCAACAACAAATAAAACAATTAGTGACTAAAATAATCACCTCTACGAGTGCTCACACAAACACGTCAACCAAGTAAGCCCCGAGTGCTAGCCGTATCTTACGTAATACCTAAACACCAAGTGTCGAATCTCAAAACCAAAACAGCCCCAAATCCAGTGTTGTCCGAGATCCAAAAGCTGACCAACATCCAATCTTTTGTGTTGCCCGATATCGGACAAAACGTAGTTGCCCAAGAAGTTCTCTTTTGTTCGAGAACGATCAGGAACAAGTCAAAAACCTATATAACTAACGTGGCTTATGAGCTTGTAAACCAAAGTACCAGAAGTTGTGACAAGGCTTATGGGATCTAGTAAACACTTTAAATAACCCACAAATCATAACAAGAAGATCTAACGAGCTATTGAAAGTTATGAACCCTAATATAAGGTTTAGGTTTTGATGAAGATGAAGGTAGAAAATGAGAGAGTTCATGTGTTTCTAGGGTGTGTATTTCGTGTATAGAGTTGTGGAGAGAGAAGTATATAAAGCCTCAAGCCTTGATTCGTGATAAGAGTAAAACTCTTCTCATGATAAGGCTCAAACTCTCCAAAACCAATTCTTATCACAATTCTCTCATTCCTTCTTATCTCCAATGAACCTAGACACTCCAATAACCCTTCTAGATCCCTCTTAGGTTGACCTCAAGGGTTAGGACAAGCAATGGATCTTGTCTAGTTCATTTCGTGTCCTTTTGGTTTACATTTCGAAGTATACGTGAAGTATTAAACATACTCTAAGTGTTTAACGTGTGTGCCCCCAATAGGCTCACACATTTCTAGTCGTATTGAGCTAATCCAACTACCAAAATCCAATAGCTCCCACTTGGGAGTTGGAGCAGCAGAGAGCACATACACTAATGACGGAAACGTCTAGCAACACTCACATTCGTTATTAAAATCAAAATGTCTGAGATTTAAGTTTCAAAAATCATTCTCAGTAGCATGGCCATTTATGTCTTGCTTTTATCATCCTTTGTTATAAATACCGTTAAACCATGGATATGGATCCTAACTCATTCCATATAGTTTAACCATTTAGTTTCTCATTATAGAATTTTAATTAGATATACCAAATGTAATCAAGAATCATCTTGCATTACCCTTTGGGTTTGTCCGAACAATTATATGATTAATTCTGGAGAGGGCCCATGGTATCTTTATGCACAAATCAAGTGGAGTAAGAAATCCTTTGTTGACTACAAGTGTTGTGGATGCTGCTTCACATCACTCCGAAAAATAGCTTTTATAACTACCTTATTCAGGACAGCGTTTGGCATATAACTACAAAAGTGATATCCACACATAAAAGAACTTGCTTGTATCTCAAGTCTAAGGATGACTTAACAAACCATTTCAACATTTTACTCGTGACAAGGATCCAACAGTAAATGTTTGAAAGTTGGGGGTATCCAATATGCATCCCTTGTGAATACATATGAGTTTGGCGGGAATAATCCACATTATCATAGAATATAACCAATACTCACATTTGCCTTGCATAATAATGTTCCCATATTGTTAACCGACAATGGACATATTTATAATGAATAAATCATTTCATGGATTAAACATGAAAATATGGAATAATAGGTTATATGAATAACATAACAAATACCTCGTATCTTTATTATCAGAAAATAAAACTGTCTTAAAATTCCAAATTATCCAAATACTAATTACACACAGATTTACATGAGACTACTAGCTGGTATCAAACCAATATTCCTAGCCAGTTTATAATTCTTAGGATATGCTAAAGCCTTCGTAAATGGATCAACTAGATTGTCATCTGTGTGAACTTTTAATATCTTCACGTCACCCATCTCGATGGTCTCTCGAAGATAATGAACTTTTGCGCGGTAATATCTAGCACCCCTGGTGATTCCACTTTCATTAGCTATAGTAATGGCTCCAATATTATCACAATACATATTTATGGGTTCTACAATTATGGGAACAATGCCAAGCCCATAAATGAATTTCCGAATCCATACAGCCTCTTTAGATGCATCATAAGCAGCTATATACTCAGCTTCTGTAGATGAAGTTGCATAAATACTCTGCTTTGTGCTTTTCCAGTCAGCAGCACCTCCATTTAAAACAAATACATATCCAGTCTGAGATTTTAGGTCATTAGCATCTGTCAGATATCTAGCATCAGTGTAGCAAAAAACCCTGAGTTCTCGTTTCATATCACCTCCATAAACCAAAAACATATCCTTAATATTGCGTAAATACTTAAGAATATTCTTAACAGCGGTCCAGTGAAGTTCACCTGGATTATGTCTGAAATCGGCTTGTTATGTTCTGAGTGAACGCAACATCAGGACGAATACATCTCATATCATACATAATTGATCCTATAGCCGAGGCGTAGGGAACTCTTTGCATGCGATCTGTTTCAACAAGTGTCTCAGAACCTTGTGATTTACTCAATTTAGGCTTCTCTTGCATTGGGATAGTTCCTCGTTTGGAATTCTCCATGAAATATTTCTTTAACCGTCTTGATCTATCTCTATATATCTTGATTCCAAGAATATATGCAGCTTCTCCTAGATCTTTCATGGCAAAACATCTTCCAAGATAGGATTTTACATCTTGTAACATTGGAATGTTGTTTCCCATGAGTAATATGTCATCAAAATATAGAAGGAAAATGACACAACTCCCACTAGCTTTCAAATATACACAAGGCTCATCTTGATTCTGAGTGAAACCGAATTTCTTAATCTCATCATCAAAACATTTATTCCATTGCCTAGATGCTTGCTTAAGTCCATAAATGGAACTCTTGAGCTTACATACTCGGTTAGGATATTTTGGATTACCAAAACCTTTAGGTTGGTTTATATAGACTTCTTGTAAAGATGTCCATTGAGGAAGGCGGTTTTCACATCCATTTGCCAAATCTCATAGTCATAGAACACAGCTATGGCTATGAGAATCCTTATAGCTCTAATGTCTGCAACAGGAGAAAAGGTATCTACATAATCAACCCCGTAGTTTTGAGTGAAGCCCTTTGCTACGAGACGAGCTTTAAAGGTGTGTACTGCACCAGCCATGTCAGTTTTCTTTTTGAAGAGCCATCTGCTAGCAACGGTTCTACTGTTAGAATGAAGATCAACTAAGACTCAGACTTCGTTGTCTTTCATGGATTGCATTTCCACATTCATTGCATCAAGCCATTTCTTGGATTTAGGATCCAACAATACAGCTTTATAGTTAACGAGTTCACCAAGATCCCCCAACTCATGCTCCTCAGCGTCAACGTATAAACACATTCGATCTGGGGCACGACGTGTCCTAGCGAACTTACGAATGGGATTGATATCACTTTGAGATTCATCAATTTCTTCATCATCCTCATCATGACCTAAGCTAGTGTCTACATAAGGATTTGTATCTTCTTCTTGAATAATTTCAAGATCTTCTAGACTCCCACTTGCTTCTTGATCCAAGAGATTTTTCTCAGTGAATTCAGCATTCTGAGCAACAAATACTTTGTTCTTGGATGGAAGGTAGAAAGAATATCCCATTGTTTCCTTTGGGTATCCTATGAAGATACACTGAATGGATCTAGGTTCCAGTTTTTCAAGTTTGGTAAGTGTGTCACGCTTAACGAGTGCCTCACAACCCCAGAATTTTAAGTAAGACAACTTAGGGTCTTTCCCATGCCATACCTTGTATGGTGTCTTATCAACCTTCTTAGTTGGAACCATGTTGAGAATGCATGCAGCAAACTCAATGGCATAATCCCAAAAGGACTTTGGAAGAGTAGTTTGACTCATCATAGAGCGAACCATGTCTTACAGTGTTTGATTTCTCCTCTAAGACACACCATTATGTTGTGGCGTGTAAGGAGGAGTATGTTAATCTTATGCTCCTTAAGATGATCCAAAAACTCTTGACTCATATATTGACATCCACAATCAGAACGTAGTGACTTAATGGTCTTCCCGAGTTGGTTTGCTACTTCCTATTGAAACACTTTAAATGTTTCAAACACTTCATGTTTATGTTTCAGCAGGTAAACATAACCATACCGACTATAGTCGTCAATAAAAGTGACGAAGTAACTGATAAGTGTCTAAATACTCATCATTTTATACCAATCTGAACTGCAAAACATCCAAAAACACTCAAATATGCATCAAAATACTTAAAATATCTTAGAAGTGTGTTTTATATGTTTCAAATGCTAAATAATCAAAAATAGATGAAAAACGTACAAAGTTTGCATAATTGGCAGTTTCAGTCCCTCAAGTTTCATAAATTGGCAAAACTAGTCCCTGAAGGTTTAAAATGAATAAAAAGTCAACTTTAGTCCATGGGAAATCAAAATTATTCACAAATAGTCCCTGGATAAAAGTTTACACATATTGGCAACTTTTACCCCTCAAGTATCAAAATTGGCAAAATTAGTCCCTGGGTATTCAAAAAGTGAAACTTAACAAATATTACCCTTGTACTATTCATAACTTTTAATTTGGAACATTTTGATAACTTTTGGGAAATTAAATAATTAGTCCCTCAAAAATCCAAATATGACATAAATGGTCCCCGGGTGATTTAAAATGGGAAAATTACATTTTTGGTCCTTTGGTTATTTAAACATGGCAAGTTTAGTCCCTTTGATATCTTTTGAAACTTGCCAAACCAGGCCCCTCAACTTTAAAATTTTTACATGTTTAGTCCTTGTGATATCCAAGTTATTAACCAAACGGATCCTTACTTATTATTATAAACCCAAAATATAAACTAAACCCAATCCAACAACCAAGCCTACCCTTTACAACCCTAGCCCAACAAAAGCCCAAACCTTATAATAAAACCGGGGTCAACTAACCCGGTCAAACCCACCCTTTTTACCTTTTCTTCCCCCCAAAACCACCCTCACACACAGAACACCAAAACCACCCCACCACCTCATCTGGTTTCTTCACCAGCTGGCCACCCACTATCTCCACCTTTCCCACCTTGTCTCCCTAGCTCACCACAATCAAACAAGCACCATTAAATGCTCCTGAAAACCTCACACGCTACCCCCATGACTTTTGGCGCCAAAACAGAATTTAAAGGCTAGGATCACTCTGAGCCATCCAACGGCTCAGGATTTTGATGGGATTTGCTCAGGACACTAGTGGGAACCCTAAAAGTCTTTATAAAGAGGAGAGAAGCAGAGGAGATGAGGCATTAGTGTAGCTTTAGTTTAAATTAACCGTAGGTAGTATATTTTCTCATTCAGTTGTAATTTTCAGTTAAAATCACTTGTACTCAGTTATGTTAGTGTAATTTAATCTTTATTGAATCTTGAATTACCTACTTGTTCATCCAATTAGTATTTAGCATTTTTAAGTGAAATCGACAATTTCACTTATCATTGTTATTTGTTGTTATTATAGGACTCTTAAGCTTGTATAAGCTCTGACAAGGCTCAAATAAGTTTAAGAAAACCTTAATTGTCTGTTTAGTTCATAAAAGAAAAAAATAAAAAAATCATATTAAATAGTTGAAAAATAAAAAAATTGGTGCACAAGAAAGAAGAAGCAATGGAGCAGGTTTATTTCTGGATGGAATAAGGTTTAGAGGTTTCATGGGAAATCTATAAGTGGTTCTTGGTTGTTGGTTCTTTGTTTTCTCAGCTTAAACTCATTTGTAAGTCTCAAAGTTTGATTCTTCATATTATTGATATTGTTGTTATTAGTAGTAATTTAATGGTCATTTAAACTTCATTTGGTATATTTAATCTGTTGCAATCATAAAATTAGTGGAGTTAGTTTTAAAATCTAATAGTTATAGTATTAAGTAGCAGTTATAGGGGTGTTTGGATTTGGCTAATGCACTGAGCTTGGGTTATTGTTACTTGATATAATTCATTTGGACACATAACCTATGCCATAACTAGGTCTTTTAAACTCATAACTTGGTCACTTTAACCTTAATAGTCAAAATAACCAAGATTGCATCATAACTGTCCACTGTATGACAGTGAGACCCCATAACTCCCAATATTTACTTAGAACTTAATAATTTGACTTAAAATAGTCTTAATATAACTTAATTCATCATATTCAGTCAATAGGATTAGATTAAAGTTCAACAAAGTCAAACTAGTTAAGTTTTACAAAAAGTTAAATTGTGCTATTGTAGAAAATCTCAATAACTCAAGGAATTATTGTGATTTTTCTGTGAGGATTCAGACCCTATGCTTTGTAGGAATAATAGTCTATCAGCTCAACTTTTGATTCCATACTTTGTTACATTTTTGTGATTTTTACCCTGGGCCCCACTTACCCTCAAAGTCACTTGCAGGTAGGAACACCTCCCCTGCACCAGCAGACTTCAGCCATCATCACCACTTTGGTTGTGATTTGTGGCCACCACAGTGGGCCCCACACCTCAAACCTTGTACCTTTGAACCCCCTCCTACCAGGCTCTTAGTATTGACCCTTAGTTTGACCTAGTACCCAGTGGACCCCACCTGGAATAAGCCTTATAGTTTGTCCCATTTCTGTGTGGTAATTGAGTTTTGGAATTGCTTAATATTGCTTATTAGCTTATCTACTGAGCTTATTTGGCATATTTTGGCTTAAACTAGTTCCATTAACTTTCTTGGACCTGATTCATCCATTGTGGGTCCCACACAAGCTCATTTGAGCTTATTTCTTTAGTTGGTCAACTAAAGTCAACTGTGGTGGTATTAAGTTTCCACAGTGCTTAATAATAAGTTATAAATTAGTTGTTTTTATAAAAGTTATTTGTTTTTAGATATAAATTAGTTTTGTAAAAGAAAAATCAAGAAAAACCAATATAAAAATAAGTGATAGTTTCTATTTAATATAATTTAATTTTAATTTTCATTTTTAGATTTTTATTAAGAAAGTTGTATTTTTATATTTTTATTAAATTCCTTTTATATTAAAGTATTTTTAGTAATTTTATTAGATTTTTAAATTATCATTTAGTATTTATTAGAATTAAAATTAGTTTTATTAATAATTAATCAATAATTAAGTTATAAATAGCATAATTAGTTTTTATAAAGCAACACCTAGATTTTATATTTTTCCTAGCTTTTATAAGTCATAAAATAAGTTTAGAAATTTTGTTGTAATTTTTACTGTTCATTTACTAGTTTTTATAATTTAATTAGTTTAATTGGTAATTAAATAATAAATAGAATAATAATTAGTAAACTAGTTTAGAAATAGATAAAATAAACTTTTTATAATTTTTTAGGATTCCTGTGATGGTTAATTAGATTTATAAAAATCTTCTTAATTATATAAGTCTCTTTAGTATTTTTAGTAATTTAAATCATATAATTAGTTAAATAATAATTAAATAGTAATTAATTAATAATAATTAGATAAATAGTAAGTAAAATATAATTTTATTTTTAAAATAATTTTTATAATATTTTAAACTTTTAGAAATTTTAATTTTATATTTCTAGACTTATTTTACATTTTCTTATTTATTAGTTAATTATTAGATAATTATAAATAGTTATTAAATAATAATAATTAATTAAATATTAAGTAATTATAAATTAAATATTTTAAGTTTATTTAATTTGCATTCAAGCCCCTAAGGTATGCAAATTACTACTTTAGTTAAAATCGTTTTTGTTTCGTACGTTTACGTAGAATTAAATTAAACGTACGCGTTTTAGTTATTAAATGTTTTTAAATACTTAGCTTTCACGTAATCGTTAAAATAGTTTATCTAAATTATTTTGTTTTATAAAACCTTAGTGTAATCACTCACACACACTTATACCTTTTCCTGTTCATATTCACTCGATCACAGATTCGTTTTTAATACCATCACAACCTCGTTGGGACATTACGACCCGGGGAAACACTATATTCCACGGAAGCATTTCTCCCTGGCTGTTTGACTTTTACTATTGACCATTCACAAGTGGTTGAGAAATAAAATATAACTAGTTTGGGAGCAATCAAAATTTGGCGCCGCTGCCAGGGAGGTTGTGCGCTTATAATAAACGATTTTGCGTATTAGTGAACCTGAATATACGCTCATTGTATATTTATCCATCCTTTTTCATATTATTATCATATAAAAACAAAACTATTCCTGAAAACTTTTTAAAATTAGTTTTCAATGAACACAAAAACCCAAAAATAATTTCCATCTTATTAGTACTACAAAATTTTTCAAAAATATCAAAAATATTCACCTTTACACTCCTACCTATTTGATTCTTCATTTCTCACCCCCTAAAACCCTTTGATTCTTTCTATGTCTTATACCCACCCTCTTGTCTGTCAATGGTGTGGTAGTTCTTATAGTGGTGGTAATTGCCCCGGTTGTGGCATGGTAGAGTCAGGAAACGGGTCTGTCTATAACCAGAATCCCTATTCCTACCCTGACATGACTAATTCATTCCACCAGCTTCCACACCATGAGACTCAGCAGTTTAACTGTTGTGAGTACTGTGGTGGTTCACACTACAGTTCTGATTGTCAATCAGGAAGCACGCTTGTCTATGAGCAGGTTCCTGATAACAATTATGACTCAAACACATACGACTCACAGTCACATCAGTTCAACTGTGGAGGTCCTCACTTTAGCTCGGATTGTCAAACAGGGAATCCATTTCCTTGCAACAATTACGACTATTTGTTTCAAGACCCACCTCCACTGTACCAAATGAACCAAGCAACTCCTCAATACCAGCAAGACCTTTGTCTAGAGGTTCTTGAGAAGCTTAAAGACCTTAAGGAGGAGTTGGCTAATATTTCGTTTCACAATGCACCAAGTTTTTCTTGTGTACATTGTGGGGGTCCTCATGATGATTTCAAATGTCAACCGTATTATAAACCTGAACATTGTTCTAGTTCTGATACATTTGGTTTTGACACATCCACACCCCCACAGTCTCCACTCAATCCATATTCTCGTGATAAATCTATCGCGGAATTACTTGCAGAAGAACATGCAGCTAGAGACGAAAGAAGCATGGAAGAATTACTACTCTTAAAACAAGCATCTATAACACGTGCCAAATTTCAAAATGCTGCTTTTCTTGATGAAGATGATGAAAGTGATGATACCTCATCAAGTTCATCAGTTGAGACTCCTTCCATGGAAATACAGGTAGAAAAGAGTATGGGAGAATTACTAGCAGTAGAACAAATGGAAATTATAAAATCCATGTATGCTAGTCCTTCTCAACTCCCTCAGTTTGCTGTTATCACACCCGAGGTTCCCACTCACTCTCTATGCATGGGTGATTGGCTCCAAACGGTCAACCTAAATTGACCAGGGAATGGTCAACAAGGTCAAACTGCCTAGAATCAATCTCCGTGGAAGTATAGTGTTTCCCCGGGTCGTTATGTCTACTTGTTGTTCTAGATTCACAAGCTGGCAAGCTACTTAGATTACCAAACCAAACCTATTTCCAATCACTAAAGACTCTTACAAATGCTCTACAGGTTATGCTATTTTTCTGACTATGAGAATTTTTGACTTTTAGATATTAAACTTAAACATTGACTTTCATGAACTTTGACAGATCCTAGATTACTGATAATGATGATTTATACTAAAATGAAGCTAATTTAAGTTAACTTAACTCTTTGTAACCTGTAAGGAAGACTTTCACTTCTAAAATCATAACAAATTATCCTAGTTGGGACTTAACACTATACTTTGACTTTTTTTATAAACACCTACTGACTTTTATAACATAAATGGCCTACTAGAGTCTAAGTGAAAATGTCAGAACTGAAAATATCAATTCAAATTCCCCTTGAGTCTTCAAACTCAGTTTATCCAAACACCCCTTAATATGTTGTCAGTTTAAGTTTTTCAAAGAGAGTGAGGGATTCAACTTGAACAATGAACAAGGAACACTAATCAAGTTATATTGTAAATGAATGAGTAGGAACCAATCATTAAGCAAACAAGCTAACAACTAAACTCTATATTACCCAAGTCAGAAAAATAAACTAGGATGAAAGAAAACTTGAAATGAGAACTTACAATCTTGGGATCCTGACTGAAACAGGTGAAACACCAACCTCAGCCTATCTTTGGATAGGCTTGAACATCACCATTACCCATGCATAATAATCAGAAACCCATGAATCAAACATCATGAACTGTCGTTGACCAAGTTTGACCTGAACAATTTATCTTTTAAAAATAGAGCTGAACTAATAAATCTTACAATAAGCTTTTGTTTAATCTGAAATGAGCTTATAGAACTAAGAAACAACAACTTTCACAATATCATTGCTAACATCAAATTTTAACTAGAAAGAGAGCATAAACTAAAATGGATCCACCAACTGAAATTGAAACTTGATTGAAGTTTGAATTACACTGAAAAGCTTAGTAATACAACTTGTAGATTAAAATACATTGATAACTTGAAAATTAATTATGACTACTACATTAAGCTACACTAACATTAAATTACTACTAAAACAGCTCTCTCAACTCCAGGCCTTCTTTTATCATTTATACACTTCCAAAAAGTCTCTTGGACATTTCCCCTTAATTTCTGAGTCGTTGGATGAGCTATATCACTCTCAGCCGTTTGATTACATTTTGGCGGGAAAATGGTATTTGTCTCTTAGCTTCTGATTTCTTGATGCCAGAGGGGAAATTTGGACTGGAGTGTTTGTTTGAGTAGGCAAGGGGGAGGGTTGAGTGTGAAAGAGGTGATGATGATGAGGGTGCAGGGTGGTTTTGCAGGGATAAGGTGGTTTGGGAGGGGAAGTGGTATTGAGGGAGGTGGTGTTGACTGGGGGCCAAATGGTCAAGGGTTGACCGGTGTAAAATATAAAACGGGGGAAGTAATTTATTTAGGGAGTGGGTTGTTTGGGCCAATGTTTAGTGGGCTGGTGAGGGTTGGACCAGTTTATGGTTTGTTTGGTTTGGATTATTTGGTTTAAAAAGGTAAGGGTCCATTTGGTTTATTAGTAATATCACAAGGACCATATTGTAAATTCTGAAAAGTGAGGGTCCAAATCTGCCAAGTTATAAAAGTTAATCACAAGGGCCAATTTTGCCATTATTTAATTTCCCAAGGCCCTTTGATATTTAATTTCCAAAATTAAATTCCCGGGGATTAGTTTTGCCAAAATTCAAAGTTGAGGGACCAAACATGTAAACTTTCAAAACATTTTACCCAAGGATCAATATTGACAATTTGTGATTTCCCAAGAACCAAAAATGAGTTTTCTTTCACAAATATCTCACCAAGGACCAAATCTGCCAAATTTTGAAACTCCAGGGACCAAAAGTGTAAATTTCCAAAACTTTTCCAATTTTTCATCAAAGGACAAAATATGACAACCTATGATTGTAAAAGGACCTTTGGTGATAATTTTCCATATTTTGAATTACCAGGGACTAATTTTATAATTTTATGAAAGTTGGGGGACTGAAACTGCCAATTTTGCAAACTTTGTACGTTTTTCATTTGTTTTTGCTTGTTTTGCATCTAAAACATATAAAACACAATTTTGAAATATTTTTAGTATTTTGATGCATTTCTGAGTGTTTTTGTATGTTTTGCAGTTCAGATTTGACCAAAAATGATGAGTGTTTGAGCACTCATCAATGGGGGACAAGCATCTTGACACAATTTCTGCAAAGGAATCTGACGAATTCATAAAGTCTAGTGTTGAGAACCTTGTCCCAATCCCAAGTGAGTCACAGGGAATTCTTGATCATATGTGTGATATCCATACCCCCCTTATAATCCAAATGATCAAATTGAGAATGTCTCTAATTCCAGTGATGATTGTATATCTTATGGAGACATTGAGTATGTTGAGGCATCACTACCTCATTCTGATGTTGATCCTCTTCTTGTGGATTTCACAGAGGAACTCACTCACATCATTCCACTTCTATCTGGAAGTAATGATGATCTCTTTGACTTCGAAGCCGATCTGGAAGAGATGGAAAGTCTCTTACATAATGATCCTTCACTCAGTGCTTATCCCAATAGTCCAGTAGAGAATGTTAATCACATTGTTCCTGAAGCCTTCAAAACTACTATCACCAATCCTCTATTTGAATTCGAATCTGAATTCACTTTGATTTCTGATAACCCAATATTTGGTATTCAGATCAAGGATAGTGATGAGTCCACAACGGAACATGAGTTCAAAAATTTACATCTTGTGTCTTGTGAACTCACTCATATCATATCTCCACTGGAGTATGATAATTTCTATTTTGATCTAGACATACCCATAATATGTCTTGATCAAACGAGCTTAAAAGAGGAGATTCATGAAACAATGAATTCTCCTATTGAAGATGAGGAGTTAGTCATGATTTTCATCATGATTTTCTTTCTTTTCTTCATATATCCCGTGGCTTCTCCTGTTCTTCACTCTTTCGGGAGTGAGGACATTATCTTTGACCCCGGCATTCTAATCTATAAATTTTGAGCCGGGTGTCTGTGTATCTCATCGGTGTGGAACTTTCACGTGCTTCAAATGTTCATCCAAACATCTTGAATGAAAGTCCGATGGAGATTGTTTCTTCCACATCATGCTTCCCCATGGACAAATGAATTCGGGGTCGAGTCAAGCTAGCGACTCGGTAAACAAAAACAGTAGCATGCATACGGGGTTTTTCACCCTAAGTGTGGGGGCGTTGCCCCTGCTGTTGTTACTATGTATATATACTTAAAAAAAATAAAAAATAAATAAATAAATAAATAAATAAATAAATAAATAAAATAAAAAAAAATGTACATAAACTTAAATAAAGGCTAAGGAGTATTTTCTTTCTGACGTTCTAAGTGTTGGTTTAACACCCGGTACTTTGAATATTGAGGACAATATTCAGTTCTAAGTGTGGGGGGAGATTCGTTATTAAAACGGATTTAAACACATGTTCCATCAAGAACCCCCATTTTAGCCAAAATTTTAAAATTTTTTCTCACTTAGAACGCAATAAATGGTTATTAGTCCGCCATGTCTAACCCACATAAGGATTGGCTAATCCAGGAGCAAACGGCTCTTGGTAAAGATAACTCAAATCCGTTTATGGCTTGCAATTTGCCCAAAATTGTATGGTACCTCAACTCGCCATATCCTAAAAAGCGAATGAGTTGGCTAGCCCGCAAGATTATGGCTTGTGGTAAAGGCAGTGGAAAAACCATAATTGGTAATCAGCTCACCAAGATGTTGACTATTCCATCAAGAGTTGGCTAGTCCAGAAGCAAACGGCTTTTGGTAAAGACAAATCAAATCCGTTGACAGCTGGTGATTTGCTCAAAATCACACGGTTATCAGATGTACCACAGTTCTTACATCTGGATACTCCAGAAGTGATGGCTTTTGGTAAAGAGTTTTTCAAATCCATTAAGTTTTTCTCAAAAGATTGCTAGGGACTAGCAATGTTTTAGTGTGAGGGATTGATGAGTGTCTAAATACTCATCATTTTATACCAATCTGAACTGCCAAAACATCCAAAAACACTCAAATATGCATCAAAATACTTAAAATATCTTAGAAGTGTGTTTTATATGTTTCAAATGCAAAATAATCAAAAACAGATGAAAAACGTACAAAGTTTGCATAATTGGCAGTTTCAGTCCCTCAAGTTTCATAAATTGGCAAAACTAGTCCCTGAAGGTTTAAAATAAATAAAAAGTCAACTTTAGTCCATGGGAAGTCAAATTTATTCACAAATAGTCCTTGGATAAAAGTTTACACATATTGGCAACTTTTACCCCTCAAGTATCAAAATTGGCAAAATTAGTCCCTGGGTATTTAAAAAGTGAAATTTAACAAATATTACCCTTGTACTATTCATAACTTTTAATTTGGAACATTTTGATAACTTTTGGGAAATTACATAATTAGTCCCTCAAAAATCCAAATATGACATAAATGGTCCCCGGGTGATTTAAAATGGGAAAATTACATTTTTGGTCCTTTGGTTATTTAAACATGGCAAGTTTAGTCCCTTTGATATCTTTTGAAACTTGCCAAACCAGGCCCCTCAACTTTCAAATTTTTACATGTTTAGTCCTTGTGATATCCAAGTTATTAACCAAACGGATCCTTACTTATTATTATAAACCCAAAATATAAACTAAACCCAATCCAACAACCAAGCCCACCCTTTACACCCCTAGCGGAACAAAAGCCCAAACCTTATAATAAAACCGGGGTCAACTAACCCGGTCAAACCCATCCTTTTTACCTTTTCTTCCCCCCAAAACCACCCTCACACACAGAACACCAAAACCACCCCACCACCTCATCTGGTTTCTTCACCAGCTGGTCACCCACTATCTCCACCTTTCCCACCTTGTCTCCCCAGCTCACCACAATCGAACAAGCACCATTAAATGCTCCTAAAAACCTCACATGCTATCCCCATGACTTTTGGCGCCAAAACAGAATTTAAAGGCTAGGATCACTCTGAGCCATCTAACGGCTCAGAATTTTGATGGGATTTGCTCAGGACACTAGTGGGAACCCTAAAAGTCTTTATAAAGAGGAGAGAAGTAGAGGAGATGAGGCATTAGTGTAGCTTTAGTTTAAATTAACCGTAGGTAGTATATTTTCTCATTCAGTTGTAATTTTCAGTTAAAATCACTTGTACTCAGTTATGTTAGTGTAATTTAATCTTTATTGAATCTTGAATTACCTTCTTGTTCATCCAATTAGTATTTAGCATTTTTAAGTGAAATCGACAATTTCACTTATCATTGTTATTTGTTGTTATTATAGGACTCTTAATCTTGTATAAGCTCTGACAAGGCTCAAATAAGCTTAAGAAAACCT
This sequence comes from Artemisia argyi, assembly GCA_030686995.1. Lineage (NCBI taxonomy): Eukaryota > Viridiplantae > Streptophyta > Magnoliopsida > Asterales > Asteraceae > Artemisia > Artemisia argyi. Next base: position 277,741,997 of record CM060708.1, read on the forward strand.
TAATTGTCTGTTTAGTTCATAAAAGAAAAAAATAATATTAAATAGTTGAAAAATAAAAAAATTGGTGCACAAGAAAGAAGAAGCAATGGAGCAGGTTTATTTCTGGATGGAATAAGGTTTAGAGGTTTCATGGGAAATCTATAAGTGGTTCTTGGTTGTTGGTTCTTTGTTTTCTCAGCTTGAACTCATTTGTAAGTCTCAAAGTTTGATTCTTCATATTATTGATATTATTGTTATTAGTAGTAATTTAATGGTCATTTAAACTTCATTTGGTATATTTAATCTGTTGCAATCATAAAATTAGTGGAGTTAGTTTTAAAATCTAATAGTTATAGTATTAAGTAGCAGTTATAGGAGTGTTTGGATTTGGCTAATGCACTGAGCTTGGGTTATTGTTACTTGATATAATTCATTTGGACACATAACCTATGCCATAACTAGGTCTTTTAAACTCATAACTTGGTCACTTTAACCTTAATAGTCAAAATAACCAAGATTGCATCATAACTGTCCACTGTATGACAGTGAGACCCCATAACTCCCCATATTTACTTAGAACTTAATAATTTGACTTAAAATAGTCTTAATATAACTTAATTCATCATATTCAGTCAATAGGATTAGATTAAAGTTCAACAAAGTCAAACTATTTAAGTTTTACAAAAAGTCAAATTGTGCTATTGCAGAAAATCTCAATAACTCAAGGAATTATTGTGATTTTTCTGTGAGGATTCAGACCCTGTGCTTTGTAGGAATAATAGTCTATCAGCTCAACTTTTGATTCCACACTTTGTTATATTTTTGTGATTTTTACCCTGGGCCCCACTTACCCTCAAAGTCACTTGCAGGGAGGAACACCTCCCCTGCACCAGCAGACTTCAGCCATCATCACCACTTTGGTGGTGATTTGTGGCCACCACAGTGGGCCCCACACCTCAAACCTTGTACCTTTGAACCCCCTCCTACCAGGCTATTAGTATTGACCCTTAGTTTGACCTAGTACCCAGTGGACCCCACCTGGAATAAGCCTTATAGTTTGTCCCATTTCTGTGTGGTAATTGAGTTTTGGAATTGCTTAATATTGCTTATTAGCTTATCTACTAAGCTAATTTGGCATATTTTGGCTTAAACTAGTTCCATTAACTTACTTGGACCTGATTCATCCATTGTGGGTCCCACACAAGCTCATTTGAGCTTATTTCTTTAGTTGGTCAACTAAAGTCAACTGTGGTGGTATTAAGCTTCCACAATGCTTAATAATAAGTTATAAATTAGTTGTTTTTATAAAAGTTATTTGTTTTTAGATATAAATTAGTTTTGTAAAAGAAAAATCAAGAAAAACCAATATAAAAATAAGTGATAGTTTCTATGTAATATAATTTAATTTTAATTTTCATTTTTAGATTTTTATTAAGAAAGTTGTATTTTTATATTTTTCTTAAATTCCTTTTATATTAAAGTATTTTTAGTAATTTTATTATATTTTTAAATTATCATTTAGTATTTATTAGAATTAAAATTATTTTTATTAATAATTAATCAATAATTAAGTTATAAATAGCATAATTAGTTTTTATAAAGCAACACCTAGATTTTATATTTTTCCTAGCTTTTATAAGTCATAAAATAATTTTAGAAATTTTCTTGTAATTTTTACTGTTCATTTACTAGTTTTTATAATTTAAATAGTTTAATTGGTAATTAAATAATAAATAGAATAATAATTAGTAAACTAGTTTAAAAATAGATAAAATAAACTTTTTATAATTTTTTTAGGATTTCTGTGATGGTTAATTAGATTTATAAAAATCTTCTTAATTATCTAAGTCTCTTTAGTATTTTTAATAATTTAAATCATATAATTAGTTAAATAATAATTAAATAGTTATTAATTAATAATAATTTGATAAATAGTAAGTAAAATATAATTT